>OX155677.1:16582014-17858014 GCA_944547425.1 Eupithecia centaureata
GTGCAATTGATTATTGGAATTGAGAACAGCGAAGGCTTTTGTTTTCATGCTTGATTATAAACAAATGAAGAAAGAAAATTGACTTTTTTTCGGATGAAATTCAAAATTGGCTTTTAATTTTAAAGAAGATTACCTACAAAATTATTATTATTATTATTATTATCTGAGCGTCTGGTCGATGCGATGCGTGACCCGAGAGCTGGTGAATATCTGGCTCAGCGCATCAGCATTGCCATACAGCGTGGTAATGCAGCCAGTGTCTTGGGGACGCTTCCGACTGGTATTGACATGGATCAATTGAGCTACCTTTAGACTGTTTGCAACCGTCTGCAGTTAGCTCAATGGTTTCAATTGTAAATACTAGTTGTAATTTTTCGATTCTTTTGCTTGTAATTTTCGTTGTTAATAAAGATTTACCCTACGAAATAATACATGTTGCCATAAAGGTATATTGTGTCACCATAAATACTTTTTCCGCATACGAATATATCCGCAATCCGCACTTCAATTTTACTTAGACTTTTTTAATATTTTATAGTAAGTTAAAAAAATTGTCACAAAAAGAAAAGAAAAAAAAGTTTCAATATCATAACTTTGTGTTAATTAATTTTGATGATAACTTATTTATTTGAACCCTGCTGCTTATCGCGTGATTCCATATAAATTTGACAAAGATCCAATGGTTTTTGAGTTATCCTCATGCGTGAAATGCGACTTCGGGTTTTAGCTTTTGTAAAAAAACGTCAAATTATCGAAATTCCAGTCTATTTCTATCGCAGCATCCAATTTTAAAGCACGTTTTTATACTTTTTAAAAAAATCTAAAATAACTACCGTGTTTGTTGATGTTATCTTTCTCTCTGTCAACGTTTTGATAACTAAGATCGATCTTGCAGCATTTTTAGCGATGACTTCAGTCGAAAAAGTCACTGCTTTGTATTTTATCCTTTGTTGCCACCAGTCAGGTCGAATATATGCACACTCACAACGATATATAGGTTTTGATTTGATCGGTCTATCTGACGATCAGATCTTCAGCTATCACTTTGTATAGGACACTTCGGCTGCCTACTGATTGATATGCGTACCTATCTTATATGTAAATGTTTTTAGTTAATGAACGGATTTTGTTTAGGTTAGGCCTATTATAATCTTTGCTAACAATTTCAGTGTGTCAACAGTCTTATTTCACGCGTCTGCTTAGCGTGTGAATGTGAACACGGCACGAGCCATCCACCTCACAGCTGAATGGAAACAATAGCCTCGCTCTTATAATCAAGACAATTAGGCTCAATTTCCTTTTAAAAAAGTCAATTAAAGTCTCCATATTGGCATAACATCATCAGTAATGGTATAAACAGTATACATCGGGGTAGCTACGTGCCGGGACACACGTTCTCATGCTATGGAGAATGATATCTATCACCTAAATATGGTAGAAAGGTAGAGATGGCTTTTCTATCCATAGATATAAGACTGACAGATGATTCTGAGGAGGATAAGGCTGAGAATGCAGAGAAGGTTCTCCATAATTACATGATGCTTGACTTGAAAAGAGCGTTCAAAAACTTTATATTACAGGGGGAGTGGTTGTAGTGAGATACTGCGTGTATTGATTGTTTCTTTGAAAACATTTCTTAACCAGACTAACCGTCAATTCATAGTGCTGCGTTTTTCAGAATTAAATTAGATTACGTATTTATCTATATTGAACCTGTATTTAGTATCTACCTAAAAATACACTTGCTTTTAGGTGGAGGGGCCGCAGTAATAAACCTCACCTCGTGTCACCAGAGCGGCTCGGACGGGGAGCGTCAAAATATCACTTGAATGTTGAATATTGGAGACAAATTAGAAGCTGTACTAGAAACAGAAAATAGGGGAGTAAAGACGATGTTTCTCAGCAGTGGGAGGAGGCTTGTTTTAAAACGATATTGGTATAGATAATATAAGTCACACGTGTCACATATGTAGTATAAATTATAATAATAGAGCTGTTTAGTCAAGGATGATGCTTCGCGGAAGTAAGCTAATACAAAATTATTGTCTATTTTTCTCTAGAGTGGCATTGAAGTTCGAACAAATTGTAAACAAAATCAATTAAAATTTGATATTTCAATAAACTATGGGTGTATAAAAGACTTGTAATAGTTTAGTGTGAAAACCAAAACAACAAAAGAGAAGAAGTAAAAAAAGTTCAAGAACGAAGAAACTGAAATTAGAACGTCCACGGGAACGAAGATTCCGGTGTTAACGCGTCAGCGATATAATGTGCACTTTTAAAAATAATGGCTAAAGCATGCCAAACGATAAAAAAAGAAACTAATTGCAAAACTGTCAAGATAAAACTATAATAAAGATTATAAAACCCACATACAGTCACGAACTACACATGATGTTATTTTTGGGATTTGCACCACTTGCAGCATCAGAGGAATATTTGCAAGCAGAGACAGTTGCCATGTTTTAAGCAAACAGAGGTTCTTATTCTTTTGACGAAAACTAAGGAACCACATAACTAAATTCATGTGATAGGAACTATCCTTTGAAACCTGTAAGAACATCTTCGTCTCTCATATGCTTTGAAGTACTCTGCTATCAGATACATTGTCATGATAACAACAACAGCGGACTATTTGCATCAAAACTTCCTGATTTCCAAAAGGGGAAACAATTTAGCGAACGAAATCTCGCTATTGTTTTAGCGGAAGTTCCAAATTGGATGGGGGCCCAACGGTGGAGCCATGGTCGAGGTCGTCAACCCAATGGCAAGGGCAGTGACAAAAGCCGAGAGAGATGGGTTAGGTTAGGTTCCTTATTAAATAATATGCTCAAGAATCTCTTGAGCATATTATCTAATGGGGAATCTTAGCTTAGATGTAATATAACATTGCTTATGTCGAAAAAATGGCTAGAAATCTGTTGTGATTATTTGGGATATTGTATTTACGTGTGACAACAAAGTTCCACGATAGATTCTTCATGTTTGGTGATGGACAGATGAAAGGATTAGTACAAAGAAAGATTATATTTTTCATAATGGTATATATACGAGGGATTGTGACATTACTCTACAAAAAACCTATTTATGGCCTCATTTTGGTTCTTGGAGATCATATATTACAGATGTACAGTACAGATGTAACATTAGAGATGTCTGGTCGGTCAAATGGAGTTGATCTAAATGAGTGCATTGAGATAAATGGAGTCTTCATTGGCATTTCTAACTGATGGTTTAAATACCAATGCCTCGTGCGCGTGCCCATTTGCGATTGATTTCTGTCCGCCGATACGATATAGGACATTGTTTTTGGACCACGTAAACTCACGTGAGCCATTGTGGCCAGAATCAATTAATTGTATTTAAGTTTTGTATAGATAGGTATTTTTTACAGGTTTTATTTTTATTTTTTAGGTAAAGAGGAAAGCTTTACATATGAACTCTTACTTGTGTGCGTCAGAAAAAAGTGTATTTTGTTAGTTTTCTCAATATTTTACAGAATGCTGTATAAATCAACATTTAGCCGATCTCAATAACGACAAAACAATTGTTTTTATCATTCCATTCAATGACATACCTTTTACAATACGTAATTAAGGACTGATTTTCGAATTATCTCTCTTTATGTAAGAACTAGCGACCCGCCCCGGCTTCGCACGGTTTTATTATAAGTACCGAACGGGATAAAAAGTATCCTATGTCCTTCTCCTGGCTCTAAACTACCTCCCTGCCAATTTTCAGCTAAATCGGTTCAGCCGTCCTTTAGTTATAAGTGAAGTAACTAACACGACTTTCTTTTATATATATAGATATGATGTTTTATGGCAAGCAAATAAAAGAAACTAAATTATGAAAAATTAAAATAAAAAGACTCTAGAAAAACTTTGCGGTAAAACTTTTTCATGAATGCAGTTATGTTCACAAAAAAAATATTTCATGCAAAACGTTCAGTTAGGCCGAAAGTCTGATTAGATTAATATTCTATATAGGTACTTATAGTGATGATAAAACCATTTGGATTTTAATGAAATCATTGAACTAGACATTGTTTTATCTGCCATTGTTCAGTCAACCTTGTGGTTGGCTAGACTAGAGAGCGCTACATTCGGAACTAATCAGTTTTTTAACTCTTACTCTTGGCCTCGATAACGGCTAAATGCAGATTTTTTATTTCATGAGATGACTGGGCATGCATTTTTTATATAACTAATTAACTGCAATTTAATAAAAACACTGCGGAAGTTTCTATTTTTAACGCTAACGGCGAAAACGGACACACATTTAATTATACTTGTTTATTTTAACAAGGTACAAGTAATGTCTGACGGCATTCACCTAAATATTGAATTGTGTCACGAGACTCAGGTGTAGTCGTAAAACAATCGTAAACCTGCAGAGCGGTGTATCCGTTCAATTCTTTATTATTGTTTTAACGAGCTGAACATCTACCTATTTCAATTTTAGGTTTGAGTTCTGGTCAGTACACATGTTGCGATACAAGAATCAGATTTATGTTTTATTTTAGTTTGGGTAGGTTTTACTGAGACTTATCTAATTCATGCATGCCAATATAATTCCGATTCGATGCATTTTGTCGCGTTAACTCTGCTTGCTATTCCAAGGCCACACAAGTAAAACATGACGTATTTGTAAAACTGGCCTAATTACCAGGGGGATGTCGTTCTACCTAGATCAAAAATGGAAATTGCATCTTCATAGAAGAGTTAAATTTTGTACAGAATGGTTTGGTTACAATTACTTACAACATTCGGTTTACACGTGAGCAAATACGAACAAGGTACACGACTGCATCACCTTTACTCGTACCGTATAACTTGCGTAAGTCACATCTACCAAATTATGTAGATATCCCAGGTAAATAATAACATGCCAGACATGAAAACATCACAAGGTACTCACACATATGCCTTCGATTCCTGCAGATGCGCCGTCCCTCGCTTGAAGAGGTCATACGCCACTTTGGAGAACTGCGTGGACACAGCCAGCAGATCGGGCTGGTACGCCACCTCGTTTTGTTTCTCCTGGTTAGCCGGATCAGTCACGATATTATGCCTCGTCTTCATCTTCTCCAGCATCTTGGAGACTTTCCGGGGCATTTCCGGGATCGCCGGCGTCTCGGTCTCTTGTCTTGTACACATGTTGCACATTTTTGTGTGGTTTCGAACGCGGTCGATGCACGTATGAAGAGCTGGCGGGCCGGTCGTGAATAAAGACGGGCATTTCGTCTCCCCTCCACTTCGCGTCACGAGCAGCGGTCGGCGTGCGCAGGCGCCGACGATAACGACACAGATTGGGTGGTTTAGCACTTCTAAGATTGATTAGTCATTTTGAACTAGTTTCCAGTTGGTCTTTTCAACTTATCAAGCTCGATCTTTGATCCCCTTTACCTTTGATCTTGAAGGCTTTTCATGGCATTATATTTTTATTATTATGCCTGTAAAATCTCAGGGTGGCGCAGTATTTTTAATTATATTAACGTAGCAATAATAAATCAATATCTTTAGGCTTACAAAATAAGCACTTAGATAAGTCAAATAGGGTTTTTCCTCCTAGGGTTTTTGTTTTGATTGCTGATTGCCTATTAAAGTTAAAATATAAATGACTTCTATTCTATAAATGAAGTCGGTCAAATGACCTTTTATATAAAAAATAAAGTCGGTAGATATTTTTGTCGTTATAAATAATTTACCTCTGTGTTAGTAAACGCACGTAACTTCACAGCTATTTATCGGTCATCTGAAAATATGTAACTTTCAATAGACTTCAGTATGTAGGTACCTATGTATGCAATCAACAAATCACCATTTTAATAGATTTTTTTATAATTTTTTGAAACAGAAAACCTCGAATTTTTTTGATGAGTTTTCCCCAAACAAACTTAAGGAAAAGATAAATAAAAATGTTAAAATCTACTTCGATAAGTGGCGCCAGGCGCTACATATCAATAAACACGTTTCCTCATATATAGGAGATTATTTGAGCAAATATGTATCTAGTCATAGTATTTGCTTGTTTACTGTAAATAGCAGAGATACCTATGCTTACATCGAACTACGACAATCGCTACTTGGTATTGTGATTTCAGTTTATCTTAGCAAAACAAAAACATCACCACTACAAGAAATAGGTATTGTTATAAACGAAACGTTTGACGAAAAGATAGATAGGAATGAAATGAAATCAAATAATTTATTGGTACCATGTTTAAAAACTAAAAGAATGCAACGATACTGACGCTAAAAGTATAAATCTGATCGCGTTCAGTATCGCCCTCCTATGGAAAGATTAAAAAATATTAAAAGTATTCCTGTAAGGTCTAAAGGAAATGTTGAGTGAGTGAATTGAGTGAGTTTGATTCATCTACAAAGTAGAAATCCCAAACAAAGATCAATACCGGAAGCCACCTGGGGTTTTAAAATAAAAATTCCCTTAGGAACATTTATATAAATGTTCCTAAGGAAATATTTATTTTTTATAATAAATTTATATTTAACTTTACCTTCCCTAACAATTTTTATCAAGATCAGGGAAACGCAAACAAGATTTTACAAGACATCCTTATACCATCATCTTCATTCATTGCGTCTTCATCAACTTCTTCACTATATCACTACATAATATAAAACAAAGTCGCTTTCTCTGTCCCTATGTCCCTATGTCCCTTTGTATGCTTAAATCTTTAAAATTACGCAACGGATTTTGATGCGGTTTTTTTTATTAGTTAGAGTGAGGTCAAGAGGAAGGTTTATACGTATAATAAAACCAGGCGAAGCCGGGGCGGGTCGCTAGTAAAGTATAAAAGAAAGGTACTTTCTCTGTCCCTATGTATGCTTAAATCTTTAAAACTACGCAACGGATTTTGATACGGTTTTTTAAATAGATAGAGTGATTCAAGAGGAAGGTTTATATACGTATAACAAAACCGTGCCAAGCCGGGGCGGGTTGCTAGTAATATATAAATGGCTATGAATTAGGGCTAGATGATGCTGTATGGATTGTCTAACTTTATATTGAACTAACTTTAGATCACAGAATTAGGAATAATATATGCTTTAGATGGTTGCAAACAGCCTAAGGGTAGCAAAACTGCTCCATATCAATATACAGTCGTCGAGTCCCCAAGACACGGCTGCATTACAACACAAAAATATGACAATGCTGATATGCTGCGCCAGATACTCACCAGCAGGGCTATTCAGAGTCGATCGAAATGTTTCCGTCACTCGGAAACGGGTGGTTTCCGACATGGGTTTCGAAAATCTCTATTCAGAGAATCCGAACACGAAAAAATTTTACTTTTCGATTCGGAATTGAACCAACTTTTCACGGAATCATTTCGAGTGGTCCTTGCTTGGCGGAATCCCATCCGAACAATATTTTTTTGTATTAAATATCTAACAAATTCTCGTGATTTATAGAAATATATAATTAAATCTCACTATAACGTGTGAAGAAAGTAATGAGTAGTGAATAAAAATGATGTTAGCAGTCCTATTAACTTTCTTTGAATTACTCTATTTTTATTTGTTACTTTGAGGTTATTTGCATGACAAACTAAGTAGGTATATTCTTGTGAAATTTAAAGATAAACAAATGGAGCATATCTTTCAATTTTAATATAAAAACCGACACTCAAGAATAAATAATCTTTATATGTATGTTATGTACCCACAACAACGCTTTTATAAATATTACGGTCGCAGTATGTATCCAAACTTTGAACTTTAGTTGTGTAAACTAAAGTTCAAAGTTTGGCGGCGTTTTTAATCCTCCATGCAGTGTTGTCTATGTTTACGAAGTAAGTTTGTGTTTTTGTGACTACAATTTATTTTATATTGTAGAAAAACTTCCAAATATGGTTTTTATATCATCAACTACCACAGAATTAGATACATATATTTATATGTAATGTTTAAAAAGTTAATTTCTAGCAAATTTTATTACTTTTAGTACATTTTAATTTCTACCATGGACTAAATTTTCTACCATTTATAAAGTATTCCCCGTAAATGCTTTCCGTGTAATGCTAGCAACCGAGTGAGACTGTGCGTTTTCGACTCGCCTCGGTAGGAAATCCGTAACCGAGTGTCAACAGTCAATTCCGAGACGGAAACATTTCGATCGAGTTAGAATAGCCCTGCAGGTCTCACCAGGTCTCGCGTCTTATTACTAAAAACTGAGTTAAAAACCTGCAGAGCCTCGGTAAACCACGGACATAGGGTCTGGACTCCAAGGGGAACAAATGCGTAGAATCTGTAGATACCTGCATAATATTTGCTCCTCTTGAGATTATCAGCCAAATCCGCCGCCGCACCAGCCCTCGTGGATTTCCTTGGCAGATGAGAAGCGCAAGTGTGTCGACGCATGTAAAATCTCTCACTACCCCCGCTCTTGTTTTTGTGAGTAATTAAATAAAAGCTTTAATTCATTTTAAAAAAGTACTACTTAGTCTGGTACCTACTTTAATCAATTTGAGTTGTCATTACATAAGGTCTAATGAGTGGAATCTGTTTGGTTTTGCGATGTCAGGGGAAATTATATCTATTTTGTCGAATTTGCTACTAATTTTATGAGGAATATCTCGTTTTGATATTTTCTCAGAATTTTTCATTTATTGCGCAATATATCTTTATTACAATTTTATCTATCAACTATCTAGTCAGGTCGCGAATGATTTATAGCGGCGAAATAGATAAACCTATTTTGATGTCCTATCATAGATTACTAGATTATAGGCGTTAGTAGCCGTTTTATGATAATAATTGGGTAAATAAAATAAAACACGGTTCTTTGAAAGTGTGCGACAATTTTATTTTACATAGAAAACACCCTAAACCTTGTAACAAATATTTGCAGATAGTACAAACATCTGTCCTGAAGAGGGAAACGAACCCTGAAACCTCCTGCTTCACAGGCGGACCTTCGCCCGCCACGCCACATCGGTCGTCGGTATATTACGTCGCTATAATATTTGGTAGAAGGTTTTCACCTTTTGTAGGCATGTCGTCGGTTAATAAGCGGCTTTACGAATGCTTCAAAGGTCTTTGGAATATAGATACATAGATAGAAAATGCTTTATTGCACACTTAAAAAAAATAACAAAATACCATAAAATTACTTAGACTAAGTGACAATTGGCGGTCTTATCGCTGAAGAGCGATCTCTACCAGACAACCTTGAATATCATTCAGCACTGCTTTAATTTTGCTCGTTGTTCCTTAGACTGGAAAATCATATAACTCGTAGGGTATGTAATGTAAACGTGTCTTATGTTGAGACCGCGATACGTCAAACGAATTATATGACGCTTGGGAGGAAGATTTACGAAATATTGCATGCAGATTCTGGATGCGTCACGCTGAACAGGGCGTTCATTCATCATCAACCTATATCAGTCCACTGCTGGACATAGGCCTCCCCAAATGAGTGCCATAGCGCCCTGTCTTCAGCTTGGCGCTATAATTATGTTTTGAACAATTTCATTTATTTTCACCTTGTTGGGACTTTATGTAACTTCGAATGTCTAAATTGACCGGACTATAAAGGGGCGGCCATGTATTACGTCAGGCATTTCTCAGATTTTTTGAACCCCCTCCCCTTCTGGTGAGATTTCGTAAGATTAGAAGAAGATTAGGTAGATATAACGAGTAAATTCTAGACTAGAAGTAAGGCAAGCATTAAATAATGGTAATTATTCCGAATTTTCCCCGCTCATAATTATAATTAATTGTGTGCACATAATTGTAATTACCATTTTATCCAATTTCATCCTTACAATAAAACAAAGCCGTGCATAATTCTGTATATAAACAAAGTCCACCATTTCCAATTCCCGTGAATTATTTGGTAACATGAATCGATTAACAATTCGCCACTGACGACGGTTTGTCATAAATACCTACCTATTATTAAGAAGAATTTAGATTTATTTTTATTCGTATTTTTTGTTAGAGATGTTTGATTTTTTGTTAGAGATGTTATAAGATCTAGAGGTGGGCTTTACGGCCCTGGCAAATGTTGAGATCTCGGTCAAACATACTCGAAAAGTTTGGCACCAAAAGTTCGAGTAGGACCTACATGTTTATATAAGGGGCATCCATAAAATACATGAGTCATTTTTCTGGATTTTTTGACCCCCACCCCCTCTGGTGAGATTTCGTAAGATTTTCCTCAACTCCCTCCGCTCCCCAAATCTCACGTGAGATTTTTTAAAATTTGTGTTTTGACTGGGAACGCGTTGGATTATAAAAAATATATAAAAAGACAAATTGTTACATTACTTACTTTGACTAGTATTTGACTAGTATTTGAAATTTGTGTTTCTACTGCAGTTTCAAATCACTTACTTTAACTTTACTTTCACGCAAATTTTTTTTCGTTTTCTACAAAAAAAAAAATTACTTGATATTTGCCTTTTAAGCCCTCTCCCCAAGTGAGATTTGGAAATATTTAGCTTGACCTTCTCCCTCCCTTGAATACCACACGTCATTAATGGACGTAACTTACTTATTGGCTGGTTGGTGAAGACAATGATGCTAAAGGTGCTCCATTTATGATATTTACGTAAGCTTAGATTTAAAGATTATGTAATCGACTCTACTGTCATTGCTAACCTTGATAAAATCTCAGGAAATTCCTTAAATTGCCATTAATAAAACAATAATGCTGGACAATCCACACAGAATCATCTAGCCCTAAGCTAAGCAGAGCTTGTGCTATGATTACTGATATACTTAATACAATACATTACATGCATAAATATATTTTTACAAAATATAGAAAACACCCAGAACCCCGAAACAAATATTTGCAGATCGTACAAAAAAAATGTCCTTTGGTGGGAATCAAACACGCAACCTCCTGCGTCGCAGGCATTTCAAAATAATCAATTAATGCATGCTTAAAATTAAACTTAATCCCAATTCTTTTTAAAAAGTTTTTTAAATGTATAACGATATGTTTGTACGTAAAAGTCGCAGAGTCAAGCGATCTAGAATATGCTCTATGAACAACTGTCTCTAATATAAACTTTTTTTTTTACTCACATAATTTTATCAACAAAGAAAATTAAAAGCAAGGAATAGAAAAATTTAAATTTAGAATATAAACTGATTCACCCGCCGCGGCACATCAGTCGTCATTGCCAATAAATTTGACCCCACTAATCTAGGTGTCCACACGTAGCGCCCGTCTACGTCATGATTCGTTGTCGTATACGGCGAATCTCCGCGCCTACGTGACCACTGGCAAAGCTTATCTTACTTCTAAGAAGTTTTCTCAATGTGGTCCACTTGAGAGATTCGAATAACTTAGTTGCAATTCGAGCCGCGAGATTTCTTTGCAGTTATCTTAGCTTGCGGTTTTGTGTAGTATTTTGTTAATTGTGTTGATAAATGATGCTGTTTTTTTTAATTTAATATTTATTTAAAATAAAATAAAAACGATTATCATCTCCCTCTAGTGAGATTTCTTAAGATTTTTCCTCTAAGCATGAGTATAGCTCCATTGTAGAGACGAAAGAAAGAAAGTTTTTACTCTCTCTCGTCTCGAGTCTCGAGTAAAAGAGCACAGGTATCGTTTGTATATTAAATTCTTTATTTCAGGCTTCGTATATGTATAATACTCAGTCTCAACACAAATGTTTAGAAAACGTTAATTAAGTTGAACAAAACAACACAGCCATAAAAATAAAAAATAAAAAACATTATCATCCCCCGCTTCCTCTAGTGTCTTTCCTCCGCTTCTTCTTAAGATTTTCCTCAACTCCCTCCCCCCTTTGCAAATGTCACGAAATACTTTTTTAAAATTTGTATTTGGCTGGAATGCCGGAAAATTCCAAAGCCAGCACCTCTATTATACAAAAAAGTACCTACAAAAACATAACTTGTTCAAGTACTTTTTTTTACTTTAAGTACATTCACTCCATATTATTACATCATAATATTTACTCGAACCCCACAAATGCCTTATGAGGTACCTTAAGAGTACCTAATGAGGTACCTTCCTAATGAGTACCTAATGAGGTATCTGATTCAAATAATGAATGCCGTCAGCCTTGGTACATAAGTGTGGTCAGAAAGCAGGCTACATTTGTTGTATATTTCTTTGAATAGAGTTATTTTCAGCATTAAAGCTCTACTTAGCTTAGGGCAAGATTATGCTGGATTGTTTAGCATTATTATTAATATTTTTTTTGTTTAAAAGTATCTACCCTCGGTTCTAAACTACTATCCGATAGTATAGATACTAAGTAGATATATATGGATCAATTGAGCTACCTTTAGACTGTTTGCAACCGTCTGCAGTTAGCTCAATGGTTTCAATTGTAAAATACTAGTTGTAATTTTTCTATTCCTTTGCTTGTAATTTTCGTTGTTAATAAAGTAGATATAATAATAATATCGTCCCGATAGTCGTTTCGGTTAACGGGGTAATAGTGAAGAGCCTCGATCAACATCTCAAGAGACTCTCGCTAGGAAGTTGGATCAAGGGCCAGATCCAAAAAGCGGTTCTCCTGGATTCGGTGCGTATCGTCAGGAAGTTCCTCTGTCTGCAATCCTAGTCACCGGCTGCTTGAGCCTAGCTTCGCGGCCGGTGATCCACCGTTTTGATATATTTTTAAATAACGAAGGTCTATTGTTGATAAAAAAAAAAAAAAACTGTAGATTAGTTTTATAATATTTTTGTATTTTCTATACTTAGTAAAAAATGTAATTTATAACGAGAATTAAAATAAGTAAAGTGAAATAATAATAATAATACTAATATCCGCCATTGCATGGACACACGGTTTCCAGGCAGGTGGTGGTACCTTCCTCTCTAATACCTGTTGGACTGTCGACCGCTCTTTCAACGAAACCAGCTGCTTTCTTTCTAGGAGTGGGTCGTTAACATATCTTCCATTCACTTAACGAAACTATCTAATGGTCAACGATAACCGTTAAAATAACTATCTATCGTTAAGAATCGTTAAAAACTAGGACGTTGAGAATTTCACGAGAGATGTAGCTGAACGCGTGAATGTTGACGTTAAGACAACGTTAAAAACTTTATAAAACGAGATTTTGACGATAAGCTAACGTTAACATTCACTTTACGCTTCCACTCCATGTCCATCCAAAGGTTGCCTGGAAGAAATCGCTCATAGCGATAAGGCCTACTGTACAACTTATTATTTGTTTTTTTCCTGTCCTGTTTTTAAATTTTTAGGCAGGTATTTATTTTTCACTCAACAATCAAATTTAAAGTCGCTCAACGAATTAACAGTAGTTTACAAACTTAACTAAATTCACGTGTTCGGTTCACTCACTCATTCGCTCACAAACCAAAATTTAACGATAGCATATATTCACTCACTCGCTATTTCACTGGTTTTGATTTCACGATCCGTTTAGCGTCTTCGCGAACGTTGCGGTGCACGCACGTCGCCGTTTCGTTGAAATTCGTTATCGTCGTCGTGTGTGAAGATCGTTAAGGAGCTTATAGATAGTTATTGAATCTTGGCATAACGTTATCGTTGTGGAATCCTGTTAACGGTTTATTTAACCATCTAGTGAAATAACGACACACTCCTATTTCTTTCAGAACTCTGTCTCCCGACAAAACCAATTCACTCTATAAAAAAATAGTAGGCATAGGTAGATACCTCTTTGATATCCTACTATGCTACTAATATTATAAACGCGAAAGTTTGTAAGTATGGATGGATAGATGGATGGATGTTTGTTACTCTATCACGCAAAAACTACTGAACGGATATGGGTGAATTTTGTCACAGAGATAGATTTATAGTTTGCAATAACACATAGGCTATATTTTATCCCTGAATTCTCACGGGACGGGAATTACCGCGCGTGAAACCGCGAAGCGCTGCTAGTGCTGTATAATTAATGCTTTAATGCTGTAACTACGTTTAGATATAATGTATCAGATTTCTAATAATGATCCTGTTGCTATATCGTACGATTAATAGTATATATTGTGAGAAATCTCTATATTATCTCGTCTTTTTGTTATAAAATGTTTCCTTTTTTATGTTTCAAAATAGCATTGGTCACCTGACTATTCATCTATTCATCCTGTGTGTCACAGATAAAACAGCAATTAGTACGGCGCCCATCATGTGATTGTGTCACATGGCGTATGGTATAAACTTTCTATTATAAAACTTCGTGAAAAATAATAGAACGCGTGCATAAATTATGTGAAGTCGTGTTCGACTGATTGTTATTTCATTATTTTTATATTATTATATATAGATTATTTCATCTCTTTAACCATGAAACTTAACCCAGAGTGCGCGGGCTTACGCACTATAGGTACTTAATTACTTACATAAACTATTTACCTACTTTAAATTAATCGAACATGGACCTAAATACATTATTTAAAAGAAAGTGCATGCACATAATATATCATCATAGGTAGTTAGTTTAATCAAGTTCATCTTAAAACAGTTGCTCGGACGTTTTTGACACAAATTTTCATGTCAGAAATCAGAAATGAATTATCATCCGTTATCCGCCAAAGCTGCCTAATTGTCCGATTAGCTTTTGGTAAGACCAGACTACACAATATATCTTTTCTTTTTACGATTTCTGATGAAACCAGGAAACAAATAAAAACTTCCCTTGATTCCTTGCCTACTTGCTCTACAGGTCGTTGCACTCATTGCAAATAATCAAAACTTTATTTTGCGACCACGACAACTCGCCTAAAACATTCAACCAAAACGAAACCTTATCTGTTTGATTCTAAATCTATTTTAGATGTTACTACAGCTGTTCAAAGGCTGTTATCGAAAAGAGGTTGCAAATAGGTGTCTTCCCGCTCTGTCCCTTCGCTTGTATGTCATTTGATCGTGCCGAGAGTTATGAGTAAGTCTGTAATAGCTGAGAAACTGCGTGTTCTTAATTTAAAAATGAGTGTTCGATATTCAAATACAAATTATTTGTATTATTAGATTGTTATATTTCGAGGTATTGTTCATTTACCCTTACATTCACTGGGAACTCTTTCGATTTGTATCAATACCACATTTGGCTACCTGCAGATTTTTCGCAACAGTTAGCCTATCGTCAGTTTTTTTAATGTATCTGTAATAAAGTAATTGTATTTCTTATATTATAGGAAAGATAGATATATGACAACAGACTTTGGTGGCCACCATAAGAGCCACTTAGTATCTCTTCCTAAAATAGACAAAATACAAACTACTGCATATCGCCTCTATGCGACAAGAACGGGTTATCTCGAAAACACCTACTTTACAGGAGAAAAAAATCTAAAATATAAAATCGTGATAAGGACAGACAGACAGACCGACAGAAACTTCCGCAATTATAATATTAGGATAAATATTAAGAGGCTAAGTACTTTATTAACAACGAAAATTACACGAACAGAAAATAAAATTTTTTGAAATCCCGTTTTTTACATAATAGTATGATAAATAAGCGGCGGCGTTAGTGTAGATATCTCTATACAGTCAAAATGATTACGCCCCGATTTTTTTTTTAAATTATAAAATTACTAGCGATCCGCCCCGGCTTCCCATGGTTTTATTATACGTATTACTATAAACCTTCCTCTTGAATCACTCTATCTATTAAAAAAACCGTATCAAAATCCGTTACGTAGTTTTAAAGATTTAAGCATTCAAGCAGACTTTTTCCCGCTACACCACTGAGGTCATAATTGAAAGCACATTGTGGTCTGACGTACAAGTGTCGTAAAAGGTACATCCCAGCCGGGAAATTCCTCAGGTTAAGATAAACCTCTGACCAGCCTCCATTCTCGGGAGATAGGATTTGGTTTAGTACGAATTTAAAGTGGGATTTCCTAAACACCTGCTCCAAGGCAAAAACAACTTTAGAAATAATCATGTACACATACTAAAATAAATTGTTTGTTTAAATTAAAGAGCAGCGGTTTTAGGTCTCCTTAAATCTAAAGTTTATGATAAGTTTTATTCAGATTTTTTCTTTATTACTTTTCTTTGTATTGGTATGATCGCCGAAAATTGAACTGATACCATATCTAGAAAGACTATATTGGATTGATTACTTTTTTTCGCAGTTTTAATTATTATAAAACTATAATTTTCTGACGCGTCCAAGAGTCCTGTGAAGTCTAAAGGAAAAAAGCACTTTGAGTTTGAGTTTGGAGACTCATAACAAATAAACTCAGGAAACCAATAACAACTTATAAACTATGACAATTGCTGGTCCTCTCGACCAAGAGTGATTCCTTTAGTTTAGACAACCTTAAATGGGATTTGTGTTATGTTAATAAAAACTTACGTATGTTATTCTAAGAGTTACAAATCAACCTATAATAATTATGTATGCCCTACACTGTCTGGTATGGATCGAAGGAAGCCTTCAAAACTCCACGGTTGCTGATAATGATGATGTTATACGTAAACGTTATTCATTAAAGATAAAAATAAAAAACACTCGTAATCTTGATTTTTAAGGATAGGTAAATATTGAGTCAATATTGATTTGCAATGACTAATGTAATACCTACTTAATGATCCGTTGATAGGAATAGTAAGTATCGCTCTTCGATCGAACCATCAACACTTTTTACGTAATATCTCAAGGATACAGACTTTAAAAGTTCATAATTCCTTCCTATAATAATATTATAAACGCGAAAGTTTGTATGGATGTATGTTTGAATGGAAGTTTGATATATGGATGGATGGATGTTTGTTCCTCTTTCACGCAAAAACTACTGAACGGATCGGGCTGAAATTTGAATAGACGTGGTTCTAGCCCTGGAATAACACATAGGCTACTTTTCATCTAAAAAATCAGATGCCATGGTATAGAAATAGCCTTGAAACGTTTCTATAGAATAAACGCGTGCGAATCCGCGGGCAGATGCTAGTCGTCTATAAATACAAACGTTTTTACTTACGGTGAAGTCCTAAAAAAAATATTTCCCACCTATACATACGTAGAAGGGCTTTTTTATTATTTAACAATAGATAATGCCAAAGATAGTAATAAAAGTTTGTGTACTATTTGTATTTTTTCCCGCCTACTGTACAAAGGTTACTTCGAAGATAGGTACAAGTAGATCTAATTGTACGGATCTCATTGGTAAAAGTTTAGACTCATATTTTGATGTTCTAAATTCAACCATTATTCTTGAGAATAATTATAAATAAATAAATGAATGTTCATTATTCCCAAAGGAGTAGATATCTACTAAGACTTAGTATCTACTCCTTACTTGACTCATTTCCGTAAACAAGTACGGAATTGAGCAAGGAGGCTCGAGCTAAGAGGTCTCATTTGATTTGTTTGAATTTGGTGGGTATATTTTTCACCACTTTCAGCCTATACAATATTCACTTACTTTCGGTTAGGGAAAGGAAGGTACATGCATGACGTAAGAGTACATACGTTATTAGAGCATAGAGTGTAAAAACACCTTCAGTTATCGAAGACACGTGGTGCATACATGCGTCTCTCTATCTATCTCTGCGTCATCGTAGAACTTTATTGTTGCACTGATAATGCACTGGTAGGTTGATTTGGCATGTCTGTTCAAGTCAAACATGTTTCATTTGATAATCCATGTTTTGTCATCCCTAGATAAGCTTTAAGATTAACGCCCCTGACGCGAATCTGAGTAACGCAAGAATCGCTACAGAAAAAAAGACTTGAACTGTTGAAACGTGATGTGAACTACGGTCCAAAATCAAAAATCCTCAAAATCAAAGTGCTTTATTTACTTTAGATCTACAGGACTATTGGTCACGTCATAAGCTCTAAGCGAATATCGGTGTTTCGTCGTTGTGCTCAAATAAATAATCTATCTAAATAATGATATGCCGCACGATGATGTTTGAAATTAGACTATCGGTTGTAAGGCGCAACTAAATGACGCAACATATCATAGCGGAGAGTATGCTTTGTACTGGTCTCGATATCGTACTTCCCTTATATGTATACTTACACATCATAAGTAATATTTTGGTCAGAGGAAGATACGGTAATAAAAAAACAACAACGTTCAAATTGTACTATTACACTATCGATGAATACTATATTAAATTGTATTAACTAAAATATAATTTGTATTGTAAATGGTTCAAATTGTACTAGTTATATTATCAACGATCGATTCGGTCTCTATGTGGAGCACCGTTACTAGACCCTTGTAAGCCACTCTTCAAAAAGTATCGTATTCTTCCTTTACCATGCCTCTACATTAAACAAGCGGCAGAGCTCGTCAAACAGCATCCAGAACTTTTAAGGAAAAAATGTGATGTTCGAACTAGAATACAAAGAGATGTTGTCAGAAACAGATTGCACCTACCAAAATACAAACTAACGATGACACAGAAACAATCATACTGTATGAAGATTAGAATATTCAATAATCTACCAGACGACTTAAAAAACCTGTCAGGAAACTTATTTAACATTTAGTTAAAGAAATGGCTTCTTAGTAAATGCTATTATTCTATGAATCAATATTTTAATTACAGGGACTTAGAAGATTTTGAATATATTCATTGACATTGCTATATTGTTATTTTCCACTAATTAATTCACTTAATTTTGTAATCAAGCGATCTGTAGTATTATTTAATATGTTGTTGTAATTACTCATAAGTCAAAATATTTGCATGCCTAGTTAAGGTAGAATATATATGGACATTATTTTAATTTTAAGACCAACACTGTAACTTATATTCGTGCAAATCAAGATCTTTAATCTTTAACGATATCTATTAGTTATATTATCAAATGACGAGTAACCGAGATATCCATAAAATGCGCTTGAAAAACACAGGAGATATCTTCTAAGACTGTATTTATTCCGCTGTTTACGCATCCAATCACACACATTACACAACGATCATCGTTTCGTAAACACTCGACTGAAAACAGTTACGAAAGTATTTACTTCAGTTCTATTTACTTTTTCCATCCTCACCTTTCTATACTCCGGCTTAGGCAATCGTGTGGCAAATTGTAAATCATTTAGCATCACGGTAATAATAAGAAATTGTGCCATGGGTACAATAAGTGATATATATAATAATTATATTATTCATCATCAACCTATTCTAGTCCACAGCTGGACATAGGCTTCCTCTAATGAGTACCATAGTTCCCATTATTATTATATTGAATATTACTATAGTGAAAATGAAAATTGTATTAATTACAGCATATAATAATTGAAAACTTTTATTAAAAACAACCTTTATCAAATTTTAGACAAAACTAAGTGGTCAATGTCATGATTTGAGGAGAAGAGGAAGAGAAAAGAGTCGGCAGAAACACCTGATGATTGGGATTATATAATGAGTGGATGCAGAAAGCATCCAAGCCCCTTCAATGTGACCAAGGTTGACCAAAGAATGATGTTAGATGCTTTGATTATATACTTGTCTAGATAGATGGTTCGAGCGTCAAAACGCCAAAAAATATATCAGCCAACTGTTGGCTCATAAGCTGATCCCGCCTCGTCAGTGGCGACTCTGACTTTGTGCGACGCACACGCGTTTCGTGACAAATAAAGATGACGATTTGCGCTATAAAAGTGTGCAGGAATTACAAAGGACGATTGAAAACAACTAAAGAAATTACTTATCATCGGTAAGTATACTTTGAATCACTGTAAGTTAACGAAACAATTTAATAATAAAGTTTTAATGTTGTCCTTAAATACGATGCCATTTGACGCCATGTTAACTGGGTTGCCTGCTCTATGAATACAACATTTCCATAGTGAATAAAAGCTAATATGAAAAAAGTATTTAATAACGACCCAACAAATGTTTTTCGAGATTTTGCCGGCGCCGTAGATTGAGTCGAAACTGCTAAATACCCCCTGGCCCCCCCATAAGACTGCCCCTATTGAGGTTGCTACAAGGTACATGTCATAGAGATAGGGCGTTTCTGATTGCGGGATCGCTTTTATACGAACCCGCTTTCATTTCTTATTCATCGTCATCATAATCATGATCAGCCTATATTAGTCCACTGCTGGACATAAGCCTCCCCTAATGAGCGCCATAGCGCCCTGTCTTCAGCTTGCCGCATCCAGCATCTGCCAGCAGTCCTTCGCAGATCGTCATCCCACCTGGCCGGAGGGCGTCGACTACACTACGTTTGCCGAGTGGCGGTCTCCACTCAAGAACATGTCAACTCCCCGCGCCACAACGGTCGTCAAATGTATCTATATGTAAATAATCCAATTGTAAGCATGATTTTATGACTTGTATAAATATAATTAAAAACTACAATATTATAAATAAACTTTAATTTTCAGTAATATTTTTACTTTCCTTACACATATATTTTACTTAGTAATCCATATGTACAACATTCTAGAAAGTAAATTAAAATTTAAAATCAAATAATTATAGATGATTCAAAATCTAAACATTTTTTCCCTATTATTATGGGAAATATTCAAGAGCTGGTATCACTCAGTACAGCCACATGTGACGTAGCACGCTTGTAGTTACACATACTTGTGTGCGTAATTCGCACACAAGCGCTTCAAATCTGGCCTATTGTTTTTGTTGCGATTGCAGCGCAACACTCCATCTAGACAAGTATATAATCAAAGGTTAGATGTAAAGAGCAGTACAGTACAGTAGTACAGAGCAGTATTTCTTGAAGTCGCCAAAACCGGCTGTTCAGCTGAAAACCTTGAGGATGTACATATAAGATAAGTAAAGAGTCTCCACTGCTGTTTGTAAGAGATCATTATACTGGCCCATGGTGGAGCTGTATTATCAGAAATAAAAAAAACCCCGAATAAGGTATCATTTTGCCCTGTGTATGGCGGTCAAATTTCTATAAACAGGGCAAAACTTAATTATTTGGAAAAATTAGATCCATTTCTTAAAGAAAGAAACCAAGAGTTTTACAAAACTCTGACTGGTATTGAAAATGGAAATGGAGTTGATATAGATAGTTCTGGTAATAGCAGTGGAGAAGAATAGTACCTATATTTTTTTAATTTACTTAACCATTACAAGAATAAAATAGAGAAGTGTAGTTGAGTACTTAATAAAATAAATGTTCAAATAAATTGCATGGTTTTTACTTTAACAAAAGCGACCTTTGTCACCATCTTATCAAGTTTAGGTGAGGTTTACTATGAGTATCCATTATTTTTATTTAACAAAAAGTACACAGTGACTAGGCGAAAACTAGAGGAAAAATGATTGAGCATGATCCGTAGGTACCAAAATCGCGCTTTCATTGGACGATAAATGGTTTAATTTATCTGCTGAAAAATGAGTTGTACTGACAAAGGTTGTTTTGTCTTCAATTATAATAATAATGCTGGACAATCCACACAACACCATCTAGTCCCCAGCTAAGCAAAGCTTGTGTTATGGGTAGATGACTGATAAACTTATTACAATACATTAAATACTTACCTAGATTTTTTTTACTTAACATAGAAAACACACAAAACCTCAAAAAGAGGGTAAATAAAAAGTAAATAGCAGATCGTACAAAAACCTATCCCAAGGCGAGAATCGAACCCGCAACCAGACAATGACCCGCCGCCGCCGCGCCAAATCGATCGTCAAATTTCTTCCATTCTTAATTAATAACATTAAATGTATGTTTAGTATTTTTTATTAGGTATTAAAAGGAAACCCCCAGAACAGCACACACATGCATCCGCACCCGCAACCTCCTGCCTCGTAGGCGGTCTTTCACCCGCTGCACCACTGAGGTCGTCAATAACGTCAATAACTCTTAACTTATGATGAATTGATGAACTGAGGATCTCAGTTTATTTTCTAAATCGACATGTCGCCATTGAGACGTTTCAGTTTTGTTTAATAAATGATACAGACTAGTATCTAGCCGCAGCTTCTTTTAATTAAAATCATTAAAATCAAAAGAATCGTTAATTTTATTATAACATTTATAATAACATTTTCAACTTCTGCCTAAAGAGTTGAACATTTAGTAACAAAAAATGTATATAGGGCTCCCATACATACTAACTAGTACTGTGTTAGTACTGCTACTATTACCCCTAGAAGGACGAGATGTACCCTAACCCAGAATTGTATTGTAACCAACAAATTTGTGAAAAGTTTGTGACCAACAAACAAATCTTGGAATGACAATACAGACGAATGTTAGTGGTGAGAGAGCGATGAATCAATATTATTCTTGTAGGTGAACAATCATTCCCTATCAGTTTATTCACTGAATTTAAAGATCGTTGCGATCATTGAAAAATTTGTTGTTTATGTGAATTGACTCACTCAAAATATTGTATACTAGCTTCTGCCCGCGGTTTCACATGCGTTGTTTCTATGGAATCGTTTCAAGGCTATTTAAATTTTCTATCGTATGGTAACTGATTTATGTGATGAAAATTAGCCTAAGTGTTATTTCAGGGCGATCTATGTCTATTCAAAATTTCAGCCCAATCCGGTAAGTAGCTTTTGCGTGGAAGAGGAACAAACATCCATACTTTCATACATCCACATTTATAGTATTAATAACTAGCGACCCGCCCCGTCTTCGCATGTTTTTATTAAGTATACGTATAAACCTTCCTCTTGAATCACTCTATCTATTAAAATAACCGCATCAAAATGTTTTAAAGATTTAAGCAGTCAAAGGGACATAGGGAAATAGGGACAGAAAAAGCGACTTCGTTTTATACTATGTAGTGAGGATGTATTTAGAGATCACCTCTTTCTGATGATATATCACTTGAACCCCTTCATGTGGCCTGCGTCGACCCCTGCGGGTCCAATCGTAGGAGCAAGGCAGCGAATGCGTTAACGACAGCTGCTCATTTCCCTACATGACGTAATCGCTATCACTGCGCTTATCTATTATCTATCTTAACTATTTTTAATTGCAATCAAAAGAAATGATCCCTCAGCTGATAAAGACAACTACCGGCGCCAATAAAGTATTTACATGATGAACCAATCAGAGAAAACTTGAAAAAAACCAGTCTCAAGCTAGTGTAGAAAACAAGCTAGTCTTGGTATTTTCATATTTAATGAACTAACAGCTTTTAATTTACGATCCGTAATATATACAGGATGGGAGCGGCAAAGGATGACAAGCAATAGACCATAATTTCATAGATTTGGTTTGATTATTTTAAGATGAAGATAAAGTGGTTTTTCATGCAAAAATGTCCATGTAAAAAGGCGTTTAAACCCTACCAGCTTATCTCTACGGTGAATTGTAGAAGACTGCGTCTTTGGTGGACAGGGCAAGCGGGTTTTACAGTCTTTTCTCATGATATTTTATCATGGATTTCCTTTTCCTTCGTCCTTCCTTGCTTATTTTTCCACCCATCGTTCAGATTCGAGAAGGCACTAAAAGGCAGATAAATGAATGAAGATAATCTTTTATACTTTCGTATAGACTAAAACATTATCAATTGTATATGTAATGTGTACATTTTACCTAGGTCAGGGTCAAATAGCTACAAGTACGAAATTTAAGTGATAATGTAATGTTAATGTAGGTACATTTAAACATTATTCATTGTGATTGTCGTAGAAATTCATAGGTCTTAAATACTTAAAGTTTTTGATTTACACAATCTAGGTACACTATCGAGTGTATTTTTTTTAATAATCGTATTGTTAAAAATACGCTTTAACTATTTGTACAATTACATATGTACAAATTGTTTGCTGTAATCACTACATAGTATAAAATAAAGTCGCTTTCTCTGTCCCTATGTCATGTCCCTTTGAACGCTTAAATCTTTATAACTACGCAACGGATTTTGATGCGGTTTTTTTTAATAGATAGAGTGATTCAAGAGGAAGGTTTATACGTATAATAAAACCGTGCGAAGCCGGGGCGGGTCGCTAGTTATAATAATAAATTTAAATTCAATGTGTAATCAATATATGAAATCTTAAAACCAAAACAAATGCATAACGTAACTTATAATTAAATTAATCAGATATCAATAACTTTATTTCTTTAGGCTTACAAATAAGCACTTAACTTCAAATTTTAATCTTTATATAATAAAAAATAAGGTGTTTCTGGATTTTAACTTCAATTGTGGTCTACAAGTGGAGGAAGTGAAAAATAATAAGTAGAAACACGTCCGTAACATACCTACACACTCAAATGTTTATTTATAAGTAGGACAAACGAACACCGTAGCAAACGTATAACAAAATTAACATATCTACAAATAGATACATTCATAAATCCATCCAAACATTTATATATATTGTATAAAGTAGACATAAAATAATTGTATAAAGTAGATATAAAATAATAATTTACATAACATATGGTTACAACGGCTGCCAGTATTCTGGGCACTCTGCCTTCTGGTGACTGCTTAAATTTTTATAAGTTTGTTTTTAATGTTTAAACCTAGGTACTAGCTGCAATTAATTACTATTTAATAATCTAATCACAAGAGTATGGATTGTGTGAAAGAGGAAATATGTGAATACGGAAATGACGGATAACAGCAGAATGGAAGAAAAATACATGTTGTGCCGACCCCACTTTGCGTGGGATAAGGTCCGGATGAAGAAGAAGAATTCCCTTTTTCAGAATTTTCCAAATCGTAAAAATATAACAAGCAACATAATATGTACATCAAAAATATCCTCCTTTTCCTAGTAAGGCCTTCTAAAACTTGTACCACCCACCAAGTTCCTGGATCTGTAATTACATTTACATACATTCAATAACATGTAATCTGTTCAGACAGTACCAATTGAAATTTAAATAGCAATCCATACCTAAGCAGAAGTGTATTTATTCCGTAAAACCAATTTTATATTCATGACATTTCCATAAAGTTGGCAATCTTTGATTACTCCATTACCATTTCATGTCTTTTATCGTCGTCGCACGAATCCTTTGGATAACACAGGTTACTACTTATACAGGTATGCACTTAGTATGCATAATATGAATACTTTCTAAATATAGAATTATCCGCGCGCTTTCAGAATGGGATAGAACCATTTCTTACTGACTCAAGAGTGGTGGGACATTTGGAGTAAGTACGCTTTTTTATCTATATAACATATAACTAATATGTATATCTATAACTAACAGACCATAACAAAATTAATTTAACAAGGTTCCGTCCCCTTTTGATTGCAGGTCTTTGCAGGTAGAAACAGCATAATGTTGCGAATTCGCGCTAATGCCCCTGCAGAATGGGAGCAAGATCGTTGCCATTTCGCAGAGATAAATGCGCGGGTCCAATGTCGCGCGGAACGATGAAGGCGATCTAGATTCATCGTGACGTCATACATAACGTCCGTCGATACCATGACTGAAACACAAGCTACATGATAAAGTTCTAAGTAGTGCTCTCTACTCGTGATGTGGACAAGCTACGCAAGTCGTAGCACTCGCTACGCACGTCGTAGCACTCGCTACGCGTGCTGTAGCGAGTGCTACACGTGGCGTAGACAGCATAGTTTTTGTATTTAATTGTATTTATTTTTATATGGGCCAATTATGTGCCTGAAATAAACGTTTTTTTTTAATTTATAGCTGTGTAAGGCAAACGCGTGGTTTTGTGCTTTTGGGCTTCAAGTGCTTTGTTTGGTGTAACGATTGCTAACGCAGAACAACAAGGATGAAGAGGTGATTTTTAAATAGGCGGAAATTGGATAATATATCGTTTTTTGTTCACAGATATACGAACTACTAGAAAGCTGAACTTTTGAAAATATTCAAGATCTAAGCTTAAATATGTACTTTAGAAAAATGCTAGCAAAGCCACACGCAAGCTTAATCTTATCTAGCATAAAAAATACCAGTTTGCTACTCTAAATGAATAAATGATAGTTTCTCGTCACGACTTTTTGTCATAACTGGAACTCGTACTCGATATTTCCGTCGATCGCACCGCATGTCAATGGAAACACACCACGGAGTGGCGTACGTGCGCGCGCGCACGTATCTCTTATTTCAGCCGGGTTCATCAAGGCGATATCTGCCTAGCGCCTATTGGAACTCACCTAACTTGATTCGCGCCAATCAGGCAGTCATTTGCGCATTGTTTTGTTTTGGTTGGGACTTGTTTGTATCGTTGCTATGTGGAAGACATAAGAATGTCTGGTAGTGTAACATAATCTTTGAGTCTGATGTTTTTACTTATGACCTCTACAGTTAGGCGATAAGGGCTGTTTTTATCAAGGCACCAACCAGTACCTTAGTGTCTGTAGAATGTTTAGGTCATTACACCTTATACTTCTAATAACGAAATCAAAATCAAAGTGCTTAATTTCCTCTAAACCTTACAAGACTCTTGGACGCGTCATAAAACACAGGTTGAAAAAGTAATTGAAATTATGAAATAAAGTGCTCACTTTGAAATTTGTTCACAAGTAAAGAAGCGAACAAGAAACCTTTACCTTGTTAGGTTGTTAGTTTCAGAGTTGGAGCAAAACTGGTCCGAAGCATATTTATCCTCTAGATAATCTGATATTTTATAGTGAGCCTTTTGACTTGTTTTGATAATTTGTTTGTATTTATTTACCGATAAATTTTTGCAACTCACTTGGAGTTTTGTTGCAGAAGCGTAAACCTTTGAAAGATACATTAACCTTATTTTATCTAGTTGTGCGCAAACAATGATTGATTACATACATAGTTACTATACTACATATCAAGATGTAGATGTAAAGATATTGTCGTCAAAAAAAGATGATATAGCATCTGGTTTTTCTCGTACTCTTTGTTATCTTGTTGTGCTATAATATAAAAACCTATGACTGCGCAATAGTTTTATCAGTAGCAGTATTTATTTATAGTAAAATGCATAATTTTCATGAGTATCTCAATTCTGATTCCTATTCAATCTCACTAACAAGGTTTCTTTCAACTACATCAATTCTGTCCTCTTCTGGGCATGTCTGTAAACGGGCAGGCAGGTTTCATCGTAATCATCACGCTTGGTCAGACAATGGCCCTATTCTGCTATAATAATAGTTTTACTATGACAAAACGAATACTTTTGGCATTCAAACTGAAATATAATAAAATCTATAATAACTATCTATTAAAAAACCGCATCAAAATCCGTTGCGTAGTTTTAAAGATTTAAGCATACAAAGGGATTTAGAGACATAGGGACAGAGAAAGCGACTTTGTTTTATACTATATGTAGTGATAATTACCTCTAATTTGAATTTATCGATATGTTTATTGTTATAACATAAAATGATTATCTATTTTCTTATGTAAACATTGAATCAATATTTTTTAGGAGTGTGTCGTTATTTCACTAGATGGTTAAATAAACCGTTAACAGAATTCCACAACGATAACGTTATGCCACGATTCAATAACTATCTATAAACTCCTTAACGATCTTCACGCACGACGAATATAACGAATTTCAACGAAACGGAGACGTGCGTGCACCGCAACGTTCGCGAAGACGCTAAACGTATCGTGAAATCAAAACCAGTGAAATAACGAGTGAGTGAATATAAGCTATCGTTAAATTTTGGTTTGTGAGCAAATGAGTGAGTGAACGTGAATTTAGTTTAGTTTATAAACCACTGTTAATTCGTTGAGCGACTTTAAATTTGATTGTTGAGTGAAAAATAAATACCTGCCTAAAAATGTAAAAACAGGACAGGAAAAAACAAATAATAAGTTGTACAATGGGTGGCCTTATCGCTATGAGCGATTTCTTCCAGGCAACCTTTGGATGGACATGGAGTGGAAGCGTTAAGTGAATGTTAACGTTAGCTTATCGTCAAAATCTCGTTTTATAAAGTTTTTTAACGTTGCCTTAACGTCAACATTCACGCGTTCAGCTACATCTCTCGTGAAATTCTCAACGTCCTAGTTTTTAACGATCCTTAACGATAGATAGTTATTTTAACGGTTATCGTTGACCATTAGATAGTTTCGTTAAGTGAAAGGAATATCTGTTAACGACCCACTCCTAATATTTTTCCATAACTCTCGTCATTGAGTAACGTCGTACATTACGTAGGTAGGTTGGTACCTACCTGTGGTACCTACACTACACTAGTTTGGAAAATTAAGAAGAGGCTTATCATTATCATACAGCAAATCTGATAATGCATCAGTATTTGTCAGTAGAAAGGTAGCAAAACAAGGCAGCATGATGAACTCATAACTATTGTTTACATCTTCAAGTTCGTTTTGAAAACTCATCGTTACTTTTTACTAAATATTTTGAAAGTAAATAAACACAGCCTTCAAGCAGTTAAAATGGTGATTACTAGCAACTTATGACGTTCTTCGAAGAAATTACCTATTCTGACATAACGGAACGTACCTACACTACAGTCGATTCCCAGTTATTTCCCCTGTAGTTCTTTGTATAAAACTCTATAAATAAATAAATAATAGTGGACAACCCTCACATCATCATCTAGCCCCAAGCTAAGCAGAGCTTGTGTAATGGTACTAATGACTGATAAACTTAATACAATAAATAGGTAAGTGCATTACATTGCATAGATAGATATTTTTTTGTTCAGTATAAATTTATAAAAAGTAAACAGTAAACACTCAGAACCTCGGAATAAATATTTGCAGATCGTACAAAAATTAGTCCCTAGGCGGGAATCGAACTCGCGACCTCCTGCATCACAGGCAGACAATCACTTGCCGAGCTACATAGGTCGTCCAAAAATAGGTTTTTATAATTTATTACATCACTTAAAAACAGGTTGTACTAAATTGAACATTGTTATAGAGATCAGCTGAAGACAGGGCGCTATGGCGCTCATTAGGGGAGGCCTATGTCCTGCAGTGGACTAATATAGGCTGATGATGATGATGATGATAGAGATCAGAAATGGAATATCCACGAATCCAGTTAGAATAAAGTTTCAGGTAAGGAGTACGGACGGTCTATAATTACATTAATTATCCTTTACTTACTTATAGCTGGATTAATGACCATAATTTGACTGATAACTTCCGGTTATTGAGTGATCATGTGGTTGGACATCCGACCTATACATTACGACCACCGCTGATCACACGATGTGATTAGGACAAACCCGAGAAGGGAGGCTAATCGCCTCGCGTGACAGATGGTTGGTGAATGCAGTGAAGGTGTTAAGGCAAACAGGAGCTTAAGTAGCGCGACTTTATCATATAATTCCATTTAACAAAGGAATTTCCAAATAGTTTAGGAAGAGATACGAAGTTGCCTTTGGTGGCCAAAAAACTCTGTTTTCGTATATAATATTCCTAAAATAGACAAAATGAAACTACTATAGATGCATTAAAAAAAGCTTATGATAGGTTTAACAAACTGTACGTGTGAATGTTGGAAAATCCTTTGTTTATTTTATATGACTAAATAAGAGGTGGCCCTACTTTAGCTCCTGTTTGCGCATTAAGACCAGAGAAGGAAGCTGCTCGGCTTTCTTTGGTAGGCTCTTACTTACATATCCAATATCCACGGTCTGAGTAACAGGGGTCGATTCTAACGCCAGCGCGGCGCCTACCTAGTAGGGTTTGGAAATTCCCAACAATATCAAAGCCCGGGAATTCTCGTGAAGTTGAGACTTAAAAAATAAAATGATTTTTAAGAGGGTTGTCTTTTTGAAGAATTATAGAAAGCTTTTTAAAAGTCAATTTTAATAAAACGCCGCAAAAAAATACCACACCATGATACTGACTGACACAATCATAATCCGAACGTCACAGAGCAACCAACACGGTGGCATGAAGGCGGCGGCGGCGTGGCCAACGCATTTGTGTTTGTGTAGTTTCGTAGTAGTCTAGTAGACCTAGTAATTATTCTATAATTTTATTTACATTTATTTAATTATGACAATCAAGTGTGTCGAAATTACTACTCTCGTCTCGAGTCTCCAACCGAAAGTCCCGGGCCTTCGAGACACGAGACGTCCCGGGACCCAAACCCTCCTACTTAGGCTGAGGTAAGTACTTAGACAATCCTTTCTGGTATTACAAGCGCTTAAGTTTGTATGAATGGATGTTTGTTATTCTATCACGGATCGGCGGGCTGGAATTTTGAATAGACGTAGTTCTAGCCCTGGAATAAAACATTGGCTACATCATCCCATTAATCAGTTCCCATGAGATAGAAATAGCCTTAAAACGTTCCCATAGAAACAACGCGTGCGAAGCCGCGGGTTACTATTAACTATTCCATATACAATATTTAAGATACTTTCCCTCCATGCGTCATGGCCGTGGGACGCCCTGTATAGATACTAGCATACATTTACAACACAATACAATACAATACAATACAAAAATCCTTTATCCACCAGAACAAGAACATTACATAAGACAAGTACAATGGGCGGCCTTATCGCTTAGAAGCGATCTCTTCCAGGCAACCTTGATGGAAAGAGTAATGTTAAATTTAAGCAAGGCAGGGGTTTATATTTTATGTAGGTATGTTCATCTTAGAGGATTCGATTCCGGGATCCCGGGATTCGGGATCCCGGGATCCCGGCCCATTTTCGATCCCGAAAATTTCGGGATTATTTTTTCCAAATCCCGGGATTTTCGGGATTGAGAAAAATACTATAATAATCGTTAAAAATAATAAAAAATGAAGTGCGTTAATTTAAGAAACACAACACAATATTTATAAACTTAAAATTATACCAATTGCTTATCAGCACCATTAAAAATAACAAAAATCTGATCATGTCGGTTGACATCGGTTTAGTTTTATTTTTAAATTATGTTTACTAAAAACAGGAATTATTATTCCTGCATTTTGTTATCAGAATAAGCAATAAGCTTTTTATTTACAAATAATACCATTTAAAATACCATGTACCTGTTCACAAAAAAAGCATTCCTTAAACAAGTAATCAATCGCATCCTCGGTCGCATCGTGGTCAAAATTGATCTAAAAATTTTGTTTTTGTCGATTGTCACGATTTGCTTTTTAGTTAAAACAATACGTTTAATGATCATTAAACTTTGTTTTTACTGACTGATAACTAGCAATTAGATATTCGGTTGCTTATATACCTAAAGGTGGGGCAAAGACACAAAAAGGAGCTTTTAAAACCAACTTTTTCAGGAATCCTGATGAATTACCACTAATTCTAAACTTCCAGAAATTTCTAAAATGATGATGTTTTTACGCCGGAATCTTTTTAATAAATAAAATAAAAGACACTTTTATTGTATTGCGTATTTCACTCAAGACATATATACAAAATTTTTTGGAATTTCGTTAATAAAAATCATTACTGCTCCGGAAATATCGATTTAAGTGAAAAACGCGTCATAAAAAGTGTGTTTTATATTTGATTGACCTATAAATAAAATGCCAGCAAAAATAAATAACACTCTATATTTTGGGATTCTTTGGAATTTCCTAAAAAAGATTTAGCGTTGTTTGGTTTTAATAGCTCACGTTGTGTCGTCGCTCAAAGTTAAGGTAAATACCTAAGCGCTCGAATATCCGATCACTGCCGATAACGTTACCATTATGTGGTTAGGAAATTAAATTAGTATTTTGTACGTATCTACCGAGGAAAAGTACTAATTAAAAAAAGTATTTTTTTAAATTTTTGTATAAGGAGGGAATTCTGTACAAAAGAAATCAGTCAAATTTTAAACAATCGTTAAACTCCGTGATTGAGTTTCGTGAATTCTGGCAAATTGGTGCAAACTAATTTTTATCTGACTTCTTCTTAATAGTGTTCATATATAAGAAAATGCTGAAATTGATGGTGAACTATAACTAATTAGACAAAAAACTGGACAATGCCCGAATTGCCCCTCAGCGGGGCTTTTTTGGCAGGTCGTATTATATTTGATCCTATGATGCTATAATAGTAAAACTAGAAGCTTTACAAACTGGACAAGTCAGTACATCCGAATTTGAGTCTTCTAAACTCCTGAGAGTTGACGCGGGGTAATTCGGGCACAACTTTTTAGTCTCCCATACATGCTAGTGTTGAAGCTCTGACTATCGACATCGATAATAACGAACTCGGTAAAAGAAGTGGATATTAATTATATTAGTTTTTAAAAGTAAGAAGGAAAGGATTGTTGATTTTATGTTAAGTAAAAACAACAAGTTTTTATCCATTAATTTACTTATTTAGGTAGGTAGTAAAAGCATACTTCATTATATTAACTGAATATAAGTATTCAGATAGAGGACACTTAGACAAATTAAACATTTTCAATCACATAATGTCCTAAAGTGTCAGTATTTCTCTCAGTTGCCACGAGCTTGAATTTTTTTATCGACATTTACTTCAATGCTGTGGACATCACTGGTTTTTTACAACTTCATATAAAAATAGTCGGGCAATTTGGGTAGCCAACTCCGAAAAAATAACCTCCGATCACAATTTTGTGGGGCAATCATACCAGGCTCAATAACTTATGAAAAACAAAGATTAGGAACGAAACAATTACATTAAAAGAATTTCCAGTTTAAAACAAGTATAATTAATTGCCTTGTCAAATCAGCAAATAACCCGCGAAAACCACTAAATTCTGTAAAATTTGAAGACCTTGTCACAGGTGTCGTGTGCACTCAAAATGTCGACTGACAAAATGATCTTGTAAATCGATCAGTTATCGCGGTAGCAATAAATAAATAAATAATGCAGGACAATCCACACAGCACCATCTAGCCCCAAAGTAAGCTACTCAAAGCTTGTGTTATGGGTACTAGATAACTGATATATTTAATACATTATATACATAGATATATATTTTTTATTATACATATTAAACACCCAGACCAACGAAACAAATTTCTGCAGATTGTGCACAAATTTGTTCTGAGGCGGGAATCGCACCCGCAACCTCCTGCGTCGCAGGCGGACCTTCGCCCACCGCGCCACATCGGTCGTCAAATTCCTTCTATAGGTGATTGAATCAACCGGTTGTTGCTCTACCCGAACATAGAGGTCTCTCTTGAGTAAAAGCTACAGAACCAAAAATATGACCATGTGCCATAATAATCCCCCTGCCATAATTGCCCCTCTGCGCCTTAATTAACTGAATAAATAAGTTTTTGTGATTTTAATTGATTATTACTATGTTTTTGAAAGTAAATAGAAACTGATTTTCATATATTACTTTGATATTCTTACTTCGCCTACGATCCCGGGATTATCCCGGGATCCCGGGATCGCGTTTCACCAATCCCGAAATCCCGGGATTGAAAATAAAGACCGGGATCGAATCCTCTAGTTCATCTTGATGGTTACGCGTAATGGATATTTATTCTGTGGTTACGGTTTCTCCCGGAAGTAACTTTGAACCATGGAATGGAACGCGTTTGTGACGTCACCGTTTCATTTCTCTTTTCTAAAGGCAGTAACGTGTCGGACAAAGATAATAATAATATTTTAATCGATTTTTTTTATTATTTATTATTGCAATTATTAGCAATTCAACGATATCATAAGTATGTATATGCATGCATATGTACTATTTTTAATATGTTACTTCTTATTTGACGTGTAAGTACCTAATAATATTTTACCCTATTTTTACCAATAAATTAACCATTGATACCTCAAAAAGATTTTGTTTTACCTGTTCCAAAATACCTTACTAAATGTTGGTAGATACCATAGTTATGATGAACTGAAATATCTCTATCGTAGGGACACATACATTATGCATATACAATACGTATTTATCATTTCTATCTGAACTTTGGCAAAAAATATTGTTTTTCCGTGATCTAGCTAAAGCCTGACAATATTTGATATTTTGAGAAAATTTTTCAAGTTTTTATAAATCTGAAATTTGTGTCAATCATGTGTCAATACTATACTAGTGGTCAAAGACTAGTGGTATAATAAAATCTGTACCTACTTATAGGTAAGGTACATAACTAAAGTCACAGATTTCATAATCTATAGTCAACGACCACCATACACTTTACTTAAATGTCAATTTCCTTGAACCATTCCATGCCTCACATAGTAAGTATCTAACCTGAAACTCTTTTGGAAGATTGACCTTGTCTAGCGTGTCCGCGTCCAGACGTCAAAGCGGGCAAACCCACGGGCACAAGCCAGTTTCCTTCTTCATGTGCAAGGTCATGGTCGCGACGCTAAAACGTCACTCCGCAAGTGTTACGTCCACAATGGTAGGTACAGGTGTCCCACGCAATGTTGGCAACTAAGAATAGTTAGGATGACAAGTAATTATGTTATTTATTACTAACTAGCAACCCGCCCCGGCTTCGCACGGTTTTATTATACGTATAAACTTTCCTCTTGAATCACTCTATTTATTAAAAAAAAACCGCATCAAAATACGTTGCGTAGTTTTAAAGATTTAAGCATTCAAAGGGACATAGGGATATAGGGACATAGGGACAGAAAAAGCGACTTTGTTTTATACTATGTATGTAGTGATGATTTATTGGAAAACTTACTAGGTACTACTTATTAGAGACCTGACAGCCTACCTAGGTATTTTAGGTACCTACGCTTGAACTTATTTATAGTCATAATAACTGGGGAAATAGGTAGTCCATAAGTCATTGTTGAATCATTGTTATCCCAGCATTTTTTATTTATGAAAAGTGTGTGCGAAGCAATGTGTAAGAGCTAGCTAGATAAATAATACGGTCTACTTTTATAACGAGCAGGCAGTCAGTAATCCATCCTGTATTGTATAGGGACATTCATCGTCCCAAGTAGTGAATCCAATCCCGCGGTCATGCATATGCGGGATAAAATTATATTTTTTTTATTTATACTTCCTTCTTTTAAGCATTATACTTACCTAATAAAAAAAAAAATTAAGTTCAAATGTGTGGCCTCATGGGATTCATACGTGGTCGTAGCGGATCTTGTCTTATCATTGATTGATTTCGATCAAAAGTCCATGGACACTCAATATTAAAATAAATTCACACATAATGCCGTTCTTACAATTAATATATATTATTTCATAATAATCATAATATATTATATTTCATAATAAATTATATTTCATAATGATCTGCCTCTTTACAAATTAGATAAATTCGTGAAGTGAATGGAAATTCTAGTACCATGTCAATACATTTATGAAAAACTGTTGTACCTACACTCGTAGAAATACCTAGTACCATGTCAATACATTTATGAAAACCTGTATACACTCGTAGACATATCAATCGGTTCCCTAAAAATAACGATATACAGAATATTAATAGGTACTGGAAATAAGAGTAAACTCGCTTTGTCCACAACTAGACTAAACAAGGTTAAATGTATCTTAAAAAAGGGTACCTACTAGTATATACGCTTGTTCAATAAAACTCCAAGTGAGTGCAAAAACTATCAGTTAATAAATTCAAACAAATAGTCAAAAGTATTATTTGTTGCAAAGGCTACCTATAAAATATCTGATTATTTAGAAGATAAAAAAGCTTGGGAAGAGTTTTGCTCCAACTCAAATACAAACAACCTAATTTCTGACATGTCCAAGAGTCCTGTAAAAATCACTTTAATCTGCCTGTTAATGAATGAATGTTAATAATGAATAATAGTTAGGAGGACATCTAAGTAAATTTATCTTCTATTACAGTATTTTTTCAGTCCCGTGAATCCCGCGTATCCCACGTGTGTAATCCCGCTTGTGAGGAATTCTGTATTCACGGGATTGGATTCCCTATTCTCAAGGTCATTGACCTTCACGCAAGCAGAGGCACGGCATCTTATGTAAGGAATACCTACCTAACTTACACCTATCTCTATTATCTTCGACGTATGATGCAATACCTACTATTGGTTGGTCAGTAGAATCAGTATGTATAGGTACCATACCTACTTATCTTAGAGAGCGCCAATCATTGCTCTTTATTCTAATAAAATAAATAAATAAATAATTCCGGACATCATCAAGCCCCAAGCTAAGCAGAGCTTGTGTTATGGGTACTAGATGACTAATATACTTAATACAATACATTACATAGATATAATTTTTTTATTATACATAGAAAACACCCAGACCAACGGAACAAATTTCTGCAGATCGTACACAAATTTGTTCCGAGGCGGGAATCGAACCCGCAACCTCCTGTGTCGCAGGCGGACCTTCGCCCACCGCGCCACATCGGTCGTCTATACAGGGTGTAAAAAGACTACTATCGAAAAATGAAAGGTAGCAATCAGACCATGATTCTGAACATATTTATCGAAAAAAAAACGCAAAAAAAAAATCACCTTTTTAAATTTTTTTATTTTTTTATCTAGTTACACACCCACAGTACAAGACTAAGAAAACATATCAACTCGAATAAATCATTTTTAAAAGCAAAAACAAATAAATTTAAAAAAAGTTGTAATGTATTGCACGCAAGTGAATGACCTCAACTCAGCTGTTTATGGCCGCCCGCACTAACAACAACGCTCGACTGCGCGAGCGAAATGGGTATCTACGCAAGATACATACATACATACGCTAGGTACGCACGTAAGTTACCGCGCTGCACGCTGGTGGTTGTCTGTATTTTGCCGACTTGGCATAGAAATAATACACCCAATTTTCAATCTGAAGATTGTAGGATCGAGCCCCTCCTAACACTTCTTCTATTAGAAAATTGAAGATATCATTTACATTTTACCTACCTGTACCCTCAGCCTGTACCTACTAAAATTGAATAGAAAACTCTTTATTAGTAGAGGTATAGTACTTAAACCTAGGTAACACACAAAGAAAGAAAAGAAAACAAAAATACTGCAACAAAGTATAAAGGGCGGCCTTATCGCTAAAAGTTCTCGATCTCTCCAGGCAACTTTGGGATGTTTTACTACTATTATGTATTCTGTGCTTTTTGGTCCAGGGTAAGTTAATTTTAGCTGGAAACGTTCATTAATCCTTTTACTAGTCGTAGTATTTATTCCCGCGAAAAAAATTAAATTACCTACCTATCTCATAATTCTGTGATAAAGATGTTAAAATTTGTATGCCCCATTTTGAACCTTACTAATTACTGAATAGTCTGCTTTGGTATAGGAAAACCTTATTCCAATCATGATAAGGTTTATAACAGCAGCGGTGTTTTTCTTTGTCGGACGAGAAGACCGGCAACGCCGCGGCCTCGTTAGAGTAATATTGTTCTGTGGCCGCGGGCGGCGCGCCGCGCGCGGCGTTGCTAGGCGCCGGCCGCGGCGACTTGCTTGCTTCATTTTTATTCGTCTTTTAGTCGGTGTTTAGTATTCGAACGTGCGCGATCGTTGTGGAAATTTGCGAATACTGTTTTGTTTTGTTGTTATTGAAACTGATTTTTAGTATGTTTGTGTGTTTTATTAAAAGTTTTTCTGTACATATTCTTAGAGTACTTTATGTAAATAGTGGAAGTTGCTTTCTGTGATTTCGGTGTGTTTTATAAACATGTTTAGTGCGAGGGAGTATGGACAAATGCTCATTATTGCTCATGTGCTATGGAGCTCTCGGAAATGCGTCAAGAGCGTTGCGCGTTTTCCCCCCAAGATACCCGAACCAGCAACATCCAGCTGATTCTCGGGTCATCACGGCAGCATATCAGAGGTGGCAGAGAGATAAATCGCAGAGTGCATGACCGACCATGTCTTAGACCTCGTAGAGAGAAACCCCCGAGTAGGGACGCGCTCTGCAGCGAGGTTACTTAGAGGTTGTGGAGTCACGGTTTCACATAAAACTGTACTTATTACTACTAAATACATACTGGGCTCAGCCTTGAACGAGGAGGAGATCAGTTTGAACCATTTCTGATTCGACCGAGGCTACAGCGTAATTAGGTAAGTGGTAAAATATCTACCGATAGCCAACTTGATAGGTAGCTTTTAACTTTAACATCTTTTCAACGTAATACCTACATCAAAGTCGCCTGGAAGAGATCGCTTTTAGCGATAAGTCCGCCGTTTATACCTAGTCTTAGTATGTAGTATTATTGTATGTTTTTCTTTTCTTTCTTTGTGTGGTCTTCTTTGTTTGTGTCAAGTATAATAAAGAGTTATCTATCTATCTACATAGTAGAGTAGGTTACTAAGTGTACGGTGTCCATTGCTCGCTACGAAAATAATTGAAAATCTTTAAACATTTTTATCTTCGGCTAGAATTTTTTTTTCGGACTGTGAATTTTTTTTTTGTTGAAGGTTAGGGGTCCTCTGCCACCCCCCTTATTTTTCGGTAGTCGTCTGTTTACACCCGGTATATAAATAATGCCAGTATTTATACTTAACCCAGGACTGTGAGGTCAAAATACGGCATTAATCGTTGTATTGCTAAACAAGTAATGCTGGACAAATATACACAACATCATTTATCCCTAAGCTAATGACATGATCATGATTCTTTATTGCATTGTAACTTTAATTATCTATAATGTTGCTAATGTAATAGAACTTTGATCCAATTGTAATAGCATCACCAATAAGCATCAACTTTAAGCATTTTCGAAATACTCCTTTTATAAAACTATGAATTTATTGTAGGTCTATTTATCAAAAAGTCGTTGTTCTTACAAGAGATTTATGGCAACATTCATGTGGCGCAGTTAGTTCAGTCAGATAAACATAACTACTGTATTTACTGGCGCAGTAGGGATCCGCCTGAGTCTTGTCTAACTAAGGCTGTGTCCCCAGTAGGCAAACTGTGAGCAGCCGACTGAGTTTGCGGCGTATCAGTTCAGTACGCCCTTCCATATATTTTAAACTAGCGACCCTCCCCGGCTTCGCACGGTTTTATTATATACCTTCCTCTTGAATCACTCTATCTATTAAAAAAAACCGCATCAAAATCCATTGCGTAGTTTTAAAGATTTAAGCAGTCAAAGGGACATAGGGAAATAGGGACAGATAAAAGCGACTTCGTTTTATACTATGTAGTGATTGAGTGTCCACAGTTTGCTAGTTTGCGCTCACTGTACGCAGTTTGCAGCGTTACGTGCGCCGACTGTCTCAGTTAGCAGTCGATTCGCAGGTTCCAGTGCTTGCCGATACGCACGCAAACTTATCTGAATTTGCTAACTAGAATTTCACTCAGTCGGCCGCTCACAGTTTGCCTACTACACAGCCTTATGTCAGTGCCGTCTTAAGCCTATTCGGCGCCGGGGTGCGGGGCTCAGCCTGCGCCCTCGTTTTCTTTTGCACTGCAGCGTAGCACGTGACCGACGAAACACTGCAGTATGGATGGGGTCCTAACTCCTAGTCAACCAAGAAAACACAATATACGTACCTAATTTGATTATTTATTTCTCTAAAATAGAAGATACGTTTAAGATCGTGAAATGTTGAGGGACGAGGGCATCAAGTTCTGCATAAAACAGCGAACTGGCAAGAAGTCCAAAGTCTCGGATGAGACTCTGGGGCTGATGACAAGAAGACGAGAAGCCACCCAAGCAACTTCGTCAGAAAGGTCAGACCTGAACAATCGACTTGCGAAGATGGTAAGGTGTGACCTTCGGAGCTTCAACACAAGCATCATACTTGAACTTAAGCTTCGAACGCACGATGCTTAAAACGCACGATGGGAGGATCGTATTGTCGAAACCGGAGATCTCGGCCGAGATAGAGGATTTTTATGGCCGCCTGTACACTGCACTCGTTCCTGACGAGACGACCATGTTTCCAGAGCCGCCCGGAGAACTCCTATCATAAGGCGTGGAGCGGAAATTTTGTGGTGCACTTTTTTAAGAAGGGTGTTAAACTCATATATCAAAATTACAGAACCATCACAATCCTGAGCCACATCTATAACCTGTTTACACAAATGGTCATGAATCGTCTCGCCAGGAGACTTGACGAGATACAGCCAGCGGAACAGTCCGGGTTCCGTGGCGGCGGAGGATATGGCATCATAGACCACATTCACACAGTGAGGCAGATTATACAGAAGTCCGAAGAGTATAATCAGCCCTGTGTCAGTCTTTGTGAACTATGAGAAAGCCTTTGAATCCGTCGAAACTTGGGCGGTTCTGGAATACTTAAAGCGATGCCAAGTAGTCTATCGTTATATCGAAGTGCTGAGATGTCTTTACGAAGCTGCCACTATGAGTGTCCAAGTACAGAACCAGCAGTTTAAACCCATCCAATTGCGCAGAAGAGTGAGACAGGGGTATATCATAGTCCCGAAACTGTGCACGAGCGCATTGGAAGACGCTTGACTGGGGAGGTAAGGGTATTAACATGAACGGCGATTACGTCTCGCGCATGTGATTCACTGATGATATAGCCGTAATGGCGGAGTCACTAGAGGAGCTGAACTACATGCTGGACGGCCTAGCCTCATCCTCGAAATTGTTTCCGAGTACACTTACCTTGGGCAGACTTTGCAGTAAGGTAACAACAATTTTGAGAAAGAGGCAAAAAGGAGAATCCAGCTGGGCTGGGCAGCATTTAAGAAACAACGTCAAGTCTTCTCGTCATCCATGTTTGAAAACGAAAGTTTTCAATCAGGTCCTACCCGTAATGACCTACGGAGCTGAGACGTGGACACTCACGGTAAGGCAGGTCCACCAGTTCAAAGTCACTCAGCGAGCTATGGAAAGAGCTATGCTCAGGGTTTCTCTGAAAGATAGGATTCGTAATGAATACATCCGACAGAGAACCAAAGCTATCGACATAGCTCAAAGAATTAGCAAGCTGAAGTGGCAGTGGACTGGACCTATCTCTCGAACCGACAACCGATGGGTAAACGTGTTCTTGAGTGAAGACTGCGACTTGGCAAACGTAGTGTAGGACGCCTTCCGGCCAGGTGGGATGACGATATACGAAAGACTGCTCGCAGATGGTGAATGCAACAAGCTGACTGAAGACGCTAATGGCGCTCATTAGGGAAGGCCTATGTCCAGCAGTTGTTTGATTTTTATGGAGTTTATATTTACGGCCATCATAAACTTCCAAATTCAACTTCAATGACTGTCAAAACAACAGCCGGGGTACGGAGAGCGGAGAGAGAGGATTACCTCTATCCTCTCGCCGCACCCCGGCTGACGCCGCCGCCCGCTCGCGCGGGTCCGCGGCTAGTCGGCGCGCCGACTTGTGAACCCGGCGGGGCGGCGGCGCGTGAAAACGGCGGCGGCGCCGGAGCGGCGCGCACGTCTAGCTGGAACTTGTGAAATACTCGTAGAAGTTCTCTCTTCCAAGTTGACTGTCTCTTCTAACTGTCGTCGGTGCGAGCGCCCGAACGGCATGTCAAAGGGCGCATTACTCGCCTATGACAGACGCACAGGTGCCACGCCGCGCTCCCTTTTCAAATGCACTTACATTTTATTGATAGATAGATCATTTTGCTTCAAGTGCGGGCGATCGGGCGGCATTGTTTCAAAGGTTTCACTCTCTTTGGATAAGAAATTTTGTCGCGCGCGTGTTAAATTAAATAAAATTGTTATTTCTTTAGTAATAAGAGTCATTTTAGGTTGCACATCACGAGCGGTATGACAAACGCCGAAAGCGTAATAAAAGTAAAACAATGTTGATTGTTGAAGACTATTTTATACATATATCAATTATATGAAACTGTGTTATGGCGTTAAGTTCAATGAAATATCTAAGTATTCAACGCTCGGCAGGCGCCCCCGAGCGCTCCGCGCCCGGGTGCACCGCACCCCTTGCACCCCCTGGTAAAGACGGCCCTGCCTTATGTAACGTAACTATACATAAGTACATACTATGTATAAGCATTCTTCCCTTGAACTCGATGATATCAACTATGGAGTTCCTATTTGCTTTGCGAACTCTTGCCCATTACCATCTCGACTAAGGTTGTCAGTTGTGTCAGCTCATGTCAGCTGTTAAAATGATTGATTGTTCGTGCGCATTATGAGCAGAAAAAGAAAAGACTATTTTCATGTCTACATTTTTCGTGAAATTTGCTCTAAATTTTAAATCTCGTGACCCCATGTCACATTCTGATAAAATTATTTGCTCTAATTAGTCAATTGAAAGAATTTATTAATGTTTGATATTACCGATAAATCTTCGGTGTACTCCGATGAAAATAAGAAGGTGAGGGCTGATGTGATAATTCTGGGATGCACGCTGCCCGGCATCGTGACGGCTCACAAACTGAAGAAGCGTTTCGGAGACACCATGGACATCGTGGTGCTCGACCTCGCCTCCACCAAGTCTGCCTCCAAGGGAAACGTCTCCAAGTGTAATGTCTCCTTTCAAAAAAAAGTTGAAACAAATGAATCTAATGGCAGTTTTATAGACGATTTAGAATACCAAAAAACAGTCAGACAATTCGTAGATAACGACGCAAAGTATTACATAGCCAAATATACAACGGAACTCAATCTTCCCCTCGCAGAAGCCATCATGAACCCAGATAAAGTAGACCAGAAGCTCAACAAACTCTTCCAACACATCAATGGCAGCACCGTGGCATGCACGACTAATTACCATGATTTTCACTATCTCAATTTATTAGAGAAGTTCGAATTGAACCAATACCAATCTGCCCTTGATATAAACATGAAATATCTATTTCAAAGAAAAAGTATGGACCGTATAAAAGATAGAAGTATACTGATGTCTTTCGACAGAACAACGATGGAGCAACACATTTGCGGCGCTCTACTCTTTGAGAAAAGCAGAGATATAATGCGTCTTATCGTAAGGCTGGCTTGTGGAGCCTGCCCGAAAACTGTGTCAGTCTTATTCTATCTTCATCAGTGCTACAGAACGAACGGATCTAGAAATCAACTTGACGGGGATAATACAAGGTTTCGAGAGAAACTGATGGGCTACTGTAGAAAACGACTCGCGGCTAGACTCCTACAAAGCATAGCTGACATTACTCATCAAGCGAAGCCAATCGAACGGATCAAATCGTGCCCGAACGAACTAGTCGTTCTAGAGACCAATAAAGGAGGGACCACTTATGTCTGCAACTTGTTAGCGATGGCTCTAAAACCTGCTGACCTTCATCAGATTAAATTGGATGGACAGTTGCTATCGCAGGAAGAAATAAACTTGGTGAGGAACATGAGTCCCGGGCGGGCGAGGAAATTCTACATCCAGTACAAAGAAAACTTCTGGGCGAGGCAGGGCTATAGCGGCGACATCCTCAGCGTGCGCGGTCCCATCATATGGGCCATGGAGCGGCCCGAGATGTCCGACACAGGCAGCACGGACCGGTACTCCTCGCTCATCGGCTACCTGATGGTGGAAGAGGAAGACGATTCCGTGACCACTTCCAGAAAAGGAGTTTTGGAGCAGCTTGTTAAATTATTCGGAGAGGAAGCAGCCAATCCGGTGACCTATAGAGAGTCAAGCATAGCCGATATCTTTGTTCCTAAGTGCGGCGACTACGTGGCTCTGAGGGGATTGACAAGAGGCTGGAAGACTCCGCGACATGTCGAGTGGGGAGCCTTGGACATATTCGCGGACGGGGACGTGGGGGCTGCACTGGAGGCCGGCCACACGGCCTACCTGCACCTGCTGACCTGCCTCCGGCCTCAGGCTCAGACCTTCGAGGACCTCAGCTCCCACCAGTGGCCGATTACCCTCGCAGGTGACAACATCTTCCATCGATGGTTTGCGCGCATCAATCTGATCAGTAGCATAAGATGGTCCATATTTCTTTCGGCCTCGATGGTGACGGTGGGTTTGGTGCGTTCGTACTTTTCAAGATGATGTATTGTTTCATGTGTTGTTGGGTTTGAATCAATAATTTAGATTTTGGCGTTTGGCGTAATTGTTTGTATATACGCCACTTTCAATAAAACTTTGATTTCCACACACTCTTTAATTTCCATCTTTGTATTCATAGCATGATTAAGGAAACCACCACCGCCTCGGTTTGTCTTATCTAGGCATAGTGCCATAAGACCTTCGACCGGGTCGCATGAATGAGGTCAAGTTCGTTCTTATTTACCGATGAACATTTGATTTCAATAAGTCCAACGACTTTACTTACTCAAGGCCTGTAATGTGATGTAGACAACATGCGAAAATAATTCGGTTAGAGTTACCAAATGCTCGATTTAAGTAAAAGAAAACTGACGGAGCATACCAATATTACTTTTAATAGCAGTGGTTTGTTGCTTGCGTCACCTGTGTTAGAAGTTGTTTCAATCCGATACGCTTGCTATAATTATTTTCATAGGCATTTCCGATTAGGTTTAGATATTTACTAATCCTAATAATACTAAGAATAAACTAATTTCTAACATCTGTAAATTACGTAAAAAAGACTTGTCTTACAAAGACAAGTACTGCCGGTATAAATTACCCCATCACTATTGGCTCCTCAGTGAATAGGTGCAGTTCAAAGTCCAACTAACTAGTCTATGTTAAAGTCGCTCTCTCAGACGCGCAAACTGCTGGTCGCTCCCGTGCGCGCGAACTGCGCTCGTCTTTCCATTGACTCTAGGGCGAGCCTCGCGTGCGCTACGCTGGTAGCGGACGGGTGTGCTTGTGCGAGCTACCGAACATTTTACGATAACCACAGTTCTCTTAGTTCATGTTGCTCGCTAACTCATTATATCCTACCTTCGACTTATTTTGTTGTAACAAGAATGCACATAACTTAATCTTAATTCACCTTGCTGATTATTGTCCCTTGAATATACATATTTCTGTTGTTAAATGTAATCTAGTTACAAAGATTACATAACTCTAATGTAAAATGCATAACGGCCTACTACATAATAATATGAAATTTATAACACCATTAAATTACCTATGTAATTATTTAAAAGTTTTTAAGAAGCTATGGCTTAAAAAACGTTGCACATTTTAAGATTGTATAATTTCTAGGATTTTATTCACACTAGAAATATACTGTAAGCACTTTTTATTAATAAAGAACTTTTAAAATTGAAAAAATTGATTAAGTTTAGAAATATGGATTTCAATAAATACCTATAAATATTACATAATATATTCTAATAAACTCTTAAACAATATATAAGTTCACTTAATCTTTTTATAATGTATAATATATGCATAACATCTTAATTGCGGGCTTGTAACTATTTAGTAGGTAGATACCTAAGTTCTTAATATTTTTTCAAACTGCTTCACCTGTGATTTCATAGAAAAGAATTATGCTCCACATACATGTACAGAGTACCCCGGGGGGACCCTAAAATAACCCACAGGTTCGACAATTTTAAAATCATAACTCGAAAACAACGAAAAATCGGGGAATACATACATTTTATGCTGCAAGCTTTAATTTTTTTTTTTGTTTTTTTTTTTTGTGTTATAATTATTTGATAAAGTTATAATTTAATTCTAGTTAATAATCTTATTTAATTAATGTAATTGGTCGTGTTGACCGTAAAAATTAAATTAAAATAAATAAATTAAAAAATAATTTTTCGGGTAGGTACTGCCGGGGGGAAGGAATTCATATTTTTATGACGTCACTGTTTGGACCACCTGTATTAACAACACTAATGTTCCCTTAGGCTGCAGCAGTCGTGCCTCGCGTATTTTCGTAGTCGGCAGATAACTTATTTTGCGTCGCCGTGAGCATCAAACAGGACTTTTCTATGAAACCCAATGTAGCAGAAATTACGCGACTGACAACTCAAAAATTACGCTCGTTTGGATGCAGCCTTATTGTTACTGCATCTCTCCTTAAAATTTGTTCACAATAGCTTAGTTTTTTGCACTGCCCATTTATCAAAATCTGTTTTTGCGATGTGTTCAATGTTTTATTGATCGTTTAAGTTATACTAAATCTTTATTTCAGCCACGGCTCAGAAGAACTTCCGGGGCAAAAGTAGTGACTATTAGGAAATGTGGTTTTCTATTCATTCCGCTTCGCTGCACGGCCAGCAAATTGGTAAATAGACTTATTTATGTACTTACCATAGCATTCAAATTATTTCCGCTGTATAACATTAGGTAGGTATTCAATTATCAAATGAAGTTACGAGTTCTATAACAATGCAAAAAAGAAATTGGTCCTGCTGGTGTTTATCTCCCATATGGTGCTTATTTAAAATCATGTTTTTAGACACAAGCCAGCCACATAGGTTACTTTATCCCCTAAATAACTTTCCATGGGAAAGAAACAGCCTTGAGAGTTGAGACGTTTTCATGGAAACAACGCGTGTGAAGCCGATGATGAATCGGTCGTTCACTTGACGACGATTCATAGCTTTGCTTCCACAGTACTAATATGTTACCAAAACGTGTACTACTAGCGACCCTATAAACCTTCCTCTTGAATCACTCTAACTATTTAATATATTAGAATAAAATAGAATAAAAACCGCATCAAAATCCCTTGCGTAGTTTTAATGATTTAAGCATACTAATGGACATAGAGATATAGGGACAGAGAAAGCGACTTTGTTTTATACTATGTAGTGATGATAAAACAGTTTAGTTGCGTCATAACGACTGCAAAATGTATCAAACACTATTGTAGGTCACTACCACACACGAAACGTTGGGGGCATTACAAACACTGCCGTAATACACTTTCCATTTGTCATTCTCAAACATGTGGCATTACGTGTACTAACGTCGAAGGTGTATTATAAAATCTGTGGTAAGGTGTAAGGTGTAGAGTGGACGTTAATATTTATAGATGTATGAATGGATGGATGATTGTTTGTTCTTCTTTCACGCAAAAACTTCTGAAGGAATTGGGCTGATTGGATTTGTATAGACGTGGTTCTAGCCCTGGAATAATACATAGGCTATTTATACTTTTCATCCCGTAAATCCGTTCCCACGGGATAGAAATAGCCCTGAAACGTTTCCATAGAAATAATGCATGCGAAGCCGCAGGCAGATGCTATCAGAATATAAACGATGCTGGACAATTCACACAATATCAACTAGCCCCAAGCTAAACAGAACTTGTTTTATGGGCACTACATGACTTTAGACGATAGTAAACAATTATATTTTCCGAGTGTTGGGTCTTATGTGACATGTTAGTTACACTATGATTTCTCTTTTTACACTTTGAATATTGCATCTAAACTAATGAACCCATAAATAATCAGTGACTTTTATAGAGAGTGAATAGAAGATTATCTAGTTTAGAAAGAACACATTTCAGTTCTAGATTTTCTACGGTAGGTCTACACAATTGCTACGATCCGCCTACGAAAGTGCTACGCTGTGTTTTAAAACAGCAACGCCTGCGTCTACCGAAGCGCTACGCTCCGTCTACGAAAGTGCTACGCTCCGTCTACGAAAACGCTGTGCCTTAAAACAGCTACGCCGCGGCTACGGAAGTGCTACGTGCATAAAAACTGCTACGCTGCGTTTAGGACAAAGCAAAGCGTTTAGAAGCGTACGAAAATGAAAATACTCTTTGCTAAGTAAATGAAGACTTTGTACCTATGTAGTGAACGCGCGTACCTACCTAAAGGTACGTCGTTCATCGAATTAGTATAGTTTTATTCTGGTAGTTTACATAAAATAAACAAAAGAGCAATTTAGATGATTGTTCTCGACACGAGGTCATTTAAGGTGATCCGATTGTCATACGTTTGTATTTTCCCAAATATGAGCGATGTGGACATAATTTAACAAATAAATAACTGTTTTTGGCTTTGTTATTGGTCATTATTTGCGGCAAATTGTGTTTGATTCATGAAAACACTCGGTATAATTAGAAATAACGTGAAAATTTTAGGCCATTTTTATCAATGTGTGAGTGAACACGGATAATGTTGTACGCCCGCTTACTTGAACTTGTGAGTGTGACGGCGGCGACGGAATCGCCATCTCTGTGCTATCTAAAGAATCATCTAATAATACCATAGTCTACCGTTCTCAAAGGGTTTTCCCATCGTCCAAGTATTTATTCCTATCTATTTTTGCTGCATGTCAAATAAGATCTAGGAAGCCTACGTTCCGTTTCCATGACAACAATATATGACACTATGTAAACAGATAAAATGTTTGCTTATAGATACCAGTTTAGAGAGTTTTACGCTGGGGCCACACTACCTTACCGTCTACCGGGCTGTTACCGCAATAATTATGACATTAAATTACCGTTTAAATTACTGCATGACCTGGTGTGGTTACACTAGAGTTTACCTAGATATGTCAATAAATAAGGCGGTAAAAATATCACGTGCGTCGCCGGTGAGCTCATATTGCACACTGGACAAACGGTAGTGGCCACAAACGCATTAATTACTGCGGTAATCTTCTTTGATGTGCGAAAAAAGACCGCCGCCGGAGCTATTGTCTACCGCCATTTGCCATATTGATTGGCATTGTAAAATTATGGCCATAAATCGTGGTTACATCTAGGTGTTGTATAAGTTATAATTAAAATAATTATCGGCATATCACGGTAGTGTGGCCCCAGCATCAGACGTGTCAGATTGTATGCAAAGCATTTCGATCATTCATCAGCGACAACCGATGTGGCGCAGTGGGCGAAGGTCCGCCTGCGACCGGTTGTGGGTTCGATTCCCGTGTCGGAAAAAATTGTGTACGATCTACAGAAATTGAACATGAAATTGTTCCGTTGGTCTGGGTGTTTTCTATGTATTTATAAAAAAAATATCTATCTATGTAATGTATTGTATTAAGTTTATCAGTCAACTAGTACCCATAATACGAGCTTTGCTCACCTTGGGGCTAGATGATGCTGTGTGGACTGTCCGGAATTATATATATTTTTTTTTTATTGGACTAATCGTAACTTTTTACAGAGAGCCAAAACAAAATTTTGAACATGATTTTTTTGAAAAGTTAAAATTTTTCTTTTTTAATATTAAAACATCATTGTTTTCGTAATTTTATGCTCTATTTTTTAAAATAATGGTCGCTGTTATAGCTATCACCCAACTTGATAAAAACTACAAAAGCCCATTTTGCATTAAAATTTTGAAGCAAAGTTAAGATAATTATCCCAATAAAAAGAAATCAATATTTAAATTAAACTAGCTTTATGAAATGTTCTCAAGAGAAAATATACTTTATCAGAAATAAAACCATTTTCTAAATTTTTGAAATGTGGCCGTTTTGCATTCAATGAGCGATTTGTAAAAATGCCTGAACTTAGCTGGCGTAAGAGCTAAAATAAAATAAAAATCAGTTGGTGTTGATAGTACATAATTGTTTCTTTTTATTTTTGTCATACCGTTAGAAACGAGGTCAGGACCCTTTGTGGGATGTACCTACGCAGAACAGTCTACCAAAGTTTTATATAACAATCAAATAGACTTAGGAAGGCTTACAATAAGTAATTTATGACAAATATGAATTTGTTTGTACTAGGTCTATGACATTGTTCAAAATATAAAGAATAAAAATGATAAAAATCAAAAATTTTGGTAGTGTTGAAGGGATTCGAGCCCGTACTAACGGGATGTATCAAAATTTTGTGGATATTTCATTTTCAAAAAGCAAAAAGTAAATTAAATTTTCGGTGGTTTCGAACCCAGGTACGACTATACATCGTCGCACCCACCCGACTGTTCAAACCGCTAGTCCAAAGTGAGTTATTAAAATACTGTGAAAATTTGTATTACTTTTAATCTTTTATAAGTGGTCGTAAAATCGGAGCTAAAATACCTAAGTACACAAAGAACAGAGTCAAAAAAAGTGGAGACTTCCTTACGCTAATAATTTTAATGTAATTTTATTATAAAATTGGAACAACTTTCACAGTGAGTACATTTAAAATTAATGATTGTTATTGTGAACTTATTCAATTTATTTGTCAATTCCAATGATTTAACGAAATTAATAAATAGCATGAAAAGTATTTTTTTTTTACCTATGATTTGTAAGATATTCTTTAGCTAATAAGCTAGTTTGTAAATAACATTACCCTCTGCGCCTTTTTACTTAAATTGTTCAAAACGATAAAAGAAAATTACCTCCAATTTTTTTTTAAAATGTAAAGAGAGCCTGTTTTTATTCTTAAAAAAAACAAGAGTCGAAAATTAGTTCGTTAACTAGTGGTTTTATTGAATTAATTTTAGATGTAATTTAGTAATGTCCCGAAAACGGAAATATTGGTCCGAAAAATATTTAGTCCTAAGGCGTCTCCAATTATCGCTGTTATTTTTCGAACAGTAGTTATTTTAGTTCCACTGAATTTATAGGGTTTGCCTGTGTGAGTGACTCGTAGCGGCCAATCACTCACACAGGCAAGATCTTTTTTTGTGTGAGTGACTCGTAGCGGCCGATCACTCACACAGGCAAGATCTTTTTTGCTCTTCCCAAATACAAGCTCCCTAAATGCTTTCAACACTTGAAAAATTGCTTGGTACATAAAAAACAACATACCATTTGCGGCAAATACATTACCATAAAACAATTATGAACAATTTAATTAGAAAATAGTGAAAAACATCAAAATTGAAAATCATCGCCATCTAGTAGCGGAGCTATGCTTAGTCCTGGACGCGAAATCACCTATTTAGCGGTCGATTATCCACTATCGCATAATGCACCATTCTTGTGATAAGCCTATTTGTACTTCCATTGTTTTGACAGACCTAGACGGTCTGAAAATACGACCACGATGGAATACGAAACAGAGACTTGAAACTAGGGTTGCCAGATCGAAACTTACCACGTCCCGCCCCGGCTTCGCACGGCTTTATTATAAGTATAAACCTTCCTCTTGAATCACTCTATCGATAAAAAACCGCATCAAAATCCGTAGCGTAGTTTTAAAGATTTAAGCATACAAAGGGACATAGGGATAAAGGGACAGAAAGCGACTTTGTTTTATACTATGTAGTGATAGTGATTATTCTCATGTTTAAGAGGGCACAAACGCCACTAAAACTTCCCGCTGCTGATTGGGGGTGAAATGTGACGAACGGGAATAACTCGATTTCAGACAGTATCAACTAGCCCCACAGCGCTCTATGTAGGTGGTTTCATGTTGTAGGAACCCAATACACATAAATAAAACCGATCAAGAACGAGTCAGATTCGCGCACGAAGGGTTCCGTATCTATAAAAACGAAAAAGAAATCATGGGGGCCTTTCCAGTCCCCCTTAAATATTTATTTTATCATGTTTTTAGTATTTCTTGTTACAGCGGCAACTGAAATACTTACATAATTACTAAAACGTTAAAAATTTCAACTGTCTAGCTATCGCGGTTGTTGAGAGATAGACAGAATTTCCTGGTGATAGACAGGTGAATAGACAGCGAAGTCTCTTACTTACTAATAGGGTCCCGTTTTCACGGGTACGGAACCCTAAAAAACATAATGCTTACCTATACATAAGTAACTACATAGGAAACATCCAGACCCGGAACCGGATTGACAGATAGTACATAACTTCACGATGTTTCCATCCTAGTAAGTGCCATGCACTGATTGTCCAACGCTATCTACCTAACTACCACAAGGCGTTTGATTTCCTACATGGGTATGTAGTGTTCCACTTGCTAAGGGCCCAAATTCCACTAAATAAATCGCTTCACCATTTAAATAGTATCGTGTCAAAATGACAGTGTTAAACTCTTATTGGTATTCTACTAGCCCAAACTTTTTGAGGTTCATTCATAGCTGCGACGATTACCTTTATAACTACCAATTTGTTATTCTAATTATGAAAGTCTCTTCAAGCGCAAAAAATAGTAGAATACCAAATGCACAAACGTCATTTTAATGATCTTGATTGAATGGCACTATTGAGACCACAGAATTATGAATAATATATTATTCCTTCTTCTATGATTGAGACCTTTGTTTTGAAATTAGTGGAATTCGGTCCAAGATTATGGTGTACGAAATAGATTAGGGTATTACCTACCATGAGTTACATCATCATGAATGGTGTTGGCCTAGTAATTTCTAACCTTAATTTTCCTTGCATGTAATTTATTAGTTACTAGCAGCGCCTCGCGGTTTCACCCTCGTAATTCCCGTTCCCGTGGGAATTGCGGGATAAAATATGTATCGCCAGCCTATGTGTGAGCGATTTATTTATATAATACCGGACTATAATCTATCTTTGTGCCAAATTTCATCCATATCCGTTCAGTAGTTTTTGCGTGAAAGAGTAACAAAGGTATAGTAGGTATAGTAGGTATACACTTTCACCAACATTTTCATTGTACCTAAGTACCTAGTTATTCTTTTTGAATAAATATTATGAAATTTGAAATTGGTTTGTAAGTACTGGGTTTCTACGACGCTATCATTTTATCTTGTCTTTACACAAGCTATGCTTACCTACCTCGGCTTGACTATTTAGTTACTAACTAAATAGTCTCTAATAAATAGTCCTAAATAGTGTTATGATAAATAAAAAAAAAGTAAATTTAAAGCTAATTTTTATCTCTTTATTATCATATGTGGTTGCCTAGTAAAAACCGGCCGTAAATAAGGGTGGAAGATGTTAAAAATTATAAATATTAATTTAAAATACCTACTTGCGGCCAATTTCTGATAGGCAACCTAGTAGATACATATTCTCCTTCTTACAAATAGACATAAAAATTTGGTTTTAAGCAAAAAGCGATGAGCGGGCTAATCTTGCAGTCGGATCTTAGACCAGTAACTATGAACAATTTCAATTAGTTAGGTATTTTCAATTACGATTGGTAAGTACCTACCTGTGACCTACCTACCTCAATCGTAACCTACCAAACAATATAGCTTGTAAAAATATTTTCCGATATATTTTAAAAACAAACTCTTTTTGGGTCAAGCTCGCCTTTGTTCGTGTCATTATTTGTAAACTTTTATGTAAGTAATTATAGCTACTCGCCCTGGATTCGCACGGGTATTTAATAACATAATGAACCTTCCTCTTCAATCACTTTATTTACTAAACTAGCGACCCGCCCGGCTTCGCACGGGTTTATTATACGTATAAACCTTTCTCTTGAATCAATCTGTCTATTAAAAAAATCGCATGAAAATCCGTTGCGCAGTTTAAAGATTTAAGCATACGTAGAGATATAGGGACATAGGGATAGAAAAAGCGACTTTGTTTTATACTATGTAGTGAAAAGACAGCGCCAAATTCCGTTGCGTAGTTTTAAAATTCTAAGCATAGTTACATATGGACAGACAGAAGGCGGGAAGCGACTTGTTTTATACTATGTAGTGATGAGTAGGGAGGATCACAATAACAGAACCACTAATTTACATTTACCAGAAACTCTTCTAAACGAGAAGATCTAAAAGAAATTCTAAAAGATCTAAACTGTCACCAGAAGGGCCCAGAATGCTGGCAGCATTGCCTCGTTGAATGACAATGATAATTCGTTGACCGAAAACAAAAGCCAGCATTCCGATCATCTGTCGACTACAATAATACTAGAGACCCGCCCGGCTTCGCACGGTTTTATTATACGTATTGTATAAAACATCACTCTTATCTATTAAAAAAAACCGCATCAAAATCCGTTGCTTAGTTTTAAAGATTTATGCATACATAGGGACATACGGACATAGGGACAGAGAAAGCGACTTTGTTTTATACTATGTAGTGATGAGAAGTTTGGATTTTATAAAAAAAACAACTTTTATAGAAGTTAATCCTTACCAATTATTTTACACGTGAATGGTTTGTATGGATGAATACCTAGATGTATACCTAAGTGTAAGGACGTTTGTTCTTCTTTCACGCAAAAAATACTGAATCGGGTCGGGCTGAAATTTAGAATAGATTTAATTCTAACCCTGGAAACATAGGTAGGCTAGTTTTCATCGAATAAATAAGTTCACATGGGATAGAAATAGCCTTGAACCTTTTACATAGAAATAACGCGTCTGAAGCTTCGGGCAGAAGCTAGTGATTCTTAATAGGTAAGTAAGTACATGTACCTACCTGCCTTTCGTAAGTACATAATGCCTTTACAATTTATTTACCTGGTTGCCTACCTACTATTGACAAGACGTGATTAAATAACCTACCTAGTCACATTGTAGTTCAATGAGAATATTTTCAATTCGAATGAGTTAGGTACCTGATATTAATTCACTGTGAGTGTTGACTGTTGACTACGCATCACGTAGGCTGAGGTCAAGCGTCCAGCCTTGCAGTAGTTGCCTAGGTACCTACGCGATTGCAGCATTACAATTCCCATGTCTAATAATGTGATAATTCAAGAACTTTCGTATCTAGGCATCATCATCATTATTATCAGTCTAAATTAGTCCACAGCTAGACAAAGGCCTCCCCTAAAGAGCGCCTTAGCGCCCTGTCTCCTATCTTATCTAGGTATACTTAGGTATAGTATATAGGTACCTATACCTACAACCATGGTACTAATAAGTAAAGAAATAAATCTAGAAATTACCACAGGTTAGGTACATACCTACCTACCTAATGCATGGTAGTACTTAAGGTAGTACTAAGAGCTACATAGGTAGGTACTCGTGGAAATGAGGCGTTTTTTATGTCACGTAATAGAAATGTAAGTAGGTATAAGGCGTTTTGAGTTAGATTGGGCCCTACAAATTAAAAGTAAACACCGTGCCCTACTTTGACATGCTCTCCTCTCCTTATGACAAACTCTACCAAAAAATACCTTTGCGAAAGATCTCTAAGGTAAGTACCTAAGTAGGGGTTTTTATTTTGAAAAACAGCTCATTCCGTAGATAAAAATAAGTTATCCTCAGGCGGGTAGTTACCAAAATCGCAAGCCGTACCTAAACGGCGGCGCGGGGCGCCGATAGTATCTTTGGCCTCTTCTGCTCAATTTCAGCCCTAGTAGGCTTAGAATAATTCCTCAAAGCTAGTAGGTATGTTGATATTCATGAGTATCTACTACATTGAGAACTAGTGTAGTGCCGTAGCGTCTATTCTGTGCAGTAGCGTAAACGGCAGCAGACCTGAAAAAAATAGGAGCGGAAATCACTTTGCCTCTATGGAATAAACCTACTACAACGGAACTAAGTTTTCATTCCTACCATACGTCCATTGTTCTGGTTTTCAGAGTAGCCTCAATCAAAGCCAAGCCATACCTACTACTCAATACCTAACCTTCATTCCATGGACAAAAAAAATATCGCTAAATTATTCATTCATCCCGATTAACGTTCCGAGTCAAAATATTTTTTGTGCTGAAAAAAGTCCAAAACATTCTGCAAAAAATGGTATAAGTAATCGAATTGACTAAATTAAATATAAACTAAGTTTTGAATAACAATCGACTTGAATGTGCTTCTGCAAAAGGTAGAGTGCTATTGTTTCGTCCATCCAACAGTTGGTGGCAAAACGTAGTGCTTGCGATCCGGAACGTCAGTCGGCGCGCGGCTCAGCTGGGATTGACATCTGGCGTTGACGTACACCTGTGTTCTATTTTGTAAACAAAATGTCAGGCAATATAATTAGCGAAAAACCCCCTAGCGATGGAAAATTGAACGGTCTAAGTGCTTTTACTGATAAAAGTTTGGCTCCCTTGAACGGGAGATATCGGTCAAAGAGTTTATCTAGTGATAAGTTGAATAAAACAAACGAGGACCGCGCCGCGATCTTAGAAGATGTAGAGGCTCACCACATCACAGCCAAGTCAGAGACACCTGGCTGCCTGATCGGGAATTGCGTTATGGACCAAGGAGGACAGCCTACAGTCAATGGGTAAGTTGTAACATTCCCTTTTCATGATAAAAACCTTTTCTACCACTCCACATTAGCTGGGGGCAACTTATCTTTTTAGCTATTCAGCTAATTAATTCACGAAGTCCTACAGGCATTTTCTTTTCTTAAATATTAAATTCTACATGCACACTTTACACATCCCGAAAACTAGTAAGTTGGTGTAACAAATTATGATTTAATGTAGGAAATTAATGTTGGTACCTACTCGGGTACCTGTTGATGAAAAATGTTCCAGAAAATGATTCTTGTCAAAATGGTACCTACCTATTAGCAATTTATTAAAGAAATGTTATGATTGAATATAGTAGTTTTCATATGCTATTTCCTGTCATATTTGATATAGAAATACATTTTATACTTAAGCATGAGTCATAAACATAGAGGCGGGTTGGAATTTCATATTATGTAAACAAACTTGTATTGATAAAAATATTTGAATTGCCTTTCATATCACTGTTAAACAAAATTCACAGCTTGTTTGTTTAATACCTCGTACTTTATGAATACCTAATCTGCTTGACGGTCTTACTTAAAATCACATTAAAAAGGTGGATTCTCGGTCATTTCTAACAAATTGTATTGATAACTCTGACAATTAATAAGGCACAATTAGACAAAAGAAGTAGTACCTAATTACTGCCCTAGACAAAGTGTTCTACTTTTTTGCTTATCTCGAGAGCAATATTTTGTTTTAATAGGTTTGTATATTTCTTCTAGGATGTTAAATTGTAATTGTCTTTTGTTGATAAATTAACTTACTTAGCTATAGATATAGATAATAGCTGTAAATATTTGATCTGGATGTTCTTTGTGTTTTCATTTAGAAAAGGCATCTATCTACTTAGTGCAAGTGCTTAGTGCGGGCTTCACTTGCATAGAAATTTATTTGTCAAATTTCAAAAAAATTTTGCACGGCCCCTGGGGTACTTTTGTAAAAATAAAAAATGGTGTCAATTCTCTTGTTTTAGACCTAGCTAAAATTAGCTAATTTTAAAATTTAGAAACGTCAAATCCACGAATGCTATTCTGTGTTTTAAAAATTAGACTGACAGATTTAAATTTAGGATGACAGATGTAAAACAACTCAACTTGGCTAAAATTGCTAAAACCGTATTCTGTGCATCACATTTTTAGCTAAGATTAGACATCTAACCTAATTTTAGGAGGCACCTAATTTGGTCATGATTAAAATTTACAAGCAGAATGCTCAAAGCTTATACTACGAAAACCTAGAATTTAATGTAATTTGTGAATAAAAACATTCAGGGCAGGTACAGAAAAGTTACATGCATGTTGCATGTAACTTACACAAACAGAACAGAAAACATATTTATTTTGCTTACAGCCACACCAACTACTAAACTTAGAGAGATTTTACGATTGTCAAACACATTTTAAATTAGGTATTTTTAAGATTTGCAACAGAATACCATAAATTTTAAGTCAATCTAACTAAGAAATTTTAAGATTTTAGTTAGGATTCCTAAAACAACAGAATCGACACCAATATGTGTTGAATTACATAAGAGTTTTGAGTGAATCAAACCAAGAAATAATAATTTTCCACACAAACTCCACCCCATTTAACCCGCTCAGAGGCTTATTCTAGGTCCTAAACTATCTTGATACCAATTTTCATTTAGATAACTTAAGTAGGTAGGTAGTTACAGAGATTACTAATAACAAACATTTACACAGACTTTCCCATTTAAGTATTATAAGAAAGATATTTAATAATCAGTTATGTAGTACCCATTACAAAAGCTCTACTTAGCTTGGAGCTAGATAATTTAGATTGTTCATCATTATTATTATTATTTATTATTCTCTTTATTATTCAGGTTTTAAGTAGGTTTAAGGTCAAACTAATGAGGTGACCTGCATTTCTAGTTTTAAAATCAAATAATTAATACCTAAATTTTAAGGTCATCTTAAACTAGTATTTATAAATCACAATATTATTTTAAATGAGAAAGTTTTCATGGAGGTGTGTTTGTACCTTCTTGTCACCTTCACTACTGAATGGATGGGGCTGAAATAAATAATTCTGGACAGTCCACACAGCATCATCTAGCCCCATGCTTAGCGGAGCTTGTGTTATGGGTACTAGATGACTGATATACATAATACAATAACATTACATAGATAGATATTTTTTATTATACATAGAAAACACCCAGACCAACGGAACAAATTTCTGCTGGTTGTACACAAATTTGTTCCGGGGCGGGAATCGAACCCACAACCTCCTGCGTCGCAGGCGGACCTTCGCCCACCACGTCACATCGGTCGTCGAAATATTGCATAAATTTCGCATAGATGTAGATCTAGTCTAGACTAAATAAAAAAGCTAGTAGGTACTAACTACCCCATCTAAGTAGAATTAAAAAAAGGTAGGTATTTATTTTCTGCAACTTTTTACCGAATAAATACAATACAATAATATAATGTATTATTGCATACTAAATAAAGAGAAAAAATTACAAAACACAAAAACAAATTCAATTTATGTATTATAAAATCTTACCATGTTTTCTGATAAGTTATTGAAGCCACGTTGATAGTGAAACCAAATATTTGTGGTAGATATCACTTCCGGCCTGCTATATGCTATATATATACAAATGTATGTAGATATACATACATCCAAATGGTACCTTACCTACAATTGATTGAGCTGTGGCTCATGTATTTTTAGGCGTTTTTCTAGGCTAGGCTGTATTACTAGAAAACTAAAGAGTAGGTAGTAGAGTAGGTGGTAGTAGAGTAGGTAGGTGTAAAGAGTAGGTAAATTAGGTAAAAAAATTAAAAAAAAAACATCAAAAAAATAATTCTGTGCGTCCTACAAGCGGTGACTCGCCCTTGTGGTATTTAAATTGATACCTGCTCCATGCAATCAACTCTTCTTTTGTACCTACTAGTTCATACTAACTTTTTTCAGTTTTACCCATAAAGAACTTAAAAAACGTTTGACCCTTTGATCTATAAGTGCCGACCTGTGAAGGTACCTTGGGTACTATAATTGTGCAACCCTTACCATCTGTTATGATGAAGTAAAGGCAGGACAAACTTTAATTACTTATCGCCGAAATGGTCCAAAATTGAAGATATTTATTAAATCGAAATTATTTAAAAAGAATGTGAAAAGGGAAAGAGGCAAGAGACCTTTACTTTTGGGCTCTTGCATCGGCGCGTACACAAAACAAACCGGGTGGACCGTGCCCACCCCAGATTAGTCTTAAACGATTACTGGGCGCTTATATGGGCACTTATATGGGCACTTATGTTATTTTTTCACCCTGGGGTGAAGAAATAACATAATTCAAAATAGTTTGGGACCCACTCTTGGCGACCTTGTTTTAGGCTCTCCATGAAAAAAAAACTTACCTGTGACACCCGTGATTATAACCATGAGAAATGAATACCTATTTATTGTACCTATAGATATCCCAGGCAGTTAACAATCAATAGTTCTCTTGAAACTCCTACTTTAATGTAAATTTCACTTAAAACACGCTTTAAAACACACTTTCAACCATTTTCGTTTTTGTGTCTACACCAGCGTAAACTCAACTGCGATGAAAATGCCTACCCTCAGATCAACAAATCACAGAACAAATACATCCTACCCATCAAATAATCACCCAGATACCGCGCACTGCTTGCATGGCTTATCTTATCACTACTACCTACTGAACACGATTGATAAGTTATTAGATTTAAATTAGTGCTTACACGGTCCTGATGTGAAGTGCCGTGACCTAAAATGAAGTAGTGCTTGAATTCAATTCTGTAGCTAAGTGTATGTTATCTGTGATTTGTTTAGATTTTGTATATCTGTGTTTAATTTTTGTGCAATGGACGGATCGGATTCTAAACGGCCGCTGTTGTCGTGAGTTATTTTACAAAATATAATATAGCTTAGTAAGAATACCTACTTGTTATGTTTAATTCAGACTATGTACCTACTGATTTGGTTAGAGTCTAGTGTGAAAAACCTTAGTGTCTAGCTAGATAGATAAACCTAAGTAATTTAGGAGTTAAGACGCTGGGTGATAACCTAAAAAATGTAACTTTTCTGTCAATAAATTAAATCTATCAATTTATCTACCTTTAATTAGGTATGTGTATATCATCGATAAATAAAATTATAGGTACATAATTAGTTAATTCCTTAAATAAAAAACTAGAAAGTCATTTCATTATTTTTAACTAATTTCAAGATGTCAAGGTGTAATTTCGCAGTAGTAGACATTTATGGCAGGTGATCTTTTCTTTCTAAACCGTCTGATGAAGTCCACGCTCCGGCCTAATTCAATCCAAATCATGGCGGGCACCGAGAAGTTTCAGCAGCTTCTCGGGGATAGATTTGTTGCTCTGGAACCCACTGATGACGCTGACGAGAACCTACACAATCTGGTCGAAACGTTGAGGGATGAGGGCATTAAATTCTGCAGAAAACAAGGTACTGGCAGGAAGTCCAAACTCTCGGATGAGACTCTGGATCTGATGACAAGAAGACGGGAAACCACCCAAGTGACTTCGTCAGAGAGGTCAGACCTGAACAAGCGAATCGCGAAGATGGTACGGCGCGACCTTCGGAGCTCCAACACACGCCTCATTGAAGAGGCGATAGAGCGCAACCGAGGGTCCAAAGTATTCACTCAGCAGCTTGGCAGGAGCCACCTGACGAAGCTTAAAACGCACGATGGGAGGACCGTTTTGTCGAAGCCGGAGATCTTGGCCGAGATAGAGGATTTCTATGGCCGTTTGTACACTGCACATGCCCCTCGTTCCCGGCGAGATGACCATGATTCCAGAGCCACCCTGACACGCCACTATACCGACGAACTGCCAGATATCAGTCAAGATGAAATCGTGTTAGCTCTGAGGCAGCTTAAAAATGGAAAAGCCCCGGGTGAGGACGGTATTACTTCAGAGCTTCTGAAGGCAGGAGGAGCTCCCGTTATACAGGAGCTACAGAGCCTCTTTAATGCCGTCCTTCACAGTGGGAGAACTCCAAAGGCGTGGAGCGGGGGTTTGGTGGTGCTCTTTTTTTAAGAAGGGCGATAAAACCCTCCTTAAAAACTATAGACCCATCACACTCCTGAGCCACGTCTATAAGCTGTTCTCGCGAGTGGTCACGAATCGTCTCGCCAGGAGACTCGACGAGTTTCAGCCACCAGAACAGGCCGGGTTCCGCGGAGGATATGGCACCATAGACCACATTCACACAGTGCGGCAGATTATACAGAAGTCCGAAGAGTATAATCAGCCCCTGTGTCTCGCCTTTGTGGACTATGAGAAAGCCTTTGACTCTGTCGAAACCTGGGCTGTTCTGGAATCCTTACAGCGATGCCAAGTAGACTATCGTTATATCGAGGTGCTGAGATGTCTTTACGATGCCGCTACTATGAGTGTCCAAGTACAGGACCAGCAGTCTAAACCCATCCAATTGCGCAGAGGAGTGAGACAGGGGGATGTCATATCCCCGAAACTCGCTAGAGGAGCTGACCCACATGCTGGACGGCCTAGCCTCAGCCTCACGACGCATCGGTCTTGGCATGAATTTGGATAAAACCAAAGTCATGACCAATAACCACATTAATCCAGGACCGATCGTCGTAGAAGGCCACCTTCTCGAAATTGTTTCCGAGTACACTTACCTTGGGCAGATTGTGCAGTTAGGTAAAAACAATTTTGAAAAGGAGGCCAAGAGGAGGATTCAGCTGGGCTGGGCAGCGTTTGGAAAACTACGTCGAGTCTTCTCGTCATCCATACCGCAATGTTTGAAAACGAAAGTTTTCAATCAGTGCGTCCTACCCGTAATGACCTACGGAGCTGAGACGTGGACACTTACAGTAGGGCTGGTCCACCAGTTCAAAGTCGCTCAGCGAGCTATGGAAAAGGCTATGCTCGGAGTTTCTCTGAAGGATAGGATTCGTAATGAAAACATCCGACAGAGAACCAAAGTTATCGACATAGCTCAAAGAATTAGCAAGTTGAAGTGGCAGTGGGCCGGCCATATCGCGCGAAGAACCGACCACCGTTGGGGTGAACGTGTTCTTGAGTGGAGACCGCGACTCGGCAAACGTAGTGTAGGACGCCCTCCGGCCAGGTGGGATGACGATCTGCGAAGGACTGCTGGCAGATGCTGGATGCGTCAAGCTGAAGACAGGGCGCTATGGCGCTCATTAGGGGAGGCCTATGTCCAGCAGTGGACTAATATAGGCTGATGATGATGATGATGATGACGATCTATTCTTGAATAGGCAGTTAGGTATCTAGTCTGTTATTCAATAATGCCTATTATGCCTATTCTCAGTAAACGGATCCGCCAACACACGCTATTTGGCATTACTAACCAAAATACGACAGAAATGGAACCATATCGATAATTATCGCACCCCCTTTTGTAGCTTTTGGCGATGTAAACATTTGGATCGCTTAAGAAATGGTCTTCTGAAATAATTTAAGTAGTTATATTGCCTTATTATTTCTTCATAGATATTGCCTAAGTATAAGACCTAGATTTCTTAGAACTTAGAAGAAGAGTAAAGACAAAGAATAAGAAATGCTATGATACCTTACCTGAGTACTTTACCTATACCTACTTAAGAAATGTTGTGATGTAGTACAATTTTTTCTGAACCTGTCAAGCTCACGAATAGAAAAACGGGCGTTAGTCAGTTTTTGGGATAGACCTAAGGGATTCTTGCCATTGTTCTATACGTCGTAAATATCATCATAAGTGTCATATTTCAAACTTGCGTCCTACATAATCGTATAATATTATCTCAATAGCATTAAATGACAAAAACGTTTATACTTGTAATCCCCTGCGCCAGTAGTAATCCAAGTTGTTACAAGGTACTATCGACACTGATAACATTTGGTACAAGGTATGCGTATCAGTCTTATCGACAGCGCTGTCGGCTCAAACATTTACACGGAAAAGGGTTTATTGACCTACTTATGACCTTGATTAGGGCGAACGTGATCGACACGTGAACCTAGGTCTACCTACCAGCTAGATCATACGTATAGTTTACATCTTATGTTACACCATTATACGGCTTCACGGTATTTGTCCACTTTTTAACGAATTGACCGATAACTTCATCGATTTTTATTTCATGGGAATCACTTTCGTTCACCCCTGATGACAATGACCACCAAAGTAAGCTGTATGTATTATGGGGCCAGCGGATGATGAATGATTTTATTGTATTTGAATAGTATTTATCTATGCTCCTAAGCAGTTTTTTCAAAAAATTAAATTAAATTACTTACAATAAAATTACTTTTCGACAAAGCTTATATATCTTGTTACAAATTAACAACACTTTGTCCTAAACTATAAAAGTTTTCAGTCATAATTTTTAGTATTACGGAACACCGGAACGCCTCGAATTAGAGTTTTGTGCAGCCATCGCCGGCCCCTTAATTATTGTGTAGAAAAAAATATATAAAAAGAAACTCTGATTCAAGTCTGTATTCTAAGAATATCATGGACGTAGAAAATAAAAGGACAGAACATATTTACTCAGTTGACGACCGATGTGGATGAGAAGGTCTGCCTGCGACGCCACAGGAGGTTGCCGCTTCGATTCTCGCCTTGGAACAAATTTTTAATATTTGTTGTGGGGTTCTGTCTGGTTGTTTTCTATGTAGATTATAAAAAATATCTATCTATGTAATATATCTATGTTTATATCTGTGCCATAACACAAGCTCTGGGGCCGAATTCCACTAATTTTAAAACAAAGGTCTCAATAGTGCCATTCAATCAAGATGCTTAAAATGAAGTTTGCGCTTTTGGTAAGTAGATGATCTTTTGTGAATTGTCGAACATTATAAAAAATTGCTTAATTACTTTACTGTTAATTTGCCACCTAGAGGTGGCAAACTGTTAATTTGCCATCTAGAGGTGGCAAATTAACAGTCTGCGCTGTTCTGGATTCACTCTTACGTCTATTATTATTGTTGGTTTATCTCCTATAATTCTACTAATTGGTGTTTCTGGGTTGTGAGTGTTGTGACATTCATGCATCCAGTTTGGTTATAATGAACAATCATAATAAAGCCTTATCAGGCGGGATTACATGTTGATAAATATATAACATCCTTGTACTCGAACGTCGAATACTAGATGGGTTATTATATTTGTTTGATTTCCCTTCAGTGTTATCTGAAAATATTATCTTCCTCCGTTCTCCATTATCACTTAGGTAGAATAAACGGTTTACGCCAAATATTGGCTGCCTGTTGTTCTTTATTTAAGGTTTAGACACCCTAGACAATACAAATCTATTAAGGCAAGCTTATAATTAAGATTTTAATTTAAAAAAGTACACTTTAAAAAAAAAAATCTTCGCTTTGTCTATAGAATGTTCAATGGTTTTTAATCAGTAGATGGCCTTTGATGCTTGTGTTTCTCTGATTAAATGTAGTCTAGCTGATAATGATGACACAAACGTCCCCTTAAGAGAGTTCCGTGGCTTTTAGATGTTCAGTCAGCCTTGCACGAAGGCCGCCATTCATGGTTCACGAGATAATTACAAATACAAACAGGTTCCATAAAAACATATGACGGTCCAGTAGCTTAGCTTCTTACTTCATTAGTCTTTTGTGTGAAGGAATATAGTGTTCCGGTGTTCTTTATCTTAATATTATCTTAATCAAGGAATCTTTTTTATGGCCATGAAGTTAATTCAGGACAGGTCCGTTTATTGTTTCGATTGGGAAGGTAAAGACGTCTGAGGGTAGCTTTATGTCCATTAGAGAAGGTGTATTATACAATATATTCGATATAATGGATTTGAATCGATCCTGTGTAGTACAGTACAGAGCCGTCTTAGAAGTGTACAATTACCGTATTTAGGATATTCATGGTTATCTCTATTAAATAAATAAATAATGCTGTACAATCCACACAGCATCCTTTAGCCCCAAGCTAAGCAAAGCTTGTGTTATGGGTACTAAATGACTGAAATACTTAATACAATATATTACAACATATTTAACTAGTAGGTATATTTAGAAAACACCCAGAACCTCGCAAACATATATCTGCAGATCGTGCAAACGTTTGTCCTTAGGCGGGAATCGATACCCCAACGTCCTGCGTCGCAGGCAGTCCTGTTGTTAAATGAAATTATTACAAAGTTACTGTTTAATTCAAAGATTCAAACATTACACGTGCCTGTCGTTACGTAAACCAAAGCTCGTGATATAACTAGATCAAAGCCAGTTTTGTGCCTCTACTGAGTTACTGACTTCGCACTCAGTTTTCAGGCCTCCGCACCTCAAAGGAAAAAACGGAATCCTTATATTATCACTTTGTTTCCGTCTGTTTGTCAAGTCCCTTTTTCTCAGGAACGCGTGGAGGTTTCAAGCTGAAATTCATATCAAATACTTAGGTCTACTTTCGTTTGGAGCTGTGAAAAAAATCTGACTTGTATCTAAGTCAACGCAATCAAACAATACAGCCGTTTATGCTGCAAATTTTCTACACTTGCAAGGGAACGTACGTAACCCTATAGGGTATTTCCCGTGAACTTAGAATCTTGAAATTTGGTACTAAGCATCGTCTTATAGCATAGGATACAACTCGCACGCCTTCGCCTCCGGCCCGCCCACGGCTTCTGTGTGACGGCTTCGAAACGTATCAAAACATGTGCCCTGCAATTTACCTATGCACAATTGCCGTCAATCCTCGCCATAATTGATATGTTTACTATAAATGAGATGCTTACGCTGAAGGCAATTTTCTGATTTGCTTGACGCAATGCACTGAAACGTTTGTTCGCGTGTGGAGCCGCCACTTCGATTTGTTTCGGTTAACTATTATTTCTTATGAATCACTCACTAATTACGATATCCATGCTGAGATCAATGCTAAAAAAAGGTTGTTAAATCTGATAGGTATCCATCCGATATGGTGGCGGGCTTAGCGGGGTTCGCTTACTTCACAGAAATCTGAATAATGTATTCCTTAGTTAATTTCCTAAACGTCTCGTTCTACCCTCAAAGTCCTCTTCGCAGGCTTGGCACTAGTTGGCTCTCTCATATAGGTATCATAATATAGGCATTATGAATCTAAAATTGGTGAAAAGGGTCCAAACAAAGTGTTTGTTAACTACTTATTGGTATATTACCATGGGAACGGGTGGAAACATATGGCGAAGTCGGTTTATAATTTTATCTAAACGTGTGGTATTATTATTCAGAGTTATTTACTTAGTGAAACTATCAATAAACTAGGCACTCATTTATACACCCAGAACTTAAGTAAACTATGATAGTTTATACAAACATTTTAGCTCGGTTGTTTCTATTACCATTATAGGCATCAACTAACAAGTACCTAGTTTACTTACGTAAATGTCAGTAGTATGTTGTTACGTTAAAACTAAACAGAATATAGAACTAGGGCAGGAACTATATCTCATAACAAAGGGAATCCTAGTCGACGACCTACGTGGCGCATCGGGTCTGACTCAGCGCATGAGGTTGCGGGATCTATTTCCGCCTCAGGACAAATGTGTGCACGATCTGCAGATATATTTCCAGGGTGTTTTGGGTACAGTCAAGTATATTATTTTGCCAACGCGGCGGTTGTCACGAGACGCTCGCATTATGTACCTAGCATAAGTATCAATTAAGTAATAAAGCAGTTCACGTTTTCACACGGACTCGGGTGGTCACATTTGTCGCTCCCATCCTTATCAACTATCACGAAGGGTAGGGTACCTACATTTCTTTGGCCCTTCGAGCCGGATATTCCATATCTATCTATTAAGCATGATGTATTCAGTAAGAACTTACACCTATTATTATCTAGTAGTTACCTACCCATAATATTAGCTCTGTATAGCTTGGTTCCAAAGGTGTGAAATGTTCAGCCTCATTCAGTAATTTATAGTGCACTATAGGTTTGGTCACTACACTGTAGTGTGATTGTGTAGTTGTACGCACTCGGGGATCACTGTATTCACACACAAAATATTTGTAGAGCATTATAAGTAACTATATAAGTTCCTACTGTTTATTTTATGCTGATAGAAATAAGTTTGAGTTGAAATAAATACATTTATCTTTTCATTATAAACTTGAAACGTAAAAGAGAGGGAGAAATCATATCAGAAGTCCATAAACTTTATGCTCACAAAATAAGCACTTACCAGATTCGTCTAGTCTCTTAGTGCCCCCGCGCAATAGGTAGCCTGTATATTGTATATGTATATCTATTAAAAATTCTAACTGTTTGTCTGCAGATTCAAAGATGGCGCTGTATCGTACGGCACGGACAGCCCGGCGCGCGGCCGCCGCGTCATATTCTGCGTCCACGGGAACCCTTCCACCGGCTGCTGCGCCGTCATCGAGACCAACGAGGCGGGCGAGGAGATACAGAGGAACGGCAGCATCAGCGAAGTGGAGAGTGAGTACTATCTGCGTCCACAGGAACCCTTCCACCGGCTGCTGCGCCGTCATCGAGACCAACGAGGCGGGCGAGGAGATACAGAGGAACGGCAGCATCAGCGAAGTGGAGAGTGAGTACTATCTGCGCCCACGGGAACCCTTCCACCGGCTGCTGCGCCGTCATCGAGACCAACGAGGCGGGGGAGGAGAAACAGAGGAACGGCAGCATCAGCGAAGTGGAGAGTGAGTACTATCTGCGTCCACGGGAACCCTTCCACCGGCTGCTGCGCCGTCATCGAGACCAACGAGGCGGGGGAGGAGATACAGAGGAACGGCAGCATCAGCGAAGTGGAGAGTGAGTACTATCTGCGTCCACGGGAACCCTTCCACCGGCTGCTGCGCCGTCATCGAGACCAACGAGGCGGGGGAGGAGATACAGAGGAACGGCAGCATCAGCGACGTGGAGAGTGAGTTACTGTCAACTCACGATCAAAGTCAAAGTGCTTAAGACTTTACAGGACACTTGGACAAAGTGGCCTGACAAAATTATTTTGGCGACGGCTCTGGTCGTCGTATTTGTATTATTAACTTGTTATCTTATTTGATTAGCAGTGTAGACTCGTTCTTTATATATTAACGCTCATATCTTGCGATTTATCAAAATGGTTTAGTTGTCAATATGATGATCCCAGTGGTGTAGCTAGCGAAGGACCGCCTGCAATGTAGGAGGTTGCGGGTTCGATTCCCTCTCGGAACAAACGTTTGTTGAAATTCTTCCTTTCCGGACAGTCCACACAGCATGTGTTATCGGTAATAGATAACTGATATACTTTAAACATTTTACTAGATTTTTTTATTATAAGTACATTAGAAAACACCCAGACCAACGCAACAAATTTCTGCAGATCGTACACAAATTTGTTTCGATGATACATACCTATACTTACATAGCTGATATTCCATACTTATACATATACATACCTACCTGATGTTCCACTGGCCAAAGACTCTGAACCTAATCTCATTTTTCTATTTCAGGGCATTGTCACAGATCTCGAAATGTGGAGATAGACAAGCGAGCGCGGCGGAAACTCATCATCGCCAGCATTCTGTGTGTAGTATTTATGATTGCAGAAATTATAGGTGAGATACACTTTCATTTTATACCTGAGTGTACCGTAGGCGCTATGAAACGCGCGTTTTAAAAACATCGGTACTACGATTTAGAATCACTGATGTTTTTTGTAAACAAAGACATTTATAAATGAAAACTTAAATTATTTTAATTAAGTTTTTTTGACAAAAAAACTACTTAGCCTAGATAAATACAAAAACAACAAAATTTTGTCAAAATATGCTCGACTAACAAATCATTTTGGTATTCCGTTTGTACGGGGAGATCATTCATCCGCCGGCCCCTTAACAAAAACTGATAAGAATAATATAAAACAGCAGGGTAACAGCAAACTTACTACTAAACAAAAACTTCAACAACGCATAATTGCTCAAGCAAAGCGAAAAAGATGCAAATCCGAGTTCGATAACGATAACGAAAGAGAGACCAATGGAATGATTAATGAAAACTGTCAAAACCAGGAATAGTTTGGAGCTCCTGCAGCTTGGTAGCAGGTGATACCAGTGTATGTGATATGTTCCACTGATATTCATTTGGATTTGTAACTCATTTGTTAACAATCGCGGTACAAGTCGCTACGTCGCGCGTCGTCAGCTCTTTTATTCGAGCGAGCGTCAGATTTTGGTCTAAACTAAACCCTCGTGACGGGAGTAGCGTGCTCTTCAAACTGCCTATTACTTCGTCTACGTATTTATTTACTTTTGTGAGTTCGATTCACAATCAAATGGTCGTCCGTGTGTCATGTAATGTTTCACGGATACGATTTTGATGACGATTTAGAATTTTGTTTATAAACTCAACATTTTGCAAACATAGTCACGCGTTGAAAAGACGATATTTTATCAATTTTACTAAACTATAATGAGTAAAGGTCGGCATGATATAAAACGAAAGCTTCGTAAGTCCCGATATTTTTCGATTCATCATTGATCTTGCAGTGCGAGTTGCAAATGCAACTCTATTATAAAGAGCTACTCTGTCTATGAAATATTGCATTCTGTCATTCAGTCTTCATACAATCACCTATCAACAATAAGGGACATAGATATACGTGAATTGTGTCACAATGAAAATAAATGCATGGACGTACTATAATTTGTACTCACTTTTAGGCATGTCTGAAAAATCTTAACAATGGGTAACCTAATTTATGCGGTTTAAATAACAAAACAAAACAGTACCAACACAACACACATCGGAAAACAGTAGTGTAAAATGTAAACATTTCTAGTCATAGGACGAAACTATAGTCCATTGTCGATGTCCATTGTATACCCGACACAGGCGCAACGTTGTTGATGGAAGTCATAGAACATCATCATTAGCAACATATTGTAGCCCACTGCTGGACATACGCTTTCCCTAATGAGTGTCATAGCGCCCTGCCTTCAGTTTCCCGCATCCAGCATCTTGCTTGCAGTGTTTCGCAGATCGTCAGCCCACTTGGCCTAAAAGCTACTAGTCCTATTTATTTTTACCAAACTGCACAATCTGCCCAAGGTATGTGTTCTCTGGACGGCGGCTGGAACTCATCGAGGCCAGACGATTCGTGACCACTCGTAAGAACAGCTTATAGATGTGGATAAGAATTCTGATGGCTCTGCAGTTTTCAAAGAATGTTTTATCGCCCTTCTTAAAAATACCACAATCAAACTCCCGCTAGAGGCCTTAGGAGTTCTTCCACTGTAAAGGACGGTATTAAAGAGGTTCTGTAGCTCCTGTATAACGGGGGCTCCTCCTGCCTTCAGAAGCTCTGAAGTAATTCTATCTTCACCAGGGCTTTTCTATTTTTAAGCTGCCTGAGACGATTTCGTCTTGACTGAAGTCTGGCATTTCGCCGGTATAGTAGCGCGTCAGGGTGGCTCTGGACTCGTGGTCATTTTGTCAGGAATTAAGAGCATTTGCAGTGTACAGACGGCCATAGAAATCCTCTATCTCGGCTGAGATCTCCTTTTCCCGTCGTGCGTTTTAAGTTATGTCAGGTGGCTCCTCCAAGCTGCTGACTGAATGTTTTGGAGTCTCGGTTTCGCCCAAGGAAGTCCTGGATGCATCGTTCAATCAAAGAAAATATCAACCTTTTTCTCATCTTTCTTTCACAAAGAGTAGAAGCATACAACTATATGTACGTTCGTTTAGAACGAGCATACTGAATGACCCAAGATAACGGTTAGAAGTATCACGGAATAAAACAACTGACTACATGAATCTTCAATAAATGATTCATGTAGTCAGTTGTTTTATTCCGTGTATTTATACTTCTTAAGCACGCAGCTTGGCGCACGATACTCATCACTGACACGAATCGCCCCGTCTTGACAGATTGGTCGTGGTGACGATGCAATTTGCTGGCTTCTGTCACCGTCGTCGGATGCCTCTTGAGAACAGTCGTTCATGGTGTACTTTATTAGCTAGAGAGATCGTGAGATCCATCTTATATAGTAACAGAGCGACCACGGGATCTCAGACCCTCCATGCCCTGGTCCACTTTATGTTTCTGATAACCGGGTAACATCGACACAACAGAAGTTTAAAACAGAACGCTTTAGCCAACCTAATGTTTGTGACATTACATGTGTGTCTAATTCCACTTTGCTATCTTAATCCGAATAATTGTATGATTTGCTCTCCTAATTATCCATCCATCATTAAAGCCTCCTTTTAATCCTAATTAACCTTCGTTGATAATATTGATTGTGGATTATATTCTATTCAAATTTATTAGTTTCCTGATACCTACACGGAAGCGGGTTCAAGAATAGTACTGTTAAAATGTACGTGTGGTGCATTTAATCTCGCAGTATTACGTAGAAACTGTATGCCCCTTTCAGTATCTGCACTAGAAATAAACATCTAAGATTTTGCATCGTAAAACCATCTTTACATTATTTATTATAATTCGCGTGTCTTATGGAATGTCCTTAGCTAATATCAGAGTTTCTGATATTTCTTATTCAAAGTATGTGCTGTAGGCGACAATTCCGTGATAACTAGTCCATCTTCCGCCTTTCTTTCCAAGCCAACCTTCTCGCCCATTATGACTTGAAAATGCTTAGAATAAATCTAACACAAGTATAGCGTCTACGCTTGAGACCATTAATTATGGAGTCTACAAAGTCGGCGACACAGCCCGACGCGGCGGCGGGTTGATGCGAAATTTCAGTGAAATGTGGGATGTTCGCAAGCTATGGTTATGGCGTGATTACAGTATTTTAAATTGACATGACATTCTTCCGCTGAACGGGTACTATAAGTAATTCCCGTAATTCCTATGATCTCATATCGGCGACAGGAAAAGTACCTGGTGCTTCCTGCGTCGTTGAACAAAAAGTTAGGCCGTTTATGTGTTTCTTTCGACAGTGGCGAAAGTCACCCTAAACATAAACTCTTATTTTAGGCAAGTTTAATTGAAGGATGAGAATTTTAAATGGACAACCTCAGGGGCGCGCCAGGTGAAGGTCCGCCTGTAATGCATGAGGTTACGGGTTTGATTCCCGCTTGTGGCACAAATGTTTGTACGATCTGCAAATAGTTGCATCAGGGTTCGTGGTATTCTTGCTGCTCCATCTTATCTAATTTTTTAATAAACTCGTACATTGTAAAGCAATTTGTATATCTAGTAAAATTCTAACTGTTTGTTAGCAGATTCAAAGATGGCGCGGTATCGTACGCCGCGCGCCGGGCTGTCCGTGCCGTACGATACCGCGCCATCTTTGAATCTGCAAACAAACAGTTAGAATTTTACTAGATATACAAATTGCTTTACTGAGGTAGTTGCCAAACGCTCGACCTATATGTATCTTATAAAAAAAATATCGAATTATGTTTTATAAAGTATATCAGTCATCTAGTAACCATTACACAAGCTCCGCTTTGCTTGGGGCTAGATGATGCTGTGTATATTCTCCATCATTATTCATATAATTATTTGAATATGATCTTGTTTCAGGTGGTTACATATCGAACAGTCTAGCAATAGCAACGGACGCTGCCCATCTGCTGACAGATTTCGCCAGTTTCATGATCTCGCTGTTTTCGCTCTGGGTGGCAAGCAGACCTGCCACGAGGAAGTAAGTCCTACAAACTATCCCACACTAACCTCTGTCTTGCAGCAGATCATTTCGTATCTGGATAGAATGGAACAGAATACAACATAAAATTAGGAAAAATATATTTGCAACGACGTTTTCTCCAACCAGCGTGAAAAGAACTTGCCTCCTTCCTCTATTGATTGGTTAGCGAGACCTATACAGGAGAACCTTGGGGAAAAGTTCTCTGAAGATATTTGAACGCTCTGATGTTAATTGAGTTGAGGGGTTTGACAATAGCTTCCATGTTGTTTAATACTGCATCCTAACATAGGTCAGCTCTTGGTCATCGTATTTTTCAAATAATATCACATGTATTCTTTTCATTTCATAAAAACTCACTCACTTATGCAAAACGAATGCCTTGTTACTTCGTTTTGAATTGATTAAGACGACTAGGGGGCGTACCCGCCATCACCAGTCTATGACGGTTGATGCTCTATCACCGTTCTCGATAACCAATCCAAATAAGGACTTAGCGGCGCCATTATTATTTGAGATGGAATCGGGAGATAGTTTGGGTCAGCTTTGAAGGCATCAAAAAGGCTCTTAGAATTCACAGCTACGATCCCCGAAGAGTGCACCACGGGTCCTCCTGAATCCCCAGGGGCCAATACCCCATGGAGATTGTTGCAAGTCGAAGTGGCGCATAGGGAAGGGAACTGTAGCCCCTCGCATTCTATGATCATCCCATCTATGACTTGTAAGGGCAAGCCTAAAGTCAAGGTATCAGTCAGCTCCCTGTCGTGATCCGTCAGTCCATATCCCATTAAACTGACTTTTAGCCCGTAAAGGTATCGGTAGTCTATCGAGCTAATTCTCCCGTAGCTGCTGAGTAGAATCGGCTCCGTCCTCACGATCGCTAAATCATCGTATATCAGCGGATGATACACATGCCGTGCCGAAGGGAGAAACGTGCAGTTCAACATATCACTGAATTTGTCCTCTTCCGCTTTGCCGGATCTGTACCTTATGACGTGCTTTATGTCTATGGTGGCAGATTCTTTCTTTTCTTGCGTCTGGAGGTCTTCGGCACAGCAGTGGCCGGCCGTGAGTGTAGCGGTGGGGGTAAGAACGGCGCCGGAACATTTGGTGTAGTGCAAGTCTCGTCTCCGTGTTATAGACACAGTGACTAGGAGCTCGATGCGCACAACGTACGGGAATTCCCCCGAGGTCACGTTGCGACCGCTTTTGACCCGTAGCGATTGAGGTATTATAGCTCCAAAATTGTTTCTACACATTACGATGAGGATTAGGAAGATTTTTGTCGAATTTTTGTACATGTTCTTCAGTCGAACTTGGTTACTTAATAGCAGCGAATTGTCAGGAAATGTTACTGAATGAGTTTTTTGGTAACACCGGTGTTAGCATAAGTTGACGGTAGTAAAATCGATCAGGCGATTTATGCGCTCGGGTATAAAAATAACCATCAATATGAACCTAAAGATAAATTGAATTGAAATCGTCACGGTCATAAAATGTCTACTCGTGTGACTTAATTTTCTTACTTTAAACCTATCGTCTCTATTGTAAATGACCAAAATTTAAGTTATAATAATGTAATTTTCTCCGAAGAAACTCAGGAGTTGTTTGGATAGTACCAGCCAGAAACGATTGCCGGTCGACATGAATTCCCATAAAAGTAAAACTTAACAAATATAAAAAAAACTTGACATGGAATCTCCAACTCCGTTTAGGCAAATAGGGTAGCAATTGTACCAATATTTAACTAAAAAATGCACGATTCGAACTGCTGGACATAGGCTGCTCCCCTAATGAGCTCCATAGCGCCCTGTCTTATTATTTTACTTATTATTTTAGAGGCGAGGGTTTATTTGTATTTGTTGAAATGTCGGGAATGTCGGTGATTAAACGTGATAAAAACCGTGAATATTTAAAATTATGTATTCCAATACAAAATACACGGTTCATCTAATATAAATTGATTCACTTACTAAAATGCATGAAAAATAATCTAAAGCAAGGTAAATATTACTGTGCTAAATTTTACTCTTTTAGTCCCAACATTTAATTATTTTCAACTGCAAAAACTCGCTCTGGTCATACGCGAACCTACGACAAATATCAATGTTAATTTTATTTATTTTTGTCCTATGTTTACTTTATTTTTGTCTTATGTTTACTTATTGACGGACCAAGCTCCAAGCTCAGGTTGTCATGAGCTCGACTCAATTCTCGAGGAAGATTTTTTAAGCTTTTATAGAGAAAAATCCACTAAAACAGGGCTTGAAATTTCTATCCATGGTAGACTGTTATTAACGTGATGTGTATGTATACCACATTACATGGCTATAGCACCAATTTCGGTGGCGGCAACAAGGCGGTACTTAGCCATATAAAAGGATGATTAAAAAAAAATACATTGCTCTGTTTGGCAAATAATTTGTTCGAGAAATCAGAGGACCTACGGTCAATTTAAATGAATTATGTTTTCATTCGTAGGTTACGAATTATTTGGTTGCTCTAAGCCAGTTTCTTAATTAATTGTGTTTTTTTTGTTATAAACAACTTGAATTTTTGCGCTTACGTCTTTCCAGTTTCCAAAGGTATGGATCATCCGATAGACCATGCTTTCGGAAATTGGAAAGAATAATATGATAGACTCTATCGTATTATTTGTAAGATTATTAAATATAATCTCAATATATAAAAGAACAAGCGATTTAGAGATTGTGCCTTGTACTACCCAGTCACCCGATAAGAAGGGATTTTCAGAAATTCCACCTTTAAAGGGGTTTTGAAGATTTTTTGGTGATCTTTGTAACTCTTTGACCAGAGGCCCGATTTGCTGAATCTTACAGAGACTACTTAAAAAAAATTACTGAATACTTGTTTCAGTGTTTATACAAATCTCAAGAATAAAAACTGGTTATTAAAGTTTGAGATTCGTATAGCATTGGCTCCGAATAGACTCCGTATAGAAATGTCTGTAACTTTTTATGTAGGATACTTATGACCTGAATTTTTCAGTATGTACTGATAAATCATGAATTAAAAAACGTGTTTCAGGAATTTTCAAAAAACCATAAAACAGGATAAATGGGATAATCGTATGGTCTACGCGAGCGAAGCCGCGAGCGGAAAGCTAGTTCCATATAATTCTTTATTTTTGTACGGTACCAACACAATTAATTGTACGAGTATGTAACAGTTTGTTAGTACCTTTTGCACTTTGTGTTTCAGAATGTCGTTCGGCTGGTACCGAGCGGAGGTGATCGGTGCGCTGACGTCGGTGCTGCTCATCTGGGTGGTCACCGGTATCCTGGTCTACATGGCGGTGCAGCGAGTCATCTCCAAGGAGTTTGAGATCGACGCCACTGTCATGCTCATCACCTCCGCCGTCGGCGTCGCTGTCAACCTTGTGTGAGTAAACCTTTTTGCTCTGGTTGGAGTTGTGTGAGTAAACCTTTTTGCTCTGGTTGGAGTTGTGTGAGTAAACCTTTTTGCTCTGGTTGGAGTTGTGTGAGTTAACCTTTTTGCTCTGGTTGGAGTTGTGTGAGTAAACCTTTTTGCTCTGGTTGGAGTTGTGTGAGTTAACCTTTTTGGTCTGTTTGCGGTCATAGGAGATAAATTGATATTCACAAAGATTCTAGTATGTTCCGGATATTCACGACATAAAAGTCTCCACACACTGAAGCCGGAGGCGGAGCGGAGGCGAAGGCGTGCCGGTTTTTCCTATGGCAACGCGCCGCCACCGCCAGCGGTGTTTATGTGCTTTCATATGATTCAATAGAATGCAACTGGCACGCCTTCGCCTTCGCTCCGCCTCCGGCTTTAGTATGTGGAGACCTTAAACGTTACGTGGTGTATGATTGATTCATATTTATTGTTATTATGTAGTATCTATGCCATAGACAATAAAGAAAAAAAATCGGTACCATAGATTCTATGGTATCGTTTTTTTTGTTTCGAATTTTAATTGAAATAATTATGTAGGTACTGTTACAAGGAATATCAATTTGTTTTTTGTATATGATTATTACGAATTTAATTTAGTTAATTATTTAACAAATGTTTATTTATTGGTGTTTGCCTGCAATTTAGTATTCTTCTTTTTTGAATGCCTTCTTATATGTATATTATGTATACTTGAAACGAATAATGTACATAAAATATGAATAACTACACAATGAAGCACTTACAAAAAGGTAAAATATTCCAAAAATCATGCGATATGTTTTCTACACAAATATGCGGTAGGTTAGTTTTTAAGCATATAAGTTAAAGAGTCTTTACCAGCCGCGCTAGTGTAAGACTGTGTTACGGCAACCTGCAATTAAGTACTCGGTAATCTATACCGAGTAGGTACTATATTGCAGGTTGCTCAAGGTTGCCCGTTAATTGTCAATTAATATACTTAAACGTTTCAATATTTATAACACAATATTCATTTGAATGTGTCAAGTCAATCAAAATGCAAAACAAACAGAGAATGCGAATTGACTTATTAAACAGATGTCTTCATTATACTTTGAACAGGTGGTCTTGTAACGTTAAACATTGACGCGTTCAAAATGTAGCCTGTGATACATTAAAGCAAGGAAGGGAATTACGTTATTGTCCACCAGTGGCTAGTACTTGAGAACAGGGCAAGCCCGACATACGTTTCTTGTTTATGATTAAGTAGATTTGTTTGTAGTTTTCATGAAAACAATAAATTCAATAAAATTTCTTGAACAAATGATCTGTATCTGAATCTGCATTCATCTTAAAGAAAATTAAAATCACACAAAAATCTCGAAAATTAAAACGAAATTGCTGCTAAATGTACCAACTCACTCAATAAACAAAATGAAAAGGAACAGTTTTCTTGTACGAACTTCGCGATCGAGCGCGACCCTAGTTTGTGATGAACTTCACAGTGAAAGCCGGGCTTTTTGTTCCATACTAATTGCTATAGAAACGCACAATAGTTATATCTATAGACGTAGCACTTTTGCATAGGTTAGAACGGTGCGGACATAAACGCCCGCGAAGCCCGGTTGCAAGCCCATGAGTGTGAGCGAGATGCATGCGGCCGCGCGCGTCGATTTGCCGGCCGCCGCGTTCGGCTTTGTTCGGCCGAGATCGGATACTTACTAGACAGTCATAGATAAAAAGAAATGAAGTGAAAGAATTGGCGCGCGAAAATTTAAATATAGTAGGTAATCAATGTTCTCAGTTGGTATGGAATTTGAAGTAGGGCAAGCCCGGCATTTTGGCTTGTATGAAGCTACCGCCACTGTTGTCCACTTGCATCTTCAACGTTAGCCAATTATTAGTCCTCTGGAACTAGGTTTCTTCTTCTCATTTTGAGCACCATAGGCTATCTTCGACTTACCGCAGCTGCTTGCAGTCTTTTGGAGATTGGCATATCCCACCAGGCCGGATGGTATCCTACAATACGTTTGTTATCCTATAATACGCCGAGTTGCAGACTACACTTAACAGAACTTTTAATCTAGCAAATAAGTGTTCATCTGGAAATACGGCTGGCTCACTGCCTCTTTAGTTTCCTATATCGACGAGACGTTGCCTTTCTGCCGTATAGTTTCATTACAAGTCATACTACGGAAGTTCCAAGCATAGCCATGTATACATAAATATACCTAAGTGCTTATAATGTGTGTCCACTTCAAAAAAGTGAATAGATTGTCTGTGTCATGTCATTCTACATACATTGTAGAAGAAGACAAGTGAAGTGTAATTAAGTGTTTGTATTCCAGCATGGGTCTAACCCTGCATCAGCACGGGCATAGCCACGGCGGCGGCGGCCACGGGCATTCTCACGGGGGCAGCAACCCCGTGCTCAACAACAAGGTACCTAATAAGCACTTGGATAAATAAAATATGCGAGGAAGTTTTACATTTTCAAGTATTTCTTCATAATCGTAAGTTAAGGAACAAGCGATTTTTTGGAGACTCAGTCCAAACCGCTGAAGCTAGAAAGCTGAAATTTATAGAGTAGATACCACCCCTAACTAAAATATATTTTTTTGTTTTTTTTTGCGACTCTTTAACCAGTGTCTTGTTTTGGTTGAAACTTATAGAGATCATTAGAAATATAAAATAAAATTTAATAAATCGTAATAAATTATTCAAGAAACTATCTATACTCTTCTATCCCCAGAAAAACGGTAATGAATCAGACGCAGAAAGCTCAGGCTCGCACCAACAGAGCCAAGCGGAGAACATCAACGTACGAGCGGCGTTCATACACGTGCTGGGAGACTTTCTGCAGAGCTTCGGCGTGTTAGTGGCGGCCATTGTTATTTACTTCAAGGTAAATGTTCTATCGTAACGCCATCTAGTAGTGAGCTACTTAAGCAACACAGCCAAGCGGAGAACATCAACGTACGAGCGGCGTTCATACACGTGCTGGGCGACTTTCTGCAGAGCTTCGGCGTGTTAGTGGCAGCCATTGTTATTTACTTCAAGGTAAATGTTCTATCGTAACGCCATCTAGTAGTGAGCTACCTAAGCAACACGGCCAAGCGGAGAACATCAACGTACGAGCGGCGTTCATACACGTGCTGGGAGACTTTCTGCAGAGCTTCGGCGTGTTAGTGGCGGCCATTTTTATTTCCTTCAAGGTAAATGTTCTATCGTAAATGTTCTATCGTAACGCCATCTAGTAGTGAGCTACCTAAGCAACACAGCCAAGTGGAGAACATCAACGTACGAGCGGCGTTCATACACGTGCTGGGCGACTTTCTGCAGAGCTTCGGCGTGTTAGTGGCAGCCATTGTTATTTACTTCAAGGTAAATGTTCTATCGTAACGCCATCTAGTAGTGAGCTACCTAAGCAACACAGCCAAGCGGAGAACATCAACGTACGAGCGGCGTTCATACACGTGCTGGGCGACTTTCTGCAGAGCTTCGGCGTGTTAGTGGCAGCCATTGTTATTTACTTCAAGGTAAATGTTCTATCGTAACGCCATCTAGTAGTGAGCTACCTAAGCAACACAGCCAAGCGGAGAACATCAACGTACGAGCGGCGTTCATACACGTGCTGGGCGACTTTCTGCAGAGCTTCGGCGTGTTAGTGGCAGCCATTGTTATTTACTTCAAGGTAAATGTTCTTTCGTAACGCCATCTAGTAGTGAGCTACCTAAGCAACACAGCCAAGCGGAGAACATCAACGTACGAGCGGCGTTCATACACGTGCTAGGCGACTTTCTGCAGAGCTTCGGCGTGTTAGTGGCGGCCATTGTTATTTACTTCAAGGTAAATGTTCTATCGTAACGCCATCTAGTAGTGAGGTACCTAAGCAACACGGCCAAGCGGAGAATATCAACGTACGAGCGGCGTTCATACACGTACTGGGTGACTTTCTGCAGAGCTGCAATATGCAATAGGCCCCATTTGGAACAAAATATAGTGGTTTCTGTTCTATTTATCATTAGTTTTATCCTCTGTTTGTGTGTTTCTTGTATTATTCTATTATTTTGAATATTTTTTTATTATGGGTATAAACAGATAAACAGATAAACATTTTATTGGTAAACTACATTTACAGGTCATAAATTTATGGATATAAAATATCGTATCGTATCGGGGCGGCGGCGTCCTAGGGGGGCGGCAGCGTCCTAGGGGGGCGGCAGATTCAGAGGACGGTCACTCGATTGCAGACAATCAAATTGTATGCCTACCGTGTCTACCGGGGGGGGGGGGGGGGGTGCGCAGCTAATAATGAACGGCTCAGTACATGGGGCGGCGGGACAAAGTGGCCTACACTCATGAAAAATATAAATCCGGCACTGGCATCAAACCAATTATAGTAATTAAATTAGATTAATATTTAAGTTGAAACAAAAAATTAATATATGTCGCAGATCGCTGCATTTCTAGACCTCAATTCTATTTTGTACTTGCGAGCCTTCCTTGTGATACCATGCATTTCATAGTCAAGAGTAGGTAATGATAACTTCTTGATATGTATTCGGTCTCTTTGCTCAATGCGCGGCCTGTCCATAGAATCTGTGATTCACCGACAAGTAACAGCTGTTGATGAAAAAATGTCATAAAGAAAAAGGAATTACTTTGGTTGCAATATGACAGTGAAGATTTTCCAAATTAATATTCGGAGTTGAATCCGGTTTTATGGAGATGATCATGAAGATGATCCTGTTTTCCCTCTAATTACGACATATATATATTTATTATAATATTACATTATAACTTTTTGGTCGAGGAAGTCCTCGATCCTATAGAAAGCCCTCTCGATCAGCCACAGCTTGAGTTTATATAAATATTATCAAAAATATCTATTTCTTCCTTTCTAAATATTGCATTTTTGATAGTTTTAATTCTCGACAGGAATAGGCCTTATTATTTTCCTAGCAATATGTTGGTAACTGTATGTTGTGTTTGTACCAGCCGAGCTGGAACCTGGTGGACCCGATCTGCACGTTCCTGTTCTCGGTGCTGGTTCTCATCACCACCTTCAACATCATCAAGGACACTCTGCTGGTGCTCATGGAGGGCTCGCCCCGGGGGATCGACTTCCAGGTATCGTAACATCACTAGCCCTGTGTCCGTCATCCATAGCTATTGCCATACGTCCTGTATATACAGGAATGTCATCGTATATGGTCATCCCATCCCGTATATTAAGGTGCGTACGGATAGCGTGTACACTGGTTACGCGAAGCCGCCGCAAGCCTGAATGCAAGGTCAATCGATACAGAGCGCTCCGCGAGTCCCAGTCATCGTTCCAGATACGTGTATACTGACTACGCGTACCAATGCACGCGCAATCCGTACGCACCTTAACACGTCCCGTATTTGTCGTATTTTGTGCAGAGAGCTTGTGTTATGGGTACTAGATGACTGATATACTTAATACAAACAAAACATTGATAGATATTTTTATTACAATTACAATAAAAAATATCATACAGAAAACACTCAGAATCCTGGAACAATTTTTTGCACATTTTACAATCATTTGTAAGGGCGGGGATCGAACCCTCTCACGACCTCCTACGCCGCAGTTTAGTTCAACATACAAGTTAATTTATAAATGTGTTTCGGTCCGTTTGCAGGAGGTAGCCAACACGTTCCTGTCCCTTCCCGGCGTGGAGCGCGTACACAACCTACGCATGTGGGCGCTCTCGCTCGACAAGACGGCCCTCTCCGCGCACCTCGCTATCCGTGAGTATCTCTCTACCTGCACAACCTGCGCATGTGCGCGCTCTCTCTCCACAAGACGGCCCTCTCAGCGCACCTCGCTATCCGTGAGTATCTCTCTACCTGCACAACCTGCGCATGTGCGCGCTCTCTCTCCACAAGACGGCCCTCTCCGCGCACCTCGCTATCCGTGAGTATCTCTCTACCTGCACAACCTGCGCATGTGCGCGCTCTCTCTCCACAAGACGGCCCTCTCCGCGCACCTCGCTATCCGTGAGTATCTCTCTACCTGCACAACCTGCGCATGTGCGCGCTCTCGCTCCACAAGACGCCCTCTCCGCGCACCTCGCTATCCGTGAGTATCTCTCTACCTGCACAACCTGCGCATGTGCGCGCTCTCGCTCCACAAGACGCCCTCTCCGCGCACCTCGCTATCCGTGAGTATCTCTCTACCTGCACAACCTGCGCATGTGCGCGCTCTCTCTCCACAAGACGGCCCTCTCCGCGCACCTCGCTATCCGTGAGTATCTCTCTACCTGCACAACCTGCGCATGTGCGCGCTCTCGCTCTACAAGACGGCCCTCTCCGCGCACCTCGCTATCCGTGAGTATCTCTCTTCCGACGACTGATAAATGCTGAAATGATACTCTGTGGATTTTCAAGTATTATTTATTTATTACTAGCGACCCGCCCCGGCTTCGCACGGTTTTATAATACGTATAAACCTTCCTCTTGAATCACTCTATCTATTTAAAAAAACCGCATCAAAATCCGTTGCGTAGTTTTAAAGATTTAAGCATACAAAGGGACATAGAGACAGAAAAAGAGACTTTGTTTTATACTACATAGTGATTTACTAATTATTAATTTGCAGGGTCGGGCGTGCAGCCGCAGCGAGTGTTGGAGCAGGCGACGCGGCTCGTGCACGACAAGTACAACTTCTTCGAGATGACCCTCCAGATCGAGGAGTTCAGCGACGGCATGGAGGACTGCACGCAGTGTAAGATGCCTCAGACGTAGACCCCTCACCAGCCATACATCAGGGTTTCCCAACTTTTTTTGAATGATGGCCCCCCGGATTATAAAAACATATTTACATGCCCCCTGTATTTATAGAATGGAAGGAATTTTATTAAAAAAATCTGCAAATCAAGAGTTAAAAGTCGTCTTTTATAGTAGAAATTCTTCATAGACATCTTCTGTTAATTGCAGAACACGACCAGAAATCTATGAGTGCTCAGTACCACTAATGAATTTCTGGTCATGTGCCCTATTGGTGATTTTGAATTAACGTCTCTGTAATATCGGTGAAATATTGTTGTTTTAAATCTTAAACAATGATAACTATGATTTATAATGAGGTTAAGATATCGGAACACTTCATGCCCCCTTAAGATCTCTCTACGGCCCATCAGGAGGGCACGGCCCACCGGTTGGGAACTCCTGCTATAGATCCATTTGAGTATTAGCAGGGTTATTCACAATCTTCGCAGATTTGCTCAAAATTCAAATATTTAAGAAGTTTTTAATTTCTTATGCGTTCTATGAGGAATATAAATAGCAGAAAAGTAATTTCCCGTAGTAAAACTTTTTCTATGAACCCATGTTCGACATTTTGATTTAGAGCTACTTTCGGAGAAATCTTACTATTATAATAAATGGGAAAGTCTGTGTGAATGTTTGTTATAAGTAATCTTTGTAACTACTTTATTTATTTAAATGAAATTTGGTATGAAGATAGTTTAGGGCCTAGAATAGGACATAGGCTATTAAAATTTGGATATTTTAACCTCTGAGGGGGTTAAATAGGGTGGTAAAGTTTGTATGGAAAATAATTTTTACTTGGTTCGATTCACTCAAAACTCAGTATAAATAAACTATGGAGTAAATAATTACACATGTATTTTTTTTTACACAATAACCCTTAGGGGAGTGCAACAAATTTCTGAAATATATACGCAAAAAAAACTCCGGTTCGCAGGCGAAGCCGCGGGTCACAACTTGTTTATCATAAAAGAGACTTATTACTAAAAATCAACATAATACCAAAAGGTCGATACGATATTTTTTGTTACATGGGGTGATAGAAAATGGTCTACGCTTTGTGGATAACTACTTTTCTGGTACTTGCAAAATTCAGAATATAAAAACCGTTAAAATATTTGATCTCGCGCGTATGTGTCAGATTCCGTGTCCGTAACTCGGAAACGTAGTTACTGAATACCCCTGTATTTACGTAAGAATTTAAGTATTTGAATCAATCATGTAGAAACTGTTTTTAATTTACCGTACAGAAGGTACGGTAAGCTTTTACCGCTGTAATATTCCGGAGTCTAACACCAAAGTCAGCGAGGCGGGACGAGTTGACGGAACATTGTCGGTTGTCATTTGTCTGTTATTTTGACATTTCTATCAGTTATTGTGTCAGTGTAAGTTGTGTAAATGGGGTGTGAAAGAACACTGTATTTTCAAACTTACACAACTAAGTATATATTTTTTATGAAAGTTCTCAAAATATAAATAAATTTATAGAATCACTACATAGTATAAAACAAAGTCTAAAGTCTTCTCTGTCCCTATGTCCCTTTGTATGCTTAAATAAATAAAAATAAAATAAATAAAAAAACTTTAAAACTACGCCACGGATTTTGATGCGTTTTTTTAAATAGATAGAGTGATTCAAGAGGAAGGTTTATACGTATAATAAAACCGTGCGAAGTCGGGGCGAGTCGCTAGTAACTATATATTACTAGTATAATGCCCGCGGCTTCGCGCGCGTTTCTATGGAAACGTTTCAAGACTTTTTCTATCTCATACGACCTGATTTATGCGATGAAAAGTAGCCTATGTGTTATTTCAGGGCTAGGACTACGTCTATTAAAAATTTCAGCCCGATTCGTTCAGTAGTTTTTGTGTGAAAAAGGAACAAACATCCATCCATACAAACAAACTTTCGCGTTTAGCTTAGTTTAGGGTCTATTTGATAGATCTACCGAGATCCATTCAAAATTAACCGACTTGTATCTCCGACTTTGGTGAGAAGACTTCATTACTTTTGTTTAATGCAACAACAAATCTACTTCACACAAACATTACAGTGTCTATAAAAGTTAATAGTCCAAAATCAGAGCAAGAATCTGTCATTTTATTGGGAGTAAAGTTTGTATGTTTATTACAAAACTGAATCGATCTAGAAAACTTTCACTGTTTGGTAGCTATATTATTCATCGAAAAGCAAAGTAAGCTCAGGGCGTAAACTAGTATCGTTATAGTAGATATTATGTATAAAAAGAAAATATATTTCCCTAAGAAGTTTCTAAAAATTAACTTCAGAAGTTCTATGTCAATGCATGGTCTTTACCATTTCCTTTAATAATCCTAAAAGGATTTACGTAAATATAAGTAATTATTCACTATTAGAATAAGTAGCCAAAGTAAATATACTATTCCTTTTGATTGGTAATTTAAGCATAAATATAAATACATAGATATATTTTTGTGGTTATTGTTGCCTAGAAAATACAAAGTGGCTTGTATTTTTGAGATTGTATTAAATCTTTACTTATTATTTACAAAATTAGAGATAAATGTACTTTATCGAAATGTCTGTTACATTGTGAATTCAAATTTCAGTCAAATTATACATAATTTGTAAATGATTACAAAAATATTCTAAAATATAGAAAATTAATATTTTTTCGATGAAGATTTAGTCGAATTTAGATAAGTCTATATGGTGAAAAACACAATTTGAGAAGATATTTATATTATTATTTTCCTAAGTGATTATAAATAAGATATTGATAGAAGATTGTAGATATTCTAAGTGTCCTTATTGTGTCTTCCAAATAAGTTAGTTAAGTCGAGAATGTAAATGAAAAATGTGTAAATGAAAGGAATAATAATCAGCATTGCCATACAGCGTGGTAATGCAGCCAGTGTCTTGGGGACGCTTCCGACTGGTATTGACATGGATCAATTGAGCTACCTTTAGACTGTTTGCAACCGTCTGCGGTTAGCTCAATGGTTTCAATTGTAAATACTAGTTGTAATTTTTCTATTCCTTTGCTTGTAATTTTCGTTGTTAATAAAGATGTTATGAAAAAAAAAAAAAAAAATAATAAAATGTTATTTGTCAATTCATTTGTTTTAATTGAGATTTCTTTTGTAGTCTTCTAACCTCTAGTACGCAACTAATTACACCATTTCGAGATAGATAGGATGCATTTCGTCTTGGCTTGTGCGAAGAACTTAGCAGAAAGACGTTCGAGTTTTCTTCTTAGAGTTGTAGTTCACTTCATACAGGCCAAATATTGCGCACAAATACTAGTTTTACTAGCCGAAGTTCTAGTCACACCCAAAAATAAGCTTGAAATATCAGAGAGCTCCATTTATTTCATGGGTCCTTCAGTTTAGAACCAGCTGCCAGACAGGATTTTGAAGAAATATCTCAGAAATAGTAAAGTACCAATTTAATCAGTCCCATTAAATTGGTACCTACTTTACGATACCAACGATTTTTTTTCATTTGCCCTTATTAAAATTTTGTTTTTCTATTTGTTAGTGAATTGACATCGTATACTGGTATATTATAAATAAATTCTGTATTCACCACATATATTATCCATTTAATGCGTCCTGTACACGTTGGGCCAACGTGTTTGAGACCTACTTGGCGCATGTTGGAAGTTGGCGGCCAACATTGGCTCGCAAACCGACTAGTGTCGGTTTTTCGTGCACACCCAACGAAAGGATTTTGGCGCGAACAGTCAGGAAGTTTTAGTTTCACAGAGAGTGGAAGTATACGACAACAACTACGTTTGTTCAGAACAAGCATACTGAAACACCCAATCACCCCGTTTAGAAGTATCACGGAATAAAACAACTCTGACTACATGAAGCGTTTATTAAATAAACGATAAATAAAATTTTATTCAATGAAACTCGTACATAAACAAAATATTAGTGCACTAAAATGAATAAATATGGCTAAGCATTGAAATCTACTAGAGCCTAAGAGCACGCAGCTTGGCGCACGATAGTCCATCAATACGCATTAGGTACTGATACGAATCGCCCAGTCTTGACAGAGTGGTCGTGGTGACGATGCTATTTACTGGCTGCTGTCACCGTCGGATTCCTCGTTTTTACACATTCACTTTGCTATCTTAATCCGAGTAACTATTTAATTTGCTCTCTTAATCAACCTTCGTTGATAATGTTGATGTGCAATATATTTATTTGTTCAGCGTCATTTGCTTGCTGTGATATACTTCCACGGAAACGGGTTCAAGAAGAATAGTGCTACGTTAAAATGTAGGTAGGCACCTACGTGCAGTGAATTTATTCTCGCAGAATTGTGAAGAAACTATAGGCCCCTTTCAGTATCTGTAATAGAAATAAATATCTAAGATTTTTCTTTGTTAAACACATTGTTAATTCCAATTCGTTTTTCTTATGGAATGCTCTTAGCTAATATCAAAGTTTCTGATTATTTCTTGTTCAAAGTATCTGCTGTAGAGTCCATTTTCCGCCTTTCTTTCCCAACCAACTTGCTCGCCCATTTTGCTTCAAAGTGCAGCGTCTACGCTCGGACCGAACAATATGGAGTCTACACACCAAAGTCGGCGACACAGCCCAGCGAGTTGGTACGATATTACAGTGGATGCATATTGTTGTTGGGTTTTTTGTAACTAGTGCTTAAATACCTCGGCCCTGCTTGAAAGTGCATCTCTAGGTAATTGCGCACCAACTTTTGTACCATAATCTTAAATACGGTATTTCTTTTATACTGCGTTACAAACGAAATGGATGCTATGTCTCAATAAATACATTTTCAATTTCAATACCATTTTCAATACCTACTCCTGCTAAGAGGACAAAATCAAATCATTCATCATCTTTGTAGGCAGCCTACAATTTTGTCAACGTATCGGGTGACTTTGGGGTAGATATTATAGGTAAACTCGAACATTACCGAAACAAAAGTAGGCAGATTGAGGTCGACGAACGGCCCAGCAGTGAATGTGTAACTCTGCTGCAGCTGCCCACACAACATGAGGACGTCCTTCTTCTGCCGAACCGTGACTGTGGACTTCCACCATTCGCTTTCGTACGGGCCTTTCGACACTTCTTCACTCTGAAAGTTTAATATATTGAATCCATTTCTATTTTCCCGACTTGGCCTTCAATAGAGAATTAATTAATTAAGGAAAGGACTATAAAAAATTTAATAATATTAAGTTCGTAATTATTATTATTAGAAACTTTATTGCACTAAGGTACAAAGGGTGGGCTTAATGCCGAGACATTTTCTACCTGCCAACCAAAAACACATATACCTACACAGTTTTACGTTTTTTGACGTTTTCGTTCTGGACAATTGACGTACATATCCGCTTATTATATTTTATTAGCTAGGTAAACTATCTAGCTTTCAAATGAGACTACTTTGAATAAAATACACCATTAACTCAAAAAGAAACGAAGAAAAAACCAGATGAATTAGTCTTCATCTAAAAAAAAATAAAAACTGCTGTTTTTGAGATAAATAACATATAATTTTTTTATCCCGATTTTTATCGATAAATATGTGTCGTGTATCCGCACATTTTCGTTTGATCAAGGTTCGACAAATCACATTGTATAGGTGATTGCTAAGAACTCTCTAAAATGTCCAAGGTTTCTCCTTTTACGTTTATATCAGCTTTAACTTGTTTTACATTAAATAGAATAAATCTAATACATCCAAGTAGTTTTGGTAAAAGATTATTGACACCAGTGGACAAGTTTTAAGATTGCAGTTTTGTGATCGTCGAAATTTGTAGTTTATCTTTTCATTTAACAATTTAAAGATGACTCGTCAGCAAAAAATACATTACCGTCTTTACAAGCTCAATCAGGTCGTTAATATAAACTTAAATTACGAAAGGACCGAGGATAGACCCCTGCGGTACACCCATTGTAATGTCTCATAATGTGTAGTGTACACCAAAAATGTCGAATGCAAATGATTGTGTTGTGTAGTTACAATTTATTGCATTTGACAAGTCACAAAAAATGCCTAAAGCATATTGCGACTTCTACCAAGCATCAAAAATATGCGATAGGTACCTACCTTCTTTTATATAAGTAGTTATAAATGTAGCCTTAATTTGATTAAGGGCTCCCATGTCATAATAAATGAGATGAGATGATAAAAAATGTAAAAAATAAATGGTGGTCAACCGCTTCACTAGCAGACATTCAACATTTGTATTGACATGTCTAGTAAGTACCTACTTACTACACATTACCTTGCCCAAACAGTTGTTGCTTGTCCAACATACAATGAAAAGTTGGGCTACTGCAAATAGCAGATACTGTGCTAGAAGAAACTTTTGAAGGGGCTGCGTTTCCGCCTGTAATAAAATAAAATTATTACCAGAATTATTATTCCGTGAAATTCTTAAAACAAACTATTAGTCAGCAAGATTACAAATTCGGAGTCAGATGAAATAATTTGAAAATACCATAAGAACACACTTACTGCTAGTTGAAATAGGCTTGAACATATCATAATAGTGCACATTGATGTGTACAAAAACATAACTGGCGATATAAGAGAATTGACTCTTCTGCAGTTCCTGAAAAATTAAATATGTTTCGAAATAAGTGGCAAAACTATTATATCCCAGAAATCCGTAAAATCCAATGAAAAGGTAATCTTAAAACGGTGCAATATAATTTTAATGACATACTTAATCAATTCCACATGCATAGAATGCAGCAGCCTTAAATTAGCTCGACATTCTCCTTCGCTCAATTCTTCTCCCCTGCCGAACAAGTCCTTGCATCTCTCTCGCATCAAATCCAGTTTTCCTCCGAAGAACACAATCAGCACCGCAACACCTGCGTCGTAAGCCGCCAAAATAAAAGTACCGTATATGGCCTGAGAGTATTGCCAGACCATGAGGAACCAGCAACCAGGAGATGTTTCCTTATCGAACGGAGTCCACGAACTGAAAATGTGCGGGAACGGTGCTGTCCCATTCTGCATTTCATCTCTATACGCTGGTATTGAAAACAAAACCACAGAGCGCAGAATTACACATAAACAATTGTTAAACATTACAAGCCAATAGATATACGTCGTTTTTCGACTGAACTTCGTGTATTTGTCTATAATCTCCTTTCTGACTTCATTTTGGGTGTCCCTCTCAAACTGATCCGCTTCGTTTACGTAATCAAAAATTTTGCACCAAGTTTTTTGAAAGAATATAAAGCAAAATACTTTTAAAAAGAGCGTCAAACCCAAAGCTGCAATCTTCAAGTTAGTGAGGAGGAGACCGAGATCATCTCTTAGTACATATGCTTCTATGAACTGGGTCAACAAAAAAATAAAATGGCTTGCGGGTAAGACCAACTGAGGAAATCGGCGGATCGGGTTTTTCGATAACAACAGACCAGAGAATCTTAGACTGCTGAGAGTGGGACCTAGCAGAGGCTGTTTCGGGTCTTCTAAAATTTTTAAAACTGCTCCAAACATTTTGTAGCCCACGCCAACGCCAGTGTCGGCGTCCAATCAGCTTCACTCAGTCCGTTTCAACACCCGAGTGATGAATTAGTTACGTAAAGGAATATGAATTTCAGCGTGAATTATCTGACAGGCTGTAATTTGGGCGACAAACGCTAACGTCCCAGTGAAATGTCGAATCCTCGCAAGCTATTATTACGGCGTGAATATACCATTTCATACTAACACGATATTTTACTAATGAACAGGTATTTCATGTTTGCTAAGGATTTGGTATCAATGTGTGAACCTTATTTTTGGACTCATCTGACAGAGATCTTAATTTAGGTAGGTAATTAAAAATTTTAAGCGTGCATTTATGATATTATTAGTGTCCTATGTCTTCCAAATAAGTTAATAAGATGAGAATGTTAATGAAATGAATAATAAAATATAACTTGTCAATTTATTTGTTTTTATTGAGATGACATTTGTAGTCTTCTAAATTCAGTACTTTCCACTAGTGTGCACGCAGTTTAATACCATTTTAAACGTAATTCGCTGTATAGATAAGGTCGAGATAGTCTTCCGGGACGCATTTTGTCTTGGCTACTTGTGTGAAGAACTTAGCAGAAAGACGTGGGGTTCGAGTTTTCTTCGGAGATTTGTAGTCCACTTCATACAGGCCAAATCTTTCGCTGAAACAAATACCAATTTTACTAGCCGAAGCCGATTTTTCTAGTCACCACATACTTTAAGGGTATGCGAGAAACGAATGGAAGTAAAACTACATACCAGCAGTTTTTCCCTACGTACTTAAAAATATAAATACACGCTCATAAAAAAGCAGAGTAAAAATACTTATTTGATGTGGAACGATACATCTTTATAATATAAGGCATTATAATTTAATTCATATAAAATTGCTTCAAAATCCCTTCAAACTCTCGTTCTCCCACTTTGCATTCCTCCGCAACTCCTAAAAGTCCCTGCCCACAACCTCTTTCATAACAAATCTTACACTGTACAAGCTACCCGTGTAAGGAATGCCCTGGACACAAGATGAGCAAAACAGTTCATTACCTACTTTAAAATTGTAAGTATGTATTATTTTATTTATTAGTTTTGAAAGAGTTATACATTCAGTCAAAAAAGTATCGGGAATGGATGATTTGTTTATGGTTCCAAATTCAAATTTTTGTTTTTTTTGTTGTTGTTAGGTTGGCACAACTGTTTGCCATTTTAGCGCGGAGTTTGAGTTGCATCTGTTATTTATATTAAATACAGTGCTGTTTTTAGTTACATCATATCTAGTGTGTATTGCGAATTTCACAATGGACAAAAACATCGAACAAAGAGTTTGTCTTAAGTTTTGCATCGCCAATGGAATTTCGTGTTCGGAGTCACTGAAAATGTTACAGAAGGCTTTCGGTGAATCGACTTTATCAAAAACACGTGCTTATGAGTGGTACAAAGCGTTCAAAAGCGGTCGAGATGTGATGGAAGATTTGCCTCGCTCTGGTAGGCCATCAACGTCTGCAATTGAAGTTAACATCGCAAAAGTGAAGGAAACAGTGACTTAAAATCCTCATTCAACTTTGCGAGAGATAGCCGCCGAACTTTCTGTATCTCACGAGTCGATCCGTACCATTTTAAATAATCACTTGGGTATGAAACATGTTGCCGCTCGACTAGTCCCAAAAGACCTGAATGTTCTCCAAAAACTCAATCGCATGAGAGTCGCTGAGGACATGCTAGAACGAGTCAGTTCGAACTCAAAATTCAGGAAACTAATTTTTACTGATTATGAGACATGGGTTTGTGAGTTTCACATGCAAACTAGTCAACAAGCTTCAGAGTGGCGTCTTCCATCTGAACCTGAATTACAATAACCTGAATTCGCGACGGGACCTTGAACTCTATTCCGAAAAAAGCGATTAGAAAATGTTTCGACGATTTGAATATTCGCTGGAGTATGTGTATCGTTTCTGAAGGAGCATACTTTGAAGGCGATGACATAAATTTAGATAAACAAATAACATTTCGTGTTTTATTGATCTTTTCCCGGTACTTTCTTGACAGAGTAGTATTCCTATCCATTTGTTGCACGTTAGTAATGTTTTGTTGGAAGACCATTGTTGGTTGTAAATCCAACTTAATGCCATGCTCTGATGCTACAGGGAAGGATATTGTTAGGTTTAAGGATTTGTAACTCAAATGAAACCTGTTAATTTTACCTATTTCTTCTTGTCATTAAGAGCATTGTTGGTGTCTCCTTTGTTCCTTTTCTCTTTCTTCAACCAATTAAAAATATAAAATCAAAATAACTTACGAGTACCCCCTCATCCACTCAAAATTATCAATCAGGCTCCAGTACGTATACCCGAAGACGTGGCAGCCGTCTTGTATGGCGCCATGAAGAGCCTTTAGATAGGCCTCGATGTACTGGACCCGCTTGGAGTCGTGGAGCCCTGGAGCTGACGAGACGCCGTTCTCCGTGACCAGCACTAGCGGGTTGCTGTAGGTACTGCGCACCCAGTTGAGGGCTTTGCGGAAACCCCAGGGGACTATCTGGAAATTTATGAAGTCTACGAGTAAAATGGAGTCAAAGCAGACGGGCCGGTATGTTGACAGGATTACTCATTGCAATGTCGCACCAACCCTTGGAACGTAAAAGGAAAGAAATGCTATTCTAACTAGCTTCTCCTCAGTAATAGTACATTACACTTTCTGTGCATTTTTGTGAACTGTTACTGTAGAAACGTCACATTATAATCTCACTTCTGTTTGCCTTTGTGTGCTATACGTGAGGGTGTCATCACCACTCCGCCGGACTATATTATTATAGCGCGTAAGCCCTCGCAATCTAGAAATGAGCCTGCCCTCATGGTGATGGAAGGTCGTGGATTCAAGTCTCACCAAAGTCGCAATTATTTATTAATATCTTAGTTGGCGGGTTAGGTGTATACTGTCGATTAGATGATATTATGTAAACAGTTAATGTCGTTAGGTGATATTCCAAATGAATTTCGATTATGCTGGAAAATATTTATATATATTTATATCTGAACGATAAACTACAACTTCATATTTGCAATAACGGGCTTCGGGCTTAGACCTAACAAGTAAAATATAAATTCACAATGTTCCCACACATTTCATCTTTAATGAGATATTCAGATTTTTGGTAGAAATGTAAAGTTGTAAGTCGTGTTACAAGTCTATGGGAAGAAGGAAAAGGAAGCATTTGTCCTGCAGTAGGACATGATTAATAATGATCATGAGACTTATTAATGATTACAATAATATTGTTGAAAAACATTCTTACCCGCAGCCAAGTAGAGTTGCTTTTCGGCCAGTCGTCCCTCTGCCACGCGTTAACTCCGACATCGTCGTAGAACGAGGGATGCTTGCTGAACCGACCGCTGCCTTTTGCGACCACATGCGACGTGTAGTGGTTCAAGCCCAGGAAATCGAACGAACCCTGGGACAATTACCAGTGCAAAGTCTTTTAATATATCTCTTTTACATTTGGAATAGACTAAAGCATGCAATAATCCACTGTCCACTAGAATTTAACAGATGGTCTAAGAAAACCAATAATTCGTTAACATAGAAAGATCTGAATTTGAAACTCGAGTATCTAAAAAAAAAAAAAAAAAAACATAATAATAACCTAAGAACGACTGAAGTAACATGCTTTTAAAACTTTCTTCAAATTCGTTAAAGCTTCACCAAGATTCATTGTGTGGGAGCTATAACTATCTGTGGCTATATGAGAAACAAAATGAAAGTACGTTTAGTCCGAATAGAGTTCTGAAAATAGCAATCAAGTTCGTCAAACCAATCACTGATCGGTCAAAATTATGTTCATTCTTAACTTAACTTCATTAGTCAATTGTCCATCAATTTTTATTTATCTACCTACGTAGTCTTTGAAACTTGATAGCGATTTTCAGAAGTTAGGTTTTTAATATCGCTCTCATATCTCCAGGGCATTAGTCCGGATCCTTTGATTTCCTTCTATCCCTATCCCTCGGTACCTGGATAAGTTGCAGCTCCTCGTTGCTGAACCTCGGCAGCCGGGAGCGAGGGAACCCTTGTTGCCGCGAGATGAAGTCTACTCTCTCCCGCATGATGGGAGGGTAGTCGCCACTTTTGGAGAATATCGGGTGCGCGAACCAGCCAAACTGAACACAAAGGGTTAAATAACTGGTGGCGCTAGTGTGCCAGTTGTTTACGCCTTAAAGTTGAGAAGCCCCCAGCTCGTGACGTCACGTCATTGCATGACATGTCAAAAGGCGTGACGTCAGGATGTTCGTTATCATACTTGAATCTGTGCCTCACTTCTCAACTTTGATGCGCTTTATTGTGGTAATTTTCTGTTTGCGGGACAAAATAAATATATGAGTTAAGTAAATATTTTTCGAAAATGTAACTGACGGACTAATTCGATATTTTAAGGTTTTTGATAGTATGTCTATTACTACAGAGCACATACTCTACCTCTATCAACTCCGTGTCTATTACCTTGAAAATCACAAGTTACTTTCCCATGTGATTCTTTTAAGCCCGTTGGAAGATTTTAAGACAAATTAATCAGAGTATAATATAAAATACCTAAGGACCAAACGGAAACGAGAAAAAATATAGCACATCCACATTTTCTAAGAAGACTTACCGTAAATTGGAGAGCAGTTTCAGCGGCTGTTTTATCATCTTCAGACGTAGAGTTTGGCTCCATCCAGTTGATGTCGAGAGTTATGCCTATGTAGCCTGAAAACGAAAACGATGATTTTATAGGTACTAATAACTAATAAAACAAAGAAAATTACAATAAAGGAAAAGAAACAAATTAAAACTAGTGTTAACACTTGAAACAAGCTAACCAACAGTAGACGGCTGCAAACAATTCTGAGGTATCTGAACTGAGCCATTTCAATACCAATCGGAAGCCCGAAGAGGCATTGCAACGCTGTGGTTCGCTACGCTAGATACTCAGACATTTTTAAAAAACTTGGAGCGTGTCTTGTCTCCATGGACTTAGGGTATCGACTCCAAAGGAAACGAATGCCTGGGCTATGTAGAGACCTACATGTTTGCGTCAAATTTTCTCATTTACTGTGTCAAAATAAAACTAAATGAAATATATTTATTAAAATTATTATAAATTTGACGCCGCACCAGCCCTCGCGATGTCCTTGGAAGATGGGAAGGCGCAAGTGTAGCGTCCCTCACAATGGGCCTCCTCAACTATCCATAATATAATATCGGATCGCAAATCATTCTGTAGGTACGTAGGTATATATGTATGTATATATACTTCACAAGTAAACGTAATTATTTGCGGTCGCCTTTTTTTATTTTTTATTTAAGTGACGTAAAACACGTCATGTAAAACTATAAAAGGAGAAGCCCTGGATCCTAAAATACAGCTAAGGCTAGTTTAGGATCCTACGGATTCAATACCTATGTACTGTTTTTGTGTCAAAATAATTGAATTATTTTAAAATTATTATAGAATTTTGTAGGCATTCATGTTCCTCCTGTCGGATAGGATATTCAGACCAAGGATGTTGGTTACGTACACTTTATATAGCGTATACTATACATAGAAGAGTTTGTTTCGAGATCTGATATTAAATATAGAAGGCCCATTGTGATGGATAACTTACCTGACTGCTTCCCCCTATACTCCTTCTGGTACAAGTCGTAGACCCGTCCGTGCGCGACCAGCACGTTGTGCGTACACATGTAGTCCTCGAACCCGCTGGAGCGGGCTCCCGGGGCGTCGCTAGCGATGGATAACTTACCTGACTGCTTCCTCCTATACTCCTTCTGGTACAAGTCGTAGACTCGTCCGTGCGCGACCAGCACGTTGTGCGTACACATGTAGTCCTCGAACCCGCTGGAGCGGGCTCCCGGGGCGTCGCTAGCGATGGATAACTTACCTGACTGCTTCCTCCTATACTCCTTCTGGTACAAGTCGTAGACTCGTCCGTGCGCGACCAGCACGTTGTGCGTACACATGTAGTCCTCGAACCCGCTGGAGCGGGCTCCCGGGGCGTCGCTAGCGATGGATAACTTACCTGACTGCTTCCTCCTATACTCCTTCTGGTACAAGTCGTAGACTCGTCCGTGCGCGACCAGCACGTTGTGCGTACACATGTAGTCCTCGAACCCGCTGGAGCGGGCTCCCGGGGCGTCGCTAGCGATGGATAACTTACCTGACTGCTTCCTCCTATACTCCTTCTGGTACAAGTCGTAGACTCGTCCGTGCGCGACCAGCACGTTGTGCGTACACATGTAGTCCTCGAACCCGCTGGAGCGGGCTCCCGGGGCGTCGCTAGCGATGGATAACTTACCTGACTGCTTCCTCCTATACTCCTTCTGGTACAAGTCGTAGACTCGTCCGTGCGCGACCAGCACGTTGTGCGTACACATGTAGTCCTCGAACCCGCTGGAGCGGGCTCCCGGGGCGTCGCTAGCGATGGATAACTTACCTGACTGCTTCCTCCTATACTCCTTCTGGTACAAGTCGTAGACTCGTCCGTGCGCGACCAGCACGTTGTGCGTACACATGTAGTCCTCGAACCCGCTGGAGCGGGCTCCCGGGGCGTCGCTAGCGATGGATAACTTACCTGACTGCTTCCTCCTATACTCCTTCTGGTACAAGTCGTAGACTCGTCCGTGCGCGACCAGCACGTTGTGCGTACACATGTAGTCCTCGAACCCGCTGGAGCGGGCTCCCGGGGCGTCGTCTCCGCCGTAGCCGTCGCCGCAGAAAGACCCCGGCTCGTTGAACGTCGTCCACGTCGATACTCGGTCTCCGAATGTGTCGAAAAGGACCTTTCAAATAAAAATAAACTGCGCGTCAGACCCTTTATAGATCATGGTACGGAAACCCTTCGTGATCGAAGGGTTTCCGTATCATTAGCTTAGAACATTGCTCCGCACCACAGTTTTTCCGTTATCTGTGCTATAAGATGTTGCTTCGTATCAAGTTTGAAGATTCTGAGTTCCTGAGAAGTACCCTGTAGGTTTTGATTCCCTTGTGTGTGTCGAAAATTTTCATCATAAACGGCTGTATCTTTTGAATGCGTTGGCTTAGAAGTTTGGTTTTTTTACATTTGCAAGGGATAGTATATACCTGAGATATGATATACCTGAGTAATTAATATGAATTCCAGCTTGATACTTCTACGCGTTCCTGAGAAAAAGGGACTTGACAGACAGACGGACAACAAAGTGATCCTACAAGGCTTCAGTTTTTCCCATGGTCTCGGCTAGCGTTCCCCTCGATTGGATCTAAAGTGGTACCCACCCTTGCATACTGCACAAAGTAGTCAACGACCAGTGGGTTGGTCCATCCGCCGAGGTCCTGCAGGCTTTGAGGGAGGTCCCAGTGGTACATGGTGACAATGGGGATGACCTTCTTCCGTTTGAGCTCGTCTAGCAAATTGTTGTAGTATCTCACGCCGTCAGGGTTGATGTTGCTAAACAGAGTGACAGGGTGAACGTGGGTTGAACTATCTGACTTGAAACGTGGGAATATGTTTCAATATAATCACTACATAGTATAAAACAAAGTCGCTATCTCTGTCCCTATGTCCCTTTGTCCATCCTTAAAACTACGCAACGGATTTTGATGCGGTTTTTTTAAATAGATAGAGAGATTCAAGAGGAACGTTTAATAAAACAATATAAATAACAATAAGTATAATAAAACCGTGCGAAGCCGAGGCGGGTTGCTAGTAATATTATAAAGGCGACAGTTTGTATGTATGGATGGATGAATGGATGTTTGTTACTCTTTCACGTAAAAACAACTAAACGGATCTGGATGATATTTGGCACAGAGATAGATTATAGTCTGGAATAACACAAAGGCTATATTTTAAAGAATACACCTCTTTAGCGGTCATTGACTCATTTGTTGACCCCATCATTATAATACATATGACTCACTTTTTTTTTCGTCTTAATTCACTTTGCTTTTACCTACAGCGATCAGTTTGGTGGAGGTAAGTATAGGAAAATCGAACATAGCCTTCAAATTAGCTAATTCCCAAATTTTTAGCATTCCTTGTATGCAACAAAGTCTTTAAATTTTGCTCGAAACCAATTGTAGATTGAAAGAGAAGTCTCACTTGCTGACTCCATCAGGCAATATCCTGGTCCAGGAGATCGAGAACCGGTAGAAGTCAACTCCCAGGTCCGCGAGCAGACGCACGTCGTCAGCGTAGCGGTGGTAGGAGTCATCTGCGTCGTCGCCGCAGGAGTGGTCGAACACACGCTCCGGGTGGCTGTGGGTGTATCGGTCCCAGATGCTTTCCCCTTTACCTGGGGAACAAATACTGTGGGTGTATCGGTCCCAGATGCTTTCCCCTTTACCTGGGGAACAAATACTGTGAGTGTATCGGTCCCAGATGCTTTCCCCTTTTCCTGGGGAACAAATACTGTGGGTGTATCGTCCCCAGATGCTTTCCCCTTTACCTGGGTAACAAATACTGTGGGTGTATCGGTCCCGGATGCTTTCCCCTTTACTTGGGGATCAAATACTGTGGATGTATCGGTCGCAGATGCTTTCCCCTTTCCCTGGGGAACAAATACTGTGGGTGTATCGGTCCCAGATGCTTTCCCCTTTACCTGGGGAACAAATACTATGGGTGTATCGGTCCCAGATGCTTTCCCCTTTACCTGGGGAACAAATAATGTGGGTGTATCGGTCCCAGATGCTTTCCCCTTTACCTGGGGAACAAATACTGTGGGTGTATCGGACCCAGATGCTTTCCCCTTTACCTGGGGAACAAATATTGTGGGTTTATCGGTCCCAGATGCTTTCCCCTTTACCTGGGGAACAAATACTGTGGGTTTATCGGTCCCAGATGCTTTGTCCTTTACCTGGGGAACAAATACTGTGGGTCTATCGGTCCCAGATGCTTTGTCCTTTATCTGGGTAACAAATACTGTGGGTGTATCGGTCCCAGTTGCTTTCCCCTTTACCTGGGGAACAAATACTATGGGTGTATCGGTCCCAGATGCTTTCCTCTTTACCTGGGGAACAAATACTGTGGGTCTATCGGTCCCAGATGCTTTGTCCTTTATCTGGGTAACAAATACTGTGGGTTTATAGATCTCAGAGGATATTTAAAAAGGAGGTAAGAATATTATTAATTAGTTCGAACGTTTTATGAGGTGTCTACACCTGCCTACTATACATGTTAATGTTACCTGAGACATTCCAGGCTCCCTCTATCTGGTAGGAGGCGGTGGCGACGCCGAAGGCGAACCTTTTGTCGAAGCACACGGGACGCTGCGGGGCACCTTGTACTCTGGAAATACTACCCACTTAAAAGGTAAATACTATATGATACTACTCAACGCTTTCACTGTCCAGTCTCTGTGGTGCGACTAAGTGGGCAATTAATGAGTAAAAATAAGATAATTCTGGACAATCTACACAGCATCATTTAGCCCCAAGCTCGTGTTATGGGTACTGGTTTAGATGACTGCTATAGGTACTTAAAACAATACATAACATGAGTAACTTATCATCATCATCATCAGCTCATATTAGTCCACTGCTGGACATTATGTCCAGCAGTGGACTAATATGAGCTGATCTCCCCTTATGAGCTCCATAGCGCCTTGTCTTCAGCTTGACGCATCCAGCATCTGCCAGCAGTCTTTCGAAGATCGTCATCCCACCTAGCCGGAGGGCGTCCTACACTACGTTTGCCAAGTCACGGTCTCCACTCAAGAACACGTCTACCCCAACGGTGGTCGGTTCATCGCGAGATATGGCGATAAGTAACTACAATGATATTTTTTGTCATACGTCGAAAACATCGAGAACCCCGGAACAAATAATTGCAGATCTTACAAACATTTGTCCAAGGCGGGTATCGAACCCGTAACCTCAGAAATGAGAGAGATTTGTAAAGTGGAAAGGGATAAGTTTATCATCAAGAAAAGAGGGTTCTTTGACCAAACTAAATAAACAAAAGTATTTAGAGGTCGGATAACATTTGTATTGGCGGAGAGAATACGAATGTTATCAGCAGAGTCACTGTGATAATAACAGATAACATGTAAAGAAGGAAGTTTTTTCCGTCAAAGCCCAAAAAATCACCACACACACACACACAAATTCACAAACCCTATACACAAAGGAAATAACTGTTATTAAATATGTACTATAAAATGTAACTTAACTTAACTTAACTTAATTTTATTTAGGCTTATTACCCTTAAGCTGGAACACAAACAAATATTGTACTAACGAAGGGGGGCGCTGACTCCGCTACACAGTTTTTTTAAACTTTTGCGGTAGTCAGCCCTCAATTGTACCGTAGACATAAGTTCTGTTCCCAATAAAGGTTTTTGTATTTTTTTTTTTGAATTTTTTTTTTAAATTATAGTTATTTACTATTAAAACACGTATTTTTCTGGGCACATCTAAAGTTAGTTATGTAATTTTGCTTGAACAGTGACAACGATTTATAACTTTCTATCGTTTGGTAGGACCACCACATTCGAAAAACTTCATACCTAATAGGTATGAAGTTTTTCGAACCTAAGGTATAAGAATAAATAATAACTACGCCTAAGGTTTCATAGTGGTGCATTGTACAGTATTTCTGCCCATTTTTATTCAAAACTAGCTGACCCGGCAGACTTCGTACTGCCTCATATGGGGTTTTCCCGGCAATTCGATTTTTTTCACCTTTTAAACCTTCCTGGACCTCCACGAACATTTCAAGACCAAGATAAGATAAATCCGTTCAGCCGTTCTCGAGTTTTAGCGAGACTAACGAACAGCAATTGATTTTTATATACTACTCTGTCAAGAAAGTACCGGGAAAAGATCAATAATACACAAAATGTTTGTTATTCATCCAAATTTATTTTATCACCTTCAAAGTATGCTCCTTCAGAAACGATACACTTACGCCAACGAATTATCCAATCATCAAAACATTTTTTAAACGCTGTTTCCGGAATTGAGTTCAGTTCTCGCCGCGAATTCTCCTTTATGTCTTGTACCGATTGTTGGAAGGCGCCACTCCGAAGCTTGTTGACTAGTTTGCATGTCAAACTCATAAACCCACGTCTCGTCACCAGTAATAATGCGTTTCATGAATGTTGGGTCGGAATTGACTCGTTCTAGCATGTCCTCAGCGACTCTCATGCGATTGAGTTTTTGGAGAAAATTCAGGTCTTTTGGGACTAGTCGAGCGGCAACATGTTTCATACCCAAGTGATTATTTAAAATGGTACGGATCGACTCGTGAGATACTTACAGAAAGTTCGGCGGCTATCTCTCGCAAAGTTGAATGAGGATTTTCAGTCACTGTTTCCTTCACTTTTGCGATGTTAACTTCAATTGCAGACGTTGATGGCCTACCAGAGCGAGGCAAATCTTCCATCACATCTCGACCGCTTTTGAACGCTTTGTACCACTCATAAGCACGTGTTTTTGATAAAGTCGATTCACCGAAAGCCTTCTGTAACATTTTCAGTGACTCCGAACACGAAATTCCATTGGCGATGCAAAACTTAAGACAAACTCTTTGTTCGATGTTTTTGTCAATTGTGAAATTCGCAATACACACTAGATATGATGTAACTAAAAACAGCACTGTATTTAATATAAATAACAGATGCAACTCAAACTCCGCGCCAAAATGGCAAACAGTTGTGCCAACCTAACAACAACAAAAAAAACAAAAATTTGAATTTGGAACCATAAACAAATCATCCATTCCCGATACTTTTTTGAATGAATGTATATAGATAATTTTTACGACTCGAAATTCAAAATCCGGATTGCCGCTAAAACTACACATAGACTATGAAGTCTATGTGTAGTTTTAGCGGCAATCCTACCTGAACTCTCATGAGAAAAAAAAGTTTAGGTAGATTCAAAGTTTGAAAATAGAACGCATACCTAATTACCAATTAGCAGTGTCCTTATTTAAATGGCCAGCCCAGCCAGTACCTATTGTATGAACAAATAGCAATGAGATAATCTATCAGATATTACTGTGAATAGGTTAAGTGTATAAGGAGTTTTCATTTTCTTAATCGGACTTATAGATGAATAATACATAAACTGTCTTTATTTACATAATTGAACCGAAATTTCGCCTAAAATAAATAATTACTTAATGAAATACACATGTTAAAAAAATCTGCAATTGATGACAGTTTTAAAATGTTACTTAATAGAACAATTAAGTAAAGTAAATTAATCCTAAGATATAAATGTAAAAACTTCCATATCACCATTGTTACAATAGGTAAACATTGTTACGATAGAGAAATCTGATCCTTAATAATCACGGAGCAGGAAATAAATTCTTATTATTATAAATTCAAAATAATTTTAATAAAACAATCCTATTTAACTATATTGAATTTTCGGGGTTTAATAATTCATAGCCTTTTTTTAGACATAAATACTCAATTACGGTCGCTTTTCGTCACATTTTTGGTAAGAACGAAAAATTATCTTGTTGAAAAATGGTGTTTCTAATAATACTAGGTACTATTATATGTGTAATACCTACGACATCTATCTCAAACATTGATTTATTAAAAAGGGAACAAAATCCTCCGATAAAGAGATACCAGAAAACAAAGAAGTTGAATAAACTTACATAGCAATAAATGTGAGGAGTATAAAATGCACGTCCATTTTATGAGATGAACAGCGTCCCTCTGATACCCTGCGAGTAGGTACCTACTTGGACCTAGATTACGAATGTACCTAACCTAAGTATAAATAGTGGGCGGACTTTACCTATCTACAATAAATGGGTTAGGGTACATCTCGTCCGAATGAAAACTTGTCCGAGGATGAGATGTCCTCTTCAGTTTTATATTGGGGTACAACTCGTCCGAGTCCCAAAACTACTGATTTTAGATGCGGACCAGTTGTACCCTAAACCAAAAGTGAAGTGGACAACTCGTCCGAGAGAAGATCCTCGTTGCTCTTCAGGGTTCCTTACCTACATATATTTTACCTTCAACATCATTTAGAATGTTTTTATATTGGCATCATATTTTGCCTTTATTTGAGCTAAACAAAAGGTTTACTTAGGTTGTGTGCTGTGTAGCGTAGTAGAGCGGAGGTAGATTAATTTTCAATACCGTCTGACATTTAAGACTCGTTTAAATAAACTTATCTTAGGGTCCAATTTAAAATTGTAAGAACGTAGTATAAAGAAGTGGGTAGGTAGTAGGTAGTTAGGCTCGTACCATACCACGTACCTACCTACAATGTACGCTAGACCTTACTAAACTAACAAAGATGTCCGTGTGTGGAACTTTCTAGCCTTGCACCAAAATAAATCAATACCAGTGCTGTGCTGGCTCTGTCTAAATAAAATCACAGACTACATTGCACAAATTATTTTAGCGCCATCTAGTAATTTATGAAAAAAACAATTGCAGCAACCGCAATAATACGTGTTGTCGCTACTCCCCGCTAGATGGCAGTGATGAGGCTTTAAATTCTAGAAAATTCTCGAACGCTCATTCACAGAATGTTCTTTAGACATCTCGATTAAGTAAGTAGGTACATATCAATACACAAAGATGGCGCTATAGCTAACTACGGTATAAATACGAGAGAGCGCGCTACTGCGTCTATCATTCTACCAAGAATACTCGTGAGCTAAACCACAACAAACAAGTGTAAAAATAAATCCCCAAATTATTTTACTAAATTCATCAAGTGCAAGAGTTTAACCAAAAAATGTCGCTGCTGCCATTTTTCTACGACCGTCGTCCCTTCGGACTTTTGGACAGAAATTTGTTCAGCCAATGTCCTTACCGCAGAGAGGCATTCAGACCCTTCCTCAACCACTGGGATATTATTCAGCCTCTCTCTGAAGCCTTAAATCAACTCGGAATGAACGACTCCATATCTCCGGCAAACGACGAAGAGAAGTTCCAAGTCAACGTGGACGTCCAACACTTCGCACCTGAAGAAATAAACGTCAAAGTCGTCGATGGACAAGTTTTGATCGAGGGAAAGCACGAGGAGAAGCGTGACGAACACGGATACATCTCGAGGCAGTTTATACGCAAGTATTCGTTGCCTAAAGGATGCTTGCCGGATACTGTGGAGTCCAAACTGTCTTCCGATGGTGTTTTGACTGTGACGGCGCCGAAAGTCTTGGCTTTGCCTTCCACTGGAGAGAAGATTGTTCCGATCACGAAGACTGGGCCTATTCAGAAACAGATCAACACGTATTCCCCTGAGCCTGAGGAGGAAAAGTCTTCGGAAAAGTGAATCAATCAGTTTTCGGTGCCCACCTTTTTTTAGAAAGACTGATTTTGCTCGTACTGGTTCTAATTTAATTAAGTTCATCTAATATGTAAATATGTAATTTATTGTCTCTAAATAAACAAAATTATTAAATAATATTGTTTTTTTTTATTTACTTAAGTATACTTTGTTAAAGTACCTTCTGGTTATTTAGACAATTAGATACGTAACTGTACTAGGTAGGTACTCTGGCCAAACTCAATATACCTAATTAGAATGTTTATGGACGTTTAATTAACCCCACAATTTACTTATTGAATCAATCACTTTCTTGCTGTTAATTTTATTACAAAATTTAGGTACCTACTTACCTTTTGTCGATTTAGTTTTTTCTACAATGCGCACTGATAATTAATTTCGACTATTTTCGACAGTCAATACTTACGAACAAGAATTGTTTATTTTTGTGCAATATCACCAATTCATGTCATTAATTATTTGCATTAATTAAATATGTCTTAGCTTAGATCTATTTTTGTATTCACATGTTATGCAAGTCCATACTATTAATTTATTATATTAAACTAGCTGCGCTCCGCGGCCGGCGTCGCGTCGTCGCGTCGTCGTCGTCCGTGTGGAAATTAATTTTCCAAATATCATATTTATCCTATTCCCGACGAAGACAAATAAAAAAAACATAAAAATCGAACCAGTTCATATACCTATGTACTTCCTATGTAAGTATAGAAAGATTAAATTATTTAAGTCACTTATAAAAATACAATACAAAAATACAATATTGGTTCACAGTAGGTAAGTAAAAAAAAACATTACCATTACATTAACATTAAAAACAGTGACTAAATTGTTTACTATTCTACATGTGGTATGGCTCGAGTAGGTAAAGGTGTTTATTTACACTGAATATAAGTACCTACCTATTGACTCAATAGGAATTTTAACGAACTAGCGAACTCACCCCTGCTTCGCACGGATGTACCTTTTATACATATTATAAACATTCCTCTTGAATACTTCATCAAAAATCTCCGCATTTAGGTAATTCGGATGCGCAGTTTTAAAGATTCAAGCATACATAGGGACAGACAGAGAGCGGGAAGCGACTTTGTTTTATACTATGTACTTAGTGATATTATACAGTCTGAACTGAACTAAACAGACTAGGTACTTCAAAGAGTTGCTTTCAATGAACACAAATGTAACCATTCCTAGAAAACACAATAACAATGTCGACCTTCCACGCCATTCAAAATATTTACCCATCCATACTTCTAATGATGTACTTCGAATAGAAAGGGAAGCTCTATCATAAGAATAGGCAAAAACAGTGGCTCTGCTTTGTGTGTTATCGATTAGGTTTAGTACGAGACGATGCGACGACGCCCACTCAGCGTGCGATCCGATCCCAATGCATGTTGTTTTGTTTGTTATGTTATGAGTAGGGATTGTGTTTATAGTAGAGTTGATTCTAGAGTTAGCATTAGCATTTACAGAACAGTAGGAAGTTAATTAGAAAGTTAAGTAAATTAAATGCTTAGCTGAATTCTAATGATGTACTAAGGACGACCGATGTGGCGCGGTAGGCGAAGGCCCGCCTGCGATTCAGGAGGTTGCGGGTTCGATTCCCGCCTCGGAACAAATTTGTGTACGATCTGCAGAAATTTGTTCCGTTGGTCTGGGTGTTTAATATGTATAAAAAAAAATATCTATCTATGTATGAAATGTATTAAATATATCAGTTATCTAGTACCCATAACACAAGCTTTGAGTAGCTTACTTTGGGGCTAGATAATGCTGTGTGGATTGTCCAGCATTATTTATTATTATTTATTTAATTGCATAGTCATAAAATTATAACCATGCAATTCGGCTAAGGATTTTCTTAAAAGTACTTACCTGTTTCCTAATTAAATACATTTCTTTTGAGATATTAGTCACTGTTAAAATTTTATTGGAACCTCTTTGTGATCTCGTATTCTTTTGTCACTCTACAATAATAAGATAATTAAGGAAGGGGACAATTTTTTAATAGTAGTTAATATACTCGAATATAATGATTGTTTATGTTTGTAAAATAAATTATGACGTTTGTAATGTAAGTACGTACCTACGTCTACCACTACCTATACAGGGTGTAACATTTAAAACGGTCAGTATGGGAAAGTCTGAAACTATACATACGAAGATTTCTTCTGAGGAACCATGTCATCGATTTTAGTGACAAGAAAAACTGCATTCACACCTTAAAAAAATCTTGTACTCAGTCCGGGAATCGAACCCGGATGTTTTGAAAAATAAAACTAACAATATTTTTAGTTAGATTTCGATTATGTATGCCTTATGGAGTAATTGTTACGACGACGTGATGTCTAAAATGAATAAAATGCATTGTTATATTAATGAGCTAAGTCTTAGAATAAAAAAAACACCTAGTAGGTATATAGCAGTTCTTATGTTTTTAGGGGGTTTATGTATTTAGGTAAATACTCAGTTTGGCTAATAAATATAAACATGTAACACGACAATATGTAATATTTATTCATCATTTAAGAATGCACTTACTTAACTATATTTTTGGGCACCTCATAGTCTTAATTTTTTGTGAAATTATTTTCATAATCAACACTAATTCTAATAATTATTATTCTTACCAATTATTAATATTATAAACTTAACTTACAAAGCATTTGTGATCTCGTATTCTTTTGTCCCTCTACAATAACAAGATAATTAAGGAAGGGGACAATTTTTTAATAGTATTTAATGTACTCGAATATAATGATTGTTTATGTTTGTAAAATAAATTATGACGTTTGTAATGTACGTATGTAAGTACCTACGTCTACCACTACCTATACAGGGTGTAACATTTAAAACGGTCAGTATGGGAAAGTCTGAAACTATAAGACATACCTACGAAGATCTCTTCTGAGGAACCATGTCATCGATTTTAGTGACAAGAAAAACTGCATTCACACCTTAAAAAAAATCTTGTACTCAGTCCGGGAATCGAACCCGGATGTTTTGAAAAATAAAACTAACAATATTTTTAGTTAGATTTCGATTATGTATGCCTTAAGGAGTAATTGTTACGACGACGTGATGTCTAAAATGAATAAAATGCATTGTTATATTAATGAGCTAAGTCTTTGAATTAAAAAAACACCTAGTAGGTTTATAGCAGTTCTTATGTTTTTAGGGGGTTTATGTATTTAGGTAAATACTCAGTTTGGCTAATAAATATAAACATGTAACACGACAATATGTAATATTTATTCATCATTTAAGAATGCACTTACTTAACTATATTTTTGGGCACCTCATAGTCTTAATTTTTTGTGAAATTATTTTCATAATCAACACTAATTCTAATAATTATTATTCTTACCAATTATTAATATTATAAACTTAACTTACAAAGCATTTGGTAGGTAGGTACAAAAATAAATTCTTGAAAGGATCAACTGACCAAGAACATTTTGGCTGTTACATCTTGCTAAGAATAATAAAAAACGACTCAGCTTTGCTGATAATAATACTATCCGGCACAGATGTTGAACGACTGGCGGGGCGCAGGGGTCTCGAAGTAATTTACTTGCACGCGTAAACTCAGAGCTCAACATCCGTGCCTTTTAACAATAAATGTCAAGGGTCTTCGTTCAAGGCCTTCGCACACCTCTTTTCTTAACCTAGTGTAACGAAACTGTCTTTGGTACACTAATCACTGTCCATTTCCATAGAGTCCTGATCCGAACCGTTGTCATAATCATCACTATCATCGTCATCATCGTCGTGAATCATAAATGTCTTCTCTGAAATTTCGTCGATGATTTTATCAATCGCTTTCAGGTTGTTTTCTTCAGCCTCTGCCGTTCTACTTGCTAAAACCCAGTCTTCTAGTTCCAAAGAGTATATTTTCTCCTTCGCTATTTTCATCACACCTTCCACTGTGAAGTTTAAAATGTCCTTTCCGACGTAGCTTGGGACACATGACAACACTGTTTTTATGGGATTTAAATCCGGATGGTGCGGAGGTAGTCTCAGCACTGTGTGACCGTGTTCTCTAAGATAAGCGTCCGTTTTATAATCCCCGCACTTGTCTTTATTCATTACCACTAATTGGTACAACTGTGACTTGTACATATCTACAGAATAAGGCACGTTTCTCGCAGTCAAATAGTCCATCATTTCTCGCTTCCTGGAATTGGAGTGCGGCGTCGGATTCGATACCCTGTTGTTGAACGGCGACGCTCCGTCCACTACCACGATACTTCCGGGCTTCAAGTTCGGTAAAACAAATATCTTGTACCACTTCTCGTACTGTTCGAAATACTCCCGTTTGTACTCAGTCTCTTCCTTCATATCTTTTTTGTTTCCGTCGAACATAAACAGCGTGTTTTTGAGAATTCCGTTCTGATCTCCGGCTAATAATATTACGACTTTCTTTTTTGCCGGTTGTCTGAGGATCGTAGAGCTGCCATCTGGCTTGGGTTTAGACGCGGTTCGACTGCTCTCTATTAACATCTCGCCGGTGTAAACAATGTTGCGCCCCTGCGCTCGGTATCCCTCGATTTTGGTCAAGTATTGTATTCTCGCATACCTGACGTCGTGTTTCTCGATCAAGATGCTATTGTTGTCCGCTTTTTCTATCCATTTGAAGCCGAGTTTGTTAACGTGTCGTCTCAATGTGCACAAAGATCCTTGGTAGTCAAGGTCGCCTTTTAGAATGAGATACAAGTCCTTCATGATCGGGAATTCTTCGTCTTTGGTGTAGAAGCTGTGTATGATCCTGCGCATGGCCTGTGCGTTGTAGTCGTTGGCGACGGTGTTGTTCTTGCACCGCCGGCGCGTCGTCGTGCCGGGCTCAGTCTTCACTGTGACGTTCGGTTTCTCGTTGATGAGTCGTCGGAGTGCATAAATCGATACACCGGTCGCGTGCGCGACGAGCTGCCCGGCCGTGACCGTAGAGTTCGGGTCTCGCTCGATCTCAGTCTCAAAATATCTGTAAATTTTCTGCAAAACCTCTTTGGTTTGGTTCTTGAGAGCCTTGCCCCGACCCAGCTTAGACGATGGAGCCATGTTTATAAACAAAAACTTATTTTACACTAAAACATTTGGCTTGACACAAGTGTTGTTGATAATGAAAGGCGAATGACTGATGTAAAAATGAACGCGTAGACGTTTGGACAAAAAGAGATGGGAGAATGCGAGGCCGCACGTGAAAGAGAGAGATGAATAGTCAACGGTGAAGTCCGTCAGACGATAACAAAATTAGCGTCCGAGTTTTAAGTTTTAGGTTATGTTTGGTCTAAAAATAGCTGTTGAATGCAAACAAAACAAAACATTCGTTATCATTACTTAATTTCTACCAATGGCTTTAAAAATAATCACCTATAAGTCAATAAATTTCCAGTGGAATTTGTACCTAGGTCAGAACTCAGAATTTCCAAAATTCAACATACTAAAAATTTAGCACTAGTTATAAAACATAACAATTAGTACATAAGTATTAAAAACTTCACTTTTTCAACAGGTTTAATCAAAACAAACTACCTAAGTACCTAATAAAATAGTTTGATTAACTTCAATTACGCGCTATTTGAAGTTAATAGCGCCATCTCTTGTAGAATAGCATACAACTAAAATGTAGAGCTGCTACTAAAATGTAGAGCAAAATATTAGAATGTCCTAGAAGGTTAGTGTCGCTACTCGCCGCATGGCGGCGCTTTTGCAGGGCTGCTAAACATTTCGAAATTTGGATGAAACTCAATGTTTTATTTATTAGACTTATTTATTTGTTTCCACTATTTGTGATTTTGATCGGCTAATCTGGTAAATATTAAAAATATATTTTGGTCTTAGTTAAAATAAAACGTAATGACTTTTTATATAATTTTCTAAAGATTGATTAAATTCTTACTGTTTGCAAATTGCAAAGATCAATAATTATTGAATTCCTCTATATTGCATCCTCTGTAACTTTACGTAGGTATAAAGGTACCTACCTAAATATCTATGTAATGTATTTTATTAAGTATACCAGTCTTCTAGTACCCATAACACAAACTCTGCTTACCTTGAGGCTAGATGATGCTGTGTGGATTGTCCTGAATTATTATTATTACCTATAATATTATGTGGTAGCACCACAACGGGATTCATGTTACAATCTCAGTATTTTAAAAGAATTCAATGTACACAGGTAACAACTGAATCAATTATTACAATGATTGCACAACATTATCCAAAAATGTTGTCGACTACTGACTTATGACGAACAAAGTCGAACATTCCAGAAATGTCTCGACACCAGTAGATGGCGCGCAGGCAAATAAAAACACGGGCGTAATACCTCCTTGCATGCATTTGAAAAGAGAACAGCGAGCTGTCAACTTCTGCGATTTGACGCGAGTTTACAAACGTTCAATAGACTGTGAAAAATTGAAGATTTTTCGTGTTGAAGAATTATTCGCCATTGAAGATTGAAGATGTCTTTCTACTTGGATTACGAGCCTCAGTACCAGCATCCGTGGTCTCGCCACCTGCGTAACCAACACTTCGGTCTGGCTTTAACCCCCGACGACTACCTTACGGTCGTCGCTCTACCGACCACTCCGCCACAAACTCTTCCACAAGCTCAAAACTACTACCGGCCCTGGAGGAACCTTCTAGCGATGGCCAAAGACGTCGGCTCCACCATCAAAGAAGAAAAAAACAAGTTCCAAGTGAATCTCGACGTTCAGCACTTTGCTCCCGAGGAGATTTCAGTGAAGACAGTCGAGGGATATCTAGTCATAGAAGCGAAACACGAAGAGAAGAGAGACGAGCATGGTTACATTTCTAGAAGTTTCTCGAGGCGGTACCCGCTACCTGAAGGGATCGAGGCTGACCTGGTGACGTCGAAGCTGTCTTCGGATGGGGTGCTGACCATTTCAGCGCCTCTGAAGGTGCCTCCGAAAGCTTCCAACGAACGAGTGGTTCCTATTGTGCAAACTGGGCCAGTGAAGAAACAAGCGGAAACGGAATCAGTGGAAGAAAAGGAAAAGTCTTAAAAGAAAACGTAGCTTTTATCCGCATTTTTAAGTTAAATTTAGGTATTTGAGTGGATTGTTAGTCAGTTTGTGTTCTAAAAATTCGAGTGGTTATTTATCATTGTGAGTGTAAAGAAGACTGTTATTTTGTACTTTCCTTTAATTAAGTTTAAAGATAAGTTGATATAAATTGGTAGGTAGGTTTGTTTGTAACATTCCTTCTAGAATAACAATAAAGAAGACGTTTTTAATATAGTTTTTTTCTTTATTCCTAGTTTAGGTAAATAAATAGGCAAATGAAAACATAGAAAACCACATCTAGAGTTACAAGCGCCACCTCTTATTTTATCATAAAACTACAAAGGAATTTCCAAAATGTATAAGTTTTGTTTATTAGGGCTCTTTCAATTTAGACGTTTCGTGTCGGAACGCTGCAGTGCCGAAGCGGTGCGTTTATCGTACGGCGCACGGACGATCGTTTATTTTCATACAAAGCGCACGGTGCGGCAACAGTGCGACGTCGGTACCGCGAACGCTCGACAACAGGACGGCAACGTCGCAAGCGTCACTTGCTTAGTTCGCTGTTGAATAGTGCGGTGATTAGACGTGAGAGCTAATTAAAATTTCATCGAATTTTCATTTTCAAATTTTCATTTTCAATTTTCATTTTTTAACAAATTCAAGTAATTCGTAGAAACATTCTCTAGACATTCTTAAGTAATTATAAAACTTGCTTGGATTTTGTTTTAACGTAGGGTAAAGATTATGGAAATCACCAGAATTACATGTTAACGAAAACATCGGTGAGGCTTTTTTACGAGGGCGTCGTTTCTGTTTCATGTTTTTCAACAAGAGCACTAACAGTAATGTTTCTTCGTCAGAGTCCATGGCTCAAATGTTGTCAACCATCACTAGCATACAAACGCACGGCAGTCAGATACTCTTTCAAATTAGGCGTTTAGTATCGGACTGCTAACGCACTGCAGCGGCACGGCAGAGGGTTATAAACAGCGGCACGGTAACCGTGCGGTAGCGGTCCGACACGAAACGTCTAAATTGAAAGAGCCCTTACACCTATCATAAGTTTTTTTTATCCATCTGTAGTAGTTCTATTATGTTTATTATACACTGACCTCTATATATACAAGTACGCGTACTTGTATATATAGAGGTCAGTGTTATTATAGGAAGAGATACGAATTTACTCTTTGGTCACCAGCAAACTGTTAAAGTATCTCTTCCACATCTCTTCCTAAAATATGCAAAATAAACTACTAGGTACAGATGCATTAAAAAAAGATTATGAAATGTATTACAAGCTGAAAGTTTGATTTTTGTTAATTCCATAGTTTAATGTAATCACATCACATACATAGTATAAAACAAAGTCGCTATTTCTGTCCCTATGTCCCTATATCCCTTTGAATCTTTAAAACTACGTGTCCGTGATGGTAGCGTACCCATAATCGAATACACGATTGTTGTTATCTATACTTATAATAAAACTGTAACAGGTCCAATTCTGTACATTTTGAAAATTTTTTTTGGAGGGCACTTTATTATCGATTCTCAAGCCAAAACTGTAATTTTTTTCATTCATGTCTGTCTGTCTGTCTGTCTGTCTGTATCGTAAACGCGCATCACGCCGAAACTACTTGATGGATTTAAATGAAACTCGGCATGATTATTGGTCATACTACGAGGAAGGACATAGGATACTTTTTATCCCGGAATTCAGTAAGGTTCTCATGGGAGAGGGTATGAAAGTAAAATTATTAATAATATTAATAAAACATTAAACACCTTAGCAAAAATAAGTTAAAAAAATTTGTTAAAATAAGTAAGTTTGTAAAAAAAACTCAAAACTTATTAAAAAAACAGAAAAATATAGTATCAAGTCTCAAATGTAAAAGAAAAGTTCTAGATAAATTAGAGCTCTGCACAGCAAAGCTCAATTATAACCAAACCCAATATGAAGCTGAAATTCAAGACCTAAAATGTAAACTTGGCCAGGCCGAGCACTCCCTAGAGCATTACATCAGCCTCTATGATCGAACAACTCAACAGACAAGGGAACTCAATCTGGCCATGGATTCACTTCTTAGGAGCCAGGTGAGTCTGGAGGGCAGGGTTCTGGAGGGCTGCGGCTGCTGTATTCCTGGCCCCGTCTGTGATCAGTCAGGTCTGGACAGTACTGTGTCAGTCGCATCCCACCTTGATCTCAGCACTTCATACTCAGGCATAAAAACCTTATTGTACTGCGATGAAATTGGAACAAACATGGGTCAGTTCTTAAATATGACTATGGAACATTCAATAATAAATAACTGTTTCCCTAATTCTAACCTGCATAATATTATGCACAAAATTGATTTTAAAACTATTGACTGTAATTCAAATTTGATTATATTCCTTGGTAATAGGGGTAATGTGAACAAATCTGACCTAATTAGGTATATGGATAAACTGTGCTCATTAAATTTAAAACAAATTGTAATGTTCACATTCCCCTACAGCGACAGCTTGCCACATTCGGAAAATATACTTAGATATAAGTTAAATATGACATTGCATACTATTTCATGCAACAACAATGTACATGTGATTGATACTAACAGTATTGTTAGTAAAAAATATTATTTGACTCAAGGTAATTACTACCTTTCTAATTTTTACAAAAGACAGATAGCAGTTTCGCTATCCTATTATTTTAAAACAACAGCCAAAAACTTGGCTATAACAAATGCTTCTTTTGAGCATTACAATAACTTAAAAAACAATACCTTGGAAGTTATTCCAATTAATTTAAATTAGAAATAAAGACAATAGAGGAAGTCTCTTGCCCTAAAAAGTCAAATAATATTAATAATCACAAGAAAAAACAAAGTTGTAAAATAAATGCAAAGCTTACTAGCTTGGTGCACCAAAATATTCAAGGTTTGAGAAGTAAATTATTAGAATTAGAGTTATACATGAACTCATTTGATATTGACATCATCTGCTTAACAGAACACTGGCTGAAAAGCCATGAGCTCATGTTTAACTTTAGTAATCACCAAGTTGGTAGTTCCTTTTGCAGATCACATGCTATTCGTGGAGGCTCTTTAATATTACTAAATAAACTACTGAAATTCAAAGAACGTAAGGACATAATATGTATGTCTGTTGAAAGCCACATCGAAGTAGCATGTGTTGAGTTGGAGCAAAGTATTGTAGTAAGCGTATACAGCCCACCATCAGCTTCCTTTGAAATATTTGAAAACATAATGGATGATATCTTATTTAAAATAACAAAATCAAATAAAAATCTCATAATATGCGGAGACTTCAATGTTAATCTTTTAGAAGTTAACTCCCACAGTAGTAGATTAACTAATTTATTTAAGTCTTATAATCTAAGTCCACTATTTATGGAACCAACTAGAATTACTGAAACCTCAGCAAAATGCATAGATAATATATTTGTTTGTCAAAATGATAAAATTGTAAGTAAAAATATAATCAGCAATTTAAAATCAGACCACTTAGGTCAACTCATAAAAATGAACATTCAATTGAAAAATTATAATTGTAAAAAGAACATAAAATATATAGCAACCACACATCGATTTGATCAGTTTAAATTGGATTGGGACTCTAAACCAGCACCTAACTACTCATACAACAACCCAAATGAGTCGTATAGCAGTTTTTTCAACAAATTCACCTATGCGTTCAATTCAATATTTACACCCAGGTCGATAGTGGTCTCTGAGAAACTTAACTTTAGCGAGTGGGCAACAGTAGGTATACATAAAAGTAGACAAAAGTTGTATGAACTGTATAGTGAAAAACAATACAATTTTAGTGAGGAGTTTAAAGAAAAAGTTAAAAATTATTCAAAATTGTTTCGGAAAGTTTGTCAAATTACAAAGTCAAATTATATTAGCTCAAAAATTCGAAATAGTGAAAATGTAATCAAATCAACTTGGAAAATAATAAATAGTGAGACTGGAAAGGTTAGTAACTATACTAATGATTACAATTTAAAAATTAATAACTCTTCAATCAAAAATGATGTTGAAGTAGCCCAAGCATTTGAAAACTTTTTTACTAATATTCCAATCTCTACTACTAAGTGTCTTAACTCTTCTCAAGTAATCGCTGAGTCTCTACTTAAAGAAAATGTACCTAAATGCGAAAATAAATTTAATTTCAATCATGTTGATGACAAAGATATAATGAAAGCCTTTAAACTTTTAAATATTAAGAAAACTGCAGATCTCTGGGGCATTTCTGTTAAAATTATTAAACCTTTGATTGATATAATTGCACCAGATTTAGCTTTCATATTCAATGAGTCCATTGATTGTGGCGTATTTCCTGATCTAATGAAACATAGTAAAATAACTCCACTGTTTAAATCGGGTAGTAGGTCTGACCCCACCAACTTTAGACCGATATCAGTACTGCCTACATTCAGCAAAGTTTTTGAAAAACTTATTTTACATCAATTGCTCAGGCATTTCAATGGCAATGACCTGCTACATTGTAAGCAATTCGGGTTTACTCGAAGCAGGTCAACTACTGATGCTGGTGTAGAGTTGGTATCACATATTTTTGATGCTTGGGAGAAGTCGCAAGACGCTTTAGGCGTCTTTTGCGACTTGTCAAAAGCATTCGATTGTGTACACCATAAGACATTAATCAGGAAACTACATCACTATGGAATAAATGACACCTCTTTGGATCTTCTTTCATCTTACTTAAGTGACAGGATACAAAGAGTTGACATTAATGGGAAACGGTCTTCGGGGTCTGTAGTTACTATGGGTGTACCGCAGGGTTCTATCCTCGGTCCTTTCCTGTTTTTAGTTTATATTAACGACCTGCCTGATCTTGTAAAGAATAATCACGAGATTGTATTATTTGCTGATGATACTTCTTTAATTTTTAAAATGAAAAGACAAACTACAAATTTCGACGATGTGAATAATGCAATCTCAAAAGTTGTCCACTGGTTTAGCGTCAATAATCTTTTGCTTAACGAAACCAAAACGAAATGTATTAGATTTATTCTACCTAATGTGAAACAAGTTAAGGCTGATGTAAACGTGAAAGGAGAAACGTTAGACATTGTAGAAAGTACCGTATTCTTAGGGATCACTCTAGATAGTAAGCTTCAATGGGGCCCACACATAGATAAGCTATCGAAGAGACTCAGTTCTGCAGCATATGCAGTCAAAAAAATCCGTCAATTTACAGACGTGGATACTTCTAGACTTGTTTATTTCAGCTACTTCCATAGTATTATGTCTTATGGTATACTACTGTGGGGGAACGCTGCAGACATTAACACCGTATTTGTGCTGCAGAAGAGGGCTGTTCGTGCAATCTATAATATGGGTCCCAGAGAAACCCTCCGCAATAAATTCAAAGAAATAAACATAATGACAGTACCATGTCAATATATTTATGAAAACTTGTTGTACACTCATAAAAATATCAATAGGTTCACTAAAAATAGTGACATACATAATGTTAATACTAGAAATAAGAATAAACTCGCTTTGCCCACAACTAGATTAAACAAAGTTAATGTATCTTTCAAAGGGCAATGTATACGCTTCTACAACAAAACTCCAAGTGAGTTGCAAAAATTATCGGTAAATAAATTCAAACAAATTATCAAAACTATTCTTTGTAAAAAGGCTTATTAAAAAATATCTGATTATTTAGATGATAAAAAAGCTTGGGACGAGTTTTGCTCCAACTCTAAAACTAACAACCTAACAAGGTAAAGGTTTCTTGTTCGCTTCTTTACTTTACCTAAATAGTCCGAAGTGAACAATAATCAAAGTGAGCACTTTATTTCATAATTTCAATTATTTTTAACATGCATTTTATGACGTGTCCAAGTGTCCTGTAAGGTCTTAAGGAAATAAAGCACTTTGAATTTTGAATTTTGAATTTTGAATTCCTTTACCGCGCATCACGCCGAAACTGCTGAATGAGTTAGAATGAAACTCGGGACGATTTGAGTTCATACTACAAGGAAGGACATGGGATACTTTTTATCCCGGAATTCGGTAAGGTTCCCCTGGGAGAGAGGGTGAAAGAAGAATTCTTCAACCATGCATCACGACGGAAGTGAATAAATTCGAATGGAACTCGGGACGATTGGACATGGTATTAAATAAATAAATAAATAATTTCTCACAGCATCACTGAACGACGCGTGTGTACGCGTCGTTCAGATGCTGTGAGAAATTTTTGAAAACCCGTATAGCCCAAGGGAACCAAACTGAATTGAACTGATAAACGCGAAAGTTTGTAAGTATGAATGGATAGATGGATGGATGTTTGTTACTCTTTCACGCAAAAACTGCTGAACTGATCTGGATGAAATGGCACAGAGATAGATTATAAGCTGGAATAAGAAATAGGCTTTATTTTATCTCGAAAATCCCACGGGAAAGGGAATAACGCAAGTAAAATCGCGAGTACTCCAAATACTAATCATGCGCAGACGAAGTCGCGGGTACCAGCTAGTGCCTAATAAATACTGTATAAACAATGCATAATTAATGCAAAACTAGAATAAATAGTGCCTCTCTGGTTTCGAAAATAATGACCATTCTTAGTGGGTACGCTAGCATAACGATCAAGCTAGCGTACACATGACCGTACTCAAAAACGACTCATGTTACAGAAACGAAATTTACAAAAATAATACGCTACAAATACTGCCACAGCTATGCAAAATTTCATAATGATCGCTTCTAAAGGAACGGAGATAATAAACAAGACTTTCAAAAACATTCCGAGCTAGCGTTATGGCAGCGTACACATTAAAAAACCTAATAGATCTTATAGAAAATGAACTCTACTGATTATAAATGATATAATATGTATAAATAGTGCGTGAAATACTCCCTCTGTCAGTAGTCATTCTTTATAAAAATTCTTAGTGAAACAACGTAAAAAGTCAATGTGAACTTCTAGGAACAAATGCATTGAGGTACAGTCGCACACACAACAAATAATTTAAAATGGAAATTATACACCGTACAATGTATATTACTAAATATAAGTAGTTTTGTTACTTTCATGAGTAGGCATTGCTTCTGAATGATGCTACCTACGTGCTTGAAGGGTCCATCCTATAGGTGCTGCAAGCTTGTCGTAGTAGGAAGTATTTCTGTTAACTGAATGCACATGAATTCAATGAAAAGAAATACTTGATTTTCAATATCGTGGTAAAGTTTTGACAAATTATTCACCACTCCAAATCAGTGCCTCTGGTGTCATTCGATCATTCACAATGATCGATATCAATCATGACCTAGTATGAAGATGATCCGGATCTTAAGACCCGTTCATTTGAATGATTGATTTTGCCGGCGGCCTATCATCGCCTCACTTCGAGTTTTCGTTTAATGCCAGAAACATAATTGCGTGTCGCGGTGTGTCGGGGCGCGCCAGAAGCATATCGGTTTCATACATTTAGTGGGTGATTCTACGAAAACTCGTTTTTTGTCTGACTTCTGTGGCACATTTTTTTTTTGTTGAAATTGCACATCATGCACATCATATATTCTAAATGAAGATTTAATTCTGAATTTTTTGGTAGTGAAGGGAACTTTATTGGCTTTATGGTTACGGAGTTATTCAATTTTAAAAATATGGTGTCCACGGAAATCAGAATTTATATCACCAAAATCATATATGGGTTGGTTTATCAATAAAAATATGTGTTTTCGGTAGTAAGTAGATTATTAAGCTTCATAAAACTAAGGACCAATTATTTGACGTTTGTAGTTTTAATCAGTTTTTACAAAAACACCTTTAAATCATTACTGTAAATACAAGTAACTTTTTACAAAAATCACACTAATAATGTTTATCTTTGTATTAAAAATATTATAATTATTCATTTTTCACCTCCTGGATGCTCTCCATCATCCTGGACACCTCCTGGATGCTCTCCATCATCCTGGACACCTCCTGGATGCTCTCCATCATCCTGGACACCTCCTGGATGCTCTCCATCATCCTGGACACCTCCTGGATGCTCTCCATCATCCTGGATGCTCTCCATCATCCTCTGGATGCTCTCCATCATCCTCTGGATGCTCTCCATCATCCTGGATGCTCTCCATCATCCTCTGGATGCTCTCCATCATCCTCTGGATGCTCTCCATCATCCTCTGGATGCTCTCCATCATCCTCTGGATGCTCTCCATCATCCTGGATGCTCTCCATCATCCTCTGGATGCTCTCCATCATCCTCTGGATGCTCTCCATCATCCTCTGGATGCTCTCCATCATCCTCTGGATGCTCTCCATCATCCTCTGGATGCTCTCCATCATCCTCTGGATGCTCTCCATCATCCTCTGGATGCTCTCCATCATCCTCTGGATGCTCTCCATCATCCTCTGGATGCTCTCCATCATCCTCTGGATGCTCTCCATCATCCTCTGGATGCTCTCCATCATCCTCTGGATGCTCTCCATCATCCTCTGGACACCTCCTGGATGCTCTCCATCATCCTCTGGACACCTGGATGCTCTCCATCATCCTCTGGACACCTCCTGGATGCTCTCCATCATCCTCTGGACACCTCCTGGATGCTCTCCATCATCCTGTGGATGCTCTCCATCATCCTCTGGATGCTCTCCATCATCCTCTGGATGCTCTCCATCATCCTCTGGATGCTCTCCATCATCCTCTGGATGCTCTTCATCATCCTCTGGACACCTCCCGGATGCTCTCCATCATCCTCTGGACACCTCCTGGATGCTCTCCATCATCCTCTGGACACCTCCCGGATGCTCTCCATCATCCTCTGGACACCTCCTGGATGCTCTCCATCATCCTCTGGACACCTCCTGGATGCTCTCCGACATCCTCTGGACACCTCCTGGATGCTCTCCATCATCCTCTGGACACCTCCTGGATGCTCTCCATCATCCTCTGGACACCTCCTGGATGCTCTCCATCATCCTCTGGATGCTCTCCATCATCCTCTGGATGCTCTCCATCATCCTCTGGACGCGTCCTGGATGCTCTCCATCATCCTCTGGATGCTCTCCATCATCCTCTGGATGCTCTCCATCATCCTCTGGATGCTCTCCATCATCATCTGGATGCTCTCCATCATGCTCTGGATGCTCTCCATCATCCTCTGGATGCTCTCCATCATCCTCTGGATGCTCTCCATCATCCTCTGGATGCTCTCCATCATCCTCTGGACACCTCCCGGATGCTCTCCATCATCCTTTGGACACCTCCTGGATGCTCTCCATCATCCTCTGGACACCTCCTGGATGCTCTCCATCATCCTCTGGACACCTCCTGGATGCTCTCCATCATCCTCTGGATGCTCTCCATCATCCTCTGGATGCTCTCCATCATCCTCTGGACACCTCCTGGATGCTCTCCATCATCCTCTGGACACCTCCTGGATGCTCTCCATCATCCTCTGGATGCTCTCCATCATTCTCTGGACACCTCCTGGATGCTCTCCATCATCCTCTGGACACCTCCCGGATGCTCTCCATCATCCTCTGGATGCTCTCCATCATCCTCTGGACACCTCCCGGATGCTCTCCATCATCCTCTGGACACCTCCTGGATGCTCTCCATCATCCCCTGGACACCTCCTGGATGCTCTCCATCATCCTCTGGATGCTCTCCATCATCCTCTGGATGCTCTCCATCATCCTCTGGATGCTCTCCATCATCCTCTGGACACCTCCCGGATGCTCTCCATCATCCTTTGGACACCTCCTGGATGCTCTCCATCATCCTCTGGACACCTCCTGGATGCTCTCCATCATCCTCTGGACACCTCCTGGATGCTCTCCATCATCCTCTGGACACCTCCTGGATGCTCTCCATCATCCTCTGGACACCTCCCGGATGCTCTCCAACATCCTCTGGACACCTCCTGGATGCTCTCCATCATCCTCTGGACACCTCCTGGATGCTCTCCATCATCCTCTGGACACCTCCTGGATGCTCTCCATCATCCTCTGGACACCTCCTGGATGCTCTCCATCATCCTCTGGATGCTCTCCATCATCCTCTGGATGCTCTCCATCATCCTCTGGATGCTCTCCATCATCCTCTGGATGCTCTCCATCATCCTCTGGATGCTCTTCATCATCCTCTGGACACCTCCCGGATGCTCTCCATCATCCTCTGGACACCTCCTGGATGCTCTCCATCATCCTCTGGACACCTCCCGGATGCTCTCCATCATCCTCTGGACACCTCCTGGATGCTCTCCATCATCCTCTGGACACCTCCTGGATGCTCTCCATCATCCTCTGGACACCTCCTGGATGCTCTCCATCATCCTCTGGATGCTCTTCATCATCCTCTGGACGCGTCCTGGATGCTCTCCATCATCCTCTGGATGCTCTCCATCATCCTCTGGATGCTCTCCATCATCCTCTGGATGCTCTCCATCATCCTCTGGATGCTCTCCATCATCCTCTGGATGCTCTCCATCATCCTCTGGATGCTCTCCATCATCCTCTGGACACCTCCCGGATGCTCTCCATCATCCTCTGGACACCTCCTGGATGCTCTCCATCATCCTCTGGACACCTCCTGGATGCTCTCCATCATCCTCTGGACACCTCCCGGATGTTCTCCATCATCCTCTGGACACCTCCTGGATGCTCTCCATCGTCCTCTGGACACCTGCTGGATGCTCTCCATCATCCTCTGGACACCTCCTGGATGCTCTCCATCATCCTCTGGACACCTGGATGCTCTCCATCATCCTCTGGACACCTCCTGGATGCTCTCCATCATCCTCTGGACACCTCCTGGATGCTCTCCATCATCCTCTGGATGCTCTCCATCATGCTCTGGATGCTCTCCATCATCCTCTGGATGCTCTCCATCATCCTCTGGATGCTCTCCATCATCCTCTGGATGCTCTCCATCATCCTCTGGATGCTCTCCATCATCCTCTGGATGCTCTCAATCATCCTCTGGATGCTCTCCATCATCCTCTGGACACCTCCTGGATGCTCTCCATCATCCTCTGGACACCTCCCGGATGCTCTCCATCATCCTCTGGACACCTCCTGGATGCTCTCCATCATCCTCTGGACACCTCCTGGATGCTCTCCATCATCCTCTGGACACCTCCCGGATGCTCTCCATCATCCTCTGGATGCTCTCCATCATCCTCTGGATGCTCTCCATCATCCTCTGGACACCTCCTGGATGCTCTCCATCATCCTCTGGATGCTCTCCATCATCCTCTGGATGCTCTCCATCATCCTCTGGATGCTCTCCATCATCCTCTGGATGCTCTCCATCATCCTCTGGATGCTCTCCATCATCCTCTGGATGCTCTCCATCATCCTCTGGATGCTCTCCATCATTCTCTGGACACCTCCTGGATGCTCTCCATCATCCTCTGGATGCTCTCCATCATCCTCTGGACACCTCCCGGATGCTCTCCATCATCCTCTGGATGCTCTCCATCATCCTCTGGACACCTCCCGGATGCTCTCCATCATCCTCTGGATGCTCTCCATCATCCTCTGGATGCTCTCCATCATCCTCTGGACACCTCCTGGATGCTCTCCATCATCCTCTGGACACCTCCTGGATGCTCTCCATCATCCTCTGGACACCTCCTGGATGCTCTCCATCATCCTCTGGACACCTCCTGGATGCTCTCCATCATCCTCTGGACACCTCCTGGATGCTCTCCATCATCCTCTGGACACTTCCTGGATGCTCTCCATCATCCTCTGGACACCTCCTGGATGCTCTCCATCATCCTCTGGACACCTCCTGGATGCTCTCCATCATCCTCTGGATGCTCTCCATCATCCTCTGGATGCTCTCCATCATCCTCTGGATGCTCTCCATCATCCTCTGGATGCTCTCCATCATCCTCTGGACACCTCCTGGATGCTCTAGACACCTCCTGAGACACCTCCTGAGATTAAAAAGACAGACCTACTAGCTTTAATAATTTAAATGATAAAAAAGCTTCGGACGAGTTTTGCTCCAACTCGAAAACTAACAACCTAACTAGGTAAAGGTTTCTTGTTTGTACTTCAACTTTTAAAAAGTGAAGTGAACAAAAATGAAAGTGAGCGCTTTATTACCTAATTTTAATTATTTATAACATGAATTTTATGACATACCCAAGTGTCCTGTAAGGTCATAAGGAAATAAGCACTTTGACTATTGACTATTTTGTCATCTTAAAACTGACTGTTTCTTGTCAAATGTTTTGATTTCCATTTGTTTTGTATAGGTTTCTATTACTTTTCCCAAGTTTTGTCTAAACCAAAAAGCTATACTTCGGTGTATGGTGGTAGTACCATTTAATCTAAGTGGTTTGCAAAAGGTTTTCACTTTACATACAATATTTATGTATTGTCCTGACAAAATCAGGGATTATAGCTATTTTTTTATTGGAATATTGAAGCGTAACGCAAAGAGGTGGGTCACGTCTATTAAATTAAAATCAAGAACGCTTCTTCTTTTATTGATTCCTTGCTTGAAACGTCTTATGAAGTTTTATTTCACGCTTCAAAACTTAAGCCAAGTTCAAAGTCCGTTAAAGTCTGCAAATTATGCGTTAACATAAACAAATCGTTAAATTCTGTACAACTCGACGTGGACGTTAAATGTCTGTAAAATTAAACAGTTGTACCTACTGGGCCGGAGAATTGTGACTAAAATGAATTTGTGCACCACTTTAGCTTAATCGGAATAATAAGGGTGATAAACTTTAGGACAAATGAAGAAATATGGAAGGACTTTGATGAAAATTTTACACGCCCATAACTACACTCGAGAGCAATGAATCCGGGTCACTCAAAGAATCCAAAAAATCTCGGAAAGTAAGAATGCTAGGTTAATGCAATAAATAGGTGATCAATTGAACTTGCAAAGTGAAGTTCGATCACTATTATATGAGTCACTTCATTCGAAGATATAATTGTATTTAATAGACAATTTAATACTCCTTAAATGAAAGTTAAAAAAATATGATTCATTTTATTTACACAAAATTACATAAAGAAAAAAAACTGCTGATCTCTCCTTAAAACAAAAATAGGAAACATGAAATTTTTGAACTTTATGACAATTTTCTTGAATTTCAATACTTCGTATTACCTCCTCGTGCTTCCATTACTGCGTTTACGCGGTTTGGCATGCTGTACACCAAGTTCCTTATACGATTTTGGGGAATATTCTCCCATTCCTCTGTGAGAGCAATTTTGAGCTCAGGAAGCGTGATTGGGGGAGGGTTTCGTTGTTTTACGCATCTCCCTAGCTCGTCCCAAGCATGCTCGATCGGGTTGATATCCGGGCTGCGCGCTGGCCACTCCGTACAAGTAATGTTCATCTCTTGAAGGTAGTCATTCACAATCCTACCTGTATGAGGTCGGGCATTGTCATGCATAAATATAGCATCCTCACCCAAATTGACCATAAATGGACCAACGTGTTCGTTGAGGATTTCTTCCACATATCTTACGCTAGTTAAAGAGCCGTTTTCTATGATCACCAGCTCTGTGCGACTTTCAGAGGAAATTCCGGCCCACACTAGATATGAGCGCCGATAGCCAATCCCACGGCGGCGGCGTGACTTGAAAATTTGGACGGCGGCGGCGGCGGGCCGCGGCGCGTCCTCCGAGAAATGAGAATTTTATAAAGGAGAAAATAAAGAGCCAAAATCACAATAAAAAGCCTTATATTATTAGAAGAATCAACGTTTTTATTTATTTTTATGAAGTTAACAAAATGATGTGTTCCAAACACAAATTTAAAATAAACCACAATATTTACATTTTATTTTTATTTTATTTTTACAAGGTCAGTAGGTCATATTTCTAAAGTTATAGAATCAGACCCAATAAAAGAATAATAAATATATCTCCAAAAATAATATCGTTCACTCCTCAACAGATTCTCTGCAGAAGACATAATTATCGTGGATAAACACAATCCTATTCAATCTCAATGGATTTAATCGTGAACGTTTCGCCGTTATCACGAGTCCAGCTGTAGAAAAAACACGTTCGCTGGGCGTGCTGGTAGCTGGGACGTTCAAAATTGAACGTGCAAGAGAATAAAACGATGGCATACAAGTTTTTCGGTCTTTCCAGTAGGTACAAAAGAACGTCACCACCGTAAGCCTCCAAGATCTTCAGGACGCGCTGTGCTGAAATACTTCCAGCATTCATTCTCCACCGCAGCCTCACCGTCGTCGTCGTCGCTTTGAACGGCACTATGTTTTCGGGCCAAATCCAAAAGAAAATTTGAAGAACTGTGGGCAGAACTTGGTCCAGCGGTAGTGGAATCAACAGTTTGGTTTTTAGGAATGTCATCTGCTGTCGAACGTCTTCTGATTAATGATGATAAGAATGAGACAAAAAAAAGAAAATCGCGGTGAGCCACGACGGCGCGACGGCGCGCCGGCGCGGCGCTCATATCTAGCCCACACAAGTACAGACCCACCACCGTAGGCTACTTTTTCTTCGATGCATGCTGGCTTGAATCTTTCCCCTGGTCTTCTATACACTCTGTGTCTTCCATCGTGCTTGTAGAGCATAAATTTTGATTCGTCGGAGAACATAACTTTCGACCAATCTTCAATACTCCAATTTACGTGGTTCTGGGCATATCTTAGTCTTGAAATACGATGGCCACGCTCCAGTTTAGGGCCATTTGCAGGTCTAAGGGGTTTTAAGTTAGATTCAGCAAGCCGACGTCTTACTGTCCTAGTATGGTTAGGGACAAACTTGTATGGCGTGTCGTGTCGCGACACGGTCTATCGTGTCGCAGACTGCTAGCCACCGATTGCGCCAGAGCGGTGGTGGGGGTTATGTCGCGACACGACACAACAGGCAAATGTGTTTCTATACTGGCGCGTGGCTCGCGGCGCGAACATTTTTTAATTTAGTATTATTTGCAGCAAAATGACAACACATGACGTTGACAACACAAACAGGTTCCTGAAATACATTAATATTAGTAGGTTGGCAAGAAATCTTAGCGCAAAAACAAAAATAAACTAAAGTATTCAATTATTTCATCATAGACTTTGTGATCTGTATTAATCTGAATATAAGTTTTACGGATTTGGCTTAATCTGTATTTGTGGTCAAAATTCTCTACAGATACAGATAAATCTGTATATATGGGAACACTGGGCCATAACACCTCGTGTCGCGACACGTTAGTGTGCACACTCACAGCCGCGACAGTAAGCATCGCGACACGCCAGGACACGTAAATATGTTTCCGCCCTAATTCGATCATGCATTTTGTGATTGACCGATTGAACGATTACTTACCGGTGCGAGATCTGTCTGTTCTTTGCGTCGCGTCGCGTCATTTCGTTACTGCCCGATTTGATTCTCGCAAAAACTTATTAAATTCATGATCATTTATTTGACATGAATTGAGATAGATATCTTTTTTTTTTAGAATCTTTTTTTCATAGTAGGTAGATATCTATCTCAATTCAGGTCAAATAAATGATTATAATAAATGATTATTGAGTATGATATGATAAACGATTATTATTAATTACAAATAAGTTTTTGCGAGATTCAAATCGGGCTGTAACGAAATGACGCGACGCGACGCAAAGAACAGATCTCGCACCGGTAAGTAGGTAATCGTTCAATCGGTCAATCACAAAATGCATGATCGAATTAAACGAAAACTCGAAGTGAAGCGATGATAGGCCGCCGCCGGCAAAATCAATCATTCAAATGAACGGGTCTTATGATCCGGATCATCTTCATACTAGGTCATGATTGATATCGATCATTGTGAATGATCGAATGACACCAGAGGCACTGATTTGTAGTGGTAAATAATTTGTCAAAACTTTAGCCCGATATTGAAAATCAAGTATTTCTTTTCATTGAATTCATGTGCATTTAGTTAACAGAAATACTTCCTACTACGACAAGCTTGCAGCACCTATAGGATGGACCCTTCAAGCACGTAGGTAGCATCATTCAGAAGCAATGCCTACTCATGAAAGTAACAAAACTACTTATATTTAGTAATATACATTGTACGGTGTATAATTTCCATTTTAAATTATTTTTTGTGTGTGCGACTGTACCACAATGCATTTGTTCCTAGAAGTTCACATTGACTTTTTACGTTGTTTCACTAAGAATTTTTATAAAGAATGACTACTGACAGAGGGAGTATTTCACGCACTATTTATACATATATCATTTATAATCAGTAAAGTTCATTTTCTATAAGATCTATTAGGTTTTTTAATGTGTACGCTGCCATAACGCTAGCTCGGAATGTTTTTGAAAGTCTTGTTTATTATCTCCGTTCCTATAAAAGCAATCATTATGAAATTTTGCATAGCTGTGGCAGTATTTGTAGCGTATTATTTGTGTTAATTTCGTTTCTGTAACATTAGTCGTTTTTGAGTACGGTCATGTGTACGCTAGCTTGATCGTTATGCTAGCGTACCCACTAAGAATGGTCATTATTTTCGAAACCAGAGAGGCACTATTTATTCTAGTTTTGCATTAATTATGCAGTGTTTATACAGTATTTATTAGGCATAACAACAATCGTGAATTCGATTATGGGTACGCTACCATCACGGACACAAAACTACGCAACGGATTTTGATGTGTTTTTTTAATAGATAGAGTGATTCAAGAGGATGGTTTATATACGTATAATAAAACCGTGCGAAGCCGGGGCGGGTTACTAGTAATAAGATTATATATAATAAATGGCGGCGCTAGTGTACATCGCAGACTCCTATATTATTGATCGAGAACAACACGGCTGAGGCTAAGGGGTTAGTGCCCTGGTCGAGTTTTCTTTTAGTCCCTGAACTCCATTATAGGTAGGTAGGTACACTTCACTGAATTATTATTACTAGCGTAGTACACTTAGATCTCCAGATCTCCTAACCCTTTATAATAGGCACAGTAAAATGAGGTGAATAGATACTTAAGGGTGAATAGAAATGGTCGAAATTCTGGAGCAAAACAACCTTTTGCAGTGTCAGGTCACAAATAAATAGCTTTATTTCTTCAGGCTTAAAAAATAAGCACTTAAAGAAAAGTCCAATTTTCTATAAATTAATTTAAGAAATAATTTTCTCTTCGCTTCAATCTTTTGATCCACTGACACAAGAGGTGAACGAATACTTACGAAATAAGTATAGATTATAGAAGTAGTTTATGTATATAGTATTTCGATTGCCAGTTATATAACATCTTGCTCCAGTATTTCGTCCATTTTTATGTAGGTACTTACCCTAGAGTCTAATCACTCCAGGGGTCATTTTACGGTAGGTAGGTACAGTAAAACGGGGTGAATAGACTTGGAAGAAATATTGGCAAAAGATCCTTTTGCAGACGTCAGCTCCACTGACACAGTGTAAATAATAATAATGCTGGACAATCCACACAGCACCATCTAGCCCCAAAGTAAGCTACTCAAACCTTGTGTTATGGGTACTAGTTCACTGTTAAGGTTAATACATTATATGCATAGATAGATTTTTAATTATATATAGAAAACATCTGGGTGTTTTCCAACGGAACAAATTTCTGCAGATCGTACACAAATTTGTTCCGAGGCGGTAATAGAACCCGCAACCTCGGACCTTCGCCCACCGCGCCACATCGGTCGTCAGAGTTATGTCTTGCTCCTGTATTTCGTCAAATTATATTCACCCTGAAGACTCTATCGGGTCAGTATATTAGGTAGGTTAGGTACTACTAGTTGTACGTATACTTCTAAAATTCTTTATCTAACGCTAAAATAAAATAAATATAAACATCAAAAAATAATAATAAACGAAACGAAATAATCAACCATTAAAATCATAGCTAGAGTATAATCGAGCCCGTATAAAAATACTATTGTATAACGACTGCTGTTTTAAAACAAATGAAAAAAAGGTTAGAAGTAGTCAGTAGGCTGAAATTTGTGAGTCAGATGAAAAGTAGTTTCTGTCAGTCAACCGATAGGGGCGCTGCAATAGGCGCCAAAGCTATGGAAGGAAACGAAAACTACAGGCCTACGTAAATATGTTTTTTTTTGTTTGTTTTTATTCTTCACACTATCTTTTATACAAAAGTTTGTATGGATGGTTGTTTGTTACCTCTTCACGACTAAAATACTAAACGGATCAGGTTGAAATATCGAATGGACTTAGTTCTGGCCCTGAAATATAACGGGCTACTTTAAGCCGCGGGGTGCAGCTAGTTATATTTACAATATTAAAATGATGACTGCTCTAAGGATGACTGCATTATGGTTGCCATTTAGCGTGGAAATGAACAACGTAAATAATATGATAGATGAGTGATACCTACACTAACAAAGATATCTGAATAGACCAGCTGATGTTTGTTTTGCCTTAATTCTAGTAAGTAGACTTTATTGGCCACGCTACTATCGCAGTATTGCAAAGTCCTAGGGCTTTGCCCTCTCGTCGCACCTACTTAATGACGTAGCGCATGTACTCGGCAATCAAGAAGGTTTTTACAATAAGAAGGTATTTCAAGTACATTTTGGACTTCCTTATCTTCTAGAAACTTATCGCTAGTTTAATACAAAGGCCATAGTTCAAATAAGACAAACAACTATCAATATCCATATATTGACAACGCTTATTTATTTACATACATACTACTTATAATGGCGGACAGGCACAAACTCTACTTCGTCCTTAAGGTCTACGGCGTACGTCGTGGCTTCGACGGGGTTCCTTGAAATCTCATTTGTCAATAAGGAATTGGTTTTGTCCAAATCTCCTCTCAGTCCAACATCAGCATCGCCAGCTTCAGAGCTGTCATTGTCCATCTCTTCAATGTCCCTAAAAGGCGTCTGAGTTACTTCCTCTACCGGCTTCTGGGTCACCTCAACAGAACCTTCACCGCTAGATTTGAGAGGAAAAACGATCTTTAAAACCCCCTGATCAAAGGTCCAAGTTCCGGTGACGTTAACGTTAGCTGGGAGGGTATTCGCGGTTATAAACATGCTTTCTCCACCTTCTGGCATCTTGTGCACCGCTTGCACCATCAGGAATCCTTCCTTAGCCTTCACTACGATGTCTTTCTCCTGGAATCCGGACAGAGGGATCGTGATCTTATACTCGTTGCCTTCAATCTTGCTGTCGGAACTGGCGGTTGGGAAGCGGTCGTTGAGGGTGGCGAGCATTTCGTCGATTTGCTTCATTTCGGTGGCGAGGTCAGCCCAGAAGCGTCTGGTGTCGAAGAACTCATCTCCGAAGGCGCTTAAGTGGTCTTGTCCGTAAGCGGGGACGTAGGGACTCTGCCACGGATGGTGGTTGTAGGGGGACCAGCGTGGGGCTCCAGCGGCGGCTGCCACCAGCGCAAACAATACGATAGCGATCATTTCTGTAGGGTTGGTTCCACTTGCAATAGACAGTATGCACTGAGCGCGGGCGAGTCATTGGTACCATTTATATCGTCCCTCGGGGTGGGAGGGTTATCGCCTCGGCACATTCTGGACTCGCCGGCACATGATCTGTAGGTACATATACGTATCTTATTAAAGATCGGTAAATTTGTTTGTATGTTTGTATTAAAGTTAGTTTTATTTGAAACAACAAAAACAGTAGACATGATGATGTTGTAAGAAACAGAATTGACAAAGATACAAAACATGAAAACTAACCCCCTATTCAAAATAGTCAACTTATGTTTTTTTTAATAATTCGGAGATTTGTACATACGGCATGAATAATACTTTTACACATATTAGAAATATTTACGTTAATTTGTAATTTCTCACTCTATCTTCCTCTATTCACATAAGTCAGAGTGAGAAATAACACTGCTTGGCAACTGTTTTATGTAAACAGACCATTATTGAAGGGTATAAGTTTTTAGCCGGGTGAGGTATAAATAAACATATAATGCTGGACAACTCACAGATCATCATTTAGCCTCAAGCTAAGTAGAATTTGTGTTATTTGTACCTACAAGACAACTTAGTACTCCACTTAGACAGATATTTTTTTTAAGTAAACCTAAAATTCAACTAGAACACACTGAACAAACTGACTGTACAAATATTCGTCTCTAGGCGGGAGTCGATAGCAACCTCCTCACAGGCAGTCCTTCAACCGCTGAACCAAAGAGGTCGTATTTACTGTTTGGCATACAACAAAAGATTAGTAATAGGGGAGGTACTTTATTTTACCTACCTAATGGTTTTATTTATAGTACAGTTAATTCATATCTTACCAATCGCAACTCTAATTCTTATTATTGGTTTTTAGATACGTACTTGCGAGGCCAAAGTTATTTCTCGGGAGTAAAATAAATTATATCGGACCTAGATGGTCCGGATAATTGGAGGATAATTTTCGAAAGTATCGCCAGACAAAGTACTCGTATTCTAAACTTACTGCGTGAGCAAAGCCGTATGCAGAGACTATAGATTCTGGTAATTTAATAATGAGCAAACTTGGTCAGCGCTTATGCGTTGTTCTAAGAACGTGTAAGACAGAACTGATAATAAGTACATACCTACTCGCTTCCAGAATCTTAGAATTATTTTTGTAAACAAAGGGATTAGTTACAAAATGTGGTAATTATTGGAGTAAGAAACAATAATAATAATAAATAATAATAATAAAATTAATAAACATCTCAAGAGACTCTCGCTAGGAAGTTGGATCAAGGGTCAGATCCAAAAAGCGGTTCTCCTGGATTCAGCGCGTATCGTCAGGAAGTTCCTCTGTCTGCAACCCTAGTCACCGGCTGCTTGAGCCTAGCTTCGCGGCCGGTGATCCACCGTTTTGATATATTTTTTACTGTAGATTAGTTTTATAATATTTTTGTATTTTCTATAGTAAAAAATGTATTTTATAACGAGTATTAAAATAAATAAAGTGAAATTAATAATAATAAATGATGCTGTTGTCAGAGATCGAATTAAAAATGTTGTTCAAAAACATAATGCTTTTAAAAAAATCATCTCAGTCGTCGGTCATCCATTTCAAAATTAGAATTTAAACCTATTTCGCTGCGTCAGTGCAATGTGCAACTATGCGTTGTTGATATTTTATTCTTTTTTTTATCACCTTTTGGTATCTTGTTAGGTAGGTACCTAAGCTTATTATTTATTATCTGTTACTTACAAGTTTACCTGTTAGAAACATGGATTGGGTCAGGATCTACCTACTTTAAGTTTTGAATCATTTTTAAATAAATAAAACGGTTTTTATTTTGTTTTCTTGTGTTGTTTTATTTTGTTTCAATGTTTTTGTTGACATAAAATATCTTGGGTTCTAGAACCTACTATTGATAAATACCCAGAATGGAAATTGTATTTTTCTATCTGCTATTTGGGTAATTCTGTTTTGTATAAGCATTGTTGTTTTGTTATCATTTAATTTTGCGTCTTTCAAGCTAGTTATTACCCAGACAAAATGATAAGAGTGGGTCCTATTAAGAACGCTGATAGTCAAATTTAGAACTCAACCGTCACAGTATTTTGTTTATAGTACACACAGACATTAGTTTATTTCTGGCTATGTGATGTAGAACAGCGAATTTGAGAATACTGATAGCAAGTAACCCATCGTGGCTAAACACTGGTAGTAGAGCTGTTTATTGGATCTATATTCCACGACTCATCATTCATCTAGAATCTAGATGAATGATGAGTCTAGATCATTCTAGATTTAGCGCCATTAGACCTTACAGTCAACAAGAAGACACGATGTTGGGGCTAAGACTACACATGAACAGAGTTATACTATAGTACCTATACTAGTTTATTCCTGCGGCTTCCCACTCGTTGTTTCTTTATATCCAGCGAAAACAGTAGTCTATATTTATTCCAGACCTAGACCTACCTATATGCTAAACCCAACGTAACCGTGCTAAGCCCACCGTAGCTGCGCTACGCTCCTCGTAGATGTGCTGCGCTCTACGCAGGTGTAGAACGGCTACGAAGCTTTCCGTAGCGCTTCCCATCGCCCTCGCTGCCACCGTAGACCTAGCAAATAGCATTGAAGTAAACTGAGCACCAAAGTAATCGACAAAGCTCAAAGAATGAGCAAGCTGAAGTGCCGTGGATATGCCGTGACACGCGAAGAAACGATACCCGCTGAGGTAAACGTGTTTTTGCGTGGAGGTGGCTACTAGGCAAATGTTGTGTAGGACGCCCTGCGGCCAGGTGGGTTAACGATCTGCGAAAGACTGCAGCCGCAGGCATGATATGGAATGCTGAGCAGGCAAGCTGAAGCTATTGCGTATTAGCATAACCCAGTTTCCTATGAATCACCAACATCTTTGAATGCTTTACTATCAGATGTTTTGTAAACAACATTACCTACAGTGATAATTTAAATAACGAGTTAATATGAAAATAAATTCTTGAAATTGATGATTACATCAGCAGGTTGTTGCCATAAACAATTTTTTAGGTTTTATATGGTGTAAAACATGTTCCCTACCTAAGCCATAATATACCTACTAAGCCACCGTTTGTGGTACCTAAGTATTATTATATACTAGCGACCCGCCCCGGCTTCGCACGGTTTAATTATACTTATAAACCTTCCTCTTGAATCACTCTATCTATTGAAAAAACCGCATCAAAATCCGTTGCGTAGTTTTAATGATTTAAGCATACAAAGGGACATATGGATACAGGGACATAGGGACAGAGAAAGTGACTTTGTTTTATACTATGTAGTGATAACATTCTGTAAGGGATATTGTTTCGGTATAGGCGTTCAGTGTCGCAAACCAGGATCAGCTTCCGAAGTCTGCAATGAATGTACACAAACTTATTACAAGTCAGTGGTAGGGCACTGCAGGCTGTCGGTACGAGAGACGTGGCGCTGGTGAGGTTCAAGGTGCGCGGGGAGCTGCACTATAAGAATAAGTAAAAACAGAGTTATTATTATGCCCAGTTATTATTTATTTTATGGCTGCACCAGCCGGCGGTGCTGGCGGCGCTGCGGTAGGGCTAAAAAAGAAACCTGTTATGATCTAAGATCAATTACTACGTTCCGTAGGCGTTATGATTAATGAATAAACAAATAAATAAAAAAAATAACTAAATTGAATAGGTAGTAGATTATTATACTCTTATACTTTCCAAAATTCTAGTAAGTTGTATATCTACAAAAAATTCACAATAATGTTAATACAGATACATCTATCAACGTTCTGGAGAACTACAAACTATTATTTTTATAGACCTTGTTTGTTTCTCAGCTCGTATTCGTACACTTTTACTAGCGCCTGCTCTATAATGTAGTTTGATAAAGCTTTCCTAGATGGCGTAACTGCAGTTAAAATTAAAAATAACTACTATCTCGGTACAAAAAATAATTTTAATTTAACCTACAGATTAGTAATAGTTGATAACACAAGCTCTGCTTAGCTTGGGGCTAGATAATGCTGTGTGGACTCTCCGGAATTATTATTATTTGATATTTACTGACAAAGACTTTGATTGCATTATGTGACTAGGTATATTTATAACATCTAGGTAGATATGTAAGTTTATATCACTAAAAGTATTTTTGTAGTAGGTATCTACAAAAAAATATGTTATAGCTCCAGCCTCCAGCCCAGTTTTATCTTATTGTCAAATTCTGTACAATGTTCTGTGTCGTAGATTATTCAAGAATCGTTTCACGTCTTTGCCCAGTGCCCACATCTTACTTCACATAGAAACAACGAGAATCGTCTTCTTTAGAAGGGTACTTTCTACTAAGTTGCTTTTAATTCAAGCACCGACCTAAAATCATTACTGAAATGGAATAAACACAAAATGTTAAGTAAGTATAAAAAGCTCCATCTATCAAAATTTCTTAGCATTACACATTATCATGTCTGACAAAAAAGGTTTTCCTGTTTACACTTTGTTCACTTCACTGTTCGTATTCGTACAACTTACTTTTATACAGTCCGGTATATAACGTAGTTCGATAAAAAAAAATAGATAGCGGTCGTGCAGTCAGTCCAGCCAGAGGCGGTACGTGAATAATTAGTTGGGTCTTGGGGGCTGGCCTATTCTACCTAATACCATAGCATAGACAAACAAATCTATGTTTATATCTAATTTTAAAAAGGTCGCAGGTAAAATCCGTATGGGGAGGTCTTCAATTTTTTATGACCATTGGGTAGGTATGTACTAGTTAAAAAGACCTTATGAGATTGGATGAAGTCGTTAGTCAAGATACCTAAGGACAACAGCAAGACAGGAATCTTAACATAAGAGCTAAGGTGGAAAATCGACATAAGTATTGCAATTTTTTTTAAATCTGTTCAATAATCCTTAAACTTACATAGTTTGATTGAAAACCTACAAACGCAATAAAGATAAGCTGTAAGGATAACAACATAAAATGCATAGCCACGTAGGGAACACAGCGTGATGCCGCACATCATCTCAATTGATCAACAATCACCATGTATCAGTGTCTGCTTCTCTTGCTGCTGGTTTGCCTGCTGTGCTATTACGCTAAAATCGCCCATCCAAATTGATATTCTTGCGCCATTTCAATGGCCATCGCGCGCGTCCTTTCCATACGATTTCAAATTACGAAGGCCATTAAAAGGGCTTTCTTATGTCAGTTTTGTTTCATAAGTCAATTTTTTTTTAAAACTGACCTAAGAAAGCCCTTTTAATGGCTTTCGTAATTTGAAATTGTATGGAAAGGATGCGCGCGATGGCCATTGAAATGGCGCAAGAATATCAATTTGGATGGGCGGTTTTAGCGTAATAGCACAGCTGGTTTACACTTTGTTAAGGCGCAAATAGGAGCTAAACTAGCGCTACCACTAATTTTATTTATCATATAATTACGTTAGGCATAGGAATTTCCAAACTCATACGATCCATTTGTTAAACCTATCGAACGAAAACAGAGTTTGATGGTCACCAAAGCAACTTCGTATCTCTTCCTAAACTAGACAAAATAAAACTACTACATATGTATTTAAAAAAGCTGATAATAGGTTTAGCAAAGTTTACGTGTGAATTTTGGAAATTAATTATATGATAAAATAAGTGGGGGCGCCACTTTAGCTCCTGTTGGCACATTAACTAGCAGCGTCTCGCGGTTTCACCCGCGTAATTCCCGTTCCCGCGGGAATTCCGGAATAAAATATAGCCAACGTGTTACTCCAGATTATAATCTATATCTGTGCCAAATTTTATCCATATCCTTTCAGTAGTTTTTGCGTGAAAGAGTATCAAACATCCATCCATACTTACAAACTTTCGCGTTTATATTATTAGTAGGATAAAATACGGGCAGTTAAGAGCACAGGTCTAGACCTAAACTTCCCGTTGAGGTTTGTTAAATATTTTTTTAATAATGCAAATCCACAAATGGTATGAACCAGGGTATTTCAACAAATAATTATATAATACTGGACAATGCACACAGCATCATCTAGCCCCAAACTAAGTAAAGGTTGCCTTATGGTTTGATAACTGAAATACATAAAACTGTATAAGGTTTTTGTAATACTACAATATTTTTTGCCGAGGCGAGAATCGAACCCGCTACCTCCTGCGTCAGAAGTTGACCTTCGCCCGCTGCGTAGCAGAGGTCATCAAAAGTTATACCTACCTATATAGTTAATTACAACTAAGTTAGTTTAGTCTCTTTGTTCAGCGCAATCGTAAGATAATCTTTACTCTAACCCTAACTACAATCTAATTTCTCTCAGTGAGTTTGATATCAACATCACATAGGTATTCTGATTGACAACCTTGTATATCTATATAGCTGAAACATACACAACTCTGAGCGTAAGCTTATCAGCATCCACTATCGCAGCCCCAAACTTTATAAATACATCGAACCAGCGCCAAAAGGCCAGTTCCTCACAACTCCTCAGTTCATCAACATGTATTCCAGAAGGACGTTGCTTTCCTGCGGGCTCGTGCTGCTGGCAGCGACCGTCGTGGTCGCTGACTCCGCCTGCAACTGGTCCAAATGGTACTACGCGAAGGCTCACTTCAACGTGATCTCCGAACAGGTCGTTCTCCACGACTACGACATCCACGAGACCTGCAAACACTTTAAGAACTTCACAGCTCGCGCTGAGTTCGGTTACCACAACTACCACATCGAGGTGGATGCCCCTGGTATGGAGAACGGAGTCTGGGACGTCAAGATTAGGCACAGAGTTGTCTACATCAACGGACATTTGGAGAGGACCGTGGAGTGCGATCTGACTTACGGAGACATCAAGATCCTGCCTAACTTTGTGGACGTCAAAAAGGCGGCATGGAAATACCAGGATGGTGTCTTCACCCTGGGCATCCCCTACCACGACGAAGATGACCTCCAGTCCCTGTGCAAGAACCGCGTCATCGATGAGAAGATCTTCACTGTGAGGAAGGGAGCGTACAACGATGAAGTTTTCCAATAAGTTTGCGATTGTCAATATATGAATAAAGCTTGAGATTTTACTTGCTTTTTTTGATTTATCACTCCTCTTGTAGGTAGGAAGGACAGAGGTTATCTTATTGTGAAGTCAAGTTTGGTCAGGCAGGTTCAAGTTATTTTTGGGTTTCCGTAGAGAACCTTAAATTTTCAAAAGTGTTTTAAATAAGGTTTGCTAAAAACCCTTTATGTGCAAAAAATAGGAAACATAAGTACTAAATTTGGAAAAAAAAACAAAAAGAAAATTAATTTTAATACTTAAAACAGTCAAAAGTCATTTCTTGAACAAAATAGTTATAGAAATAGGTAGGTATATTGATTTTTTTTATTTCAGTTGCAATAACAAGTTAACTTAGGAATGGGACTTAAAACAGTTTTAACAAATACATACCTACCTAATTACGATTTGGAACTCAGAAATTTCATACATCAGGTCTCTTAGCCCCGATTACCAACTCATACGGAACCCAAATTTAAGCAGGTCTCTAGTCGCGATTTTTTGGTATTTTTCAATGAAAACCTGAGAAAAAATCATCTCTTAAAACTGACTTCCATTTGAGTACTTAGGTACCTATATCGCCATTAAAAATATTTGATGATGATTTATTAACATTAAAAGGAATTAGAAATATTAAAAAATCCTTTTCTTTGTAAAAACCTTTAATGTTTATTTATTTTGTTTCACAAATACTTGAAAACAAACGACTCTTAGCTTTTGCTTGAATTGAAGATAGTTCTAAGGAGTTTAATGCTTTGGGTCTCCAAAGCATTAAACTCCTTAAAAGTTCACTTTTAGTATTGTTCTAATGTAAAGCGTAAAAACATACAAGTAGAGTAAAAAATAAGACAGAGCTTTACCTACATAACAATAAAACGTAATGAGCTGTTACCTAATATTTTCTAAGCCAATTATTTTTTTCGGTGTAAAACTTGAAAAACATACGGAACCGTTATTTTTTTATCACTAAACATACTTGGTAACCTATCTATTATTATACAATAATATACCTATAACCTTTAAGTTCAACTTGATTACCTTTTGTGATAAGACTGATAAGTGTCGCTACCTAACTTAATTGTTACATAATGCGTTGACAGATTCAAGGCTACTGAATTTACTAACGTACGACTTAAACTTAGCTTAGCGAAGACTGTATCAAAGGTTTCAACAGATCTGATGCATGCTTTTGTCTGGTCTACTCTAAACGGAGACTATGGTATTGATTGCGTTTAAAGAATTTGGTGAAAACGAACGTTGATACCTGCAGACTAAGTTTGGTGTTCATTTCTGTAATGTACCTTCTTGAAAAGCAATAAGGCTGAATCTAGGATAGCCTAGTAGAATGACATAGAGCTCCTAGGCCATTACTAGGACGTATTATGGAGAGGCGTAAGAAAGTGAAGAAATTTTGATTTTTTCACAATGTTAGGCTCAGTAGCCTTAGATGTAAATAAACTACACCTACAAGAAAATGTATGATCAAATTAAGTAATCGTATGAAACAAACGTTAGCACTGGTTTAAAGTACGAAAAGGACTTGCTGAAGCTAAATTCATGTATTTCACGTTTCACCTATTTCTCTACTTGCTCTTATATCTACTTAAGCTATTTCTTTACCTACCTTATCTACCTACTTGCCTAAATGTTTTATACAACACATTCAAGGGAAATAAAACCGGGAAGTAAAGGGCAAGTATTGTTTTTATTCAGTTATAATTTAGTAAACTTCGGTGCTATTGCTGGGGAGCCCCACGGGTAGAGTAGTGATGATCCTGTTGATATCTTCACAGGTGTTCCCTCCAGAAGTGACGTCGTACTTGTAAGGGAACTCGATGATCATATCATTGTTGTTGAAGTAGTACTTTCCGGCGTGAGCGTCCACGTACAGAGGGATGGGAATGATCTCGGTGACTCCGTTGGCGCATTTGTCAGCGACAACTTGCAGCACCCTGCCGCGGACTTTGACCTCGTAAGCGACTTGGGATCCAGCGTCGGGAAGGGTGATCTTGTACTGATCGGCCTTGTGGGTCTCGACCATGTTCTTGTTTCCTTGAAGCTTGCAGAAAGCTTGGGCCAACTTGTCGGCGTTGATGACCTTTGTTGCTACGGTGTTGAAGTAGTTCAAGAACTGGACGGCCTCGTGCTGCTTCCAGTGGCACGGGGGAGGCCTGCAGGCCAGGGTGGTGGCTGCGTGGAGCAGGACTACGAGGAGGAGTCGATACATGTTGCTTAGAGTGCGGTCGGAGACTGACTGAGGCTGGAATCTGAAACCGAACGGTTTATACCTTCTTGTAGCGCGTAGATGCTAACATAGTTCACATTATCTTTACGTGATAAGTGTCCGATGTAAGGAGTGAAGCTTTGGTAGTTTTCAGGGTAGAAGAGGCCAAGCATCACATAAATAATAAGTTTGTGGAAGACTAGTAGCGCCTTGCGGTTTCACCCGCGGTAATTCCCGTTCCCATGGGAATTCCAGGATAAAATACAGCCTATCTGTTATTTCAGACTATAATCTATCTCTGTGCCAAATTTCATCTATACCCGTTCTGTAATTTTTGCATGAATGAGTATTATATTAGTGGGATAACCTTGTTTCAAATCTTGTATTTAAACAACTATCCTGCTACACAGGAGGTTGCGGGTTCGATTCCCACCTCTGGACAGATATTTGTACGATTTGCAGATCCTTAGTCTGGTTGTTTTCAATGTATAATAAAAATATCTGTCTACGTTATTTATTAAGTACTAGCATCTGCACGTGGCTTTGCACGCGTTTTTTTGTAAACGTCTCAAGGCTATTCTATACTGAGGGAAATGATTCATAGGATAAAAAGTAGCCTAGAAAAAGTGCTGTAAAAAGTAGCCTAAAGTATGTATTATTATAATAATGTAAATTTCAACCCAATTCATCCCGTACTTTTTGCATAAAAGAGGAACATTCATCCATTCATACAAGCTTTCGCGTTTATAATAAGTACTAGCGACCCGCCCCGGCTTTGCACGGTTTTATTTTACGTATAAACCTTCTACTTCAATCACTCTATCTATTAAAAAAAACCGTATCAAAATCCGTTGCGTAGTTTTGAAGATTTAAGCATACAAAGGGACATAGGGACAGAGAAAGCGACTTTGTTTTATACTATGTAGTGATTATAAGTATAAGTAGGAATATCTGTCATTTAATAACCATAACATGGCAAACGGCATTATTTAGCCCCAAGCTCTACGTAGTTTGGGGCTAAATAATGCCGTGTGGATTGTCCATAATTATAAATATTGTTAGTTAGTTTTGGGCCAAATATTTGTAGATCGTTCAAATATTTGTTCCAAGGTGGGAATCGAACCCGCAACTTCCTGCGTCACAAGATAACTTCGCCGGCCGCACCATTGAAGTTTAGTAAGTTGAAGTTAAATATTATTTTAGAATATGTATATAGGTTTTTTTTATTTTTTCTGTTCCTTGATTGTAATTTGTGTTGTGGTTAAAAAAGATTTTAAAGATTTTATTTGACGAAATTAAATAAAATTAAAACTAAATTACCTGTAGGATTTTTTAATCTAATAAATATTGTAGCATTTTCAAACAACTTAAAAAAAAATACAAAATAGAAGAAAATTTTAAATTTTGATGGACGTAATGTTTTGTTAGGTATTTATATCTTACCAATTTCGACCATTTTGATAATTTTAATAAAACTGAAATTATATTTGTTGACTTTTATTTTTCGGTTATTTATCTAAGCGACCTCAAGTTCAATAAATATGATAGGCTTTATTTTCAGTTAGAGATAAATTTAACAAGAACTCTAACTTGTCTTGTTTTTATTTTGATAACATACTTGGACACCTTATCAGAATTAAGTAACAGTGTTACCTACGTACAATCAAGAACTAAAACATCATTTATTTCATAAGAGGAATTGGTCACGTTAGTGACTAATTTTATCTTTTTTTTTTATAGCTAAAATTCGAGTTAAAGCAAATGGTTCAACTTTAAACAGTTCTTTGGACGTTTTGGATTCTAGTCTTCATAATGTTAAATATAACGCCTACCAACGTAATTGTCCGATGAACTTTTGGTGAATACCAGACTAAAACTCAGGAATTTGATAAAATTCAGGATAAGTGATTAACTGAAAAAGATTTAAAAACCTAGCTTTATCGCCTTTTCACCAAAAGATACGACACAGAAGACCAGACGATATAATTATAACGACATATTTTAATATATCAAAAATATGCTCCAACTCGAAAACTAACAACATAACAAGATAAAAGTTTCTTGTTCGCTTTTTTACTTTACCTTAAAAGGAGATTGAAGTGAACAAACATCAAAGTGAGTGAGTAATATAATTCAAATTATATTATCCTTACATGAGTAAGGTCTAAAAAATAGATATCTAAAACATTTTGATTTGGAGTTTTTTCAGAAGTGCTTTAGCCAATTTTGTGCTTGGATGTACCTAGTCTATACAGAGTGTCCGGTGACCACATAGTAACTCGATAATCACATCCCACGCATTTGTAAAAACAACTGCTTAGGTAGGTAGTGGTAGGGTACCTAATACTAACTCAAAAATAAAATAATGACTTGATGTTTACATATCGCTACATCGGTACATAGATAATGTAAAATAATTGTAAACATTATAAAATTGACAACCTCTGTGGTGTAGCGAAGGATTGTCTGTGAAGTAGGAGGTTGCGGATTCGATTTCCGCTTCGGGAGTAATTTTGTACGATCTGCAGACTTGTTCATGGTGTTTTTATGTTTAGTAAAATATCTATCTAAATATTGTAATTCTATCGCTTCTCGGCCTTTTGGCTAAGATCAAAGTGTGAAATTTACACAATATTTATAATATGCTAGCTGACCCGACAGATGTTGTCCTACCCTAATTTATGAAAAATTATAATTTTCGGCGTAATTTTCTGAATTTTTTCTTTCATAAGAACCTTCTCCTGATAATAACGAACAGAACAAAAAAAGCATGAGCGAAATCGGTCCAGCCGTTCAGGCGTGATGCCGTGACCAAGGGAAATAGGGATTCATTTATATATATATAGATTTTAACATCATCATCATCATCATCATCAACCTATATTAGTCCACTGCTGGACATAGGCCTCCCCCAATGAGCGCCATAGCGCCCTGTCTTCAGCTTGACGCATCCAGCATCTGCCAGCAGTCTTTCGCAGATCGTCATCCCACCTGGCCGGAGGGCGTCCTACGCTACGTTTACCGAGTCGCGGTCTCCACTCAAAAACACGTTTACCCCAACGGTTGTCAGTTCTTCGCGAGATATGGCCGGCCCATTGCCACTTCAGCTTGCTAATTCTTTGAGCTATGTCGATAACTTTGGTTCTCTGTCGGATGTATTCGTTACGAATTCTTTCCTTCAGAGAGACTCCGAGCATAGCTCTTTCCATAGCTCGCTGGGCGACTTTGAACTGGTGGACCAGCCCTACCGTGAGTGTCCACGTCTCAGCTCCGTAGGTCATTACGGGTAGGACGCACTGATTGAAAACTTTCGTTTTCAAACATTGCGGTATGGATGAAGAGAAGACTTGACTTAACATATTTAACATATTGATTGATTTTAACATATTTAATATTATTATAAGAGTATAAGAGCACTCCAGTACTCATAACACAAGTTCAGGGGCCGAATTCCACTAAATTCAAAACAAAGGTCTCAATAGCGTCATACTATCAAGATGCTTTATATGACGTTTTTGCATTTGGTAATCTACTATTTTTTGCGCTTGAAGAGACTTTCATTTTTAGAACGTCAGAATGGTAGTCATAAACGTAATCGTCACACTAAGATCTAGCATTACTACGTTCCTTTGTCGTCACAGCTATGAATGAACCTCAAAAAGTTTGTGCTAGTAGAATACCATATAGAGTTTAACACTGACATTTTGACACGATACTAGAGTGAAGAAGTGCGAGAGAAGTGATTTATTTAGTGGAATTCGGGCCCTGGTTAGCTTGGGGTTATATAATGTTTTGTGGATTGTCCATCAATCTCCGATGCGTCTGTCTGTCTGAATGTTAACAACTGAAAAATCATCTGGTATTAATCAATTTGTACCGACTGGATTATTCAGGCCGGTTCAAACAACCTTACGTGGTATTACGACCCATGGTGACGGGCGACGAGCCCGAAAAGCAATTCGAAGTAGTAGAATAAGAAGAAGTAGAAGTAGTCTGAATGAAACGAATTCAATCAAATCATCTTCTTTGTTGACATGGATAAGTTGAGCTACCTCTAAACTGTTTGCAACCGTCTGCAGTTAGCACAATTGTTTCAATTGTATTTACTAGTTATAGTTCGTTTCTATTGTATTCTATCTTGATTGCAATTTTCGTTGTCTTCTCTGTAGTTCTATGAAAGAAAGTCTAAAAGATAAGTAATATAAATTAATGTGAAGAGAAGTGAATAAAAAAAATCAAACATTTAGAATTAATTATTTCATATTTTTAAAAATACCTAATACTTACCTTATTTTAAAAATATGATGTAACCCGGTAATTGCTAGGCAAAATGGAGTTTTATCAAATTAACGTGTAGTGATAAATGAAAAGGTCATGTAAATAAGTTAAAGTTAAGGCCTTTTATATTCTAGCTAGATAATTAGTGCCTAACTATTGACGGCTTTGTATTTAATTTAGTCAGATTATCAATCGAGCGAAAAAAAAATTTAAGCTGAGCTCGGTTTGCGGTACGTATAGATAGATCAAGAAATAGAATTTCTAAGACTATAATGTTTTATAAGTACCTAACTATATGGATCTCGTGTCTGCTAATAAATAATTTTTATGTTATACTAGCTGCGCCCCGCAGCGTCGCCCGCGGGGAAATTTATTTATTTGTCAAATATCATATTTTTCTCGCCGTAAAAACCATCCTTGAACTTCAACGAACATTTTAAAAAAAGATTTGGCCAAATTGGTCCAGGCGTTGTTGAGTTATGCGCTTACCAACACATTTTGCGATTCATTTTTATATTATAGATATTTTGTGTATTAAGTACCTATCTTACTCTTGTTTTCGTTTTTTTTTATTCTTCCTTCATTGCCAGAATGTACAAATACTTAAGTTAAAAATAAGAAACATTGAATGCACAAAAACAACGTAATCATAATAAAAAGATTTTACCTTTTTAAAAGTTGAACGAATCAGAAGTTTCTTTTTTCTTCGAAAGCTCTTGAAAGTTGAAGCACCAGATTTTAACAGCCAGTTTAACTCGGTCCGCCTCCACCCGTGAAATTACTAAATGAAACAGATAAAACACCAAAAGTAGCTTTTTATTTTGAGTTTGTATGAAGTTAAAGAATTGAGTGATATTCCTGAGTGGCTAGTATGAGTTTACGAATATCAAACATTCTTTAGCTACAGCTGATTTTTCAAACTTGTATCTACTGCTGAATGCAACAAATCGAAAATCATCATCTCTAATCAAGTTCCTAAAGAACTATTGGATCGATGTCAAGCTATGAAAAGTAGTTCCTCACAGTATTTTGTAAGGGCGCGAACGAAAACTATTATAGATTTCGTAAACGATATCTAATCCTTTCTTTCATTTTGTAGATTTTTTTTAAAAAATACTACAGGATGCCTTGCAAGGCCGTCCATGCTAGGAGAGCGTTCATCAACCATGTTTTTCTTTTAATTCTATTAATTTTTAATTTTTGCGTAACTTATATTGAAGTGAAATGTATCAAATGTTTCAAATGTCCCCTCGCGCTGCGCCGGTGATCTATCTGGCCTCGCGACGAAGGTGTGACACTAATTGACAGCCTCTTGTCAGGTGGAGTCTACTAAGACAAGCTTAGAATTCCCAAAAATATACACTACAGTCTGTATATACATATATATGTAAATAACATGATATCCAAACACGGACAGTAATATTTGCACGTGGATATCGTGATATTTCAGTGACGTTTGTAAAACTACGCTCAATTGTGGTTTTTTTTCATGGGCTATGTTATAGGCACATAGATTGCCCTGAGTTAAATAATTATGTGCTGAGTGTAATAAGGTCCTGGTGACCTGTAACGTTCTCTGAACCTAAAACAGGCACCAGTCTTCATTATACGAGTAAAACTTTGAATCCTAACCTATTGTATTAAAATAAGAGATTACCAAAAGAAATTACTAAAATATGAATTATTATTTTGTGAAGAAATAAATAAACATTATTTTTATTAGTTGTAGGTATTTTCCACCGCATATGGACTATAATGGACCAGAAAACTACGCACAAACTACCTGTGCAAAACTGTTTGCCATCTCAAAGTCTTCAAACTATGCCACAGACATGATGCAGCCGTGAACTAAGAACATTCCTCTAATTGTTAGTCAACCACAGTTTGCAACTAATAAGGAAGTTCACACCACTGACAGATTTCATATTGGTAAGGTATGATCTAAATTTGTTCTTCTACAGCAGCTTTATTTATTAATAAAGATATACAGGAGAACACAGCATAAATATAAGTATTTCCAATAGTTTTTATATTTTTTTTAGTTACCCAACACCTTTATGTTAAATCTCGTTTTGAAATAAATTTTAGAATACAATAATTGTCCTAATATAAAAAAAATAAAATAATAAATACATAATGCTGGACAATCCACACAGCACCATCTAGCCCCAAAGTAAGCTACTCAAAGCATGTGTTATGGGTACTAGATAACTGATATATTTAATACATTATATACTTAGATATATATTTTTATTATACATATTAAACACCCAGACCAACGAAACAAATGTCTGCAGATCGTGCACAAATTTGTTCCGAGGCGGGAATCGAACCCGCAACCTCCTGCGTCGCAGGCGGACCTTCGCCCACCGCGCCACATCGGTCGTCGATATTATACAATAAACATTACAATGTACCAGTTACGTTAAGTAGTAAGTTACCCATATATATTACCTCAAAAACTGATATGTAGTTTTTGTGCTATCTCTATGTATTTTTTTGACTTCAACTACATTGATGATGTTCCTATTTTCAAAGAATTCGAATTTTGTAGTTTTTAAAACACCTCAAAATTAACGTGAATAAGATATCAAATTCCTCGTCTAACTTCCTGGAGTAATATTAGATACTAAATTGAAGTGTGAAGGACTTTACCTTTTTAGTGAAAAAAGTTAAAAAGCAAGACGGAAAGTTTTTTAATATCCGTTTATTTTGTATTTTATTTATGCTACAAAGTTATCTGATCTTCAAATTCAATTCAGCTCTAACATTTACCCAACATAAGTTAAAATGCGCCGAAATATCGGAAATTGCGAATCTTATTGACTATAACTCAAAGTTATAGTCAATAAGATTCGCTAATAAGATTCAGAAACAATTCAGAAGAATAATGAATCAACAGCAGGTACTAAATCACTTGCTAACTAAATTTAGTAAAACGAAAATTCTGAGGGTTGGAGAAACAAACCAAGAAAGCAAACGCTTTTGATAAATAGGTAAAGATTCCAACAAGGTTCCGAAAAAAGACCTAGGTATTTGCTTTTATGATAGGTATTGAATTTTGAATGATCGAAATGGATAAAATTGTAGTTACACAAATTATTTATAGACATTGCCCAATTTGCCCATGAATGTTTTCACAATAAATTATACACCAAATATATAACAATAAAAATATTTGAGAAAAATATTTTTATTTTTTTTATTTTTTTTATTTCATATCAGTGAATAGTAGAAATTTACTAAGCGAACAAACCCGCTTTTTTTTCTACTTCTAGATTACAGAAAATGTTGTACATTACTGATTTGTTTATGAGAGTTTATTATATTTTTAAGTTAATGTAGGTACTTGTGTTATTTTTTTTCTTCCTCTTTATCTTAATAGATGTAGTGCAACTACCACTGCCTATAGTTTTTCCATTCGATGTCTACTTTCTATTGAGGCTATCGATAATGTTGTTTATTTTCAGCAAATTTATCAATTATATATTTAGCAAATATATTTCAGCAAATTTTTAATTTATCATTTATATATATATATTTGTAGAATTGAATTAAGCTATATAGCTATATATATATAGCTATTCAATTGAGCTACCTTTAGACTGTTTGCAACCGTCTGCAGTTAGCTCAATAGTTTCAATTGTAAATACTAGTTGTAGGGTAAAACTTGGCTAATCAGTGATATAAAGCTATTCGGTGATAGTCACTAAACATTTTTTATCTGCATTACCATAATGTTTGACGTTTCAATACGTAGGCCGTAAGATGGCAGTGATATCAATTTTTTAAATGGTGAACGCAAAACTTCTGATTGATTGCAGAGAAACTTGCAACACTCAATTTTAACTTCAAAGTTGTCAAAGTGTCAAACATTTTACGCCCGTTTTTAGTGTTGCAGAAAAAAATCGTTTTAAATAAAATATCGAAGGAAATGGGAAAGCCTAAACGAAAACAAGATAAGGTAAGAGTTTTTATGTGCTTCTATGTATTACTTTTCTCCTGATGTATTTCGGCTGTCCCATTTTAAAACCTAGTAAGGGACATCAGACAAATTTTACAGGAGAGCCAAAAAACGGTTTGGTCACTTCATTTCAATGCCCTGGAAAAACTATGATAAATAGCTGAACGAAAATGAGCTCAAAAGAAGCGGTAGAACCTTGGCTTGCCATACAGTTCAATTTCATTTCTCTATGTCCAATATTGTAGTTTAACTGCACAAATGAATGCGCGAACTTGGTTAGAAATGGTTGTCTGATACTGTAGCGACAGTCATTGACCATTTCATTACCTTAGTAAGGGCTGTTACTAGGTTTAAATTTGGTTTCGTTAAGCCACAAACATTTTCATAAACCTAGCAACTATCCAAAGCAGAATTTCCATACTTAATACATTTATACAAGTTGCTTGAGAAATGTCCTGTAGAATTAAAAGGGATTCTTCTGTACCAATGCAAACAATTTTAGTTATGTTGGCAACTCAGGAATCTCGAAAAAAAATTAGGTGTTCGATTAGAAGTACCCCTTTTAGTTTTATAGGACCTTTCTGTAGCACTGTATAGCGCGATTTACCATAGTTTATTTTATATCCTGGTAAACTACCAAATGCACAAGGTTGGATGGATGATTGCTGTATTTGCAATGGATTAAAGCTATATTTTACTAAATGAAACCAGTTTAATAATAAGAAAGTAAAGTAAGTAAGTAAGAAGTAAAGTAAAGTACACTTATAAACAGTGCAATCAATTAATAGGCATTTATGTAGTTTCCTATGAGGTGCCATAGTTCATATCAATGAGTAACCGCGTCCAGCTATTGCAAAAAAAAACGTTTTTTCACTGCATTGATCATCCTGGATGATCTATAAAACTGTTTAGGCATAGCAGAAGTAATTTTCTTCATCAAAACAGAAAAAACGATGCGCACGCGGCGGCTAATTAGTGTCATACTAAAATCAGCGCGTGAATGTTGATCTTTGCTAACCATTTGTAAAACCTAGTAAGGGACGCCGACCATTTTAAAACGTAGTAAGGGAATTTCCTTTGCTAGGTTTTAAAGTGGTCGATGTCTCTTACTAGGTTTAGAAATGGTTTTTCGGGCCAGCTTTTTCATCGTGGTGGAGTTGCTAGGTATTTTTAAATTTTTATTTTTGTTTCTAAGCCGTTTTTTGAGATTCTGATGATGCCATTTCGTGGACAATCGCCAACAATGAGCCTTAAATCAAAAACCCGTTTTTTTTTCAAATGTCCCTTACTAGGTTTTAAAATGTGACAGCCGATTTGTTTTGATGTAAAAAATCCTTAAGTTCGGTGACAAAAATGTTAACTTTTTCTGTTGGAGCACCGCATAACCTATCACAGGATACCCCAGTTCAGATTTCCATGTCCTGTTTCTCTCACATAAATGCGTGATTTTTACTAGTGAACGTAGGGTATGTATTTCGTCTCGATGAAGGTAACACAACCTTAGGCTATGCTTCATGATTTGCTTTATTTTGCAGGTAAAGTCTAAGAAAAAGAGGACATCGTACAATGCATCTTCTATAAGAGCTGCTGTTGAAGAAGTAGTAAGTGGCGGAAGTACTATTTATAAAGCTGCTAAAAAGTATGACATACCTTGGAGCACTCTCAAAGCCTATTATAAGCGGTATCAACATGATCCTACGTCCACGTCGCAGCTAAAACGGGGCAAACCCTTTGTATTACCATCGGATATAGAGATAGAACTTCTAAACTATATAAACAAAATGCAAGAGATGGGCTTTGGTTTAACGGTGATGCAAATTCGAATTGTGGCCTACAGGTTGGCTGAAAAAGCTAACATTCAACACCCTTTCTCCAAAGAGAAACAATACGCTGGCTGGTACTGGTGGGCATCATTTAAACAGAGATATAATCTTAGTCTGCGTGTACCAGAGAGTCTATCAATGAACCGTGCTCAGTCGGCTACATGAGAAGCCCTTCAAGAATTCTATCAAATGCTGGAAGCCTTATATGAAAACTTGGCTATAAAAGATAAACCAGAAAGAATTTGGAACCTCGATGAATCTGGGTTTATGTTCGTCATGAGATCGGGCAAGATTGTATCTATCACAGGCAAGAAATATGTCTACAAACAAACATTTGGAGAGAAAGGAACTACAACAACAGTTCTACCATGTGTTAATGTGGCAGGAGATTCCATACCACCTATGATCATATTCAAGGGTAAGAGATGGGATGACCGACTAAAAAGTTGTGATTTTTCTTGCCTCATTAAATTGAGCGAAAAAGGCTGGATCAATAATGATCTGTTTCTAGAATTCTTCAAACATTTCGTAGAGAGCATACCATTGGCAAGGCCAGTTGTCCTATTTATGGACTCGCATAAGTCACATTTGGCCCCAGAAGTTCTCCAAATTGCCAGTAATGAACAGATCCACATAGTAACTTACCCTCCACATCTGACACATCTTTTGCAACCTCTAGATGTGGGAGTATTTCGGCCCTTAAAGCAAAAGTGGCGAAATGAACTGGACCAGTTCCAAATACAAAATCCTGGGGAGAAGCCAACAAGGTATAATTTCTTGACTATGTTTGCAAAAGCATATAAAGCTTCCCTGGATTCAAGAGCTATAATACAGAATGCTTTTAGAAAAGCAGGCATTTTCCCCATAGATTACAATATGATTCCTGATAATGCCGTTGCACCATCATTGGTTTTCACACCAAATAATGAAATAGAAAACCTCGACACAACCGAAGACAGAACAGTTCAACCCTGCAATGCTCAAAAGGAAAATCTTGAACCACTGACAGTGCCTGGACCCTCAGGGTTAAGCGATATATTGAAGATTCCAACTATGAAGAAACAGACAAATAAACAAACTGGAAAGAAAACATCAGATAAGAAAAAAGGAAAAATCTATGAGCCTAAGCCAAAGTCAAGCATTCAAAAAGAAGATGTGCTCCAAACAAACCAAGTAAATGTTAATGTTTGTGGTACTTGTAAACGGGACTACAGTTCTGACGTTAAAGCCAAAAATGGAGCAGAATGGATCGAGTGCCAGTTTTGTAAAACTTGGTACCATGTTAAATGCCAAAAAGTTCTAAATTCTGCATTCTTCTTATGCAGTAACTGTGAATTATCAGATTGAAATTTTATTAAGTAATAAATTGGACATTTTAAGTTTTTTGATAAATTGTTGTTAACTTAATACTCAAAAAGATTTTGAACGTTTTTAATGTAAGACAGAGGCTAGTCTCCATTTTCTTATAATATAATTATTAATATTATCTATTTTTAAGAGAGTAATCTTAAGAATGTTAAGTTTTTCACTTTATGAGTATATAAATATAATATTTTGTTAAGATACAATAGTTTGATTACTATAAATATTGTAATACATAAGTTCAATTATGTGCAATGTGTTAAGGAATAATAAAAGTTTCATAAATGTATTTTTATTGTTGATTATTTATAACCCAAGTGCATATCACAAGATAACCCAGCGCATATCACAAATAAACCATGTGCATATCACAACTTAACCAAGTGTATATCACATAATAACTCTAGTATCACCAACTTGCTTGTTTTTTTTTCTGAAAAAGCAAATGTCATTATAATCACTTATTGTGGGTTTCTTTCAAATTTCTGTATTTGTAGGGTTGAACAATTTTATTATGTATCATATGCTGTGGTTTGGTTACGATTTGCCACTTATCTTTAATTCTATGTAAGAAAGACCTATTTATCACCGATTAGCCAAGTTTTACCCTAATTTTTCTATTCCTTTGCTTGTAATTTTCGTTGTTAATAAAGTATATTTGTATATTTAGACCTAATTATAGATAAAAAAATTCGGAAGCGGTTGGTAATGGTATGGTTTGGCGATCCGGTTGAATAAGGTTCTTGATCTTATCCCTTCTTTCTTCTTGTTCTTGATCCCTTGTGTTTATTTATTTACAACAAAAATCCACAGCTCTACAAAAATACTCATCTGATAATATCTTACAGAAGTTATAGGATTATTAAGGATAGGATAATAATAAAAATAATCAAGGTAAAAGCTAATAATCGATTGATTCCTTATATTGAAAAGTCAGACTCATAAAAAGCACTGCTTAGCATATAATTATAGATATAGCATAGTATATAGCTTGTAGATTATTCTAAATATTAAATGTCTTGTTATAAAGTAGAGTGTTTCCCTAGTATTTCCTCTACCCGAAACAAGATGGCGTTAACAAACGATCCCGTGCAAGTGACGGCTTTGTTTTCACATGACGGCTATAACTCAACGCAATCCGCAGCTCATGCAGCCCTCTCATAGTCATGGAGTCTCCTCACAATCTGTGCATGACCTTACAACATACAGAAGGTTTAAAACAATCACAGAACAGATCCATGCTTCTATGACTGAAGATCCTAATTTTAGTACAACTTTTAGAAAAACTCACAGCTAGGCTTATACGATATAGAGTTTGTTTAAGATAACATATATACATACATGCAAAAAGTATGCATGTTAAATTGCTGAAGGCTAATTACAAGTTTCCACTTATAGTTATTTTCGCAAACTTGAATTCTATACAGAGTGCGTACCTACTACCTAATATACCTCAGCACTGATTTACGAGTGCGCATTGTAGAAGTCCACTGTGATATCGAAATTGAAATAAGCGGACATAGTTATCGGAACTCGATTATTTGCAAGAACGCAAATTCGTTCAGTTAGTCCAAAATGCCTGCACCCTCAGACTACCTAGACAGACCATTGTTGTCGCGGAGCGGAGATTTCATGGCAATCCTATTGGTTAATATTTCCTCGTTTCTCCGCTCCGCTGCCTCGCTCCGCGTCAATGGACAGGGAGCCTAATGTATAGTACAGTTGACACAAAAGATGCTGATAATGGGTAATTTAGGTTAGTGATTTTATTTTTACTTATGGACGAAAAATTTTATGGGGGCGTATGATTAATTTATATCCATAAAAAACGAGTGCACGGGTAAAAGCTACTTAACTACTCAACCTTAATTTACTAATAATACAACAAGCAACAACACAACGCATAATGCATTCGGCGAGAACAAAGGTAGCTAATTCGATTTCCGATTTCAAAAGCGATTGGAATCGAAATAATATGAGCCACTACTAACGAATAGGGCCGCTACTATGTACTTCTCCTAATATTACTGTATTTTACTCGTGGAAAAAAGTGTTTTTGATTTAAGGCGTAGAATAACTTTAATAGTACAAAATGATCTATGTAAAATGAGAAGCAGCCAGCGTCGTGGGAACGCTTCCGACAAGTATTTATATGGATTAGTTGAGCTACTTCTAGATTAAAATAGATTGATTCAAACAGTTTGCAGAAAGATCAAATGATTGAATAATATACCTATCAATAATATATCCACAGGTATAGTTTTAATTCCTTCTATTAGGTTTTTTAAGGATGGTAATGCGCCGTACGCCTACTCGTGCTGGAGTGGAAGGGAGATTGTAGAATCAAGTCGTGAAGTTCCTGTGAGCATACTCCTCAATGTAACCTATAAAAGATCGGGAGGCAAGCAAAAATGCAGCGGTGTTCAAGAATTTGGATCTTAGTTTCAACAAGGTACTGCTCACTGAATTTCACTGATTAAAAGTAAAGATTTCATTTTCTCATACAGTTTCAAACTCATAGTAGAGGAAGCAACATAACAATATGCGCTCATTTGCTATTTCGATAATTACGTTGATCCGATTACTTCCGGTGTGATTGGTAATTTCAACATTTGTAGTACTTAATTGGTGATTACTAAGAAAAAACACCACACTAAGTACATAATAACTATAACTAATACACAATACAATTTTTCACATTTTTTTACGATTCTATAGAATTATCGCAATAATTTAAAATTTAAGTCAATAATATTAGAACTTTAAGCTTAAAAAATAAGCACTAAGTCAAGAAAATTTTAATTTATAAATTATCATAAAGCGTAAATAGATTAGAGAATAGAGAAAACTTGTGAAAAACTCCTATCACCCTAGCTAGTTATCCTAAAAGTCGGATAATTAGCTATCTTTCCACTGCATTCTTAAAGTCCTGTTTGTAAAACTTCATTACGTATTATAGTCAAAATGTCAATAGTCGCTTGGCCACAAATCAAACCCGCTACATCCAATATTTAAGACGGATTTTCTCTAAGCCAGTCCTGAGCCAAGAAGTCACAACCGAAATAAATTAGCCAAGCAACCTAATGAACATTGCTTGTCCAATATAAAGAAATTGGCATTTTTAATTAAACCTGCCGATGCTATTAACTAAGAGAATTCAGCCAATTCTAGAGTAATTTATAGGATGGCCACAGCTCTCATAGAACAGCCCAGTAACTAAATAAGTATAGTACCTAGGAATGACAACAAACGAGCTACGGCGTAGAGCTGTCTACGAATAAGCTACGGCGTAGCTTTGGCGATCAGAAAGAGAGCTTACAGAAAAGCTTTACAAGATCGTACGCTGAATTTTGGATTCAAACAATTTATGTGGTATAACCTTAAAACGTTTCCGAATTATAATTTGATATTTGTTGATTTGAATAACGTGTCTATAGACTACTTTTGATTCGGGAAATAACTACGGCGAGCGCGTTTATCATGAACCTGTTAAATTTTTTATTTTCACGGATTACGTATTTTTGTTGCTGCTTTTACAAAATTACTGAAAAACAGAGTTAAAAAAATATCTATTCCGCTCCGTGGGATCTCATACAACAGACATGATTTTTTGTAGTTTTTTTATATAATGGTACGGAATCGTTCGAGCGCGAAACTGGTTTTCATTTGGCCGGTTTTATTAATACTAGAACACATAATAGTCTTGATGGATTAAGGTGATCCGAGTTCCATACGTTTGTATTTTCCCAAATATGAGCGATGTGGACATAATTTAACAAATAAATAACTGTTTTTGGCTTTGTTATTCGTCATTATTTGCGGCAAATTGTGTTTGATTCATGAAAACACTCGGTATAATTAGATATAACGTGAAAATTTTAGGCCATTTCTATCAATGCGTGAGTGAACACGGATAGTGTCGTACGCCCGCTTATTTGAACTTGTGAGTGTGACGGCGGCGACGAAATCGCCATCTCTGTGCTATCTAAAGAATCATCTAATAATACCATAGTTTACGTTCTCAAAGCGTTTTTCCATCGTCCAAGTATTTATTCCCTTCTATTTTTGTTGCATGTCAAATAAGATCTAGGAAGCCTACGTGCCGTTCCCATGACAACAATAAATGACACTATGTAAACAGATAAAATGTTTGCTTATAGATACCAGTTTAGAGAGTTTTACGCTGGGGCCACACTACCTTACCGTCTACCGGGCTGTTACCGCAATAATTATGACATTAAATTACCGTTTAAATTACTGCATGAACTGGTGTGGTTACACTAGAGTTTACCTAGATATGTCAATAAATAAGGCGGTAAAAATATCACGTGCGTCGCCGCGCCGGTGAGCTCATATTGCACACTGGACAAACGGTAGTGGCCACAAACGCATTAATTACTGCGGTAATCTTCTTTGATGTGCGAAACAAGACCGCCGCCGGAGCTATTGCCTACCGCCATTTGCCATATTGATTGGCATTGTAAAATTATGGCCATAAATCGTGGTTACACCTAGGTGTTGTATAACTTATGGCAATAATTATCGGCATATCACGATAGTGTGGCCCCAGCATTAGACGTGTCAGAGTGTATGCAAAGCATTTCGCTCATTCATCAGCGACGACCGATGTGGCGCAGTGGGCGAAGGTCCGCCTGCGACCGGTTGCGGGTTCAATTCCCGTGTCGGAAAAAAATTGTGTACGATCTGCAGAAATTTGTTCCGTTGGTCTGGGTGTTTTCTATGTATTTAGAAAAAAAATATCTATCTATGTAATGTATTGTATTAAGTTTATCAGTCAACTAGTACCCATAATACAAGCTTTGCTCAACTTGGGGCTAGATGATGCTGTGTGGACTGTCCGGAATTATATATTTTTTTTTATTTTATTGGACTAATCGTCACTTTTTACAGGAGCCAAAACAAAATTTTGAACATGATTTTTTTGAAAAAATGTTTTTCTTTCATTCATCACATTCATCATAGTTTTCGTAATTTTTTGCTCTATTTTAAAATAATGGTCGCTGTTATATCTATCACCCAACTTGATAAAAACTACAAAAGCCCTTTTTGCATTCAAATTTTGAAGCAAAGTTAAGATAATAATCCCAATAAAAAGAAATAAATATTTAAATGAAATGTTTTCAAAAGAAGATATACTTTATGAGAAATAAAACATTTTCTAAATTTTTTGAAATGTGGCCGTTTTGCATTCAATGAGTGATTTGTAAAAATGCCTGAACATTAGCTGGCGTAAAGAGCTAAAATAAAATAAAAATCAGTTGGTGTTGATACATAATTGTTTCATTTTATTTTTGTCATACCGTTAGAAACGAGGTCAGGACTCTTTGTGGGATGTACGCAGAACAGTCTACCAAAGTTTTATATTACAATAAAATAGACTTAGGAAGGCTTACAATAAGTAATTTATGACAAACATGAATTTGTTTGTACTAGGTCTATGACATTGTTCAAAACATAAAGAATAAAAATGATAAAAATCAAAAATTTTGGTAGTGTTGAAGGGATCCGAGCCCGTACTAACGGGATGTATCAAAATTTTGTGGATATTTTATCATCAAAAAGCAAAAAGTAAATCAAATTTTCAGTGGTTTCGAACCCAGGTACGACTATACATCGTCGCACCCACCCGACTGTTCGAACCGCTAGTCCAACGTGACTTATTGAAATACGGTGAAAATTTGTATTACTTTTAATCTATTATAAGTGGTCGTAAAATCGGAGCTAAAATACCTAAGTACACAAAGAACAGAGTCAAAAAAAGTGGAGACTTCCTTACGCCAACAATTTTATTGTAATTTTATTATAATATTGGAACAACTTTCACAGTGAGTACATTTAAAATTAATGATTGTTATTGTGAACTCATTCATATTATTTGTCAATTCCAATGATTTAACGAAATTAATAAATAGTGTGAAAAGTATTTTTTTTACCTATAATTTGTAAGATATTCCTTAGCTTATAAGCTAGTTTGTAAATAACATTACCCTCTGCGCCTTTTTACTTAAATTGTTCAAAACGATAAAAGAAAATTACCTCCAATTTTTTTTTAAATGTAAATAGAGCCTGTTTTTATTCTTAAAAAAAACAAGAGTCGAAAATTAGTTCGTTAACTAGTGGTTTTATTGAATTAATTTTAGATGTAATTTAGTTATGTCCCGAAAACGGAACTATTGGTCCGAAAAATATTTAGTCCTAAGGCGTCTCCGATTATCTCTGTTATTTTTCGAACAGTAGTTATTTTAGTTCCACTGAATTTATAGGGTTTGCCTGTGTGAGTGACTCGTAGCGGCCGATCACTCACACGGGCAAGATCTTTTTTTGTGTGAGTGACTCGTAGCGGCCGATCACTCACACAGGCAAAATCTTTTTTGCTCTTCCCAAATACAAGCTCCATAGATGCTTTCAACACTTGAAAAATTGCTTGGTACATAAAAAACAACATCCCATTTGCGGCAAATATATTACAATTAAACAATTATGCACAATTTAATAAGAAAATAGTGAAAAACTTCAACATAGAAAATCAGCGCCATCTAATAGCGGAGCTATGCTTAGTCCTGGACCAGAAACAACCTTAAAGTGATCAAGCGATTCTGTTTCCACTCTGTTACCCCTTAGGTGATTGCAAAGCAATCTATACAAGGCTGGTAGATTGTGGCCCAATATTGGATCAGCGAGAACTTCGGCCTACTGTCCGATGCCTCTGTAAATCCATTACATGAGCACCAGCTCATTGCATTGTAACAATTTAACTGGTATTGATGCTAAATTGAAACACAGGACCACTTTTCTCAGCACCAAACAAGAAGTATGATTTTCCCATAAAAATAACACCTTCGTTAGGTGTTTTATTGTAACTAAGTACCTACACACATTATATTAGTATAAGTAAGCATCATCATCAGCCTATAGAAGTCCACAGGTGGACATTTGCCTATTATTATACAATAATAATTTAAAAGGCATAATATTAGGTATAATAGGTAGATAATAATATATATATATATAATGAACATCTATATAATAAAAGGTAAGCATACTCGTACTCGCACTAAATATAATTAGTAAATACATTTAAATTTTAATTATTGTCATCTAAGTGATATGCTTACCTTAAAGAATTTTCTTTCAGCAATTAAGGCTGCCTGTTGTACTGTTTTTAATTAAGGTATTTTATTTTTGTTTTGTGACATGTACAATAAACTGTTAATTCATTAATTGATGATCACAGTTGAGGTGATAAAATAAACAGTATGTTCCTATGTCGAATATCACAACATCCACGGTCTGAGTTGGAAACTAAATTGCGTTCATTGATGTGACTAACTATTAATTACCTTCGCCTACTTATTTAGTTAGGTGATATTTGCTGACAATCTAACGTAATATCCCATTGGCTTATCTGTGGTAATGTAAGTAATTAGAATCTATCAAATAAGATGTCTAGTCAGCAACTAAAACAAAGCTAAATATGATCGTGATTAGTTCAGTAATTACTAGGATCAAATCCTCTACTAACAGAAAACTAAGCTGAGTTTACAATAAGATAGCACGTATGTGGGATAATGTGGACTATTTACTGTCTCTTTGGAAAATTCATATTCTCAAAACATCTCAGACTATGAGCAGAAACTCGTAAATAATATACGATCTACATAATAAAAAACCCTCGCTGGCCCTGGGTCATAATAAAGTACTAGTTTAGCTATATTCTGAAGGCTCTCGTCGAATGGAACTCATTTGGTATTTCCAACAACTCAAAGTTCAATATGCAATCGGCCAATAGTTAGTCATTCTAAACGGGATGATTGTACGATCAGGCGACTATAAATAAGTTTACCCATTCTGTTTGGATGATTCGACGCGGTAATGAGATCACGTGCCGGAAACTATGTCGCCTTTTGCGTCGCGGAATTATGAAAAACACTCTGTCTACTCTCTCATACGGATTAAATTTAAATATACTCGCTTTTCAGTTCGCGGCTTCCCACGCGTTTTTGTGGGATTATAAGAGCAAGGGTAAGGGTGGCAAGGAGAGGAAATATTATTAAAATAGACCAGCCAAGTGCTTGGAACTTGAGTCCAGAAGGATCGAAATCGACACTATGTATTCAGATTTTATTCCACCGTAGGTACACATGTTTCACTTGAAGTCACTAAAGTTCTCAACTATATTTTTTCAGAATTCATGTGTTTTTATGTTTTCACGGTATTTGTTTGTAAATAGTTGAGAATTATGTGGCTACCTGGAAAAAACCGAGACATACGAGTACATCTACCAAAATAATTATGTACTTAACTGATTATAACTCTAAACAGGCTTTTGCTTTAAGGTACCTTATAGTAGAAACATGTATAAATTATAGTTATCTAAGCAGCTCACACAAGGTTTTATCATTTCTAAAAACTGAAAAGTTAACTGCATAACTCTCGAAAAACAGCAAAAACTTGAACCTAGAGCAAATGTACCGAAAAAATATTCTCAGAAGGCTTGGAAAACTTATAAACTGCTTAAGTTTCTTGCGCCGAGTAAAAATCTGGAACATACGAGAATTAAAATAAAAACTAAGTAAGATGAATAAATCGCTTGGGAGAGTCCTAGACGCGACGCTTGAAAAACTTTTAACCTAAAACTACATGAAATACATTAAAGCAAATGGTAAGCTTAAAACTTTTGATTTACTATCAGTACCCCGCGACTTCGTCCGCGTAGAATGAGATTTTGAAGTTTAAGTTTTTTTTTATCTAAGAGCAAAACTACCTATAAATTTAAAGTCACTGAGACCATTCAGTCACGAATAAAATTACATTTACAACACATAATTTGCATAAAGGTTCCCCTTGTTTTAAACTAGAATTCCTAATTTTAGTTAAAACTCACACTCTTTAACAAAAAATTTTGTCATGTTGAAATATTTTGAAAACTCTGAAACGTAAAAAGTTAATGTTTTTGGAAACGAACTGTTGTCGTGCCTTTTTCGTGTAATGTTCAGAAAACGCTAAGATAGGTTAATGTTCATTTATTTTATATCTTTACATGTGTTACATGTGTGTTCAAAATCCCTTTCTTAATACGCCCTGTAAGGGCGGTCTTCGGTGTAAGGGACACCAAATAACACTCCTTTCAAGACTCCAGGAACAGCGGTTTAGGTTGTGCCTTGTCTGACAGCCAGACAGTTCCTCTTTTACAATATATAGTGATAACTTATTCAGTTTGGAACATTTTTCTTGGCAAACTTTACTTTCATTCCCAGAAATTTTAAGTTATTTTAAAGTAGCATCAGTGTTTGGTCCAGCTGATAAGTAGGAAAATTTTAGAAATATCCTTAACTAGCTCTATCATTATCCATATTTTGGATTGACCGTAAAGTTGAAAAGTCCATAGCATATGCTCTTGAAATCTTTTCATAGAACACCCTTCCACGGGCAGACTCATATCGAGTAAACTTCACTGTAGTTTTTAATAAAATTATAATGTTATTGAACGATGTATTCTCTACATTCATTTTACGGCGTCTGCTGAGCGCCTTACCGAGATTAAGGTGCGAGCAAACTGGAGCAACTACCTTTACCATAACAGCAAGATTTTAAGAGACAAATTTTTTAGATAAACTCAAATAAAACATTACATACTCTTATTTTAGTTTGTGTTGTTTTTAATTTCATTTATGTGTTGATTTATGTACCTATTTGAAGATTTTTTTTTGTTACCTGCTATATGATTTTTATTTTCATTGTAATTATTTTTTCGTGTGTAAATTGCTATTTGTTTATATTTTTAATTTGTAAATTACTCAGTGTACTAGGCATAACGATTTGGATTCTTCTGTAATGTTATGTTCTTGTGTAAATAAATAAATAAATTAAAGGTATTTTGAAGAGTCACCGTAAGCGAAAAAATACCTAAGACTGAACATCAAGTGATCAACGAAATACGTATCAGTGCGATCTCTCTGTATTTTTCTCATTATGACCCTTCGACGGAAGGTATGTCGCCAGGCGACTCTCCGAGGAGGGAATAAACTGCTGTTTGGTTTTATCCTGTTTGCGGGTCTGGTTCTCATCTTAGAACAAATGTTTCTACGATCTGCAAATATAGGAATGTTCCGAGTTTCCAGGTGTTTTCTATGCAATCTGTGTATTGTATTAAGTACTAGCGACCCGCCCCGGCTTCGCACGGTTATATTATACGTATGGCTTATACGTTAACCTTGAATCACTCCATCTATTAAAAAAAACCGCAATATAATCCGTTGCGTAGTTTTAAAGATACATAGGGACATAGGGACAGAGAAAGATACTTTGTTTTATACTATGTAGTGATACCAGTCATCTAGTACCCATAACACAAACGCTATTTAGCTTAGGGCTATATGATGCTGTTGGGATTGTAAAGCATATCATTAATTTATTATTTTTATTAAATGTCTATTTTTTACAATAACCGCAAGGATGCCTGGCTGTTCTGGGGTAACAAAACAATATTTTTTCATAACCTTTTTTGCATGTTTGAAAAATTATAGTCGTAAAAAGAATCATTTTCTATCTCTACCTTGTACCTTCTTATTTGATACCAAAATTGAAAGACCGGATTCTAGTGGATCCTGGAAGACCCAGGGTTCAGATATGCTTACATTTACCAGCAGAACTAAAGCAGCACAATATTTGTGCCATGTTGCACGAAGCCTTAGCTCCAAGCTTTTCTCTCGAGAACTGATGGATCTTGTGTACAATAGATTGTGAAATTTGAAATTGCAGTTTGACGTAATTCGTTAAGTTTTTGCATTTAAAATCACCCTTCTAGGATAGGCTAGGTTTTCTTATTCATTTCGTATTACATTATCCTTTTTTAAGCTTTTTCATGTTAGTAGAAAACCATAGCGGATAGATTTTCATCGCCGTTGTGGGCAAGCCTGGTTCGCAGAGTGATCCCGGCAAATACACTCGAGAGCAATGAATCCGGGTCACTCAAAGAATCCAAAAAATCTCGGAAAGTAAGAATGCTAGGTTAATGCAATAAATTGTATTTAATAAACAATTTAATACTCCTTAAATGAAAGTATTAAAACTTCTTAGTTATTGTAAAGTTATTTCATAAAAAAAATCATATTTTAAAAGGGAACACTGTCACTACGAAATTACAGGATTTGTTTTTGCTTTTGTTTGTAATCTGTCATTTATGTTGGTACATAAACCAGGTTGATAGTGCTCAATATTCATTATTCAAGCTGAAATCATGTCGCTTACACTTGAAGAATGCACCAGAATACTTACATTGGTGGAAACCGGCCGGAGTCAGCGCGATACAGCCAGGACTGTCGGTGTGTCGCTGTCAACAGTACAAAGAGTTCTCCGACGTTACGAAGAAACTGGTTCTAACCTGCGCAGACCAGGAACGGGCAGAACTAGGTGTACCACAGCACGAGAAGACCGATACTTGGTGAACACCATGCTTCGAAATCGCTTTCTCACAGGAACTGAACTCACAAATCAGTTTCGACGCCTCGGAGGAAGTAACCCAAGTGCATGGACAGTAAGACGTCGGCTTGCTGAATCTAATTTAAAACCCCTTAGACCTGCAAACGGCCCTAAACTGGAGCGTGGCCATCGTATTTCAAGACTAAGATATGCCCAGAACCACGTAAATTGGAGTATTGAAGATTGGTCGAAAGTTATGTTCTCCGACGAATCAAAATTTATGCTCTACAAGCACGATGGAAGACACAGAGTGTATAGAAGACCAGGGGAAAGATTCAAGCAAGCATGCATCGAAGAAAAAGTAGCCTACGGTGGCGGGTCTGTACTTGTGTGGGCCGGAATTTCCTCTGAAAGTCGCACAGAGCTGGTGATCATAGAAAACGGCTCTTTAACTAGCGTAAGATATGTGGAAGAAATCCTCAACGAACACGTTGGTCCATTTATGGTCAATTTGGGTGAGGATGCTATATTTATGCATGACAATGCCCGACCTCATACAGGTAGGATTGTGAATGACTACCTTCAAAAGATGAACATTACTTGTATGGAGTGGCCAGCGCGCAGCCCGGATATCAAACCGATCGAGCATGCTTGGGACGAGCTAGGAAGATGCGTAAAACAACGAAACCCTCCCCCAATCACGCTTCCTGAGCTCACAATTGCTCTCAAAGAGGAATGGGAGAATATTCCCCGAAATCGTATAAGGAACTTGGTGTACAGCATGCCAAACCGCGTAAATGCAGTAATGGAAGCACGAGGAGGTAATACGAAGTATTGAAATTCAAGAAAATCGTCATAAAGTTCAAAAATTTCATGTTTCCTATTTTTGTTTTAAGGAGAGATCAGCAGTTTTTTTTCTTTATGTAATTTTGTGTAAATAAAATGTATGGTGACTCATATTTTTTTAACTTTCATTTAAGGAGTATTAAATTGTCTATTAAATACAATTTATTGCATTAACCTAGCATTCTTACTTTCCGAGATTTTTTGGATTCTTTGAGTGACCCGGATTCATTGCTCTCGAGTGTATCTCTTTACTATGATGATCGCTCTGTGAACGGGGCATGCTATATTTAACCTTAACTGTTAAGTATTTTATGATTTTTGTTTTTAAGATGTACCTACCTACCTACTAACGTCCTTTCATCTTTTATATTTTGTGTGCCTACTAACCCAATATGGATCCTGGTTATCCGAAATAAAGAGATTTTTTTTTATTTATTTATTTATTTATAAAAAACTTTAAGAAGTTCATTGTCATTGTTCATAGTTCTTTGCTAGCTGATTTCAGCTATAGCCATGATGACCTTTTCTTCATAATCAGATGAACTCTCAGACTTTGGTAAACAACGAATGTCTGGGTGTAAGCCTTTCAGGTAAGTCTGCAATTTTCACTGATTTTAAACCTTATTTAGAGAAGAGTATTGTATTTTCAACCAACTTCAAATAAGGAAGAGATTCTCAATCTACTGTATTTTTTTCACATTGATTTTATGACAGATTTTGATGTTTTTTTATTTCAAAACTGAGACTTCTCTGAGTTACCATATAAAAATATATATATAATACTAATAGTAACTACTAGTTTTTGAGTTATTCTTAATGCATTAAATTTGAAGTTGCTCAATAATTTCAAACATTAAATGATTATATGCGTCCAATTATTTATTGTCAATTTATTTATTTATTACCCGGTTACTATAACCTATAAGTTTTTACTCGATTGGCTATTAGGAAATATACTTAGCTAATACCGAAGTGCATTCGGTAAGTTCCTAGTTCGTAAGTGCAGTTTGGCAACAGTTCTAAATGCCCTAAAAAAACATACTCATTGATTTTAATCATACTTCCGAAACTTATCCAAGTTACTGAGTTAATACTTTAATCTGTGCCTTGTGGCGCCTTCAAGCCGGAAGGAAAGTAACAAAAGTTTTCATTTTTAATGTGAGCGGGTTAACAAATAGTCATATTAATATTGCCATCAAATATTAGGGAAATCTCCGGGTGTTTTATCATTATAAAAGTACTAGCGACACGCCCCGGCTTCGCACGGTTGTATTATATGTATAAACCTTCCTGTTGAATCACTATAAAAAAACCGAATCAAAATCCGTTGCGTATTTTTAAAGATTTAAGCATTCAAAGGGATATAGGGATATAGGGACAGAAAAAGCGACTTTGTTTTATGCTATGTGGTGATGATGATGAACGTATTTATAGTGAGCAAAAATTATGAAAATATTTATAGTGAAACTATTATTTTCTAAGTATTCAAGTGTGCTAAGAGTGTGTTTTCACGGCGATTCAAAAAACTAGTGATTGAATGTGTGAGTGAACGACGTGCATATAACACTTGTCTTTAAGTTTTAAGTTAAAAACTTTGAGGTGCATCGTAAGTTACTACTAGCTACTGCAAGGGAAATTTTATGTTGCGTGTTTACGAGTCACTGAAGCGACCTTTGCAATGGTGGTTTTTTACTACTGCAATTTGTAAATATAGAGTAAATTTATGAACCATCAAACATGTATTTAAATAAAACTGAAATTCACTTTGAAAAGAACCTCGTAGTTAACGCTATAACACGCAATCCGTAATGCTATGCACCGCAAACCAATTTTATTATATTCAGTGTAACTGAACTTTTGTCCATTAGCAAGGTCCTAGAGCCCGATTGCGCCAAACAAAAATAGATTTATCGTGCACTAATTATTATTAATCAACAATGCGTTCTGTTTGGTGAAATCAGCCTTATACTTTTCGTGAGTCGAGGGCTGGTAGGTGCGACATAGTTTGAAAATTGTCCACCTTCCAGTGTTCCTTTGTACATGAGCTATGTTTGTTTCGTTTCTGTGAAAAAACTCTACGTTATGTTTTGTATGTTTTTGGGAGTTTTCACTTTTCATCATTTTAGCTATAGGTACTCTGGTATTTCCTAACTCTTACCACATGTATAGCACAATCTTATAACTGCGCAATAGCTATATTATGAGTTAGTTTTCTATAATAACAAGAATAAGAGTAGGTAAGGAAAAATACTCCTCTCAACGTGTTCTAAGATGTCAAATTTATACTAGTACGGGAGTTAAAACACTTACTTTGGTGTAAAATAGGATCGCTAACTTTGTGACAGCCTAAACACGTCAGCGTAGAACCCAGATCCCTGCCTATTCCGGATTCATTCGACAATCTGACCACATCTCGCCGCGCCCGCTATCCTGACCGCACCAGTGACCGCCACGCAGCGACCGCGCCACGCAAATAAAGTCTCCAACACACAGTCGCGTTTTTTTAGCGCATCTTGTGTCACGAAATTCCTTGCTATTAAATTTTGCACCACAAATCATTACACACAGACACAACGGCGTCTCGTAAGCGCCTTTTCTAGACGCGCCGCCGCCGCACGACACGAAGCCTCCCAACATCGTGAGAAATCATAAAAAGCCGCTGTGTCACAAATAAATCCCAGGAAGATATACCGCTTCGATATAGCATGTGTAAAATGAAAGAAAAGAAAGAAAATGCGTCTTAGTACTTAGCAGTGTGTAAAGAGTCTCGGAGCAAAATTGAATTGCAAGTAATCGCGCAACAGAACACGCGCTTTTAAATTGCGGCTGAGTCTGGCTGTGTGTGGTGAGGCTTAAACCACAAAGCATGGGCGTGCACTGCTAATTTTCAAATCACGCCGTAGTGCCTACGCCTACACTGTTCAGAGATTCAGCGGCTAGCAGAGTGGCTAGTTTGAGTTGCACATTGGGTCGATTTCGTAACGTCTATAAATAGTTAGACCTGATTTAAAAGATGGCGTTGTTAGTTTGAAATTATACACATTGCCCAAATAAAAACTACCCCTCAAAATATAACTGTCTTATTAATGTACTATTAATAAGACAGTTATACACTGTATGTAATAAAAAACCGCATCGAAATCTATTGCATAGCTTTAAAAATCTAAGCATACCTACATAAGAATAGACAGATAAACAGACAGTGGAAAGCGTCGTTATTTATTTTATACTAGCTGCGCCCCGCAGCGTCGCCCGCGGGGAAATTTATTTATTTGTCAAATATCATATTTTTCTCGCCGTAAAAACCATCCTTGAACTTCAACGAACATTTTAAAAAAAGATTTGGCCAAATTGGTCCAGGCGTTGTTGAGTTATGCGCTTACCAACACATTTTGCGATTCATTTTTATATTATAGATTAAGTAGTGGTTGCTTAAACAATTTTTGATGTTTAGTTAGGTCCTATATAAAATCCTATAATAGGATAAGTACCTGGTCTCGGCGAATTAATCTGAAAATTTGACTATATCCAATATCGTGCGATATTTTCCTCTTTTGCAGCATACTGTTTACCAACTATGCCTGTAAAAAACATCGAGTGAATATTTTTGTATCAGGAATGTCGATACAAAGCTTTGAAAGCAACGAGCGAGCACGGTTCAGCTACGAAACTATGCGTGTTTCCAAGGTGAGTTTGAAACTCGTGGGCTTCAGGTGCAATGCCGACGCGACGACCTCTGTAGCGCAGTGGGCGAAGGTCTTCTTTTGACGCAGGAGGAAAAAAATAACAAATCTGTCTATTTGTATGCTATTATTTTTACTTTTGAAAAATATTTAAAATGTTTAAATATTTTTCAAAAGTAAAAGCAGTGTGTGAAGCAACATGCTTTCGCGATATGCCGCTCGGTTCGGAATCGCACCTTTAGGGGTGCCTTTTTGAAGACAGCGCTAGCGGAAGTGCAAGAGGTTTTTGACAGGTTTTAAAGGTAAATCTCAAGAGCGACTGGCAAACGTTCCATTTCCGCATGTTGATGCCAACGTTCACTTGCACAATTTGCTTGAAGAGGTGTGGGTACCTACAGTAAAACACGTTGAATGTTTACCGCTCGGCTATCAAAATTGCGCTGTTTTCTCGTGGTCCCAGGATTTTGTCCCATTAATGGGACCACAAGGGAGAACTGTTTCTCGTCGTCCCATTCCTATGCTCAGTTACATATTTATCCTCCTGTATATAGGTATTCTTCTTGCATAAATAAACTTTTTGGAATGTGTAGTGAAGTGTTAGTTGATGAATTAAATGACACTTGACTGACACTAAATACATCAAAATACGTATATGGTGAAAGACACCGCACCAATAACGTAGTGGAATGTTGGCATTCACTATTAAATAAAGACATGAAGAAACGCCACCCGAAATCTTTATTAAAACTATTAAACATTCTGGTTGAGAGAGAACAAGAATTCTCTAAATCATCAGAAGGGAGACGAGAATTTGTAAGGCCCACCTGCATAGTACAACTGGCTGTACCACGGAAATCTTTCCATGGTCCACCTATGTACCTACATGGGTTAAAAAATGTATTGCCATGTATTGACATCTTCTGCTTGCTTGCGATATGTTTAGAAAAGTTGCGTTATTTATATTGAAATAGGTACAGCCAGGTGCACTATGCAGGTGGACCTTGGGCAGGGACTGAAAATATTATACTTACCTAAATAATATGAAGTTGCTACTTTTATTATCATTGTTTCTTTTGGTAACCACATAATTTTATATACAGGATGTAATTACACAATAATGGGACTACGAGAAACAGTTCTCCCTTGTGGTCCCATTAATGGGACAAAATCCTGGGACCACGAGAAAACAACGCAAAATTGCTTGAAATTCAAGGCACTGCGCCACATCGGTCGTCAATGGTCAAAATTTTTGTTCAACTAGGGGTCATTGTAGTAAACCTCGAGAAAAAACATAAGTATATAACCACTGAAAAGCACGTTTTAATTCACACTACTTTTTTCAACTTTTTGAATAATAGGTATTCTTTATTGTATAATTGTGATCAAAAATCAATTTTCCTCACTGTTTCTGAGCAGCAACTCAGCGTTTTCCAATGAGAGAAGAGAATATAAAATACAAAGTATTTTCTCCCGCATATTTGTATGCCTTCAATTACGTACTTTCTACCTCATGTTTGGAAACTGAATAAGACTGTACAAGTGGGTGTAGTATGTATTCATAAAAGCCGATTACGATTCGTCTTCAAAGCGTTTCTTAAAGAACTAAACGTCTCTCTTTCATATTTTTTAATACCTTGGGTTTGAACCCATGACCTTTGGTTCAAAAGTCATAGTTGGTAGGTTTCTTGCCAAATAATACAAAATTCATTTATAATCTGCAATAAAGAAACTAACAGACTCTGACCTTATTAACTGGGATCCAAAGCCCTTTTTAGTCTGAGCAGTAAGTATAATGATATTAGGGAGAAAAATGTAAGTCAGCGAAGTAATTTTCATCTGAAGAATTTGCAAGAAAAGGGTGACCATGTTTGGTACAAGTTATAAAAAGCTCGAACAGAATTTCCCGTATCGTGAATTGCATAGACAAGACAATTTAGTTTTTATTTCATTGGATGTGTAAGTTTTAAATAAAGAGGCACATGTAAGAACATTTTCAGATGATTTAAGATCTACTCGTACGTTTCACTACGATGCTGCCGGTAATCAGCATTGCTATTGCTGTTTTTCGGCAGCTTGGGTGCCATTGCGGCTAATTTGGGCACATAGCAACACTTCATGGGGCCGGGCACGTCCTAACCATCCTGGTCTACTGGCAGCTGTTCTACTCAGATACCATTGTGAGTGTTTCACTCACATGTGTGTGTATGCCTCTATCATCTTGACTGCATTTTGATTACGAAAAGAAAAGAAACGAATGAGCGGCGCATAATAATAGATAAGCTCAAGAAGGCTTACATCTAAATTGATCACTGCTGTGCTAGTGATGCTAGTGATCTTCGAAAGCCATCGTCGTAAGCTTTTACTGGCTGATTTCAGGGCTATCGACAGTCTTTTAGCCTGCAAAAAGGTTATTTTTGTCAAGGAGGATGTTGGCAATAAGTCAGTCCCTTAACCCGGAGTAATGAAGCCCTTCCGCCGTGATGATTCAGGGATCCGATAATGGCGGATTGCTTGAATCACGCCTCGGTCCTCATTTGTTAATTCTGCTAGAGGGTGGTTTCTGGCTGATCGTAACTGGTACGTGGTTTGTAGTAGTTAGGATTTTGAGATAATTTTTGGGTGGTTTTAGATGTTGTTACTGGTAACGCTAGTTAAGGAGTCCGGGTTTCATGAATATTTTTAGTTTCCTACTATTACTGTACATGTGTTTTTAGTAGATATCGCTATTTTGATTTTTTTTATCTTTTTTTCAGCTACAAACTTCGGCTTGTGTCTTTTTAATAGACCTCAAAGAAAGTTTTTTTTTTGTATTGTTAACACAGATATTCTTTATTTTATTCGGTCTTAACAGAGCGTACGCATTTAGAACCTAATGCGTAGGCTCTGTCGAGACTGAAGAACTTGATGAAACCAGAGGCTCTATCCGGGCTCTATCTTTATTTCTGAAAATAGTTGGTGAGTACTGGCGCATTGTATCAGTATTACCATACAGCGGTTCAATGCTTTTTTGATTGTAATTTGCTTTTAATAAGGATTTTCTTTGATTTGCCAACTGAGAAATAATTATCGTTATCCAGGAACAATTTTCCTTGTTTTAGAGAAGTATGTTCAGCAACAACTGCTGGACAACTCACACAGTATCATCTAAACCCAAGCTAAGCGGTGTTTGTGTTATGAGTACCTACTAGAAAACTGATATAATTACTACAATACATAACATATATCGTTTTATTATTCATAGAATACTCCTAGACCAGCCTGAAAAATATCCCTAGTTCATACAAACATTGGCCTGAGGTGAGAATCGAACCCGCAACCTTTTGTAGTGGAACTTCGCACGGCACGTGAAAAACGAATGTAAAATGACTCAACGTAAATCTGTTTATTAAACTCGCAGCAACTTTTATCTAAATCCCCAAAAAATAAAACCTCCAAGCCGCATCAAACCGAAACAAACCCTTCAAGTTGCTAAAACCTCCTCAGCTTGTCAACATATTAACTAAACAATATGTTTTCCCCAAGATCCTGCAAGCTCTAAGCAAACAAAAAGTTCGCCGATTTAAACAGGGTTCAGTACCCGCCCCGTCTTTTCACGCCTCGTCTGTTTGTACATGATTTATGAGGGTCCACGGGAATACACCAGACTTTTACTGACTTTTTGTCTATTTTTAGCTGGCTTTGTATACTCAAATTATAAATGTGGTTGATATCTTTGTAAGGGGTAATCGCAGAGTTTCTGAATCAAATCTGAAAATTATTATTTCACAATTATGCAGTCACTATTGAAAATTGATTGGCTAAGATTTTTTTTGACTACCCACGTTACGTGAGTGGAGAATAACGAAGACGTGTTTAAACTGACATGATATTCGCTACCAAGAACGGTGAAATTCGAGTGCTAATGCGGTTATCGCATTACCTCCAAAATACTACTACCGCCCCAGCGCGAAACCAAGGGCGAAATCCAAGCGAAACCTACCGCTTCCACTATTGCGTGGATCAGACTGTTTAGATCTTCGCTTTTCGCTACCAATTTTGTTTATGGCCTTTGGCATTTCAGAGACTTCATAAGAATAAGGTGGACCAATTATTGGGTAGAACATTCCTGTTCTTAGTGTATTGTATTGTATACACTTGAAAATATCATTATTCAACATGAATAAATGCAAACAATACCACAAACGATGATGTAAACTTGTCTGACAAAATGGGCACGATCTCGGTTCGATGTCCCGAAAAACCAAATCATTTCAGAATATTATATTATTATACCGACCTTTTGACTCGAGCTCATTATTTTACTGAAATATTGAAATAAGATGATAGGCTATTTATTAAAAAGAAAATATGGTATCAAAATACCATTAATACTGATTTTGTAGGTTAAATAAAATCCTATTTCAGTAAGTTAAATAAAAAAATATTAAGTAAATATTTATAAAAAGAAATTTTATTAAGGTACCTCTTAATTTTTATTTTTTACTGTTGAAACAGTTAATAATGATGCTGTGAATTAATGTACATAATTATTTGAATTTTAAAAGGTTTTCAAAAAACTTTTATAGAAAAACTGAACTTGTCTGTCATAGATAATTTAGAATTCAAAGAAGGTCGTAATGAGCTCTTTTTGTTCGGGAACTTGTTAAGAGTTTGGCGAGCGTGTGGCATGTTGGCTGAAAGTCACAAATAATGACCATAAATTAGTGTACACATTTTTAGCACTCTTGTAAGAGAAAAATATAATTTCTCACTATTTTTGAGAAAATATTGTTTCGAGAGTTGTAATAATTAAGCATAAGTAATGCTGGACAATTCACACAGCATCATCTAGCTCTAAGCTAAGTAGAGCTTGTGTTATGGGTACCAGATGACTATACTTTTCTTTAATACAATAATTACATAGATATTTTCTTACTAAACATATATAGAAAAAAACAGAACACCGGAACCAATATTAGTAGATCGCAAAAACATTTGTCCCATGGCGGGAATTGAACCCGCAACCTCGCCAAAATAACTATTGACATACTGTGGGTTTAGCACAGTTTTTAAAATTCACTAGGTCTTTGCAAATGCAATACGGTAGCTTCTGACATCAAGTGGGACATTGAGCTCAAATCGCAACTCGGGGCATAACCCCCTTAACGAAAACCGTATCATATTCAGTGAATATGTAAGTATCCGATAATTACTCACATTAATTAATGATTTCAGTTTCAGCCTTGATGACACGGCGATGTTAATCATTTCCGTTTTGATTCGTGATTGTCAACTTAGTTTTGTGTTTGGTGGCATCTTGGTGGCATTAGGGGAGGCCTATGTCCAGCAGTGGACTAATATGGGCTCATGATGATGATGATGGTGGCATAAACCAACATTATCTAAAATCAAAAAGGTTAGGGATCATTAGCTGCCAGCAATTAGGTTAATTACCTATTGTTTTAGTACCAACGCCTTTGAGAAATTACCTTTTTATATTTCGAAGTCGTCTAAATAAAAGTTTATTCATCCATGTCGCCATGCCACACTTAGCGTTAACGACACCAATTGTAATATTTTGAGTGCAATAAACATAATGGCAGCCAATAACAATATTAACAAGGAACCACTTAGTACTAAAACACTGGGGTGGTTACCAATTAATTAGTTAAACTGGGTTTACTGACAAAACTATCAAGCTAGTCTGAACGAAGCTTAATGTATAAAAAAAAAAACAGATAAATTACAGGTAACATATTAAATTATTATGGAAGAGCTTAAGGTTCTGAAAGCTACTTAAAATTTTCTTGCCGATCTACGAAAGACTACTAACAGATACTGGACATGGCAAACTAATGATAGGGCGCTATAAAGCACTGAGAGGCCTACGTCTGGCAGTGGACTAATATAGGCTGATGATGATTCAACAGCTTCCTTCTTCTTCCTTCCTTCTTCTACCAACTTCACGGCGATGATCACCAGTCCGCTTGCTAAGCGTGTTGAATATGGAAAATCACAATTGTTACAGCACGTTGTTTATAATTGACGACCGATGTGGCGTAGTAGGCAAAGACCTGTCAGTGACTCGGAATAAATTTTTGTACGATCTACAAATATTTTATTCGGGTTCTGGGTGTTTTCTTTGTATATAATAAAAAATATCTATCTGTGTAATGTATTGTATTAAGTGTAACAGATACATAGCCCGGCGTGCGAAAGCCCATCAGCAATGCAGGAGGGTTCAGTTCCCACTTTGGGACAAATGTTTGTACAATCTGAAACAAATGTTTATAAAACCGTTGTGTAGTTTTGAAGATCTAAGCATACTTAGTGACAGACAGACAGTGGGAAGCAACTTTTTTGTACTATGTAGTGATAATATTATAGACAGCTGACATTTTTTTATTGTTAACTTATCGACTACCCACCACCGTCAGAAAGTCAGTGGGCATTATACATAATACTTAAGTAAGTAGGTGCCACTACAAATCGAAATGACTTAGTGCTAGGCAAGCCTACTTAAAGTTGCAAATTCAATATAACTTAGCACAATTAAATCTAAGTTTATCCTAATTTACTAATACCAACTGAAATATTAAACGTTCCTAAGTGGTACTTAAGTGCTTTCCCCTGTCGAGAAGCATTTCACTTCACAATAACTGTTTACTGAACTATTTCGGAATAGATGAAAATAGAGTTTCCATTCTCTGAGTAAACAAACAGGTCTTTTAGAATAAATTAAAAAGATTACTTTCTAAAAGGGAGGTCAAGACTGCAAACCATGAGACTATCAAAGTCGATGCGATTGCATACAAAATGACATCTTCGTGGAGTATTCTAGAATGCAATCCTTACAAATGGACTTGATAGAGACGCGTTTTTTTTTTTTTTTTTTTTGAAAAAAAAAAAAAAACATCTTTATTAACAACGAAAATTACAAGCAAAGGAATAGAAAAATTACAACTAGTATTTACAATTGAAACCATTGACGCGTTTTTAATATTCCTCAAAAAATATTTGCTTACTAGTATCTGACAGTAGTTTCGCACGCGGTCCGAGATAAAATGAAACCTATAGATACGATATTCCAAGTCAACAAAAACCTAACTATTATTCTATGGAATGCTGTTCAGTCTGTTCACATAATTATGCCCGTGGGGTATCGTTGCAAGGGCTCCAAGCAACACAAGAATCACATGTATGTACGTCGTGGGTTCTGAAAGTCTTAACTACTCTTGCGATTTTTTTATATTTCTTATCCACATTGTCTGTGATACTGACGATGTCACAATGTGGATGTACAGAGGGAGCGTAGGGCGTTGTCGGTGAGGTGTAAGATGTTGGCTCGCAGATTCGCACGTTGTGCAGCGCCAGTAAAAATAACACTTTTTAAGGCGTATTGTACCTCCTTCTACACGTGCAGTCTGTGGGCTGACATACACAAAAAGCCTGCAACGCCTTACGCGCCCAGTATAATAACGGTTTCAGGATGTTGTTGGGGCTGCCGCGGTACTGTAGCGCATCGGGGATGTTCGCGGATGCGCATGTGGATGTATTCCACGCAATCATACGCAAGCGCGTCGCATCCCTGGTGGGCCGCGTGCGCCGCAGCTCCAACAGCCTCCTGGCCGCGATGGCGCAGGACCTTCGCTCCAGCATCATGGGCCACTGGGTGATGATGCTGAAACCGGTCTCATCGCTGGTGGCTCAATGATGAGCCACAGATAGGAGTATTAGGTTTAGGTTTTATTTAATTTAACTTTTGTTTTTATTTTATTGTGGTTTATTGATTGTGTATGTATAATTTAATTTTTTCTGTGGATATATCACTGTCTGAAATAGATTTTTTTGAATTTGAATTTATCTTTACGGGGGATTTCTGCAAATTGATTAATTTCGATTCTAGTTTCCCCTTTGTGGGAATTTTCAAGGGGATTTCTGAAAATTGTTTTATGAAATTCCAGTTTTTAATAATTGTATATTGCAGCCTGCACGCGTGAAAATATCATATTATAAGTATAAGTATAAGGTGCTGTACTGTAGGTACTACAGCAATGCCCTAACGTCCTATGGACTTAGACCTAGGTCATCCGAACGACGCCGTAGGTTATTTTTCAGCTGCTAATCTACTGATCACCCACGCTATTATGAACTAATTGAAATTGGACGTCTGACTCGAGTGGATCTAAATTAGAAGGAGCCAAAGAACTTTGCTCTTTGGATTTGTTTACTTTTTAATTTAAATTTTAGGGGCATTGGTTTATTTTTAAAAATAATTGTATTACGTGGAAATGGTAGAGTTTTTGACCACTTGAGTGAAGATGTAAATAATCATAAATAAATGACTAAATTAAAATCATCTGTTTCAGAAAAATTCCATAGCCACACTTTAAAATCAAATACACAATCAAAAACAAATCATAAAAAAAACTTTCAACAAGTTATAATAGCACTAGCGACCCGCCCCAGCTTCGCACGGTTTTATTATACGTATAAACCTTCCTCTTGAATCACTCTATCTATTAAAAAAAACCGCATCAAAATCCGTTTTGTAGTTTAAATATTTAAGCATTCAAAGGGACATAGGGACAGAAAAAGCAACTTTGTTTTATACTATGTAGTGATAATAAGCAATATAAGTCTTTATTAATACGAAAATTTCAATTAAGGAATAGAAAAAATAACAACTAGTATAAACAATTGAAACCATTGAGCTAACTTTTTTTAACTTTCGTTTCTCTATTGGTGCAATAAGATTGTCATAGTGCAACTCAACCTAACTAATATAGTTATCTTTAAATGTATTTTTATAGTTTAATAATTGTACTTAGAATTTAAGAACCTAAGAAATAAATTTATCTTTATCTTTATCTTATCTTAACTGCAGACGGTTGCAAACAGTCTCAAGGTAGCTCAATTGATCCATGTCCCGTCCCCAATACAACGAGTGATACAGATTAAGTATGTATGTCATTATTTAAAAAAAAATCATTTCTAATACTAAGATAGTTTAAGAAGTTTTTAATAGACAGTCTATGGAGTAGAAGTTTTATCTACGAATATAAGCCAGTTATCTATTTAAATTGGATATAATCATGAGTTTATAATAGTGCGTAGATGTAGTTGTACTATGTAGTTTGCTTTTTCCGCATCGTTAACAAGTAGTTTGCCAAATTGAGTTATTTATTTAAATTTAATGGTGTCATAGTTGTCGATGACGAATATCTTGCTATCTGATATACAGATCTGGGTGCTTATTTTACTAATTTCAGACATCGTATAATATACATACAGATTTGGTAGATTCGGAAGCCTATTGCTTTCTCAATAGTATTCCACTTGGGTCATAGTTCAAGGTAATGTCTCCGCAGACTCATTATCATCATCATCAGCCTATATTACTCCACTGCTGGACATAGGCCTCCCCTAATGAGCGCCATAGCGCCCTGTCTTCAGCTTGCCACATCCAGCATTTGCCAGCCCATCTGGGCTGCGTTTGCGGGTAATCTTACCCGAAAAAATTTTCTTTGGAATAGGAAAGCTATTTCAGCGTGAGTTGCCCCATATGTGAAGGCCATTCTGAAGCACAGAGGCCACATATCCGTGACATGACATGCCTTTAATGCTGATTGGTATGGAGCTTATCTGATCCGCCTTGGCGCGAATGCAAACCTAATTGGTTTAGTACATACGGTTCGCATTTAGTACAGTTGTACTAAACTTATTAGATTCGCACTCGGTATCAATTTGTTTAATATTTGTATAATTTCCATTCCATTTAATTTCCATCTGCATGTTAAACTTGCATGTCCAAGTTATTGATTTGACATTTAGAAATTAATTTTATGATTTAGTTTTGAGTTTCTTTATTTTTTTATGTTTAGTCAATTAATGATATGTATAAAACGATTGCATGCCGAGAGCAATGACTTTATTTTATCTCAAAATAAAGATCTTTATAACATTGTATTTCAAGCAATAAATGACCTTTTAACTTTTTTACTTTACCTACGATATATTTAGATTTTGCAGAAAAAGTCTAAAATAAGGTAAAAAAGATATTTATAAAATAATAATAAAAAATTCTTCACTTCTACGGGAATATGACAGGATAGGATAGAACTGAGAAATTAAGTATGTCAAAACCTGCGATGGAAAGACTGTTGCCTGATCTATATCAGGCAATCTATATCGGAGAACATGTACCAATGACAGATGCTCAGGGCTTAAGCTTATCTATTCTGTAGCTTATCTCTAATTGTCATTATTGTTTATTCTGTGGCTAAGTATACCAATAAGAACCAATTTAAGCCAGAAAATAAAAAAATACTTAACCCCTGTCAGAACACAATGAAATCCTATAACGAATCTATAAAATAAACGTAATAGCGAAGCTCAGTCCATTTCAACGCGGTATTACACCTAAATTCTCCTCAAACACCTAAACCGATCGTTACTATGCCATAAAAATGAATTAGCTCAAAATAAAACCAGCAAATTAGATCCACGTGCTATAAAATAGAAGGAACGTCCAAAAGAAATAGGTTTTTAAGCCGACAAGATCAATGGTCTCAAGCAGCGTGGCCGGCAGAGGGTAAGTCAAATCCATAGAAAAGTAACTCGCGATATGAATTAGGTATACTTATAACATAAAAAGATGAATTTGAGGTAACGACTTCTCAAAAAAACATAGGTACATGGTGCAGGCATCGAACATACCTATGGTAACAGGGAACCTTTAATATGTCCTGCGTTATGGTTCTAAGGAGTGTGTAATGCAATAAAAATATTTTTTATATAGAAAGAGGGGGTGAACGCCACTGTCATTGCAGGTTTCCTCATTAATGTAATAAAAAAATCCTTCTACTGGATATTTTCATATACATACTAACATAACTAGCTCCAAAACTTCTATTTTGTCCCCATTGGTACCATACCTTCCTGAGGATTGATAGGTATCCCATTATGCATTTACATCCCGTTCGAAAATCTTTAAAGGGGGTTTCACTTCTATGCTAATCAGCTCCGTTGCCACTTCAGAATGGATGGTAGTGAGGAGGTGCAGTGGTAGCTAAACGACCACTTTTAGAGAATTCCTTGAAGTCCCTTCTAGTATTTATGTAACTTGAGGCCAGCACTAGGAAATACATTTTCTACGTGTACCACTTTATCTTTTGGAGCCTTCACAGTTATTCATTTTGGTCTGAACTGGAGAACTATGTAAGTGTGACGAGTTTCTATTCTATCATGGAAATCACTGAGGTAATAAATAATAATTGTACTTATAAGATTGTATTTTCTAGGTCTTATGAAATAGACTTTCTGTTACCTAGAGTCAGATTTGACGAGTTTTAAAGTAAATTTAGAACATTGAATTGAACATTATGTACCTACCTTCTACCTATAAAGTAGATCTACTACCCAAAGAAGTATTAACACCACTAAGACAATTTAACAACTAAAAATGAAAATCGCCCTTTGTGCTTGGATTCTCTTTCAGATTTTTATTACTGGATCTTTCACGGTTGGTTTTTACCATCTAACACAGAAATAAAATTGATTGATGTTCCATCTACTTCAATCAAAACGCTGTTTTCTTGGGACAAAGTAATTTTCAGCCTATCCATTATCTGTATGAATCAATCGGAAGAGAAACAATGCTGAGTTTGTTTGAGATGGCACCAGGGGTCGCTGTAAAGATCTCGTCTATATCGGCGTAGGGGTGGATAAGGGGTAAGTCACAAGCGAAGCTGTATATACTATATATATAGTATAGACATTGTAAATGAGACATTGCATACGTAACAGTAGAAATACATTGAATCACATATACCTAAAACACCATTGACATACATGTATTTCACGCAATAAAAATATTTTACTTTACTTTACTTTACTATAGCAAGTAATATACATACATAGCTTTCGCTAAATAAGTCTAATTTTTCAGGGACTTGTAAGCCTTCTTAAGCCTCGACAATTTTGCTTCAAAACACCCTGACATCGGCTGTTCAGTTTTAAGAACACTCCCATAAATATAGGGTCTCTTACAAAATCCTTCGTCCTAAACTTTGTTCAACATCTAGGTTTATCCGTTCCAGAGATTGGTGTGCACAAACAAACTCCCTAAATGTACATACCTTATCTATTCCGCCTGGTAAATATCTTTCAGCCGACAACAAGCAAATTCAATTCCTGTAGAAAAGTCAATATTTGTTTTCTTGAAGTCTTCATTTTTTATCTGTTTTAAGGTGATTTCTGGTCCAGGACTAAGCATAGCTCCGCTATTAGATGGCGCTGATTTTCTATGTTGAAGTTTTTCACTATTTTCTTATTAAATTGTGCATAATTGTTTAATTGTAATATATTTGCCGCAAATGGGATGTTGTTTTTTGTGTACCAAGCAATTTTTCAAGTGTTGAAAGCATCTATGGAGCTTGTATTTGGGAAGAGCAAAAAAGATTTTGCCTGTGTGAGTGATCGGCCGCTACGAGTCACTCACACAAAAAAAGATCTTGCCTGTGTGAGTGATCGGCCGCTACGAGTCACTCACACAGGCAAACCCTATAAATTCAGTGGAACTAAAATAACTACAGCTCTACAACTACAACAGAGATAATTGGAGACGCCTTAGGACTAAATATTTTTTGGACCAATATTTCCGTTTTCGGGACATTACTAAATTACATCTAAAATTAATTCAATAAAACCACTAGTTAACGAACTAATTTTCGACTCTTGTTTTTTTTTAAGAATAAAAACAGGCTCTATTTACATTTAAAAAAAAATTGGAGGTAATTTTCTTTTATCGTTTTGAACAATTTAAGTAAAAAGGCGCAGAGGGTAATGTTATTTACAAACTAGCTTATTAGCTAAAGAATATCTTACAAATCATAGGTAAAAAAAAATACTTTTCATGCTATTTATTAATTTCGTTAAATCATTGGAATTGACAAATAAATTGAATAAGTTCACAATAACAATCATTAATTTTAAATGTACTCACTGTGAAAGTTGTTCCAATTTTATAATAAAATTACATTAAAATTATTAGCGTAAGGAAGTCTCCACTTTTTTTGACTCTGTTCTTTGTGTACTTAGGTATTTTAGCTCCGATTTTACGACCACTTATAAAAGATTAAAAGTAATACAAATTTTCACAGTATTTCAATAACTCACTTTGGACTAGCGGTTTGAACAGTCGGGTGGGTGCGACGATGTATAGTCGTACCTGGGTTCGAAACCACCGAAAATTTAATTTACTTTTTGCTTTTTGAAAATAAAATATCCACAAAATTTTGATACATCCCGTTAGTACGGGCTCGAATCCCTTCAACACTACCAAAATTTTTGATTTTTATCATTTTTATTCTTTATATTTTGAACAATGTCATAGACCTAGTACAAACAAATTCATATTTGTCATAAATTACTTATTGTAAGCCTTCCTAAGTCTATTTGATTGTTATATAAAACTTTGGTAGACTGTTCTGCGTAGGTACATCCCACAAAGGGTCCTGACCTCGTTTCTAACGGTATGACAAAAATAAAAAGAAACAATTATGTACTATCAACACCAACTGATTTTTATTTTATTTTAGCTCTTACGCCAGCTAAGTTCAGGCATTTTTACAAATCGCTCATTGAATGCAAAACGGCCACATTTCAAAAATTTAGAAAATGGTTTTATTTCTGATAAAGTATATTTTCTTTTGAGAACATTTCATAAAGCTAGTTTAATTTAAATATTTATTTCTTTTTATTGGGATAATTATCTTAACTTTGCTTCAAAATTTTAATGCAAAATGGGCTTTAGAGCAAAAAATTACGAAAACAATGATGTTTTAATATTAAAAAAGAAAAACTTTAACTTTTCAAAAAAATCATGTCCAAAATTTTGTTTTGGCTCTCTGTAAAAAGTTACGATTAGTCCAATAAAAAAAATATTTATATAATTCCGGACAGTCCACACAGCATCATCTAGCCCCAAGGTGAGCAAAGCTCGTATTATGGGTACTAGTTGACTGATAAACTTAATACAATACATTACATAGATAGATATTTTTTTTATAAATACATAGAAAACACCCAGACCAACGGAACAATTTCATGTTCAATTTCTGTAGATCGTACACAATTTTTTCCGACACGGGAATCGAACCCACAACCGGTCGCAGGCGGACCTTCGCCCACTGCGCCACATCGGTTGTCGCTGATGAATGATCGAAATGCTTTGCATACAATCTGACACGTCTGATGCTGGGGCCACACTACCGTGATATGCCGATAATTATTTTAATTATAACTTATACAACACCTAGGTGTAACCACGATTTATGGCCATAATTTTACAATGCCAATCAATATGGCAAATGGCGGTAGACAATAGCTCCGGCGGCGGTCTTTTTTCGCACATCAAAGAAGATTACCGCAGTAATTAATGCGTTTGTGGCCACTACCGTTTGTCCAGTGTGCAATATGAGCTCACCGGCGACGCACGTGATATTTTTACCGCCTTATTTATTGACATATCTAGGTAAACTCTAGTGTAACCACACCAGGTCATGCAGTAATTTAAACGGTAATTTAATGTCATAATTATTGCGGTAACAGCCCGGTAGACGGTAAGGTAGTGTGGCCCCAGCGTAAAACTCTCTAAACTGGTATCTATAAGCAAACATTTTATCTGTTTACATAGTGTCATTTATTGTTGTCATGGAAACGGAACGTAGGCTTCCTAGATCTTATTTGACATGCAGCAAAAATAGATAGGTATAAATACTTGGACGATGGAAAAACCCTTTGAGAACGGTAGACTATGGTATTATTAGATGATTCTTTAGATAGCACACAGATGGCGATTCCGTCGCCGCCATCACACTCACATGTTCAAGTAAGCGGGCGTACGACACTATCCGTGTTCACTCACGCATTGATAGAAATGGCCTAAAATTTTCACGTTATTTCTAATTATACCGAGTGTTTTCATGAATCAAACACAATTTGCCGCAAATAATGACGAATAACAAAGCCAAAAACAGTTATTTATTTGTTAAATTATGTCCACATCGCTCATATTTGGGAAAATACAAACGTATGAACGATCGAACGAATCGAACAACCTTAAGTCTATATGACGGGCTTGATGCCAAGCAAAAAGGCTTATGGCCTTGGTTACCATGTAAAATACCCAGCCCAAGTCTGACAGACAAGAGCGCAGTCTTTTTGAGATCTACTTTCATCGCGGCCTGTCTAGTCGCTTGTGTTGGTTTTTAAATTTTTATATTTTCTTAATAGTTACTTATTGTTAATTTTTTTCTTCTAATTGTATATTTTTAATTATCTTATGGTGTACCTTTTAATGATGCCATATATGGCGCTCATTAGGAGAGGCCTATGTCCAGCAGTGGACTATTATAGGCTGGTGATGATGATGATGATGTACCTTTAAATTGTTCTAATTTATGTAATTGTTGTATTATTAATTAAGTAAATAAATAAATAAATACACCCTCGCATCATTAGACAGCAGGAAAGCTGATTCCTATTGGTAGAGACAACCCTTACATAAAAGAGTCAGTTTTTCGAATCTCCCATAAAGACCAATGATATTATAAATATCATTGATAAAGACACGTTTATGTCTTTGCCCTGCCTGCCCACGACTATATTATTGAACTCTGAAGTTCTCTGGAAAAGTCACCAACGGAATCTGAAAAAATAGTACCTCCCTCGCTAAAGCTTTTACCTTGAGTGTAGAATACTCTAGTAAATCATGTTTCGTTGAGTCTATCTGTTGCAGCATTCATAGGGTTGTAAAATGATTTTACTGTTCTACTTTATGATGCCCTGAAGCTAAGCTTTTCATCGTATCAACCTATTTATTTTTATCTCAGTATTTTGGATTCAAATTGTTTGTTGCGGACATGAACGTGTTTTGATTATTCTGAGGTTATCTCGTAGGTCAAAGAAGTCAAGTTTAAGAAAATATTGTCTAATAAGACAGTTGGGAGATAAAATGTTAGGGACTCCGCTCATTGCACAAAAATAGTGGCGACGGCATCGCGGCGCGGTGGCGGCGCGGCGGCAAAGAAGCGTACTATGTCTCTATGTTTTCTATCATCATCATCATGCACGGTATTTGTTACCGTGCTTACCGTATGTTTTCTACGCGAGTGCATATTTCGACGCTCACTGCAGAAGGCGAGGCTGTCGGGGCGCGGCAGAGACGACTTTTTACCGACGCTGTGTTTAATTTTTTTTTGTTGCTTTAATATGCTGCGCATTTAATGAAATTAAAATTGATTTTCCATAAACTGTCCTTTGTTTTTTCTAGAAATAAACTGTCTCTTTATGAACTCTATACTTTATTTATACAATATTTTATCGTTTAAAATTTAAAACTTTTGCAAGAACAATGTTATGAACGTTATTAATATGCCTCATGTACAAAGCTCGACTCGAACTTTGTACATGAGGCATATTCCCTACGCCTCGACTCCGCATCATAAATATGCCGCCGCGACGCCGCCGCCTCGATTCTCGCAGTGAGTGGAGTCCCTTAGATTCATAACTATCTAATGTAGGTAGTTATTTTGATAAGAAAACACTGTTGGCAGGCAACTTTGAGCACCTAGGTACCAAGTTAAATGTCATAGAATAGAACATTTAAGCACATCAGAAACGAACTGTATAAAAAACTACTTTTTTTAATGTTATATCCTTATCTACATGATACTGAACTATTTGTAGTTTATAAACAATAATATTAAAAAACTATTGTAATATTTAAATATTATACTTTGCTTTATCACCAAGGTTTGCTGCAATAAAACTCTTTTAGGGAAGCTCGCCTTTGCACATAATATCGCTTATACATATTGTTAAGTTTTATGTTTTTTTATTTTTGTGAACAATAAAGATTTTATGATTCTGTATGTATATTAAATGTAGAGAATGTGAACTGTAAAAACTACAGGAAATACAAGATTGAAGATTTTTAAGTTTTTCTCTGTGTATATTAAGGAAGGTATTATTTTTGGTATCTATTGATCCTTATAATACCCTTGTTTCTCCGGGATTACAACTACACTCCGATGTGTATATGTAATGTACTTGTCACGTCACAAGTTGTGACCGACGGACAGTCAAGACGAATGAGCGGAGTCATGTTGACAAATGTAGAGTATCAGATGGATTAGTGGCGAGGCGGCTGACATTTGACTACCTAATACAGTTCAGTGCGTCTTGTACTGAACATGGCGTAGGTGTATATATAATAAGGTTGAGTTTTGGAGAGCAGTGAAAGCGAGAGTGGGTGCGTAGTGACTATAATAGCAAAGTCAAACAATGACACAATTTCTTTTAAAAATATAGTACATGTAGATTGAAAAGACAGCGCTTTTTTCTGAGGGCTGTCGGAAAGTACTTGTTTTGATTCTCCTGCAAGGGTATTTGAAACCATTTGAAAACCTTTTGACGATGAACGCTATTTTAAACAAGTGAATTCGAAAACTTTGCCATTTGAATTTGGATCCTTATTTTAGAATTCAAAATAGCAAAAAAGCGGAGCGGAGATTTTATGCAATCCTATTGGTTAATGCAATCCTATATTTCCTCGTTTCTCCGCTCCGCTGCTTCGCTCCGCGTCAATGGACAGGCAGCCTTATGATCTAACGGAAGTGGAATCGAATTCGAGTTTGACGGTTCTGGAAACGAATCGAATGAATTAAAATACCCACATTCTCTTTGCGGAAAGTCTCAGCTTCACACGTAAGATAAGAAGAAAGGAAGAAGAAATTTTTCGTTTTTGACTTGCCTTATTGTCGCCTTGCGTATGTGTTGTACTAACACAGTACCTATCACAACACACGTTGTTTTTAGTGTTTTGACCACGTATGAAACGCTTATGGTTTCGCTCTGTTTGTATTTTTTCCCCTCTTGCATATCTCATCAACTACCGTAGCACTAAAGTAACTTAAATTTAAAGTAACAATAAGTATCGTCGGCCTGTATAAATTAAAATAGGAAAGGAGGAAAATATCAGTACAAAGGTCCGTCAAATCCGTCAAACACACACCTGTTAGACGGATTTTATCTGGAGGGAAATTTAAGAAATAGAGTCCGTTTCATGAAAAAAGTCTCACGGCAACTGGTGGAACTAAATTTGACAGATTGCCATATGCTTGCTGGCTTCATTCGGTCGCACTACTACAGCGCCGCGACTAGGGGACTTCTTTCGTGAAAATCACTCTAGGTATGTTTTATGTGCATTAACATGTCATTTACATGTCATGTCAGTACTTAAATAAAATGAAAAGGTGAAAATCCGTCGCCATTAGCCTAATCACGGTTCGGAACAACCTTAAACCTTTTCCACTTAAATTTCCTTTCTGAGTAAATAAGACATCCCATTATAATTTAGAATAAACTTTATCTGGCAACTTTTAGGGTTCCATTTGCTAATTCATCGCGAGCTCCAGCCTCGTGGGGATGTAAAATATGCAGGGTTTTGTAACCAACGGCCCACTCAGTGCTGAGCAATATTTAATATTGCCTCGGCTTAAATAATATCTAAGAAGAATCTCTGAGATCCATTCCGAGAACTTTATTTCCCAGACATACTTTTATACTGCGGACTAAAATAGGGCATTTGTACTAGCTGTACAGATTTAGCTCGATAGAAAGAATGCGGAATATGTTTAACGTCTTCTACATTATCATGTCTTTTAGCTCTAGCTTAAGCAATAATTAAATACTTACTAACAAAAAATCAACAAGTGTGGTTGTATTATCATCTTCCAAGATCAAGCTTTGCCAGCTATGCAATGGGAGAGCAACCCTTAGCTTCTACTCAGCGCATAGCTCTAGCTAATATCAGTATACACAGCTTACTGTTGAGTAGACTGCTTCTTAAAAACATTGTTTTTTTAGTCTTTTGTTATTTATTATGGCCTTGATGTTTTTGATCAAGATATAAGTAACTACAAATAGTATGTCAGTTTATTTTGATTAGGAACCGGGTGCAACCACAATTTATGATTAGTTAATGTACTTACCTATATTTTCAAGAAAGAACAACGATACGAAGAACAACCATCAGTCCACTGCTAGATTTAGGCTTAATGAGCACCTTAGAGCCCTGCAGCTTGCCGCATCCAGCATCAGCCTGCAACCTAGTCACCTGGCCGGAGGGCGTCCCACACTACGTTTTCCGAGTCGCGGTGTCTACTCAAGAACACGTTTACCCAACGCTAAATAAAGTTCTTCGCGAGATATGGCCGGCCCACTGCCACTTCAGCACGTTAATTCTTTCAGCTATGTCGATAACCTTGGTTCTCTATCAAAAGTATTCGTTATGAATCTGTAGTGTGGATTATCCAGTACTATTTAAGTTTTTGCGATATATTTTCAGAATGTTTCATATAGTTCACCCTGTCTTGTTTGGAATATTTACACGAGCGGAAAAGGCAAAGATTTTATTAGATTGAGATGTAAATCCCTCTAAAGTTCTTTTACCGTACTGGCATTTAGTGAATTGTACAGAAATATGGAAGAATAATCTGGAATTCCTACACCAACTTTAGTAACTCTTGAAACAGAAAAATTTATTTTTGGATTCAACAAAATGTGGGTATCTACCAAATCTTTAACTACAGTTTCATCGATTGTTTCTGATTGATTTCATACACGTTTGATAGGTAGGTCAGCCAGTCATCCGAAGGCTTTTCCTTCGGATTCGATATCGGAAACTTTTGACGATAAAAGCTATGTCAAACAAGCGGATTCGAAAACTTTTGCCATTAGATTTTGGATTGTAAGTTCCTTAGTTTTGATATGAAATCAAAATAGCGTTCTAAAGATCTGACGGAAATGGAATCGAATTCGAATTTGATGTTACCGTTACGGAAACGAATCGAATGAATTAAAATACCCCTACTGTGCCTACTAAAATAAACATTCAACCATAAAATAATATTGCAGGCCATGAAATACTGCAGCTTTTATGTTTACTTCTCAAAATTGCATCTAAATATTCACGGCAACCACCAATCTTCCGTCAGGCCAAAGTGCAACCTCTAGTATGTAGCAATTCTGCTGAACAAATTCAAAATCTAGTAATTGTGACCACATTAAAAAATCTTACTTACTTCGTCTCCATAGGAACTAAATAATTTCAAAGACGCTCACGCGTTTGTATAGCCCTTCAAAACACGAGTAGGTGTTAATCGATGTTGAGAACAGTAAAAAACAAGTGAAAAACAAACAAAACAAAAGAAACGCTCTTCGCGTTGACTATTTTAAACTTTGCAGGAGGTGACACTTATGGTTTTGAAATGGATCTACTTTTCTGCTTACCAAAGTCTTCTTTGCTGCCTACAAAACAAAACACGTAAAAACATTATACCCACATAAAGCTTAGAAGCTTTTGGAATCACGCCTGTCAAGCTGAATATGCTAAGTTTAGTTTTTTTAAATCAGTAAAACTGCATTCACAGATTTGTAAAACATTTTATAAATTATGCTATGCAAAAACCACCCCCTTTCAGACTTGTATAACTACTTTTAGAATATTTTTTTAAAGAAAATATCTTCACTCAACGCTTTAAATAAAGGTTGACGTAAAATTAAAAATGACGTCGAAAGCGCGAGAAGGCAATTCTGTGAGCAGGAAGAAAATGTTTTTCATTAATTAATAAGATGGCGGCGCTGGTAACAGTGGCCACTCGCACTAGTAATCAAGCCTAGTGGGTACACAAGGAAGAGGAGACAGCGGGAAATAAATTAATATGCCATCAAATAACATTTTGAATAACATACACAATATAATATACGAGGAGAATTTTTGAAACGGGACCATAACGTAGTAATGCTATAATCTTTGGGCAGACCGTAGATAACGCTTATAGTTTTAACAGAAATCAGAAATCAATATCTTTATTTCTTTAGGCTTACAAAATAAGCACTTAGACAAGTCAAATTTAATACTATAGGTACATAATTAATAAAATAATAACAATTAAAAATTAATAAATAATAACAGGTGACATGCATGACGGCAAAAAAGTTTCCTGTTAAATTAACTTTTTCTTGCTGACTGTATTTTCCAGAATCTGTGAATGAAGTTCAGAATTTATTTAAAAGTTATGGATGGTCTCCTAGGAACGTTTTTCTGTACTTAACTATAAGGTTAAGGTCCATACTGCTTAAAAATCTATTTTGTAGGTATAACTACTTATATACATACGGTTTTGGATAACTCGCACGAGGTTGACTTATCCATCCATCCATCCATACAAACTTTTTCGTTTATAATATTAGTAGGATTTAACCCGCTTCCGCTTATGCCTTGGCCGGTGGCATACCTCGGTACTTGGTGCCACAGCGACTGTTCCCACTCTGAAATTTAATTAAACTATAAATGAATTCCACCGTTGCAAATGACCCGCGCTGTTATTGCAGATGCACATCCGTCCACCTTACATCTTTGATTATTATAAACGACCTCATTGGCGCAGCGGGCAAGAGTCACCTGCGAAACCAGATGTTGCGGTTTCGATTTCCACCAACAAATTTGTGTCCGATCTGCAGAAATTTCATCCGTTGGTCTAGGTGTTTTCTATGTATAATAAAAATTTATATAATGTAATAAATATTTCAGTTTTCTAGTACCTACACATAACGTAACACAAGCTTTGAGTAGCTTAATTTGGGGCTAGATGGTGCTGTGTGCATTTTCTAGCATTATTATTTCTTTATATAAAACTAGCGACCCGCCCCGGCTTTGCACGGTTTTATTATACATAATATAAACCTTTCTCTTGAATCAACCTATCTATTAAAACTGCATCAAAATCCGTTGCGTAGTTTTAAAGATTTGAGCATTCAAAGGGACATAGGGACATAGGGACAGAAAAAGCGACTTTGTTTTATGCTATGTCGTGATATATTATTTATAAATGTTTGATTATTATACTGTGTACCTAAACTCTCAGACATAGGGCGATGTCCATAAAACTGTTCTTGCTGGGATACTTGGTTATACTAGATTTAATAGGTTTACATACATGAGTGAGTCCCAACAAAGCTAGTGAGTTCCCTCAAAGGCTTGGCTTCTGGAGTTAATGTCTTGCAAACAAGTAGATACCCAGTCAGGTACTTAGTGAGCAGCTCTGTAAACTGTATGGCACAAACTAAGCCACAGAACAAACTTAGTGAAGCAGCGACAATGTGTTCAGATAACCTGCGACTGGAGGGAGCTAGTGGAAACCAAAGAGGAAATGTGATTTAACCTTTTTGCGCGGCGTTTTAAAAAAAGTTTGCATAGGTGCCGAAAAAGCTTCATGAGCTTTGAATTCGAGAAACGTTGAATAGGTACTATAAAAGCATCATCTGAAAAACATTATTCTATGAATCTGATACTTGAATTACCTACGCTGAAGAGAATTTCTAAAATGTAGGCCAGAGGCTAAAACTAGGTACATATAAAGAAGTGCTGTATCAATTGGCAGTTAAAGAAAGCGATTAATGTTTTTGATCTCTCCTATTGTAGGTACATACCTAAAAAAAATATTTTGATTCTACCATTTTTTGTTGTTGAGCGCCAGTAAAACAGTGCTTAAGACGTTACACTATTTTGACTCTTTCGTTCAGAAACCGTGTACAAACATAAAATACAATAAATAAAAATACACTAAATCTATAAAGTTTGTCAAAGCTCTTTTTTTTCGGGCAATTTCGCGAGTATTTTTAAGTTATTGCCTTTGCGCGGTGTTTGAATTTGGAATCGAGCGTTCTACACGTGATCAAACAGTTGGGTTTGCTTTCCGATGTACTTCATGAGTAATGCGAAGTCTAAACTCCCAGCACGATTTAAAAAAAAAGAATGGCTCGCTCTTTATCTTGTTCTTTTCTTTATAAAAGTTGAAAATGGAACAAGGATCGCCAACGTGTTGCTTTTTCTGTGGCCATTTTCAAGTGATAGTAAAGCCTCAACACACCCCTTGCAAAAAGTTCTACGCTCTCTCAGTGCTGGTAACACTAAAGTATCGAGGTAAAGGAAAAGAGCGCTACTCTTGTATGCCATCACAGCGCAAAAGTAGAGAAGAGAAAACTTACACTGTCAAATTTTTCTCCTTGTACAAAGTACAATGCAAAGGGCAAAGCAACGTCCGTGATTTTTATGTATAATTAGTAGTAATAAGTGATTTACATGTTCCTTAAGGCCCATTTACATGATACCATTCTCTTGTACATACAAGGGCAATAATTGAATGCAATAAATTAGGTGCAATAATTGACCTTAAAGAATTGGAAGCAACTGTTTAGACGCGGGTACTGGTAAAAAAAATTAAAACAATTATTGAATGCAAATCTTGACAAGAAATAATTGCAAGTGTCATATGTTTACACCAATACGATTATGTTTAGGAGATTATTGCTTTCAAGTCTTGACTTGTCTAAACACAGACTTGTAGGTGCGTGTACCATTTCCTGGTGCGTTGCTTCAAGTATTGCACGTATTTGCATTGGCGAATTTTTATTCAAGTGTTGAACGTTTTAGAAAGAGTTGTTTATTAAAAAAAGATGAGTCAAAAAGTGTTAAAATTGGTTTGTAACCCATACAAAGGTTGTTAGATGCTCCGAGAATCTCTTTTCTTGCTATCCATTTTTTGATCCAACACCTTTTTTTATGATGTTTTCTCTTAATTTCTTATCTTAGAAGAGCAGCAACGATCAATACACCCTCACTCACTGCACTTATACAGGGTGTTAGTGTGAACACCGTTGTCCTTGAAACCAGAGGTTCAGCATCATGAGTAGAATCCAAAACGGATGAAAAAAAATGATACTATTTTTTACTCATTTTTTTAAGAAAATTTTTATAAACACTAAACGTTTGCTCACAAACACGTGACACAAGTACTTCGACCAGGCGACACGTGGCATGTGCACCTCAGTGTCGGATCACCTTCTGTGCGAATATCCCGTCTTTTGAAGGGCACAAGTAATGAAGTTACGATCCAAGTAAGGCGCGGGTATAAGTACTTACGTAGGTAGGTACTTAAAGTATGTAGAGTGACTATTGTAATGTTTATTACTTGTTTTATACAAATTAATACTTACTTGCTTGTAATTACTTGTAAGATATATTAGGGACTGCTTATTTCTTTAGCTTAGGTCACCTTTAAAGCTCTCATAATGTGTTGGGAAGTTGTGAACCTGAAATGTAATGTTTATTACTTGTTTTGAAGGATTATTACTTACCTGCTTGTAAGTACTTGTAAGATATGTTAGGAACAGCTTATCTCTTTAGCTTAGGCCACTTTTAAAGCTCTCATAATGTGTTGAGGAGAAGTTCTGAACCTTAGTTCAACTCGTCTTATTCTTCCTACCTAAATTTGGGAATCTATAACAAAAACTTACGTGTAACAGAGGATCCTGCTCTAGTATACTCTTTGAACACTAGTTTAGGGCTTCGCCTTAGATATTTATGCCATTAAATCAGAATTTCGGCATTTTTACCTAAAAATACATTTTCACCTCACTTGTTATAGCAGATTTTTCTGATCTAAATCCTTATTTTATTTTATTTGTAATGTAGCTGCTTCACATAGAAATTCATGTTTTGTTATGACAGTCTTGTCATTTTTATACGTTTGACATGTCAAATTTTCTTCATATTTGTAAAACTAGCCATAGTTTGCATAGATTTTAGTTCAAACCTCTTGCTAAAATCTTAGCTGAGCCTGGCCGTTATGACCACTTTTAAAATTGCCGACTGTTCGATGAAATTTCATATAAATAGGAGAACATCGCTACAGTCGGGGAGTTCAATTCGAAAAGTCAACAAAAAAAAAAAAAAAAAAAACTGTCACTTTACAGCCCACCCGGCTATCTATGAAAGGGCTGAACGTTGCAGTTGATAATTTAGAGAATTTAGACCTACTGGTTGAGAAGAAAAAGGCTTAAAGTTTTTAACAAGTGTATTGAAGTTACAAATTATACAAAAACAAAGTCTTTCCGGTCGCGAAATCTAGTGCACAAGGTTAAAGTCCTTAACTGGCAGCTATTGAGACGTGTAGACGTAGTGAGAGAACGCAACCGCAAAGTCTCGCCTCCGCCTTGAATAGCGACGGTTTAGGTGGTGACCGCCGACTGCTAGGACCCGGAGTCTGGAACGCCGTGAGGTGGTGCTGATGCCGTGAGACCTGGAGCAACGGGAGATGTAAGAAGAGGAGTCACAGAGTAGAGTCTCCCGCTGAGGGACAATCCGACAATCCTCGTAGCCCGAGATGAAAGCTTCAGTATCTGATAAAGGACAGGCTAGCCTCTAGCGGCGGTAGAGTGGCCAGCCAGGGTCGCCGACCTCCAGGAAGTCAGACACGAAGTCGTCGAAGCAGCCTCGAGATCGTCTATTAGGGATGTCTTCTCCAGGCCCAGGATTCCAAGGTGGAGATGTTCTTCACCAAGCTTCGGGCCTCTAGGGGTCGGGGTCGACCAGTCTTCAGGCAGAAGGTTTTACGTTAGTTCATGTTCCTTCATTGGCTCTTCAAGTTGAACTCCCCGACTGTAGCGATGTTCTCCTATTTATATGAAATTTCATCGAACAGTCGGCAATTTTAAAAGTGGTCATAACGGCCAGGCTCAGCTAAGATTTTAGCAAGAGGTTTGAACTAAAATCTATGCAAACTATGGCTAGTTTTACAAATATGAAGAAAATTTGACATGTCAAACGTATAAAAATGACAAGACTGTCATAACAAAACATGAATTTCTATGTGAAGCAGCTACATTACAAATAAAATAAAATAAGGATTTAAATCAGAAAAATCTGCTCTAACAAGTGAGGTGAAAATGTATTTTTAGGTAAAAATGCCGAAATTCTGATTTTATGGCATAAATATCTAAGGCGAAGCCCTAAACTAGTGTTCAAAGAGTATACTAGAGCAGGATCCTCTGTTACACGTAAGTTTTTGTTATAGATTCCCAAATTTAGGTAGGAAGAATAAGACGAGTTGAACTAAGGTTCAGAACTTCTCCTCAACACATTATGAGAGCTTTAAAAGTGGCCTAAGCTAAAGAGATAAGCTGTTCCTAACATATCTTACAAGTACTTACAAGCAGGTAAGTAATAATCCTTCAAAACAAGTAATAAACATTACATTTCAGGTTCACAACTTCCCAACACATTATGAGAGCTTTAAAGGTGACCTAAGCTAAAGAAATAAGCAGTCCCTAATATATCTTACAAGTAATTACAAGCAAGTAAGTATTAATTTGTATAAAACAAGTAATAAAAATTACATTTCCCCAATAACCCCGGAAAAATTTTCGACTAGAGAAAATTTTGAGGTTAAGAATAAGACCTTGATCTAACATACTATCATCTTCCAAACATTCATCGTTCGCTCACATTCTGTCATACAGAGGGGATATGGTTCACATTCTATGACGCATACTCCACAAGGAAATATTCAATAGGAATACACCTATAAGATAACGTAGGCTTATTTATTTTTAATAGGTGTCGTAACCCGCACCTTTTTGAAAACCCGTTTAGAAATTTACATATTAACAAAGTTAAGATAAAATATTTACAAGTTTTAAGTCAAGTAAGAGATACGATTCGCAGACCGCATTAAGAGAGAGTCCCTTTATTCAAGAAAAGGACGCGATACGCTGTAATGTTTATTACTTGTTTTATACAAATTAATACTTACTTGCTTGTAAGTACTTGTAAGATATGTTAGGAACAGCTTATCTCTTTAGCATAAGCCACTTTTAAAGCTCTCATAATGTGTTGAGGAGAAGTTCTGAACCTTAGTTCAACTCGTCTTATTCTTCCTACCTAAATTTGGGAATCTATCCATGTATTCATAACAAAAACTTACGTGTAACAGAGGATCCTGCTCTAGTATACTCTTTGAACACTAGTTTAGGGCTTCGCCTTAGATATTTATGCCATAAAATCAGAATTTCGGCATTTTTACCTAAAAATACATTTTCACCTCACTTGTTAGAGCAGATTTTTCTGATCTAAATCCTTATTTTATTTTATTTGTAATGTAGCTGCTTCACATAGAAATTCATGTTTTGTTATGACAGTCTTGTCATTTTTATACGTTTGACATGTCAAATTTTCTTCATATTTGTAAAACTAGCCATAGTTTGCATAGATTTTAGTTCAAACCTCTTGCTAAAATCTTAGCTGAGCCTGGCCGTTATGACCACTTTTAAAATTGCCGACTGTTCGATGAAATTTCATATAAATAGGAGAACATCGCTACAGTCGGGGAGTTCAACTTGAAGAGCCAATGAAGGAACATGAACTAACGTAAAACCTTCTGTCTGAAGACTGGTCGACCCCGACCCCTAGAGGCCCGAAGCTTGGTGAAGAACATCTCCACCTTGGAATCCTGGGCCTGGAGAAGACATCCCTAATAGACGATCTCGAGGCTGCTTCGACGACTTCGTGTCTGACTTCCTGGAGGTCGGCGACCCTGGCTGGCCACTCTACCGTCGCCAGAGGCTAGCCTGTCCTTTATCAGATACTGAAGCTTTCATCTCGGGCTACGAGGATTGTCGCATTGTCCCTCAGCGGGAGACTCTACTCTGTGACTCCTCTTCTTACATCTCCCGTTGCTCCAGGTCTCACGGCATCAGCACCACCTCACGGCGTTCCAGACTCCGGGTCCTAGCAGTCGGCGGTCACCACCTAAACCGTCGCTATTCAAGGCGGAGGCGAGACTTTGCGGTTGCGTTCTCTCACTACGTCTACACGTCTCAATAGCTGCCAGTTAAGGACTTTAACCTTGTGCACTAGATTTCGCGACCGGAAAGACTTTGTTTTTGTATAATTTGTAACTTCAATACACTTGTTAAAAACTTTAAGCCTTTTTCTTCTCAACCAGTGGGTCTAAATTCTCTAAATTATCAACTGCAACGTTCAGCCCTTTCATAGATAGCCGGGTGGGCTGTAACGTGACACTATGGCATCGTGTACGATAGCGAAGACATGAAATATCAAAATCTTGCAAAACTAAAATAGGTGTTAAGCTTTTCTCATCGATTTTGGATTCTACTCATGATGCTGAACCTCTGGTTTCAAGGACAACGGTGTTCACACTAACACCCTGTATTTGCAAATGAAGAATTCAATTGAATACAAAAATTGCATACGAAATTTTTGTATGTACTGTTTATACCAAGAACAGTTTTGAATGGAATAATTGCCTAGTAGAGCAAGAATGTGACATGTTGTTCAGACGATGCCAGTCATTTATTGCTTCAATATTATTGTATGCAACAGGCAAGAAACTTTCATCATGTAAATGGGCGTCTTCAAGTTAACAAAATCTAGTTATTGGTTTCGTTCGTTATATTCATTACAGTCCAAACACCGTTTGAGTTATTTATAATATGCCGGTAGCTCTTGAGGCACCGCTTTTATCTGTAGAAACAGAATCTCCTTTAGAAGTCCCCTGTTGCCGGGAGTGTGGACTCAGCAACATAGTAACTCGAAAACGAATGATCCAGTGCACTAAATAAATAGTCAATGCGCGGCGGGTTCGAACATTCTCAACAGTTATAGGTTATATTAGGGTAAGGACCAAAATTTTTGCATGTTTGCACAACGGAAACGGAGCAAATGTAGCACAACAGAATTTGTTAAGGTTAGTGTACATGGGTCTAGAAAAGATCACACTGGTATAGATTATTTACATTCTCATTGTTTCTTAACCATTGAAAAATATATAAAGGTTTAGAATAATATATTAGCAAATACAAATATATTATACATTAATTTAATAACACATATTATAAGACATAAACCTGATTGAGAGTTAAAATCGTTAAGTAATGTTGTATACCTATCTTTACAAAATTCCATTGTAACACGTCACACAATTTCGTGACATTCGTCGCATACAGGAAAAAAAACCACATGACACAGCATTCAAAAATTCATACTGAAGAAATTAAACACCTTTATGAATACACATCAGAACTATTCAATAGTAGACAAAATAAGCTACTAGAATTAATAGTAAAAAGTAAGAAAAGTTGACGCAAAACACTTTAAAAGTCTTACAGAAAATCCAAATTTATAATGGTACACATGCACCTTCAACACGTTTTTGCAAATGAGCGAAAAACAACGTGACACGTAACAACAAAGCGGAATCGGCCTGAATTTAGTCACAACTTAGATGATGGTGTAGCCTTTGCAACAAAACATTATTTGTTATCCTATCTTGCCATGTTCTCGATTTATGCTGTCGCACAACTGAGTGACACAACGGAACGAAATTTGGGACACGCTTTTAGATTAATATTATAAATTAACTATAAAGTTTAACGAGACCGTAATAATAAAAACGTGAAGATAAATTCATGGTGAATATAAATAAATCAAAAAGTCTTTGAAAAGTTTTTTAGTTTTAGAATAAAATTGCAAAAACCTGGAGGAGTCGGAGATGTGCCATTCACATTTTGTATGAAAAACGAAAATGGATTCAGTATCCTTATTTACATAAAATTAATTTTACAAAAACCTAGTGAAAGAATTTTAGATATGAATAAAGCACAGGGTGCAAAATAAATTCAGCTATAATAATCAAGTATTAATATTCACATAAGTTAACAAATTTTTTTTATATGTTGATTTGAAAGTAATGTGCCATCGTACTCACGCAAAAAGTGCAAAAATTTTGGTCCTTACCCATTAGGTATATTCGTAATAAAGTGGAGATTTGAGAAATTAACTACTAAGTACCCCTACTAGTAGTAAGAATTATAATAATACATTTATTTAGTTCACAAGAACAGCGCACACAAAAGGCAACCTCTGTGGCGCAGTGGTCGAAGGGTGGACTGCGATGCAGTATGTAACGGGTTTGACTCCCGCCTCGGCATAAATATAATTTGTAAGATCTGCTGATTTTATTATGATGTCTTGGGTGTTTTCTATGTATAGATGTATTAAGAATAAAATCCAGCTAGTACCCATAACAAAAGCTCAGCTTGGGGCTAGGGTGCGTGAATCGTCCAACATTATTATTAGAAAATAATGGAATAGAATAAAAACAAAATCCAAATAAAATAACAAAATAAAATAATTTTCTGACGTGTCCAAGAGTCCTGCAGCTCAGGTCTAAAGGAATTTACGTGACGTGACGTTTAATTAATTTTACGTGGGTGAAGACACATGGCGCTCCTAGTTTCTTATAACTGTGATATTGACCCCTGAGGGCCAGTGATATTTCTTGTTATATCGCCTAGCGTAGGTTTTGTTCTTAACATTTATTGGCATTAACATTTAATGTGCCTCCCAGGAGAAGCGCGCAAAATTAAGATGTTTTCCATTTGGCGAGAGTTTTACGATATCAAGAGATTTTATCTTTGTACGAGTTTGCAGTTACATTTGCTATGAGTTAAGTTGTAGGCGTTTTTGTACGTAAGAGACGTGTGTGTCTTGAAAGTGTTTATTAATATTTTATTGCCTAAAACACTAATAACTACGTATATTTTAAAACAAATTCGCTTCTCGCTGTCTGCTTGTCTGTCCATATGTATGCTTAGATCTCGCGATTTCTATTTGTGTTAGTAATACCCCATCATCATCATCATCAGCCTATATTAGTCCCCCAACTAACATTTTGGTGTCAGTTACAGGTATTATTATTACTTTTAACTGTTTAACGGAGTAATAATGATCTCAGTTGTAACTATAAACTTTATAAGGTAGTTAAAATATAAATTGAGCTCGAAAAGTGTTAGTAGTATTATAATGAACGACGTTAAACAACTTTTAGAGTTACAATAGTGCTAACTGCAACAAGTATACTTAAGATGTTATAGGTTTAACCTGTTTATAACACCCAAATCTATACAACGGTGCTCGCTGACTCTCGTTAACACTTATTGTTGTTTAGTTATTTCCGTAAAGTGCCTTATAAGTATTTTGGTGTTATATTGATTATAAGGTGCAGACATTACTTTTAAAACAGAGTTTGTCAAGAGTATAAGTTCATTTTATGCTTAGCCGGTAGTATTGTCTTGGCTACAGTAATTGTAGTTACTTAAGACTATTAATACACTGTAAAGAGTACTAAAGACTGAGAACATTCTTGACTAAAGATGTTGTATCTCGAAATGTGTAATAGAACACTTAACAAAGACATAAAGCTTTAATGTTCGGTCGCCATTGTTTTGGTCAATTAACTTAAATATATTGAATAGGTTATTCAATATTTGACAACAAAATACTTCATTATTTATGTAACTTCTGTCATTCTACTGAAACCACTTAATTTAACATGCTACTGGCTAATAAGGAAAAAAATAAAAAAATAAAAATTTGAAATTTCTTTATTATTCTTACTTTATTATACTTCATAATTTTTATTTAAAATCTTAATTTAATCCAGGGCGCGTTAAAATTGAGATGAGAAACATGGTATACATTTACAGTAAAATTACCGCGGCAGATTATGTTCACTTCACAATGAAAACTTTAACTCCTTAGTGTTTGTATATATTCTCCTCTGTCAATTCTGTTACGCCATTCACTGATAGTCACATAATTTTATTAAGTAACAAAGTTCATAGACTTCCCGTCGTAAGATACAAAATACCTACGCTTGAGAATATTCTAACTAACTACTAAGCGATTAAGTGTCAAACAAGTATTTTAAATAGGTCTTGTAATATGTTAGGTGATATTTCGTTCTTAACCGAAATGATTCTAACACCTATAGTATTAACCAACTCATCTACAAGACATTTATACCGGTTAAGGTATTAGCTGAGAATGAATAAACACTCTTGTGCAGGTACTTAACACCCTTATACCACCCTTATACAGGCTTTATAACACCTTTACCTGCAAAATCGTGGGCCTCTTTCGTGGTTATATGTGAGTTAGAGCATGCTCTAACTCCATTCTTACAGGTATTTTTAACACTAAGATACTCGATTGGAACCGTTATAAGTATAATATACAGGTTATTTTAACGTCAACGTGCTAGTTGGGCCACTGCTGGACATAGGCCTCCCCTAATGAGCGCCATAGCGCCCTGTCTTCAGCTTGCCGCATCCAGCATCTGCCAGCAGTCCTTCGCAGATCGTCATCCCACCTGGCCGGAGGGCGTCCTACACTACGTTTGCCGAGTCGCGGTCTCCACTCAAGAACACGTTTACCCCAACGGTTGTCGGTTCTTCGCGCGATATGGCCGGCCCACTGCTACTTCAACTTGCTAATTCTTTGAGCTATGTCGATAACTTTGGTTCTCTGTCGGATGTATTCATTACGAATCCTATCCTTCAGAGAAACTCCGAGCATAGCTCTTTCCATAGCTCGCAATACCCCATTGATCCCATTTTAGCTAACTTAGAATACGATTTGCCAAAAATCTGTTGTTAGCTATTGCCTACGTCCTAAAAGGAAATGGAGGTTCCATGTAAAATTTGAGCTTCGTAGCTCTTGTAGTTTCACAGATCTCTTGATGAGTCACCCAGTTTTCTGATAAAAATATATGTATGTCAGAGTTATAGGGAAAACAGGATGATATTCATAATCATCTCCATAGAACTGAATCAACGAGGATCAATGTGGTATTGTCAGGGAAACACTCACGGGGTTATTCACTACACCAATCTTTACTGTGCGAATGCAATACCCGGGCATGGTCAATAACAAAGTTACTACGATAATAATGCGATTCAACTCAGAAGAATAATTTAGAAAATCCTAGAAATATTCACTGTCATGTTGCAACCAAAATAACGAAGTCATGCTAGAATCTTTGCAAAATAGTTGACATTTGTCTATCAACAGTCTGTTGTCCTTGAATCACAGCTTCTATGGACTGGCCGCCGGTAGAACAAAGAGACCGGATTCATAATCAAGAAGTTTTCATTACTGTTGACTATGAAATTCATAGTATCACAACGAAGGTTCGCTAGTATGAAATAGACAGAAATTGAGGTCTACAAATGCAGCGATCTGCGACTTATATAAAGACAAATACAATTTACAATAGAGACAATTTGTCTTTATAGGCTGGTAAGGCAGGTTAAAATGGAGTTACATTTTAACCTGCCTTACCAGCCTAAGTTCTTGCTCCTAGGTAAAATAAAAAAAAAACATAACTTATTTGGTGCAATACCTATGTATCTATTAAACCAAACAGTAGGTAACAACCTGCCTGAACCACTGTTTGCCCCAGTTAAATTAGCGTTGGCCCATTTGTTGATTGCTTTTGGTCCATTGGAGCTCATATCTGTTTGCCTGCTCTGCCCAAACATCTCTACGTCTTAGTCCTGACCTCGCAACCTTGCTATATTCAATCATCTAGGGTCCTCTGGGTTTTCTCGGTAATAATCGGACAATTACTAGGTTTGCTGTATAAGTTCTAATAATCTTTGACGTATAAGATCTAAAATATACCTCCTACTATATAATTGAATTGATGTTTTGAAACTGAACTATTAAGAATTAACAAAATCGCTTATTTTCTTACATGGTAGGTACCATGTAAGAAAATAAGCGATCTCGTTCGTTAATATCGTATATTATAGCTATAAGGTACAGATATATAAAAACAGCTTAGGAGAGAAAAAATAGGTATTCTAGATGTAGTCACTTGGTTTCCACTGTGATTAAGAAAAGTAGTGTAAGTTGTTATATCAAATATATGTACTTGTTGGGCACTAAATACAAACTGAATTATGTAAATACCTAGTAATTTAAACATTTAAATCCCGAAGTTTGTATCTGTTGTCAATATTATAAAATTCATTATTACGCAAATTCACATCCGCTTATTTTCTCTACCAAGTTCACTTAGTGCTGGAAAGTGGATGTGTTACTGCAGAAAACTTTCAGTTATTTAACACCTCGCTTATTATGATGTTTAGCGAGAGGTTACCAAAGCCAGATTCACTGCAATAGCCTTCATTATGTCATTGTCAAGAACACGAAACACAATAGAACACTAAATAAAAAATCAAACCAAATAACTAAAATAACCTTTAACAACTTTTTTCAAACATGCGCTGTCAAATCCATAAACTAAACTGAACGTGACTCTCTATATGCATCCGAGTATTCTTTTTTCAACTAACGTTTGAATAAGGAACGTATTTTTAAATTTATTCTCTTTCCGGCATTCGAATTTCAAAGTAAACTTTTTAAAATGCGTGGGATAACAGTGCTTTTTATATTCCTGTGGGCCGTCGCGACTTGCAACGCGTTTCTGAATGAACAAAATGGAGTCGAAGCGAGGGGGAAGAAAAAGAAAATTGCTCTATTTGGTGAGTAAATCGAGTGTTTCTTGCTCTTTATTTTGTACCGGCTTTGACTTTGTAATATTTATTTTATTTGGCTTCAGTTAAACTGAAAACTTCTTAGTCTTCAGTTGAAAATGTATTTTTCATAGGTTAAGAGTCCATAGGTTAATTTATGCACGAAACTGCCTATTTTATTTCATTTAAACCGTCAAACCACCCTCTTAATTAAGTTAATAACTTTTACAAGGGGTAAAAATAAAGCAGTAACTGGCAACAACTTCAAACTTTAATTTGCAAGTGGGTAATAAGAGCGCCTGAATTTAACGACCATACCTGCGTGGCAACACTGAGAATTATGAAATTTACAAGCTCATAATTTTAATTTAGTTGGCGGCAATGAGTGCCATAAGCTAGCATATTATTTTAAACTTAAATAATTATTTTATTCAGAACTTTAAAGCATAATGCCCCATTTTGACCCTGGTTTCGTCTCTGGGCTAAATATGTGTTGGTACCTAGAGACATCCATCATGGATCTCGAAAATGGATCTAACGAGGTCCACCCGAGCTTTTCCGCGCTCTTTGGTTTACCGTTTTTTGATAGTACAGATGATACAAATTGGCTTGTAAAAGCATATTAACCAACATGATTTACTTGTCTCAATTGTATTATTATTCAAAATAAGTTCTTCGGTAACTAAATGTTTTTGTAACTTGATCTTGTTATTGATTTTCACACCGACTATATAGGTACCGTGTAGAACGTGAATTGAGACTTAAGGGTGAAAAAAGCAATCTACGAAATACTGGTGCGAAAAATCCTTTTGCATAGGTCAGATCCACTGATACAGGAGGTGGACAGTCGCGGCATAAGGACACTTGCACCGCTATCAGCCAATTAATGTCTTGTTTCAGTATTTCGTCCATTTGTATTCACTAGAGTCTTTTTCACCCGGTTTTACGGTAGCTACCTAGATACCTACTCGATCATTATGATTCACTAAGATTCCCAAGTTACATAATTTGCATCCGGATGAAGAATTCATCCACTTCTATTATCTTGGAGTTTGTAAAATCGACCACAATATTCATAGCTCATTAAAATATTGGGTTATAATTAAATTATAATCCTCATTTTCGGAATCAACAGACCCTTAATACAACCCTGTACGCTCGGCGCAGAGCCACCGGAATGGAAAAGTGGCATTCGATAATGGCTTTTCAATCGACGTTCACATTTGAATTTATTGAATGCAGCGCGAGGCATTTCAACACGACTCTTTTAAATTCTATTCACACACAGATAGAATCCTACTGGGTAAATATCATCGGTTATGATGTTTTGAAATCGCTTTCATTTGAATTCACCGGTAAAATTTCCAGTAGTTCAAAAGGCAGTATTTTTGGTATGAAAAATGCCTGCAAACGTTGTTTTTCAGTGAAAAATGATTTCATATCTTACGTGAAAGCCATTTTAAGTAGGTATTGTTATTGTCCCCATGCTGAGCAGAGCATAAGGATTGTAGATAAGAAGATAAAAGGTTAAGAATCGCAGTGGAGGTGTTAAAAGTACACTGAAGGAAGCTACTGCCCTTTCTCTGGTAGATTACGACATTCACGGGACGAGGTGTTGATAGATAGATTAATAGATAAAAAGTTTATTTAATTCTACAGATACACACACATACAATTTACATAGATAAACCATTTAAAACAAAAATTAATCGTAAATAGGTAAGCCTAGAAGCAAAAACACTACTTTTCAGCCAAAACCAGATCATGAGCAAGCAGAACGAGTACAAACGGATAATGTGTAGGTTCCTTAAATCAGTAAAACAGTGAAATTATTTTTTTTTCTTTTTCAGTGTACTTCGCGGACATAATAATAAAGAAGATATTCGTTCTGAAGCTGATCTACGCGTTCGTCTTCTGGGTGGTCATCCACAAGGCTGGCTACTTCCTCAGTTGGTTCGCCAGCTATCTGAAGGAGAAGAAACACGAGTTCCACCAACCACAGCCAGTGTACGGCCCCCCACAGTACGGTCCCCCACAGTATGGGTCTTATGGCCCCCCGGAATATGGTTATGGATCCTCTGGCCCCTATAGAAGGCAGGAAGGGGGTTATAAGAAGAGGTGATTGTTATATTGTTTATGGACGGAGAACTGCCAAAAGTTTTGAGGTCAATATATTTATTGTTTTTGTTACATATAATTGTTTCATTTATCTACATTTGTTTGATCAAATTGAACATATAACCTCAACAATTTCTACTTCCCCACTTACAGTTGACTACTTAGACTACGCTGACCCCTGATCCCTTGACGCCACGGAGGAAATTATTAACAAGTTAGAACGACTTCAAAATTTATGCTTCCGATTTATTTTCGGTTTTCGTAAATATGATCACGTTTCAACATTCAGAGCTCAGTTAAAATGATTTCCAATCCGCTGCCGGCGTGATTTACACGTTCTCTCACTTCTCCTCAAAATTCTGAACAATCCACTTATTCCTTCTAAAGTTTCCTGTCCAGTCTTAAAGCCGCTATGGCGGCTCATTCACTTTCGACTCAGCCAGGCTATTGAATTCTCTTCCACATGATATGCCAAGGCCCTCACTTTTCATCTTCAAGCATGAATTCAAAGGGCATTACCTATCTCCATGAATTTGATGTACAAGTATTGTATTTTAAGTACTTTTTATTGAGTATGTATGGAATTGATTATGTATATTATGTTATTTGGAATTTATGTAGTACCTATTTATATTTTTCAGTGATAAAAAACTTTCAACCGTAAGAGTATGCACTCGTACCCACTATTGAAACTTGACTCTCTCCCAATAAGGTTTACTGGAATAAAACTGTTTTCAAGGTTAAGCTCGACTTTGCTCTAGATTACCAATCTACTATAACTCATTTGTGCAATAAAGAATTAAGAATTTAACAACCGAATTCAAAAAAGGAGGAGATTCTCATTTACTTATTTTTTCGTTCAACCTCAAAACATTTTTAAATTATTTTTTATGATAAGTTTTGTTTGAAAGCTGGTAGATACTTTTCATGTAGTACATTTGAATAAGATTTGACAGGTAGTTTTCAGTATTTCATAATCACACGATCTTTTTGACTTCTACATTGATTATTTTCACATTTTGGTTAATAGTTTTTTAAAACAAGCCAAATTAAAGATAGATTCAAATAAAAATACCCATTCGATATCTTACAACTTTGAAATTTACGTTTTAGTTATCTAAAGTCGTTAGGAATTTTAAATACCTATTCGATTTCTAATCTAAAAGTTACTATCGATCAAACATTGAATCTGTACTTTATACATTAAAATCACAAACAAAATGTATATCAGAGCGATAAAACTTTGAAATAGTAATTTAAAATAAAGTTTTCCATAAATTTATAGGATCGTGATTTGTGGCGGTAACTTTCCAGCCAAAGTTTTAAATTGGAAACAATCAGAAGCAATCAAAAGTTTGCAAGTTTCATGTGCAGACAAACAGGGGCCCAATTCTGAGAACCAATCGCTTTACTACGATTATTGTCGTCTGATCGTCTATAGGACGACCGGTGTAGCGCGGTGGGCGAAGGAGATCTGCAGAAATTTGTTCCGTTGGTCTGGGTGTTTTGTACGTATAATAAAAAATATCTATCTATGCATATAATGTATTTAAAAAAAATACAACCTGGATACATTTGACACTCTTCTTTCCATCTGTAGTTTCTTTCATTAAGGGTATAAAATATGTCATTCTGAGACCATTGCCATACCATTGCCATTGAGAAGCGATTAATTTATTGGAATAAGGACCTTCAATGTATGCGTCAACTTTTCGTGGTAAAGCGCGATCCAATAATGTTAAACGAATTCGATTATAGTTTCGAATGTGATTTATTCATCTTTGTAGTTCAAATTGTACCAACTACAGAACTATTACCTAAACGAAATGATAACTTTTCCGTTTTGGTATTATGCAAGCTCATACTTATACAACATATTCGGGTATTTTCCTTAGTCGGCCTTACGACACCCACACACGTAAGAATCGACCCCTGCTACTCATAGCAGGGTTGGATTCTTACGCTGCAACCGCAAGGGGCGAAAATAAAAAAGTAAAATAGATACCGTTAGCTTAAGGATGCGTGGATCACACGGACTTGAATGTGACTTGTGCAAATGAGACTCTCGACCATGAAACTCGACCTTACGAGGTTATAATATAACAAAGATTCAAATGTCTCTTAAGAAAGCAGTAAGTTGAAATTACTTTGAATCTCCATATAATGTTACGCGAGGCTTTTTATCAGAAACAATATAGCTTTGTAGATAACATAACAACTGTATACGTTTATATGACTGAAACAACTTGCCGGTATTAAACTAAAACTAGAGACGGATGCCTCTAGTTTGTTTCGGTTTCGGTTATTTTATTGCTATGATAAAATGAATAGGCAGAGCTAAACATTTTTTTGACAAATATTTTTTTATGGGACCTATTGATTTACTAAATTTTATGTTTATTCTGCGCCTATAATAATTATTCATCCCTGTACTAAAGTCTCCCTTTCTCGCCCACTCTACTATATATTTCTCATATTTCACTCTACTATATACTCCCTCTATATATTTCTTTTACCAATAAACTCACCTGAATCTCTAAATCTTGTTTATTTTTTATTTGTTCAAATAAATTTTCATGTTATTGAACTTGTTATTAGTTTAAAATAAGGCTAAGTAACGTATTTTATTCTTTACCTGCATTTTGATATAGCCTCAGGTATAACTATTATATTTCCTCTGTCTGTGTTTACTGCTTTAAATGATTTCACTGTTAATCCTCTGATTTTTTGGAGAGGAGAGATAATTCATTTACCTATATTTATCAGATTTTTTTCGGTTTCGGGCAAACTAGAACTTACCCAGCACTATTCACAACTGTGCTTGTCAGCAAACAACGCTCATTAAATGTAATAGCTTAGATGCTATTTAATGGTTAAAATTAGAATATTTTAGTTCCTTTATGCTGGATGCATTCTGCCTAGCTGAATTTACACAGAAAGCATAATTTCTAGGAAAACAAAAAGACCGAGGGAAATTGTGTTAAAATAAATAAATAAATAATTCCGGACAGTCCACACAGCATCATAATAAATTTAAACTAGTATAATGTATAATAATTGTAGTCTGATAATTTTTCTTTATTTTTTACACTTGTATCTTGATTGTTACCTGAGTTTTATGGAACGGTGGTCTGTAACCTGAAACGTGCCAGGATTTTTGATATTAATATGCAACTGCAGCGCCTTTGTCTTCAAATTAATATACCTAATTTGTATTGTTTGTGTTTTAGAGGTGTCAGCTGATAATTGTACTGAATTTGGTAATACATAGTAGCGTGACGCAAATGCATGCTAAGTTATTTTGGTCTAAGATATTATGAACGGACTTTTTAACTTTTTGGTAAAACCTCTCTACAGCAGCAGATTTTCCAATATATTTTTTATTTTGCTCTGATAACTTATTGTGATTTGATTTTTAGTCCTTCTAGAGCCATTCATAAGCGATCATTTAATAAAAATAGTCATTTTTGTCTGTTTTAACCAACTTGAAAGAAGGAGGATGTTCTCCATCTGTCTGAAGTAGGAATATATTTTTGTGTGTATGTTCCCACATTATTTTCGTCAAAAATTGTACTGCTTACAATTGAACCGAGAAGAAATTTTATGCGATGAAAAAAGAAGAAGACTATCCCGAAATAATAATTATATAACGAGCGATAATTAAATAAATACGGCATTGATAATATTACTATAATTATTCTTATTTTATTCAAGCTACCGGGCGCTATGGATGGCGCTCATTAGGAGAGGCCTATGTCCAGATGTGGACTAGTATTGGTTGTTGATGATGATAATATACCATATTATGCTACTTTATATTTTGAATAAACTTACACAAAACCGCGGGTAGAAGCTCGCAGTAATATTATGTGAAGTCCTAGATTAGATTAGAGAGGTATCACTTGCTCTACTTGAACAAAATTTTCTATCGCTTGTTACGATCGTGTTACGTAAAAATTATAAATATCAGTTACTGTAATAATGCGATAGCGCTACCGCAACGTTAAAATGCAAAATGCAATAGTAATAATTCCGAGAGGGAGTCGCATTTCAGGCTGTTATTGGATTCCACCTCGTTTCGCACTCATTTCGCGCATTACAAATACAGGGTGACTCATTACCACTGATGTCACGTGAAAGAAAGCTAAAAAAGCTGTGAAACCTGAGTCTTCCCACTGTAGGACCCTACAGTGCAGTGTAAATAATAAATAAATTAAAAACTTGTTTCTACCCAAGACACGGTCTATTTCTATGTGAACGTTCAAAGGTTATTTATCTCATATGGGGACTGATTTATAATGTTAGCCTTAGTTTTAGTACAAGCTCAGAACTAAGTAATACCTATATGCTAAATACATACATCGACGGATGTTGCTTGAATAAATATATTTTTATATAATTGAACTAATTTTGTTTGTTAAACCGGTTGACACGTAGGTATATATAGGAGTTTACATTTTTGTTACCTCGCTAGGCTTGGGAAATCGGGTATGTAAACAACATTACATTTACAGACCATTCGTTGGAATCACCCGGTATAACTACCTACTTGGTTTCAATTTCAAAGTAGCAAGCATTAAGTTATTCCATCTGACTGGAATGCTTACTTACCTTAAACATACTTTAAAATACGAGTTTTAACGTTAATCGAACGGGAATTTCACATTAATATTTCGTTTTAAGTCAGAACTTTTCATGTGAAAACCACGGTACTCCACCAAAATGATTGAAATTACCGTTGAAATTATGAAAATTTTACTTTGATTTTTTGAGGGGTAATTGATTGAAATGACCGTTGAAATTATGAAAATTTAACCTTTATAATTTGAAGGGGAATTCGAATGTAAATTTTTCTTTCTTACAGAATTTTCCGAATAAATGGAATGTGAGCGCCTCCGTTTACAAATCCAAACGTTCTATTCTGCAGCAAAATCGTTCTGACTTTTTTCAAAGGATTTTCCGATTCCAATCTTTGTGTCTCGATTATCTGAGAGTCCCATCTCTTAGAAATGTTCTTAAAACTTTGAATACGCGCTTAGATTTAGCAAAGTAAACAGATTAAACTGGGAATAAAGAAGTTTTATTCAGATCTGAGAAAGCGATTGCCTACGCCAGAAAGTGGATGTAAGTAAAACTTTTTCTAAATCTCATTACAATATTCCATATGCCTACATTCTTATGCAAAGTAAACACAGTAGTGACTTCGTAAATGTAAAAATTTGAATACCGTAACGAGAAAGTTAAACAAAGAAAATTATTATTTTAACGCGTAAATTAGTCACAGAGAGGGAAACTCGACACTGAATTGTTTGACTTCCGAAAACAAAAGAACTTTCCTCCTTACTTAGAATTTACGGGTCGGTATCGATAACTAATACTTATTTATTAAGTAGAGCTCCAACAGAGAGGTTCAGTGCCCATATTTTCTCGGAATTAAAAACAACAACTCGTGAAATAACTTTGACGCAAAAGAGAAGCATAAAAACAAACGAACGCGGCGTTCTGAATTCGAAACCAGTTGCAAAAAATATTGTTTTATCACAACTGGCCAATTCTGAATTTAAAACCGCAAACTATTTTTAAAAAGAGGTTTTCAAAATTTTGTTTATTGTTTCTGACCAGTTGGACGAACAAAATTTATCAACCGTTTGAAAACTAAAGGGTTGTTAAAATGTTTAGAAGAATGATAGTGTTTTTGATGCTGATAGCTTGCTGCTATTGTGCTGATGTCGACCTTATGGAAGAAGAAACAAGGGCAAAGAAAAGCAAAAAGAAGTTGATACGATTGGTTGGTGAGTAAATTTATTTTATGATTTAATATTAGGAAACTTAGGAAAGCGTATCGGAATATCGTTTTCACCCTTAAAGAACTTCGTGTCAAGGAGATATTATCTTCGACACTGCAAATACGAATGCTGACGTTCTTTGGACACGTTGTACGAAATGTAGACTCCATGGAGTATTCGTGGCGTTCAAGGCAGAATGGATGGAAAGAGGCATCGTGATCGCTCTCCAACTCAGTCAAACCTCATCAGCGCTCTGATAAGTCACCAAGACCGAATGCTCCCAAACCGTAAACAAAACCGGGAACTATGGCCGTACATTGCACGAGCAGATATGTTTGTGGCTAATGTATGAAGATTGGAAAACCTAACGTTTCTGGAATACGACATGCTTTGAGGTACATACTAGTACTAGGTTGTAGGATTCATGTAGTCCGCATTATAACTTAAATACATTTGTACAATGTTTAATATTTTTAACAGTAATTAATTTAGCTCAGAGTAAATACTTTATGTTAATTTTTATTTATTTAAAAGCCAAAAGGCAATATTATATTAATAAACTGATTTTACTAAAATTGAGGGTCTTGTAAATTTATCTTCTCAAGTTCCAAATTAACAAAATTGAACAGCCTTTAACTACGTTAGAATTAGCGAACCAAATTACCCAAATAATTTCTATTATCGTCTGAAAATATGAACTAAATCCCAGGCGAATTAATTCAAATTATTGTTATTTACTTTGTTATTTGCCAGGATTATGGAAACTTTCAACTAATTAAGTAATTATATTCAACCGCTGGCTTTAGAGGTGAATTCTAATGTTACCAAAACGTCTCTATTCACGCGTATTATCTCGATATGGAAAAACTATATGTAACAACATGAATCAGCACGCTTCAACTCGACTTAAAATATGATGTGGATATTTTCAAAGACTTAAGCATACACAATCGTTCTCCTCATTATTTAATTCAGATGAAACGGTGGCAGACCGACACGACCGAGTAGAGGCCAGGCGTCGGACTGTTGTATCGATAAAGTCTTATGTCTTTGATGTAGTTCGAAGGATACATTTATCTTTATCGATAAATATGTACATTTATCTTACGAGATTATATCTATAGCTGCTCGTGCAATGTACGGCCATAGTTCCCGCTTACGTCTACGGTTTGGGAGCATTCGGTCTTGGTGACTTATCAGAGCTCTGATGAGGTTTGACTGAGTTGGAGAGCGACTGCGAGACCTCCTTCGAATAGTTTATTTGAAATTCTCGTATAGATATCTAAATGTACATTTATTTAGGTAAAGATAAATGTATCTTTCGTGTTGCATCAAACACATCAGACTTACCCAATATAGTTTGCCTTGCCGATTTTACTACCATCGATAGGTACAACAGTACCTGTTAAAGTTACAAATGATTCAGACAATTTTAATATTGAGTTAAGTTGTCCGAAAAGTGACTTAATAGAGATTATTCATATGTATATTTAATGAAAAACCGTGCATACTTTCCCTTGTTATTGAATGGTTCAAAAAGTTTTCAACATGGTTTTTTCGATGTCTGAATTTTCGTTAATGCATCGGTTGCGCCTCGCAACATCCTGTTGCCTTCAACTTTGAATCGTTCAATGTGAAAATGATAAGGGGTTTTGTAGGTTTGGTAAAATTCACCTATTCTATATATACTTAGGGTAATCCGACGAAACACCATGGTGGTATTTGTAATTTTTTTGAAATAAGAATAGACCTTTGTTTGACTATATACATAGTCTAATTGATCGAATATATCGATGATGCGAGGTGCAACCGATCCATTTTCGAGTTTATAAGTAAGTTCCAACCTCAGTGTAACCGACTCTGCGTATTCCGTAGGGATTCCATAGACCTACATCCGTAAAACTTAATTAGATCCTGTAAGTTACTTCTAATCAGAACTGTGGGGATTTGCTAACTCTGAGAGCATAACGTAGAATGGGTTAGTTAGAGAGTGTATCAAAAATACTATCAGATCAAGAGTTAGGTACTAGTGATTTCATGAATATACATATTACTTACATGACAAGTTTTTTTGATTGGTTAAAAACAGCATGCCATTAGTTCGCTCTCGGTTAGATTGTGTTCAAAAAAGGTCTATTGTATTAAAATAATTAAAATCATCATCATTCATTGTGGTTTAAAAGAACCTAATCCGATAAGCTTCAACAATTTGAAACAGAATGTTTATTTCTTAATTCAACTTAGTACTTGAATTTAATTTATTTGACTTAAGCAGTTGACTTGCATTTTAAGTTATGAGCTTTAATTTTAACCACGATGAACCAGAGCTGTCACAGCTAAATACATTTTTAGCTGATACGCTTTGCTTGTGCTCTGCCAAAACTAAATAGACACACTCAATTTAACCCCTCGTGCGCCGAAACCTTGCGTTTCATTGGAGAACTCAAATTGAATAGATATTTAACATTAAGCTGGTATTTGGTAATTAATAAATAAAATATTTACGTTATGTAAATACATTTAGTGAGGTTAAGCATTGGCTTTAAAAAGATCAGCTTTAAAAAAACCTTCGAATATGTTTTAGAAAGAAGTACGTTGTCATCATATTATTTTCTCCATAAAAAGGTTCACTACTACACACTACTTAATATACTGGTAGATACAAGACTTGAAAAAAAACTTGGTTCTGAGAGGTATAAGAATTCTCGTTCCCGGACAGGGTATTTAAATTCATCGGGAAGCCCTTCGGATTCGATATCGGAAACGTTTGACGATGAACACTATGGTGAACAAGCGGATTCGAAATCTTTTGCTATTTGATTTTGGATTCTCAGTTCCTCAAAATTAAAATAGCGTTCTAAAGATCTGACTGAATGTATGTATTAAAATACTTACAGGTGAACTAATGATGATTCGGTTGCAAACTCAAATAAATCCTTTATAAAATAAAATTACTTGAAATATAGATAGATAAAATTACTTGAAATATGAGGGAAAAATATAAAACGAAGAAGTCTTTGTGCAAGCATTTTTAATAAAACGGATTCATTTTGAAGGATCATTTTGAACCAGCCTCGCTAAGATTACCTGCTTAAAAGTGAGTAGCTAAAGTAGGTGGGCTCACTCGCTCACTCGCGGGTTCAGCCTAGAAATGCGGCGCGTTCATAACTACTTTGCAAGGTAGAGTTCCAAGCAGGTAGAGGGAGCTCCAGAATATCTTTTATAAAAAATATAAATAAGAGACATTTATGAGTACATTTTTGTGGGATGAAAAGTAGACTATGTTAGTCAAAGTTAAAGTCAAAGTCAAAATGCTTTATTTCCTTAAGACCTTACAGGACACTTGGACACGTCATAAAATTCATGTTATTAATAATTAAAACTAGGAAATAAAGTGCTCACTTTGATTTTTGTTCACTTCAATCTTTTTAAGGTAAAGTAAAGAAGCGAACAGAAACCTTTACCTTGTTAGGTTGTTATTTTTCGAGTTGGAGCAAAATATTAGAGGCCTAGAACTACGTCTATTCAACATTTCAGCCCGTTCTGTTGTTTCGGCGTGAAAAGGTAACAAACATCCATCCATCCATCTCTGCATCCAAACTTTCCCATTTACAATATTCGTATTACATATTCCTACTCATAACATTTTACCGACAAAAGCTTTGTACCTGAAAATATGACTTTCTCAAGAAAATTATCTCGCTTTTACTTATTTTGGGTTACCCTATATTAAACATAGGTAAAACTAAAGCTTTTAGATTCCAGAAATGCTTAAATGTATCTCGCTTGTCTATCAGCCAAGCAGGATGTTTAATTTGTATAAGCACGCAGCGCGGTGCTCAGTAGCTGAGAGAGATAACAATAATTAGTTTTAAGCACTCATTTATCTTCTGCCTGCATTCTCTTGGGACTAAATGACCCGGACTTTTTGGTTTTATTTGCAGTACAAAAAGATACGAAGGGTTAAGCTCAGACCTTTTTCAGCTTTAAACAGAATCGATATCTATGAGCTTAAATAAGATTAAGGTTAGAAAATCTTGAAAGAAAAATAAAATGTTAAGAAATAAAAATATGAATATTTTATTTAAAATTGAACTAACTGCAGACTACTAACAATCAAGAACTAAACTGATCCGTATCCGTTGATCCGATCATCAGCGAAGATTTCTTAAAAATCTCGCTCAGTACACAAAAAATGTATGTCGATGTCCTATCATATGAACCTTGAACCTTCCTTTATACCTTACGTTACTCTACTAGATAGTGGAAAAGGAAATAGTTTTTATGACAATTGTATAACAAATAGCGAAGATAATTTTCGGTTCAAAAGAAATATTGTACAAATACAGATGCTACCAATCTAAGAGATCCCTCATTATGTTATTTCCCGCCGGACGCAGCCGTGACAACTTGATGAGATGGACGTTGTAGGATTTATTCATAGATATAGAAACTGCCTTTCAGAAAATAAATTGGATTTAGGGAGGTACAGTTTGTGTTCCTGAAAAAAATACGTATTGTATATTATTTTAAAAATTGGGGGAAAAGTTTCGTAAGAATATGGAATTTATAACCTTAAGCTTGTGTTATATCTGCTATCTACCCACTACTATACTACTTTTCCAACTCTGTTTGGTACTTTTTATACGTTTTGATACAATAAAGATTATACTCCTAACAATTTCGCTTACTAAGCATAAATCTATTGTTTCTAAGACATTTAATGTATTTTTTCTTTGTTACAGCCATGGTCCTCCTATTCCTGTTCTCAAAAGTGGCAATCTTCAAAGTGGCAACTTTCTTCTTCTTCATGGCGTTTTTCCAGAAACTCTTCGCACTCGGTGGGGTGCTTCTGACCTACATGATGAAGAACCAGCAAGGTCCAGGACCTGTATCCCAGCCAATCACCATGTACGGTGCTCCTTCAGAGTACAATACAGTAGGGTACAGCTACGGCCCTCCTGATCACGAGTCTAACAACGAGTTCCCCAGTATTGCTGACTTTGGGAGCAGTTTTGTTGGAAATTTTGGGGGTAATTTGGGGAATTTGGGAGGAGCGTTTAATTGGTTGTCGGGGAAGCCGTGAATTTTATTATCGTGAAAGGATTTAAGTTAGTTAAAGTCTTTGAATGGCGTTGGGAGTAAGATAGTAGCTACTTTTTTATTTAACGAGAAAGTAGACAGGTAGAATATTTTAGAATTTAATAATAATTTATTTTTGTTAAGTTTCGGGTATATTTATTAAATTATTTTATAACAAAGAAGTCTTTATTGATTGTTTTTAATAAAATAGTATCTATCTATCACCTCATCATCCATCATCATCAGCCTATACCACTGCTGGACATAGGCCTCTCCTAATGAGCGCCATAGCGCCCTGTCTTCAGCTTGATGCATCCAGTATCTGCCAGTAGTCTTTCGCAGATCGTCATCCCTGGCCGGAGGGCGTACGTTTGCCAAGTCACAGTCTCCACTCAAGAACACCCAACGGTTGTCGGTTCTTCGCGAGATATCTATCCCCTGAACCGGTGCAAATAGATAAACGTGGCAGTGAAATGTATGGAGATAGACAACTTTACCTAACTTCATACAAGTATACTGTTATTTATTTACTGTAGGGAAGAAGCACGTTAATGAATGAAACCAAAGTTTTGGGGGAATTCGAGCTAACATTATTAAGGAAGTTTTATTCAATTAGAGTGTAATCACTCTCTACCTATATCTGCTCTGTGAATCACGCCTGCTTTCGTAGCAACGAATGTAGAGTTTTGAGAGATACAGAACCAATAATATGTTGTTTTTTAATTTATAATAGAAATAATTATACTTTATTAACAACGAAAATTACAATCAAGGAATAGAAAAAATTACAACTAGTATATACAAATGAAACCATTGAGCTAACTGCAGACGGTTGCAAACAGTCTAAAGGTAGCTCAATGGTTTCAATTGTATATACTAGTTGTAATTTTTTCTCTTTTCGACTTCGTTCAAGTATAATTAGATTTTAAACCACAATTTTCTGCAATATATCAGGAACTCAATTGTTGTAATCGTATTTCGACCATTTGTTTTTTTTTTCTGATGCTATTTGCTTTATTCATAAATTTATATAAAGCGAGATATGGTTACGACCAAATCGCTGTGAATAGATCGCCTTATTCTCATATCATTACGGATAACGTTCACCCGCCCGCCAATATGCCGGATTCCCTTATCGCCACTTAGGGCCTTTATAACCCCTCATGACCCCCTTAGAGACTCATACAATACCTATGGTCGGCCCTTTACGGTTATGCCTTACTAATTTTGGTGTCCCGTGGGTATGAGATATGGTGTTGTGTAGTGTGAGGGAATTTAGGTTCTTTGATGTTTGGATGATGAAGGTTTGACGTTCTTCATGATGTTATCTGATAAATGAATGAAGATCGGTCGTAGTCATAGAATCTTTGCACTCACACAATCCGCCATTTTGTTTTTGACGTTGACATTTGCACGTACTCTTGACCTCAAAACCACAATGTTTTTTTGTAGATTTTTATTAATTTTGGGTTTCTTTTCGTATAATCATAAAAAAAAAATTAAATTTGTACTTATAACAAATAAACAGTTAGGTATTAATAAGTATAAATCACCAACGATGGCGGTTGAAATCGGAGAATAAGGTAAATAACCCACCGTCGCCAACAACAAAAGGTATTGTAAATAGGCTTTTCAAATATTTGATGCCGACCCAAGGTAAGATAAACTCAGTTGAAGTCCTGCTAAATATGAGATAAAGGTACCGAACATAATTATAAATAAACCGGCTTATTCTGGCTTATGAAAACAGTAACCTGCCTATACAAATAGTTGAATTGCAGCCTAATTTGTTTTAGTGGTTTTGCAAACTACGGTCTTACTTATTTCAATGGAGTGGGGAAATTAGAAAGTTACAACACATCTCAAATCAATCTATAAAATAATAGGTAGAAAGATAAGTACCTTTACATATGTCACACAGAACTGTGATTTCATTTAAATTTATTTTTGTTCCTAATAGGTAATATTTTGTTTTTTTTTATGGTTGAAATCTATTTTTTTAAGCTGAAATCTATGTTATTTTTACTTTTGTTTTATTAATTGCTATTGTATGACTAAGGATGATGAAATGCATAAAATAGGAGAGACCAAAGAACTGGTGATTTTACCTCCTCTATTCTTCCTAGGTACCTTTTGTAACAAAGGAGGTTGGTTTCTATCCTGACCCTTACCTGAAACCAAACTCTCGAATTCAACCTATTTTCTCCCCTCCGTCATTTGCCATGAAAAGGTAACCAAAGGAAATGATATTATTCTGCCCATGTAGGCTACATACAAAATTAGTTGAATTTTATAATCAAGGAAAATATGAAAATGAAAAGTTCTTCAAAATTTCAAATCGAATCGAAGTTCCATATATCTTCATTTTTTTTTTGGTAGGCTTAAAGGTATTTTTTGCTATGGTTTTTTCCCAATGTAATTCTTAAAACCCTCATTGCTATGATAATTTGGAATTTATGGAGTTGCCATTTTAAAAAAGAGTTTTTATAGCTTTAGCAAGGAGGTTACTAGGCTCCTTTCCCACGTCATAAAAACAAAAACTCATCTGTGTCATGAAAACGTCATATGGCACAGTCTAGCACGTACAGCGCTTTGCATTCATTCATATTCAAGCACATGTAAATAGCTGTGTATGCTATTACAGTCCTGGCAAAAGAGCTAGGTTACTTCGATACAAAAAAGGTATACAAGCATCAATAATATACTAGATTAATTTTTTCTATTCCTTGATTGTAATTTTCGCTGTCAATAAATATGTATTTTCAATAATAAATAAAGCATCAACAGAAGGATGGAACTGCAACAAAAATACTGGTTGTTTTGCTGCCATATTGCCATTGTGTTTTTTGTCTCAAACGACCGATGTGGCGCGGTGGACGCAGGAAGTTGCGGGTTCGATTCTCGCCTCAAACTTGTATTCGATTTGCAGATATTTATTCCGTTGGTCTGGGTGTTTTCTATGTAGGTATAATAAAAAAAAAATATAAAAAATCTATAAATATATAAAGTATTAAATATATCAGTTATCTACTATTACCGATAACACAACCTTTGAGTAACTTTCTTTGGGACTAGATGGTGATGTGTGGATTGGCGAGCATTATAGGAATAGTATTACATTTAAATAACTTGAAAATCAGCCATTTTCTCGTCTGAGTATATAATGTACCTACCATATACTACACCTGTTCGGAAATTAGCATTTTTTTGTTAAATTTAAGGTAACATGAGGTAAATGCGGAAGGAAAAAGTGTATAGAAATTCATTTCCGACGCGCTGAAAAAGTCTAGTTTCCATGGTAACAAATAGTTTCAATGTGAACCTCATTCATGCCTTTTGTACGCTTTGTAGTAATCAGTCACTTTCGCTCCTCAGTGAAAGATGTATTTTTTAACTCTCTCTAGCCACTTGCATACGTAGCAGACAATTATAGAGAGCATGAGCTCTCTCGCGAGGTCTGTACTAGACAAAAGACTAAGAAAAAAGAATATATGTAGGTTGAAAGGTGCACGTTTGTTACATCTAGCACGCACCGACTCGATGGGTCTATGGAATAAATAATACAGTTTTGGTTACAAAGAATACCAACAAAAGTCGGGAATATAAACTTTTTTAGGAAAGTTTATAAAAGTTGTTCGTTTCGACGGAGTAAAAGGGTGTCTAAGTAACCGAGTTCTATTACATAAAAAATGCAGGAATTAATATTTTCTTCCTTATCCTTAGTAATCACTACATAGTATAAAAAAAATTCTCTGTCCCTATATCCCTATGTCCCTTTGTATGCTTAAATCTTTAAAACTACGCAACGGATTTTGATGCGGTTTTTTTTAATAGATAGAGTGATTCAAGAGTAAGGTTTATACGTATAATAAAACTGTGAGAAGCCGGGGCGGGTCGCTAGTATTATTATAAACGCGTAAGTTTGTATGAATGTATAGATTTACTTAATGATATCTTCCCTTGGCTTCGCACGCTTTGTTTCTATAGAAACGCGCCAAAGCTATTTCTATCCCATGGGCTTATAGGATAAAAGTAGGTTATTCCAGGGCTAGAACTGTAGTTTAGGCGTGAAGAGATAACAAACATGCATCTAAACTTTTATATTTATATTTTAGTGTGATCATTTTGCTGAAAAATTACAACTCAAAACTCATGTTCATTTTGAAGATAGAGTACCTATAATATAAAAAAAAAATATTCAAATTAACTTATGGCTAAAAGAAAACATTCATATAAGTGTATTATTATCGGCTAAATAATGTGTGGGCCTGAATAAGGCAAACAACGGCATCAGACCAAAAAAGCAAAAAAAAAATAAGCACCTTGAACGAGTAAATTTTGAACGACTTTAATCTATGTATGTAAACATAATTTTATGTGAAAACCCTGTTCTCAAGTAAGTTTCATGTAATATTTGTCTTTTTATGAGAATAAATGATTTATAACATAAAAAGTAGTGAAATAATCAAATACAACTCAGCTAAACTAGTTTGAATAATATACGTGAATTTAATACGTACGTAACATATGTGGGTTCTTTGAATTATACAGAGCGAAATAAACTCAATTGTAATTACATACATTATGGACAAGCTTGGCACATTTAGAAAGCCCAAATGAAACGGATAACTTCAAAACTAGTCCATCCTATTGTAATCCTGTTCACAAAAACTCGAAACGGATGGTTTATGTAAATCTGGTCACCCTGTAGCTGAAGTAAAATGAGGCAATAAATTAGAGCAAGTCTGTTCCTAGCGGTGAGCAAAACAGGCTGCTTCTTAGGAAACACACGGAGAGGAATTGCGGGATTGTCCGCATCAAATCCTATAGCAGTATTTTCGGCCGACACGGCCAGTCCTAACCGAGACTAGTCTCGTGCGTGGGATATATTCTAACTAGAGTACAAGTGTGAGCGAGGACACAAGTGTGCACTCTATTCCCAACTATCATAATCTGATAGGATGACATCCGATAGCCCCGATCAGACGCAGGATCAACGGTTATACGTTCTTTCCGAGGCACGGTTTTCCGCATTAACCCTAACTAGATGGACAAACCAAAACAATATTTTTACCAAGTGAGGGTAGTTACCAATAATACTGCCCCCGCTTCATAGAGGCGGTAGCTTCAGTAGTAAAGTCATCATGTGACCACGACAGTATGTATATCTGTTGGATCGTCGGTAAATAGGTATATACTTAAACACGATAAATTGTTGAAATGAGTCAAACTTGATCACCAACGTAGCTGCGGAAGACCGGATAGGATGGTATACCGTTGTTGAGGTAGATTTAAAAAAAAATAGTTGAAAGAGATAAGAGTTTCTACCATGGAAGACTAATTATTAAGTAAAACTTCGCAAAGTGACGCATAAATATGAAACTCTCGGTAAGTAACAATATTATTTTGAATGATAAATCACAGAGCCATTGTGATTAAGAATCAAATGATAAATCACAATGGCTCTGTGGCGAGGCGGGTGAAGGTTATTAACTATTAGTTACGATTGCGGGTTTGATTATCGCCTGACAAATGATCCGTGTACAGTCTGCAGTTCCTATATTCTGGGCGTATTCTATGTATAAACAACAGTATAAACAACAAAACTTACCTTGGGGCTGGGTGATGTTGCATGAATGGTCCAGGTTTAAATCAAACTTTATTTAAATAGAAAACAATCAAGAACATTTTTAAGAAATACATACCACAGCGAAAAGAAGGTTTCGATGTGGTATGTATAACAGAGAAGATGCAAGAATTTGAAAATGTAATTAATACTCGTGTGTTTCCGCTGCCAAGAAAATAAAACGGTTCTTAACCCTCTTACCTATGCAGCGAGCAAAGTTCCTAACTAGGATTTACTTTCAAGTGATAGCTTATAATTTTAAAGCCAGATGTTACTTAGCTGGCCAATTTTATACAGTTTACCGCCAGAGTTATGGATTGTTGTGATAACTTCTGTGGCATATTCAAATATTTTGTTCCGGGACTGGGTGGGGTGATAAAGTATGTAGGTAGACGTACCTATTATAAAAAACTGATTCTATGTAAAATGTCCACTATTTTGTATCTATTTTAATAAAACTTTACTTCTTTTTTAAAAAAACAACAGTAGGGTTGTTTTTTTAAAAAAGAAGTAAAGCGCAGTCGTGTAATAAGACTTTCCATTAAAAGAATCACTGTAGACAAATACTTGCTGTGAATTTTTTCAAACCGCAAATTAATTGCTACATTCTCTATTCAAATTGCAAAATGTTATCTCCAACTCAGCCGACCACCGGAGACTGAGTAAAAAGACAATCGCCTCAGTCACATTCTTACAGCTGCACCCATCTACACCCCCTTGAACCCCCTCACCCCGCGTCCACCCCCTCACCACTTCACCGCTGCGTTTTTCAGAAAACGAACCCAATTACCATCCCACGCTCGCAGGCATGTGATAGGGCGTGAAGTGTGACGCTTTTATAAAAGGTTCCGTATAAAATTTTAAGAGAAAATCTGTTATGTGAGTTACAAAATACAGTTTTTTATTTAGTAAATTTTTGAGGTTGGTTTTAGATTTTATTTGTGATACTTTATAGGTAAGTACATCTTTATTAACAACTAAAATTACAATCAAAGTGTTCCGTTACAAATACTTGTGCTTTATAAAAACACAGCACAGTATTTGCGCGGAACCCCAACTGTTTTATTCTGCTATTGAAACAGGGACGAACCAAAAAAAGATCATAAAAATATATGCAGCCGTTTTTGAGTTGTAGTTTGGATAATTAAAAAAATAAAATATTTTTTATTTAGCAGCAAAACAAAATACATAGATACAAAAAGCTTAATCAAAACAAACAATTAAATTTTCAATATAGGTAAGTATGGAAAATTAAAAACTTTACCATTCAAATGACTTCTAACTACTTAAATGAACCACATAATACTCTATGTACATGCACACAGCTATGCTCCTAACCTGCCGTACAGAACTAAACCTAATTACTAACGGACCAGCCGCTGGCTGGATGCCAAGCTAATTGGCCTCAAGGAACTCTATAAATCAATTATGATAAATTAGGATTCCATGTGAAGATGACTGTTGGATTATTGGATTGATTTTGTTAAGGAAAGAATAAAAGAATTAGAACGATAATGACGGTTCTCATAAAAAGAATTAAAGAAAGTGCTTTTTAAACAAAGCGTTTGATCGGAAAAGCTCCATGATACATTTCACACATCAAATCTCTTCCTTAAATATTCCGAATACGATTTCGTTTGAATTTTATAGTGTTTTTTATTATACCTGTGTGCAAACAAATGGTTTTTCTATTCTATTCTATTTCAATTTCCTATAGATATTTTAGATGCAAATGTAATCATGTATAATATATACCATGTCCATTGTGTTTTAACAAATTACAGATACAATAACTAGAATGTTTATTTAGAACTGAAAATACGCGCCATATAAAAACAAAATACTTGAGGTTATTTTATATCAGAATCAACCAAAAGGCTACCAAAAGTTATTTTGAATAGGTAGCAACTAAAACCCTAACAAACTTTGGAGAGATGAATTACTATTCGAGTACTGGGTACTTACCTATTCGATTACTAAATGTATCTCTTCACGATAATAAAGTTATCTTTCTTGCGCGATAGAGCATCAGGCAATTATTTCCGATTACTCTAAGCAGCAAGGAACCCTAAAAGTCAGACAAGTAGGATCCCACAACGCTGATCCCCATATTGCAGGATAAGGCCATATGCGAGCGGATATAAATAGAATCTATTCGATGCAAGATATTTTTTAAAAATATAAAAGGTCTGCTAGCAGGTTATTTAACTAGGGATGAAATAAAATAGTTGATTATTACTGAAAGGACGATAGATGTTTTATATGGAAAAAACGTGAAACTTTGCCAAGTCATTGTTTTTGTAACAATAGAAATCTATTCAACATCTTTACCTAGGTATACCTATTAAATTTTCAATGCACAATAACAAATGGCGCTATGGCGCTCATTAGGGGAGGCCTATGTCTAGCAGTGGACTAATATATTCATTCATTTATTCATTTATTGCATCATATACATTATTCATTATTTGGCTTAGGTGGTAATTAGCTTAAAGGTAAGTACATGTACCCTGTTAGGGCGCAGCAATTGGTAATAATTGTTCTAATTATGAAAATATAGTTAATGTCAGTTACAAGAATCGTAGGTAATAATAATAATATGAGTAAATAGTTTATTGAATTTATTATTGAACAGATTTATCATTTAAAAATTCGTCAACGGAGTAGTAACATTTATCAATAAGGTATTTTTTGAGTGTATTACGAAAAACTTAATCACTTTTAAGGTCTTTTATGGAGCTTGGAATTTTGTTATAAATATTCACTGATCGTGAGTAAGGACTTTTACTAAAAAGTGTTAGGGTAGTCGAAGGTAGAATAAGTTTATCTTTATTTCGCCTATTGTAGTTAGTAAAATGTTATGATTTAGATTTAAAAAAAATTCGATATTTTTTTACGAATAGGGTCATTTGCATAATGTATATACATACAGGGCAATGTTAATATTTCTAGAGTTTTAAAGTGTGGCCTACAGCTTTGTCCTTGTTTTATATTAGCTAATATAAATTAAATTAAATTTGACTTGTCTAAGTGCTTATTTTGTAAGCCTAAAGAAATAAAGATTTTGATTATTGATTATTGATTATCTAATAAGTGTTTTTTGCTTTACAAATATATCATGAAAGTCAACGCTATTTCCCCACAGTATAATGGAGTAATTTAACCAGGAATAGGCATTAGCGTAATATGCTGACAGGGCGGTTTGATAATCAGTATTGCGTTTTAAGATACTAAGAGCGTAGATAAACCTAGAAAGTTTATTCTTTAGTGTGTCTATGTAACTTTTCCAGGTTAAATGTGTATCTAATGTAACGCCTAACAATTTAAATTCGTTGCATTGTTCTATGTCCAAAATTCTAGTCAAATTACTAAGGTCTAAGGGGGATCTTTGTCTTGTTCTGAATTGCATAATTTTTGTCTTTTTAAGGTTAATTTCCAAGTTATTTTCACTAAGCCAATGTTTGGTACTGTTAAAGGTATTTTTTATTAGATTAGAATAGTTTGGCTACTTTTGAACAGTAGTGAAACGTCGTCGGCGAAGAGCACGCATTTAGTATTTATAGCTTGGTAAATTGTTTATATATACTAAAAATAGAAGGCATCCGAGCACACTCCCTTGGGGAATTGATGAGTTTATTGTTATTATGTCAGATTTTATACAGGGTGTTAGTGTGAACACCGTTGTCCTTGAAACCAGAGGTTCAGCATCATGAGTAGAATCCAAAACCGATGAGAAAAGCTTAACACCTATTTTAGTTTTGCAAGATTTTGATATTTCATGTCTTCGATAACGTACACGATGCCATAGTCACTCTACATACTTTAAGTACCTACCTACGTAAGTACTTATTCCCGCGCCTTACTTGGATGTAATTTCATTACTTGTGCCCTTCAAAAGACGGGATATTCGCACAGAAGGTGATCCGACACTGAGGTGCACATGCCACGTGTCGCCTGGTCGAAGTACTTGTGTCACGTGTTTGTGAGCAAACGTTTAGTGTTTATAAAAATTTTCTTTAAAAAATGAGTAAAAAATAGAATCATTTTTTTTCATCCGTTTTGGATTCTACTCATGATGCTGACCTCTGGTTTCAAGGACAACGGTGTTCACACTAACACCCTGTATTCTGGAATTCGCCATTGTCATTGTTGAAATAGTCGATTTCTGTGTACTGTTTTCTATTGCATAGGAGTACGGAGCCAGTCATGAGCAGGGCCCCTTATGCCAATGTCGTAAAGTCTTTTTAGAAGTATTTTATGGGAAACTCGGTCATATGCCTTGGTCAATGGTCATATCGAGAAAAAGTCCAATCGCGTATTTCCTTTCGTTAAGACAGTCGCATATTTCCTGAACGTACTTGTATAATGCAAGTGTAGTGGAACAATTTTTCCGGAACCCATATTGGTTTCCGTCAAAGATGTTGTTTTTTTCTAAAAAACTATAAATTCGGTTCGCTATAGGTTTTTCGAATATTTTTGAAAGTGTTGGTAGAAGTGCTATAGGTCTATAGCTACTAGGATTTTTTATGTCACCGCCCTTTTTTTGTATAGGTTTTAACTTTGTTATTTTAAGTAAGTCAGGGAAGTGTCCTTCGCTGTACGATAATATAGGCTGATGATGATGATGATGAATAACAAATGTACTTAATTTTTTATGATTATGTATTGAAAATAAGAATCTACTTATAGTGCACTTTGTTTTTTATTTGATGGGCATTCTGTGTGGTAAAAGTCCTCCTTTTGTATAGATAATAAAACAACTATATTATTTTCTATATATTTTTAGTCTACCTGCGTTGAAAAAGTTCGACTGAAAGTTTTACTATGCTAATATATTTATTTATTTCTAAAACCAACCAATTCCAGACATGGTAGAGTCCTCTCGGTAAAATAGTAAAAAATAACTTTAAAGGAACCATTTCTTAAGAAGTACTTTGAGCACTACAATACAACACACCCTCAGTTCGCCAGTTGAAAACTTTTAAGTGTTGCGCTTTGTAGCTACGGTAAACCACTTGGAGTTGCCAGCTATGCCCAACTATTCTACAAGGATAGGGGAATTATTTAAAGTTTTGAGAAAAGGCTCACAATAGAAGGACGACATCAATATGATGACGTAGATGTAGATGTATATCGTAGAACATAATTTCGTTTCAAAAACTTTTCGCTAGGTACCTACCTACTGCTTTTAGTTTCATTTTCATAAAATTAATATCACCCTTATTATGACAGAGAATCTAAGTCTAGTCTAGCACATTTGTAATACATATATGACGGAGGAGGAGCCCCAGAACCCTTTTTAAAAAGGGTGACGTCAGCAGCGCTGACGTCACTATCGTTGTGGTCCTGGTGTTCCTCCATGGAAGGTAAGTCTCAAAGAAACAAGAATAGAAACAAGAACGTTTGATTTATTCCAGGGAGGTCCGTTCCGTCCGGCGACTCGAGCAAGAATGAATGTTTACTCGGCCGACGGCTTTATTTATAGCAAAATATCGCCCCGCGTTTGTACCTTAGCAAAGGAGCAAACTCGTGGCAATATTTTAGAATTTTTACAGAGTTCTTTATAGGAAACTTAACATGTTTGATTTTATAGGTTTAAACACTTCAATTAAATCTTAAAACTAGCTCGTTGTTGCATAGAAATAACGTCATCGCGCCGACACGGCCATTCTGCAAGGCGGTGCGCGCTCTGCACCTGCCTGGTCTGCGTTTTTACTGTAACAAAGTTTTATGTTTTTGAGTTTGGTATCTGTTTACAACTCCATCGACTTGTAAAACAAAGTGTCTAGAGGGTTCTCGTGGAGAGTCAGGTTAGGGTCTCGAAGGTTCTCGCGGATGATCAGATTAGGGTCTCGAAGGTTCTCGTGGAAGGTCAGGTTAGGGTCTCAAAGGTTCTCGTGGAAGGTCAGGTTAGGGTCTCGAAGGTTCTCGTGGAAAGTAAGGTTATGTTGGATGGTTATAAGGTTCTCGTAGGAGGTTATGTTGGATGGTTATAAGGTTCTCGTAGAAGGTAAGGTTATCTTGGATGGTTATAAGGTTCTCGTAGGAGGTTATGTTGGATGGTTATAAGGTTCTCGTAGGAGGTTAGGTTAGAGTTCTCGGAGGTTCTCGTAGAAGGTAAGGTTATCTTGGATGGTTATAAGGTTCTCGTAGGAGGTTATGTTAGATGGTTATAAGGTTCTCGTAGGAGGTTAGGTTAGAAGGTTCTCGGAGGTTCTCGTAGAAGGTTCTCGGAGGTTCTCGGAGGTTCTCGTAGAAGGTTCTCGGAGGTTCTCGGAGGGTCTCGTAGAAAGTTCTCGGAGGTTCTCGTAGAAAGTTCTCGGAGGTTCTCGTAGAAAGTTCTCGGAGGTTCTCGTAGAAGGTTCTCGGAGGTTCTCGTGGAATATGAGGTAAGAGAAGGGTGAAGTTACATGAATGTAGGAGATTTAGGAACTATTTAGTTTTTGTGAGGTATTTGAGTTTAGGCGTGTTCAGGCACGAGGATATGATTACGTTATTTTTAGGGTGGTAAACCAAAGCTTTTGGGGAGTGTAACTGGGTTTAGTGTGAGCTTTGTCTTATTAATGTATGGTAAGATAGACTCACCAAGTTTATCCAGACATACCAGCGTGGGAAGTGGATGGTGCGGAGACCTTACCAGCTGCTGGCAATTCGTCTACTTCCGCCGACACGGTTTGCTGTTCGCCTGGTTGCGGTGCGCGGCGTAGTTGGTCGTGGGCCACCTTCCGGGGACGTCCTCTGCCAACAACTCGCTTGACTAGGTAGTGGTCGTTCTCCAGGATTCTGAGGATCTCAAAAGGTTCAATGAATTTGGGGTCTACAGAGGTATTGTTTCGGGGGTTATTTTTGATAAGCACGTAGTCGTAGTCTCCTCTTTCGAAGAGGTGCACTTTTGCTTTTTTTTTTTATTGAAGCGTTGTCTATCTTGTTCGGCTGTCCGTGTCATTATCTGTTCTACATGTCGAGTCAGAGATTTAATATCGATAGTTTGTTCGTCGATATTGACTATGTTCAGAAGTTCAGGTGGTACACAATGTTTGCGTTGTGTTATCAGCGTGAGTGGAGCTACTCCAGTAACTCTATGTGGCGTACAATTCATAGGTAGCTGAAGTTCGTCGAGGGTAGTGTGGTAGTGTGTTCAGTCTCATAGGAATGATAACGGCTCTCAGCATCCGTAGTCCTCATACTCATGAAGGCGACCGCATGTTGCCTGCCGTCTATGATCTGGACCAGTACTGCGCCAAAGCCTTGACTGCTCGCATCCGCGTAGGGTTGTATCGGCGCTTCTTCTTGGAAGAGTATCAGAACCGGAGCAGATGATAAGCAATACGTGATTTCCAGACGTGCGTTTTCGTGACGCTCATTGCACTCCCATTTAGCTCCCTGTTTCGTTAACTCGTAAAGCGGCTCCTTGACACGGGAGAAGTTGGGAATGTACTTCTGGATGTACCCAGCAAGTCCGTTGAATTGTCTCACCTGCTTTATGGTTTTCGGTACGGGCGCTTTTACTAGTGCTTCTACCTTTTTGGGGCTTGGTTGAAACCGTCAGTCTGAAACGACATTACCAAGATATTCGATGGTACGTTTGAAAAAACTGCATTTGTCAGCGTTGATCGAGAATCCAGCATCCTGTAGCGCCACAAGGATCCGTTCTAGATTTGATAATCCCTCGGGAAACTGGGTGCATTTGCTTAAGACATCATCGACGTATATTTGTGCAACTGACCCCAGAAGCGTTACTAACGCTTTATGCATCTCTGGTAGACGGAGACTGCATTGCTCAATCCGGATGGGACAGTAAGCCATTAATATAATCCGTCGGGGGTTACAAATACTGATTTCTCGATCGAGATCTGGTCTGAAATCAACGGAAGTGGATAGTGATCGCGCAAAGTGTTAGCATTGAGCTCTCTGTAGTCCACGCAAAGTCGATCATCCCCGTTTTTGTTTTGAACCAGAATTATCGGGCTGGAATATGGAGACTTGCTTTCACGAATGATGTTATGTTCCAGTAGTTCCTTGATTATAGCTCTTACTTTCTTTCGTTCTACTGGACTAAGGCGGTATGGTCTTCTTTTCTTTCTGGTATATTTCTCCGGGTTCTTCAGTCATATCTCCAATTCTCCAGTGTTCACTCTGGTTCGCGGGTACCCACGGATAAACAAATTTTCGTATTTGTTTAACAATCATCGTAGTTGCTCCATTTCGTGATCGTCCGTTATGTCACAGTCCAGTGTCTCAAATATTGAGATGTTTGTACTCACATGGTTGATAGAGTGCTGGTGAATCAGCCGTGTTCCTTTTGGCGAGATAATCATATTGAGATTGGTGTCATGAATCAGGTTCATACCTACCAAGATATTATGGCAAGACAAAGAACTGTTTGTTCTACGCTGATATTGTAAATGACACAGATAGTGGTCAGGTTCATCATTGAGAATACGGGAAACCTTCCGATACCTCTCAAACAGTTGACAGCTTCAGACCGCTGTCCAGGTAGTGACGCAGCGACCGATTCTCGCACGATAGAGCACTCCGCGCCGCTATCAAACACAGCCTGCATGGTTTTGTTTCTAACTTGCATAGTTATCGGCGCCAGTTTAGCTCTTGCCACGCAGTTTATGTTCGACGCGAGTTCTCGTTGTCTCTTGAAGCACGTCTCGTAGGTATGCCCTGGTTTTTTTTACAGAAGGAGCAGGACATCACACCTGATGGAGTTACGACAGCTGATGGAGTTTTGGCTGCTTTCCATCAAGCATGAACATTTGTTTGGTGCTGCTGACGACGAATCAGGTCGAAGACGCCGTTTTCGAATGGTTGACGCAATCGAGGAGTGGCTACGAGTCCCGCCTAGTTTACTTGCGCGCACGGACCGCTCCCTACGTTACGATCTCGGCAACGTTTCTTAGTAAACGTCTGCCGAGCTCGGCCCCGCTTTTCTACTGACTTTTACTTCGCGTCGCGAGTTTTTTGTGTTTGTGTTGTGAATGTGTGTGTAGTCAAGTGGTGTGATGAACTCCAACGACAGTGATAGCGCCGGGGGAAGGAAGCGGGATCCACCGGACCCCGCCGCCCTGAACCCGAACGGTCGCGCGCCGGAGACCGCCCCAGCCACAGCCGCCCAGCCTCAGCGCCAGTCGTCGACTGAGCGCCCCTCTTCGAGGAAGCCCGCCCGTGACGGTCGGATTTCTCGAAGAGAATCCACATCGGACTCCTCAGCGGCGTCGAGCCGCGCGGCCAGCACGGACAGCGCGAGCGCCAGTGACCGACATACCGACCGCCACGCCCACCGACAGGCCAAAATCGCCACCAAGAAGACCCGCCCCGCAGGGGACGCGCAGCTCGAGGCGAGCGCGATGCCGCCCCCCGCCCCCCCTGCCCCCGCCGTCCATGCCGTGCAACCGAACACGGCGACGCTGAGAGAGGCGCACGACATGGACCTACAACAGATGGCAAAGCTCGTCGAATTAGGTAAACTGTCACCAGATTTCCTAACACACATCAAGGGGTTCTTCACGCAAAGGGAGAAATCCCTGCGCGTGCAAGAGGCCGCGCCCATAATACCGCCTACCCCGTCCGGGTCTGGCGCACAAAAAAAGAAACGGGAGGAAAATTCCCCCCCCACTGAATTGCCAAAGCGCAGGGCGACCGAGTTCACTTGGGAGCCGCTAGCCCAACGTCAGCCGCCCCAAGTGGACCGGTCACAGGTACAGACCTCTCCCGCGTCGACGTCGACGTCGTACGCGTCGCTGGCGGCCACGCCCCCCCGCCCTACAGGCACCGCGACTCATGCACAGTCGTCGCACACCACCCGCCCCTCAGAGCCCGCCCGCCCTTATGAGCCCGCCCGCCCAAATGAGCCCGCCCGCCTAAATGAGCCCGCCCGCCCTAACGAGCCCGCCCGCCCTACAGCGCCCGCCCGCCTAGCACAACCGAGCCATGCGTCGACGCCGGCCCGCCCTGATGACGCCCGCTCAACCATGCCCGCCCGCCCTACACAATCCGCCCAAGGCCACGCCCACACCAACGAGCCAAGACGGTCCAAATACCCACCGTTGGTCGTGGAGGTGATGCCGAACTGGGCGCAACACTTCCGGGCCATAAAAGATGTCCTCGGCCACGCCCCTCACGCCAGACCCTTCGGCAAAGGGGTCCGCTTCTCGCCGGAGACTCCAGAGGAGTACAGAACCATACAAAGTTACCTGTCCAAGCAGGAAGGACTCGTATGGTTCTCGTACTCCTTACCAGAGGAACGCCAGGTCAAAGTCGCCATCAGGGGCATCCCGGCGGACACCACGCCCGAAGATATCACCCAAGATTTCCTAGAAAAAGGGTTCGAAGCGGAGCTCATAAGACCTATCAGGGCCAGCAAAGGCCGGCCCGGCTGCATATTCTTCGGGATTTTCAAGCCCACCCCGAACCTACTGCCGGCCCTGTACAACGTCGACGAGGTGTTGAACATGCCCGGGGTCACTGTCGAGAGCTGGAAGGGCAAGAAGGGCCCCGCCCAATGTCACCGCTGCCAAGGCTTCAGGCACTCCAGCCACAACTGCCACCGCCCTCTGGCCTGCGTCAGATGCGGTGGCTCTCACCACGCGGGCGAGTGCCCAAGAAGCCGCGAAGAGCCGCCCACATGTGCGAACTGTAAAGGGCCCCACACCGCCAACAGCACCAGCTGCCCAGTACTGAAGCAGGAAGCGAGAAACAAGCGCGCAGGGTCGACTGCTTTCTCGCAACCCCATCAACGCAGGCTCGCAGCTCCTGCCCAACCCCCAGCAACAGGCGCACCCGCGGCGACTCAAACCGCGGCCCAAATGCCACCACCACCACCACCGCCAGCACAACCAGTCCAGCTGGAGTACAGTACCAACCTGATGGCCCCAGCGAACATACCGACTCCAAGAACGAGCCGTCTTCCTCAAAAGAAGAAGAAGAAGAAGAAGAGGGTGAGGATGGAGACGGCTCCATTCACTGACACGGAGACGGAGACCGCCCCCCGCAACCAAGTCCCTCGGCGGGACCCTCCTGCAGCGAGCCAACCGGCTCCCGCTGCACCAACCCGGGGGAGTCACCCTCCCCCCCGGGCCTACCAAACTCTCCCACCAATGCCTCCACTCATGCACCCACCACACCTACCGCCCATGCCAGCTCACCACCCAACCCAATTCCAGGACCAATCTTCCATCGAGGTCCTGGACATTGCTTTGCAGGTCCTCCACGACATCCTGATGGCGCTCCGAACGGGGACGAACCCAATCCCGCTGATCCTCAGCGGAATAGGGAAGCTGGTCCAACTCCAGCTTCGCTAAGGGTCCTGTTCTGGAACGCAAACAGCCTTAAAAAGAAGACCTCCCTACTGCAGCCCCTGCTACGTGAACAGGACATACAGGTGGCGCTTATCAACGAGACCCATTTGAAGCCTGCTGACAAACTGAAGTTTCCCGGGTACCACATCTACCGCCGAGACGAACTCTCGGAATCAGGAAGGGCGTACCGAGGCCTCATGGTGCTGGTCAAGAGACGCGTCATACACCAGCCACTCCAGGACATCCAGCTGCAATCCATGTCTGCTCTCGGCATCGAAGTAGGTACACATCCCAGACCAATGAGACTGTATGCAGTGTACAAGCCACCTCAGGCAGAACTGCACACCAACGACCTCAGGAACCTCTTCGACAGCCAGTCCACGAGTACCATTGCAGCAGGTGACTGGAACTGCAAGAACCCGGCGTGGAACTCGCACAACCTTAATAGATCAGGTACGCTCCTCCTCAGGCACGCCGAAGCGAATGGGCTCTTCGTCTCCGGCCCAGATACTCCAACCCACTACCCGGGAGACCGAGACCGGATGCCCGACGTCATAGACCTGGCCGTCCACTCCGGACTCACTACGGCCCCACAACTGGAGGTACTAGATGATGAGCTGCAGTCGGACCACCAACCCATCCTCATGGTCCTCCCAAACCAGCCGACGTCCCTCCCCCCAGCTCCAACAGGCGCCAGAATAGACTGGGCCGCTTTTACGGCGTACATGGAGAGCCACACACCCACCCGTTCAGTCTCAAGCCCAGAAGAGGTCGAACTCCTGACCCTAGAACTGCAGGAGTGCATGCAGAAGGCGATGGATTCGGCCCGGCAAGACTGCGGACAAACCAGACGGTACGGCCAGACTCCACCTGCCATAGCCAAACTCCTCTCGGAGAAACGCCGACTGCGAAAGCTATGGCAGCACACGCGAGACCCAGCTCTAAAAACCCGCCTCAATGCCATCTGTGAGGAAGTCAAGGCAGAAATCCACACGGTCAACTCCCGGAGATGGGAGCAGAGAATCATGGACGCATCTGAAGATTGGCAGTCCCTGCACCAAATCTGCCGCCAACTCAGAAATGCCCCATCTCCAATCCACCCTCTCACACACAGTGACGGCACTTTACGCTACAGAGCCGAGGACCGTGCTGAGATCTTCGCCGACCACCTGGAGAGACAGTTCCGCCCAAACCCAGCTGGAAACCCAGCGCACACTGAGATGGTAGAGGCGGCTGTCCAGGATTTCAGGATCATGCCAGCTCCCACAAATGATGACACGCCCATCTTCTGGTCACCGGGGCAGGTGCAAAAGGCCATACGACGGACGAAGCCGAGGAAAGCTCCAGGCCCAGATGGCATCACGAACGCAATGCTTCGCCACCTTCCACCCAAATCCGTCGTCGCGATCGGACGCCTCTTTAACGGGATCCTGAGGACCATGCACTTCCCAGCCACGTGGAGAGCTGGGAACGTGATCATGCTTCCCAAACAAGGGAAGAATATACTAAGACCCGAGAGCTACCGTCCTATAACCCTACTCTCAGCTACGTCGAAACTTCTAGAACAGCTCCTGATTCCACACCTGCTACCACACATCACGCCCCGATCAGAGCAATTTGGATTCCGGTCGGAGCACAGCACCACACTGCAGCTGACGAGGGTACTGCACCACATCACTACCGCGAGAAACAAGGGCGAACATGTGGTTGCAGTATTCCTAGACATGGAGAAGGCCTTCGACCGGGTCTGGCACGAGGGGCTGATCTACAAGCTCATACAATCAGGAGCTCCAACACGACTCATACGAACCCTGGACTCTTTCCTACAGAGCAGGAAGATTCGAACGAGAGTAGGGAACCATCTATCCTCAGAAAGGCCAATACAAGCGGGTGTACCACAGGGTAGCTGCCTATCACCCATCTGCTACTCGTGGTACACCGACGACATACCATGCCAAGATGGCGCAATGCTGGCCCTATACGCCGATGACGCGGCTTACCTGACAAAGTCAATGTCGCTCACCCACGCCCAGCGGAAAATGCAAAGAGCGCTGGAAGACCTGCCCCAGTGGTTAAGCGATTGGAGGCTATCTGTGAACGTGGGCAAAACACAAGCGATAGCCTTCTCTCGCAGAGCCCCCTACACCCGCACCCTTGCCAAACTGGTGCTGCAAGGCCAAACGATTCCCTGGGCAGGTACTGCCAAGTACCTGGGCGTGGTCATGGACCGGCACCTCTCCATGACAAAACAAGTGAGCAACGCCTGTAACGCCGCCAAAGCAGCACGTCACGTGCTCCGGCCAACTCTGACAGCCCCACTACTACCACTGAGGACGCGGATTGCTCTGTACCTCACGTACATCAGGCCGAGGTTAACCTATGCGACCCCAGCGTGGTACGCCCTTATCTCGGAGCGTCAGAAGAAAAAGCTGGACTCCCAAGAGAACCTGACGCTCCGCACTATCGTAGGAGCACCACGCTATGTCCGAAACGCAACGGTCAGAAGGGACCTGAAAGTGGAGACACTGGAGGACTTCATCGGCCGCCTCACCACCACCATGTTCGCCCGCAGCGACGCCTCCAGCCACAGCCAGCTAAAGAACCTCGCGCCTAGGTTTGAGCTAGCAATCCGCAGATACCCATACGCCAGGGATCTAGTCAGAACAGAAGACCAACCGACACCAGCCAGCATTGCACAGGTAGCACAAGCCATGTCCGCCCGCCCAGAGACCTCAACCAGCCAAGTCCCGGCTACCGAGGACAGCGGAAGCGAACCGAGAGGGCACGCACAGAACACCCAGAGACAAAGCCGTAGGCAGCCAGGCTCCACAGGAGAACGGCTTCCCGAAGGCCCAGAAAGGGCCGCCCCAATGACCCCTCGTCAGTAGGCGAGGGCGGATGAACTCCGCAGTAAAAGGTCGCAGACCTGAAACTGCCTCCCCCACGCCGGCTCCGCCGGCGTGTGAGACGACAACGCAACGGACGCAATCGAGATAAGCTCAGGAACCGTGGTAGCTCTGGCGTTGAAGTAACTCGATCCATAGGACCCAAGCATGTGATAGAAACTCGGCAATATCCTTAGAGGAGTCATAACTGTGCTCTCGAAAACGAATGATGTCGCGAGAGTACCTATTCTCTGGTTCAAACGTGGTGATGAGGTTATTGTGGACCTCTTCCCACTATGACGTGGTAACCAACCAATCGTCAGCCCACATTCTAGCCCGCCCTTTAATCAGACTACTTACCTTCATACGCACATTGAAGTCGTAAAATTTGTAGGATTCGATTGCCTTATCAATGTGCGTACACCATTCCCTAACCCCCACATAGGCATCTGGATCGAACGAAGGTAGATAAAGATCCTTGATACGTATTTAAGGATCTCACGGTGAACTACAGAAACGTGCAGACACTTGATGCATCATTTCCATCATTTTCATGACGAAATGTGGTGGTATGCCTGCCGTAATCAGGCCTGGTGCGCCTACGCCTACTGAACCAGGCGCTGGCGATTCCGCTGGTTGCGTGGACACATTATACGTGTCCATGCTTGTTGTCTGTGGTGCAGCCGATGATGATGCATCTGCTGCATGCTGTATAGCTGCCCGAAGAGCATGGTCTGGATCAGGAGCGCTGACGGACCCTGATCCCACTTCTGATGACGGAGGAGGAGCCCCAGAACCCTTTTTAAAAAGGGTGACGTCAGCAGCGCTGACGTCACTATCGTTGTGGTCCTGGTGTTCCTCCATGGAAGGTAAGTCTCAAAGAAACAAGAATAGAAACAAGAACGTTTGATTTATTCCAGGGAGGTCCGTTCCGTCCGGCGACTCGAGCAAGAATGAATGTTTACTCGGCCGACGGCTTTATTTATAGCAAAATATCGCCCCGCGTTTGTACCTTAGCAAAGGAGCAAACTCGTGGCAATATTTTAGAATTTTTACAGAGTTCTTTATAGGAAACTTAACATGTTTGATTTTATAGGTTTAAACACTTCAATTAAATCTTAAAACTAGCTCGTTGTCGCATAGAAATAACGTCATCGCGCCGACATATATGTAATTCTGATCCTATAAATCATTTTTGTGGAATAGAAATAACCTTAAAGTATGAAGGTTATTTCTATTCCATAAAAATTATTAATGGGATCATAATTATATTTATTTTTAGCATAGAAACAACGCGTGCAAGGCGATGAGTTTAACATAATTTGCCAAAAAAATTGTTAGAATTCCTTCCAACTGATATTATAAACGCGAAAGTTTGTGAGTAAGTATGGATGGATGTTAGTTACTCTTTCACGAAAATACTACAGAACGGATGAAATTTGGCACTGAGATAAATTGTAGTCTGGAATAACACATAGCCTATATTTTATCCCGGAATTCGCACGGGAACGGAAATTACGCGGGTTGAAACAGCGAGTATACTCGAAATACTAATCCTGCGCAGACAAAGTCGCGGGCACCAGCTAGTAGAATATAAGGTGCATTTGTTCATAACAACAATAAATAAACAATTAACAAGACACACTTATAAGGTACATGAATAAAGTTGTTGTAAAAGGGTCCTAACTCAGCATAATGCTAGCTGAGGTCTCGTAGGAGACCTATTCAGCGCTGGTCTTCCATTAGAACCCGTAAAATCACGCTAAGAACGGACAAAAACACAACATAAACTAAAAAACCTACAGAAAAAAAGTATTATATAAAGAAAATAAAAAGCCAAATGAAAATAACTAAGTAAATCACTAAGTTTGTAAACCTTGAGAGAGATAATTAGCGAAAAGTAAGTATAATTTCCATGTAATATGGTTGCTTCTACAATGTAACTTTACACAGAAACTGAAGCCAGATAGTAAAACAACAAATGACTTATCTCAACCATTAACGTAACGACTTGAAGACGTAATTATACTTTGTAAACTTATCTCTGTCTATTATATTAACTACGTGATTTCTGTTTACGAGTTCATTCCGTTACCGCAATGTTACTATTCTTACAATGATTAGATAAAATTACTTGGAAACTTTGTCACTTTTTAGCAGGGGCGTGATTTACTGTGACATAGGAGATTCCTTGACACGCCACGACGGCCGATTCCACGCCTCTATCTTAGGCTGTGTCCCCAGTAGGCGAACGATGAGCAGCCGACTGAGTTTGCAGCGTATCAGTTCAGTACGCCCTTCCATAATTTTAAATTGAGTGTCCACAGTTTGCGCTCACTGTACGCAGTTTGTAGCGATACGTGCGCCGACTGTCTCAGTTAGTGGCCGACTCGCAGGTTCCAGTATTTACGATACGCACGCAAACTGATCTGAGTTTGTAGCTGTTCGCCACAAATTTGCGGCTCACTCAGTCGGCCGCTCACAGTTTGCCTACTGGGGACACAGCCTTAGGTGTGTAACACGCTTGAATTGATCATAGCGAATCACCCCCCTGTTCGGTTTAGGACAGATTCTGGTAAGGAAAGATTTTTTAATGATAGATAAAGATAGAGAAAGGAAAATGTTGGTAGGTGCTTATGCACTGGTTCGGTTTTTGTCTCATTCTGTTTTGGGCAAGCTCTGTTGATTGCCCGGAGTTCCTTGATCAAATAGAACTGTGCACATGCACACGATTGCACACTTTATCTATTCTATGGTTTACGTATTTTTACGTATTTATAGTTATTTATATTAGTTATTTATATATATTTATTTATTTATTTTACTTTAACTAACACGGAAAGATCCAATTACATTATTTAAAGGTCACACGTCATATTATTATCATTATCTTAAAATAAAATTAGAAAAACAAAAAGAAAAGAATGACAATTACTTATAAAATATATTAAAAAAAAATGTTATGACTAAATATTGGCACTATAGGAATGAACATTGAGATAGTCGGTAGATTTATTCCACATTACAGTGCATGCAACTAAAACGCTTACTTTGTGATAATTAATTTCATGTATTACATTCGCCTTCACCTGCTCCTAAAAAGTCGTCATCTTTGAATCTTACATTTTTACTACTCCATATCTGTGGAAACCTAGGTAGGCGTTTTCCAAATTTTTGATTATGAATTTGAAAATGATGAAACGCTTAACAACATTGAATTTTTATTTAAATTATAACCCACATAATACCTGGTAAATTATACGGATCAATTGTCATATAATTGACTCGATGCATCAGCGATAAATTATGTTAAACAATGTAATTATGATCACAATGACGTTTACTACAAGTATAGTTAGTTTCAGGACCACAGTACCTCATCATGTCTCAATAATTGGATTGACACTTAATTGCTGGCTTTCGATCAAAGTAATTGTTACCTACACGTTTATAATTAATAGATTGATAGGCACACTAGTCCACTGCAGAACATCCCTCCCCCAAACAAGGGGGATTCACCACCATGAGTAGAAATTCGAGGTAAAATTCACTGAAGAAAGCTGTTGCCATTTCGTCTTTCTATTTTTTTTCTTCTCTGTGGGGAAGCAAAGGTCTGCTAGCAACGCATGATTGTGAGTTCATCCCAAGTGAACGAGAAAACGCGAAGGCTAACAAACGAACGCGAACGAACCAATCTAGACGTCATGGCGAAAGCAAGCGAGGACCTTCGTTCGCCTTCAGCCATGTTCCGTCGCCGTCTTTCGCTGGGGTTCACTCACATGCGTTCGTTCAGTGTGGACACAATAGCGATAGCGAGTGAACGTTAGGTACTGTCGAATCCCAATCGTTCGCTTTCGCTCGCTTGGTCTAGACTCTAGAACATACCCCAAAAAGAACATACCCTGCAATCTCGGGTTGCAATTGCAGGTTCGATTCCCGCCTCGGGACCATTTTTTTACGATCTGGAGAATCTTGTTCCCGGTGATAAACAAAGTACCTTTACTACTTTTACTACTGACTATTTTATCAGTTATCTAGTACCCATAACACAAGGTTATATGGTTCGGTTTTGGCGCATGCGACAGACACGAATAAGCTAGCCTTTTGTAAATTTCACTAAGATCTGTACACCCATTTATAGCAGACAAATAGATACTTTCAAGTAGATAATTTTGTATGTAAGTACGAATATTAGCCTATTTGATAATATAATAAAAATCAACAGTATCACAAAAACCGCGCAAATAAAAATCCCACATTTATTAAATTTATCAACAGTGCTTGTTATGAAGTACAAAATACTGAATAGATTTCGTTCAGAATTTTCATGCTTTATTTCCATTTGGCCATCGAAATGTATCATAGATTCACGTAATATTTTATCGTGAATTATTCTCGCAAACAATGATAAAAATAACTGATATTTTCAGCGAAACTATATCTGAAAGTAAGTGAATAAACAAACCTGTGATAGCACAATGTGGCTGTATATCGGGAATACCTCTAAGGACACCTGATTGATTCTAACTAGGTAACTAAACTGAAACTGAACTACGAAACACCTCTTTTAGATGTTAAACTTTAAAATATTCAATTATTTTACTATCAAATAATATCCCAGTTCAAGCACCATTTACTTTCAATAATTTCTAGTTTTAATTTATATTAATTGATTAGGTAATTGTTTTCTTTATTAATAAAGATTGATTTTATTTAATTATAAACATCTTTTATCTTAATTTTTTAGTTAAAACAAAATTATTCTGAATATATTTATCTTACACCTAATGACGGGGATAAATCCCGTCAACGACGTCTTAGAATCTTTTATTGTCGTCCCCCGATGAACAAGGATTGTTGAATGACTGACACGCTGTCAACTTAACTGGCTTATTCATAAAGCTTCAGTATCAGCTATTCGCTGCATGAGCTGTGACCACTCACCATCCATCACAGTGAAAGCATTCGCTTCAACAATGAAACATGCTTGTTTCACTATTCAAACAATCCCACACGTCAATCGAAATGCTCTACATCATCCTATCGCTTTAAATCTTTGTGAACGTAACCGAACCGAAAAATGTATTCGATTCAATTCAGTATGCATACATTTATTTTATACTAAACTTGGAATAGTCAAATAACAATATTCTTCTTCTTCTTCCGGACCTTATCCCACGCTAAGTGGGGTCGGCACAACATAAATTCTTCTTCCATTCTGCTCTGTTATTCGTCATCTCCTTATTCACACCTTTCTTAAGCATATCCTCTTTCACACAATCCATCCAACTTTTCTTCGGTCTTCCTTTCCCCTTATATCAAATAACAATATTGTTACTTAATAATCTTAAAATGTGGATAAAAATAAGACAGGGCTACTTCAAGTTGGGTAATTAATTAAAAATACTTTATTTTGTTATTTTCATTACAAAACAGTGATTGATTTTCTTCAAGTCAAACTTTTTTGAAAGCATTTGAAAATGTCAAAAATTGACGATGGCTTTTTTCGGATGTTTGCAAAGCGAAAATGTCTAGAACGTTTGTTGAAGTCGGTAGGTAAATAGAAAGGTTTTTTTGAAAAAGGTTGGTTTATTTGTACATTTTAAATTAAGATAAGATTTTCAAGTTATTAATGTTAGTATTATTAATCGAGAGAGATATTGCTGTTAACCCTATAAACGCGAAAGTTTGTAAGTATGGATGGATTGCTGTTTGTTATTCTTAAACGCAGAAACTACTAAACTGAAATCTACTAAACTGGATGAAATTTGGCACAGAGATTGATTATAGTCTGTTATAACACATGGCCTATATTATATCTTGGAATTCCCACGGGAACCGTATAACCGCGGGTGAAACCGCGAGGCACTGCTAGTATATAATGAAGCAGACTGATGTGAGGTTTCTATACAATGATACAAATCAATATCAAACAAAAGCATCACCAATACGTTGGTTACATTGCTCGTTTGAAATCCTTGGCATTTTTGTTCATTCATTTCTTGTCACTTGTTTACGTAACTATAAAATCTTACCAACAAACAAGGGTTAACTAATACTGGTAATTTGTGTACTTAACTACTTCCGTTTCCGGCTCGGTAAGAGTATGTAATGTGGTCCATTTCTCTTAAAGACTGCGGGCAACGTGATTTAACTACAAACGGGGAAAACAAGATTTTCTTTTCCGAAAGAGTTCAGTTAAAAATATGATCTTGGTGATTAGACCTATTTATGGTACTGTAAACGACAAACATTGAATGAATGAATGATTGAATGAACACCTTATTACACTTAACATACATGTTAAAAGTAAATGAATAATAAATAAAGGCACTAGTATAAAAGTCATTCTGAACTTTCACAAGAAAATAAAACGGTAGGGGAAGGTGGGGTAATTCCGAAGACCTAAGGTAGAACCGTAATAAAACTGCTTCGGTCTGCTGATCATTTTTGATAGTTGGTTGCTCCATTTTTAGTTTTACAGCAGGCCAAAATTTCAATAAATGCTAATCATGATTTGCTGATGCTTGAAAAATAATTTACTACCCGATTTTTTTAATTTGCCCGTTATTTTTCTTGTTTCCCAATAAATTTTTTTTTGCTGGCCATTTGGTGCAGCCCAATTTTATTTTCTCAGCTTACCGAATTAATTTTTTTGTTCACCAAAATCTGTTTAATTTACTGACAGTTTAAGTGATACCCTAATAAAACCCAAATATGTAGGTACTTAAGTTACAAAGGTTATTTAATGATAAATGTTATCTTAAATTATTACTACTATTATTATATCATACTTGTATTTTTATTAGCAAATTTGATAATTTTTTATTATACATTCAAATTTTAAAAACTCAAAACCCTTTGTAATTACCCTACATGCTGTGGAGTTTTTTGATAATTTTGTAGGGTCCCCTATGCCCCCTATTGCTTAGTACATCTTAAACTCTTTTGGTTCATTAAATCTATACTGTATAGGTACTAGTACCTTGTAGTGGATAAAACAAGTCAGAGGAAGACGAAATAAATGAAATTGCTAAGTTTTGCATATCCGTACAAATTCCATGCTTCAATCATAAGTTTTACGAGTGTATTAAGTTTCAACTGCTTAACTTGTACAAAACCCACAAAGCTGCTTCGCTTCGCTTCTCAACTTCATCATAGTTAACATCACTCAAGAAATTATAACGAGCTTATAATGTCTACCAACTTAGTATCAACCTGTAGGGTAAAGTAGGGATAGTCGCCTCAGGGGTGCCACATGGCAAAAAACCTTACTTCTTAAAATTATAATCAGAAATACCTACGAACTACCCACAAGACTGTTTGCAATTGTCTGATTTTGTTTCTATTCCATGATTGTATTTTTTTATTTGTACGCACGCTGCGTAGGGAGATTAAATTTAAATAAGTTTTCTACAAAGAATTTTGAGAGCCTCTATTTAAAGCAAAAAATACGAATACTATAAAAGTTTATGTTTCCTTAATTTTGCGTCTCGCCCCTTCCTGATACAGAGAGCAACTAATTTTCGTAGTATTACGGGCGATCCAACAGTTTTGTAGAAAGTTTTTGAAAAGTAGGTATGTGGAATTTATCTACTACGCTTTCGCAAACTGTTTTTTTTAAATATTGTAAGCTCATAGAGACTAACGTTCTACTACGAGTCTCGAGAATACTCAGCCTGACATGCAAATAATTACCATCTGAACAACAAAACACAAAACTATAACAACTAAAATGTCTTTAGCACATAAGTACACAACGTAACTAAGCCTAAAAAGGAAATAATGCAAACATCAGGCATTTACAGCATCACTAACCACCAACACGTAACATTTCACCCAACGCAAACAAGCTCTCGCCGAAAATGTGTAATAATTCACGAACTTTCACGAAACTAAGGTATTTATCGTTTTAATTTACACGACGCTGTTAACTAACCTTACCTAACCAGAGTATGGAGCTTGCCATTAGTCCCCGAGGATTGAACAGTGCAACATAACAAAGTAAAAATTAAAAAAGTATTCAAACAATTTTTAAACACAAAAGCAGTGCACAACCTCAAACTATATTTAAAAAAAAGAACATAAGAGAGGATTCAAACTAAATTTTAAAAGCATTTACAAAGCGGCTTCTAAAAGAAAAGAATGACATTACCGTGCCGTAAAAAACAGACATCTGAATAAAGATTAACAGACAAAAACAACGTCGGAAACCTGCAAAACTGAATTTAGTTTCAGAATAATAAAGTTTAAAAACTGCATGTGGCAGCATGAAGGTGGTATTCTGCTTATTGTTGATGCTGGCGGGTGCGAGCGCGCAGGCGAGCGACGACACGCGGCTCGAAGGACGAGGGAAGGCCAAATACGCCCTGTTGAGTACGTATGGTCATGCTACTAGATATTAGAGTGATGCCACTACTTAGAATTTAAATTATTGCTAGACACAGGCTAAAACATCATAAACATCAAATTTGGCACTGCGTTAAATTATTTTCACTTTTATTTGTTCATTGGCGCGCTTAATGCCAAAAATTTAAAAGCCAAAACATATATACCAAGATGTACTGTAAAATACAATAAAATTTACACATATCAATGTGTCAATACTTTTTTCGTACAAGATATTTTTACAGTTACTGTATATTTTAAAGTAAAAAACGTCTGTATGTTTATTATTGACTAAGATACAAGAGGGGTCACATAATAGTCTCTCCAAGAGGTGCATAAAGATTCACTTCAGTCATTCCACTCCTAACGTTAGTGTCTAAAATTTCAGCAGTGGCATTACTTTCACAATAACGCCATCCTTCACTTGTGTTCCTTTTTAGGGTTCCGTAGCCATAGAGTGCCGCAGGGAACCCCTTATCACTAAGCCCTCGCTGTCTGTCGTCTGTATGTCTGTAAGCAGGCTGTAGCTCATGAACTGTGAAAGGTAGACGTAGTAGAGTAGAACAGGGTGTTATATATATTGTCAGGGTGTTATATAATTGTCTCTGTAATAATAAACAATACAAATTCCATTAATAATAAGCGGGGCACCGTCCATACCATGCAACGGGCATCGTCATTAATTGGATGAGGGACCGGTCCGTGTTATTTATTTCTTTTTTATAGAGAGATAAAAGACTTCTCAAAAAAAACCTCCGCTTTTAGGGTTTATTTCCCGAAATTCATGTACGATGGTACGGAACCCTTCGTATGAGAGTTAGCTCGTACTTGGGAGGTTTTATTATTGAAATGAACAAGGCACGGTAGAGATCAGCTACAAAATGTTTTCTGCACGTGTATACTTTTGTTTTACCTTGTTTGTTGGCTTAACTTCTGAAATCATATGCATCGTCTCACCACGAATATGTACCATGTTGTCTGTCTGTCAGTCTGTAGGTATAGCCTGGAAAGCTTCCATTAGATTTCTAGTCCGGATATTGGTTTTTGAACTTCCAAGAATTGTTATAGAGAGTATTGAAACGAAGCACTGTTGTTGACTTACATACTCGTACAATACAGATTTACTAATAAATCACTGACATTGTGATAGTTTCCAGACCATCACGAATCAGTATAGTAGTTGTATCAACGAACCATTTTTAAACAGTTTTCTAGTTATAGAGTCAACCGTTATGATGGATTACCCAAAGAGGATTCGTAATTTAATTCAACTGCTTCAATCAATGAAATGCTATTATAAAAAAAAAACAACGATATTTTAGACAACATTCAGTTGGCTAGCGAAGTTAGGTGTGAGAGTTTGAGTTCCAACGGAAGCAAAGCTTTTGGTGATCATTTTGATTTTATTTGTGTAGAGTCATTTATTTTAAATAACCTTAGCAAGAGTACTTAAACAAAATACCTAAAAACAAGCATAATAAAATATTTTATGTTACAATTAATTACAGAAAAGGATTTTGCCACCCCTAACACATTATAATCTACAAAAATAAATTAGTATTCTGCATTCAGCTACTGACATGGCGTAAAACATTTTGACTACTTTGGCTTACAAAACCGTGAGTAATCCCAGTAATGTACATTTGTTGACTACAAAAATAACAACAAATTAAATAACATGACTACAAAAATAATCTTTTATTTTTATACCAATTGTGAACGAAATAGGTAAGTTAAAGAAAAATTCACTGTGTCAACCGATAAATTGTATTTTTAATTGCTTTGCATTACAAAAACAAACTATGCTCTTTCGTTGAACAAATCAGAAATCAATATCAATATTTTTTTAAACCTACAAAATAAGCAAACAGACAAGTCAAATTATAAAACTATAAATTATCATCAAATTAACATAAGCTGTTCACTGAGTTTATCTCTACTTAATTTTTGTCCAATTGTATAAGAAGTTAAAAAGACTTAACAAGACACATATTAACACTGTATAATAATACAGTGTACATGTATAGCACAGTGGCACAATCCTGATTAGCAGCGAGAAGCTCGATTCATCGCTATTCAATAGCTTTTGCAGCTGATGAAAAGGTTCGACCACTGCAGTTTCAATTTACAGTACACTAAGCACGAGGTAGGTTACTATTCGTTTTTAGCTAACGAGAGTATCTGTTAGTCAGACATTTATGTAAACTTTTATTGTGCGCCAAAAAATGAGACAACCGATGTAGGGCGGCAGGCGAAGGGACACCCATGCAGCTAAAAAAGTAGTCATGCTCTCATTATAACTAGCAACCCGCCCCGGCTTCACATGGTTTTTATTTTGTTCGATTTTATTTATTTTTCATTTAATTTTACGTAACTATAAAACTTCCTCTTGAATCACTCTATCTATTTAAAAAAAACGCATCAAAATCCGTTGCGTAGTTTAAAGATTTAAGCATAAAAAGGGACATAGGGACAGAGAAAGCGACTTTGTTTTATACTATACAGTGATGATGATGAACAGCAAAGTATCCTTAGGACGTCACAATGACGACTCGATATAGTCAAACCAAAGCCAGGACTCAGGTCAAACTTTTTATTTGTATTCTCGAAACTTATTTAGGGTTTTAGTCTTTCGATACCAAACAATGAAGCAAATCACTTGTCGTAAATCACTTTACCAGCGGATGCGTGAAAGTATAAATAGTTTAGGTTTGGAAAAAGTTATTAATGAAGATATAAAATCCATAAATTGCAATTTAACTCTATTCAAAATAATTTACAACTGTCATTCCTAAAACTAGTGGTGATAGGAAAACACAGGATTTATTCAGGCAAAAGTTTCACAGAATGTTACTTTTAGAGAGAATATGAATGAATAAATGATTGATTTATAGTTACACGATGGTTGCACCGTCAACTAGTTCATGCTAACCCAGCTTGGCACTTTCATCCGGTCGAGTTTTTATTAGCTTTAATTTAGAGTTCCTTTAGGATTCCGTGATCTGAAACCATTGGACTGATTCGAAGATTGAATTTCAAAAGATTCGCCTTCGCTGAATAAAATATCCGTTAAAGCAATTTGATGTAGCTCGATGGAAAATTGGATCATTCTATAAATACCACGGAAATGTGAGGCTTTCATGTAGGTTTATTTTTATGTGAGAAAGAAATATTCCATATTTTATTGCCATTTTGTAACTAAAGCGAAAATGCAACGAGTTGAATAGAAGAAATTTAACCATTTTTGTCTGTCAAATCTCATTCACAAGAAAATCGTCAATAAAACCAGTATTTTCATTGTTACAGCCAACCTCGCTATACTGTTGGCTGCCAAAGTCGGTCTGGTCAAGATAGTCGTAGGAATAGCCCTGATCATAGGCAGCCTGAAGTTTCTCATCGTCCTAGCTTGGGCCCTGGCTATATTCAAATACGTCCCAGACCCATACATCTATTACAACTCTGAGGAATACAGACGGACTCCTCTTCATTTAGATTACAATCCGTTTGACCCATACCATTATGGTCAAAAACATTATGGTTTTGATCGGAATGGCCATGGTCATTATGGATTTGATCGAATCGGGAATGATGATGGATCTTGGATGAATGTCAGGATTGGGCAAGATTATAATCAAAATATGATTGATTCAATATGGAAATTCTTCAAGCTACCTACACTTAAATAGGTAAAATTTTGTTGTATGATAGATAGTTTGCTTGCACCCAGCTTACTTCATATTATAAATTATCTATGATGCATCTATAAGGAATAAGTCAGAAAGTTAGACAACTTCGAAGTAATAAGTATTTTTAGTATTAAAATAAAATTCAAAGCAATGCAACGTATATTAAGACTGACAACAATATGAGCTATTTTAATAAACTGAATTTCCATTTTGTTTTGTTACAGTGCATTTCTTCTACGTCGTCGCAACAAAACTATTCGTATTGAAGATCGTCTACGGTGCAATATTCTACGCTCTCGTCATTAAAGGATGGCATTTTGTATCCTGGTTCATCCACTACCTCAAAGAGAAGAAACTTAAACCTTACGTACCCTATGGCCAAGTTAGCTATGGCCCTATTGGTTATAGTCATCATTATGGACATGATCATTATGGACATGATCATATAGGCCATGATCATTATGAACATGAGCATTATGAACCAGTCAATTATGGTCAGTATTATGTCTCTGATAGTTATAATTCATACGCGTTTGATAAAAAGAGACACGATAGTAAAAAAACGTATGATGCGGATGGGTCTTATTCTGTAAAAAGCTGAATTTTTTTTAAAGGAACAAATTGTTAATTACCTAGCCAAAGTAGTCTGGAAAAACCTAGTCTTTAGATGTTATTTTTATGCGACATATTAAAGTGAAATTATTATTGTTTTGTTGCACGTCTTGGTAACACCATACTTATTACCTCGTAAAAATTAATCAAATAAATAATACTGCTGCTTTTTTGCGTAATTTTTGTTATTTCATAATCTGAAAATATTCATATTGCTCACATGTACTGTAAATTCAGCTGAGCTTATAAACACGGTAGGTATTTAATGTGTTATAAATTACTAGCGACCCGCCCCGGCTTCGCACGGTTTTATTATATGTATAAACCTTTCTCTTGAATCACTCTATCTATTAAAAAAAACCGCATCAAAATCCGTTGCGTAGTTTTAAAGATTTAAGCAGTCAAAGGGATATAGGGAAATAGAGACAGAAATAGCGACTTTGTTTTATACTATGTAGTGATTCTGCTCGCGGATTCGACAATTTGACAGCCCCAGTTGCGCTCGCGCAGGATGTTGCGGGTCCGATTCTCGCTTTGGGACAAATGTTTGTACGATCTGTAGATATTTATTCCAGGGTTCTGGATGTTCTACCTATAAGTATGTATATATATAATGTATTTTATTAAGTATTCTTGAGTGGAAACCGCGACTTGGTAAACGTAGTGTAGGACGTCCTCTGGCCAGGTGGGATGACGATCTGCGAAAGACTGCTGGCAGATGCTGGATGCGTCAAGCTGAATACAGGGCGCAATGGCGCTCATTAGGCCTATGTCCAGCTGTGGACTAATATGGGCTGATGATGATGATATTAAGTATATCAGTCATCAAGTAGGTACTCATAACACAAACCCTGCTTAGCTTGGCTAGACGATGCTGTGTGGATGGTCCTGAAATATTAGTTTATATATTATTTATTATAATAGTAAAGTTATAACAGGAATTAAATCATAATGTTAAGATCAATTTAGACTTAAGTGATTTAACCTTGTAATAGTTAAATAAATAAATAAATATTCACAATCGTCACACAAAATTTCATTCACCCCGCAGGGAAATATTTTGACGCCGTGTTTCTCACCATATAAAATTCATTCATAATTACCGATTTGAGTTACAGTGAGGAGTCTCGATAGTAAACTGGCCCCTACATGTTAACCTTTTGAATGTCAGCCGCCTCACAAACGTAGAACATGCCAATTGGTTGTCAGATGAGGGAGGATGGGCTAATCCCCTGGGAAGGGGAGCTAAATATAGATCAACATGCGAGGGACCTTGGCTGGAGTTGGACCATTGTTCCCATGGGGATCTCTGGTGGTTATGATTATGTCGCGTCAGGTTTCAGGCATGTAGTTTTCTTGAAAAAAAAGGCTATCACTGGATTTGGAAGGTAGATGTTGTTATAACATGTTTGAAAAGTCAGCTGAAAAATGGTGGTGTACAGCAAAAAGTTCGAGAGACCTGTTGTCCAACAGAAGGTGATATCCAAATCATGCTTCGGATGATGACGGCAGCTGTAATAATATTGTAGTGTTGAATAACCCTCTTATAATGTCTTGGAACCCTATTATTATAACGTCTAGAACCAAATGACATAAAGTACGGGCGAGATTTTCGAAATTATGAGCCAGTTGTAGTATTCCGTGAGCTAACAGGCTTAGGTGCTTATGGAAAATTATTACGACGACGTCGATTTGTGCGAAGCCTTAGGAATGGAAATCCAATTTACGAACCTATTTACTGTAGTAACCTAATGGAACTTAATTTATCTTCTTTCCTGGGAGATCTAAAGGGATATAATGTTTGTATGATCAGAATGTATTAGTTCTTGCAAATAAAAAAAAAATTCAACGTATTAAGTATGTTAGATTCATAAATAAGTTTTTTTTTAATTTTCAGTATGTGATTAAGTGTGTACGGTGTGTATGATAATATTTGATTCACTACTCTAAAACACAGAAAAACATAAAAGTAAGTACCTAAGTAAAAGAGTTTAGAAGACCTCATCGCTCAATAGTAATTTTGTTATTTTTCATTCACTAAAATGATTACCAAAAACCATCTCAATACAAATACATTAACGATACAAAGTTGTTCTATAAGGTCGTATCTTAAGATTGGTCTCAACAAGATGATCACAAACACAACCGTTTAAAAATGAATAGCTGTAAAACAACCATATTATCGTTTGGTGCAACATTGTAAACAAACGGTCAATGATGCATAGAACTCGGCTGCACAGCTATTCTCAAGTATTCGAGTTACATCAAAACGTTGAATACCTACAATGTATTTTATTGGTAAGGCGTGATTTGTTACGATAAGTCTGTGGAATTTGAAGAGATTTACCTACGTATAGCTTTAAGGCCCAACTTTTCACCATTATTCACGATATAGGTATTTTAAATATTCACGAACTCTTTAAAATGAACATTAGCTACGTGGTTATCGGTGTTCACATTTATCACGAATATTTTTAAAGTTATGAATAATGTATGATTTGCCTTAGTAATGTACAATAAATGTAATAAGTAATGTAGGCCGTTTAATAATACCTATGCTTTACCTAATTTAAGTAATTTGTAAAATAATATATTTAATGATATTTATGATTTATTTTACCTAAATAACTTTTTATTCCTAAGCCAGACCTAAGAAATACTATAAACCTCTATCAATATCTTTTGAATGTTCAATATGATCATAAGGTTCCTTCTAAAACAAATATGATTAAAGGGAACTAAAATCCAGTTATTTTGCTCAGACTGGACCTTATTCAAAGACAGAGAAAGCGTACCTAACAGTGTTCTCAGTTCAACAGCTATCCTGATTGTACTATCTATACATCCTCCATCTGACAAAGTCTGTTGTCGATATAACGGCCCGTTTCTTCTTATTGCAGGCATGTCGCGAAATGGTTCTAGACACGGACTCAAACTGGACGTTAAAATGGTAATTGCTTTCATCGTTGTGATTACTGAAACCAGTTCGTCTTTATGGCTTTGGAAATCGTACAAACATAAAGAGAAAAATATCTGTGTATTGTTTGTAGTGTAGAGGTAGTGTAGTGTACTTCTAGCATTTTTCAACAAATAAGTAATGTACAAATATTTTCATATGTGTATTTCGGTATATTTATGCTCAAATTTTATAAATCGCTACTAAAAGGTAAACAACTCTTGACCTACTACGATTTCTAGTCTAGTACTGTAGGTACCAATTGTTAATTACAATCTCAAAGAGTGCGTGAGAATGCAAGAGGATTCTTGAAAGTTCACAAATTCTCAATTGAAATAGTTAGGTATATTTATTTAAAAATATAAAAATAAAATACTTTTTATATAGAGTTGGTAAAATGCTATATTAATATTCTACTGATGTCCATTTAAAGTATTATAGCAAGACGCACGTCTTAAGAGATGAGGTAAATACTTTATAAACTCATCTCTCCAGTTACCGCAGCTTTCTAAAGCCGACATTACATTTCCAAGAAAATTATTGACTTCATAAAAATGCAAGCATTTCGTGAAATGGCTAGTTTGAAACTTGGACAAAAGTTCCGGACGCAATTTATAGTTTATCCTAACTTTAGATAAAATCTTGGCAAGTGCGGCACCTTCTCCTAACTCAAGATTTTATTCCACCCAGAATTACAAACTTTTTGTAGATTTTTCTTTTGAAAAATGTCTGAACATTTCATCGCTGATGATAAGAGAAATGCTGGAGGGGAATACGGATACAATCCCCGACGACATATTAAGAACATGCTGATGTCAAGAAAGCAAATTCGTTGGATAGGCAATAGCCGGGCAACAGTTGATTCAACAGTTATGAAAATTTCTAGATGAGTCAATGTTTGAACTACGTTTACCTGAATGAATTGAATCGGCATGTATGACTTTACGCTTCATTATAAATGCTATAACAGAAGGTTGTAATTTCAACGCTTGTTAGGTACGGTTTACTAATAATATTACTTCGACGCAGGAGAGACGAAGCCGTACAGAGAGCAGTTTCTTTGAAGTCAAGGTCAAAGTTCAAAGGGGTTTAATTTAATGATTCAATTTGTATGCGTGTGTGTCGAATTTTACTTTGGTTTCAGACGATTTCATTTAATACACGTTTTACCTCCTGAAAGACAATTTAGTATAAAATTGGCAGGATTTTTATATTTTTTTTTATAATATTGAGTAAGTAATGAAATATTATGTTATTAGATCGTGAAAACAATATTCAAGCGACTTTTTCCTCACAAATTGCTCGTGTGCTATCTCCTAAAACAACGATAGCGGCATCCACACAACATAAACATTATTTACATCCCACATTAACATAAAGAACAGTGACATAAAGCCGAAATATTACGACATGTAATGACTACACGAAGGCACCGAAATGAAAACTTATATCTTACAATAAATAATATTTATTCGAAAAACAACATAACTAACTTAAATACTTAAATAACCTAACATCGAAGACAGTTTAGAATGTACTTAATAGTTGAACTTTATTGTCTTCTTACTAAAATTCTAAATTTATGTCGTATCACACAATCATCACTTGGCTTGCGTTGGAACAACTAGTCAGTCTTATCATGTCTTACTTCCATGGAAATTACTCGAAGTCGTCGACTATTGCGTAGTCTAAGCCGTTGCCCTCGCCTTTCGTCACTTCGTTGTCTTTCGTAACTTTGGTGGTGGTTTTAAGCTCCTTCTTCCTGATTTTACCGTGTGTTGTTGTCGCTTCTTCTTCTAGTTGTTCCAGTGGCAACGCTGTTGATGTCGTTACTTCCTCTTTCTTTTCCTCTTCAACTTTTTTTTCTGTTGTGGTTTCGATGACGACCGGCTTTCTGACTTCGATTGGAATGTTTCTTTCCGGTGGTGGCGGGGGTAGGTCGTGCTTGGGAGCGGAGACAGAGAGGACTCCGTTCTCGTAGACTGCTGTGACCTCGTCTTCCTTGCAGCCCGGTGGTAGAGCGAAGTTCTGAACGAATCTGTTAACCATGAACAGATCATCGTCGCTCGCCTTCTTACGCCCTTCCACGATGATAAACCGGTTCTTCACTTTCACTCTCAGGTCCTCAGGATTGAATCGTTTCACGTATAGGTCAATTTCACACTTGTTTCGGTTGGAGACTAGTTTGGGGTCTTCGATGGGGTTCTCTTGGAAGATGTCATGCCATGGCCAGAGCTTCATGCGTGGGGGGAAAACGTAGTGGACGAGGCGGTCCATCAGAGTGAATGGGTCATCGGAGTGCTGTTTCGGTTTCTGGAGGTCATGGCAGGAGATAGTCGCCGCGAGGGCGATGAGAATACACGCGTGTTTGATCATGTTTGCCGCTCGGTTGCACAATAACTTGTGCCGGTTCCACGCGGCGCGAGGCTTATATAGTCTTGGTAGTCGAGCGGCTGCTTCCAGAATGCTCTCCATTGAGCGCGGTGCCAGAAGCCGTCAACAGTTGTGTGAAAGTTGAATGTGACTCATTCGAAAGCACACGTGTGTTTGTTTTGACTTCTTATTCAACGTTCTGGGAAAGGTGTTGAATCATTGTTATTTATTATTTTATGTAAGAAGCGGTAGGTAACCAGGGCTGTTTTAGCAGAAAAAGCGGAAAAAGGAAAAAATACTACATACTTATACTCAACCATCAAAAAAATAATTGAGCATTAAAATATATCCAATGCAGCAGTAGATTAAACTTTAAAACATCAAAATTGCCGATCGCTTCGAACTGGTAATTTCGAGGGAAAAGTTTACAAAACTAGTAGACTGGAAGATAAACTTGAAAACTAGCATGAGAATTGAGCGTTCCCGAGGCGGACCGCTTATTGAAACTTTATCAACTAGCAACACACACTAGCGTGGACCGACGATAAATTGCAACCGTAAAACTTCTGAAGTCTGTCCTTCTATTTTTATGTGGCTTACTTCAACTCCGCTTCTTTCGGTAAACTTTTATTATTTGTTTCATGGATTTTAACTTGCCGTTACCTAGAAAATAAATATAGCGAAAACTATAAGCCCGTTTAAATAATGTTTTGGAAGATGTGAATGTGAAAATGAAATTTGGAATCACACGGTGTATAACATGTTTGCTATGTGCAGCAAATATGCTCTAATAATGATATATTCATGATATATTACCAAACTGATACCTGGAACAACACCTCGCCTCTAGAATCAAGGCCATACAATCTAACTAGATCGTTAAATAAGTAACGCAAAAGATGGTACCATCCATGCAGCATGTTGTCAACTCCTGCGCATTCACACACACGGCCGTTGAACTGTGCGCGGGTACCGTTAGCAAATCAGAGAGGCGACGTAAGTATAGTGCGCCTTTCTAGGTCGCTGTTACAATGCCTATAGCGCTTGTTTTGTTATGTTCGCGGAAGAAAGTGTTTATTATTGTTAGTTGCGTGCTTGTGGTTTTATATACAGTACGCCTGTGACTTGTTTTGCCTTTGTCGCATTAAGTTTTTTATATTTTACTTATATGTAATTTGTTAGGTCCAAGGATAAATATTTACATTAACAGTTTTCATGTTTAAACAGAAGTTAGGTTCACTTCCACCATCTATCTATTTCCACCATCCATTGGCATTGCAGCTTGCCAATGGATAAACAAAACGTATTCTATACTTATAAAAAAAGTTATTAGCTAACTAAAAAAAAAAAGTTGAATATCAATCCATAGAAAAATAAAAAAAAGATTTTCCTGGCGGTATGTGTGACAAACACCAAAATCCAAACTTTTGCAAAGATTATCGCTAGTGTGATTTTAGAAGTGGTTAAAAATACAATGCAGTGGTTCATTGCATTGTATTTTACTATGCGTTGTTGAAGGATTGTAAGGTTAATTGTAGTTGCCGTCAGTTGCTTAGTTTAAAGTGAAGAAAATAAGTAATTATTTAACAACTTTATGTTATAGCATAAAAATAAATAATAACTCTGTTTTTATCTATTCTTATAGTTATAGTCTAAGATCAAGTATTACTACGGAACTTAGTAATGCTAGATCTTAGGTTATAGTACAATGCTGAAATAGTTGAAAACATTTGTTTTTCTGACGTTACCTTTTGCGTGTGTGCATTTTTGTGCCAGCTACGAAGCCTACATATGCAATAGTTCAAAGAATTTTCACCCATATTACAACACTTGTGAGGGAGTAGTTTCCGATGCTATAAACTGAGTTCCAATAAATTTTAAGTGTTCCAAAACAAATCAGCTGTTAAAAGGCGTACATTTGCTTTAAGTTGGGATCCGTAATTTGTGTATTATATCAGAGATGGTAAAGTTGTATTTCTAATGACAAATATGAAACGTATGAAAGCATTATAATAGTTGGGTAGAGTAGCAGAAAACGTCGAAATGTAAACAAACCGGTAAACTTGAATGACAAGTTTTCAACTCGTTAACAATTACGATAAATTTTTTTTATAAAGAGTAAGATAATATTTAAAAATAATCCCCAGTTAGTTTTATTTACAGAATAATAAGCAACATTTTATTTATCAATTTGCAAGCTGCAAGGCAAGTAGACCGGTGGAAATGGATGGTGGAAGTGAACATAACTATGTGTAAATAGGTGTAAATATTTATCTATGGCACCTGCAAAAAAAAAACTGTAAAACATACTTATTCGGGAAAATGGTACAAGTCTCAGGAATGCTTTACAAATAAAACCGCGAGTAGGTACTATAAATAATATAGAGTGAAATTTGTAGATCAGTACCTACTACAGATATATTTAGTAGGAAAATTTCAGTAAAACATTATTGGATTTATATTTAAAGTAGATATTTTATAGGAAAATTTCGATAAGGCATTATTGGATGGATATTTCCTGAAATACTCGTATGATTTGGCAAAGTTGTTGCCGACAAAAAAGTACGGTACTTACTTTCGTTTATTTTTTCGTCCAACGTTAGTAACTTTAGGATCCAATCAAACAAATTATCTGTATCTAATCGTGTTAATCCTGTTGCCTGGAAGACATCACTTCTCTCGCTAAGGCCGCCAATTATACATATCATGAAATCATAGGAATTTTCTTTTTAACAAATGATTATCAGGTCTTAATTATACTCTACCTACTATTTCCAAATGTTTCTTACATTTATACCTAATACAATCTCTATGTCTAGATCATATTGTACGAGAAGGATAATCTATACTTACTTTAAATACATAGGAAATTATGTGGGAAAATACTGTTATTGTTGCTTAGTAAATAAGACCTTTAGCACAACGAGTTAGAATGCATTTTCCTTTACCTAAGGTACCCCAGGCCCCCACTCTGGAGATGAAACAATTGAATGATTGCGGCATTACAATAAAGTGTGGAAAATTATGGGCATCCAAGCGAATGTAAGTATTATACTTTATACTGTTGTGATAGGGTTGAAAGTAATCAGGATTCAGTGTCTACATGCAAAACGCAATAACAGGAAGTCTCGGGAGTTAACTACTATGTTTTTTACATGCGGGTAGGTAGTGCACAGTTTAGTGGATGAGTGAACCGAGGTAGTGAGTATCTGGCGCAGGGAATCAGCATTAAAATCATCATCATCGTCACCAGCCTATCTTAGTCTCTGGACTTACATCTGGACATAGGCCTCCCCTAAGGAGCGCCATAGCGCCTTGTCTTCAGCTTGCCGCATTGCCATACAGCAGTGGGCAATGCAGACAGCGTCTTAAGGACGCTACAGATTCATACCTTTTGATTTGGATCAGTTGAGCTACTTCTAGATTGTTTACAACAGTCTGCAGATAACACGACTGTTTCTTGGGCTTTTTGTAAATACCCGCCTATGTATAATATGCTGAATTGTTATAGTTTGGATATTCTACATAGGTTAAACTCTTCTGTCGGTGTTTGTTTTAGTAAAGGGTGTCTCAGCGCCGATTTCAAACTTTAAAGACAAATATCTTGCCAACCAGCAAGGCTAGCGACAGAAAAGCAATAGCGTTTGGTAGGTGATTAGTGCGGATTTTTAAATCACTATGCTGCAGTGGTTTGTCGCACGCAGTGGACGATTATTTTTACAAAAAAAATACGATTGCTGGATGACCAATAACGGCAATTTTGAAGAAAGATTACAAAGATTGAGCGATTATTTATAAGGCAAACATGTATTAGACACATAAGTTTTACACATGCTAGTGGTTTCTATTTCGCCTCTTCCACTAGTGGACAAAAAATTGAGGCGAATTAAATTTGACTTGTCTAAGTGCTTATTTTGTAAGCCTAAAGAAATAAAGATATTGAATTTTGAAATTTTGAGCTGTGCTTTAATCAACGAAAAATCGTTACCAAAATACAGCTCGACTGCGTAAGCGCGGTGCGCAACAGACCACTGCAACATAGTGATTTTAGAATCCGCAATAATCATCTACTGATTGCTACTATTATTCTCCCGCTAGCGTCACTAATTGCCAAGATATTCGTCTTTAAAGTTTCAAATCGGCGCTGAGACACCCTTTTCTTAGCCCATTGAAAATGCTGCTGGCAAATAAAAAAAATAAGCAAAGTAAACTAAAGATCTGTTTAAATCAGCCGTTGAATAATGAGCTGCTTGTTGTAAAGGAAGTAAGTTCAAAATAAACTGCAAAGTCAAGCTCATCCCAGTCCAATAGCCGATTCGTAACAGTCTGCACAGTTTAAATACATATCGGAAACAGAGAGTTAGGTTTTGGGCTCGATATTATGGTTCAAGGTTAACCTAGGGAAAAAATAAAATAGTACTAAAATACATTAATACTTACTTTACTTTAATACTTTATTGCACACTAAATAAACAAAAAATATTACAAAACAGAAAAACAAAAACAGATAATGTATAACCGGCGGCCTTATCGCTAAAAGCGATTTCTTATGATAACAGTCCTGGCCTAAAGCAGTTATTTATCAAATAAATAAAATATAATGCATCTTGCCTTCCACGAACCCCTTTGACTCTACCTTCACCCGTAGATGTCGTAAGAACCAATAAATTAACTATGTGCGCCCGGCGGCTTCACCTGACGAGAAAATTTCATAAAAGAAGCCTATGCCTATATATTTCAGGCCTAGAACTACGTCTCTTCAAAATGTCAGCCCGATCAATTCAGTAGTTACGCTTGAAAATGGGGTAGCAAACATTTTCTAACAAACTATGGTTCAATCGATATCCAAAATATTTTTTTTATATTATTATATTAGTATGATACGTTTATAATCATACAGGACTGGAATTGTCAAACTTAAGTCCTAAAAATAATTCAGAATAAAAAAGACCTTAAAATTCACACTGTTTTCTAAGTTATGTTATAAAGACTAATGGTTTTTAATTTTGTGGTAGGAAAACTTATATGGGGCCTCTCGTCTCGGGAATACTACAAATAAATAAAAAAATATCATAAACAATAAAAAATATAGTGCATACTGTGAGTTCAAGCTACCGATGTGTCTCACCCGAGCTTATTGTCAGCTATTACGGCTCGCAATACGCTTTCAATTGAACTCTAAACGTTCGCGAAAGGAAATAACCAAAGAAACAAACACAACTTACTATTGCAAGAGAAAGTTAATATAAAAAGACATGCATTTCTTGTGACTTTTAAAAATCTATTGTCACTTGCAATTTAACTTTATGATGCCAATTTTTGTATAAAGTATAGTTCGCGTCATGTAAGAAGAACGCTGGCGGTAAAGCTGCGCAGAAGGCGATTTATGGGTCTATTTGGAGGTAGGCGGTGGGGCGCGGGGTGGAAGGGTCATGCGCCGCATGCTTGCCGGTGCGCTATTGGTTCGTCAGTTGACATTTGCTGTCACATGTCACGTTTCTTGTCAAAATACCATCGCGCACAAAAGTTTACGAAATGGTTTTACATTTTTATGGTTTTTGGAAATTATGCACAAAGGTAAAGGAAATAGAGGTAGAGACCGATTACTGTAAAAGCGATCATTTGGTAGATATGATTACAGAAACATTTATTATTCGTGTAAGGGATGATGATTCTGACTCAAATAATGATGAAAGCTCAAGTGACGACAGCGACGATGATGAAATAGCCACCTCCAGTATCAATCCCGCGTCCTCATCTGGTTTTCACGTCACCCAAGACGACTTAATGGATGGAGTTGCTACATTACATTATTTTTTTGTAATTAGATTAAACATTCTAAACTGAATCGAACTTGTTTTTAATTTTATCTAATATTATTTTCTAATAACCAACACCAAGCCGCGAGTGAAATATTAGTTAAAAATAGGCACAGCAAATTGGCATAGTACTATCGTACGCGAGTGTACCCATGCGCGAACATACCCCTTCCACTTTCTTCCAGCGCTCTTTTTACGTGACGCGACCTATAATAGGAAAAGAAAAGATTTGACTAGTGACATCTATTTTGTAAAGGTTATTGGGTAGGCTTATGGTTGATATCATAAGTTGTGTCTTAATAATTATTTTATTGGTGTCGATACAAATTACAAAGAAGTAATATGTTACTAGTATCTGCCCGCGTCTTCGCACGCTTTTTTTCTTTGGAAAGATTACAAGGCTTTTTCTATCCCATAGGAACTGATTTATGTAATGAAATAGCCCTAGCCAGGGCTAGAACTCATCAATTTCATCATCATCATCAGCCTATATTAGTCCACAGCTGGACATAGGCCTCCCCTAATGAGCGCCATAGCGCCCTGTCTAGAACTTGGGCTAGAACTACGTCTGTTCAAACTTTCAGCTTGAGCCGTGCAGTAGGTAATTGTTACGTGAAAGAGGAACAAAAGTCCATAGGTACATACCTACATACCTACAAACTTTCGCTTATAGTGTGTGTTCTGGGCCTTTAAGTAAATATGAAAACAAACTAATATCGACTCTACCAAAACTAATCTAACACAGTAAGATTAGTTTTGTGATAAGTATATAGTATCTACTTATGTACTTTATAATAATTTATGTGCCTATGGTTTGAGTGTTTCTTTTACTAAGACATACGCAACTGTCTTATACGTGAACAACTGCTTCTTGACCATCGCAAGGTTATTGATCGCTCTTAGCGATAAGGCCGCCTATGTGCAACTTTGTTATCTCTGTTTTCATTTATTTTTGTTTGATTTACTGATCATTGAACAAAAAGAACTAATAGTTGTTTGTGTGCAATGATCAGTATATCAAAAACTTTATTTCTATAGCCTTCCAAAATAAGCTGTGTGCTTGTGGTTTAAGTAAAATCTTAAACAATAAATAATTTTATAAATTTTATAAGAAATAAACTATTAATAATTTTAAACTATGAATATTATGACTATAAATATTATAACTATAAATATTATCCTAAATTGTATACAAAATAAGATTTCAATCTTTTGACCACTAATGGAAGAAGGTAAAAATAAACCACTATCACGTGTATAACTTATGTATCTAACACATAACGCCTTATAAATAACTACATCCTATTGTCGGTGTGGAACTGAGCGACATCTGGCCAAACATTGTATAATATATAATGTTTGGCCAGATAATATATTTTAAATAACATTATCGTCATTGATACAATAATTTATGGAGTAATGTGCCTTCTTGATAAGATTTTGTTTTATGTTCTGTTCAAATCTACGATGTAGTATTGTGTAGGTATGTGAGAGATACGTTTACGAACTAGGGGTGAGTGTAGAAGGTGCTTTAAAACTTCCATTTGATTCCATTATGAAGCGGCGACCGCTTCAACATGAATCATTGGTGAAAGTCATAATATTGTGAAAGGCTTTTTGCGTCGAGGAAAATGATGTAAATGGCTCTATTAGTTTGCTTACCTACTGTTGCTGGTTCCATCAAGTTATGCTTTTTAAACATTACATTATAATACTGTGTATATTATTATACGTTATTCCAAAATATCATAAATTTAGTTACCTACTTCGTTTGGATAGTATAGTAAAATTTAGTTAGGATACTCTAGTTGAAATTACACCAAGTAACGTAAAAAGGCATAAGACAAATCGTTTCTTATTTTTAATTAGCTTAGTAGTTACTCTCTATTTTTCTGTTTTTTCATTGTTGCTATGATTTTCAATCTCCGTTTGATGCTAGTCCGTGAACCAAGCCACGTACAAAACCTTCACTAAATTTTTAATCATCAGAATTTGCCTTTACACAGCGCTATCAAATCACAAATTTAGCGTTTTCAATTCAAAACCTGAAAGCCTTTCATAAATTTCAGCTGTTTACTCAAACTGTTCACATCATAGAGATCAAACAAGAGATCTGAATGCAAACATTTATACTGAAAAGGTGGAATAATAATCTAGATTTATTATGATTTAGCTTTGACGTAGCTGTTTGGTATTTCGGTGATACCTAGTTTTGCAGGTCAGTGTAGATATTAATAGAAATCTCAGGTACTATTACACATCCGATTCATAAAGTAAGCTTTAACCTTAAAGCCATGATAATTTTTGTATTTGGCTGTGCGTTTTCTTTGAGTTATCAAAGAAAACGCACAGCCCAAACCACTATGTAGAGACTTGAAATTTGAAATTTATGTGTTAGTCTTTAGGCCTATCTTTCAAGCGCTTGGCTGTTTTATGTTAAAATATTCCTGGTAAGCTGTGAGCCAAGTCACACGCAGAAGCCTGTAATCTAAAGTTAATTCAGAATTTAATAGTGAACAGAACAAGCTCATATTCAATTTGGCACGGCTGGCTGCATTTACGGCACTTCGGGGAAATATGCGGTGTTCATAGAACGACAACGCAACGCAAACTGTAGTTTCTAATTAAAGGGCCACCTACACGGAGCTGTGAATCTTAGTTAAAGCGCAAACCGTAGCTGAACTAGCGCCACCACTTATTTTATCATAAAATTAGGTTAAATACAGGAATTTCCAAAATTCACACGTTCAGTTTGTTAATCCTATCATAAGCTTTTTTTAATGCTAATGTAGCCTTTTCATTTTGTCTATTTTAGGAAGAGATACCTTAATATTATTATACCTCAAAATTGTAAGACCTCATAAAGGACATAAATGCAAATAAACAAATAGATATCTTCTATGATGTAGGTACTCGTATACCTCTAGTAAGTGTCTTCAATAATAGAAACATTTTTTCAGTCAAAACTCATTGTTAAACCTTTATACAGAGATATTCAGAGTACCGAAAAACCAATTCCCGTGTTTACCTAATCACTACATAGTATAAAAGAAAGTAGCTTTCTCTGTCCCTATATCCTTATGTCCCTTTGACTACTTAATCTTTAAAACTACGCAACGGATTTTGACGCGTTTTTTTTAATACATAGAGTAATTCAAGAGGAAGGTTTATAAGTAGGTATAATAAAACCGTGCGAAGCCGGGGCGGGTCGCTAGTTACCTATATTGGAAAGAGATTCGTCATAAAGCTGTCATAACATAGCGACTAGAGATATAATTGTTTACGAGGTCACGGATTGCGGGAGCCATCTGTGCGGAGACACCCAGAGCGGGAATAAGACACGACCTTGTGGCATAGGGGATATTAGGATTATTGTGTACTAGCGACCCGCCCCGGCTTCGCACGGTTTTATTATACGTATAAACCTTCCTCTTGAATCACTCTATCTATCAAAAAAACCGCATCAAAATCCGTTGCTTAGTTTTAAAGATTTAAGCATTCTAAGGGATATAGGGACATAGGGACAGAAAAAGCGACTTTGTTTTATACTATGTAGTGATTTTATTTTGTGTCTACAATGTGATTTGTCGAACCTTGATCAAACAAAATGTGTGGATACACGACACATATTTATCGATAAAAATCGAGATAAAAAAAATTATATGTTATTTATCTCAAAAACAAAGCAGTTTTAATATTTTTTAAAATGAAGACTACTTCATCTGGTTTTTTCTTCGTATCTTTTTGTGTAAATGGTGTATTTTATTCAAAGTAGTCTCATTTGAAAGCCAGATAGTTTACCTAGCTAATAAGATCAATAAAAAATACAAATTCGGTACATAAGCGTAGAAAAATAATATTTTTTTAGAATTTACTAAAAAAAAAAGCGATTTTTATTTTATTTTTGCTCTGTAACTTTAAAACTGGGTAATTAAGGTATACTTTTTTGCATGTTGTATTAAACTACATAATTTATTCTACAAATCCTCCAAAAACTGGGGGTCAAACTCTTTCCGTTGTCATGTTATTCACCATTTAAATTAGGTACTTTTTGTAAAGTACAAAGACCAACAGGAATCTCAACTGATTTAATCTACATGTATCTTTTTGAGTCAATGGTGTATTTTATTCAAAGTAGTCTCATTTGAAAGCTAGATAGTTTACCTAGCTAATAAAATAAATAAAAATACAAAATTCGGTACATAAGCGTAGAAAAATAATATTTATTTAGAAATTAAACGAAAAAAACGATTTTTATTTTATTTTTTCTCTGTAACTTTAAAACTGGATTATTGAGTTGTACTTTTTTGCATGTTGTATAAAATTTCATAAAATTTCATTCTACAAATCCTCCAAAAACTGGGGGTCTATCTCCTTCCGTTGTTATGTTATTCACCATTTAAATTAGGTACTTTCTGCCATGTAGATGTAGGTGAATAACATGACAACGGAAAGAGTTAGACCCCCAGTTTTTGGAGGATTTGTAGAATAAATTATGATGTTTAATACAACATGCAAAAAAGTACACCTCAATCACCCAGTTTTAAAGTTACAGAGCAAAAATAAAATAAAAATCTTATTTTTTTCGTCTAATTTCTAAATTAAAATTATTTTTCAACGCTTTAGTACCGAATTTGTATTTTTATTTATTTTATTAGCTAGGTAAACTATCTAGCTTTCAAATGAGACTACTTTGAATAAAATACACCATTAACTCAAAAAGATACATGTAGATTAAATCAGTTGAGATTCTTGTTGATCTTTGTACTTAACAAAAAGTACCTCATTTAAATGGTGAATAACATGACAACGGAAAGAGTTTGACCCCCAGTTTTTGGAGAATTTGTAGAATAAATTATGAAGTTTAATACAACATGTAAAAAAGTATACCTTAATTACCCAGTTTTAAAGTTACAGAGCAAAAATAAAATAAAAATCGCTTTTCTTAAAGTAAATTCTAAAAAAATATTATTTTTCTCCGCTTATGTACCGAATTTGTATTTTTTATTGATCTTATTAGCTAGGTAAACTATCTAGCTTTCAAATGAGATTACTTTGAATAAAATACACCATTTACACAAAAAGATACGAAGAAAAAACCAGATGAAGTAGTCTTCATTTAAAAAAATATTAAAACTGCTTTGTTTTTGAGATAAATAACATATAATTATTTTTATCTCGATTTTTATCGATAAATATGTGTCGTATATCCGCACATTTCGTTTGATCAAGGTTCGACAAATCATATTGTATAAAGATCTGAAATCGATTATTTTTATTTAGGAGATACATGGTATGTTGTTTTTGTATTTTAGGATGTGTGGATACGTTTAAATACCTGACTTTGTGCGAGTTAGGTAGTTGATATTGACATCAAATTCTATTTACTATTTTATTGTTATTATTGTTTTGGGTGGTATACGTTTTATATAAATCCTGAATGTTACTGGGATATTTTTCCCTACTGTCTCAATAAATAAATGGTGAAAAATTAGTAGAATTTGCGTTGAATCGTAACAGTAAAAACGGAGTAGTTTTCTGGTTTTTCTGATGTATTTAGATTTCATTATAATTATACCTCTTTCTCGCGTATTTCGAGGCGATAAAAATCATCTATATCCGTTAAAACAGGCAGTAAGTAACAGTTTCGTTGCAATCATTCCGCCGTCTTCGTCACGGGGCTTATTACCGCTGCCCGGTGTGAATAGAGCCTTAGCTACCCAAAGAAAATGACATAATAGCTGACTCGAGGTGATTTGAAAATAGGGATCCAGGTGGAGGTCAGTGCCGTGGCCCCTGATTATTTGATTCAATCATGAACTATTCAAAGTTGGCTCTGTTCCACATCAAAAGTTTCTCACCCCTGGTGTAAGGGGTACACCAATAAGGTTGACCTTTTCTCGACATTCAGAATATTGCCAGTGCAGCCGGTTAGTGAGGCATTGACCTACAGGGGTCAAGGAACTGAACTACTTTGGGGCAGTCGTCAGGCTTTTGATAGCAGGTTAGCACCTTGGCGCTTATTGTGTTAATCTACTTAATGGGCAGGGGACATTTATTGTTCAAGTGTCAGATATAATAATATTTCATTACTTATTTCGGATTACAAAATAAGGTCGTAGACAAGTTTAATTTTAAAATAAATGTCATCATAAAATCATAAATAGGTACTAAGCTACGCTATATTTCCGCTATATGTTATATTTTTAAACTAGCAGCACCTCGCAGTTTCACCCGCGGTAATTCTCGTTCTCATGGGAATTCCGGGATAAGCCTATGTGTTATTCCAGACTATAATCTATCTTTGTGACAAATTTCATCCATATCCGTTTAGTACTTTTTGCGTGAAAGAGTAACAAACATCCATCCATAAATACTTACAAACTTTCGCGTTTATAATATTAGTAGAATAGTAGGTACCTTATCAATAATGCTTATTTATTAAATAGAAACGAACCTATTTAATGTATGAATGCGCAAAATGTACCAAATTGCATAATTTTATTGTGTTTGTCAGAATCTGAACAGGTTTGTACAAAATTAAATTCTAAAATAAATGCAAGGGCCACAGGCACGATTGTTATGGGTACGATAGACTTAATAAATTCCTCATAAAAAATCAGCCATTACTTTTTAGGATTTAATTAAACTATTGTTTTTAAGTTAAGAAACAATGATACAACACAAATATTACTACTAATATTACAACTTTACTATCATAAAGGCACTGACTCCGCCACACAGTTTGCAACCATTGGGGTAGTCAAAGTCAGTTACCTACCAATTGCAATCAATTGTTTACCATACATTTTTCTTCTGTTCCTAAATTTTTGTGTTTTCTATTTATTGAACAAGTGTCGTCTGCCCTTGATTGTAGTTATTTAAATTAAAATCATCACTTATACATTTTAAAAGTATTGATAATAATTAAAAATTAAGTTACCGCATTGTACTTTAGGCTGCCTTCCGTAAAGATGCCCAGAATAACTGAAAACAACTGTTATTTTACCCAAAGACCAACGGTGGTGGACTATTGTCTTTTAAAAACTACCTCTTACACAAGTCTCAGTTAGTTCTTACTACAACAAGACTTTCACACTTTCCACCGTGTCCAGTGACGTAGCTTCCGGCCAGGCTCGCATTAGCGCACTTCCGCCGGAAGTCCTCCACCTCGCGGAGTTTCCGCCCACGTGCTTGTGGTTAAGTTGCAATTTAGTTACCACTTAGCAAAACGATTGTGGATCAATTATCGACCCTCAATAATACACGATCACACAATACATACGAGGTACTTATGCTGATTGGGTACTGATTGCTAAATATATGTTAATTGATATTTGTATTAATAAGCAGGGCAGAAGCTAGCTGCCTTATAATAATTCCTTACATACAATAAAAACGCTAAAGTTTGTATGGATGTTCGTTCGTTCCTTTTTCACGGTAAAACTACTCAACGGATCGAGCTGGAATTTTGAACAGACATAGTTCTAGCCCTGGAAAAAAACATAGGCTACATTTCATTTCAAAACTTCCGTGGCATAGAAATAGCCTTAAAACGTTTCCATATAAACAACGCGTGTAGTAGTAGTAGGTATATTATAGTACTAGCGACCCGCCCCGGCTTCGCACGGTTTTATTATACGTATAAACCTTCCTATTGAATCACTACCTATTAAAAAAAACTGCATCCAAAAAAAATCCATTGCGTAGTTTTGAAGATTTAAGCTTACATAGGGACATAGGGACAGAGAAAGCGACTTTGTTTTATACTATGTAGTGATATTATTTCAAAGAATACAGTCCAACTGAATCGTATTCACAGGAAAGATAAAACTCCCGTTGTGATCAGATACACCACTGCTAGTCTTCCTCAAACAAGGGGTATGTATTGCCCTAATATCAGGATGAATGTGCCACCTTTCCTTTCTCGTAGGTCGCCTTTACGACATCTACGGGCTCAGTAAGAGTGAAGCCACATTAGTACTAACATTAAATGATGAATTTACGTTTTAGCGAGACAAAGACTATTTTCAACATCCTCTACCTTTATAATATTATGATACCGTCGTGCGTCGACGCAACGCAATAGTAGTAGGTATCCAAACTTTTGATCCGTGTTGCGACGAGACGCGACAAAACGTAACGCACTGATGGGGCCTCATTCAAGAGGGATCAATTCGACCACTGCATAATTAGTCCTAACGCCTAACGCCCAACGCTCAAAATGGAACACTGCACGTTAAAAAAGCGTCGCGCTTTAAAAGCGCTGTCGTATGATGGAATTGCATATGTTCTATTCGTATGCGAATTTAATTTCAAATTTAACGTGCATTAAAAAGATCCCGTGCGAATGAGGCCTTACGCTGCAGCCAGAAAGGTAAATAAACCACATTGATCCGTTTGAAAACTGAATTAATGTGTAATTTTGATCGTAGTTTTAAAGTTGTATTAATCTTTGGCATCCGAATATTCAGTATGTTCTGAACGCAAACATTTTGTCGCAGACATAAACATTGCACGCTTTAATTGAAAACAAAGTACCTAGTTACCCAAAGACAATATTTTCTTCCACAACATTTCTCGGGAAAGCAAGTACATTGGTATTCTACTGCGGGATTGCCATTGTTGGAGCCGGGCAGATGAGCTGGTGTCCAATTAATTGTGGCTCCTGCAGTGTACGTACTACGATTCTCTTTGATTACACTACATGGGTGCATTTGCACCGTCTATGTAGGTTTATATACTCATGAACATGCATTATGGGTGCATTTGCACCGTTTATGTAGGTATAGGCACTCATTTACATGCATCATTGGTACATTTGCACCGTCTATGTAGGTATAGGTACTCATGAACATGCATTATGGGTGCATTTGCACCGTTTATGTAGGTGTAGGTACTCATGAACATGCATTATGGGTGCATTTGCACCGTCTTTGTAGGTATAGGTACTCATGAACATGCATTATGGGTGCATTTGCACCGTCTATGTAGGTATAGGCACTCATTTACATGCATCATTGGTACATTTGCACCGTCTATGTAGGTATAGGTACTCATGAACATGCATTATGGGTGCATTTGCACCGTTTATGTAGGTGTAGGTACTCATGAACATGCATTATGGGTGCATTTGCACCGTCTTTGTAGGTATAGGTACTCATGAACATGCATCATTGGTGCATTTGCACCGTTTATGTAGGTATAGGTACTAATGCAAAATGCATCATGGGTGTATTTGAACTGTCTATTTAGGTAACTATATGTATGCATCCATGATGCATTTGCAACCGTGCCTTGTCCTTCCTACTGTTCAGATCTTGATCAAATTAATATGGGACCAGACGAGAAACATCAGCTTACAAATAAAAAGACAATGATATTTATGTGAAAAGAAAAAACGGGAGATCCTTTTTCGTAAGTTTTTTTTCTATTTGGCACTTAAAACTAATCTTATATTAGGTACTTTACCTAAGCACATGTAGTTTAACTTTAACTTGACACGTATCTGGGGGTGTACTAGAAAGCTTTCTGCACCTAATACGGCTTCTTTGGTACAAGCTCACGACTCTTTGAAAGTTTGAGAGTGCTTGTTGAAGTTTAAGAAGCATCGCACCAGCTTGAAGTTTCGATGAGCTGCATCTTCAGCCAGCAGAGCCGTCTCTAGCGGTGAGGGTTCGAGTACCATCGCAGGCTAAACTTTTGATGAGCTCTTTCATCCTCAATTTTTCTACAGTTAAATAAACTTTACAAAAATATCGTACTTTTTTGATACGCATACATTTTATTTAAGCACCTAGATCTATGTAACTACCACCGTCTATATTGTTCTATTATATCCAGTCCATCCAAGGTTCCAGGTATCCAAGGTTGCCTGGAATAAATCGCTTTTAGCGATAAGGCCGCCCTTTATACTTAGTCTTAGTGTGTAATATTTTTATGTTCTCTTTTCTTTGTGCGGTAGGTAGGTATAATAAAGTGTTTTCTATTCTATTCTATTTGTTTTTATATTAATTACACTAATTATCCTATTAAACCTAAGGTTATTTCTATCTACGCATACTACTTCAAAAAAAAAAAAAATCAGTGCTTATACTTTCTAAATCAGTCCTTATACTTTCTATATAAGCACTGATTTCTGGGATAAAAAGTAGCCCATGTTATGTTACACAAGATCTAAAGCTATGAAAATTTCAGCCTGATTCAATAGTTTTAGCATAGTTTCAAACATCCATCCATTAATTTATTAATATTTTACTGTTCATTTGATTAAAAGTGTGATTATTTTCATTATTCGCCTGCAAAAGGTAGGTACAAGACATATGGGTAATAATCCATTTACCCGGCGGATTGGTTCTCCGAGCGAAGTAATTGTTGTGAGTAACGACTTTGGGTAACTATTTAATTACCCGTGCAACCGCCAGCAGTGAGTAATAATGATTTATTCGACAAAACTTACGGCTCAGTGGGCTCACCTATTACCTTTCGGATGTCACGAACTTTTTATTCCCTTGAAGTGGTCAAATAATCATTTGTTTTCGGGTTAAAGCGGTATTCCACTACACGATATTCAGGGACCCTTATCGTAACTAAGAGAGGTTTATTAAGATTTAGAGCGGCGATCGGACGGACCCGGCAAACCTTGCTCCCTATTCGCCCTAACTACCGGGCCCTGAATATCGTGTAGTGTAATACCGCTTTATTTAGAGGAAAAAAGTTTGGTACGAGTTTCGTTCCAACTCGAAAACAACAAGGTAAAGGTTTCGTTTCGCTTTTTTACTTTGCTTTAAAAATTATGTGAATAAAAATCAAAGTGAGCATTTCCAGTTTTAATGAAGTACCTAATTTGAACATGAATTTAATGACGTGTCCAAGATGGTCCAAGGGGTTCAGGTCCAAAGGAAATAAAGCACTTTGACTTCGTAAGGAAAATTTGTAGAATTAAGCGACCTTTTCAAGATTTTCGTCGTAATTAGGAGTACCTTTGTAAATAAAAGTATTACTTACGTGATTCTTGTATCTCGGGGAAAACAGTGGACCGTTCTTAGGGTAAATCTGAATCAATGCGGCTATGAATAAATTGAACTTTTAATTGGCCTTAATTTAAAAAATAAATCCTTTGTTACTCATTGTCTAGCTGCAAGTTTTCCAAAGATTGTAAAAAAAAAAATAAAAAAAAATAACATGATTTATTATTGTTTACTAAGACTTCATATAATTATTTTTACAAGAAGTTATAATCTGTTGCAACAGATCATTGTTCACCAATTCTATTGCCTCTCTATGGGATAAGTTCACTCAAGAACTAAATGTTTTATAAGGTTTTGTAATAAAGGATTATCTATCTATCTATAATTTCAACAAGTTATACATTTAAAAAATTTGGAAAAAACAGAGAAACTAATGCGATAAAATAACTTCTTATATAAAAAAATATGTTTCCCAAAAATGTCGACTTCGGCGGGACTTGACCACGTAGCGCAGTTGGTTAACGCGTGCCGTATACTGATGAAATGTCGCGGGTTCAAGTTCCACTGAAGTCAATTTTTTTGATTTTTTTTAATTGGTAGTGATTACTCCGAGTGCTCTTATCGCACTCTCAGTCATTACATAAACCTTAAACTTTAATTATTTAATAGTTTAATTAGATACTTAATATTTGATGCAAGCATTTTTGCCTGAAACACAGGACTACCTAAATCAGGCAAAATTTTTATGGCAGCTATATTTAGATAATAAGAGCACCCCTTCCCTTGTTTTATAGTTTTACAATTTTTTTTGAATAAAAAAATCTTTGTTTTATTATTTATTTATTTATAATTATAGGTACCACTACCCACGTAAATAAAACCGCCGCGAAAGAAGATGTACTTGAACAAAGCTCACTTCAACTAAACCAGCCTCGAAGCTCAATCAGTCACATTGAAAACGAATCGGAAACTTCAATCCGGGCAGGTATTGAACTGGCTCCTTTCCAAATTGGTCCTATTCATCACGCCACTAGGCCGTCGAATTCTTATCAACCGATCTACATTGCAGGTGCAAAAAGGATTGATGCCCCTGGAACTGGAAGCAGGTGTGTGGAAGAGATCGCTCTTAGCGATAAGGCCGCCTATTGTGCAACATTGTTATCTCTCTTTCCCTGTATTTTTATAGTTCTTCTTGGTTTACAATAAAGTGTATTGTAATGTGTGTACTTTCTAGCCTCTCAATACAGGATTTGTTGAGGAAATCATTCACTCATACTATTTTCGCTGGTAATAAAATAAAACAAATTTTTTTTTTTGTTAATAAACATATCAATTTAATTAATCGAAATAATTGGGTATTCGTAGAACTCTCCAGAATAAAAAGTATAGCCTAGAAGCCATTTCTTAGAAAGGTTAATCCGAAAACAGCCGACTCCAGTCGCCCACTTCTATCGAAATCCGATAATATCCGACAACGGTCTAGCGTGATTGTCTTCCGGTCCATTGCAAAGCTCAGGATATTAGTTTTCTATAGAAGTAGACATACAGATAACCTTGGCCTTGTTAGCGTTCTATGGGTTAATTGCTGCTGAAATTTGTTCCGGTGGTCTGGGTATTTTCTATGTAGTTATAATAAAAAATATCTATCTATGTATATAATGTATTAAATATATCAGTTATCTAGTACCCATAACACAAGCTTTGAGTAGCTTACTTTGGGGCTAGATGATGCTGTGTGGATCGTCCAGCATTTTTTATTTATTTATTTATTTAATGTCTCGTTGTGAGTTAGCCCCGCTAATTGCACAAAAGAAAATGGATATTATTCAGAAAAACAAAGATATGATGAACAGAAGAAAATGATGGTTTCTATCAACGTTGTAATGACTGGAATTATGTTCCTCATTTCATTTTCTTTTGACGTAAGAAATACGTGAAACGTTTTTGAGTTCTACGTCGACTTTGATTTCCCTGTTTTAATATGTATGTATTGTTATTTATAATTGAATGGCAGAGTTAGTTTGGTAAACCACTATTTGTCTATGTCCTATGAAAATGTACCCTAAATTAAGAGCAATGAAATCATTTTTATTCACAAAATCACTTCGTAAAAATTCATCATAAACATGTATTTATAAAACACGATAAAGAAAGATGTTAAAGAGATTTTAATAAACACCCTGAAATAAAATGGAAAATTTTGTATTATCAGTGAAGTGTTATCAGTTTTTGATTATCTTCACATGAGTATTTTTTTAAAACTTGACAGGCCTAAGGCTTCGCTACCAGTTAATACAGTTTTGATCTGCGATCTGCAGTGCCCTTGTAACACTTCTCTACCTGGCAATGAAGATAGGCATAATGTCAACTCAGCTCAAATCGCCCTAAAGTCCCTATTCCCCACAAATCGCAACCTACTTCGATTCCCCCTCCCATTACAAGAGGTCCGATAAGGCGGATCAATTAGTCGTCGAACTCAGCCACGCGTTCGACATTCGACCCTTGAGGTGGAACGATTCCTATTGTTCTGAAATACAAAATAGATCGCTTACAAATCATTTATTGGCCTAGCATAGCCTTGTTTTAGTTCATTCAAAGTATTTGAAAGTATTCGAAGTATTTGGCCTATACCGTATAGGCCAAATACTTCCTCAGGATCTTAGTAACACTAAGATCCTGTCTATAATAAAATTAACTGCCGGAATAACTACATTGTATTAAACAAAGTCGCTTCCCGCTGTCTGTCTGTATGCCCTATGTATGAATAATTAAATAAATAATAAATCAATATCTTTATTTATTTAGGCTTACAAAATAAGCACTTAGACGCTATGTTATGCTTAGATCTTTAAAACTACGCTACGAATTTTGATGCATTTTTTTAAATAGATAAAGTAATTGAAGTGGATGGTTTATAATTGTAAAATACTCATCCGTGTGGAACTGGGGCGGGTCGCTAGTTGAATTATAATTTGATTGCTGCTTAGCTTGGGGCTGTGTGATGCTGTGTGGACTGCCCAGAATTAGAAAAATAAAAAATAAATAATTTCCAATAGTGTGAAGCGGCGGGCGAAGGTGCGAATTCAATTCCCGCCGTGAGACATATGTTTGTACAACATAAATTTGCGCCGGGTTTCTCACTGATTTTTTATATATAATAATAATATCTATCTATGTAATGTATATACTAAGCATGTCAGTCAAATAATACCAATAACACAAGCTCTGCTTAGCTTGGGGTCTAGATGATGCTGTTAGGGTTGTCCAGCATATAAATAATTGTTGTATAGGCATATGAACATAAATAATCATAAACCTTTTAGGAAAAACCTTAACGCTCGTATTTAGCCCTTTCAAGCCTTTTTGAAGCTCATTATAGGTTTTAATTCGTTCAGAGATTTAAGCTTACAGAAGTAGCTTAGAAGTAGCTTTAAGCTTAAAGAAGAAGACGACCGATGTGGCGCGGTGGGCGAAGGTCCGCCTGCGACGCAGGAGGTTGCGGGTTCGATTCCCGCCTCGGAACAAATTTGTGTACGATCTGCAGAAATTTGTTCCGTTGGTCTGGGTGTTTAATATATAAAATAAAAAATATCTATCTATGTATATAATGTATTAAATATATCAGTTATCTAGTACCCATAACACAAGCTTTGAGTAGCTTACTTTGGGGCTAGATGGTGCTGTGTGGATTGTCCAGCATTTATTATTATTATTATTTATTATTTTATTTATTATAAGTAGATTACATATTTTTTACCATGTAGTTATAAATAATGTGCACTACCGGTTTGTATGATGTCATTCCACCTTAATAGCTTTTCTATAACAGACATTCTTAGAATTTTTCCCCAATGTCTTTGAAGCGACATTTTAAACGCATGAATAAGTTTGTAAAATAGCTGTAGATTGACGCGATAGTCTTGTCGTGATATCACTATCAGGGACCGTTTAATACCTCATAAAACTGATAGTAACAACCAAGGCAAGGTAAAGTCCGTCTAGTCTAAAGTTAGCGCTCTCTTCCATTTTAATGATTGTAAAACGTTAAGTTGCGAATAACAGACTGCAAATAACGTTAAAACGGTTTTTATCAATCACGAAGTAACAAACCGTTGACGTTTCGTAAAAATAGATTTCAAAATTAACATTCATTTCACATTTCAGAAACCATTCAATAATTTTAAGTTAAGCAAATGTAATTAATTAATGTCAACAATTAAATAAATAAATACTTGGAACCTACTGACTGATAATTTAATTTAATTAAATTTTTATTTTGCACACTGTATTGAGTTACAGGGCAACACATGGGTCTCAGTCCAGTGTCTGAGTATGGCACCATCCACCCGCTCAGCCACCATGGCTTCGAAGGAATTGAACTGCAAAGTGTGTTTTTGCTAATTGTTAAAACGATTATGTTGATAGTTGGCGAGTTAAGTATGTGTCTACCCAGCCGGGTGCACGATGGGCATCCAGATGAGGCAACACTGAGTTATAATGTCCTAGTTGCCTCGGAGGCTGTTTTTTTGGATCGGTTTGTTTAGTAAAAAAGTACCTTCTAATCACTACATACTATAAAATAAAGTCGCTTTCTCTGTCCCTATGTCATTATGTCCCTTTGAACGCTTAAATCTTTAAAACTACGCAACGGATTTTGATGCGGTTTTTTTTAATAGATAGAGTGATTCAAGAGGAAGGTTTATACGTATAATAAAACCGTGCGAAGCCGGGGCGGGTCGCTAGTAATATTATAAATACGAAAGTAATTCTGTCAGTCTGTCCGTTACGCTTTAAATCAAAACTAGTGAACCGATTTAACTTTTTGTTGCAAAAAATAATTTTTAGGGTTTGAAATGGGGGTTGAAAGTTTATACCTAAAGAAGTTTAGTAACTTTAGTAGCTCGAAACTAAAATGTAATTTTTTGATTAATTACATCAAAATTAATGACATTCAAAGATGAAGGGGGCTCAAATTAAAATAGAGGAAGAATTTTTTTTTATAAATAATGGTAGTTTTTATAGCTTGAATCTTGAAACTTATTTTGTAGGCTGTTGATTAGATATATAAATATGACATTCAAAGTTTGTATGGAAATATGTAAGGTGAATGCCCACGTCACTATTCCATTAAGAGGAAGTCGCGGGGTCAGCTAGTTACCTATAAAGACTTCCTTACGTATCTGTCTGTAGTTTGTGTCGCATTTCAATTTATTCATTTTAGTATTCGTTTCGTTAAAAAGTGATTTCAAGATGAAATCGCGCGCAACTTTAAACTGTAGGTACGAACTTTTTAGGTAGCCACATTAATGTTTTTAACTATCAACTGCTTAAGTGGAACACGCAAAGGCACCTTCTACAATTAACTATGAAGGTATAGTTTCTACAGTAAACTATTCAATCGAGAGGTCCAACGTCCCAGTTAGGTGAACTGAACAGTTCATTCAACCCCTTTATGTCTGAATTTCGAACCATTTAGTTTCGGATCAAAACTAACAAAGTTGCTTAGCTGGATTGAATGAGAATAAGTATTATATAAAGCTGTATTTTCAGTAAAAAGCAAGCAGCGGCGCATTTCTGTTTTTGAAAAGCAATTTAACGAGCAGCGGGGCAATATACTATTAGATCTGTCAAAATCCCCTTTAGCTCTCGCTCCCATTTTTGGTACTCAGTGAAAACTCACCCCAAAGCTCTAAGTTCCTGGTCTATAATAGTTTAAGGCAGTAAAAATTAAAATCTACGGATTTCAAGCCGCAATGTATAGATGTATTAACCTACTTTTATTACGTAGTCTCTAGAACTTCGAGACATTAGAATAGAAAAGAAAGCATTACAAAGCTAATTAACTATCCACTAAGTTACGTTTCAAAAGAAATAAGTTAAAGAAAATCGTCTTCCGTGTAATTCCTCGTGAAACTTCGTTTCACTGAATACTTTACATTTGCAACACTTTACATGCCAAGTACGGGTACTACAGCTTAACCTAGATTTACTACACACTTACGCCTTGTGTAATAAGATTTCAAATAAAACGCAAAAGTTATTTCAAATTTTACTCACACAAGTTGTCAAACATGGCGTTTTCGAATCGTTGTATATGTACTACTTGGGTCCCTCTAAGTTGTCTCTGTGCGGAAGGTACAGCCGCTCGAATAGTTCGCCCATTCTTTCCCCACTCAGGCAATACCCCCCTGCGTGGCTTTCCTCGCCAAGAGATTTATTACCGTTATTACAGTGCAGTAAAGGTGAAATTTCGTTATCATAAATCTGGTTGTGGCGCATAGTTTTGGGAAATTGCCTGTCGGCTTGTGTATTTTCTTGTGGGAGCGCACACGCGGCTTGAAGTATGGACTCTAAGGCTTTCTGGTCTTGAATGCGCCGTTGTATGGCGGTTGCTTGCACGTTTGCGACGATATCTTTGTATTTGACTTCCAGTTTGTCTAATGCCGCTGTAAGCTCGGCTTGGTTTTCATCGGTCACTTCGTTCACTATGTGGGCTCTTTGCTTAGCCATCTGTAGCTGGAGCGTGCATTCAGCCAAGTGTTTTTCTCTTTGTAACTGCGCTATCTTAGTTTCGTAAGCCCGAGTACTCTTAATTTTGTTCTTTTCTATTTTGGCTAGACGTTTTTCTAGCTGCTGTGCTCTAAATCTAGCAGTTTCTTCGTTGCTGCAATCAAGAGGCTTATCAATATATTTTTCCAAAACGTTGTGAAGATGGATTTTTAAGTCATCTATCTGAACTTTTAGGCGTTCAATTTCTGCGTTTTTGGCAGATACTGTGCTCTGCATAACTTTAATTTCATTGTCTTTGGATGTTTTAAGTTCTTCGATATTAGATGATAAATTATCTTCTACCTCTTTTATCTTTAGCTCAAAATTTGTTTGTATGTTTTCTATTTTCTTTTCATAAACATCCTTGGTTTCCTCTTTGATTAACTTTTTAATTTCTATTATTTCTAGTTTATGTTTGGCTTCTATTTCTTCAATCTCATGAGCTTTTACGTTGTCGTAGTTATCAAGTTGTTCTTGTAATATTGATACCTTTTCAATAAGAGCATTTCTAGCTTCTTGCACTTCATGCAGTCTAGATTTGAGAGATTTTACTGTAGCACTGCTTGCTTTTTTTTGTACGCCTCTCATAGCAATATCTAATTTATCATTTTCATCAATTAAACATTCATTATTCATTTGAGTTTCTCCTTTCAATGACAAAAGTTCACATTGTAACATACAATTCTCGTTTTTGATGTCTCTAAGCTTTTTGATTAAGTTTTTTGCTTTATATCCAAACAAATCATCACAGTTACTGTTGTAGTTGGCAACCGTTGGGCACGCGTAGCATAAAACTGTTTGTTTCCGTTTACGGACCCCACTTGCAAAATTATTATCACTGTCAGACACACTCTCTGCTCTACCGGATTCCTTATCTTGCGAGATTAATTCAGTAGCTGATGTTAATTGTGTTTTTCTGTTGAAGATGACTTGAGTGTGGCTGTCATCGGGGTTAACTACGGCGCATTCTATTTCTGTCGAGGAGTCATCACTGTTAACGCTCTCGGGTATCGGGACGAGGGAGTTGTCAGGTGGTGCGCTGAGGAAGGGTGCTTCGAGCACGCCCTTCGCGAGTTGGTAGCACATCGAGAATACATACTTGTTGCGAACCACTTTCTCTGACTCACCGCATTCAGAGAGCCTCTGGATCCAAGCGTTGCAAATACTTATAACATTCTCATTCTTAAGCTGCCCAAGATATGGTCTTAGGATTTGCAAATACCTTTTGTATTCAAAATCCAGGTTGAAATTGTCTTCCATTATAATTTTAATATTTGTATTTCAGAAATTCAAATTGTTTTGTATTTTTAGTCTTGGGCCTAATCTAACTGTCATGTTTTAGTTTGATTTTCTTGTCACCTTTGTATTAGGTTAAAACTGATTAAAAAGGTTTCTTACGACCATAAAACTGCTTATAGCTCACGCTTCTATTTCTCTGTGATAAAGCTAGGGCCTTATTGACATTTGAAACCTAGCCTGGAATTCGCTTATACCACTGGTTGATACTTGAATTTAACTCATAATCGATTTCGAGTTAGACAATAAGGCAGCTGGAATTGAAAACCAACACCTTTGAAAAAATAATAGAAAACGCCTCTTTAACCAAAAAACTTATAATGGGTGATTCATTTGGAGGTACATTTCCTTAAACCCCCTTAAAACTGATAAAAAGATTTGAAATGTTTACAAATAATATTTGGCCTTGATGTACCTACTTACTTACGATAGCCATCCTATAAACAGTATTCAAAGCTACAAAGATTATCGCAGCCAGTTCCTAGTACTAGCTCCTGTTCCTTGCTTATTTCCATCTAATCTAAGTTTTCAATAGGCACTCACCGTTTCTATTAAATACACAAAGAAACGTAACAGCAAGCACGTGGCACAAGTCAGAATATTTAGAAAGGCGAGACTTTGTGAGTCCTGATACCATCTACCTCTATACTGAATCAGTAGAAAGGGTTAAGTTGCTTTTCAAAAAGATGTTCTTTTTGTAATATTTTGCAAGAAAATTACAAATCATTGAAGATGGTACTACTAATATTATAAACGCGTTTGTAAGTATGAATGGATGTTTTTTCACGCAAAAACAACTAAACGGATCTGGATGAAATTTGGCACAGAGATAGATTATCTGGATCAACACATAGTGCTATATTTTATCCCGGAAATCCCACGGGAATGGGAATTACCGTGGGTGAAACTGCGAGGAGCAGCTAGTAATTAATAATTCCAGACACAGCATCATCCTAGCCCCAAGCTAAGCAGAGCTTGTGTTATGGGTACTAGATTTTTTTTCATAAATGAAACAATTGCTGCCTAAATAATATATAAGCATAAATAATTAACTACAACCAAGATTGGTTTACACATCATCTGGCCCCAAAGCAAAGAATAATTTCGACGAGAGAAATAGATTTCGTTTGTCCATGACTTCATACAAAGATAACAGTACTAAAAAGAAGCTAAATCATGTAGTACACTTCAGATCTGTTTCATAGTCTGTGTAATGGACGGCCATAATCCGGTGGTTTTACCTACACAATGAACTTTGTGCTAATACCCCGTTTTACTAGCAGAGAGTGGTGCGATCAGCTGTCCGGGGTTTATTAGCGACCGTAAAGTATACTACACTACACCGATCGGTGGAATGTAATGCCTCTTACATGGTTTTAAATACGAGGTTTATGGTATGATGAAACTTGTCATAAATAATCATTTTTATATAGGTTTTGTCATACATACGCCAATCGCTGCTAAGTTACAAAACAAATAGAATATCAAACAGTTTTAACTAGTTCGGGAGTCTATGGATACATTTAGATTACTGCTTGTGATTTTGTATCAAATAAATGATTTTATATCATTTATTTTTTTAAACACGATGTAATACTTCGCCCGCGGGGAAATTTATTTATTTGTCAAATATCATATTTATATACATAATATTATTATGCTATTCCCAACGAAGACAAATCCAAAAACACAAAAATCATAAAAATCGTTCCAGCCGTTCTCGAGTTATAAGTGTTGTAACAAACACGACTTTCTTTTATATATTTAAGATATAATTTATTATACTGTGCAGTGCCTACTGACTGATATTTTTTCATACATCTGATAGTTACCACAAATGTGTACCAAACTAAGCACCTAGCTTAAGGCTTAAAACATAGCAGTATTATTGATTTATTTGAGTGAAGTTCAATGAAAAATCAAAAAATGGTAAAATAACGATAAATCAACACAGTATCAGTAACAAGTTATGGGTATCGGATAACTGATATACTTATTACAAAACATTACGTACGGTACTTATTTAGATTGTATTTTAACCATGCATTGAAACACCCAGAACCCTGGAATTACAAACAATTGTCCAAAGGCTGGAATCGAACCCGCAACCTCCTGCGTTGCGAGTGGAACTTCGCTGGCGCGCCACATTGGTTGAAACTAAGTAGAAAATAACGAGACAGTTTCTCCTCGTCAACCTATATCAGTCCACTGCTGGACAAAGGCCTCTCCGAATGTACACCATAGCGCACTGTCTTCAGCTTACGGCCTAAAGCCTTATAGCCTCATAAAAACCCTACAACTTAATTTTTTTATAAATATTCTTCCTCGTTTTTATAAAACTAAAACTAAAAATCATTTTAGTAGTAAAAGTATAATAAGTATTTATCGACTTATACGGCATAGTAATGGTATACTCGTAGTATGACCAGATATTTAATAAATGAACGAATGTCGAATTTTCTTAAAATGAGAAGAAAAATGTTGTCATAAAAATTGTCATTACGAAATTAATTTAAACCCAATAAGGCTTTAGGAGCCTTCCAAATTACCCGCATAAATAGAGATTTTAATTACCTACTTTTATTTGAGGCTTCTCGAAGAGATTTATTTTATTTGGCGGATGTCGTTAAAAGTGAATAAGGAAAACCTGAGGAAAAATCTGGAATGAGAGGATTTTGTCAACGGCGATAATTGAATTTTTCGTTTCGAAGAATATTGGAAACACCAAATTTAATTTACCAGTCTTAATTTAGCCAGTCCAAACTTACGAAATATAAGCTGACCTACGTAAAAATTATAGGATAAAAAACGCTGGACAATGTTGTACTAACGGTCTTTGTTTACTAACATTTTTAGATATGTCTGCTTTTTACCAAATATGGACCAGTACATTATACTAACTTAAACTATACATTATGAAGTGATTTTTTATTTTATACATGAATGCACAAGACCGAAAGGGTTCGATTTTTCGTAGGAAATCACATGCTCGTTGGCTTAGTATCTTGTCAAACAATTTCTTCTATACCTTAATATAGGTACCATAATTACGTGGATTTTGGTTTTAAAAATCTGTAAAAAATTGTTATATTTTTTTCACCGGTTTTGGACGCTACTCATGATACTGAACGTTTGGTTTCAAGGATAAGACTATTCAAACTAACATCAAACTAACATGTATAAACTATGTAGTTTTCAATGTAAGCATATTGTGTAAAGAGAATAACAAATGCTCGAAACATAGAAACAGACGGCCACAGTTAGTTTCACATTAGTATGGACGGATTGCACCTAATGTGTACCAGTTCGACGATTAGTTTCCCCCTGTTTAGTCCCGGGTTGTTGCAAACTGTTGTGTTTGGTACTACAATATTGATAAAGTTCGTCCGTCTATCTTGATGTGGGTGTGGGGTAAGCAAACTATCGCGACATGTCAATAACCAGGGAAAGAGACATGAACAACTGTTGGAATCAAAGGAATGTAGTGCATCGGGAATGTATCCATTCGTTCACATAGTGTGTGCTCCTACTTCAGGTGCTCTATCGTACGCCTACGTTAGAAACTCTCAGGCTAATGTTCACTAAAAATATTTTGACAATTAGGCAGCTTGGTCGGTTAACTTTGACGTTTGATGTATGAAAACTGAAGTCTTTTGATGAACATTGGATTGTCTATTGAGATCAAGTACTACTACGTTCCGTCTTGATCTTAGATTGCAGACGATAAGTACTTACACAACTGATCCCAGTCAGGACGCGTCCCCAAGACGCTGGCTGCATCTAGACTATTTGCAACCGCCTGCAGTTAGCTCAATTTGTTCAATTGTTTATACTAAATAAGTAGTTTTAATTTATTTATATTCTTTTATTGTAATTTTCTTATTAAATTAATTTGCAATTAAAACAGGCCAAAAAACCAGTATAAAGTAAAAGATAAAGATAACAAAATAAAATAGCTTAAAAAACCTTGTATTAGTTCTAACGAACAAGTTAGGACATCTATCCTATCGTGACTATATGATATGACGCCTGCTTGGAACTTTACTCAGACATAAAGAGCCATGATAGAGCCCGCATTTCTCATCACAATCCGTGGTTATTCCAACGCCTTTGTTGCAAGTTTAAAGAGATAAATCACATTATTTTGAGGGATAATCTCGTGAGTACTAATGACGTGGATTTAGCAAACCTACAGGAGACAAATTGAAGATATCTCGGATGCTTTGTGTCAGGATTCCCCGGGCTTAGAGGTTCTCTAAGCCCATTCTCATATGCGATACATCCCACTATCTTACATGGTGAATAGTTATATTATATCTCTAGTGTATTGTTGTGTTTTGTTCAATAAGTAAAACAAGATTGTACAAACCATATCTAAAAAATTACACTATAAATTTAAAGGCTTTAGTTAAATTAAAAAACATGTAATGTATTAACATGCTAAATAGGTCTTTTAAACATTAATAATTCCTTCTTAGCTATATATGTAAGTTCCGGCTCAGATTATTTTTTACTTATCAAAAACTCATTTTACTTCTGGCACAGCTTCTGGCAGATGCTGGATGCGGCAAGTTGAAGACGCGAAGGGCGCTATGGCGCTCATTGAGGGAGGTCTCTGATAATCTCCCTCTGATGTTGATGAACTTTGTAAATGCTGCCAGCTGCCTGCGGCTTTGTTCGCGTTATCCTGAGTTAACTAAAGTTCTGGTCCAGAACATTTATGCAAATTTCAGCTCGATACGATCAGCAATTCAGCTATGAAAGTAACAAAAATAAATGTATTAAGTATAAATCTATTACTTTTGTTATTTCTTTCGAAATGTCTCAAGGCTATTTCTATCCCATGGGAACTGATGTATGGGATGAAATGTAGTTATGTGTTATTCCAGGGCTAGAACTACGTCTACTCCAATTACCATTTCAGCCCGAACCGTTGATTAGTTTTTGTGTGAAAGATGAACAAACATCCAGATATTATACATTCAAACTTTAGCATTTATAATTTTTTTTTATTGGAATTGGTCGAGTGTTTGGCCACATCTCATGTAAGTGAAGATGTGGCCTAAGATGGAGCACGCTTTCCCAGAAGGAACTTATTCACTCTTGATTTAAAGACTCCGAGATCGTATTTATATTAGAAGGTACCTAAGTATGTTTTGTCATGCAATAAGAGTCAATAAGTCGGTTAGCGGTAGAAGCATTCGTCCACCGGTGGACTTTAAAAGCTTTAGACTTGGAATAGCACATACCTAAACTACTTTTATCCCAAAAACCAGTTCTCATAGGAAAGCAATTGTAAGGCCCCTTTCTTGATTTGTTTTATTTCTGTGTCCACGGAGCCGTTCTGCGTCTTAGCGTCTGTCATTGTCAAATTGGAGTTGACAATGACAGCTCCAAAGTGACGTCTGTCTATTCTATTGTCTGCTCGCGTTGTCATATACCTAGGTGTCGACTCATTACTTTTTTGTCACGGACCTCGAGGCTGGTTAGATTCCTACATAATCCTTGAATCCTCGTGATACCTCTTCAGCTGGTACGTATTCTGGCCATCAGCCTGTGCGTGGTTTCGCCAGCGGTCTGCCTAACCGTCCGTTGTTTCTGTAAAACTCCAGGATCCTGCATTCAGAGCTCCAGTGTGACCTCGTGGCATCCAGGGTACCGTGGTTGAGGTTGCCTGCCCTCGTGATTACGCAAGAGGCCGTGTCGTCTTCTTCCTACGATTTGGGATCGTTCGATCTCGATCAGGTAAATTTCTATATAAATTTCTCAGCGCCACGTGTCGCTAGAGATAGTGAGCGTTCTGTCTATAATGTATCTATTTTGTCCTACAGCTATCTGGCTGCAGGATCCAGCTGAAGGGAGTGAAATCTTTGTATGTGCTGTCCTTGAAGAGTGGTCGGAGAGAGACCGCTCGGAGGCTGTTCGGTGCGGTTCAGTGCAAGTCCCTTCCTTTGTGCCTGCCTGACCTTTGGACCGACAGCGCTAGCTTACTGGTAACACGGCTGGACCCTAGTCCCCGTGTCTCACTTATTACTTGTGCTGTGACCCAAAACTAACCTCACTCTGGAACCATCCGGAACCCTCTGTTACTTACTCCACTCTCTGAACATCATCCGTGCTATAAATTAAATAACTGTAGATTACTTCATTATCTGGTTGCTAAGAAGTTGAATGTAGGCTATCACACCCTGTTATTTTTACTCTAAGCTCTACCGCTGATACTAATTTTACTTTACCCTAAGGCGCCCAACATTACCATACTTTCCCCATGTAAAATTTAAATAAAACTATATGTTTATATTGTAACTCTAAAACTTTTATTTGTATACCAACCTCTCCACAACTATAGGTCCTTCCTCCCTCTTCCTCCTTCTTCCACACCTTCCCTCACCCATCATTTTTAAAGCGTTACACAATAACCTTTTAAACTTTTCCATATACATAACTAGCGACCCGTCCCGGCTTCGCACGGTTTTATTATTCGTATAAACCTTTCTCTTGAATCACTCTATGTATTAAAAAAACCACATCAAAACCCGTTGCGTGGTTTTAAAGATTTTAGCATACATAGGGACACAGGGACAGAGAAAGCGACTTTGTTTTATACTATGTATGGATGATGCGTCCGAAGCCGCGAGAATAATCTAGTAGGTATTATAAATCTATTCAAAGACGAGCAAGAAGTACTAAGTTGGTAAGTGTAGGATAAATGCAAAGCACCAGGGAGAGTACAAAGACTATTGTTATAGCAATAATGGAGGAATTAGCAGGAACGTACGTACGGCGAGCTCTCCGTTTTGTTGTGTTGTCTTCGTGGGAACAGCCTAGCTCAGCGGTGTATTTACCTGTACCTATTTATAGGAAGGTAGGTATATGTGTAATCATAGAAAATTTATAAATGAATTGTTATTATTAGTTGACAACTTTGAGTGCTTGACAAAGTAATAAACACCAAAATTCAAAGATCCTATGAGGCTATGACTTGGCTAATAGCCAAACCAACTATGACTACGTTCAAACACAAAAACTAACTTCTACACCAAAAAAGGGTAAGGTACATGCGAGTCGGAGAGCGGAGGGATGAAAATGATGAATGAAAGCAATCAACATGATAAACTGTTTCGAGATTCTGCGATTATATCCGACGATAACAACTTTCCTAAAATAAAACTTTAATTTTGTACGTTTGTACAGATGTTTGTTTCCTTTTCCATCAAAAAGTACAGAAAATTCGAATAAATATATGTCTAGCCGTGGAATAACACACAAAATGCTTTCATCTCATCTATCAGTACCCATGAGATATACACGCCTATAGCCTGGACACGTTTCCATAGAATCAACGCGTGCGAAGACGAGAGCAGATACTAGTGGTAGTTGTAAAAATGTAAGGTGAAAAGTCAATTGTTTCATTTCTTCGTTATAAATACCTTCCGTTATAAGTAGATACTACAGTTTTACCTCAAATCCCGTTGTTAGAAGGGTTTCAAACCTTTGATAAATCCATGCTATCCAAACCGGACAATCAGTACAGAATCGCTTTTCCGACAATTTATCTGAGACCGGAAAGACATTTATTTTGCAGAGCGCGTTCGTTTGCATATTCATTGGAAACTATTTGCTCCAAGCCAAAGGTCATGAAATTCGGGTTTGGTTTACACCGACGTCAATGTATCAATACCGAAGTTGCCCAAATCACGGATCTAAGCGGTTTCTTGTTGGTTTAAATTATATTGTGAGTTTTGAATTGGCTTATTTCTGGCTCGAGTTCAATCCGTACAAAAAAAAATTATATTGAAAACTATCACGAGATTCAAGAGTGATTAATACTATAGTGGGTAAGTACTTTGATAAACTTTTTATGACTGTTAGCGGGTGAACTACGAGACTAGTTTGTGTTGGAAGAACAACAGTGATTCATACCTTAACTGAGGACTTCTGTTCTGTTTCCTGCGAGAGATTGCGGGCAAATGCTGGATACGGCAACCGAAGAAGTGGAGTTGTATAGTCTGATGATGATGGTCTATAGTGAGATTGCGTCAAACCAGACTTTGATAGATTTTTTATTATGGCTCTGCGATAGTTAAAAAGCTGAAATTGATGATGATTACGCTTAAAAAGGCAAAAACGTTATAAAAGAAAACATATCTTGGAATATCTTAGGAAAAGACCAGTTTCTTTCTTAACTAGAGCGGTGCTTAGGTTCAAAATAAGTCGCTGTAAGCTAATACCTTAAAACTAAGTAATAAATCGAGTAACTAAGTAAAGCAAGATACCAGCAGGCTGACCACTATCCGAAATAGCATTGCCGTAATTTATGTCCTCTCCCATTGAAATAGCAGCGATAGTGGCATGATAAGGCGTGCCTTGTTTGGTTTAATAGGTGGGTAAGCAAAACTTCTAAAATTGAGTTGGTCTAGTTTGTATAAATTACCGAATTATTCTGATCATTTAGCTAGACAACGTATTTATCTTTTAAAATTTTCGATAGTTCGTTCAAAACTTCTTGTTAGTTTATACGAGCGATGCTACTTTATTATGATGCCAGCATAAATCCTTCCTTTGAAACTTATAATAAAGCTTGTATAGTACAAGAAAACCAAAAATGATAGTTTTTAGGTTTATTTTTGGGCAATGGATGCTTATTTACTCGGTCGGTCTGTTTTCCTCTCAAGAATGTCTGAGCAAAGTACTAAAGTTAATAAATGTACTCAAAATTTTAAATAATTTAATGGAATGTAAAATGGAAATTTTAAATATGAGAAAGAAGGAGAAAGTGGGAATTGAAGGTAAATTGAACTCTTTTGAAATGGATTTTTTTGCAATTACGTACGACGTCACAATTTGTACGCAGTATCGGTAGTAAATAAAAAAAACAATTTCACATAATAATACTAAGGTACCTACACTTATTTTAGGTACCAAGTAAATAAGTATAATAACAGAAAATGCAATTTAGATAACTAAAACTATTTTAACTAAAACTTTTGATCTCAGGTTTGAAAATGGAACCATAATGTTTTTGAAGAAAAAATACAAATCATTGTCAAGTTTGTGAACTTTACAGGTTTCTTAAAAGTTGACCCATCAAGTTAGCCTTAAATTAAATTCAGAATTCATAAAATCAAGAAGAAAAATATTCTCGTGCCACAATCAAGAAACTTGCGTCCAATACAGGGGGCAAACGGTTTTTGCAAACTTTGCCCGAACTACGGACAAACTTATCAGACGTTCTGTGAATCAAATAAATGCTTTCTGCAGTTACATAAGTACTTATAAGTTTTTCTAACTTGTCACCTCTAGACGTGTTTTTCTAACCGATTGACTAAAATAAATCTGTTATGAGGATGAATAAACTTCAAGGGCATTACCTTTTATAATAGATGCAATATTTTTATAAGATTGTACGGATTTTGGAAATTCGGATCCGTTGGTTATTAAAATGGGGTCGTAATCGAATGAAAACTTTTTTTAACAAACTTTCTTAAAAGGATGAAATGGGATTTATAGTTTTTCTTAAAATAAAATTTAAAATCGTAAAGGATTATCTGTAAAACAAGGAAGTACCTAAACAGGCATGGAAACCATGATTACTTAGACCGCTTAAATCGCGGGCGAGTCAATTTGTGTAACCTATAAATAGAGTAACAGACTGTCTGGCAGACAATCCACAGCCTAAACCTTTGGTCCTAGAGACCCGTAATTTGGTATGTTTGTTTCTTTTAGGCTGTGTCCCCAGAGGGCAAACTGTGAGGGGCCGACTGAGTGAGCCGCTGTGGTGAACAGCTACAAACTCAGATCAGGGGATGCAGTCTCGACATAGATCGCATAGCGACCGAAATCGGTCGCAAAGTAGGGATGTCGGAAGTGAAGAAATATATCGATATTTCGATACATCGGTCTACTTTTCAGAGAATTTTGCTATTTTAAAATAATACATTGTTCTTTAAGCCTAGCTCAATAGTAATAGTAGTAAGTACTTATAATGTTTTACAATGAACATTGTCTTGATGTATGAAAATCTTAATTAAACGAAAGTATTTTATCATCATACTTAATTATATTGATAAAAAACCTTCAAGGAAGTTTTTTAACTTCACTTCTCTTGCTTAAAGTGTTTTTAATGATAGTATCGCTTAGAAAAGTTATTATCATTAGGATTAATGATTATTTATTATTATTATTATTTATTATTTGATTTATTGTTTTATATCGATATATGGGAATAAAAAATATCGGCCAAAAATATCGATATATCGATAAATCGATATTTTTTTCAAAATCCCTATCGCAAAGTCTTATCGATCACATATTTTTAGCGATATTTGTAAGTTTCTACTATTGGAACCATCCGTGAACACGGAATTTACACAGAAGATGAGTTGATAAAGTGTAAAAATTCTAAAGGGTAGATAACGATCGCTAAAATACTTATCGGGCTGTCAATATTACTCGCAAAGAAATTCGCAGTTATCGACAAAGATCGCTAGAGTTGACAGTTGTTTTCGTAACATTCCGATAAAAATAATGGTTCCGCTAGTAGAGACTTACAAATATCGCTAAAATGTACTAAAATGTACCGAAATCGGTCGCTAAGTCGAAACGACTTTGCGACCGATGTCGGTCGCTATGCGATCGCTACCTTTGTCGAGACTGCATGCCCAGTTTGCGTGCGTATAGCAAGCACTACCTGCGAGTCGGCCGCTAACTGAGACGTATCGCTGCAAACTGCGTGCAAACTGCGTACAGTGAGCGCAAACTAGCAAACTGTGAACACTCAATTTAAAATATATGGAAGGGCATACTGAACTGATACGCCGCAAACTCAGTCGGCTGCTCACCGTTTGCCTACTGGGGACACAGCCTCAGGGTGTAGGAGTGTACACAGATTTTTTTTTTAATATTAACGAAAAGTAAGATTTAGTATGAAACAAAACCGGTACGTAGCTATGTATTTCTGTGTGTTACACGAAACATTTAAAAAAAATCACCGTGAACTCCGGTATAACTAAGTATTTGATATTATACTAGCCACCTGCTCCGGCTACGCACTGGTATATTTTACATAATTATAAACAAAGACGCTGGACAAACCTTCTTTGGTTTATAGTGTTTTATAATTAAGACGTTAACCTTTTTTTTTAATAAATAAATACAGAAACAATACGAATAACTCTATCTATTAAAGAAATTCGCATCAAAATCCGTTCCGTACTGTCAGGAACAGAAAGAAATCAGGAAGTGACTTTTTTTTATACTATATTATGTAGTGATTTATACTATGTATAGTATATCTACTTGGCGCCATTATTAGTTGGTTTTTATTTGATGTTCCATTAAAATTGGCGTCATTCATAGTACGTCAGGGTAGCGGGGCAAATCGAGCGAGTTTTTATACAAATCATGATAGATATTTACAAGTTATGTGTTCAAATACTTGAGATTGATTTAAGGCGCAACAACACCTAAAGTGGCGCCCCGTATTTTATCATTATAATTCCGTTAAACCAAGGAATTTTCAAAATTCACTCGTACAGTTTGTTAAACCTATCATAAGCTATTCTAATACATCTGAAGTAGTTTTATTTTTGTCTATTTTAGGATTAATTAAAAATAAGGGGGGGCACCTTTTTAGGTGCTGTTTGCTCCTCAAGATAGCACTGGAACGCCTGTGAAATTCTAGTTTGCAAATTGGGTGAGCAGCCTTATTGTTATATTCAGGCGCTATTTTTTATTAAAAAGTTTATATTATTTAATATCTGAGACGTGCTGAAATCTACTATTCATTTTCTGAGATTTAATTCGTATAATCTATCATATTCTCTTTTAAAAGTTCATGACACTCTAACATTGGTGGCATCGAACTCGTAGCGAAAAGCGAGCGGCAACGTAAAACAAGAAGTTGAAGTTGATTCGCGTTTGTCCAAAGCAAAGATGTATTTACGGAACGTAGGTACTTGATCTTAGGTCCAAAGCATAAAAATACAAAAATACTTGATCTTAATCAAGTATTACGTCCAAAGAAACGCGGAACATGGTCATAGAATGACTTCGTTCCACGTTTGAGTAGGTATTCGGTGGCATAGGTACAGATTTAGATTGCGGATTTCTTTTTGAAGCCTGTGTACAGAAACAAAAAATATAGTGAGTATGTTACGGTATTATTAGATGTGTAGGTATCTATTGATTCTACGAATATCGCTAACCATAATAGCATCGGAAGCTCCGAGATCCATAATTAATTCAATTACGGGCTAGAAACTAGTACTATAATAAGTGCCAAGTTCAACACATATCAAGTAACATGCACATAACTACCCACTTTGCTTTATTATTCATTCATTTAAATACACAAGGCCTTGATTGCATTAATGTCGAATGTATGCAGATTATTTCACGATTTCGTTTCTCGTTGTATGAATTTATGATTTCAAGTCGCTATTTAAGATTCTGTAACTATTTATTGTACACAAAAATACAAAGCATTATATAAGATAATAGGATATGTAAAGTACATAGGCGAGCTTAACCCTGAAAAGAGTAATTTAAGATTAATGTAAACTTACAATCATAATTTCACTAGTAAAGCCTTTTTTGGTATTGAAATACCTATGCTCAACCATAAACTCACCTGATAAAAACTTGAATCAGAATTAAATTAAAAACAGATATGACTGTTTTCGAAGTCTATGTAGCGTTTATTTTCAAACTAGATGCGCCCCGCGGCTTCGCCCGCGAACCAGAGTTTTTTTTCCATACAAATTACAATCAAATAACTTAAGTAGTTACGGAGATTACCTATAACAAACATTCACACAGACTTTCCCATTTATTATAATAGTAAGATAAGATATTTAGGTATGTACATAAGTATATTATTTTAACTTATTATGCTTGGAGCTAGATGATGCTGTGTGGGTTCATCATCATCATCATCCGCAGCCCGACTTCACCCACTGCTGGGTATAGGCCTCCAAACTTTTGTGCCACTCCACACGGTCCTGCGCCAGTCTTATCCATTTTCCGCGATTTTCGCTGTGTGGGTTGTCCTGAATTATTTATTTATTTATTTATGTAAAGCATAAGCGCGCAGCTTTACCTACTACTAATAGTGTTCCACGGTAAAAAAATGTTTTCTACCTTATCTTGTAATTATGAGAGAGGCACATGAACAATTTGACAAATTATTTAATTTTCGTACAAAAGATTCCAACGCGCTCGACTTGCTCTTTTCGTTTATAATTGTAATAAAATTAATCGTCTAAGTTTAATTTATCATTTTCAACCTAGCCAAATAATTATAGCGCAAAATGGTAAAATAATTTTTTTACCGTTTTGAGTAAAGTACCTCTGCATTGTTTGCAACAATCTGCAGTTAGCTAAACTGTATCAATGGTAAATACATATTTTGCTTTCTATTCTGGAATAAAGTACCTAATTTAATTTTATACAAACATCCTCTACTAGATAAAATTGTGATCCACTATTCACCTAAAGATAATTAATCAGTAAATCAATATCTTTATTTCTTTATGCTTACAAAATAAGCACTTGGACAAGTTAAATTTAGAACTAATAATATAATATAATATACATATAATATTTTGATTGATTCTCAAGAAAGATTAATGTATTATGAGATAAGATTTTTTTATTCCCGAAATTCAATAATGATATTATTAAAAGTTCACCAAGAGTACTTGAAGGGTTAACGAACTGTCCTTTAGCCACAGAACATAAAGTAGTATAACTTCACAACTACAGACCAATTGAACGTGTTAAGTGATAAGTAAATTATCACAATATACATAAGCCATCGGTTTTTCCACGTATTATGAGTAGAGAATGTATTATTAGCAGTGTAGATTTCTGCACGCGGCTTCGCTCAAATTGTTTCTAAGAGAAAAGTGGAATAAACATAATAATTACATGTTATTCAGAAACTCATTATTTCACTATTTGTGGTTTGATGAATTCAATATGACTGTATCTACGAAACAAACCTTAACATTGTTGGAAACGTTTTTGGCTTACTATGCCAAGGAAATTTGAGGATTTACGGCAAGCAAACTGCCTATTTTATTTTAAATTTCATTATGTACAGGCACAACAAACAACTATATTTTAAACTTAGGTTAACAATTTAAATAATATTACACTTGATAAAAATACAGCCCACTACGTTTTACTCATAAATTACCATATACAAAATTATCAGTACTTATCGCTACAGGTTGCTGACTCTACAATAAAATTAATGTATAAGCCTGGCCTATATTGTGTTCTAGGTACTATGTCTAGACGTACCGTTATCTACTTATATTGCTTCTATTTTCCGACTAAAATTTTCACTTACCATCAGATCAGAAGGTCTATTATTAAGATAAAAAACAGCCATTCAAATTTCAGCCTGATCCGTTCAGTACATTTGTTAAGAATATGTAACAAACATTCATCCATCCATAACTTAGACTTAGTCCTTCGTTTAATTGCTAAAGATAGATAAACTAATATTGAGTAATCAAGTTTGATCACTAGTGGGTAGTGACGACGATGATGTATCTTGAAAGTCTAGACAACACCTATTCACTCTTGTCTGCTAGTCAAAACTTACCCATTTTTATGTTAGTGTTATGAAACTTGACGTAGGTAGAATAAACTTCTAGAATGGCACGTTTATATTTATAACAAGGTTAAATTAATAATGGGAAGGTATGTATGAATGGTAGGTATGTGAATAATGGTAATACGTAATTCAATAAGGTTCGGGGAAATTCTAGAATTCTATATTTTATGATCTGTTGACTCATGCAGCATGCAATTCACTTCTAGATTTTGCATGTAACTAATAATAGTAGGAAATGGAAATAATAATAAAATACGTAAAATATGTATGCAAATTGCATCAACTGATAAAGTTTGAAGATAATTTAATTTTAATTAATCTCGAATATTCAAAATTATCTAATTTTTTTTTCATAGATAATTGGAATATACAAATTGGCTAAATATAACTTTTACTTTGATTAGTGATATTGTAAGGTTCAAAACACGATATTTATCACTTCATCTGATGATAAGAAAATACAAAGATAGAATAATAATGTTCTTGCTTGTTTTTGTGGCTGTACCTACTTTAAGTGTAAAAAACACTCAACAAAACATGTCAGAAAATAGTCAACGATGACGTATAGTAGAATATTCAATGATTATATTTACATAAAATATTATTTTTGAAATAAAGGTAAAAGGAAATCATAAATACCGACCTACGCTACGCCGCGTCCGGGCGGGGAGGTAAGTAGCATAATAATATGAAGCCTACTGCACTGGTAATAATGACCTGGCTTTAAGATGGAAAACAAACAGCTTGTAAACTTAAATGAGCAGAAACAATCATAAAATAGAAGTAAAGTCCGAGTTAAGAGGTCTCCTGTTACACCCTCTATGTTTGGGGACAGAGTTTCAGAAATATTAGTGTTTCCTTCAAAGTTCGAAGGTTAGCAAGTTCTGATTAATTCTGAATAGAACAATTCTAGGTTTGTACTGTCACGGACAAAATAGGCGTATAAAAATAATCAGGAATGTGATGTTTCTCTAATGATATGAATAGTCAAGGGTCTCCTATAAGGGGAGATCTATGTCCAGCTGTGGGCTAGGACACGCTGCACAATATACATGCGTATTCTTGGATATGATAAAGTGCTATTTTTAGCCATTTGGTTGTTGTATACAAAACAATTTATAGTAAGGGGAAGAAAAAACACAGAACCAATTTCTTATTTCAAAATCATTTTTTGGTATTGAAATGCCCCAATATCATTAAAAAAAATTAAGAAAATGAGTTTGAAATAAGAATATATAGGATAATAAGGAAGCGGTTCCTATGGCGCTCATTAGGGGAGGCCTATGTCCATCAGTGGACTAATGAAGGCTGATGATGATGATGAAGGAAGCGGTTCTGTCCTTTTTGGCTGAATGTATGTACATTAATAAAGTCTGTTCACTCATTTATCATTCAAACCAATTGGTTTCTAGACTTTTTTTTTTTAAGACAAAATTTTGTGGATGATTCTTTTTTTGTTCTTATGCTACAAACAACGACTTCCTTATTCTTATCTTTTCCTATGTCATATTTAACGTGAAAGAATTGTCAAACTTTTCTATTTATTTTTGTACTATAGAATTTATTTTTCAAACTTTCAAATTTCTTTTCTTTTTACTACTGGTACGACTAGTTTTACTATTGTTATAATGTATCTGTTGTATATACATACCACTGTAATACACGCGGCTTAGTATGTAATGAAATGCGGCACTCTGTCGCTGACTGTACCCGCATCACAAACAATAAGATAAAATTAATTAATATAACAAAGTTAGAATAGTTCTGTTTGTTCATATGTGCCTTGAACGAACTGCTTCAAAACGCGAGGGACTGAGATTGCTTTTTACACGATAAACATCGTACTATTAGGTACTTGATACAGAAATAACTTCAAATAGCTTAGTATTTTAACTTACCAAACCTTACACTAATTAAAAACAAATGAGGCATTTTCTTACTGTAAAAATTAGTCCCAACACACTGAAAACATTGCGATTTATTTTTATTACGACAGTTTGAAAACGACTATGGCAAAGGTTGACAAAATACACTATCATGATCTTTATTCAATTATTAGCCAACAGACGCTAAAACAAATGCTACGACATAAAAATCATTAATTTCATCTTTGATGGATGATCACTCCCCATCGGGTTGCTGACCATCACATTTCACCTTGTCTGTTGCGATTTCTTTAAATTCGAATAGGTGCTCTAGTACTGTTTTGCTTGAGTTTCACACAATCTCGGTTCTAAGCTGTCTCTCACCAGCTCATATCATCGGGTTCGCGGAGTTCGGCTGCAACTTAAGTAATTCAATCAAACGACACGACACGACGATATCATCACGTCTTGTCCTAGCCAACTTTGGCACTTTGCCTACTTTGGCAGTATTCAATAAATGTACTAAATAGCGGAGTGCCGTCAGTTCAATTAATTGAGTTTCGTATACTGTGTTTTTAAATCCGTATCATATCATTACCGTTTTGACGACTATTAATTTAAGTCGAGGTACATATATTTTCGCGTTTGTGGAACATAATAAGTAAAGTCAACAAGATAATAAAATAATAGTAATCGGCAAAGTGCAAAAGTCAGTTCTAATCTAGTTTATTGATATTGTAGGTATGTATTTTCTGTGTGCAATAAAGAATATTGCATTGTATGTACTATAATAATAGAGTTGGTGAAATTCTAATAAAGTTCGATCTTCCTCCATACTCTCGACTTGCATTACATAATAATCTTTGCCTGCAGCGACCGATTCTGTGGAACCTCGTATAAGCTCTAAAATATCTATATTTCTTTTAAATTCCATGTAAATTAGGAGTCAGATAAAATCAAATGAAAATAACACCCCTAAAGAGTGCCAAAAAATTTCGCTATACACGCAGTCTTTGCATAAAAATACAATCCAATTTAAACTCTACGACCCAGCAATAAGTTTTATAATTTTAGTCATAATTCAGTTACGTATTCTTTGATAACCCTGAAACAGAAAATGTAATTTAAACTGTATATTTCTTGTAGCAAAGATTGTTTTTGATTGCAGCGTGGGTTGCTGACCCTTTAGTACAGGCCCTTGAACCTAAAAGCACTCCTACAAGACTGGTTCTTCGGCAATGTTCGGTAATGTTCGTTATTTATTGCATTTGTCTCGGGATGGTCATGGACCAGGTTTATAGTGGTTTATGGATGAAAGCGAAGGTTGAAAGGAATTTTTACGAACTTTATTTTTATTTAAAAATAATGTGTTACATGGAAGGATTGGTTTCGATATTCGTGAATTTCTTGGTGTTAGAAAGTATAGTCAACGCAATACTAAACTTGCTTATAGTTAACTGTTTTAACAAAAAAAAAAACTACTGGTGCTAGCTACTTGGCTACTATTTTTAACCTTTAGTCAACTCAATGCTAACTAAAAGATCTTAAACCCAGAAATAAATTCATTTTAATATTTTTTTTTAAAACGCTTTATTTTAAACTTCAAAATGTTTATGACTAGCTTGTACTTACTTTATTCGCATTTCACCAAAAAAACAAGTAGCTCCACACCATTGTCTAGGAAAACTCTTTTATTGGTCCATAAGGGAGATAAAGAGCGGTAAAGCTTCTTATGGAAAAGTCCTATGTATTATAATCGGATGAGTTAGTATTCAGATTTTAACCCTTATGTCAACAACAATACAATACAATTACAATTTATAATCAGAATAGTCACATTGAATAATCAGATTGTGAAGAATGTCAATTACCTACAAAGGTGCTGATACTGTACTACCTTTTTCAAACACGTCCGTAACCGAACGAGGTAATTTACAAAACATCAATTGTCACGCATAAAAGTACGACTGTTGAAACAAACGGTGGAAAATGCAGGAAATTGGAGTCATGAGAAAGAAACGCGCTGTTTGGAGAGCTCTAGAATGGCCTACCAAGGTTGCCGCGATTTGACATAGAGCTAGTGTTTTGGTTAGGCGTAGAGCGGCCATCTCGGCATCACGGTAAAAATGTGCCTACAATTCACTTTTACTACTTAACCTTTTAATAGTTTGTTGTTTTCATACTTTAATTCTATTTATTAATAGATATTGAACAAATTATTGCAACAAAATAAAGTAAATATAAACTGGTAAAATCTTTACTGCACATCTTCAACATTTCAACATATTTTCTTTTCATCATCAGCATTGTATTAAAATCCGTCATTTAAAATAAGTAATGCGTAATAAGAAGAAACTTTGTTTAAAATAATGCGCAAAAATGAGCTTTTACTCTTATTGTATGGTCACTATTTAGACCCATTTCTAACTAAAAATTCAATTCTTAGATATTTCATAAATTCCTAAGATTAGAACAGTTTAAATTCACTAATATAAAGTCAGTGTGATTGTACTCTTTCTTGGAATATAGAGACCTTCAATGTCAAAAAGTCCATTATCCAACAATCCCAGAGATCTAATGAGCACAATGCTAGTATGAGTAATGAACTAAATTCTCCGAATTTTCTTCATTAGCGAACTTTCATCAGTTTGTCTTCGTATTTTAATAATGATATTTAACGTTAAGTAATCAAAATTAAGCTGAACTTACGAGCTCCGAACATTAATTTACTGAGCTATATAAAAAAATATTTTTCATTTACATAATATTCAGACTTGCGTATAAAAGTGTCAGAGTAGCCATCGCCGTTGTCAAGGTTTTTTAATTTTGTCATATCTGTGAGTGACTAGTCTTTTCTATTTATGCGATGTGCACGTCCAGCGATGCGCTTGCGCACCCCTGCCCCCGCGCCGGTATATAGCGTCCGCCGTCCGCGCCCGCTTCAGTTCGTATTGCATCACCGTACAGTTCACACGGAACCATGTATTCCACGCGTTGCTTGGCGATCTTCGCCCTTATTGCCACAGCCGTAGCGCTGCCGGCCTCAGAGAAACCGATACCTAAACCCATCACAACAATCACGAACGATGACTTCATCCCTGTCATGCCCGCCCCGTGGTTCAGCGTGCCATACTTCGGGGATATCACGAAGATCTTCGCGCCGCTTTGGAAGCTGTTCCCGAGCTTCGAAGATCTAGGCCCGAGGATCATCAGCGACGATGACAAGTTCCAAGTGATCGTGCAAGTCAAGGACTACACTAAGAAGGATCTCAAGGTCAAGGTGAACGGAGACTTCATCTTCGTGCAGGGAACGCACGAGGCGAAGGAGGCTGATCACGATCTGTTCGCGACCCAGTTCTTCCACACATACACGCTGCCGAGCAACTCGAGCGGATCAGATGTGACCGCTGAGCTGACCAACGATGGGTATCTAATCGTAAACGCTCCAATTAGCTCCAAAGTCAACCGAGCGAAGGAAACAGACAGAGAAGTCACCATCGTCGAGACCGGAGCTCCTCTCAAGAAGGAAATCGCAGCTCCAGTCACCCCTGAGTTTGTGGAAATAGCGGAAAGACTGCCTGAGATCACAGAGAAGCAGACAACGATCACAGAGAAGACAGAGGTCACCGAGAAAGTAGACGTATCGTCGCAGTCTGCCAGCACCGTGCCCGAAATTGTATCCGAAGAAGACCGAAGAGAGCCGACGACTCCGCAAACAGACCGAGAGGAAATTACGGAAAACGCGAATGTGATCCCCCAAGGCGACAACGCGCTAAACGAAGTTACACCCTAAAGTGATATAGGCTAAGTATTTAATCAGTATTTTAATAAATATTTTTTTTAATGAATGTCGTTGTTTTTGTTTGGTATGCGTTTAGTGATGCGGTTAAAATGGCGTGCGGTGAGATGAATACTGATGCACGTACTTAGAGCAGACAATAGAACATTCTGGTCGATAGCTATAGAACCACATAGAAATAATTCATTGAAGTGTTTGAATACAATGTTTTTATCTGATGTTGTGAACTCAGTACAATGGTTGCGTAATTCAAAAATGAAGCATAAAAATGGTTTCGATTGTTTCATTTTCCACAAGGATATTGCTTTGTCCTTACCTATAGGTGCTTACACCTGGTTGTATACATAATGGTTCTTCAGTGACATAACTATGTAGGTATTTAAAATATCCATAGGTAACTATTTACGTCTTGAGTTTTTAGACATTAGCACTTACAGTAGCACAGTCAATGACCCAGAAAAACAAATAAAAAAAAAAATTACTGAACAAACACGATATTGAATCCTTTGGTTAGAAATTCCATTTTCCAGGATTATTTATTATATTTAGTCAGATAATATTCGATTCTAAGTTTTACGTCAAAGATTAACAACGCAATTATTGCACCTACATAATTATGTCGATCGATGAGCGAACAACTTTCAACAATATGCCTAAACGCCGATTAGCCATCTCGTCGAATGAAATTTAATTGCATTTATTTGAGCACACAAGTCAGTAGATCTTATTATGCATTGATCTGTTCTGCCATGCAGTTTCGATTGTCAATAATAATAATATAATTTTAGATAAAACTAATAATAAGATAATTGAGTTCATTAAGTATTTCCTCAAAATTCAGTGTTCGTTTTGGAATCGACCTAACCATTCTACAAACAGACTGAATTTATGATCCGACAACGGTAACAGACATCTCCCGGACAAAGTTCAGTCAAACATAAATTAGATTGCAAGAAACTGTAACAAGTTTCGAAGTCAATAAGGATATCTGTATTATGTCACTCGAATTATTTAAAATCTAAGCTGATCTACATTTTAAGGGACCAAATCCACAAGCCAAAGTATCGCGAGTTTAAAACTTTTTAAATTCCCTGTCAAAAGGAATTTATGAACTGGATCGGAATTCTGGATCCTTTAAATTTTGAACAGCTAGATTAATTGGAGAATTTTTTCGTAACATTTCTTCACAAACTCTAGCGGCGACCGGAGCCGATTTTTACATGTTCTGCTAACAAGTATAACAACTCTTTGATCATGACTTCACACAGTGATAAGTTTATATTATAAAGCCAGCAGGATTCTCGCCTGTAGAGATGATCCTTAATGGTCATATCTGACATTCGTCTTCAAGGTGACCCACACAAAAACTTGACGGGATTAATTAGTAGCCTGTCATGGCATCTAACTGGAAATTTTAGAGGTATAGTTTGTTTGAAGTAAGTATAACATTTGGAAATGTTTTAGAGCTACCAGTTATTTATTTTTATCTTGATTTTAAACTAAGTGTTAGCAGAGCGCATTCATGAGATCAGAGCTCAGTGACTTGTACGGGATACTCTGATGTTATCAAAATTATTTTAGCCCCACTAGCATGGGGTCTATAATCTTTAGAGTTCCGTACCCAAAGGATAAAAACCCTATTACTGAGACTTCGCTGTCTGTTTGTCTGTCCGTTCTTCTGTCTATCACCAGACTGTATCTCAAGGACCGCGATAGCTAGACAGTTGAAATTTTCACAAATGATGTATTGTACTGTATCTGTTGCCGTTATTTCAATAAACACTAAAAACAAAATAAAATTAATATTAAAGGCCCCATACAACATACATGTTTTTTTGTCGTTTTCATGACATCCTCGAATTATATTATATCTAATTATTTAATATTTTATGCATTATATGCATAAAATATTAAAAAATAAAAGCTAGATAAGCCAACATTTTATAATAGCATATTCACTGCACGCACGCCTAATGACATTTTGACAGATGTCAAACAAGTTTGTTTGCGATTGTGGCTATTAGCAGGTATACGAGTGAAACCACGGGCAGACCCTAACACCTTTTAAGTGAGGCATTGATTGGAAACTTTAAGACAAAACCTTTGTCTTTGAGACAAAGACCTCCCAGAATGTTTTGTGTCTTTGATGCTCATTTCATTTGATTTATGACAGTGCGGAGTAATGAGTCACTGTGCCTTTAGTCTTAATATTTTAATAGATTTTTGAGCTTGAAAATTTCAGCTTGATTCATTTATTAGTTTCGTAATAAAAGAAACCACATTCAAACTATAGCCTTTATTGATAATGGTGCGTGATAATGCAAGTAATTTTAAGGTTCTTCTTATAATATTGACAAAACTTGCTCAACCTTGAATCAGGAATTTTTTCAGTGAGAAAAGTCTACGATAACGTCGGAAAATCTGTGTGTTAGGTTTCGGTAGAGTCGATATTAGTTTATTTATAGCATTAAATTGTTATTTTTCTTCTACCTTTGCGCTTATTTTATTGGTACAAAAACGTTGGTTTCCAATCCATTAACTTCAGTTTAATAGATCCCAATTAGAGATTTACCAATTGCTGTTAACCTGGATGTGTAACTATGTTTTTGTAATATCTTACTGTTGGTACTTATATTTCTCAGCTGCCCACTTCTTGACTCGCTTAACACTTTCACTGCCCACAACGCACGTATCATATGATTTTTGCGGACAGGCTTACTGGCTGCGACGTGTAAAGCTGGCATTGAAAGTGGTCAACGGTATTAAAGCTTGCTTTGAATTTTCGCAAAATTTAAGAGAAAATTGGAAAATTTAAAGAAAATTTATTTAAAAGTTGCTTCTACAGATAATGCTATTTTATTAATGTTTGGTCAGCGAAAAAGGCTATTTCTATTTCATGGGATCCGATTTATGGGATGAAAAGTAGCCTGTGTTATTGCAGGGCTAGAACTACGTGTTTTTGTGTGAAAGAGAAACAAACATCCATACAAACTTTTAAGTTCATAATCTTAAGAAGGAAGGATAGTGCTCTACCACGTCGGCCAGGGGTATGAAGACATGTGGGAGACAGATGGCTGATGCTGGATGTAATGAGTTGAAGAACTAAGGCGCTCATTAAAAGAGGCCTATGTCCAGCTGTGCAGTATTATTCGCTGGTGATGATGATGACTTTTAAATCTACACAGAAGATGACGAAAGGTAGACCGTAGCACTCACCGCTTTAGAACAATTGATTATGGTCTGAGTACATGTTACAAATTGCATCAAGCATCAATCTACGTATTCTCTGCCCACGACGGGTCAGGGGCCCTATTGTGCTAACCAAACAATACTAAAGCAATTCGGACATGGCTTTCCTATGATAAGGGTATTATCGCGAATTGTGACGTGGAGCCCTGGCTATTTGCACGCAGAGATTGATAGAATGGTTGCATCTTCGAGACTTTGAACGCGCATTCCTCCATCTGCAATGTCATTCTGTGATGATTTTATTGTCATAATGAAATAAATAAATAATCCTACTAATATTATAAACGCTAAAGTTTGTAAGTATGGGTGGTTGGATGGATATGTGTTTGTTAATCTTTCACGCAAAAACTACTTAACGGTAATGGATGAAATTTTGCACAGAGATAGAATATAGTCTGGAATAACACATGGGTTATACTATATATTCTATGTTATATATATTCTATCCCGGAATTCCCACGGGAACAGGAATTACTCGGGTTAAACCGCTAGGCGCTGCTAGTTCATTATAATGCTGGACCATCAACACAACATCTAGCCCCAAGCTAAGCAGAGTTTCCGATTATTGGTACAAAACGATTGATATGCTAGATTTCATAGATAGATATTTTTAATTCTATACATATAAAAAAATCAGAATCCCGGAACTGAAATTTTGTCCCAAGACGGGAATCAAACCCGCAACCTCCTGCGACGCAGGCGAACCTACGCCAGCTAAGCCATATTGGTTGTCATCAAGTGATAAGTTTAGCAGAATAGGCCCCGGAGATGTTTTATTTATATGGACCCCAGGTATCTTCCGAGGTAGAGTCGATATCTATAGCAGAGCAACAAACTCACAGATTTACTACAAAACAGTTTTAAGTGGTTTTATGTTTGCAAAATGCGTCATTGCTTCATTTATGCTCAACGAGGAAACCAACTCCTAATTTGCATACTAAACTCATTTGTTCAGATTATCACATCGGCTCGGACTACTTTAGATTATGTCCTTGCTTCCTCGCTATTTTTTCTGAGAAAATTATTCTTCTTATCCGAATTACGTGGTTATCTTAATTTTTTAGAGGAACGTGACTAAATTCCACAGACTGAGACAATTAACAGTTTTGGCCGATAATAAATGTAAGTGTTGTTTTGGTTATTATTTTTGAATGTATTGTATGAAAATGATGATGCTTTAATAGTCTTGACCTTGACTGAGGTGTCAGACAAAGGTCTCGGCCAGTTTTTAGGGTTCCTTAGTAAATTGATAAAACGGAATCTGATTACTATTATCTTATACCTACCTGTATTTGATAACTGAGCGAGCGAGCCAAGCGTCTCTACATGAAGGCAGAATTTGCTTGTCTGGACAAATTTGCTTTGCTTTCCTCTGACAGTTTATTGGTTTATATCTCATCATCATCAAGGCCTCTCCATCTACAAAGGATGGTTTTTGTGGATTTGGCTCTTACGATGATGACTTGTAAGGCTTACATAATATATAAGACAATATATATAAAAGTAAATTCTCAGATAAACCAGATATTAGTTAGTTTAGATAGAATACCCTCATAAGATCAGCTGTTTGTCAGTGAAAGTCATGCCAAAATATGTCACACTGTTTCAGAGTTTAAATAAAAATAAAAACAGACCAAAACTGAAAAATATGGTATTTATTATGAGTACACGTGATGTTTTATATACATTTAGTAAAAAGCTGTTATTTTTATATTACCTACAAACAGAAACTAAATTTTATTTATTTGTGGCTCAGAATTATAGCAAACGCATGTACGGGACACTATGGCAAGTAAGATACGGATTTATTTTGTAAACATTGACGGTCTATTGAATCATCATTTTATCTATATTATTTTGCTGCCTTGCTATATGTTCCCTACACTACATGGTTAGGTAAATAATCGTGTGGAAATATTTTGGCTTGATTTCTATTGGCTTTTTATGTAGTTTTAACGTGAGTTATTGACCTGCAAAAAACATCAATACAATATAGTTAATATTTCCTCCGTTTGAACTGGCAATGCAATTTCCGTTGATATTTTTTGAGTCATAATATGATTCCACTCGTTTTCCGCTAAATTTCCATCGAACTGCTATTGACGCTGTGCATTTAGTAAGAAATGGTCAGAAGGCAGGCATTATCGTAAAATTGCTATTGTTTTACACAAATTACCTACATCGCATGATTCATTCTAGTGCGAATAAAACGACTGTATTTACGTTGAACTTGTGTGAGTAAGAGAACGGAGGTAAATACCTAGGTACTCGAATACCTTTTGATAAAAGTATTGAGTGTGTTTAAAGTAACGTCCATAAATATTGACATTAAATAAATAAATAAGTAGAATTTTCCAGAAGCGATTGGCTATTTTGAATTTGTTTTTATTCCAGCAAGTTATTTTCTTATCTTTTGCCTAACTATTTTAACCCGTGATACGTTGATGGTTATTTAACTATGAGATTGGCGGGCGCTCTTAATTTTTTAAAGGTTTCAAAACGGCTGAAGAAATTTTGGTAAATGAGGGATCAAAATGTTTTAAGTATTAAATACTTTATTTTTTACTCGAAAACCATCGTCTCTATTAAATTATAAAGGGAGGCCTATGTCCAGCAGTAGACTAATAAAGGGTTTGATGATGATGGAAGTGGAATGTAGTAAAGTAGTACGTTACTACATTCCACTTCCTCTAAATAAGTGCCAGAGCATTCTACAAAATAAACAGATCCTTACACTCCTTTCACTCCAATTCATAAGATACAAAGATGCAAGGGTTACCGCAAAACCTATTATTGAATTTAAACTTAGGAATGGTCGGGGCAGACGAGGGACATTCTTCCTGTGACCGGATACATCTGTAGTAGATTGTATTAAGTCTATAGTCATCTAGTAGACATAACACAAGCTCTGCTTAGATTGGGGCTAGCTGATGCTGTGATCGTTATTTATTATTATAATATCACTAGCTGCGCCCCGCAGCGTCGCCCGCGGGGAAATTTATTTATTTGTCAAATATCATATTTTTTTCGCCGTAAAAACCATCCTTGAACTTCAACGAACATTTTAAAAAAAGATTTGGCCAAATTGGTCCAGGCATTGTTGAGTTATGCGCTTACCAACACATTTTGCGATTCATTTTTATATTATAGATTATTATCTAAAACAGCTAAGTCAATTCAGAAACAATACAAAATAAAATACTCTCCAGTAATCCAAGCGCAGCGATGCTGATGCTGTAGGGTGATACTCTTGCGGTAGGTAACTTTGAAAAAAAAATTAAAATGAATATTATTTTATTTATATCTCAATCTTGTACAGTACAACTAACATAACAGTTTTATAACAGTACATAATAACATATAACAATAAAGCTTAAACTAGATTTTTTACCACGTAAGCACATAATTGCATGCCCAGCGTGGGGATTATGGGCAATAACCCCCACATAATGATGCCATATATGGCGCTCATTAGGAGAGGCCTATGTCCAGCAGTGGACTATTATAGGCTGGTGATGATGAAGCACATAATTGGGGGGAATGGTTTATTTCATAATAATGATTTATCTAACGATCCGCGCACTAGGCGTAGCCTGTATCGCGTGGATCTGAAAACGATTTCCATTGTTATCTTAATTAACTTACATTGTAGAATAGAATATTTAGAGTAGACAGGTAAATCTGTAAACTATGAAATAAGTAAAGGAAAATTTAGATATTTTGACCAGTAAATTTTCAGTTTCTTCATAGGACAGTGTAGCCAACCAGTTTTTCAGTGAAATTTGGTTTCGTTGACAGTTTGATCTCTCAGATTCTTGCTACAGTGTTTGTGTGTGTGTGCTTTGCATCTTTGTATCCTTAAGGTAAGGTTAAAAGAAATAGAATTAATTGATATTGTATGAAATTCATTCTTACACTAATTTCTATAATTTACGCAATATAATAATAATAAAATGACGATACGATGTCAATTTTGTTTATTCTACTCTAGACAGCAGTCCTTGTGGTTGATAAGAAGTTTACATTGCAAGAACAACTGAAGATAAAAAAGTGCATTGCTTATATTTAGTAAAAACACAAGTGTTTGGATTAGGCAAGAACTTCAATAATTTATAACCAACTAGCAGCGCTTCGCGGTTTCTCCCGCGGTAATTCCCGCTCTCGTGGGAATTCCGGGATAAAAAATAGCTAGCCTAAGAGTTATTCCAGACTGTAATCTATCTCTGTGCGAAATTTCATCCATATCCATTCAGTGGTTTTTGCGTGAAAGAGTAACAAACCTCCATCCATCCATACTTACAAACTTTCACGTTTAAAGTATTACTAGCGACCCGCCTCGGCTTCGCACGGTTTTATTATACGTATAAACCTTTCTCATGAATCACTTTATCTATTAAAAAAAACCACATCAAAATCCGTTGCGTAGTTTTAAAGATTTAAGCATTCAAAGGGTCATAAGGATATCGGGACAAAGGGACAGAAAAAGCGACTTTGTTTTAAACTATGTAGTGATTTTAGTAGGATAAACTTCGAGATGGAAAAAGTATCAGCAGGCAGCACATTACAGGCGACGCCTAACCACCTCTTCAAAGTTGTCCGTTTGCTTGGACCTAAACTCTTTATTTACTACCGCTACCTTTACTTAGTAAAACCCGGAATTTACAACTTTCAGCTTTGTTTGCAGGCTAAATTGGGTCGAATATCGTATGAGAGGTGCTCGTTTCTGTCCTCGTTCTTGTCGGTATGGTAAATTTGCAAACTACTTTTCTTGTTTGGGGGTCGAAAGTTGATCCTAAACGTATTCTGTTTTGGAGTATAAAAGTTGAGTGGGTTACAATTTATCGGAGAAGAGGGAACAAGCCTTACGCGGGAGGGTTCCTTACAGATGATTTCATTGAAATATTGATAAATTGCATGAGTTCCTGATTGATGGGCTGGTCCACGGGCTTAGTCCAGATTCGTGAAGGCTATTAGTATTTTTGTCGCGCAATAGGATGTGACCCCTCACATAAATAGGTTTTCAGTTATTGTTATCCACTTTTGTAGTGTTTATTCATACACAGTTTCCAACTCGTTCGATCCTAGTTGGACTCGTTACTGTCTGCATAACTGTGAGTAAAAACTATGCCTATATTGACATAAATTTCTAAATATTTGACTATAGTTCAAAAACGAATAAAAGACATCCTAGCGTCGTGGAGTAATGCTAGAATCTTTGCTTCGTGGTTTGTGTTCACATTTGTTCAAAAAAGATATTTTGTTTTGGCATAACTCATCTCTAGTCCGTTTTCGAACTCGCATTCTAACCTCTTTCCGCTCCATGTTAGCTTGCTGTTAACTTGTTGGGTTATGTTCTAGTAAAGTGCCTAGTTCTGTAAAGTTTTCAAACATTTAATTCACTGTTTACAAAAAATTACATGGATTCTGGAACCGAGTAAATTAAGTGTTTCTTACGAAATCAAGTGAATAAAATTATTAATATAAGTTTTTATCATATATCTTCATAAAAAGTAGGTAAGTTTGATTTGACATTACTCCAGGCCCTGAAAAATTGATGGGTCAATTTATTTTACCCATTCATTTTTCTTACCCCAATCTTCACCTTCATGAGTCAACGTCAAGTTCAATTTTATGTGGAATCATGTTTATTTGGTAATATTACTTATTACTATTATAATAAATGGGAAAATCTGTGTGAATGTTTGTTATAAGTAATCTCTGTAACTATATAAGTTATTTAAATGAAATTTAGTATCTAGAATAAGACAGACTAATAAAATTTAGATTTTTTTTTTTGAAAAAGAATTATGTGTATAAAATAAAGACGCGACGGTTCCTCATCGACAGAAAGTAACTTATAATACTAACTAAACTTATAATACTAATAAGGCGTAAGAAAGCCTTATTAGTAGCCTTATTGGTAAGAAAGGCGCGTTTTGGTAATGCGCATTTAAAAAACTATCTGACTGTGATCATCCATTCAAACTGCATACCCGAAAGCGCGTTGAAAATATCAACAAAAAAACAATATACAAAACGGCTAGTGTGTTCCTAATGTATTCTTACTATAATAATTAGTAGTCATTCTACTATAAAATGCAAGACAATGGCCCATGGCTTCGTTATGTGTACAAGGATCCCTAAATAGTGGCTTTTCTGTAGGTTATATGTGAGGGTCGTGTTTGCTGTATGAATTGTTTGTGTGCTTCCATAAGGCTGAGTGGCTGAGGGAGTTTGTGCTCTACCCACAACGCTACCTTTTGTTATTACTTTAGGAAGTCACTAAGCCTTTATAATTCACAAGATTTTCCTCAGTCTTTATTTAACCTGTGGTTTAATCGAATTTTGTAGATTGTCGTACTTGGTAGTTACTTTATTTCAAACTTAATTATTGAGTTCATATAAAACTTCAACAGTTTTGTTTTGTTAGTGGATTTTAAATCACCATCATCAACATTAGCTATACTTGTCCACAGCTGGACAAAGGACTCGTCTAATGAGCGCTATCAGGTCCGGATTTCAGCTTGTCGCATGCGGTATCTGCCTGCAGTCATACCACTCGGCCACAAGCATCCTACACTACGTTTCACTACAGATTTTATTTAACATTATCTATTCATTCCAATGTTAGTTGTAAAAAATCTTGAATACTGTTACAAATTATTATTGATATAATCCTTAAAATATACAGTTCTTATACATTTATCTCCATCCTAAGGCTGTCTGGAAGACACCGATCTAAGAGATAAGACCCACTTTTGTACAATGAAGTTTTTTTAAAGTTTCGCGATCAGAACACTTTTGTACGATGTTTATTAGGTGTTTATAAATTTTTTAATTCAAAACACTTAGATAGTTAACAAATTTGCAAGAGAGTTGATAATCCATAACATGAGGTAGATAAAACCAACTAACATAAAATAATTAAAGCATACAAACTAAAAACAACATCCGGAGTTATTACTATTCCAAGTGGGGCTAGCCTTTCAATATTGTTAAACAACAACAAGTTAGAGTACAGATAGGTTCACGCCTAACAGAGCTCTATAGATGAAAAATACAACGTGTACACACAAAACCACAGAAACCGCTATACAGCGCTACTAAAGCTGCTAAACCCAATCCACTCCACGTGTGCTGAACTATTGATGAGCGCTAATGAACGCTAATTTCACCTCAATAAGTAATTACAAAACCGAACGACCTCGTCGACCGTGTATTTCATTCAGATGACGAAGTTAATGACTTATTTATGACAAACTTACTAGACTTTTTGTTTTTTAATGATTTCGTACCCAAAGAATAAAACGGGACCAACTAGATTTCGATGTCTGTCTGTCTGTCTATCCGTTTGTTACCAGGCTTGCATGAACTGAGATATTTAAAATTTTTACAGATAATGTACTTGTGTTGCCTTAATTACAACTTCAACGCTATATCAACTAAAAATAGAATAAAAAATGTATAATTTAAGAGAACTCCTATACAACAGACTTTATTTTTTAGCCGTTTTAATGGTACGGAACCTTTGTATTTGAGTCCGACTTACACTTTGCAGGTTTTTTTTATATTGGTATTATTTGTTCAACGCTTTCTGGCGTCAAGCGGGTTAAGCGGCTTTAGGAGCGGGGAATAGTTTAGCAGTATTAGACGGAGGCTGTCCAAATGAAACTAGGCCAAGTTTTCCGTAAAAGGACATCGTATCCCACAGCCGGACTGGCTCCTTTGTACTTATCTAGGCGTAGGGGAATCGCATTTATTGATTGCGAAACAAGAACCCGACTCAAATACTTTCGGGACACTTTAAAACTATTCTGAACGCTGGAAGTATTCTGCTACTTACAGCTACCTAGTTTTGTATATCTGTCAAATTTAGAAAAATGTTTTGCAAATCAGAATATTAGATAACTTTGTGAAATCGGTGCGATAGCTTGCTCCAAATTGAAAGATATTTTTTTTAATTTTGCTCTTAAAAATATCCTTACATAGGTAGCACTGCATTTGTCTATTTAAAGCAAGACATTAGGAACATACCTATTAGGCGTTTTACATTGTCTTTTATGTATTCAATTGCACAATATGTATGCAGTATGCAGAGTTGACCACATCGTTTTAAAACACTGTTTTGGTGGTTAATATTTTTTTGTTATTTTATTCCTACACCTAATTCGATATAATTTAAATAGGAAATTAAATCGGTTCAGGCGTCTTCGAGTAATCGAAAAAATGTCAATGTGGTCAGAGAATCATCTAATACGTCCGTTCAAAAACCACGGCGGCAGTTTGGTATCGCATTATGTGCCGCATATAATCTACGGAAGCTAGGAGAACGTGACTCGGAGAATATTCTAGAAACATCAGCTAAACTGATTACAGTATCATCATCATTTATCAACGGAATTAACCCACTGATGGGTTTAGGCATGTGTTAGCTGTATCCGTAGCTGTTTAGATATAAATATAATTATATATAGATGGAAAATTCTTTTATTGCACTTAAATAGAATAAAATTCAATAATTTACAAGAAACCACCTTAAAGACTAGTGACAATTGGCGATCTAATGATAACAATAATGTTCCTTTACCATGTTCATGCGACTTTGCTTACCTTACCGAGATAGGTATCTTTATTCTTTAATTTATTTTTATGTATAGAATGAGATTGAAACTTTGAATGTCGAGCTTCGGTTTATTGAGTTTACTGGGACTCTTTGTAACCGCAAAAGTTTCAAACAGCTAAGCCTACTAAGTACAGTAATTAGCGAATAATAACAGTATTATTATCATGTTCATATTGTAAATGTTAACATAATACTAACAAAAAATTTAACATCTCGTTTAATCATAAACATTTAATTCTCGATGGATATCTAATACCCTGTAAAGGTCGCGTAAAAATTCCGGACTTAGAAATCAATCTTATGTCAAAAACATCAAACTGTCATTAAATTAAATAAACACTTTATGGAAAGTTGCCATAACAGTACCGCAGCGGCAGTTTACACGGGAAACTACATTGTCTAACATCCGCCGGACATGTTTTGTACAAGCCGTGCGTCCACGCAGCAATCTATAGTAGCAGTATGTAAACAGAACGCAACATGCAGACAACCGCTTGTATGTGAAACTGGGTTACTGGGTCGCTAAGTCACCAATCGCAAATCAATCATAGCTCGATTTACAAATATAGTTCTTTAATAACAACGAAAATTACAGTCAAGGAACAGAAAAAAATTAAACTACAATTGAAACTATTGAGCTAACTGCAGATGGTTGTAAACAGTCTTAAGGTAGCTCTATTGATCCATGTCAATACCAGTCGGAAGCGTCCCCAAGACTGGCTGCAATAAAGTTAAAATTATATAAAGTAGGAACAATGAATATATCACTACATAGTATAAAATAAAGTCGCTTTCTCTGTCCCTATGTCATTATGTCCCTTTGAACGCCTAAATCTTTAAAACTACGCAACGGATTTTGATGCGGTTTTTTTAATAGGTAGAGTGATTCAAGAGGAAGGTTTATACGTATAATAAAACCGTGCGAAGCTGGGGCGGGTCGCTAGTTATCTATAAACTCAAAGTGCTTTATTTCCTTCAGACCTCACAGAACTCTTGGACACGTCAGAAATATTTTAGTTGCATGTAATTAAAACTTGGAACTAAAGTGATGATTTTGGTTTTTGTTCCCTTCAATCTTTTATGGTAAAGTAATAAAGCGATCAATAAACCTTCAACTTGTTAGATTGTGTCTTCTCTAGTTTTCGAGTCGGAGCAATACCTGTCCTATTTTAATCCTCTAGCTAGATAATCTAATATTTTATGATAAGTATTTTTGTAAAGAAAAGTTTTTAAAATTTGTTTGGATTTGTTTAGGTAAGAACTGTTAATTTTTGAAACTCATTTGGAATTACATATGTTGTAGCAGCGTTTACTAGCCCTTTGAAAATACATTGACCTTGTTTAGTCTAGTTGTGGCAAAGTGAGTTTATTTTTAGTCCTAGTAATGATTATCATGTATCTAGGACATACTTAGGCTTGGGGCTAGATGATGCTGTGTGGATTGTCAAGCATTATTATTATTATGACTCTACATTTCTTTTTTCAGCAAAAGAAAAACTCTTTATTAACAACGAAAATTACAAGCAAGGCATAGAAAAAATACAAAGTAGTTACAATATATTTTTCTCTACATTTATTTTCATTCTCGTTATTATTATACTTTATTTATTTTAATACTCGTTATAAAATACATTTTTTACTATAGAAAATACAAAAATATTATTATACCTTTTTTGTTATTTACATAGGTAAAGTGTTATTTAATAGGTACTCTTAAGTAAAAATTCTTATACGATTTGGGTGACTTTATCAAATCCTAATAAATATTTTTTATTAAATACGATACATATCACAAACGTTTATCAGAAAAATTAGAGATTTTTACCAGTTCTTTAAGTGGAATGTTTAAGTTACTTTTCTCCAAAAAAATACCAACTATGATGACGTGACTATAACGTGGCCATACAACAAGGCACATTGAGTTTTGCATAGATAACAGAAACAAGAAGAGAAACAATTTTATTCTGATTTCTATGGAGTTTTGAGTACTAATATTCCATTGTTTAATCTGCGAACAATACCTATTCGTAATGTAATCACTATTTTCACAGTTCCGTTTGCATGAGGGCACTATCTTATGCGGGGCTTATGCAATGATGACGATCTGCGACATACTGCTGGCAGATGCTGGATGCGGCAAGCTGAAGACAGAGCGCTATGGGGACTCATTAGTTGAAGCCTATGCCCAGCAGTGGACTAGTATATGATGATGATGATTTAATATTTGTGAGTTTCCTAATTTGTCGGTGATACAGTTATCTAGGCATTGTAACCTCGCGCGACCGTTTTACTGGATTTTAAGTAGATACGTCCTTAATCTGACACTTACCTTTAGAAAAAAGAATATTTATTGGACTTCAACAAAACTTATTAAAACTGTAAAAGAAAGAAGGCCTACTCATTCATCGTATGTTCGTATTTTGTCGTTGTTTTGTTGTAGGTATGTAAAAACATACAAGTTGGTAATAACAGATATGGACTACCGTTTCCCCGAGGCTCTAGACAGTTTATTCAATTGATTATTGACCCTAGCGCGAGATAATTACAACCTGGATATCTTTTGTCACATTTCATTGTTTGAGATTATTTTCACTCTAATGCATATTGAATAAAAAAATATTTATCACGTGGTAGCTACGCTATATGATCATAGGATTAAGAGAATCACTACATACATACATAGTATAAAACAAAGTCGCTTTCTCTGCCCCTATGTCCCTATGTACGCTTAAATCTTTAAAATCCGCAACGGATTTTGATGCGGTTTTTTTCAATAGATAGAGTAATTCAAGAGGAAGGTTGAAGACAGGGCGCTATGGCGCTCATTAGGGGAGGCCTATGTCCAGCAGTGGACTAATGTAGGCTGATGATGATGATGATGATGAAGAGGAAGGTTTATCCGTATAATAAAACCGTGCGAAGCCGGGGCGGGTCGCTAGTAAAATATAAACATAACACAAGCTCAGCTTAGCTTGGGTATAGATGATGCTATGTTGATTGTCGAGCATTATTAATTTGTGTTTGTTTTTTTATTATTATTATGTTTTATGTTATGAACTAGTTTTAGAAATAAAACAAAACTTTATTAAGCAACGCAAATCCTTTTTTCCTGAGAATCAGATCGCAGATTACAATAATAAGTTGTTCGTTGGTCTGAATCCAACGGTGGGTTGTTGTGGCCAATTGGTCACGGTAATGCCCAATGAACCGGATAATTATGTGCACCTGTGCACTTGTGCAGCCTTGATCAATCCGTTTGTTGGGAAAATAAACAAAACTCAGAGCGAATTCAAATCGTTCGAAATTTAAAAACCAAATTTTGAATAAGGTACCAACATACAAACGAAAAATAAATTGAATACCTGTTATACATATAATATACTACTCTGTCAAGAAAGTACCGGGAAAAGATCAATAATACACAAAATGTTTGTTATTCATCCAAATTTATTTTATCACCTTCAAAGTATGCTCCTTCAGAAACGATACACTTACGCCAACGAATTATCCAATCATCAAAACATTTTTTAAACGCTGTTTCCGGAATTGAGTTCAGTTCTCGCCGCGAATTCTCCTTTATGTCTTGTACCGATTGAAAACGGGTGCCACGAAGTGGTAATTTGAGTTTAGGAAAAAGAAAGAAGTCGGCCGGAGCCATATCTGGTGAATATGGTGGTTGCTCGATGGTATTTGTTGAGTGTTTGGTCAAAAATTCGGTCACAATGATGGCCTTGTGCGAAGGCGCATTATCGTGGTGCAAAATCCAAGAATTTTCTTTCCACAAATCTGGCCTTTTTCGTCGAATTTGCTCTCTTAAACGCCGCATAACGCTCAAATAATATTCTTTACTTACCGTTTGACCTTCCGGCAAGAATTCCGAGTGCACAACACCGCGATGCGAACACTTTTGCGATGTTAACTTCAATTGCTGACGTTGATGGCCTACCAGAGCGAGGCAAATCTTCCATCACATCTCGACCGCTTTTGAACGCTTTGTACCACTCATAAGCACGTGTTTTTGATAAAGTCGATTCACCGAAAGCCTTCTGTAACATTTTCAGTGACTCCGAACACGAAATTCCATTGGCGATGCAAAACTTAAGACAAACTTTTTGTTCGATGTTTTTGTCCATTGTGAAATTCGCAATACACACTAGATATGATGTAACTAAAAACAGCACTGTATTTAATATAAATAACAGATGCAACTCAAACTCCGCGCCAAAATGGCAAACAGTTGTGCCAACCTAACAACAACAAAAAAAAACAAAAATTTGAATTTGGAACCATAAACAAATCATCCATTCCCGATACTTTTTTGACTGAATGTATACAGATCTCTCTGAAAAATAAGAATACTTATTCCTGAAAATATTATTATTTCTCTCTCTTTTCTCTTTCTTTTTTTTCGTAGATGAAAATTAAAATCACAAATCAACGCTTCCGACTGGTATTAACATGGATCAATTGAGCTACCTTTAGACTGTTTGCAACAGTTAGGTCAGTGGTTTCAATTGTAAATACAAGTTTTAATTTTATCTATTCGATGATTGTATGGCCATCCAAAGGTTGCCTGGAAGAAATCGCTCCTAGCGATAAGGTCGCCCATTGTACCTACAACTGTTTTGTATTAGTATTTTTATTGTTCCTATTTATTTTTACTGTGGTGTACCTACAATAAAAAGTATTTTTATTGAATCGTAATTTTAGTTGTTAATAAAAATCACAAATCACAAGAAAATTTATAATTAGCTCTATGAAACTATGAACCTATAATAATAAAATAACGTCAAAAATCTGACTTCTATTGTCTTAAAATTAAATAGACTCAACATACCTAAATCAGACAGAAGTCTTATTCACCTTTGAGCTTGAGATCTCATTTACATAACCTATTTCACGCAGCCTCTCGCATTTGCCTCACTGTCAATATGTATTACCACAAACCTCTGGAACATAGGACCTACTCATCTTGGGTCTTATCAAAGGTTCAGAGAACAGGGTGGAAGGTTGGAAAAGTAAAAAATCAATGGAAAATTCTTATCTTTACCCATCTACTATTTGGAGTCCAGGCACGAATAGAAAAAAATATATACAATAAGTTTTTAAACTGAAGAGATATCAAAACACAATATGACGAATTCATACTAATTTTGTGATCTTAGTCGCAACTACAAAACTGTAACTCTGCTAGAAAAATGTAATTCTGTGAAAATGTCAAAACATTAATGCTGAATACTGTTTAAATACCTTGCTTTATGCGATCAAATCTAAATCTTATACAACCCGTGAGATATTATGCTTACTAATATTAAGAAGGCGAAACTGTATATGGATGTATGTATGTTTGTTCCTCTTTCACGCAAAAACTATTGAAGGGATCGGTCTAAAACTTTGAATAACTAGCATCAAGAGCTATTTATGGCATACTAGTATCTGCCTGCGGCTTCACACTCGTTGTTTCTATGGAAACGAAACATCAAACTTTCACGTTAATTATAAATTAGTAAGAATTAATAAATATTCCTATAATAGCAAATTCAATACACACCCAATCAAAAATCAATTCAATAATTTATATCCCCAATGGCGTACAATACGGACTGGCTAATATCCTGGCAAAGCAATCCTTTGGACAAACTGATCGCCTCGCCGGAAATTGTTATTGTTACCAACAACAGATAGGCATCTGTACGTATAGAAGTGCAGATAGGTAGGTGCCTTTGTTGTCAGTTCTGTGTTTTGGAAATAATTGATTATTGAAATTTCGCCGCTTCCACGGAAAACAACCTGACTGGACAATTCAAACAAAATATTACACTTTGCTTGTGACCAATTGACTCGGACATCGGCTCTAGATATTTTAGTACTGTACCTACTAATAAAGCTATGCTCTGGACTACAATTTCATTTTTGATCATCGATAAATATGCCGTCTATTTCCTTGTGATATATTATTTGTAATAATGGATCCTTATCAGCAACAGAATCCAATGATACAGGTCTTATGAAGGTTGAATGATACATCATCCAGAAGGGATTTGATTTACCGAGAAATGTCTCAATTTTTTCTCTCTTAAAACCTACTCCAAACCAGGGTTACGGTCATACTTACACAAATCATTTTAAAAATTTAGATTTTTGCGGTTTTTGGGCGAATTTCCGCTTAAGATACAGAAAGAAGCTGAAAAGAATAAATAAATAATGCTGGACAATCCACACACCATCATCGAGCCCCAAGCTAAGCAGAGTTTGTGAACTACATGACTGACATAGTTAAGACAATATAATATTACATATTAACAACATAGATAAACTTTATTAACAACGAAAATTACAATCAAGGAATAGAAAAAAATAAAAAAATACTAGTTGTGTATTTATACAATTGAAACCATTGAGCTAACTGCAGACGGTTGCAAACAGTCTAAATGTAGCTCAATTGATCATATTATAGATATTTATTTAGTTATACATAGAACTAGTCCCGCCGTGGAATAATTTTCTGTGTCTGTCTGCAAAAATGTGTTCCGGTTTTGATTGATTTCTAGGTAAAAATTAAGGTAGGTATAGAACGATGCAGTCCAGTCTATTGGTACACATATAATGTAATCTGGTAAATTGAAAGCTCTTTTTACTTTCGCTAAGACTAAATGCTAGAGTAATGCCCTTCGAAAAACTTCATTTTGTTCAGGTCCTTCAAATGGACAAGCTAAAGACAAGAATTTCCCTTATTTACCCACAAATCACGTCGTTGACAACGATTCCGTTTCTAGTTGCGGTTGCGGTCGCAGCAATAACAGCGATTGGTACAATCCCTGCCGTCACCGCAGAACCGAATTATTTCGATCAGGACCGCAAACAAAGGTTTTGCGTGATGATGGGCTTGTTTGTGATAAATATGGTTAAGCCAATACTAATATAAATGCAGCAGAAATCGTACATAAAAAATCTAAAGGTTCAAAAAATATCAATATGAAAACAGGGTGTGGTGAACTCACAAGGGTGTCCCCCGGAATAACTACAATTCTGGAACCCATTTCCAGTGTGTAACTAGAAATGCTTTACCATAAAAAATAACCGTGAAGTCATGAAGAAATTGGTGTATCAAGTAATTGGACAGTAAAACCACTACTATTTCTGGTTAGTATGTATCTAGTTGTTCCACGATAGCAATTTGACCGATGACTCCAGTGAAGCGTAAAAACCAACAAAAATGTAAACTTCGAGTAGAGCTTGCAGTTCAACTAGTAATTGCTATCTATCGCTCAGGATAGCTTTTAAAGTCTATTTCTCGGTATCCTTTACGGATGAGGCAAATGGATCCGTCCATGGAAATAGTCAACTCATGGAGATTTCGAACGTTTAGTAGCATTCTAATTTTATTATTATGTTAGACGTTGCTATTTGTTATTGTTATGTTGGTCAGAGTAATTTCTCATGAAATTATCGAATGTAGCTCAAAGTATAACTTAAACAATGATCATAGTACCACATTATTTTGTTTGTTTCGACAAATGTGGTTCTTCTGCGTAAATTATTTGCAGATGCTAGGATAATAACTGATTTTATCAAGTTTACTGGTTTTCGCACACTAGCATATACAATGTATAAGCAGAAGAATATCCCACTACCACTCTCATACAAGAAGAAAAAAAGGATTGGATTTATCTGGTACCGGGACAGCCACTACAAAGTAAATTTAATTAAAACTTAACCTTTATCCGTCCATTTGTGGTGTTTACAACTCCCGTTAACTTGTTATAGTAATTAACGGGTCGTTAAGACCCCTGGGTCATCGAGGCGCGGATAAGTAGTTGCGAATTGTTCTTTGTGGGGGTTAACGTGAGTTGGGCTGGTTTTAGGCTTCCTTGTTTGTTCTAGCTTAGCCTAATACGTTACCTTTCTCAAAGTAGCTTCTCATAATTAGCATGGTCATGGAATTGGCTGCGTTTCGCCAAATATTAATGTTCTACCGTTTTTGATGACTGTGATGCAATGAAAGAAAGAAAATTACTTTTATAGTTCCTAGGCATACAGCTTGAGACTATTTATACCTGTGAAAACTTACAAATAATGATATAAATTTCCTACCTAAAATAAACAGCAACAATTAAATAGTGAACCAACGCGAGCGTGTTGAGCATTTTAGATTACCTGCTTCCAACTAGACACAGTAATAAAATAGAAAAATGTTACTATTTCTTACATACTAGCACCTGTTCGCGGCTTTACACTCGTTATTTCTATGGAAAGGTCTCAAGGTTATTTTTATCCCATGGGAACTGATTTATGTGATGAAAAGTAGCCTATCTTTTTTTCAGGGCTAGAATTAAGTCTACCTGTTCAAAATTTCCCCAAAAAACCCCATCCTTATAGTAGTTTTTCAGTGAAAAGTAAAAAACATACAAAATTTCGCGTTGATAATATACTAGCGACCCGCCCAGCTTCGCACGGTTTTATTGTAAGTAGGTATATAAACCTTTCTCTTGAATCACTCTATCTATTAAAAAAAACGCATGAAAATCCGTTGCGTAGTTTTAAAGATATAAGCGGGTGGAGTGAAAAATTTTTTTTTTCAATTTTAATTCTCCTGGGTTATCAATCGATGATCCATATTAAAATAATAATTTGGGCAAAATTTCAGCTATCTAAGTTAATATCTTCAGGTGGCGCATTAGGTTTGAATTTTAGAAAAAATATTGATTTTGACTTACTCGGAAAACTTTGTTAATGCCTATAATTTACTATTATTATTGCAAAATTTATCATCTTAATCATAAAAATAATGAATACCATTAGAAATCTTCAAAAAACACCATAAAATTAACATAATGAGGACCTGAAACAGTTGTATCGTCGCTACATTTTTTTCAAAAATATTGGCATTTCGTGTCGAGAAGTGGTGTCTTCCCTGGCTTTTATCCTCATACGAATGAACCCATCCCTAGCTTCTGGATTGCAAACAGAGATAATGAAGGTTTTAAATACATAAATGGGACCATATTTGCAAGATGATTTGTTTTTAATGTCCAACCAGGTTGGTGCATAAACTTTCATGATGAAAGTGGCACATCCTTTAAGTTTTTTGCAGTAAAAATGTATAAAGAAAGAATCCTGCTAGCGAAAGTCAACCACCGAGAATGTACCAGTCTTTCAGGGTCCGTTGCTGCCAAGTTTGATGAAACCGTACCAGCAGGAATTGCAAAGTACATCTGGTACAAGTATTTTTGATCGGTGCTTAACAAAAAAGTAGATAATTCGGGCAATTTTGATTTAATCAGTTTATATGCTTCTACTTGTAAGTAGAGATACTTCTCGAGCTTTTTTCCTATGGTAGCAGAGAAACTTTTAGGGCCTGTGGTAGTACCGTCAAAACTGGTGTACAAATGGCGAAGAGTTAATTCGTTTGCAATTTAACAAGCACACAAACCAATGAAAAGGTCGATTGAGATATGTTCTTATAGTCATATATAGAATATCATAATTATAATAGTAGTAATAGGTTAGGTATGTTCTTTAATCCATATGTTCTCTGGGTCGATTGCGATAATTTCACATAACTCTTTTACTGGGGGATCCTTACCATTACTCAAGTCCTGCATGTCATTTCTAAGCCATAAATATTATTTTATTTTACCAAGACACGTTATTAACATATTACCAGTTAGTTTCACTGCTTCACCGATTACAGGACACAGCAAATCTTTCCGTTTTTTAGGCATTTTAAACTATAGATCACTTTTCAGTAACTGTCATTATTACGCAGAAAATTGCCGAATTTCTAAGTATTATCAGAGCAAAACAATTATATTTTACTACGAGATATGAGGGTCAATTAAGAGATACAGCTAATAACGAATGGAAACTAGTATAAATATGACAAAATAATACGAAATTAGTCAAACTTTTCGGGTCTACCTTACAACGTAAACTCTCAGTTTTCTTGAAAATACCTTCGAGATGCGCCACCTGAAGATAAGGTCGTAGAATTTTTATATTTTGCACGAATGTTGCATTCACTTAGGGTCATCGATTAATGACCCAGGAGATTTAAAAAAAAATTAAAATAAATTTTTTCTCTATTTCACTCCACCCTAGCATTCAAAGGGACATAAAGACATAAGGACAGAGAAAGCGACTTTGTTTTATACTATGTAGTGAAGTAAAGTTAGATTTGATTTTTTTTTATTAGACATAATATGTTTATTAGACATATTATGTCAAACATATATTAAATATATGTTTGACATAACATTTATTCATGCCCATCAGAAGAGGTGTGCATACTTTATGGTATCATGACAACTGTTCACAGTCCCCGACGACATCGTGGTAGGTTTTAAGTTTCACGGACGTTTAAGGTGATTTCGCGTCCAGGACTAAGCATAGCTCCGCTACTAGATGGCGATGATTTTCAATTTTGATGTTTTTCACTATTTTCTAATTAAATTGTTCATAATTGTTTAATGGTAATGTATTTGCCGCAAATGGTATGTTGTTTTTTATGTACCAAGCAATTTTTCAAGTGTTGAAAGCATTTAGGGAGCTTGTATTTGGGAAGAGCAAAAAAGATCTTGCCTGTGTGAGTGATCGGCCGCTACGAGTCACTCACACAAAAAAAGATCTTGCCTGTTGAGTGATCGGCCGCTACGAGTCACTCACACAGGCAAACCCTATAAATTCAGTGGAACTAAAATAACTACTGTTCGAAAAATAACAGAGATAATTGGAGACGCCTTAGGATTAAATATTTTTCGGACCAATATTTCCGTTTTCGGGACATTACTAAATTACATCTAAAATTAATTCAATAAAACCACTAGTTAACGAACTAATTTTCGACTCTTGTTTTTTTTAAGAATAAAAACAGGCTCTATTTACATTTAAAAAAAAATTGGAGGTAATTTTCTTTTATCGTTTTGAACAATTTAAGTAAAAAGGCGCAGAGGGTAATGTTATTTACAAACTAGCTTATTAGCTAAAGAATATCTTACAAATCATAGGTAAAAAAAAATACTTTTCATGCTATTTATTAATTTCGTTAAATCATTGGAATTGACAAATAAATTGAATAAGTTCACAATAACAATCATTAATTTTAAATGTACTCACTGTGAAAGTTGTTCCAATTTTATAATAAAATTACATTAAAATTATTAGCGTAAGGAAGTCTCCACTTTTTTTGACTCTGTTCTTTGTGTACTTAGGTATTTTAGCTCCGATTTTACGACCACTTATAAAAGATTAAAAGTAATACAAATTTTCACAGTATTTCAATAACTCACTTTGGACTAGCGGTTTGAACAGTCGGGTGGGTGCGACGATGTATAGTCGTACCTGGGTTCGAAACCACCGAAAATTTAATTTACTTTTTGCTTTTTGAAAATGAAATATCCACAAAATTTTGATACATCCCGATAGTACGGGCTCGAATCCCTTCAACACTACCAAAATTTTTGATTTTTATCATTTTTATTCTTTATATTTTGAACAATGTCATAGACCTAGTACAAACAAATTCATATTTGTCATAAATTACTTATTGTAAGCCTTCCTAAGTCTATTTGATTGTTATATAAAACTTTGGTAGACTGTTCTGCGTAGGTACATCCCACAAAGGGTCCTGACCTCGTTTCTAACGGTATGACAAAAATAAAAAGAAACAATTATGTACTATCAACACCAACTGATTTTTATTTTATTTTAGCTCTTACGCCAGCTAAGTTCAGGCATTTTTACAAATCGCTCATTGAATGCAAAACGGCCACATTTCAAAAATTTAGAAAATGGTTTTATTTCTGATAAAGTATATTTTCTTTTGAGAACATTTCATAAAGCTAGTTTAATTTAAATATTTATTTCTTTTAATTGGGATAATTATCTTAACTTTGCTTCAAAATTTTAATGCAAAATGGGCTTTTGTAGTTTTTATCAAGTTGGGTGATAGCTATAACAGCGACCATTATTTTAAAAAATAGAGCAAAAAATTACGAAAACAATGATGTTTTAATATTAAAAAAGAAAAACTTTAACTTTTCAAAAAAATCATGTTCAAAATTTTGTTTCGGCTCTCTGTAAAAAGTTACGATTAGTCCAATAAAAAAAATATATATATAATTCCGGACAGTCCACACAGCATCATCTAGCCCCAAGGTGAGCAAAGCTCGTATTATGGGTACTAGTTGACTGATAAACTTAATACAATACATTACATAGATAGATATTTTTTTTATAAATACATAGAAAACACCCAGACCAACGGAACAATTTCATGTTCAATTTCTGTAGATCGTACACAATTTTTTCCGACACGGGAATCGAACCCACAACCGGTCGCAGGCGGACCTTCGCCCACTGCGCCACATCGGTTGTCGCTGATGAATGATCGAAATGCTTTGCATACAATCTGACACGTCTGATGCTGGGGCCACACTACCGTGATATGCCGATAATTATTTTAATTATAACTTATACAACACCTAGGTGTAACCACGATTTATGGTCATAATTTTACAATGCCAATCAATATGGCAAATGGCGGTAGACAATAGCTCCGGCGGCGGTCTTTTTTCGCACATCAAAGAAGATTACCGCAGTAATTAATGCGTTTGTGGCCACTACCGTTTGTCCAGTGTGCAATATGAGCTCACCGGCGACGCACGTGATATTTTTACCGCCTTATTTATTGACATATCTAGGTAAACTCTAGTGTAACCACACCAGGTCATGCAGTAATTTAAACGGTAATTTAATGTCATAATTATTGCGGTAACAGCCCGGTAGACGGTAAGGTAGTGTGGCCCCAGCGTAAAACTCTCTAAACTGGTATCTATAAGCAAACATTTTATCTGTTTACATAGTGTCATTTATTGTTGTCATGGAAACGGAACGTAGGTTTCCTAGATCTTATTTGACATGCAGCAAAAATAGATAGGAATAAATACTTGGACGATGGAAAAACCCTTTGAGAACGGTAGACTATGGTATTATTAGATGATTCTTTAGATAGCACACAGATGGCGATTCCGTCGCCGCCATCACACTCACATGTTCAAGTAAGCGGGCGTACGACACTATCCGTGTTCACTCACGCATTGATAGAAATGGCCTAACATTTTCACGTTATTTCTAATTATTCCGAGTGTTTTCATGAATCAAACACAATTTGCCGCAAATAATGACGAATAACAAAGCCAAAAACAGTTATTTATTTGTTAAATTATGTCCACATCGCTCATATTTGGGAAAATACAAACGTATGGAAATCGAATCACCTTAATAATGAATCTCACTACATATTATTGATTTTAACTATAGGACAAAGGGACAATCACAATCCACCTTCCAAAGACAATGACGAATGAGTATCAAAGTCTAATCTGGTAATGCGTATACTAACAAGTCGATGAACTATGAGCCAAGATCATCGTCGCGACCATTGTTTGTGTATGGCGTTGAGTATGACACGATACGCTATTGTATTATGTACTCTATTGAAATTAAAATTAGTGCCCATGAGCTAAGCATGAGGAAAATTAAGTACTTTACTTAGGTACTACAAGTAATAAATGGAACTAAGTAGGTACGTAGTAAATGTGTATTTTCCATCGTGTGCTGTGCAGTGTGGTTTGCTAACTAGATAAATGATTTGAAGTTATCGTGGTTAATCGGTCCGTAATATTTATTAAAAATTGAATCTAATATTAAGATACTAATAATATAGAATATAATATAGACTTATATTAAGATTTAATCCAATGTATAAATAATTTTGTAAAGGGATATAAAATGATCTTGATTATTATTTGTAGGTACTTAATTACATTAATATTTATTACTTTATTAACAACGAAAATTACAATCAAGGAATAGAAAAAATAAATTAATTCTTAAAATTAATTGTATTTATAAATTAACAAAAACCATTTAACTCAGATAGTACATAGCCTCACAGTTTAGACAAATTAAAAACCAAAACACAGGTATGTACTTAATACTAGGTAGGTTAGACCTATAGGCCTCCCATAGGACAGGTAATACTGGCATGTAATTATTCAATAACGTGTCAGTGTATTTTCCCACATTAAACTGCTTTATATTGTATCCATGTAATTACATTTAATCTATGAGAGGACACTTAAAAACCTTAATTAAGTTAGCTAAAGCTTAATTAATTGATTTTCCCAATTAGTATAATTGTTCTCACAAAAAAAATTGACTGGTGATCACATTGTCATTTTGTAGAGTCCTGAAAATAAAACGATTTTTGTAGAGCAAATATTAACCAACAGCTTTCCGCCTGCGGTTTTTCTCGCGTAGGCTATACGATTTGTCCTGATCTTTAATCTGAAAGGACTACAAATCTGTGGTAGTTTCAAGCAAATGGGGCCATTATTTACTAAAAAACCTAAATAACGTACCGTCATCTCAGATTTAACGCTTTTACGTTTTTTTGAGAGTTCCTGAAATAGGTGTTTTAATGAATTATACAATAATTCAGGTCTCGTGTCAGGTCATATTCATTTCGCCTTAAGAAGTTACAACCATTCAATACGGAACCAAACAACGAATCCAAAAACTTTGTTATCTTGTTTCATTAATTTATTATTTTTATTATTGTCTGTAAATTCCAAGCAAACCGGGCCGCCTCTGGTCAAAGATTTCACAAAAAAAAAACCTCAACAAAATTAGCCCCAAAATTAGGGTTGGAATTTACAAAAAATCCTTTTTTATTGGGTGTCTGTGAAGTAAAAGGTAAAGACGATCCTCCAAATTGCAGTTTTATATATTCAGTAGCTAAGGTTGGGAGTTGTCTCCAAAAAGTCTCATTCATATAAATACTCGTATACATACATCAACATACAGCAGAGATAGAGTAAACAGAGTTTTATTAAAACAGAAGATAATAATAAGGAGTTTAACAGGAGATAAGAATGCTGGCTTCTATTTTGGTCAACGAATTAGCATTGCCATTCAACGTGGCAATGCTGCCAGCATTCTGGGTACTTTGCCTTCTGGTGACGGCTTAGATTTTTAAGAGTTTGTTATAATTGTATATACTAGTGAGCTATGTGATCTTATTATGTTTCAGAAATAAAATATATATTATATTTCATAATTATATAGGAGTTTTATGAAAACTCCTAGTTATTTTTATTGTTGAAAATAATCTAGAAGTAGGCATAAGCAAGGGCCGAGATATGTCAAGCCTTGGCTAACGTGTATGCTGTCTAAGAATTAGTTACATTTAAACCAAATTCTACGTTAAGTAAAGATGGTAGGATAGAAAGCATTTTTTTTTATTTATGGGTAAATTTAAAAGTATTAAAATTATCGTGTGATTTGATTGTGATTCATTTGTTCATTGTGTTCATGTCATTAATTCGACCTCAAAAGAATTTTGTAAAGTTTGGTGCAGTACCAGAGGTTTAATTAATGATTCCAAGAAAAACCAAACACCAATTGGCTGGGCTTTAATTAATAATTATCTGCTTGGTCGATTATAAATACCATCATTGTTATTCCGCCCGCAGCTATAGTGATATTCGTATAAATGGACAGTTGGTTTTTGCTTTTATATTTACCTACCTTCTTCTTCTTCTTCCGGGCCTTATCCCACGCTAAGTGGGGTCGACACAACATGAATTCTTCTTCCATTCTTCTCTGTTATTCGTCATCTCCGTATTCACACCTTTCTTAAGCATATCCTCTTTTACACAATCCATCCATCTTTTCTTCGGTCTTCCTCTCCCCTTATATCCCTCCACATTCAAATCAATCACTCTTTTCGTAACATGATCTTCCTCTCTTCTCATAACATGCCCATACCACGCTAGCCTATTATTATATTTACCTACCTTATAATGTTTTAAATCGCTTTAACTTAATATTTCAGGGAACTAATGACCAACTATGAGGGACTTAATGTTTCCTCATCAGGGGGATAAATCAATGATAAATTACATAGAAACTTTTATTACATGCCAAGTAAAACATAGATAACATTCAATTTAGATCATCATCATCATCATCAGCCTATATTAGTCCACTGCTGGACATAGGCCTCCCCTAATGAGCGCCATAGCAATTAGGGGATAAAGATAAAGATAAAGTAGCACAATGGCTGTCCTTTTTCTTACCAGTTGATGACTTTCAGATTTTTTTACAAACAACCAAACAGTATAAAATCACTTATAAATTGTCCCCAGTTATCATAATTGTGTGAAAATGTTCCACAACTCCATATAAGAGCAGGTGTACAAAGTGAATGGGTATAAAAATAGTTGTGGAGAAAAAAACAAGTATCTACTTATGTTTATTTAGTTGATTATCATGAGATATATTGGCGGGGAAATCCTATTCGTGCATAAGTACTTGTCGGGTTTATGATAGTTACTTAACGAGCTATTTACGAGCTACGATCGTTGGATCATAAAAACTGAGATACTCTCGTAGGTGAGTTCAAGTTACTGCGACATACTTTTGTGTAGTTACTAGTAAAATAGTGTTAGTAATGACATAATTTTGATGTCGAATATGATAATGTAATTCTATGGTTAATGTTATAAAGATTAATCATCAATATCGATTTTTAGTTAGCCGCATCCTGAATGTGACAACAGTCTTTCGCAGATCTCCTCTAGCGACTCCGCCATTAAAACTAATGATCAGCGAATTGCAGGTGTGAGATGTATTAGCTGTTTATATTGATGCTCTTATACAATGTGATTCTTCGAACCTTGATCAAAAGAAATGTGCGGATACACGACACATATTTATCGGTAAAATCAAGATAAAAAAAAATTATATGTTATTTATCTCAAAAACAAAGCAGTTTTAATAATTTTTATAATGAAGACTACTTCATCTGGTTTTTTCTTCGTTTCTTTTTGAGTAAATGGTGTATTTTATTCGAAGTAGTCTCATTTGAAAGCTAGATAGTTTACCTAGCTAATAAAATAAATAAAAAATACAAATACGATACATAAGCGTAGTAAAAACAGTATTTTTTTAGAAATAAGACAAAAAAAACCGATTTTTATTTTATTTTTTCTCTGTAACTTTAAAACTGGGTAATTTAAGGTGTACTTTTTTGCATGTTGTATAAAACTTCATAATTTATTCTACAAATCCTTCAAAAACTGGGGGTCTATCTCTTTCCGTTGTCATGTTATTCACCATTTAAATTAGGTACTTTCTGCCATTTAGATTAAATCAGTTGAGATTCCTGTTGATATCTGTACTTGACTTGTGTTTAAAAAAAATAACGTTAAATTTTTTTTATCTCGGTTTTTATCGATAAATATGTGTCGTGTATCCGCACATTTCGTTTGATCAAGGTTCGAAAAATCACATTGTATTTCCGTTCCAGCGTCTTAAATATAAAATGCGCTCGTGCACAGTTTTGGGGATATGGCTTCTCCTGTCATCACTACTCTGCAATTGGGTGGATTTGTCACTTGAACTGGAAACTCGTGGTGGCGGTTTCTGACAAATCTCTGCAGCTCGATAGTCTACTAGATAGTCTACCTAAATTTAAATTTCTTCACTAAGAACAATAAACGGTTATACAATATTTACTTAGTAAATAATAGCTTATTCTTTATATGAAGTAATATGAAGTTAAACAATCACACTATCCACAAATAACTAAATAAGTTTCTGCTTAGTTGGCTGTTGTTAATAGTAGTTTGTAATTGAAGCTTAAGTTAATTACTTGGCATCGCTGTAAGGATTCCAGAACCACAAGTTTCGACGCAGTCAAAAGCTTCTCATAGTCCACAAAAGCAAGATACAGGGGCTGATTATACTCTTGAGATTTATGTATAATCTTCCTCGCTGTGTGAAAATAGTCTACGGTACCATACCCTCGGCGAAACCAAGCCTGTTCCGGTGTTTTGAACTCCTTGAGTCTCCTGGCGAGAAGGTTTGTGATCATTGTGAGAACTGCTTAAGGACGTGGCTCAGGAGTGTGATGGGTCTATAGTTTTTAAGGAGGGTTTTATCACTCTTCTTAAAGTGAGCACCATCAAACCCCCGCTCCACGCCTTAGGATTTCTCCCACTGTGAAGGACGGTATTGAAGAGGTTTTGTAGCACCTGTATAACGGGCGTCCTCCTTTGCAAAAAAGCTCTGAAAGCCCTCTAATAATCTCTTTAAATCTGAAGTAATCACTGAGTGTTTCAGAATTTGTTACACATTTCACATGACTTATTTGTTTTGCGAAAAAAATGGAGTTGCATAATTTTCCTAATGGTAGTGTTTTAGTGTTCTCAAACAAACAATCATGTTTATCCGTTTATTTCAGTAAGCGTCAGTGAATAGTAAACAACCATCATGTTCCTTTGCTTGTTATTTGCTTTGAACATAACACACAGAGACCTAACTGGGCAGAGTCTAGATGTTATATGTTTGGATGATTTATTATCAAGTCTAGCTTAGGTAAGAGCAGTGACAGACATGCGATAATTTCTCTTTCCGAGCCGAGTGGAGAGAGCAATGCTGAAATTTATTCAATCTCACAATGTACCTACCAAATCATAAGAAAACTCACAGCTTGTCCCTCCTAAGATGGACATAATACCTGAATGTTTACAATTATTATGGAAATAATAGAAACATAATGAGCCTAAAATACAACACTGGAACATAAAGTTTAAATCTGTCACACCTCTAAGCACCCAAATTCAGTATAAGCTTAGAAAATTCAATTGTTTTTTCGGCTTTGGAAAGTGAAGGATGCATCCGCAGTTGAGTACTTAGTGTTTTGTTTATTTTTAGTTTAGTTTTAAAAAGATATAATTATTTCCTTTGTTATCGACATTAATGTCCCTTCTTTCACTTACTCACCTTATTTCCGTATAATTCATAACTTAGAATTTTCTTTATCTAGATCTAAAAAAAGATAAACTTTACCTACATAATTTCAGCATGTGCATCACACGCCTAACTCAAACCCAGCCTCATATAAGTCTGCGTAGACCCAACATTTACCTTCAGGTTGACTAATCCACTGTGGATCATCTGCACTAAGTCTCGTTGTGGCTAGCCGAGCCTTCTGGAACAGGTGCGGCGGTAGCGCCAACCTGACAGTTATTATTTACAAAGTGTCCCTTTAATACCGGCAATCCTTTAAATGAATGAAACTAGATTTAAAGAGATATGTCAAGTTGGAGGACCGTGAGAACTAATAATTTATGAGATAGGATTAGTTAAGTACGAGCATACCTGCCCACAGATAGCATAATAAAATTTAAATAATAAGAATAAAATAAATAAAATTTGACAATTCGCACTGCATCATCTTAGCAAAGTTTGTGTTGTGAATACTAAATAATTGATATAGGTATGTAGTCAATTCAATGTTTTGGGGATAGCAGATATTCGGGGGCTGTATACATATTTATATCAGATCTCTATTCAGGGTATAGACATCTGATATAGATATATCCCCAGTAACTAGGTACCTACCTAAGCAAATGCAAAAATAGGTACCTATTTGCCTAGTTATTAAAACAACATGAATTTTTAAAAATAATCATAGCATTTCAGAAGCTACTGATCCGATTTCCATCTCGAGTCCGCAGTTTCCTCGTCAAACGTAAGAATCTGCCCAATTCACGATCAGTCGAGTAGCGAATCTGCCGAATTACGAATCTGTCTAATCTAGAATCTGTCCTACAAAAGGAAAGGGTCAAAGGGACAAAGGGATCAAATCACCTATCATACTAATTCGATTCGAAATCGTATAAAAAAACATTTGGTTATGATTAATACACATTCCAATAATTTCAAAAAGTCAGTGACAAAAACGTCGAAAAGATCAATCAAGCAAGGGCGAATTGAAAACCTAATTGCTTAAAATTAGACTCATTTTCCATTATAAGGGTATTGTACTGAGTCTGAGTAAGTGACGTCCTTCTAAGAAAAAAGAGAGTACGGGCGACTCGTGTCGTGATTCTACGTGTCGTGACTCTTCGTCTCGGCTGATCCTTGAAGAGAACTATGAAGTCTCAGAAAATCTCGTGAAGACTTTCGTGATACATCTTCGGTCACGTCGTCACTTACCATCAGGTGAGATAGTGGTCAAGCGAAGGTCTATTGTTGATTAAAAAAAAAAAAGTTTGTTCGAATATCGTTTCCCTTATTGATTGGTCAGATTCCTTAAATCGCCCCGGGTTCTCACGTTTTCTACCGATATTGTTAATGACTCTGTAAAATAATAATGATTCACTATATCTCCTTTATTTTCCTTTATTCTCTTATAGTTTTTGTAATAATTAAAATATATCTAATAGTTATTTGTTTATTTGTGACTCAATAAGTACTTATCAGGTACCTTGTTTTTAGCTAGTGTTTTAGCTGTCTCTGTTTTTTGCTCTTTTGGTCTTTTACGGCTTATAGGTAACTCTTTGCGAAGGTATTAGAGTAAAATAAGAGGTTTTATCAGTAAATCTCAACACCCAGCTCCCTTTATCAATGCATTCATCATCTTCCGAAAGCCCATTAATTTAAATATTATTACCAATTGTTTCAATAATAGGTGGAATAGCCCTTCTGTTGTAATGCCCCATTGTCATTTTATTGCCAATAAAGTTTGAGCCTGAAGCAAAACTACCGTTAAATAATTATTATTGTTTGCGTATGGGGAGATTCCATTAATAATTTCCATACGATACCTCCCAACCCTCTATGTTCCTCAATATTTTGATTCTAGTCAAGACAACGTAATAGGTAATTTATTGAAAACATTAGAAACCGACAAGGCCGAAACTTTTTATTACATTTCGACAAGGCAAAGGCATTATGGTTGTTAGAACAATGTTTTTACAATGTAAAGGAATATCTTAATTATAAGAACATAAAGAGCTCAATTTATTTCTTCCAGAAAACATGTTAATTTTATTCAATTAATTTATTATTAAGAGAGCTCAATTTATTTCTTCCAGAAAACATGTTAATTTTATTCAATTAATTTATTATTTTTTGACATTTGTAATTAATAATTTAATAAATTTTGCACACCTCAACAGGTAGATTTTATAAATATAAGAACTTTTGTACATACTTTCTTGCAAATAAACGATTATGATTATGATATGATTTTGGGAAATAAACATACCAACCACATGATAACCCTCGAAAGACATCACCCGCCACGCCTCGCTCGCAAGGGAATGTTAGCAATAATGTTTCTTCATCTTGGTTCATACCGAAACAAATGTCGATTTGATAAGGTGACCCATGGTGAGTGGATAAACTTAAAGGCAAGGTCGAAATTTATTTATTATTAAAACACATGTATGAGACTCCTAAGTTAAACACGTGCTAGTGGTTTATTTTACGCTTCTTCCACAAGTGTATAAAAGATTGAAGTGAAGAGAAAATCAATTAAATCTTTCTTATATTTTTTGGAAGTAAAACCGTTCGATATTTTCGATTCGCTTGATGGCTTCGAAACGATCAAGTGAATCGATACCATTGAAAGAGTTTACGTCGATGATCTATTCTAACAGATATATATAGTAACATAGTTATTTTTTTTTTTTTATATATTGAATTTATCTGCGCCGTGCGTGGAAACATCTATTGGTTACTGTATTATTTTGAAGACCTCATTGTCACTGTTTCTTTCCCAAATAAAAAAAAATAAAAAAAAATAAGTCCATACAATTTCGTACTTTTCTACTATTGTTGTTGTTAATCGTATTTGACGTTTTCTGGTACCTCAGATAAAAGGTCAACAACACTTTTACGCCTACTGTAATACCTTTTTTGTATACCTACGTTGTGCTTAATTCCTGATATACATGTTCTAAAATTACGAGAGTTGCCTCTTTTAACAAAAAGAGAAACCCTATCATCGTACTCTGTCACGATTTTGGCTAATAGTTAAAGTTGGAGAACAACAGGCCAGTCTTCAGGCATTAGTCAGCGGTAATGTAATAGCTCCTTGGCGGTAATAATCACCGGAAATGTCCTATAATGAACGCAACATGAGTGAGTCACTTGTGTTTTGAATCGAAATGACGACTCACTTATTGAGGCTATTTATATTTACAGTTCATATGTTACATAAACTTCACCTTCCCATTTAACGAACTCAGGTCATAGTCAGAATTCAAATGATGTCTAAGTTAAGTACTAGATAGATACGCCTAGGTACTACTTTTAGTTTAATTATAATAGCCAAAACATTTATTTTATTTGTTAAGTACCTACCTAAGTAGTTAAATAGATAGCCTGGGTAATTAATTACCTATTATGTATTAGCTTTAGACAACCTTTTTTAACAATAAAGTTTTATTATTATTATTATATTATTTACGACTTGTGTTTTAAGACATAGGTAATATCTACTTAAATGCTTTGGAGTCAGCGACAGATTGATATTACGATGAGATAGACATATGAATATTGTAAGCAGCCGACAGTGTTTTGTTGTTGGCTTCGATCATACACGTGCTATTGGTTTATTTTTCACTTCTTCCACTAGTGGGCAAATATTGAAGCGACGAGAAAATCTATTAACAACTTAAAGTATGAAATCATACATTAATTTTATAGTCATTTATAGTTTAAAATTTGAATTGTCTAATGTGACTATGTGCTTATTTTGTAAACTTAAGAAATAAAGTTATTGATTTCTGATTTCACCGTGGTGTGGCCAGCATCACAATTTTTGAGTTACTTATTAACAAAAGGACCTACCTTCCGTTACCTTTTATAAAAGGTAAACTCAATGGAAACTGAATATTTTCATCAAACTAATATTGTACCTATTTAAGGTCTGCCATTTTGTCCACTTAGCAATTAAAAGAAAAATATGCAATTGGTTATTGTTGATACTTAACACTATCACTACATAGTATAAAACAAAGTCGTTTTCTCTGTCCCTACATAATCTATATCCCTGTGTCCCTTTGTATGCTTAAATCTTGAAAACTACGCGACGGATTCTGATGTGGTGTTTTTAATAGATAGATCGATTCAAGAGGAAGGTTTATGCGCATAATAACCGTGCAAAGCCGGGGCCGGTCGCTAGTTTATTATAATAATAAGATACAAGATAACGTGTTCTGATCGCTTGTTTTTAAAAACTTTTATGACTCTACCTTTTTAAAGTTTTTACTATTCAGCTCAGGATTACGACTGAACACCATGGTTCAAAAAGTGTTAAATTAACTTAATACTTTTGTTATTAATAACATATAATATTGAAGAATATGCTGAATAGTGCCTTAGATCGGAAAGAACGATCAACTAAGGAAGCTAGCTGTGTTGTGAAGCAGATTCGGTTACGGTTCCGTGTTGACGAATAGGTTTGATTAAACTTTTTGTTCTAACGTTTGTTCAACCGTGACATAAATGTTGAAGAGCTCTGGGGCTCTATTGTCTAACTGAACTGATAATCGAGAACAATTCATTTTTGACATTTAAAACCTAGCCTGGACTTCGATTGAACCACTGGTTGATATTTGAAATCAACTGATAATCGATTTCAAATTAGACAATAAGGCCCCAGATCGATTACTACGTAGCACATTTAGAGGCTATTTTCTTTTCTTAATAGGTAGGTAGTTATTTCAATGATGAAGTAGGGATACGAAAGGGATCGATCTACTCGTACCTCCTCTTGATTAATTCATCATCATCAGCCTTTACTAGTACAATGCCTCCCGTAATGAGCGCCATAGCGCCCGTCTTCAGCTTGCTTCATCCAGCATCTGAGAGCAGTGTTTCGCAGATCGTCATCTCATCTGGCCAGGGGGCATCCTGCAATACGTTTGCCAAGGCGCGGTATCCACTCAAGAACACGTCTACCCCAACTAATTACTTGATTAATTAGCTCATCAAATTTAGGAGTAGAATGGTCTTCTATAAGTTACTAACCACCCTGTCTTCGTCTTGTCTCAGTGCAGCAATTAGATAAGGTAGTAACTTTGCTTTGATTGTAAATCTGACCGCGCCGTGGCAGCCTGGAAGTGAGAAACGTAACGCGTCAGCGATGGGGATGACCTTCATCCTTCATTTTAGCTGTCAGTATACAAACAAATAGCAAATCGAATACATGCATGAATTACTTTTGTATTTAGAGATATGATAGTTATGTAGCTTCGTACATGCTCTGTGTTATGTGGGTTATATTATTTTGAAGGAGTCTATTCATAAAAGCTGCCGTATTAATGCAAAAATGCAAAGCTGAATTATAAAAGAAAATTAAGAAAATATCTTATTTTATAGATTTAATATTTTAAAATTCGAAACCCTTCTAAAATCTAGCCTGTCATAATATTATATTTAGAACTTACTAGATCCTTGTGGAAAAATCCAAGATTGCAATGATCAGATTCGAGAACGTGACTCCATTATTACCTGTATTAAATATGCTATGTATTTTTATGTTACGTAGGTTGTAGCGTCATGGCAATTGCGCGCGCGCAGCGTCGAGGACGATTGTGGGCTTCAGATTGGCACTTGTTTGTTTACTCACGCTTGGATAATTCTGTCAAACTTTTACATTCGTTTTTGGTCAAAAAAGATAACGAATAGTAATAATAACAATGCTTGATAAAGATTTGGAAACTCAGGCGATCATAACACATTATTATAAATATCTACAGGTATTTATCTCGTTTATTTATCTTTTATTACCTATTTATTTACCTATTTTCCCGAGGTTTGAACAGATTTAAACTCAGTCGTGGTCACGGGAGGACCAAGGCAGGGAAACTTCAAAATAAGTAAATTAACGCGATAAATACCCGTAGATATTTATATTAATGCTTGATAATCCACATCACACATCATGATAATCATCTAGCCTCAAGCTAAGCAGAGCTTATGTTATGAGTACTTGTCGACTGATATACATGAACATGATACAATCATTACATTAAATAAGCACGGCTTTTATAATTTAGTATGAGTATCGATAGTTAACCTTACAATAAATAACTAGGTCTAATTCAGCGTGAATATGAAAACACAGATTAAATAACACGTGGGGAAATAAAAAACTACTTCATTATAATTTGTAATTCTAGGTTTTATAATGAAAACACAGCATGGCAGCTAGCAAGCATTGACGTCCACTATTTATTTTAAAAATGAATCCTGTTTTTTTTTTATTTTATGCTGAAAATATTATGTAGCCGTTTTCAATCGAATATTTATTTTCAATTAGTCCTTTAACAAATCACCTCAACAATAAAATAAAAATAACTAAGTATTGATTACACCCCACCTAGGGGTAGTTTTGTAAAATAAATAATATGTGATTAATTATTTACTTTCGAATTTATATATACCGAGTTTTTAATGAATCGAATCACTGAATAATTTTTTTCCATAAAACTTAACACCCTTTTTAATCTCCTGGGACGCAATTTTTTCACAATTAAATAAGTCTATATTATTTTTTAAACCATAAATAAATAAATAAATATTTCCGGACAGTCCACACAGCATCATCTAGCCCCAAGCTAAGCAGAGCTTGTGTTATGGGTACTAGATAACTGATATACTTAATACAATACATTACATAGATAGATATTTTTTATTATACATAGAAAACACCCAGACTAAAGGAACAAATTTCTGCAGATCGTACACAAATTTGTTCCAAGGCGGGAATCGAACCCGCAACCTCCTGCGTGGCAGGCGGACCTTCGCCCACCGCGCCACATTGGTCGTCAAACTATCTACATATCAAATTTTATCTAAATAAGCTAAGAGAGACCTAGGTAAGTGGTAGCATACATTCCATCAGCCTCATATTTATTATATTAGTAGAATAAAATATGTAATGGGGTTTTAGGTTCATAATTATTATTATACTCTGGACGCGAGGGCACAGGTACAGGCACAGGCACACGACGTCACCAGACCTAGAGCTTTATTATAATCTATAAAAAAACAACATGAACCCCGTGGCGTTAGAAATCCTCCCATGATTAATATTTCATGTAAGTACACAATTATAAACTAAATCTAAGGATAAAGCATCTCACTCAAACTGATCTTTGTAGCAATGTCTCTCATAAAAACATGTTAAAAGCATCTTTATCACTGTAGAAATAAGACGTCCTAAACGCCTGCCTAACACAAACATCTCATAAATTCCATACAAGCAAAATATAAATAGCCTACTTACATAATTTACCCTCAAATAAAGACTGTACTTTATCACTGAGATAATATGAAATAAGGTGTTTTTTTCCCTGAAGGATCATTTTGTGGTCTTCTTTATCATTATTTAATGCAGTTGGCTACGGGAGGCAATTGCCCCTCTAAGAACCAAATACACATTTTAAACGTGGTGGACAAGCTAAAATCCCTTTTCGTAGAATGTTATTAATTTATTTTAATACGTTTGAAAGACTGATGATAAAAATTAATAGGTTATTTACCAATAAATTCTAATAAATTCTATATGGATTGGTATAAATAGTCCTTCCGCTATTCGCTGACTACTTAGCAATACAGGCTGTACAGTGAAATTTAAACATCAAAATAGTTAAAAAATTTAGTTTTGGTTTCAAAACAAGTTACGATTTCATCTAATAGATACTGTACTGTACCTACTACCGCACATTCGAGCCAATCTAACTCCATTCACGTACTCACTAGATAGAGCCCTGCATTTTCCCTAATTCCTACGTGTTACATTGACCCGATAATCGCTTTAGTCGCAACTGGGCCCACTGCCAGAGCGGTGTATCTACCCACTAGTTAGAAGCGGATAATTCCCTTATCATAGGTGACGAGACGAGCGTCTCGTGTAGGTATTAACACGTATTACCGTGTACTGATATAAATATACCTAAACCGAACCGGATATACCTACAAGACAACCTCCACAACGAGTATAAAGGTCGATTCACAATCACTACATAGTATAAAATAAAGTCGCTTTTTCTGTCCCTATGTCATAGTGTCCCTTTGAACGCTTAAATCTTAAAAACTATGCGACGGATTTTGATGCGGTTTTTTTTAATAGATAGAGTGATTCAAGAGGAAGGTTTATACGTATAATAAAACCGTGCGAAGCCTGGGTGGGTCGCTAGTGTAATATAAATGGAGGCACAGTTTGTTTCAATAGTATATATGGACAAGTTTTAATTTGTTTCTATTCTTTGATTGTAATTTTCGTTGTTAATAAGTCACTGTTCAATAATATTATGAATCTTCAATTCAGAAAAACATTGACCGTCCATTTGCTGTTATAAATACGAATCGGTAGTTACAATAAAGCGGAGTGTGAGGCGGAGTGTTTAATATTGGAAGTCAATAATTGTCAGATTTTTGTAAAAAAATTGGGAATGATCTAATTTTGTAAGCCTTAAGAAATAAACGGTATTCTCTTCATAAACACCTTCGTAACTTTAGCACCTGACCGAAAACACAGCTCGACTACGGCTTCAATTTAACATACTTTTAAAAGTTTAACGTGATTCTCACTGATTTACACAAGACAGCTGGTAGATGTTGGAAGCGGTGAGCTGAAGTACTATAACACTACAGGTACTATAGCACTCTTTTGAAGAGTTTATATATCTTCTAGCACTGCTGAAGTAACTAATGAAGCGAAGTCATAAACCTAAAATATATTGAATTGTAGCAAAAACAATATCAATTTAGAAAAAAAGCTCAAAGTAGTTTATTAGATAAAAGTAACAAGATTGTTTCAAGATCCTTTATAACGCACGGTTGTCTGGTAGAGATCGCTTTTGGGCGATAAGACGCCTATTGTTACACATTTTGTAATTTGTGTATTTTTTGAATAATACTTTTAATAAATAATTTTCTATCTATAATTACCAGACTTCGGTTTAGATGGATAGATTTTAAGTGCATCATAGTTTCTTAACATGCATATGCCATTCATTCCGAAAAGTTCCGTTATCTATCTCTGATAATTACCAACTGAAAGAAATATCCGGGGGCTAATTTATCGAAAGATCTTACGGTCAAATCAGATGATGAGTACCGACACTAATCTAGCCTATTTCTGGTTCATTTATTGAATTTTATGTGCACTGTAGCTTATTGAGGTGATCGAGTAGAATAGAAACCATTTCTGGCTTACAATAACAACGTAAAAAAGAAATCAGATGAGAATTGTACAAACAGGCACAATAGCCATCCCATCGAAAGAAGTCTACACTTAATTGGGTGCTGAAATCACAGGCACACACACATCTTACATCTGTAGAAAGGTTTGCTAGAGGATTTTAATAGTGAACTGATAAAAATAGGAAACATACATAATATTACCGTTTTGCATACAAACAAAACGGATATTATGTGTGTGGAGAAACACACAGCATTGTTGGAAGAATGGTTTGTACTATTTGCCTTTAGATAGTAGGTTTTAGGTATACTTTACCGACCTCCAGTCTGTTTCGAGCCCATACTCTTTGCAGGAAGTAGCCGATCCAGAATGTCATCTTGAGCGGCTGTCAATATCTTTTCATAGTGTCTCCCAACACCAGCAAGCACCTTGTTCATGCTGTGTGTTTCTCCACACACATAATATCCGTTTTGTTTGTATGCAAAACGGTAATATTATATGTGTTCCAAAACACACAGCATTGTTGGAAGACCTGTTTGTTATCTGCTGGGGAAAGAGTAGGCACAAACGCTATGTGATCTCCATATTAAAATGTATTGCAAAAGTAAGCATTAAATTATAAACTAAGTACACGACCCTTATAGAAAACTAGGCAAATGTTCAGTCGGGCATTATTAACTAGTTTCTAAATTATTAAATTCTCTGAATTCAAGCTTTACGTTGCTGAAGCTGAAAGCTCTATTTACTATCAAAAAACGTAAACCAACACTTATTACGTAATAAGTAAAGCAACGTAAACTTTGTTTCTAAATAAATTTGAATATAAATCATGAGATCTCTCTCATTCAAAACATGACTTAAAGGTTACTTTTTTTTTTTTTTTTCCTTCAAACATTTAATGTGTTAAGAAATTATTTAACAACTGGTCAAGGCCAATATTATTATTTTGTATCTCAGTAGTGCTCCTGATAATAGCACAGCAGTAGAATTTGTAAAGGTTTGAGAGCTTACAAATTGCCTCTGCGTAGAATCTCCTCAAAAAAAAATACTTCAAGAAGCTACTGCAGATCTTACACTACCAGGAGATGAATTTATTCCAGAATCTTTTAATATTGATTTTATCCAACCAGCTAATTTAGTCTGAGCTGGGTTCATTACTCCTGTTATTGAAATAAACAAATGTGTTCATCCAGGTTCTTTAGTTTTCAGTCTGTTTTCAGTGGCTTTATATATGTATGCTTTACAGGACATAAGTGTTCTTCTGTATGAGATTTTAATAGCCAACCAGACCGTCTATTATCAACACTATTTGTCTTAACGCCATATCTTGGCCAAAACAGTACTTCATGTTTTTCATCATCAGTAAGTAATTGGATTCGAATTCGGTAATCGAAAAGAGAAAGGTCATGTATTCGACGTCCAGATGCTAATAGTAGAACAATAGCTGTTCTTTATGCTGTATCAAACAGTGATTCTGTAGATGGATTGTTCTTCAGCCAGTTTAATACCTGTATCCCAAATGACTGTTTTCTTTTCGGGTTCGATCTCTTAATATTTGACGCCCTAAGAAGTTCGCTGTAATCTCATCGGAACTAGTTGCTGAGTAGATGGAGCCATCAAATTTGTATAAAAGTACGGTTAGGTAAGCTAGGTGATCTTCAAGAAATAATTTAGCTGTACATCTGGCTACATGATTTATCTGTGGAATAGAGTCAATGAAACTTAATAAAACTTAACACCATGCATGCAATCCATCGTTTGATCGGGGAATAAAATAAATAAATATTTCCGGACGGTCCACACAGCATCATCAAGCCGCAAGCTAAGCAGAGCTTATGTTATGGGTACTAGATGACTGATATACTTAATACAATACATTATATTACAATATATTTAGTTAATGTCGATTTTCGCCAGCCTTGTTTTGTGCTGTGTACAGTCACAAACTTACTTTTTCAGACCTACTTTACTGTCCCACTCCCAAGCCTCCAAGCTAGGAGATTCAGCTTCTCGAGCATTGGAGGTCTCCTGCCAGTTGTGAGATCTATCAGATTCTTGTGCAGGTTTTTTATTGGGAGACGTTTGGTCAGAGCTCGTGCCTTTTGGATATGTTAGCCAAAAGCAATGTGTCCATAGAGGTGCTATTATTATGTAAATGCCTGTCGCAGTATTAGCACGCGTGGAATGAGATTAGGTGATGAAAAACACCCAAGCTAAACTGAAATTCCAGGGGCGACTGAAAGCATCGCAAAAGTCGGCATATCCGTCTCTGGAGTCCCAAGTAACGTAGTGGTCTACTACGGCAGATTCTTTTGATGCAAACAGATCGATGTCTGGTATGCCCCAAGTTCCGAATACGGCCTCCGAGGCCGGGGGCAGTGAGTGCCATTCCGGCACAGAGCGATTTCTTGATAGGCGGTCGGCTATGCCGTTGTATCTCCCCGAGAGATACGCCGCCGAGAGTGCCAGCTCAAGCGTTCCGATCCGACACGCTTAGGAGCCTCATTGTCAGCTTGAGTAGTACAAGGGGTCGTGATTCCCCTTCGTTTCTTATGCACGTTACTAGTGTCCTGTAGTCCGTCTATATGAGGACATGAGCATTGTGTAGACATCTCATTTAGATTATTGCACTGTATACTGCAAACAGTTCTTTTATGTTTGAACGCTGGGATTTCTGCTCTCCACCTGCCCGACAGGCGCCTCTTGTTGAGGTGAGCATCCCAGCCCGCATCCGATGCGTCTGTGGTCAGGAAGTGAGTTACTTCCTTGTTCTGTAGAGGAATTATGCTGTGACTTATGGCACTTTGCCACTAAACCAGTTCCCTTATAAACTGCGGAGGTGTACTCTTCTCAGCTATTTCTGCCTTGATAAAAAGCTCTTGTGAACCTTTGAGTTAGGCGACAGCGTAAGCGCCCTCTTCAAGTGGTCAGGTTTGCCAAATTTAGTACCCCAAATAAGATTTGAATCTGTTGTAAGTTGCAGCAACCTCTTTCTAGAACTTTGCTATTCTACTTTTTATTCTTTTTAAAAAGTGAGTACTAAAGTATCTCAGACAGTTCCAGTACTGACTTTAGGAAGTGACATGCCAAGCACAGCTTTCTAGGATACTCAAGGTCTCCGAGACCTGATCCAGAAGTTGGACTTTGTCCTGACTTACCAGAAGGAAGTCGTCTTAAAAGACCAAAGTCGCCTCGTAAGATCTCCGCGATCCAGTTTGTTAGTGTAGCAAACAAGCAAACATTCGAGGAGCTGTTGAAAGCCCTAAGGGTAGCAAACAAGCAAACATTCGAGGAGCTGTAGAAAGCTCTATGGGTAGATCCGACAGTTGAAGGTTGTAATAAGCTCTTAGAAAGCACCGATGTCACTCTGCAATAGGTACGTGAAAGTAGGCTTGTCAGGTCTATTTTCACCATGCGACTGGACCTTTGTAAAAATGTTACAACATCGGCTTTTTACACCAGTTGAAGTGTTTTTTTTGTATTTGTCTGTTTAGTCCTCTCTCAAATATGAGTACCATTACATGACAGGAATCCGGAGTTCAAAATCTATGGTTTCTCCTAAACTCCATTTGCTATTAACTCCTGAATAATTATGGTTATCTCTGGTGAAACTAGGGTGTTGAACTTTCTCAACTGTGTCAAATGATGAACAATGTATCAGTGGATGTCGGTTTATGAAGGGTATGTGGGCTCTGGGTATGGATTGGATTACTAAAATGTATTTGTTGGCACCAAATTCTGCCCATGTTTGTATGTGATGCTTTAGTTTAAGCATCCCCTCCTGAAAGGCTTTGTTAGTCATATAGTAAATTTTGTTTACTTTCTTGGTTATTTATTTTTAGTTGGTTATTAATGGTCAGTTATCTTGAAAGTTTTGTTTTTGCTGACCTTGATCACCTTTCTGTTTGTCTCTTGTGTCAAGTTGTGTCAGACAAGAAAATCAACTCTGGTATTCACGCGAGTGTAAGGTCTCTAGTCCTGCTTGTCTTGTCTGAAGTTTGAAGAAGGCCTAGAATGACTCTGCTTCTTTTCCTTAATATACTCTGGCTTATTAAGCCTAACTTGTGTGCCACCCAGTGATTGAATGACTGGCTGCAAAGCAACAAAACAAGTACTCTGCACTTGGATTATTTATCTCTTTCAAAATTCTACCTCTTCTTATTTCAATGCATGTAGCGCGGCAGTCAATAAGGAAGATACCTTTTCAAACAAGGACATTGAGTTCAATTCACCGAGATTCCTAGCTGCCCACTTAAAAAGATTCTGTAGACTCTATTTACAATAAATTTTGTCGTTCTAGCTCTGCACTGTCCCGCCCATTGTTATCAGCAGCAGCTAATTAATCTTTACTCTTGTTAAAGTGACACAATTCATCATTAACTTTGAGTGCGACAAACCCAGGGGTTGCTTAAAATCCCTGCAGTGTGGCCTTTTATCTCATGCCTTTCCAAGTTTGTGTCACACTCAACATGTTGAAGATAGTTTAATTGTTCTAGTCTTTTTAAATCAGATGATGGAGTGATCTTTCTTTCATCAAAATTCGTCGACAATTCACCTAGCTGCAACTTATTAGAAACGGAACATGGATTTATTAGGTGAACTTGGCGCGGGGATTGGAAAAAGATGAGTAACTACTAGAAGCGGCCAATGGAATATTATATTGCAACAGATAACCTGTGATGTACCTACCCCACTTCGGTAATCAACAGAGTTTATTTTCTGATCGTGCTCTTTACCTTTATAAGACTTACCAACAACTCGGTGCCTTTTATTAGGTAGTTGAAAGGCTAGGCCATCCTCATCCTCCGAGGATGAGAAAGCGTCGCTTTTTTTTTATTTTTTTATTTTTTCATAATCAGATCGCTCTTCTTCCGAAGCAGCGGCTTGATCAAAAATAATGCACTTAAAAAGCTTTTATTTCACTTTTATAACAGTGTTTTTACTAAAAAATCGTCATACGAATTTTTTTTTGTTGTTTTATCGGCAAATTACACAAACGCTATGAAAAGATATTGACAGCCGCTCAAGATGACATTCTGGATCGGCTACTTCCTGCAAAGAGTATGGGCTCGAAACAGACTGGAGGTCGGTAAAGTATACCTAAAACCTACTATCTAAAGGCAAATAGTACAAACCATTCTTCCAACAATGCTGTGTGTTTTGGAACACATATAATTTGTAATTTTTGACAGCTTATCTAGATAGATAGATAAAATGTTTATTTAGTTCCACAGACGTGAGTTTTTTATTGTATGTCTATGTAAATTGTATGTGTGTGTACATACAATTTACATAGACATACAATAAAAAACAAAAGAACACTACATTTAGTTAAGTTAATCGAACATGCAATTTCAAAAGTCAATAAGTTCTAAGGTAAATCAAATAAAAACTTTATTTCTGAAACATAATTAGATCACATAGCTCACTAGTATATACAATTATAACAAACTCTTAAAAATCTAAGCCGTCACCAGAAGGCAAAGTACCCAGAATGCTGGCAGCATTGCCACGTTGAATGGCAATGCTAATTCGTTGACCAAAATAGAAGCCAGCATTCTTATCTCCTGTGGACTCTATGAGAAGTTTCGTCAGATCTTTAAAAATTGTGTGTGCCCCAGGACCCCAAGGACCAAGGGTTTCCACCCCAAATGGCTCAAATAGGTAACCTCGGTCAAGATTAGCATATTTTCGCCGTTTGAGGGACTCCGCTGATGAAGCTGCGGAGCCAGCCCTTGCTGATGTCCCTGCCAGATGTGAAGGCGCTAGAGTATCTACACACGTGGCATCCCAAACTAAAGGCCGACCCATCTTCCAGGGAATCAGAGTCATACCGTCAGGTCTTTTACCGGGTTAGTGGGGATTCGCCATCGTAGTGATTCGTCATCACAAAAAAAGTAGTGGTGATTTGCCATCGCTCAAAATATTTTAATATTCTTAGTGGTGATTTGCCATCTTTTTCTTATAAACCGACTAAGTGCAGTCAGCAGCAGGTAACGTAGGCAATAAGAATAAGCCGAGGACGGACGAAATCACCCCCTCTAGGGTTAAACTTTGTTTTGTGCCTGCATGCTATATAGATAATAAAAATATAATACCTAGGTACCAACTCTTGTATGACATGGCTGAATACGCTGAAACAGCAAATATTAAGAGCTGGTTACAGATGTGATTTCCAAAATAAAATTAAATCTGGCAATGTTTGGAGATACGTTAATCGCCCTAGGTGCAACGCACTGATCAAAACCCTGAAGAATAATGAAAATGTCAGCATAATTAATGAGACCCCTCACAAATTAATGTTCACCGGATTTAGTCAAAAATGAAATTGATATTTCGTCACTTCATTCTTCAGATATAATTAACCAGGTAGTACTTTAAACCTACTAGGCAGTCGCACGATTTTAAAAGTAAATCGATTTACTCGATTTCATGTTATTTTTTTTTTTTTTTTTTTGAGGGTAGCCATGCCTTAGCTGCCTGTCTGCAAGGCGATCTCTTCATTCTTTTTTCGTGCGAGGCAGCGTACGGACGTAACAGCTCCCTCTTGTAAAATAAATTTATTCCTCATGCCGAAGAGAAGTTTCGACATGATTAAATGTTATAATAATAAAATTAAGAGAAGGAGAATAAAAAACGCCGACGAGTAATAGTGTATTCGTCAGATTCGGAGTTAAGTGAACAAGGTAAGCAAAGTGCTATTATCTTTTCAAGTGTTGTTGCAAAATGTTCGTAAAGCAAGCAGGTAGATTTCACCTCTGGTAGGTAACTACCTACTTAAGCCTGTGGGATTGACCCTGGGGTCAAAACAATGGCTGTTCTATGCTAGAGGTTAACCGAGGGTTATCACAAAGCAAATAATAGAACTAAAACTTTGCAAACTTTTACGAAACGCAAACTTTTGAGAAACGTACGTAAAGCAAGAAGGTAGATTTTACCTCTGGTAGGTAACTACCTACTTAAGCCTGTCGGATTGACCCTGGGGTCAAGACAATGGCTGTTCTATGCTGGAGGTTAACCGAGGGTTATCACAAAGCAAACAATAGAACTAAAACTTGCAAACTTTTACGAAATGCAAACTTTTGCGAAACGTACATAAAGCAAGAAGGTAGATTTTACCTCTGGTAGGTAACTACCTACTTATGCCTGGGGGTTTGACCCTGAGGTCAAAACGATGGCTGTTCTATGCTAGAGGTTAACCGAGGGTTATCACAAAGCAAACAATAGAACTAAAACTTGCAAACTTTTACGAAATGCTAACTTTTGCGAAATGTACGTAAAGCAAGAAGGTAGATTTTACCTCTGGTGGGTAACTACCTACTTAGGCCTGGAGATTGACTGTGGGTCAAAACGATGGCTGTTCTAAGGGTTATCACTACTTATCACAAAGCAAATAATAGAACTAAAACTTGCAAACTTTTATTTTCGCTAATTCGAACAACGATGACTGTTCTATGCTTAGAGGTTAACCGAGGGCTATCACAAAGCAAAATAATAGAATAAAAACTTGCTAACATTTATTTTCACTAATTCAACAACGATGACTGTTCTATACTTAGAGGTTAACCGTGGGTTTTCACAAAGCAAATATTGGAACTATTACATAACCAATTATGCTTGCTTGCATTTATTTTCACAAATTAGAACCTCAATGGTTGTTAGAGGTTAACTGTGGGTTTCCCAAAGCGCTTTATTAGAACAATTACACTACCACGTATGGTACTGACTTACATTTAGGTTCGCAAATTAGAACCACCACGGCTGCTATATGCTAGAAGTCAATCATAGATCTTCACAAAAATTACAATAATTACACTATGTTGGGACCACGTTTGATGCTTTACTTGCTGACATTTATACTCTCAAATTATAACCTGCTATGCTAAAGGTTATCCGTGGGTTTTCGCAAAGCGAAATATTATAAAAATTACAACTAAGTCTGGTAGTTGCTTATTTTTGCAAATTAGAACCTTGACGTTAACGGAAAGTTAACACGTGCTTTCTTATTGAATAAATGGTAACCGTGGGTAATCACAGTACCATTAAATTAAATATTTATATAATAAGATTCAATATAGATCACTCTTGTTAAGTAGGTCATTAGGTTCGCCTGGTGGTTGTCTGTCGAACAACACATGGCAATTCTATTAAGCATTAAGTGCACTTTTTACGCTCGTAAGAGGTAAAATTACAATTAATTCTTAAAGCTCTCGGTGGGTTTCAAAGAGAGATTGCCAAGTATGATGGATAAGTATTGGTATATATTATATGTTTTCGTTTACTTTGCCCGTTTTTTGACTTGCAATTCAGAAAACTGGGCTCTCTTACAAGCACTCAATTTAAAACGTAAAATTGCTGCTATAATATCTGATGCCAATAGGAGTGAGGATAAGAGAGTCGACTCAGCTCAGCAGTAGTTAAGCTAAGGCACCACTGCTATTAACAGGGGCTTCTCGGTACTTATTGAAATTATTATAAAATTCTTATATATAGGTTATCAAATTGTAAGGGGAAACTTCGTAACTCCCGGTCTGGATCGTGATGAAATCTTATCCAGAACAAAAACTACGATGTAATTGTTTGGTCAGAAGCTCTCACTAAGACTAGTTTTAAGATTAAAAGGCTATAAAAATTAATATAGTTCCTGATATTAAAAATAAATAACCGCATCCGCAAAGGCACCAGTAGTGGCGTCAGTCCAACCGACGACCAGTCGCCCCCGGGTGGGGAACAGAACAGCCCCCTTATACATATACCTCGTTATACATGAACTATGGGGGGGAGGTAACCCCGCAGGTTGCAGGGGGCCTCAGGCAGGAGCGAGGCCGACAGCTCAGACTCTAAACTAGAGCAAGCCACGTGCTCCAGCACCGCAATTATAAAATTGGGTACACCCTGAGTATAACCAACATTTTTATAATTGTCGGCTAACCATTATAAAACTGATTGGATTCAAGTTATTCTATGAAGTTAACTAGTAGAGTTAGAGTTAGTTACTCGAAAAGTTAACTATCTATTTATACTGTACAACAGAAAAGGGTACCTAGTCATCTTTCTTGCGATGATGAACCTGAAATGCTAGCAGCGATTAATAATTTAATCGAATTAGATACATAGGGGCTATTTTAGTTTGTGCTCGCTCTCAAGGAGTCTTTATTTTCACTAACTGTGACCACTTCATTCATTCTAAAGTTCATAAAACTTTTATGTTGAATTTAATAACTCTCATTAAATTCATTCATTTTAAGATGACGGATCATAGGATCGTGCCTAAACTGATTCTTAAACACGGATTTCTAGCTGCAATAAACCTTCATTAATTCATTAATTCCTTAAAGAGGCTTATTTGCTTCTACCTGTAAATAAGGCTATTAGAAAATACTAACGCTTTATATTTATCTCAGTGATATTTTATGTATCGGAAACATACAATTATTACCACCAGAATGTAGTAAACATAAATGTAGTTGAACCTAGTAAAACATAGTTACCTATCTCTAAGTTACATAGTGATAAAAAATATATATATATTTTGCCATAGAAGTTTTTATAGAAGCTTCTTGATTTTGTATGAGCTCCTTACTACATTACAAATGGTTTTAAATTGTCATGCTAGTGCATCGTAGCTAGAGAAGAATCACGCTAAATTAATATCGACACATATCTACCTATACCTAATATAAAGTGAGGACTATTCCATTGAGTATTCCAATAGCTCAACCATTTTGCTTTCCGCACCTATACGAAATGTTCGACTATAAAGTCTACAAACGAGATCCAGATACTTTGGCGATAGACGCGTTAACGATTAGATAGCAGAAAAGCAACTTCTATGCATTCCCGCCATATTCTGTTGTCCTAAAGTGCTTAAGAAATTTAAGCAATGAAACAACTGGAATTGGACAGGTTCCTGGTTTCCTAAAGACGGTATTAGATTTTGAAATACTATATTAGAATAATTTACATTATAAAAATATCATTTTCAATCCCACTAAATATCACAACAAAGAAGTCCTACCTTGGGAACCGCGAAGCTCAGGACTACTTTTAAACAGCAAACTATCCCACCTCTAGCAAGTCCAGTCTTAAACTTAATGTTATCCACCGTCTTTAGTAGTATCAACGTACCACCCACAGTGGGTGGTAGCAAATTTGGGAGTTTATTGTTTCTAAACTGACGTAATCAGAACACATTATTGAAAATACCCATGAATATTTAAAATATTATTGCTGGTGACTTATTGACTTCTCAACCAGTGGATGTACCTACTCACTTCCCAAATATAACAGTTCAGCAGAGGTACTCTAATCAACCTTTTATTTGCAACGGTCAGCACTATCATTGCTATTGGGTGGTAACATTAGACGTATGCTAAACGGCATTTACATACAAACAAAACCCCTCAATTCCAAAACATTTTTTAACTTGGGGTTCTCGGTTAGTGCTTGACTTAGCTGGTCATTACATCGGTCATTACGACAGTAATACCTGCTCATGCGCTTTAGCTCATTAAAGTGTCAAACAAAAATATACCTAAAAGGTAACAAATGCAATTTTCTGATCTTTTAAAAACTCCTACTGCTGGTGAACCAGACCTTGATCCTGCAATTTATCAAAGAAAATTCAAAGCTTTATCCGGCTGCTGCGCTGGATTAATGATTTATGACATCAAGCTTTAGTCCTGCTGATGTAAAGTGGAGAATGGAGTTGACATGACCATAGTTAGCGCTTCTAGCGCTAAATATGCACGCATTAGCGGCGGCTTCCGTTGAGGTCTCGTTTGACTTTTTCCAGAAGACGGTCGGATGGCATGGATCCTCACAAAACTTTGCTAGGACTTACAATCGCCCTATAAGAAGGGATTTTTCCCTAAATCAAAATCTTTTATTAATGAAAAATAGAGAATTACTTTTTGTACCTACTTATTTGATTATAAGTATTAGGTAACGATAAAAACAAATAGAAAATAAGATAACTTACATTGTAAAATGTTTGAGGATGTCTTCCTGCAGTAGGTACCTATAGTTAGTAAAAATATTAACAAACTACCTACTAATTTTGGGTAAAGCTTGTATATTATAATTCTAAATTTAAATTTTATTTTGATTTTATAAAAGCATATTTGATTGCAAATGATGCATACTCTAAACATCTACCTGGTTAATTATATCTGAAGAATGAAGTGACGAAATATCAATAGGTGATCAATTGAACTTGCAAAGTGAAGTTCGATCACTATTATATGAGTCACTTCATTCGAAGATATAAAATCACCCACCCATAGTAGGTATGATTCTACCCACCCAATAAATTTTAAATTTTCTCTGAAGAAATGAAGAGATCGCCTTGCAGACAGGCAGCTAAGGCATGGCTACCCTCAAAAAAAAAAAAAAAAAAATAACATGAAATCGAGTAAATCGATTTACTTTTAAAATCGTGCGACTGCCTAGTAGGTTTAAAGTACTACCTGGTTAATTATATCTTCGAATGAAGTGACTCATATAATAGTGATCGAACTTCACTTTGCAAGTTCAATTGATCACCTATAATAAAGCTCAAGCATATCGGTGGAACTGTTTCAGGTCTCGCCATAGAACTACGAATGGCACTGAAGCCTGGAACAAAAAAACAAACGCTTAAATAGCAAGATGCCGAAAAAAAACCGAACTTCTTAACATTCATCGATGATTAAGAGGGAGGCAGCACACTTTGATTTGGAAATAAAAAAACAATCTAACGGCGTTATTCACCAAAATGGAAAGAAACTCTCAATCGTCAAAGAGCAAAAATTAAATGATATCATTGATAAATATGATCAACTAACCTTAATGGAGGTTATTAGAAATATCAATGATATAAAGAGAAATTTAATCAATGATGAATGGAGTTCGATGGAGCCTTTTCCATGATACTGAACCAGCCATCATCGATATCACATGGACGTGTATGTGCTAATACAGCACACAGGGCCACGTGGTTCCTGTCTTCTACATTTTCGATGCTGATTTCGCGGGCTTTCTTAGTTAATACCGCACATGCACCTTCAACGTTATCCACACATTATGGGACACCTTTTATTTTATTATTTATTTAAAAAATATTGGTTGAATGTCACAATATAAAAAATTACATGCTGACTGTACATGAACCTGCCGATGGCAAATCACCACGCGAAAAACAATATTTTATTTGACGATGGCGAATCAAAACTCAAAGTATGGAACTAAAAAGTACCAGAAAAAAGGGTCCGATGGCGAATCGCCACTAACTCCTTTTACCATCATCTCGCATAAGGCCACGTGGTTCAAGTGTAGCTGCTACACTGACGCTGGTAAAGGCCCGACGGATGATATCGTTAATTGAATTATGGCGGGACACACGTCCTGCACTAGAGACACATGCCAATGCATGGTGACCAAGCTTGTCCACGGTTTCACCACACTGGCAACGGTGTGCAACTAGGCAAGGGGAACCTAAACGCAAGGAGGTGGCCACCCGAAATGAGTTGTTGTCTAAAAGGGTACCTAGATTTTTAGAAGGCAGAACATGTAACCAAAGTCCTGATTCCCACTCAGAAACGGCGAGTAGACGGGCACGTTCTATTGAGCTGGTAGACGTATTAATAAGATTTTTCCGTACCAGCTCACAAAGTGGCTCATCCCATAGCCTCTGAGAAGACAGGACTTTTGGAAGATTGGTGTCAGGACAGGCTATTTTCCATAAGCCTAGTGCTTCGTTGTAACCTGTAATTTCAAAATTTTGAGAACATTTTGCCAAAATTTTATGAATAAGATCTTTAGTACCATGAACTGATGATAAAAATAATCTAAGGTAATATATTAGTTTAGGTAAGTTTGTGTGTGCTGCAGAACGTCAAATAGGCCATGGCTCGGTGAAATTTTTTTGCATAGAAGCAAAAACACTGATTTTCAGCCAATTTTTTATTATCTATTGGATTAAAAGAAAGCCAAGCGACATCTTAGTTGTGTCCCTTTTTTTAAGACCTAATTTTTGCCCGCAGCTTCGCACCCATTGTTTCTATGAAAAAGTTTCGAGGTTATTTCGATGAACTGATTTCTAGGTTAAAAACCCAGTTCAAAACCTACATCTATGTAAAATATTAGCCCAATCCGTTCAGCAGATTTGAAGTGAAATGGTCACAAAAATACATGATTAACATCATTTCTGAAAATTGAAATCGTTTATTGGTACAGGACGTGGAACAGGCATTTTTGATCCACGAGATAATCTGTGGAAGGTTTACACTACGTCACAGATGCCAACGTATTAGGCTATAAACTTTATTTGGTAGCTTGTACATTGATTTCCAAATATGAAACAGGTCTTTTCAGATCGGAGCCAGAAGTTTGACGTTGTCTTGACCCAAATATAAATCCCTCAAGAGCCTCCGACGCATGACTTCCCACACAAACATAATTCCCAATTAATTTGTAATTCGACCTTATTTCCAGCAAATAATGCTATTTTTGTATTCGAATAGTATTTATAAGTTCCTAAATATTCCTTCCTTCCCTAATTTGAAATGTAAGCGAATCGATCTTATTACATATCTTTTTACGATAATAATGAAATGTTTTCTTGGGGTTCGCCGGATTCATAAATAAAAGCGAAACTTTCTGAAGATGAGGATAAAGTGATAAACAAAGATGCAAACCAATGTCGCAAAAAAAGCCAGGGGAAAGTCATTATTTATCACCCGTGGTGGTTCTGCGCTCGATTATTCATAAGTTTAATTAAAACCCAGTGGTAAGTGGTCACGGCCGAGGCTTCTGGCGCGGTGCCAACGGCGGTCTTACAACTAGAGATTAACTTAGGCAGACCTATGCGTTTCTAACGTCTTAAAAATCACTACGCTTTCATTGAAGAGATTATATGCAAGAGTTAAGCAGACATAATTGTCTGCTTAACTCTTGCATCTTTTCTCTAAAATCATCTTATCTTAACTGGTTTATCTAATTACTTCAGTTTCAATAATCTGAAGTAGTTAGATAAACCATTCGACTATATGACACAAGTTGCGCCCGCGACTTTTATTCGCGGCTTAGAACTGATCTATTTCAATGTTTCCAGCTCGATCTGTTGAGTACTTTTGGCGATCCGACATTTATTAAGGTACCCTCAAAAATATCCGACTTGTTAAATTACCACGTTAACCGTTAACGGTTATTCCGTGGCATTAGATTGACAGTGGCGCACGGCCGGAATTAAAGCGACTCTTCGTCCGAGACATGACGCGCCCGCGCGGGATGAAATACACTAGATTTGTTTCAGGGGGAATTTTTACATGACATGACAGTGATTCTGACGTAAATTATCGCTTTTGAACGTCTACATACTTATAAAGATAATAAAAAAACTTCCCATCATTGTGTTGGTTGAAGGGATATCATTTTGGGAGAGAAGGAAAACCTTGTATGGGAAGATAACTATGCGAGTAAAAAGAATTAGGAATAGTTAAAAGTCGTTCATTTTCGAGGCACTTTTAAGGCTGTTTTTGGAATACGCTGAGGCATGTTACAGCCTGAAAAGGGTTGTGGTTAGCTCGGGGTTGTGCGGTAGGTGTAACTGGTTGAACCCCGAACTGCCCTTTGTTAGTGGTGTGGTAGGTGGTCAAGGAAAGTCACTGGTATGGTTTGGTAGGGACTATATTCTCTTGACACAATAACCTTGTATATATTGACTAAACTATAGTACTTATGTTATGGTTTTAATGGTTGAAATGGTGGTATTGATTTGGTTTGAACCCGCGACGATGGCGGTCGATCGCGAACTGAGTATATTTGGGTAATCGCGAGCAAATACGCATTCGATGCAAGCGCAGCTGAAATGCATATTTGCTGCGTGGTCGGTCTACCCGAACACTGCCCGTTTCCACTAAATATTGGATGAGAGTGAAAGTATTGGCACAATGGGCTAAATAATGGTCAGCGGATAATCCAAGCGCCAAACAGGATCACTTACCTAATGCCTACATATTTTATGGACACCTAAATAATCTGGGTGGACCCATTTTTCCACTTGTTTGGTTGTTATTGAGATTTGTCTTTTTATGGAAATGGATTGGAAAAAATAAATAAAACACCCCCATACAGGTGGGGCAGGATATTTATCGTGTCTTGTTGCTTAGGTGTACTTATTTAAACCCTGGTCCACTACTATTTTGTGGGTGAAAATGCGTAATTTCGCTCGGAATTAGAGCACTGAAATATCTCTGCTAAATCAGCTTCCATTCTCTATTTCCATAAATAATGATTCCCTGGCTATTTACTAACCATAAATTCAGACTAGGGTGCTAAGGCTTCAGGGAACATCATTAATCTACTCTCTTAATTTTGAATTTTGTATCTATACTACCTAATTTTGTACTTTGGTTATCTACCTTTTTCTACATTTTCCCTGTATTTCTCAGGGTCTTATATTGTTTTGCGAGAGTGGGGGCACAACAGGCGGGTTTTCTTAAACAAGCTCCAGGCGCAAAGAATACTACAGATTTAACATCGATCTAAAATTAAGTAGTAAGAAAAACTTGATTTGAAAAGTATATTTACAATTTATTTATTTATTATTATCCCTGTATCTCTCCTTCCTTTTCTGTTAATTTTATGTAATGTTATCAGAATACCTACTAAAGTTTAAATACGGATTTCCCTTTTTTTAACAATAAAACTGTTTTACATCGGGCGCCCCTATAAATTAATTTTAATGTTATTCATCGTTATTTTGCTTCTGTGTAAAAACAAGTTTGTTCGTTTTCATGTTAGATTTAAATTCCATGACTCGTATTCATTAGCACACATAAAAGATTCACATCAAATTATTACAACGCAAAAGGGTTTTTATATCGACAGTTTTATCCCATAGTATTTTGGGTGAAGAATTTTCCTCATCCTAAAAATAACCTAAAATAAATTACCCTTCTAAACTTTGCAGCGGTATTAGGGTTGCCAATCAAGCGTTTTTTACTTGACGAGTTTTAAGGTTAGAATTACGCTACGATAGCTATCTCGTAATTTACGGGTTTAGTAATTAATCAGGGCTTTTTAATACGGGCCTTAAAAATAATCTATTGGTTTTCTTACATTCTTTTTAGAAACAATGAACAATGCACAAAATAATTATGTTGGTAAAGTAACAGTTTTTAAGAAATAAGGTAAACATAGGAACAATCGCTTAGCCTCTCGAGTTGGTGTCCAAGTTCGAACTGACTAATTCTATACATAAATGCCTGCTCAAAACACACATCTTGGAAATTGCTTTTCGTCAAATGTCAGGCGTTAACACTTTGTACGACAATTTAAAAACAATAATTGCAAACAAACATGGCGGCCAGATATTTATGTTGCAATCTGTACGCCGAATCCGTATTTTATGAAAACGGGTCTATAAACTCGCTTTACGGGATCATACCTTTAATAACTCGTAGAATTATGCACGGCCCAGCTTTTTATGTGAAATTCAATTGTGAATATCTCTGAGTGATAGTTCTCCTGCTGTTATAGTGTAGCAATGTTGGCAGGATGCTATTTTAATTTTACAGGTGTTGAAGTGGGCCGGCCATATCTCGCGAAGAACCGACCACCGTTGGGGTAAACGTGTACTTGAGTGGAGACCGCGACTCGGTAAACGTAGTGTAGAACGCCCTCCGGCCAGGTGGGATGACGATCTGCGAAAGACTGCTGGCAGGTGCTGGATGCTTCAAGCTGAAGACAGGGTGCTATGGCGCTCAGTAGGGGAGGCTTATAAAAAAAAAGTATTTTATTTCGGATAACTGAATCCATAGTCCTATGTCCAGCTAGTCCACCGGTGGACATAGGACTATGGGCTAATGATGTTGAAGTAGATCTGACTAGGCTCTACTTGATAATATGACATTTATTAAAAGAATCGTATAATTCGATAATAGTAAAAAAACAATTATTTTTAATCTTTTCAAAATACGATTAGTTTAAGAAATTATATAGTAGTACTCTCTACGTTTATTCAACCTTCTCAATTCGACTTAAAAAATCCGAGACTACTGTTCATATTATAACGATAAAGTAGATATCAGAAACTAAAAGCTTGATGGCCTTCAAAATAACGAAATTACATGGTCATTTAGATCTAAATATCCATGTAGACAAATAAAAACTAAATAACATGGCCATTATGAAAAAGAGAAAAGTTCTAATAGTAAAAATACACGACCTCAATAGAAAATGACTGCTTCGCCAGGACATTCCAAATGCAATTTTCCATCTGTGTAACACCTGCATACAAAGTGCTGGTCTCGAGTATATGACGATGGTGTAAGTGGGTGTGTATAGAACACTAGGGAAAGTACCTAGATGTAGAAACAAAAGCTCTTAAAACAGTTCCAAATTTAAAAATATCTAGGGTAAACCCAGGATAGATGCCTCGTTTTTAAAAATCACAAGTCTCTGAAATCGCTCCTACAAATTAATAGGTTTATAAGAAGTTTTTGAACACTGAAGAACACACCCCTAACATTCGGGGGTTGAGCAGAGTGGACGTGTTTTTCTGGTGCAACAAAACATACGTTTTTCTAAATTTTCAGAATGTCAAGGTTCAAAAATGTATTTCTATGACCTGAGTGTGAATAAGTAACATTGGTTAGTACATGTACAGCACATTTGTAAATGTTCTAGGTACGCTGGGAAAGAAGTAAGGTATACATGGTAAAATAACACTGAATTATAAAATATTAAAAACCTACTGGTACATTAATATTTATGTACTTATTACAATTGTAATTTTTAAAGTTGCGCTTACTATTAAAAAGGAAATCTTGTTTTGAAAGCTGCGGTGCAAATGCAGCCAGTTTTAGGTAATAACACTGAAAAGCAATGTTCCAACGTCTTAAACCGATAACTGCAGTGGGGACAAGGGGGGATAGGAAATTGAATAGAATGTCACTGATGGTTATAGGTTTTACTTGTGTATTTTACAAACACGCTGTCGAAATGATTTTGAAATGGCAGTTTCATATAACTTCTAATTTTGTGTAGGTAATTTTCGACAATTTTTTTTAATGTGGAAACGACACAGGCTTATTTCATGCTTTATAATATAGTCAAAGGATCTTTGTTCCAAATGGATTGGTACTTTATCTACCAAGGTATATAACTATTTAACAAGTGCATTCGGAAATGTCAAAGCAATGGCTTTGACATATTTCTAGCATTTTCTAAATACGCGCGAAAATAGCTACCAAAAACATAAATTTTAATGTCCGTGCTCGTTCGCAAGAGCCAATTAGATAGGTTGCTATTTTCAGACCATCAAGAACTTTAAGCTGTCTGAAGTTCGAACTTTGTCGGAAACGGATCTTCATTGAAATTGAATAATAATCTCAGCAGATTATTATTCAGTTTTGAGCTCTGTTTTAGTTTTGTTAACTCGAAAAACTCTGTACAGTTCAGAAATAATGAAGGACGTAATACCAAAAAGGAAAAAAAATGATAACTATTGCGGTATGTGCTCGATGAAACCTCCAATAATGGAAAACATCATTCAAAATTGTCTAAAATACACACGTAACAAAAAACAAGTAGAATTCATGTGAAACTATTGGATTGCTTTTATTAAAGCCTGTCACACTACGAAAAATGATTCGTTTCTATATAGTAGTTGCTGAATTTACCTGTGTCAATTAAAACGTTATTAGTACTTTAGTAAGTAGCATTTTCTGTTTTGTCTCTGTCAAGTTGTCTTAAAATGGTAAACAAATCAAAAGTGATAAAACTACAAGTGTAAAAATGGTTCTTCTATCCGGTACGAGCTCTGCTAGGTGTTAAATGTATGAATACTGTTAGATTTATCGATTCTCTCGGATACGAAGCGTGTGGATGAAGACTGTCAAAGGTGTTAATCAATTTGTATATCAGTTATTTATCTATATCAGCGATTCCGGAAAGGTGGTCCGCGGAACCCTGGGGTTCCGTGGAAGAGTCACAGGGGTTCCGCGGTCTGACCGAGACTTAAATAAAACGTTCGTGGAAAAGATTCATAATAACCGCACTTTTGCTAAAATCGACTGGTCCCTCAGTTAGAATTCAATAGCGTTGTAGTTCCGTTTAGCAGAAGTGTAAAAAATCTTGGAAACTTTATGGATTGTGACATGTCTTGGGTCCCTCAAATGGAAGCGGTGAGTCGCAAGGTATTCGCCTGCGCTAAATCATTGAGAAGGCTTCGTAACTTCCTGCCTACTGCCACTAAAATTGTGCTCGCTCAATCTCTCATTCTTCCTATTCTTTACTATGCCGACGTTTGCTACCTCGACCTAACTGAGGAGCAACTTAATAAGGTTGAACGGCTCCAAAACGTGTGTATTCGTTTTGTTTTGGTCTCCGCAAATATGATCATATTTCGGAGTTCCGCACAAAACTAAAATGGCTTCCTGTCCGTTTTCGTCGAAATTCCCATATCCTTTCTCTTCTTCATAACATTCTCTTTAACCCTGTCACTCCCTTCTATTTAAAGGAGCGTTTTGAATTTCTCCACAGTTCTCATCCTCCCCGTGTCCTTCGGTCGTCAGAAAATCTGGTTCTGAGTATGCCACTTCACAAAACCAGTTTCTACGACAAATCCTTCTCAATCCAAGCTATAAGTAATATATATATTATATTTAACATTTATTTATCTTTAAATATTCATTTTATGTTCATAATTATTGTAGCTCTATCCTTGGTACAACCCCTGCCTTTCTTTAACTCACATAATTCTTTCCATCCAAAAGTTGCCTGGAAGAGATCGCTTCTAAGCGATAAGGCCGTCCATTGTACTTGTCACATGTCATGTCTTTCATAATGTTCTGTATCTGGTGTACAATAAAGTATTTTGTATTGTATTGTATATTCAAAAAACGTAAACACTTGAGTTATCAAAACAGCCAGCTAGGGTTCCGCCAAAAAAATTACGATCAATTAGGGATCCGTAGCCAAATAAAATTGGGAACCCCTGATCTATATACTCATAATATAAAACAAACTTTGCTTATTTTGGTGCTAGATGACATGATGCTGTGTTTTATTACCCATCATCACAAACTCTGCTTATTTTTCGGCTAGATGATGCTATGTGATGTGCGGGGATTATGTATTTCCTACTTTGTACGTTGTTAACAAAAGTTACAATCAGTGAGTAGACAAAAATACAACTACATAGTATATGTATACAATTGAAAGCATTGAGCTAACTGCAGAGAGTTGCACGTAGTACATAGTAGTAGGTATACTTAATTCTAAGTGATAATTTCCATCCAATGAAGACACATTTATGGCATACAAAATAACCTATATAGTGTAAGAGCTATTTAAAATAAAAACTTCAAACCCTTCCGCTCAGTAGTTGTGGCATGAATTGGTAACAAACACCTAAACGTCCATCCAAACTTTTGCTTTATAATGTCAAATAAGATTTCCTCTATACAGATCCGTTCTAAGCGAACTATTTAAACTCGATTAACGTTCCTACTTCAAATCATGTTGGAACTTTTGACCTAATTAGTCTAAACTTACTTTCACGTTCAGTAAAAACGAAGCCAAAACAACTTAACTTAAATGCTTTGCTAATGAAGCAGCTAATTAACGAAATGAGACTCAGTAGGTAGTAAGGCTCTGATAATGAGCCGTTATCGAAGTCTCGTTTTACATAAATGAGTGCACAATCTGCAGTTTAGATAACGAGGCTGGCGGCGTGCCTGCTCAGATAATGGCTTATCAATGATCAGGGCTAAGGCGAGAACTGCCTAAAGTATAACTGGATCGCCCACAGCTTCCTTATGGACCCTAGACACATTTCTAGAAAATATTCAGATTTATTAACAAATAGAATAGACATTAAACTCGACACAAAAAAGTATAATATTGCTTTTTCTAGCCCTATTTACCAGCTGCTTGAGCCTAGATTCGCGGCCGGTGATCCACAGTTTTGGTATATTTTTTACTTTAGAAAAGTTTTATAATGTGTTTATATTTTATAAAGTAAAAAATGTATTTTTAACGAGAATGAAAATAAATAAAATGGCATATCATTTATTTCAGGCATTTTTATAAAAGTATTAAATAGTCGTAGGTAAATACTAATTCTAACAGCCTGTCCAGATAGGGCGCTTTACGCGCGTAAAGCGCTGGACTCCTGACTCGCGCGTGCTACGCGCGAGTCGAAATACTCGGGCGAACAGTGGAGCGCGCGTAAAACGCCGCATCTGGACGCAATATAAATTGAAACGCGCGAGGGCACTCGCGCGTAAAGCGCCCTATCTGGACAGGCTGTAAGGCCCATATGAATGAATACCTTACAGGCTAACATACATAATACATTAAACTAAAGAAGAAGTAGGTTTACATAATTATTATGTCCTGTACACCTATGTCACTGCCGGTGTCAAAAACACGGACGTCAGAGTCACGGTAATATGAAATTATAGTTGACTATACATTTCTTTGAGCTATATCGATAACTTTGGTTCTCTGTCGGACGTATTCGTTACGAATCTTATCCTTCAGAGAAACTCCAAGCATAGCTCTTTCCATAGCTTGCTGAGGGACTTTGAACAAATGGTCCAGCCCTAGAGTGAGTGTCGACGTCTCGACATAGCTCAAGTTATCGACAAACCTCAAAGAATTAGCAAGCTGAAGTGGCAGTGAGCCGGCCATATCTCGCGAATAACCGACAACCGTTGGGGTAAACGTGTTCTTGAGTAGTGACTTCGACTCGGCAAACATAGTGTAGGACGCTCTCCGGCCAGGTAGGATGACGTTATGCAAAAGACTGCTGGCAGATGCTGGATGCGTCAAGCTGAAGACAGGGCGCTATGGCGCTCATTAGGGGAGGCCTATTATGTTCGTCACGTATGTGATGATGATACATTTAAACCGCAGACTCACTGTGTTCGACTTAAATTCTTACGGCTTAAGATTTTTTTAAATCCTGTTGCACAAAAAATAATTCCGCGGAGCAAACTTCTATTCATTAGCAGACAAAAAATTTATAAAGTCCTGATTAGTATGTACCTAATTAATTTTGCTGTCCAAAATATTTATTTATCTGATCAAATAGATATTTTATTTGCATAAGTATCAAAAATAATTGAGTTGCTCACCAAGTTTTGTTGGTGGTTTTTTATTTTAAAGTCATACAAAAGATATTATGCTCTCCAAATACTTTTTAGTTGATTTTTCCGGCTGACCAAATATTTAAAATAAATACCAATAAATTAACTCCCGTTCAAAAATAAGCATTATAGATTTGAATTCTTATATTATATTTTTTATTAAAAAATATAAAACAAAAAAAAAATTAATTGTATTTTTGTATATTTCTTTATAGGGATCATTATTATCGTATACTAAATAAATAAGAGAACTGCAAGGTATTCAGAGACCTTGATAATTGTTCCGGTAGAAAATCAAAGCGCTTTGATAATCTAATTACTAAACGTTTCAATAAACGAAGGACCCGGCGGCACTTGGTTTGGGTTGTAACGTACCTTTTTTTCTGTTAACTTTGATTTATAATAATGAATATCTGATTATGTTAAAAAGAGTGAGTTTATGGTATTTCCCCCGAAAGGGGTAAGCTTGAACAGGGTACCACCCGTTATGTTAAATGGAGCTGTGCTGAAAAGGGTCACTCAATTCAAATATCTGGGTCACATTGTAAGTGACAATCTGAGTGATGAGGTAGACATAGAGAGAGAGCGAAGGGCGTTGGCCGTAAGAGCCAATATGCTGGTTTGTAGGTTCTATCGATGTTCTGAAGAAGCAAAAATCACCTTGTTTAAGTCTTACTGTCAGACGTTTTACACGAGTAGCCTATGGACCACGTATACGCAAAAAGCGATCAACACCCTTCGCGTCCAGTATAATAATGCGTTCAGGATGCTGCTGGGGCTCCCGCGGTTCTGCAGCGCGTCCGGAATGTTCGCGGAGGCGCGCACGGACGGCTTCCATGCCTGTATCCGGAAGAAAGTCGCCTCGTTGCTGTGCAGGCTGCACGGGAGTGCCAACATCATCCTGAATGCATTATCCAATAAATGGGATAGCCCGTTCCTCAAGCACTGTAATCGAGTAATGATGAAATAACTTTGTCATTATTCGATTGCAGTGTTCCAAACCACTTAGTATGTTTAAAAGTAAAAAATTACGTGTCACTAACATAGGATATACATTACTAACACGATATGGACCTAAATTTAATTTTTATGTTGTCCGAAATAAATGAATTTTAATTTTAATTTTAATTTTAATTATTGTTGGCGTCGAGGTTCATACAACACAAATTTTTATACATTAAAAAATTGAGTTTAAATCTTCGTTATAAAGTGTGGGATTCAAATGTGTAGAATTAAAAAAAATTGGATTATATGAGTGTTAGATAAAAATTGAGGGATATATGTGTATGGGATTAAAATAATTGAGATTAAAATCTCTGGGATTTAAAATTGTGACAAAAATGAATAAGGGATTAAAATGAGTGCAACTAAAAAGAGTGGGAATGCAATAATGTGGGATTCAAATATGTATGTGGGTTTAAAAAGAGAGGGATATAAAAGTGTGGGATTAATAACTGTGTAAGTAAGATGTGCTTAAAAAACGAAGGATTCGTGAGCGATCTTTTGGGTAGCTACTCGTAGAGGAAATAAAAAAAAAGATTGTCATGACACCTTAGTAGAAAATAAATACCGCACAATGTTGGAGGGCACTGTTGCCGACAAGATTTCATTAATCATGTTGCCGAAATCAACGCGCAGGGCTTGACTACGTACCTACTTTTTTGTGTAAACCATGTCTTTTTTGTTTTATAAGACCGAATGAATGGATGAATGAACAATGTATTGTACTAGAATAGGAAGTACAATACATTTAAAAAAAAAACATAATAGTACAAAAGGCGTCCTTTTCGCTGAAAGCAATTTCTTCCTGGCAACCTTGTGGTGGAGACAAAGATATAAGAAGAAACCGATTGGTTGTGCACCGATTTAAAAAAAAACAGAATGATGAAAAACATTACAATAAAATATATGATAATATAGAAACAAAATAAACTAAGGAGAGACGAACATAACAAGAATATAAAACTAATAATTAATGATGAGAATGAGGGAATGAATTTGCAGTAGAAGATCGAAACAGAAATTTCAAACCAGTCCTAGTTAGATATGGAATGGAGTTAATTCATTAGTGCTTCAAGTTTAGAGCCATCAGACCGTTAACTGCCAATATTGACCCTTGGCGCTCCTTCGCCATTTATTGACCTCGGACATTGTGCAGTCGATGCAGTAACTCATCTCGTCGCACTTCGATTTTCAATACTCTTTCTAATTTTTTTGATCTAAAATACTGTTTCTAATTGTCTGCATTTAGATTACGGAAAAAACGAAATGGTCCGAAAGACGGAGACAAAATGATACAGGTTGGAGGGGTTTATTCTAACAACGTGATCGCCATGGTTACTTATTGCTTTAAGATAACACTATTCTTATCTGTGTTGCAGGCAGATTTTTTGTAATTTAAATGGAGAATTTCTTGGAATGTTCGTTTCATTTGATTTCCTAATAAAACTTTTTTCCCATTCAACTTTTTTCTTCGTGTTCCTTGAATACACCCATGTGGCAGGCGGGTGAAGGTCCGCCTGCAACGCAAGAGGTTGCGGGCTCTATTTCCGCCTATTGGGACAAATATCTGAACTATTTTCAAATGTTTACTCCGGGATTAAGGGTGTTTTCTGTATATACAAAAAAATATTTTTGGGTATTGTACATGAGTTATCTAGAAACTATAACACAAGCTCTACTTAGCTTGGGGCTAGATGATGCTGTATGGATTCTCAAGCATCATTTACTTTACTTATTTAAAGTTTTATTTTAAAGTTTTTATTTTGTGTGAAAAAGTACATTCACTTTCACATGGATCTTTCGTTTCGCTTAGTGTAGCGTGCCCTACAAATCAACAAATAAGACCTTAATATTACTCGTAGAAAGTAATAAAGAGTCTCGTTATAAAGTTATTTAACACCCAGATTCAACAGAGAACCATTCTGCAAGAAGTTGCTTATATAGACCTATTCCTGAATTAATCTCTGAGCTAAAAGTTCTATCCTGTAATTTTTGTTCTTCTTTTGCAGTTTGTCGATTATTGCTTTCCAAACTCAACTCAAGTTTTCGATGTGGCACTGTCACCGCGTGTACTATGTCCCACCCCAGAAGCCGAAGAGACAGCCGACACCGGTGTGGTTTTCGCCGGCTGCAGTGGCTTTGAGACGTCGCTATCATAGCTAGCTCCGACTATTCTAAGACCAAGTAGGTACCTTACGTTCCGTAAGGTAGACGGAGCATATGGTCACTGTCATCCTATAAGGCGATGTAGCCGATTTGATATTGTTTTGGTTTTGCTTGATACCGTACGGTGACACGTGAATGTCAGATTGAGAAAATGAAAATTTGTGTTTATGTTTTATTTGTAATTTTGTGTTTTATATATAATATTTAATCGAGAACTTAGTATATAATGACTTGTGTAGCTGTGGGTTGTAAAAGCCGTTTGGGATCTTTATGTGAAGATAAACGCAAGATATCTTTTCATCGGTAAGTCTATAATCGTGATAGACGCGGATATTACGCGGATATTACATGTATATTCTTTGCAATATGTTGAATAGTTTTTTGTACATAGAATGTAATAACTGTTTTACTACGTTATTTACAGCTCATTAGCAGTATAATTCTATAATTCACTAATATTAAAGTACAATACGAAAAACTGACATCTGATGTACCATTTTGATGCCACCTAGTGAAGTACTGGTAGTTGTCGATAATTTATTGTCGATGAATGTCTAATACTGGTTGACAAAATGATGATTCAAAAGTAAATTGTCGTAGTTTGAGAATTATACCTACCTACCGAGATAGTGCTACGGTACCTACATGGACCGACTAAGTTGGAGTTCAAAATCAAAACTTGATTATGGTGTCGCTAGTAAGATCTAGGAGACTAAAGATTGCAATGTAGCTAGAAGTTCACAACTTATTCTTATCTTTCACTTCTAGGTATACAAAATATCCAATAACAAAAGAAAAATGGAAACAAAACTTGAGAAGACATGTCTGGGAGCCATCATAGAATTCTCGTTGGTGTTTTTTACATTTCCATGTTTCGTGCCACAGAATTGGATATCAAAGGACTTACAAAAAAACTTTGAAAATAAAGGTTAAATGATAGCATCCAAGTGGTATCTAAGCACAAAATATTTCAGTTAAGTATAGTAGTATACGACGTGAAAATACTTTAAAAATAATTTCATTTATGTTAATGTAACTAAGTACATAATTAATAAAAATATATATATATTATACATAATTAATAATAAAAGTACATAACATAATTATTATCAAGAAGATTTATCAAGTTTATGTAAGTTTTAACAAAATAACCTTAGTAGGTCTTTATTTATATAACTACAGGGTCAGGTACCGGTTAAGTCGATCTAGATCCTTGAGGGGGTTGTAGTTTCAATCATTACCAGCTGATTGATTTAATCATTATTGACTCACATACTCCAAACTTAATATAAAACCCCACAAACACCAAAAAAATATAGGTGATTAATGAATATTGGTATATCTTTTCAAGTAAAATTACAGCTTGCGGATTTTAAACATAACTGAATTTATTATACTCTTTTATAATAATATATAATAATGCTGGACAATCCACAAAGCACCATCTAGCCCCAAAGTAAGCTACTCAAAGCTCGTGGTATGGGTACTAGATAACTGATTTATTAAATACATTATCATGCATACATATACATTTTTTATAGTACATTTATACCCAGACCAACGGAACATAGGTATATCTGAAGATCGTTCACAAATTTGTTCTGAGGGGTTTGATTCCCGAACCCGTAACCTCCTGCGTTGCAGGCGCACCTTTGCCCACCGCGCTACATCGGTCGTCATGATCAACATACAATGCAGCGGTTACAACAAACCTGCTTACTGAAATCATAATTTAATCGATAAGTACAGAATTTCACATCACTATTCTCACATTTCAGTAGAATGTCAGACAAGAATCAGATTGACCACATACGTATTTGAATGTAACTGAAACTGAACTGAAAAATTATATCTATCTTTTTTTTTCATATGGCATACTCCCAAAGAGCAAGAAGTCAAAACAGTGTCAAATGTTCGTTTTTATAATGTTACATCTAGTTACTATAATATAATCTTTGCGACTATTTGAGTTCTTAATATTAAACTGTGGGGGTCTTATAATTAGGTTTATGTTCCTTTGCTGTTAGTTCTGGTGATTTGTGCTGAATAATGTTTCAGTATCTTGAAAATTACTTATAAAACTATGAACTACATCTCTAAGCTGCCCGTGGCTTCACACGCGTTGTTTCTATGGAAATGTTTTAAGGCTATTTCTATCCCATGGGAACAGATTTATGGGATGAAGAGCCAGTGTGTTATTCCAGACTATAATCTATCTCTGTGCCAAATTTCATCCATATCCGTTCAGTAGTTTTTGCGTGAAAGAGTAACAAACATCCATCCATACTTACTAGCTTTCGCGTTTATAATATTAGTTGGCGTGCTGGGAACATGGACCTTTAGAAAGCGTTTACATTATTATAAAGTAGAAATAAACACACACACATACCTAGTGCTTTAAGAAACCTCCAGTGACATTTAAAGGCCTGTTAAACTTTCGCTTCCCAAAACTATAGCGATAAGTTAAATTTCACTTTGATTTCGGTCAGGGTTTCTCCAACCCTAACGGTTGGTTAAACCCCGAGTATTTGAGTGACAATAGCGTACCACATACCCACTCTCATCTCACTGCTGCTATGCTAGCGAATACAGTTAAGATCTGAACAGGCCTTTAGTAAGATAGTGTCCGGGTAATTAGCTTGAGCCATGATGGTAGGTACTGCGCCAGTTTGTGAAAAAAATAGATTTCCCGTGACACTCGCGCATAAAACAGAATAACCCATCTCGGAGTTTGAAACTGTGTAGAAAAGAATAACCAGTAAATGATAAACTTGGTTCAGTATGTATTGACCCGCATCATAGCTGAAGTGAAAAGCAACGAAAAAGCGATAATTTTTCGCTTCAAAAAACATTTATTTCAACATCAAAGAATAAAGCACCAAACATCGGTTTCATGGAACGAAACGTTAGCCTATTCGGCCATGCGTAAAAAACAGGGTTGCCTACCCAGTTTATGAGAAAAGTAATTTTCATGAGCAAGTAATAAAAGGTATTCCAATTTTCGTTTGTATAATCGCTTCCTATTGTGCGTGTAGGTATCTTTACTTCCTGTGCATCAAGAAACGTTTCTCAAAGATGTGGGAGTTAGCAGATAAGATGATAAACAATATGTATGTATGATTCTACAAATTAGTAATTTGTAACATTTTTTTTATATAAGAACGCGTTCCCTTATTGTGCCCTTATGTTTGAAATTAATTAACTGAAACAAAATCTTGTGAAACTAAGGCAAGACAGACGGAATCAAATAAACTCATTTAGGTTTTTCATATTTAGAATCCATAAAACGTGTAAAAATAGGTACGTAATTAAAAAATGACATTGTAAAATGAATACAACAGTTAAATTAAATAAATACAACTAAATTATAGGTGCTTATTTGTAAGAATATAAAAAACGAAACAGTCTTAATAACGTCCAGTTATATTATTCATGATTTAGAAAAATTAACATCAAATTTATAAATCCTTATACAGTACGGACAAAGGAGTAAAATATACATATACACGCAACCAGCAATCATTAAAATATACGCGTGGAATTCTGTCGGTTTTTCTCGGAAAAAACATATCTGACAAAGAAAAGACAATCTCTGAAAATAGAACCAAACCAAAACTCGATGAATAAAAACCGAAAGCTTATAATAACTTGCCAGCAACAAAATTTAATGGTATTAATTCTAGTCCCATGGGGTATGGGGAGGCCAATTGAGTAGGATGCTACTTATTGCGTTGACACACTTGCTTCTGCCCATCTTCCAAGGACATCCACGAGGGCTGGTGCGGCGGCAGAGGATCTCAAGAGGTGCAAATATTCAGATCTCGACAGCACCTATGCATTTGCTCACCTTGGAATTGAATGAATTCGAGATCTTAAGTCCGTGGGGTACCGAGGCATATGGCAATGAGGTTATGTGAGGTTGTTTTGTGATACAATGTACACTACGGAACTAAAATTTAAATTTGGTAGTAATCCCCAATAAACTGTGCTGTAAGCCTGCGGAGCCGTTATTTCGTGGATTACGCGAAAGCAATCAGTGACTGTACATAATTAACATTATCCACAACAACAGCAATAGGGTATTACACCATTTTTTAAAAACTGTTTTAAATTAATCCTGAGATCGTAATGAACTAGTAGAAATTTTGTTAATTTTTTTAAAACCGAAAATCGCCCTAAAATCTGTTTTTTATTTATGATTTTGAATTATCGCGCGGAAACGCTAGCCGCCATGCTTTTTCATCTCGTGACGTCACTCGGTTAGTAAACAATACGACTGCGAAAGACCAAGTAATAAGATTCGTGAAAATAATGAGTTATCATTGGTGTCTTGTGCCTGAATGCAAAAATACAAGTGTAAAAACGCATTATTACATTGCTGTTTTAACATTTCTCAACTCGGCAGAACAGAAATCGGGATTGGAGGCAAAAAATTTCGCCACCATTACCTAAAGTATTAACCATTGGCAGATTTGTACTTTCTGCTTTCACAAAACCGTCTTCCATAGTGAAATAAAGGCTAGAAGTCTACAAACGTGTTAATAACTCGTAAATTTATCAAAATAACAGCGCACAACTTATTTTCAGTAGATTGTTTGCTATCGGAATGACATCACGGCGGGATCCAATATGGCGAATGGCGTTTTAGACATTTGAAAAACAGATTAGAAAAGACGATTTTTAAAATGGAATTATAAAATTAAAATTGCAATTTTATGAATAAATATCGACGTTTCTTGTTTACTTTTTTCGAAATCTATTATGAACAAACATTTTTATATTTTTCCTTACATAGTGTAAAATACCCTATTGGATGATAATTCATATCATTATTTTATATTATTAGCGACTTGCCCCCGGCTTCACGCGGGTGAATTATACATAATTATGTAACAAACCTTCCTCTTGAATCACTCTGTCTATTAAAAAACCACTTGAAACCCATTGCGTAGTTTAAAAGATTTAAGCTTACATATTTAAGGACAGACAGACAGCGAGAAGCGACTTTGTTTTTTCATACTATGTTCCTAGTAGACAGGGCGCTATGGTGCTCATTATGGGACACCTGTGTCCAGCCGTGGACTAGTATAGGTTGCTGATGATATTATATTAGCATACCCTTTTTTAATTATTAAAAGGGGCGATAAATAAATACTAGATAATAAACAGCTAGACCTACCGACAACATTTATGTGAAAACCCCTCGGAAAGATAATCTACCTCTAAAGTTTGTGGGAGTAGAGCAAATTTTATGCAACTAGATTAAAGTTTATTGTGCTAAATGCAATCATTTAATCTTATTTCATTATACATTTGAACCATGAATGCTATACCGATTTTAGTAGGTAAAAATATCTACATGAACTTAATTTTTGTATGCTCACTCTGTGCCTTCACAAAACAAAAATGAGCGGAGAATCCTTTCATCCCAGCAGACTTGGAAAGACCATTGTTCCGACATAAATCAACATACATTGGATGTAACCTACCTTTTTCTGCGAAAAAATCATAAGACCTTACATTTACGTAAGTACCTATGAAGCCGTTAAGCTGAGGAATTGTAGTTTTCAGTGTTCGGTTTCTTCAAAAGCCTTTGTTTCTTTTTCTACGATTGTTTTGGTGAGCAACCTAATTTAAAATCATATGTGTACTTTATCAGACACAAAAGGTATTCCAATACGTCTATGGGTGTTCCCTATTCCGTTCCTAACACCTTTTGACCACGAGGCGTGAAAAGCGAAAAACAGTGAAAAACATACAGAGAAGTAAAATAATATTAAGTGAAAGATAGACTTGGTACCACTTAATAAATCACTTCACCATTAAAAACTCTTAAGAAACTCCTTTTGGTATTCTACTAGCACAAACTATTTGAGGTTCATTTATAGTCGTGACGATTTCATTTATGACTACCAATTTGACAGTTTTCGTATTCTGTAAATTAAAGTCTCTTCAATAGCAAAAAAAATTGTAGAATTCCAAATGCACAAACGTCATTTTAGCCATCTTGATGTACGCGCTATTGAGACCTTTGTTTTGTAATTAGTGGAATTCGGCCCCAGGTCTAGTACCACAAGCTGTGCAAATGGAACCCGCATGCAACCTACCCCAATGTATTAGGAACGCGATATTACACCACATAATTAATTACAGGCTCATAACGCGGTTTGTGGCTGCTGCGGCTGACGAATGCTCCCTAATAAATTATACTCTAAACTCGTTGCACTAGTCAATTATTTTAAATCTAGCTGTTAGTGAAGTGAAATATATAGCTAATTAGTTGCTAAACAGCTAATTTCAATGTTGTACCCACTATAACATATATGCGCATGGTTTGCAGGTAAATTAGATAATTACCTTTCGAAAAGCGGAGAGTACTACGACAACTCTGCTTATAAAGAATTAGGACACCAGCATTATTATTTAATTTAATCCTTGTTCCAAAATATTTTTTATTTCGGAACAAGTACACATGTTATAATAACTATGGGAATTCGATGATGTCTGCAGTAGTTTTTTGTAAAACTGTGTCGCAGACACCATCACCTCCTCGCAGACAGGGTGTTTACAATTTAACTAAAATAAAAGAAAAACTATTGTTATTTTATCACTCCGGTAGGTATTTTGTCTTTTTTGACTACAGTTTGATTACATGCGAATAAAAACATAAACCATTTACTGTATTCCTGAGCACGAAACTGAATCATCCATCTGGACAGCGAAACGTCCCATTGAATACTTCACAATGATGTCTCCTTACATTAAAGAGAGATATGTCGCCAGATTATAAATTAATCTGACAAAAATCCAAATTCAAATGCCTGGAATTGTTCTTTGAAGCCTATGTAACGTACTTGTGATTGTGAAACGTTCCGTCTGAATTGATTTCAAAACGCAAATACGCTTTCACGAGTACTTGTGCGAGTCGAGATAGCCCTCCTTTTGATATGGTCTGAATTGGAGCTAGCCTGGTATCTATTAGGTGCTATCAAACCATTGCAATGCCCAATGCCTAATAGGCAAGTTAGCGGAGTACGGATTTTTATCAAAACCCTCATTTTGAAATTAATGATGAAACAGGTATACCTAGACCGATTTCTTTTTAGTAGTTTAATTGTACAGACAGGTTAGCGCCATGTATTAGGATGCAAAAACCATTATTAATACGAATCCACGTCCAAAGCAGCGTGACCCTTCTATTATTATTGTTAACTACACACACACGCACACACGTACATACATAAAGAGATACACGTTTTCTGGTTTACCCTGGCGCTCTTCAATGGAAAGCATCGTTTAACGAGCTCAATAGCAAGACTGATGGTCTGTCGTGCGGTGATTTATTGGTTCACCCTTTACTTTTCATACGTTAAAGTGACCCTTGGCGTAATGTGACAAAAATAACGATTAGAAGGAAATTTTTGAAAACGTCACTACATTTTGGTATTGTTTCTGAACATTTTTACTGTAACTGCTGCATTTATAGGCGAGTACAGACACCAAACATCATCTATTTACCACCAAAACACTAACGCCTTATTCATAATGGTGTTATAACTTAAAACGGTTGTATTAATTCTATTATTAATTCTTATTAATCGTATTTATTCTTAGTCTGACTTATATGAATAGAATAGAAATTACAATGATACTATTTTGAATAAGGGGACTAGTGTTTTGGTAGAAAAATACTACTAGGTCTTTCTAACTCAATCTATTTGGACAATGCCGTGGTATCAAATTAGGGGCGTATTCGGAAAACAAAACTAAAAATAGCAAAATTCTAACTGCAATCGCTTGATAATATATTTGGTCATGATTTAGCAGTTTCTGTTTAATATAATGCTGGTATTTCCCACGCCGAGCCACATTGCTCTAATGCACTATAGTTAGAGCTAATGAACACAAATACCAGTAGGTATCAAATGTCAATGATCAGTAAACATTATTGTTCCACTCCACTTACCCCTGTGTTCACTGCCGGGTCGCACATTATCTCAAACTAGATAAATCAGACTAAACAGCCTACTCTGTAAAACGATCACATGACTGCCGTCATCAACATCATCGCTAATAAAACTACTAACTTGTCAAAACCGAAAGAAAGTCAAAAAGGAGGTTGAAGATTTAAATAAAAATAATAATAATCCACACAGCATCATCTATCCCTTAGTTAAGAAGAGTTTGTATTGTGTGTACTAGTTATCTGATTTATTAGTATAATACATAACATAGATAGAGATTTATTTTTTATGTACATAGGAAACACCTTGGAAAAATATGATACAATGTGATTTGTCGAACCTTGATCAAACGAAATGTGCGGATACACGACACATATTTATCGATAAAAATCGGGATAAAAAAAATTATATGTTATTTATCTCAAAAACAAAGCAGTTTTAATAGTTTTTTAAATGAAAATTAAAAAGTAAATTAAACTCAAAAGTAATAACTACACAGCTTGACAGCTCACTCTTTTTTTGATGCTTATGATGGTAAGTGTATTTGTGTTCTGAAGGTACTGACAAGTCTATTTCTAAAGAAAAAAATGCTTGATTGAACTGGTATCGCAATGAATGTTCGTTGTTGTAGCCCTGACAATTATATCAATCACGAGTACTAATCTACTGTTTACGCAGTTCTGTGATTTAGTTGCGGACAATAAGCAATGCTGTTTGTGCAGGCCGGCAATGCTAATGTCTAATGATATGGATAGTTGGAGATGCAACTTTTTGGCGCGACTTTTGAAGGTTAAATCCAGAAGTGAATAGTTTTCTCAAGATTCATAAAATTATTCAGAATGCATACGTTGAATTTTTATTTTCATACTTTCAATATTTTTGAACAATATTTTTTTTTTGTAACCCCTTGTATCAAATCTCTTTCCTTACAAAAATATCTTAGAGATTAAATAATTGATTTTACTCAACCATCGAGACTGAAAATATTTTAAATGTAACTCAAACAAAAACAAACATATATAACAAATAAAGTATCCCAAACACAAAGAAATATAACGATTTATAAAAAAATTCAAATAGTGACGAAGTTAATTCCCACCAACTCTCATTACGCAGCTATAAAGTCGCGGCCTTTACTTTAAATTGGGTAAATTTATCCGATTATTCTAACAAAGACTATGTATGTTATGTAATGAGGATGTTAATGAGTCAAGAGAGAGCATTCTAGGTAGGTTTGTAACTGTATATGACAGTGATAGGCATATAACAAGTATTAAGAAGGTGGATGTTACACGTAGAAGGTTGATAAAGCCTATTGACTAATGATGTTCTCGACGGAGAATCTAGTCCTACTCGCCGACGGCCGACCAACATAATCAGGGAGAACTTTTTTACTAAACCGCCACATAGAACGGACATTTTACATACCTAATAACCTAGGTATTAGCCAAAAAAGAAATTTGTGATCATCATCATCATCAGCCTATATTAGTCCACTGCTGGACATAGGCCTCCCCTAATGAGCGCCATAGCGCCCTGTCTTCAGCTTGCCGCATCCAGCATCTGCCAGCAGTCCTTCGCAGATCGTCATCCCACCTGGCCGGAGGGCGTCCTACACTACGTTTGCCGAGTCGCGGTCTCCACTCAAGAACACGTTTACCCCAACGGTTGTCGGTTCTTCGCGTGATATGGCCGGCCCACTGCCACTTCAACTTGCTAATTCTTTGTACTATGTCGATAACTTTGGTTCTCTGTCGGATGTATTCATTACGAATCCTATCCTTCAGAGAAACTCCGAGCATAGCTCTTTCCATAGCTCGCTGAGCGACTTTAAACTGGTGGACCAACCCTACCGTGAGTGTCCTCGTCTCAGCTCCGTAGGTCATTACGGGTAGGACACACTGATTGAAAACTTTTGTTTTCAAACATTGCGGTATGGATGACGATGAATTTGTGATATTCTATGTAAATGAGTGGTAGCGGAATCGACAAATATGGTTCTGTACAACGATCTAGGAACAGGACTTCCGTTTTCGTCAAATATTCGGGGAAATTGCCTCTTCATTTTATTGTATTTAAAAATAAATTTAAATTAATTATTTAATTAAAAACGTTATTCACGGCAGTCAGGCAGTTACACACATATTTGTGTTTCAATATCGAGTAAAAATATTTTTCTTTTTGTAGGAATTTATATAAAGTCGTTAATTGTATGGAATTGAGCTGTGTCACAGATTTTTGTCAAGTATGAGTTTGGAAAATACACAACAGGAAAAACTTTAAAAAATTTGACAGCACGTTGTACTAACAAAATGCAAAAATCGCTCATAAAATAGAGTTTGTCAAAACTATTAGATCTATGAATGTACGTACGAGCGCTGCAATGCCTGCAATGCAAGGCACAAAATGTAAAGAATTAAAATTTTCTTTCCACGTTCATAATTTTAAAGAAATAAAAATAAAATAAAATAGTTTACATAAACTAAGTAAAAATCATCCTGAGCGTTCTAAAGTAGATAAAAACGCAATATCCAAGATATCCTCAAACATAAGCTTTGATCGTAGATCATCTCTTAAGGAGCACAAATGTCATCATCAGCGCACTCCACAACTGTACATTAGGGTGGAGCGTCAATGTATGGAAAAAAAATAAAGTTACATAATCGATTTCGATTTCTGCTAAAAGTTGCAAAATGGCAAGACAATAATAAGTATAATTTTATTTTATTTTTTAAATATATTTTTTGGCCCTCTACCGTCGTTTGAAATTTGACATTTTTTCCATTTACGTAACTTTTTAAAATCTGTCTTCTACAGAAACTAACAATAAATAACTATATATTTTAGTGGCATAGTGTAAATAAGACATCAATTTTATAATAACCAAAGTTTCATTTAAAAATACTCTGTTTCAAACAATCAAAAAATTAATCAAAAATTATAAAATTGTGAGTATTTAGGTTAACTTTTTAGCTTTGATTTTTTTTCAGTACCGAACGATAGCACGCGATTGTATTTTACCGCGAATGCATCCATCTTTGGCCTTCTTACCAGAAACACTCATCAATGCCTCAGTTACCATTTTCACACATTTTCAACAGATTGATTGTGACAAGGAAAATCCGAAATCCTCAAGCCCAGTTCTCTGATATAATATAGATTTATTGATCGTAAAGCATAGCCTCTTACAGATTTTTTGGATGTGCAAAAAAAAGAGGTTTCTCTGAATAACTCTGTCTGCAATTTTCTGTACATCAAAACTGAAAACATTTTAATTATGCAATCAATCAAAGAACATTCACCGAACTTTGCTTGAATGAATAGTTCGTTCTAGCAAATTTACGTATATGATACGAAACAGGAGCATAAGCTCTTAATATAGTATATAATAAGATTTATTAGGTTGGAAGCTCTTAGTTTTATAAGGTTCAAATAAGGCTTGGGAGTCTTAATATAGCTATCAGCTGTTGTCAACCATCGCGAGTGAGCATTTTTTTCATGATTGCTGCGAAACTCGCATGGCGGCTTGTTGACCATTTTTCAGACATTTTACTGTTTTTTTGATGAACAACACTTGTTTTAATCCAACAGCTTTCGTTAGTAGTATTAATTTAATACAGAAATAAGGATATCCATAAATAGAACAGTCTATTGCACTTCGAGTTCTTATTTTCAACATTATTTTGTCTTTAGCACATTAGGCCACGAAATTAATAGCTTATCTTATTGATTACTTAAAAAAACAACTAAAATAAATTTACAAGACGAAGGTTATTTAAAAATAGGTAACTCGAATGATTCTAACGTCAACAGTTCAATTTGCAAAGCTACGTACCGACTGATACCAATCATTGAATTTTGTTTAAAATCGGCGTCTTTGATATGTATAATTTAACTTCATGACAAGCTTCTAGTGATGTAGGAATTATTATTTACCACTCATTTTATATTTAGACATGCAAAAATATGATATTCAACATAAAAAAATGGTTAAATGTTTAGTTACAATTTTTGTTAATCAGTCCCATTTTTTCATAATTTTGAAATATTCAAAGGGCAGTAGAGGGCTGAAGAAGAGTTGCAATATTTTTATTTTATTTTTTTTCCTTGCCTGTGCAACAAGATGCAACTTTTTACAGGTATTCAGAAGTGCAAATGTAAAAATAAAAATCTCGCTCCACCCTACTGTACATAGGCCTCCCCCAAACGGGTCCACGAGTACTCATCCCATGCCACCTCAATCCATCGACTTCCTGAGACCGTTACAATGTTGTCGGTCCATCGAAAGGAGGTCATCCCACCGCTGAATTCACAGCTCTTTCATGTATTTACCAAAGTGCTGTACTGAACTTTGGTAAATACATAGTCTTATCGCTCATTTGAGACAGGAAGGTGAAATATCCGAAAACGGCGTTTTCCAATCATTAATGCAATAAATTCGCAACTTTGAGTTCTTTATTAAAACGTCAAAACGTATTTGAGTGACGTTTTTAACGTGTGACGTTAAAAATGTCACAGTTCTAGTGTAAAAAAAAAGAAAAGATATGGATTGTTACATTATAGCAATATCGATATTGGCTTCACGCTTCGTTTCTTAAAAATGTGTCTTAAAATTGTCCAATAGTTACTGTGACACTGAGCTCACTTACACTGTGGCACACTCTCCACTGCTCTGTTCAGGCTATTTGTGAAAACAACGCTGTTTCCGTTTTCACGTAAACAATGTAACCTTTATGTTGTTTATAGAATATCTCTCGTTCAACGAAAATTTGTACTTTTTGTTGTCTGTTTCAACGGCTCGATGATTCAATGGGTTAATGATAAAAAAATGTATTTTATAAACAGTCTAGACAACAAAATAAAATGGAAAATGTAAATAATTGTATTTTTATGGTTGGTTTTGCAGAATAAAAGAGTCATCTAAACAACTTCAAATACTACTTCGGTGCGGTGCTGATTTTTATCAATTCATGACTAATATTACATCCAACTAATATCTACACAAAGAGAACACTCAAAATCATCACATTCTTTACCCATGTTTTGCTTCTTATCACTTCTAGTCATGTCGGTTCGCGAGAATGAGGGAAAATAATGCATTTACCACAGCTAATACTAGTACCACTCATGGCTTATCTCCTTTGACAGTGTCCGTGGTCGATAATTCCTCGTTGAATCGTCTTTTATTTCCGCCCATATCGACTTGGACTATCAGCTATTTCATGGCAGATAGCTTGATATAGAAATCTGCTATTTATTTATTGGTGCTCTTTGTCTATACGGTATATATTCAGATACATTCACACCTGTATCTGAATATGCTAAATATCTCATAAAATTTTATATGATCTAACCGTGTATGTGCGATTGAGCCGAGCAATGGTGTGGAAGCGAAGGTGCTTTTGGTGAAACTTACGGTTCGACACGTTATAGGGCAGTTTTCTATCCGGCTATAAATCATTTATGGCATTGTTTTAGTGGTCAATAACTAGTGCACAGTGAACAAGCTAGCGTCGCGTAGGCACGACGTCATCACTACAAAATTATTTGCTTATTGATATAATAATCCTATATCTTATTATGTCCTTTATATTACATTTCTAATACATATAGACGACTAACGAACAGAATAGTCATTCCACTTTTGAAAAAAGTTAGTACTCTATGAAAACAACTGTCTTGTCGAATCAAACCATTCGAAAATTAGCATCGATTTCATATTATGAAACAAAGATTCTAGCAGCCTACAATCTTGAAAATATTCCATCGCTAAGAAAAATAGGTTCCTCTATGTCCGGAGAGGCACTGGAAAGTTACATATATTAAAATTTTTACATGATTACATGACTACTTAACATTTTTAAACCTCTTACTAAATATCATTATCTTTTATTGTTAAATTAGGTTAAATCATAGAAGCTGAAACAGGAATACTTATAGGTAGGTACCTACTGAAGGATTAACCGCTAGCTAATCCTACTCATTTAATAATCAAAGAATATTTTTCCTGTCATGTAATTTTGTCATATGTCTATTACATTTAAACCGCGGAACGCATTTTTAGGTATTTTTCTTCTTATGCGGGAAAGATTATAATGATGACCCGGGAAAAGACCTATGCTAGGTAAAATCGAATGAAGCCGCGGGGGAAGCAAGCTATAAATTTGGACAAGAGAGTTCTCGAAATTTTCCATATTCACCCTATTGTGTGTTCCTGTAATGGGGGAAACAAACAACATAAATAATCGCGGTGTTTTCGAGCCGTTGAGACAATGGCTATATTATTTCACTTGTGACAGCGAACAGGTAATTTTCACTGGCAAAGCTAATTTTCGGTACCTGCGTACGTCATTATCATAATATGATCGTATAAAGCTGATTCTCACTAGAAGGCGAAAAATTCGTACTGAATTTTGTACATATCAGTTCAAATAATAAATTAAGATCACACGTTCATTTTTATTCTTCAAATAAAATCAAAATCTTCTTTCAACTAGTGTTTGAAAACGGACGAGAGACGACTAAAGAAGAATAAAAATAGTCTTAACAAAAATTTATACGAACTTTTGCATTTTCCTCCGGTGACACTTGTTCCCTAAAATATTTTGCAACAATATTTATTTTATTCAACGAATTGTGAACTTATAAAATAAAGTATACTTATTTTAGCTAATTTAGTATTTTCTAGAACAGAATGTAGATGTATTCATTTACCGAATGAAGAAAAATTTCGCTTGCAAACGAAGTCATAGTGAGAACTCGGCTTAGCGAAAGATATCACCTAATTATATTAATAGTCACGGCGCCCTCTGTGTGAGAAAATGTGTAGAAAATGATTACAACAAGTTGTTGATGTGAATCTTGAGAATGTGCTTTGTGCTGTAATTAGAGTTGTGACACTCATTAACAGTACCTAAGTAAATAGTACCTACCTGATGCTGTGTCGATATAAGGTCTGCGCACATTAAAACAACTCCACGCCAACGCGGCCGCAACTCTACTCACACTCTCGATGAGTAGTCAACTAGTTGATCCACCCCATGGTCACTAGTGGGCAATGCGTTGTCAACGAGTGGGTAATGCGTAGACAACTCGTCTAACCTCAGTTTTCGGTTGAATTTTGTCCGTCACGCGTCAGTCGCAAACGCATAGTCGTTGCGTGGACAACGTGTGGTCGTTGCGTGGACAACGTGTGGTCATTGCGTGACAAACGTGTCGGGGTTGACGATGCGTAGGCCACTCGTCGTACACTACTTTAATATCATTTCTTGAAATTAGAACTTGAACATATGACACAGGGCTTACATTTCAATATTTGGCATAGAGTCGAGTCGCCGTTGAGTTGTTTTAATGTGCGCAGACCTTTAATGTTTGCTTGTTAATAAAGCGCAAACAGCACCTAAAGTGGCGCCCCCACTTATTTTATTATTATAATATTAAAAAAAGAGTTTTCAAAATTCACACGTACAGTTTGTTAAACCTATCACAAGCTTTTTTAATGCATCTATAGTAGTTTTATTTTGTCTAGTTTAGGAAGAGATACCTACGAAGTTGCCTTTGGTGGCCACCAAACTCTGTTTTCGTTACAAAGTTAGGTAGGAAAAAGTTCTTCCTAATTACTACTGTCCCTATTTCGCCCTGCTTTATTGATGCTAGATGCTGTGTGTATTATCCAGCATTATTTACATAATGTATGTAATGCATTCTAAGTAATATAAGTTATCGAGTACCCATATCGCAAGCTAAGTACCTACCAGAAAACGTCAATAGTTCAGTGTAAATGCGTCCAATATGGAACATGCGTCCAACGGCTCACTAACTGAATTTCACGCCACTCGCTTGAGACATAAATGTGGGAATCTTTCTGGCGTATACTAAGATTATTTCTAGAGAGAAAACTATTCTTAACTGAAAGGAACTTTTTGATGTTAACAAGTAAAGTGTATTGCAATTTGCAACTCTTCTACAAACTTACTATGAAACGTGAACATTTTAGACTCTTATATTGAATTTGAATGTGGTTAAATGAAGTGTTTAGTCATTTACCCATGTGTGTAGATTATAATATTATCTACCTACCTACTCTGTTGTATAGACAAAGTAAATAATTACAATCAAGGATTAGGAACAAATTAAACAAGTATGTTATTGAAGCAATTGATCTCTTGACTATTGCTAATAATGTAAAGGTAACTCAAATATAAAAGTTATATGTTAATAAATGAAAATAAAATTCTGCTCTTAGGTATCGCATGCATTTAAAAAAATATTGACTGTTAAACTGATCAGATTTTCCACGCATCCCATACGAAAACCAGCACGAGTGGACGTTAATTGTTCGTAAAATTGCCAATTCAATTTGCAAATTTATTGTACAAATTTGCCAGGTTTGTTTTTTTTAATATTGCTGACGGAATATGGTACGAGTAGATATCGCATGTAAATAAATTGTTTACTCCCTTGACCGACCGTGAGCCCTATAATTCTAGTAGTGGACTGATTGATGTACCAACACTTTGTACTAACAATTTGGTAGTTTGGTACCTATCTAACTTATTTGTTTTATGTTCGCATCGAACCTAAACTTCGCAGTTGCGATGAAAGAACCAACCTCTGTAGCTCTACATGTGGAGGAATGGATGCGGCATCTCTACTACATTCACCAATTTGCCTGCATACTATGTAGATTATAGCATAGTTACATGGAGCTTATTAGGGGAGGCCTATGTCCAGCAGTGGGCTAATATGGGCTGATAATGATGATGATGATGACATGGCATAGTACATCCAGCCCTTGTTTGGGAGAGCCATGATCAACGGCCGTAAACATGCGCAGAGAACTATCTTAATGCAACGTCCCAAAACCAACTTTGAATATTGAAATGAGAAAATCAACACATCATATACCTTAAAACAACTGGATCTATCGATAAAATTACGAGTCGATCTTTCTAGAAACTGATCCAAGAGCGATCTCGCACTGCATCCTATTTCAGCCCGTGAAAATAGGTTCCGAAGAGTCATAGAACTATTTTTATGGTGACATACGCTCTAGATCCAATTTACTTCATCCGATTTATCTACCTCATCCGGAGTCTCCAATTAAAAACAGAAAAGATAGACCGAAGTCGCCGTAATACTGTGTTCGAGTAATGCCCGGGCTGCGCGGCGCGACGTGTGGGTGCATAGCTTAATATATCTATATGCTTGGATATGGATCAGAGAACTACACCATGAGTAAGCAATAAGTATCTGAATCCGTACTAGTTTTTCGTCATTTTCACGGATTTCTATCGGATGCAGTGCGTAACCGTTCTAAATCGCCACAGCTTAATCGCTGGGTCAAAGGGCCGGTGGAAAAACGAGGGACCTTTTGCGATAAAATAAGTGATAAAATACCAAAAAAATATTCTCTGAATGGAATAAGAGAATGTAAATTGTGCTGAAATCACTTGGCTTGCGTTTGAGCTCAATTTATGTTCTTAAATCTACTGAGTCCTTTTCTTTGCTTTTTGCCTTCTTACAAATGGAACCTTCCATTCAAGGATTTTGATTTTATGTGAGTATAAATCAAAATGTGCTAGGTAATAATCAATGATAAAAGTACTTGCCTATCTACGATTTATCGAATTGTAGATGTATCTACTAGACATAAAAAAATGTGTCATATTATCAGTATTAAAATAAATTATATATATATATATTATTTATAAAACTAATAGGTATTATGATAAAAATATTAATACTCGCATTAAATAATCCAGGATATTGACTAATCCGGTAAGTCTCAAAATTTCAACAGAAATCAGAAATCACTAACTTTATTTCTTTAGGCTTAGAAAATAAGCACTTAGACAAGTCAAATTATAAATAATTAAAACTAATGTAAAAATAAAGTGAGAACTGAGTGACATCTGGCCAAGATGTAATCATTAATGGAGTATATACTTGCAAACAAATCCGTTCATTACTTTGAATGTGGAGGAGTAACAAACACACACACACACACACACACACACACACACACACACAGTCATACACGCCTTAATAATATAAGTATGATAATTCCGACCGTTTTGTCTCAAATATTCATAATAATGTTTTCAAATTTTACGAGTACCTTGGTATTTAGATTTTTTATTAATTTTGATTTGCCTTACTAAGCCATCTGTTTCGCAATCAATTAAAATACTCAAATCAATGACAATTTAAAAATAGATGAAATAGATGAACGGAACACTATCCCAATTCCTCACTGAGGAGCCCTAAAAGACAACAATTCCTTACGCCAGCACGTACCAGGAAAATCAGGGACGTTTTTGTAAAGTGGCTCATTTTAAAATAACTCGCCTCGGTCCTATCTAGAGAGATATATTAATCGCTTGTTTTTCACTGAGACATCTCATTTCATTGCATTAGGGTACAAAAATTGGTGTTTATTTGGCAGACAGTTTTTTATACACTATCAAAATTTATTTAAAAAATATAAATATCACACTTTTAAAATTTATTTCTCTATTCTTACATTCTTCTTTAATTTTGCATCTTATCACTACATACTATAAAACAAAGTCGTTTTTCTGTCCATATTTCCCTATGTCCCGTTGAATGCTTAAATCTTTAAAACTACGCAACGGATTATGATGCGGTTTTTTTATAGATAGAGTAATTCAAGAGGAAGGTTTATACGTATAAAAAAAACGTGCGAACCCGGGGCGGGTCGCTAGTTAATATTGTTTGTTCAAAAATAACCCGAAAACACCAAATATGTTCAAATATAAGAATTTAAAATTCGAATGTTACAATTCAACCAATCAGAATCGGATCTCGCGATTATATTGAATCACCCAGCACGGGCTGCTCACTGAATATGAATTCAAGAACACGACGCAAATCCACGGCGAGTTCAAAGTTCTGTGGAAATTGAAGATATTTTTGAAAGAGACTGGCTCAAATGGCGATCAACTGGATCAATTTTAAAACAGTTATCTGGTAAGAACCTCATAGTAGGTATTGCTTATGGATCAGCTGGCAAAAGTGTGGACTAAATAGAAAGTTTCTCGCACAACTTTCTATTTAATCCACACTTTTTGGATTTGATCTTTTAAGACCAAATATTACTGTTACTGTTGTTTTAAAACTTGTAACCAAGTAAATATCTTGATCTATCTACATTATCTATCATGATGATGTATCATCATGGTTTAATCGTACCTATATTTGAAATAAGGTTGTGAAATAAAAAGTACCTTCTGGGAAAGCGTGCTCCATCTTAGGCCACATCTTCACTTACCTGGGATAGTGGCCAAACGCTCGACCATTTTCAAATAAAAAAAAAAAAAAATAGAATGTGAAATAGCGCTGGGTGAATTAGGTTGTATTATAATACAATCCAGTCACTTCCCCTAGGTTAATTTAATTTTAAATATTTAATGAAATAATATAAATAATTTAATAATCTATATCTTCTATAATATAAAAATGAATCGCAAAATGTGTTGGTAAGCGCATAACTCAACAACGCCAGGACCAATTTGGACAAATCTTTTTTTAAAATGTTCGTTGAAGTTCAAGGATGGTTTTTACGGCGAGAAAAATATGATATTTGACAAATAAATAAATTTCCCCGCGGGCGACGCTGCGGGGCGCAGCTAGTATTAAATATAAATTATTTAATATAAAATAATATAAGTACAGTAAACTCCCTCAACTGTGTCACATGTGACGTCCTAAAATATGTGCAGGACCTTCACTAGAAGATCTAGTGAAGGTCCTATATCGTTCACATACACATGTATTAAGTCATATATGTCATAGGCCCAAACTCTAAGCGCCATCTTTTCAGTCTGATCGAACAACTTGTATCATTAAAAACGCCTCAAGAGATAGGTTTCGTAAGTTTAAGTTAAGTTAAGATTCATGTTCTGAATAAAAATGTACTTAGACATTCCCCATTAGCATCGCACGATTTTTATTGAATAATGTTGAATTTTTTTGCTACTGATAGAATATTTTTCTATTCAAATTTTAAAACACATTCCAGTTTCAAACGAGTATGAAACAATAACTGCCGGCCCAGGTAACGTTCCGTTGTAAAACGCACACGGTGCTGTCAAATGCGATAACATTTTTTCTATTTTAGATAGAAACGAAACGTATTGCTTTTGGGCTGACAGTAACGATTATTTCAGTAGTTTTATTTGTTTTATGGTTTTGTACGTGAAATTTGGCAACGTATGATAGTGGAACTAAAGTGTGTTGATTTTTGTTATTTTTCTGTGAATATTAAAAGAACGCAAACTTTGCTACATAAACCGATTGGAATCAGAGAATTTGTAAATAAACTGTTCATAAATCGTCGCCGTCGTGTCGCGCCGCAGCGTAAAAATCGTACCCCGAGGGATACTTTTAATTGATTCCCTGAGGGGTAGGTACGATTCTTACGATGCGACCACTAAAGACTAAAGAAACCTACCAGAAGGCAGGAAGGGCATCAGATATCTTTTAATACCTCAACTGCGATCAAACCTCTTTTGTTTTATAGAGGCATGTTCAGCGTGATGTAAGTAGTTACCGGTTAATCTAAATGAAAAATTATTTGTGAATACAACAGATATTCAGAATGAGTACTTATAGCGCTATGGCGCCCATTAGGGAAGGCCTATGTCCAGCTAATATAGTGGATAATATGTGGAATAATATATTGTGATGATAATTCAGTATGAACGTAAATTCGTGTAATTTTTTTATCGTAGCCAAACAATACAAATTAATTATCAAAGCTCAGCAGATTAATCCAGGAAAGCTACCTGACGAACGAAAGTAATCTCTACCACTTAGCTGTTGTTTTTGCGACTTTTTGTGTCGTTATGAGTCGCACTCGGAGCCACAAAAACGGCCATTACGGCACAGATGTCGCAGTTCCACCGTGGCTTAGTGCCGAACGCTTTTTGCGGAACATTGAGCTGTTTGATTGGAGATAGGTACGACTTTATGTCTTTCTATCATTTGCGTCGTATCAAACGCCACGCAAATGTCTTGTAAGATTTGGTGTGTATGAGCTTGTTTCATCAGATGTCAGAAACTTTAGTTATTTAGGCTTACAAAGCACATAGACGATTTTATTTATTTTAAATTTATAAACATTCTATTTTCTATTCTATATTTACCTTTATTACTAAAAAACATACTTATTTTCTCCACTTGTGGAAGAAGTAAAAGAATTGAATAGAATATTTTTTAGTTTTCTACAAAATAACACAGAAAGACTTTATAAAATTAGACTAAACTTATAAAAGAAAACTTAAAGAGATACAAATACTAATAATAATGCTATTTAGATAGGTTTCACATACTGTCAAACGGATTTATAAAAATCCTTTAAGGCATTGACCGAACATAGAACCTCCATTATACGTACTCCGTTAAGAACTTGCAGGGAGCGATAAAGCGAAGGCCCACTGCGTGCGTGCATCCAGTTAATCAAACGTGGTTCGTTCGATCGACGACTTCCCAAGAGATGCCCAAACCCATGCCCTTGATCGGATATGGGCAGTTATAATAAAACCTACTACGCTTGGCTTGCGACGATTGAGTTTGACTTCTTACCTCACTTATTAGACTGAGCCCATGTACTGCGAAGAAAAGTAGGAAATTGGAAAGTATGTCTCTAGAACATGTTTTCGTATAGATTCAAGCGTCCAACATTCATAAGTCAAAACAAAGTCAAAATGCTTTATTTCCTTAAGACTTTACAGGACACTTGGACACGTCATAAAATTCGTGTTATAATTATTTAAGTCATAATTATTTAAGTCTAGTATCCATAACACAATTAGTACCTATAATACCTAAGTATAAATGTATAGGAGAAAAGGAATTTTATACGAAAATAGCAACAATAAGTAACCTATCTCATGGAAGAAATACATATCATGTGCTTTTTTAAACCCAATACCACTGTTATCTTTATAAAATACTGACCTTATTTAAATTAAAAGTCCTTTCTCCTGTTAGACAACAGGAGTCGAAATCGTAAAACAACATTATAACCCGTTTACGACTTTATATTAAAACCACAGTCCGAAGGCTGCTCCATACTAATACTACAAATGCGACTGAAAATCTGTCTGACTCCTAAATCTGTTAATTTTTCACGCCTAAACGCTTCAACTATACTGTGGCGCAGCGAGAAATAAAAAATATTTATACATATGCCTTCGGGAAAACAGCTCGAACATAATCGTTTTGTCAAAAACAAGAACCATAAACCACCAGGAAATTGTCTAAAAATTGTTTTTTGTTTTTGTAAAATCCGTAAATACGAGTATATAAATATTATTCTAAGTTCAAAATTGGAACTGCGCGGCCTTGGTGAGGATTCAATTTGTGTTTAATTGTTCACACACGAGTAAAGCCACGGGCATAAAGAAGTAAGCGCATAAGTCAAAACCGCAGATAAAGCCCGGTATCCCAAGAATCCGGCAACATTGTTCAAGTCGTATAAAATTTGGCAAATTGCGATGTCCCACCTGCGCCGTTACGTGTGATGACCCGCGGGATACAAAGTTTTTACCATTAAGCTTCGAATACACGGTGCTTTCAATTTTCAAACAAATCTGTTTTGTCGTTGGAGATTCAAAGAGTAACAAACCTTTTTTTAGCTGGACAATCCACACAGCATCAGCTAGCTCCAAGCTAAGTAGAACTTACTAGATGACTGATATACTTAATACAATACCTCTAGATAGATGATAGAAACCTACAAACATGCATACAATCTTTTTATTTATTATTATGCAAATTTTATGAGTAAGTGCTCTGATATTTTCCTGTGGCTATTGAGTACCTATTATCTGAATAACTGAAGAAAAAAAACAGCAAACGGCAAATATAGTGCAAAAAAATGAGATTCATAAATAGATGGGATAGACTGTCCTATTCATTTAAACGTTTGTAATCTCCCATTCATCTTTTTTAGAATTTATCTTCTGTTTTCCACTAACGAGTAGGTAGTGTAGTACGGTATATGTCCAGGTACTAAGGCGATGCTGCTAAGCAAGCTGTCATACGGACAAATCTGACAGATCTATCAAACCACAGCCGGTGAGTGCGAGAATCTGTTTACCCTATCACCAGCAGCCTTCGTCCACACTTCTACAGTAGACGTGTGGACGAAGTACAATGACGAAGTTCGACGACAGTGGACGAAGGCTGGTGATACTGGTGGAGTTTGTGGAGCTGATGTATCCGTTATTTTGTATGTCACCGATCTTCAGAACCTCACAAAACACACTGATGTCTATCAGTGTCAGTCAATATTGGTCATCACTGTCTAGTGATGACCAATATTTATCGTCTAGTTCATATCTTCATCAACGACAGACATATTTTCAACAACTTTAGTCTGCCGCGAGGATGTTTGAAAATAAAGCCGACACAGTTTTTTGTGACTTCAAGACTTTTCAACCGTGTATCAGATCGTTTTACTCTCTGTCGCTGCGCCTCCCTAAATGTAGATGCTTTAACAGATAATGTGTTTTGAGTTCTCGATGTTCTTTATGTCTTTGGCAGAAAACAACCTCTATCGCGTCACATGGTTGTCATGTAACTTAATTGAACACAAAACGTGTTTCTGGACACTGGACGGGCTCACGTGCTCACGTGGGTGTAGTTTGCCCCGTAGTTTTTGTTATTTGAAGAAGTCACTTTCACTTTCTTAAATTTTTTATAATTCACTGTGTTTTCATCTAGTGGAATCAAAAAAATAGAATTTTATGTTATTCAAGTTTAAACATTCGGCGTCGCATAAGTACTGAGATCTGAACTCACTCTGAACAAATCTGCAGATCATACCAAAAAATTCCCGACGCGGGAATCGAACTAGCAACCTCGCAGGCGGACCTTCGCCCGGTTCGCCACCGACATTGTCGAATTACTCCTTAGCAGTCAGAGAAGCTATAATCAATTCCCAGTAGTTCTGTGTACCTACAGCAAGGGCCCGTCACAGTTATTTTTTAAAGAATACAAATCCAGCCTTATTTACTGAGTGTATTTTTAGTCCAGTGCAGTTTTTGCGGTAATTCGTTGTGTGTGCGAGCTGTCATTGAAATCATGAAGGATAGTGGCGTTATATCTTCTGGTGGAATAGGGTTGTTAGCGTCTAAGAAAATAAACATATGTCTAAGGTAACGAACATCTAACTATCTTACTCTTACTATTATAATAAATGGGTAAGTCTGTGTGAATGTTTGTTATAAGTAATCTCCGTAATCACTTAAGTTATTTAGATGAAATTTGGTACGTAGATAGTTTAAGACCTAGAATAAGACGTAGGCCAATAAAATTTTCTCAAATTAACCTCTGAGGGGGTTAAATAGGTTAGTAAAGTTTGTATGGAAAATTATTTTTCCTTGGTTCAATTTACTCAATACTCGGTATGAATAAAGTATGAAATAAATAGTTAAATAGTTATTTTTATGTTCACTAAATAACCCCTAGGGGTTGTGTAATAAATTTCTGAAATTTGTATGAAAAAAAATCTGGTTCGCGTGCGAATCCGCGGGGCTCATCTAGTTCTAGTTCTAAGAGAATGAATCCACAGTCCATAGTCAGTTGCGATACTTCTAGGTGCTTGCAATTTGCAGGCAAGTTAACTGTTTCAATAGTATTTACAAATTCTGATTATTTCTTTAATTTAACGTAACATTATTTTTTTATTATGTAGGAACTGAATTAAAATGGTGATTCAAACTATCACTGTCTATCCTTTATTTGTTATAAAGGATGATGCTTCTCTCGAACTGTATGTAATCTGTCGCTCGAACTGTATGTAGTCTCTATCTCGAACTGTATGTAGTCTCTATCTCGAACTGCACTTTTGCGTAGCTGTCTACCGAACCCGCGTGCGAAATTTACTAACTCACCGGTTAATTTAGATAAATAAACTTTAATACTATTCAAATAGCCTACAAAAAAAGAATCTTGTTTTATTTTATTACCTATTTATGTATCTGAATGTAAGCAAAATGTAAAATTATTATCAAAGAAAACATTACTCGTAGAAACAAATTATAACTAGTATTTACAATTGAAAGTGAAATAATAAAAATAATGCTGAACATTCCACACAGCACCGCACATCTAGCCCCAAGCTTGTGACATAATTAGTACATTTCGGAGACAAATTTTTGTTTTTTATAAAGAGTCAGAATCCCAGATGAATAAAATTCCTGCAACAGCCTAAGTGGCACAACCCTAAGGAACCTACAACGTCACACACGTAGAGGGGTACCTTTACGTGTGTGTTCACAGTGAAGGTACTAATATGTAAGGTGAAATACGTGACGTGTTTATGTGACGGGCGGACGGACTATTCACTCATCATCTCGGGATCTCGGGTAATGCTCTCATAATTAAATCTTTATTAACAACGAAAACTTATTATACACTACTTATTATACTTATAAACTTATTATAATATATGTATATATTATATAAATAAGTAATATATTTATCATAAATATTTAGAAGGATAGGTATTTATTATGTTTATTGAGTCAATATTATTTTATATAATTATGTATGTTTATTCTAATAATTATGTATTGTTTATAATGCTATTGTACACTTCCTCTACCTTCTACATCGCCTCTCCTATAACTCTAAGGTTTGCTGGAAGAAAACTCTGGAAAGGTTAAACTCGCCTATGTACATTGTACATACCCTATTTTATAAGTTCATGTTTTGTATGTATGTGTGTACAATAAAGAATTACAAGAATTACAATCAAGGAATAGAAAAAGTTACAACAAGTATATAAATTGAAACCATTGAACAAACTGCAGACGGTTGCAAACAGTCTAAAGGTGGCTCAATTGATCTATTCATAATTACTAAATTAAAATGGCTTTTGCGGCTTTGAACTCTCTTTTCCGGTAGTAGCTTATATTCTGGTTTGAAGTAAATCCCTGCTTTATTTCATTAAAATTTGTTCAGCTTTTGTATGGGTAGACTAGCAAGATGACTATAGCAATGGATTGTGATACAAAATATAGGCAGACTCTTGCCGAAAGCTTTTTTAAATAGTAGTAAAGTTAAATATCCTCCGGCCTGCGGTCAGAGGCACACAGGCATTAAATAAAACAAGTGTTTTGGACCAGTTACTGGATCAATAAATAAATAATATAATAAATATAATAATACTCGCTTATACAATGTGATTTTTTGAACCTTGATCAAACGAAATGTGCGGATACACGACACATATTTATCGATAAAAATCGGGATAAACAAATTATATGTTATTTATCTCAAAAACAAAGCAGTTTTAATATTTTTTAAATAAAAGACTACTTCATCTGGTTTTTTCTTCGTTTCTTTTTGAGTAAATGGTGTATTGTATTCAAAGTAGTTTCATTTGAAAGCTAGATAGTTTACCTAGCTAATAAAATAAATAAACCTACCAAAGACGAATAAATCTGAGTGTTTTTTCTGGTCTTTTTAACGTTCAACCCATTTAAACTCACTTTGAGAATGCATCCTCACTCCCTATCATGTAAAAGGTCCTTAAGCATAGTTTACTGCTGCTTACATAAATTATTACTCACACCAAGTTTTATGATTAATATAAACCGAACTGTTGGCCGAAAAGTCGTCGTAAACATAGTTTAATTTTGATAGGTTCGTTAAATTGTGGTTTTTATATTTATTATAGCCACAATCTTGTTAGATTTCAGTACCAGTGTGTCCGCTAAGCGAACAAAATTGTAGATTCTGTGCAACTTTGAACTTTCCCAATGGTTATTAGTTCTTTCATTGTTAAATCGACTTTGGCTTTTAGCGGCTAACGCGGTATTTATTTCTACTGCCGTTTAAATGGACGAAAAGTGGACTTCAGAAAGTTGGAATGGTAAGGATTCCCATTCAGAGCAATGGAGTTGAAAATGTTGGACGAAGTTTCGAATGAATAGTGATATAAAGTCCTAAGAATTATTGTACCAATGAATTATGGGACCAAGAGAAGCTACTGTGGGCATTTCAATAAAAAATAGACCAGGTTCCTCACGATAATAAATCGTCGACAATGTAACACTAAGGTTTTTTAATGATTTATATAGTACTTGATGAAATTGATTTGTCCAATTTCAAAAATTGTTTGCACGCCTTCTAGGGGTATTTTCGTAAAAAAAATACATGTTTAGTTATTTACTTTCAGTTAATTTACTTATACCGATTTTTGAGTGAATCAAACCAAGGAATAATAATTTTCCAAACAAACTTTACCTTCAGACTTTATTTAACCTCAGAAGTTAAAATTTCCAAATTTTAATATCCTATGTGTTATTCTAGGTCCCAAACTATCTACATACCAAATTTAATTTTAATGAAACAATTGAGATAACCACAGAATAAAAAATAAAAATGGCCTGCTGTATGAAAATGAACTCACCAACGGCTAACGCGTCGCTTCGGTAACACGATATATTTAGCTTATGATCTCCTCTGATATTAAAAAAAGCTTCAAAATAGTCAAAAAATATTGAGCTTTACATATTTGGGTAAAATAAATGGTTACCTATTTATAAGATTCAATAAAATTTTATCTAATTTTAGGTATTATTCTACGAAAAGCTACGTATTGAAAAGCGCTGACATGTGAAACGAAGGTCAAAAAAGATAATTACAGTGAGATGTTGTCGACCCTCTAAACCCTTTTAAGTTATGAATATCACACAAAATACCTACTCGAAGTATTTCTTTGAACCTCTCAAACACAAAAGCTTGAAGAATCTTCGTTAAACAGAAGGATTTTAATAAAGCATCTCAAAAAGGCTTTTACGATCCTAAAGTTATTACTGATTTAGTAAAGTTTCTAAAAGTTTCTGAGTGCATGAGTGCACATAGGTATCTAGTGATCTACAGTACCAAGTCGAGAAAAGTAAAATGGTGGTGGTGCAAGCAAAACGAAGACACTTTTGAGCGTACTCTACGGATTTTAGCTTCACATCACAATAATATAGATAAGTTTTGTATTGGTGTATGCTTTCCATTCAAAAGCGCGTTGGCAGTGTAAGGAGTACCTATAAACACTGAGTGTCGCAAAGGCTTGTTTAGAAAATTTCAGAAATGTGGTCATTGTATATCCTCTCCCTGTAATATCATGAAAAATTTTTTTTTAAATTTTTTCTTGTGTTTTGTGTTTTGTAGTACATATTTAAATTAGAAAATAAAAACAAAATAAAAAGAATATTGGTACTTTTCATTTGACCTCTAATGGGTTAAACTAATTTAAATATTTTCTATTCCTTGCTCGTAATTTTCGTTGTTAATGGTGCTGGTAAATCAAGAAATACCCGCACATTCTGAAAAATTATCTACACATCTTACAAAAATTTGTCCCGAGGCGGGAGTCAAATCCACACCGAGTCAATTTCATGCATCGCAATAGAACCTGCATACACTCGAGCACTGAGGTTTATGACACGTCTTGACTTCCTTTTTTATCCATCTCAGATACATCAATAGTCAACAACTTTGCCTATATCTTAGGCCTACAAAAAAGCAATATAAACGGCAAATTTTAAACTATAAATAATTAACAAAATAATAATATAATAAAAGAAATAAGGTATAAATTGATTTTTTTCGCTCCTCATTATTGATGACCTCAGTGGCATGGCGAGCGAAGGTCCGCCTACGACGCCGGATGGTACGGGTTTTATTCCCACCTTGAAACAAAAGTTTGTAAGACCTACAGTTATTTGAAGCGGGTTCTGGGGTTTTTCAATAAAAAAATGTGTACTTAGTGTATTGTATTAAGTACATATGGCATCTAGTTTCCATAACGCAAGTCCTGCTTAGCTTAGGGCTCCCACACAAAACTGCGATTTGATGCGATGCGATGCGATTTGATGCGATTTGATGCGATGTCACACGAACTTGATTTGCGAATTTCTGCGATGCGAATTTGTGCGGCGAACCGTTTTGTAGGGTAACCATATCTTCAATACCAAAACCATATCGTCTTTAGTCCGCCGTATTGGACGTGTTTTTAGGAAGCGTAAGATGGATCCCAAAAAGATAATTGAACCGATTTAAGCAAAAATTATCCAACCCACACAAACCTCATTTCGAGATAATCGATATTTAAGTTTGTGGCGGTATTTCTCTAGCTTTGTAATACAAAATGTTGTTATTTTAATTTAATTTAATGCTATGTAAACTCAACTTTTTTGCTATAAATAATATAAAGAATAAATTGTAATAGTTTAGTAGATAATTGGGAAAACTTGTGCCTGGATCATTATTACAAAATTAATTTTGTATGGAAAGAGCTATGTAGGGTGCAAAAATTAAAATGCAAAAATGATTCAAAGTGTGTTAAAAATTAGTCATCATTTTTGTGTTTTAAAAGACAAAACAAACAAAATTGGCCCTACTCCTCGTCCAAATCAGAATAAGGTTCATCACATAAACCATCTACATCGTCTATTATTGCAGCTTCCCTTCGGTTTCTTAAATTAATCAATGCAATCATCTGGTATCTAATATTAGATCTGCTGGCCCTGTACTTATTTTATTTTATTTATTTTTTTTTCGTTAAAGTACGAAACACACAGAAGCCGGAGGCGTGGCGGAGGCAAAGGCGTGCGAGTTGTATTCTATGGAATCCTATGAAAGCCTACACACACACCGCAGGCCGTGGCGAACGCGGTGCCATAGGAAAAACCGGCACGCCTTCGCCTTCGCCACTCCTGCGGCTTCTGTGTGTTTTGAACTTTATATACTTTATTTCGTTTACGTACTTAGATGAAATAGCAATTTTAAATATTAACTTGTCAAATCTTAACTTGTTTTATATCATCATCATCATAATCAACCTATATTAGTCCACTGCTGGACATAGGCCTCCCTTAATGAGCGCCATAGCTCCCTGTCTTCAGCTTGGCATCCAGCATCTGCCAGCAGTCTTTCGCAGATCGTCATCCCACCTGGCCGGAGGGCGTCCTATACTACGTTTGCCAAGTCTCGGTCTCCACTCAAGAACACGTTTACCCCAACGGTTGTCGGTTCTTCGCGAGATATAGCCGGCCCACTGCCACCACTTCAGCTTGCTAATTATTTGAGCTATGTCGATAACTTTGGTTCTCTTTCGGATGTATTCTTTACGAATCCTATCCTTCAGAGAAACTCCGAGCATAGCTCTTTCTATAGCTTTCTGAGCTCTTTGAACTGATGGACCAGCTTAATATTATAGTTTGAATCATTGTAACAAATTAGAACGGTTATATGTTAGGGTAACAAAAGCAACACAAAAATGATTCAAGTGGCATGAAACACTTATACATTTTAAAAAATGGTCTTCGACATGACAGTTGTGGGTTGGATCATATGGATTTTCCACATTTGTGAACATAGAGGTGTGAGTCTTTGATATGTTAAAATATACCTTATTCTGATTTCATTGGTTAAAAAAACTCGAAATTGACTAGGTTGTGGGTTGGATCATTTTTGCATAAATCGGTCCAATTGCACTGCTGTTATTGTTAAATAGATATAAAAGAAAAAGAAGATTCTGGATTCATCCATTTAATACGATTATGAACTCTGAAGGGAACTATTTTACTCGAAATTACTATGAGTTGAGAACTGAAGCAGTTTTTTTTTACAACACAAAGAAGGCGGCTCAGGCGCCGCGCTCTTTCGCTAAAGTTGTCTCAGAGCGGACTAAAAGGGGGGTCACCAAGTATGACGTAATATGACAGGAATACGCGATGCAAATGAGATCTGACGTTATCGTGCGAGCTCGCAGATATTTACGATGCGATGCGAGCTCGCAGTTTTGTGTTTGAGCCCTTAGGGCTAAATTATGCTGAGAGTTATTCATCATCATCATCAGCCCATATTAGTCCACTGCTGGACATAGGCCTAATGAGCGCTATAGCGCCCTATCTTCAGCTTGCCGCAGTCAGCATCTGCCAGCAGTCTTTCGCATATCGTCTGTGAGGATTATCCAGGATTATTTATTTATCTATTTATCAATGAATCGTGTAACACGAGTTTATCCTAGCTACGGTGACTAGTCTAGACTGAGCTCACACAGATTCAGTCTCGTTTCAATCACGAAATCTAATGGATAAACATTATTATAACTGCACCATTAAGTATACATCTTTAATGTAAAATCTCTATGAAGTAACTTAGACTATGTATAGTGTTTGAGTGTCTCAAAGTTTGCTGGAGCAAATATAACTCATAGAGGGGTTAATCTTTCAGGTAGAGTCAGCACGATTATGCGTAATTATTGCCACCTTTTTTTAGCCTGTACTGTCTCACTGCTGAGCAAAGGCCTACCTTCCTTCCTTCCACATTATTGGCACCTACTAAAAGATAATACACTTACAAATTAATTTCATAGATATATAATTTTATTCTACATAAAAATACCCAGAATCGACGAAACAAATATCTGCAGCTCGCACAAGCATTTGTCCCGAGGTAGGTTTCGAACCCGCAATCTCCAGCGTCGCAGACAGACTTTTGCTCGCACCACCACGTAGAGATAGCGCCAATTTCACACAAAGGAAGATTTAGCATAGATTAGTTTAAAGCAAAATTGATATTGAAAAAAGCTAGCTCTGCGTGCGCTACATTGTATCTGTGCTACGCTTTTTGTAGCAGTTCTACGCTTTTTGTATCGAACCACGATTCAATTTGCTAAAACATCGCTCGTTTTCATGTTCCACAAACTAAAGTAGACACAAAATCGATAATTTACTCCTTATTTCTTATATTTGTGAAAATTAATTATAGTTAAAAAATTTTTTGTAAGCCTAAATAAATAATGTTATTGATAATGTTATTATAGAAGTGCTACATTCTATGTAGACAGTTATTTTTTACCGACTGAACCCACTCCAACAAAAGGAGGAGGATATATTTTCGGCAGTATGTATGTATGATTGTTAATTACTCCGCCAAGTCGGGACTGATTTTGATGTTTTTTTTTTTGCTTTTTATAGCAAACAACCCATAAGATCCCATAAAAAATATTTTCAGGGAATCAATATGACTTGATATGATCGCGAAAATAGTTTAAGGATTTTGAAGCCGTTTTTAAGTTTTTTCGAAACAATAATAGATATAGCTTCGTTTATATTTGCTCAACAGTAGCAATTGTGTTATTAGCTATGCTAACTATTCTTGTGGCTGACTGTCTTTTATCAAGAAAACATAAAGTTTCAACTACAACGACCCAGTTACCTACCCTACAAGATTAACTATAACGATAATCATGTGCATCTACATAAACATAACAAGTTTGTGCGTACACACTTTGTACTATTTCTTGAGTATATCAATAAAACAAAGTCGCTTTCTCTGTCCCTATATGTATGCTTAAATCTTTAAAACTACGCAACGGATTTTGATGCGGTTTTTTTAAATAAATAGAGTGATACAAGAAAAAGGTTTATACGTATAATAAACCGTGCGAAGCCGGGGTGGGTCGCTAGTATTTAAAAAAAATACAAAATCATTTATTTGCCATAATAATATTTTTAGTTACACTTTTCTGGTGGCCCTCGCACGAGGCAAGCCTGTGTCGCGGGAAGCCTGGTAACAATCGTATCGTTAATGATTAATAATTATTTTAACTTGTACAGGGCAAACAAACAGAACAAAGGAAAACACTATAACAGTCTAAACAATCAATTGGGTGAAGCAAAAACAAATAAATAAATAAATCAAATCAACCTTGAGAGAAGTTAGTTACCGACTAGAGGGTATTATTATAAAACTTTTCGCAATACAAGGGTTTGCACATAATCTTACACGTGTCTGTAAGTTGACTAGGCATGAAGTGAAGCCTCGTAGAGTTTGCTATCGGTACGTGGCGCGTGCAAACAGTGCGCGATGCGCGAGACGGATTCGTGATTACTTGAGTAAAGTTTATCATGTTTGTAGCGAAACATTTTCAAATCAAACTCTTTGAACGACTTTAATTACGAGCAAAGTTTCGCAATATGTCCTCAGGAATTCAACTTGTATTCATATTTGTTCAACTTGTGTGTCTGAGCTGATTTTGATAATGTTCGTAGTACAATTTTGGTATCTAGCTGATAAAAAACAGCGAAGCTATCCGGATAGAGTATGTAGCTTTTGCTCAAAGTTTAAAAAATGTAAGTTAAAAAACATCAAAATGATTTATTATAAGAATAATAAGAATGATTTTAAGTTAATGTGATTATGTTTTATGTATGCATGTATTATTTCCTAGCTTTACTTATATCGTTAAAATTTACTGATGTGGCTAAGAGTTTTGTAATGGTCTAAAATAGTCTAAAGGAAATAAAGCACTTTAACTTCTGTTTATACATCGAGCACGATTTTTGAGACGAAATTAGCCGAATTTTATGCTTCTTCAAGGTTCTCTACTTCTATAAAAGAACTTAAAGTTAAATTTTCACTAACTCCGTTCAGTAGTTTTGGCGTTGACTCAAACATCTTACAACTTCACATAACTTTACAAAGTTTCTTCATATAATCAGAATGAAGTTGATGTCAACACCGGCAGCTTGTTTTTGCTTCCAAAGTGTAGCTTTATTAAAAAGTAGCGCAAAAAATTCTGGTAAAAAATGGGAACCTACACAAAGACGGATGAGAAAAAATACTCATCTTGCTTGTGACAAAGAGCCTAAACTTCGGCCAAATTGAGCCCAAGATAAAAATAAAAGTTCGCTTAATCACCTAAGAACTGGCTAATCAAAGAATCCGAGTTAGAATAATGGCCGAAAGAACTAAAAGGACAAATTGTCGGAGATTTTAGATAGTGAGTCTTATTTAAAAAGGAAACTAAAACTCCAGTTTCTGTTATTGCGTAAGTAACATATTTTATAGATGTTTAGATTTTTTTTATTATAATCGGCGGTATCGCGCAATAGGTGGAATTCTTTTAATGACCTAATTTTTAAGGAATAATATAATATCCCGAAAGTTATTAAATTTCGGAAAATTTATATTGAATTGTTAATGTTCTATCCATTGCGCTACAAGGTCAATAAAACAATTTCTAGTATAAATTAAACTTATTTAATTTTGTAAGTTTTGTATGTATACACAGCGCAATTCATTAATCTGAAAAAACACCACCAGAAACATATGGTAGATTAACTATATGTTAGATTTCGCCTAGAATAATAAAAATGTGACATAAAATCCCATCTGCAGAGTTCATTCCGAATGCGCGTCGGTACGTGACGCCGCTCACTTAGCAACTAATATATAATTTCACTTAGAATAAGATTCCGAGATTACGATGCCCCTTGAATATTAATATAAGCTGGAACGATTTAATCTTATTTTTAAAATTAGGGGCACGTTTTCAGTTTGGGAATGAATTTCGTGGTTTTACTGAACAATTAAAAGTGTTCGTAATCAAGTTTCTAAACTACTGTTTAACTTCTTATTGATGCTAGGGTAGCTATTTCATTTAAATGCCTGCCTCGTTGGTCTAGCGATCGCATGTGCAACCACTGATAAGGAGGTCCTGGGTTAAAATCCCGGGTTGGAGCAATAAAAGTGTTATTCGAATTTGTCATGGAGAAAAAAATCAGATTCAGGTTGGCAGTGTGGCAAAAACAGAGTTTGGTGGTCACCAAAGGCAACTTCGTATCAGGGTTGTTTCGAATATGAGCATCAGCATCCGCTGATGATCAGCATTAATTTAAACATCAGCATCCGCATTGATCGATGCTGATTTTCAATGCTGATGTTTGAGTCGCGCTGCACTACTGATATGGATAAAAATGGTTCGTCAGAAGAAGTCCGAAGAAGAATAAAAAATTTTAGATTTTTAATTTAGTTTATAACTAACTAGCTATCGCCCCGGCTTCGCACGGGTTTATTATAAGTACCTATAAACCTTCCTCTTGAATCACTCTATTTATTACAAAACAACCGCATCAATATCCGTTGCGTAGTTTTAAAGATTTAAGCATACATATGGACATACGGATAGAGAAAGCGACTTTGTTTTATACTATGTAGTGATTATTAACATTATTATTGATTTAAAAGTAAACATCATTTCAGATATAGAATTTATTATATCATGAAAAAAAACCTAATTTGGAAAAAAACTATGGTGTCATGTTTCTATTCAAGATTTTGAAAAAAAAACTGTTTTTTTTCCAATTTACATTTCTAGAGATGATGCAATAGGATCCTGAAAAACTATGTTTTTTTTATTCAGTACTTACACAAAGGGTGCCCTTGCTACCCGTTGTGTACTAAACCGTCAAAACATGCAAGATTTTTCGAGACTCGGTTTCTATTTGAAGAACCACCTACATTAAGTAAGCGTGAAACACTATGTTTGAGAGCCCGACACGCACTTGGCCAAAATCAGCATCAGCATCATCATCCGCTGATGTCAAGATCAAAAATCAGCATCCGCTGATGTGTCTTATAACCGCATCAGCATCCCTGCTTCGTATCTTTTCCTTAATTAGACAAAATGAAACTACTACAGATGCATTAAAAAAAATCTTAAAATGATAGGATAACAAACTGTACGTGTGAATTTTGGAAATTCTTTTGTTTTAACAGAATTATATGATAAAATAAGTGGGGGCGCCACTTTAGGTGCTGTTTGCGCCTTAAGTAACTTTGCGTGAAAAAATAACAAATATCGGTTTCGGTTTAAAGACATTTATTCTCAAAAAGACACAATGTCACTTACATGAGAACTAAGTTACCTAATATAAAATAGTTTAATTTAAAATGTAGGTTAATAAAATATTAATATTAAATGTAGGTTAATATAAAATAGGTGTAAATTTAAATTAAGGTAGCTCGTCTTCGTAGGTATAGATAATACCCATCCAATGCATTCAAAAATAATTGTCTGATACATATTTTGATAGCTTTGTTTTGAATGCATTGAATGAGTTTTCATTTTTTATAATGGTAGGTATTTTATTGTAATACTGTGCACCTTGGTATGTAAACATCTTTTTTCCGTAATTATTAGTACGCGGCTTGGGTAGGACTAAAAAACTTGCTCTACGAGTGTTTCGCTTTGTTATTTCGCGCTGTTTGACAAAGGATAAGTTAGTATGGATGGAGTTTTTTAGAATTTTGCGTACAAGAATACAAGTGTTGTAAATAAATAACTGATTTATGTTTAATAATTTAGTTTCTTTGTAAATTGAAGTTGTTGATGTTAAGTATGGATATCGAAATAGGATTTTAATGATTTTGTTTTGTATTATTTGAAGTTCGGCTAATTTTGTTTTCGTTGCACTACCCCAGATTTCAATTAAGTACATGAGATGTGGTTTTACTAGGCAGTTATAAATAGTGTAACGTACTTGGCGTGGAATACATCGAGCGATGTTACGGAGTGAACCAGTAAGAGCCGAGAGTTTGCTTTTGATGTGTTCGATATGTGCATTCCACGTCAAGTAGTTATCCATTCTTAAGCCCAGATATGTTTCGCTTTTTTTTTCTAATATAGGAACATTGTTAATTTTAAGTTGGTCAAATGGTGTAATTATTTTATTTCTTGCCCTAAAGATAGTATAGCATGTCTTAGCTGTATTTATTGAAAGCAGATTGTGCTGGAACCAGATGAACAATTTATTTAAATCTGACTGTGCTTGTGGTATTACGTCATTTATCGACGATCCATAGTAAAATAGACTTGTGTCATCAGCGTATAGGGATATGTGGCCATTCAAACCTAGTTCATGGATGTTATTTATGTAAATTAAGAATAGTAGAGGACCTAATATGGATCCTTGTGGCACTCCATAAGTTATAGGTTTAGGCGTACTCTGGACATTATCAATTTTAACTACTTGGACTCTATTTGTCAAGTATGACTTGAATATATTTAGGGCATTCCCTGTGATACCTATTGTTTCTAGTTTCTTAATTAATAGTGTATGACTTATGGTATCAAAGGCTTTCTTGAGATCAATGAATATGCCTAGAACAATTTTCCTATTATCTATATTCGATTTGATCTTTGTTACTAAGTCAATAGTGGCAGATAGTGTGTTGCTTTTTGGTCTTAATCCATATTGTTTCTCAAAGAAGAAGTTTATGGAGTTCAGATGGGTTTCAAGGCGTTTGTGTAAGATTTTTTCGAGAACTTTGGACAATACAGGCAAGACAGATATAGGCCTATAATTTCCGGGGTCGGTTTTTGGACCGGATTTGTAAATCGGAGTAACTTTCGCAATTTTAAGAGTGTCTGGAAATTCTCCATCATTCAATATCTTATTATATCCATAGATTAATACATCCTACATCCAAACTTTCGCGTTTTTATGTAATATTAGTAAGAAAAATGTACAATATAAAAATCAATGGGCTTATTCTGTAAGAATATTTAAATAACCAATAAATAATCTTCGGTAGAATACTATTTTTGTTTACTTATCACATAAAGAACTAACTATGAATTTATACTCAGAGAATGCCAACAGTAGTAACTAAGTAATAAATTTATATCTGTATCGCTTTCAAAGCTATCTTAAATTTAAAATGAGACACGAAAATCGCGTTTCTTTCAGAGATCTAAATACAAATAAACTGGCCAGCCGTCATGACCTCCCTAACTTTAATTTATCACGCCGTGTAGTTTCAGTACGGTGGCCACAACTTACAGTTATTTTTTATTATTTCATTTTTCAAATTTTCAGTAAATTAACAGCTAACTTAATAAGTAGGTTTGTGACTGAATACTGATCGCTAATCGTAAATTTCCACAAAAAGCGACTGAAAATAATACTTAACAAAGTTACAGGACGACTACTGACGCTTGTCTAGAAGAAATCGGTATATGTATCTTCTAGACAAACTTAAATTAATATTTCATTTCATAAAAACTTACCGCTCACTATTATTATCAGTTTAGTTGGAGTATTCATGAAAATATTTTTATCAACCTCGCTGGAAATAACGTTAAAACATCCGCATGATCTTATCAAAAATGTATTATTTACTAAGCTCTTTCTTTGGATACCTTTTGGACAGATAAATATAGTGATACAACGATAATAGTTTGTAATTATTTATTAACCAAACTTCTATTAGACTTCTATTAGAAGAACTGGACCGAGGACATATGCATAAAGCCATGGAAGCAGCTTTTTCGCGGGAAAGGCGACAGACAACAAAAGCAAACGTAATAAGTTCAAAAAGTTATCGCTTTATTATCAAAATGTACGTGGACTCCGATCTAAAACAAGTTTGTTTCGTAATAATTTAAGTTTACATACATCTGATCTGATCGCACTCACTGAAACATTTCTAACGACTTCTGTCTACGATGGAGAGCTTTTTCCTCCTGGATACACAGTGCTACGGAAGGACCGCGAAGGTGACACCGGATGGGGCGGGGTTCTCCTAGCCGCCCGCTCTGATATTATTCTACGACCTATTTCAAATATAGATGGCCTTACGCGCGAAATGGAGCTTCTAATTGCTCACGTCTCGTTCAAAAATATTAAATTTATTTGCTGTGTTGTTTATTTGCCGCCTAACTATAAAGACGAACAATATATTAATGTTTTAAATTGTATTGAGAACGTACTATGTAAATATTCCGACCAAGATATAATTATTACTGGAGACTTTAATTTAAATTCATGTAGCGCTAATGTTAAGACTAATTTTGACCTATTTTGTGAAACATGCGATGTCCATCAATTTAACGATGTTGTCAACGAATATGGTGGGTTGTTAGACTTGGTGCTCAGCAGGATGGATAAAGAACACCTAAAGGTCGAGTGTGCCTCCGATGCTTTGGTTCCGATTGACAGATACCACCCTCCACTTCATATTGATTTCCTGCTCCCTCGTTGGTGCCAGAACTCTCCTACTACCATATCTCAGGGCTCTGTCCATCGCTCTCCACCCGTGAAAGAGTGGAACTTTCGTAAGGCTGACTTCCATAGACTCTATAGGTCTCTAGGTGAGATCGACTGGAGTGAGCTTTATAGTGAAAGTGATCCGGACCTAGCTACTGAAATCTTCTACAACAAGATGAACAGATGCCTAGACGAGTGTGTTCCCCTCAAGCGAAATCCAAATACCGCATCACGGAAGTATTCATATCCGAGTTGGTATACGCGGGAAATTATACAGCATTTACAATATAAGTATTTTCACTTTAAAAAATTCAAGGAATTTGGGAAACTATTTAATCAAGAAATGTACAAGTACTATAGACAGTTAGTTAAAAAGTTAATAGATACGGCTTATAAAAACTATATAACACAGACGCAGATTAATATAATACGCGATCCTTCCAAATTCTGGCAGTACGTCAAAGACAAGCGACAAGGTAGACCAGCCCCCGAGGAATTTAAGTGGCAGGGTACGGCTGTTGCAGGCCAGAAAGCAGCGGATGCTTTCGCAGAATTTTTCAGTTCAGTTTTCCACGTTAATGAGCCCATATTGAATGCAGAAGCGGCGCAGGCTGATGCTATGTCTGGTTCCTTGGATGATAGTAGAGTCGTAATTGAACACGTTGGAATGTCGGATATTCGTAGAGCATTAAGGCGGCTGAAACCGAGATCATCGACTGGTCCAGACGCTGTACCGGCATATCTGGTAAAGGATTGTAAAGCAGCATTTGAGCAACCCCTTCTTTATTTATACAATCTTTCACTCCAGCGCTCCTCTTATCCAAACCGTTGGAAGATCTCTAAGGTCACCCCAATCCCCAAGGGTGCATCAAACACACAAGTGGATATGCATAGACCAATTGCTGTTCCTTCTGTCTTTGGTAAAATTTTTGAGACTGTCTTAGACTATGAGATTCGCCGTCAGGTTGGTGGAGTCCTCGCCGACTCTCAACATGGTTTCCGTGCAGCGAGATCTACGGTTACTAATCACGTTAACTTTGCTGATTATGTTTCGATGTGTCTGGATTCGGGCTCTCAGGTAGATGTCACTTATTTCGATTTTAAAAAGGCGTTTGACTTAGTGGATAACGACGTTCTTCTCCAGAAGCTAGCTGCGATAGGTTTCGTTCCAAAACTCCTAGCATTTTTTGCTAGTTATCTACGGAACCGTCGCCAATTCGTCTCCATCCATAACTATGTGTCGGATAACTTTTTTACACGTTCGGGAGTTAGCCAGGGAAGTACGTTAGGCCCCACTTTGTTTTTACTGATGATTAATGACCTGCCATCTGTTGTCGTCTATTCTGAGAGTCTCCTGTTCGCCGATGACCTGAAACTGTATACAGCTGTGCGTGAAGCGGATGACTGCTTGGCACATCAACGTGACATTGACCTTGTTGCCAAATGGAGTGAAACCAATCACCTATCATTTAACACCTCCAAATGCAAAACCATCACCTTTACACGTCGACGCTACCCCATTGTGCACAGTTATTTTTTAGCAGGTGCCCCTCTTGAGCGTGTCCAGACCATACGTGACCTTGGACTAGTGATGGATCCTAAGCTCAACTTCAATGCTCATATACAGGGTATATGCAAGCAAGCTTGTAAAATCCTAGGATTCGTGATGCGTGTAACCTGGGATTTTCCCGATTTACGAGCAGCGCTGATTTTGTACAATGCCTATGTGCGCAGTCGTTTGGAGTTTGGAGCGATTGTTTGGGATCCTCACGAGGAAAAGTACAAGATGATGATCGAGAGGGTCCAGAGAAAGTTTGCACGTTACTCGTATAAACGCATGTACGGGTATTATCCATACCTCTACCCATCCTCGTTCGTCTCCGGTATGGTCGGTATGGACACTCTACACTCGAGGCGGAAGCTCCTCCTTCTGATGCACTATCTAATGGTACTCCGTGGGGGAGTCGACAACCCAGCAGCCCTACAGCAGATGGGCCTTGCCGTTCCTAGACGGCACATGGTGGGCGCTGTAGGAGCTGTCGGCCCGCGGCGCCGGCCTGCGCTGTTCGCGCTGCCACCCGGATACCGAACGCATGCTGGGGAGAGCGCTCCCACCCCTAGAGTACTTAAGCTCCTAAATGAGTTTATCTCCTCAACTGACTCCGACGTTTTCTTTGGCAGCATCGCTAAATTGAGACATTCAATGCTCTCTTTCATTAATTGTACTTTTTGACCTTTATTTTATTTTAATATTTTGACTATATATCGAATAACCTTTCTTTATTATGACATTTAATTTTAATTTTTTTGTTTACTATTTTGACTAACGAATTACCTTTTAATTGTGACTTTTAATTTTAATTCTTAGTGTACCTACTGTTTTATGTTTTATATAATATTTTATGCAATAATATTCAAATAATAGAATAATGTTTGACGTTTTGGAATATTATAATTCTGTAAGTCAAGTGTGAATGAATAAATAAATAAATAAATAAATAATAGACACAAAATTTACTCGTAGTTGCTACATGCTAGTTTAGGTTTGTTTTTCATTACTTCCAGCGGTGGACAAACAATTAAGCGAATAAAAAAATAAAGGTGTCTTATTTCTTATACTATTTTAATAATTATTTAGAGATACGATTTGACTTGTCGAAGTGCTTATTTTGTAAGCCTTAGTAAATAAAGTTATTAATTTCTGGTTTCTGATAAAACTTTTAAAATAGTTATTAATGCCAAAGTCATGTTTCCAATTAAAAAAATAAATGATGCTAACTGCAGACGGTTGCAAACTGTCTTGAGGTAGCTCTTTTTTTGCCTTTTTTTAAAAAAGGGAACTGAATATAAATGAAAATTTAATTTAAACTCCAAAAGCAAATGAATCCAGTTACCCGTGAATCATGCTCACAGCAGCCGAAACGCCCTCCCTATGTATAAAGCACTGATTTAATCTACAGAAATAAATGGTAACAGAGAATTTAATTTTTAAAGGTTCTTACAGAGACTTACAGAGGTTTTTTGCTACCTTGAGCTCTGATCTAACAAGACTGCAAATTTATGTTCTCTTTATCATAAGAACAAGTAAAATAAATATATGTTGGACAATCCACACAGCACCATCTAGCCCCAAAGTAAGCTACTCAAAGCTTGTGTTATGGGAACTAGATAACTGATAAATATACATTACATTATATACATAGATAGATGTTTTTACTATACATAGAAAACACCCAGACCAACGGAACAAATTTCTGCAGATCGTTCACAAATTTGTTCCAAGGCGGGAATCAAACCCGCAACCTCCTGCGTCGCAGGCGGACCTTCGCCCACCGCGCCACATCTCTCGTCGCAGTATTTATTCTTATATGTAGTTTTACCACAATCACATCTGATGGTAGGATCAAGTTACTTTTCTTCATAAAGTTTGGGAAGCCATAAAATGATAGTACGTTTCAGTTTGGAAGGTATTCTGTTCCACAAGTATTGTAAAATCTGTGGTTCCACACTTTTGTGGATTTTTCTTTGTGGTAGTTTTTGGTAGTAATCTTATTTAAATATCTATCTAACGTCTATGGTTGTTTTTATTTTATTTGGGTTTTAGTTTTTGGGCTAGTTTTTGTCCTTAGTAGTATTAAACTTTTTATGAATTATTATACCAAAGGGAGCGCACTGGGTTACTTATCAGCTACCATCTCGGTACAAATAAATATATCTTAAATGTGACTGTATAACAAACAGACAAACTTTCGAATTAATGATCTAGGAATGAAAATTCTTTATTTGCTCGTGGAAGCAAACATGCGATTTGTTCTAATGCATACACAATGCATATTGCTTTTTTCATGCTTTTTTATTGTTCTATGTAAAATTGTTTATCAATGTCATAGACAAAGAAATAAGTTTACAAACTTTTGGTATTTTTTTCATATTTTAAATCTATGCATCAGAGTCAACCTATAATTTTTCATTTTGTAGAAGCATAGATAATAAAATCATGTTTTGTTATAATTTGACACAAACTGGCAAATAACTTGTAAACTAAATGCAATTTTGCAATGGAAATATAGAAACCGGCACTTCATTAAAATGGGGGAAAAACCTATAATATGGGTCCCATCGTTTTCATCTACTCAGGTAAGCTGTTTCTTTAACTTGTCATGACCATGGCCATCGAGATTTCATCATGATTTCATCGTCAGACATGGTTTTTTAGTGGTAGTTTATTTTCTAAATTATTGCGTATTTAATCAATCATCCTCAAAATATGATCCGACGGCAGATAGATGCAGTAAGCTACTACCAATAAGTATAACCATTTCATAAGTCTCTAACTTTGGTTCTGAACGGTATAAGAAAGTAGTTTCCTAGAAGATATACCAAACATGACTTGTACACAATTTGTACACAAAGGTATGTATGTATGTAATAGAGTTTACATACAGACGAGAAGAGAAATAGTAAAGAAAATATGGATGGAATGTGCGAATGCAAAGTTACAAATGTGAAGCTTTAGAGACGACGATTGATAGTGGAGAGCTGTGGAGAGTGGAAGAGGAAAACATGTTGTGCTCCACTAGTGGGACAGAGAAGACAAACTGGCCTGTTCAACGTTATAATGTTTTTCAACAATATTATGGAGTGAAACAAAATTACTCATATACCAGATAGTAGTGCTGCTGTGTTTTCATCATTCTAATGTGAACCAAAGCATATTCCTGACTTTCACCAGTACTGGCTCGTCTCTATAAGATATTATTTTGCCTATTTTTGACAATTTCAGTATAAAACTCGAGTCTAACACGATTGCAACAACTGAAATAAAAGACTTGGCTTTTATAGCGTAAATTGAAATCCCATTTAGAGAAACTCGAAGTGCTTATTTACTTCACAGGGCTCTTAGACACATCCAATTATACATTAATATTAATTATTTATAATTATTTTAATATAATTATTTGTATTAGTTTAGTTAAACCAGGTTTTTAGGTTTTCGCGTTGGACAAAAATTTGTCTCAAGCATTTTTATTTACTAAATAATCTGCAATTAAGCTATCTAGATATCGAGCCTTTTTAAAAGAATAGTTTTGATAATTTGTTTGTATTGACATACTTATAGTTGATGCATCTCACTTGATGTTTTGTTGTGGTAGCGTTTAGATTGAACTTTAACCTTTAACTATGGACGTGCGGTCTCACAGTCCGCTTGCAGTTTGTGATTCTCATGCTCTCCTCTTCCTGCGTATCCCACACGTATGCCGGCCTCAGTAGCTTCGGTTTTTGTGGCAAAACGACCATTGAGAGTAAAGGTTATATCGCCGGGTGAATGTTGCATGAGTAATTTCACTTTATATTTCGAGTGCGGCCTGTGAGACCGCGCGTCCACGTTTGTGTTATAAATAGATGCTAACGGTGATTTAATTTTTTTCCGAATTTGTAAATTTAATTGTCAAAAAACGAACTACTAACAACCGCGGCAAACAAATATCGAAAGCAAAGGACGACCCACTCTTATGTTGGTTATAAACAACCAAAATGTCTACAATACTCTAAGCTTCTATGCAAAAACTGCCTATAAATATGACCAATTAGGGCCCTTGTCGAAATTTTTATGTTCAGTTTTGAGAAGTTGCTGCTAAGTTTTTTATGGTCTTTGGTCTTTATATTTTATTGTAAAATAAATAATCTAAACTGACAAAGTCATTTTCCATTGAAAAAAGACATATAAAATGATCTCAAGCTAAAAAACCTGAAAAGTTCCTTTGATTGTTATATCGTTAGATTGTATTTAAAATAAATGTATTTTTCATTAAAATTACATCTTAAATTTAAATTTAGTAACTCTTTTAAGGGATAAAAACAAAAAAATGATACAATATTTACTCATCAAGATAGAAACCAGCCCGTAAAGATAGCGGTCTGTGAGGCCGCACGTCCATAGTAGTGTAAGAAAAATGAAACGTCCATAGTTAAAGGTTAAAAGAATAAACTTATTTGTATAGTCTAGTTGTGGGCATAGCGAGGTTGCATTTATATTTCTAGTATTTATATTCTATAGTAGCGATAGGTAGGTATTAACGCTATATTTAGGGAACCAATTGAAATTTTATTGAGTGTGCAATAATTTTTCATAAAGATTTGACATTATGTTTATATCTTGAATTTATTGTTTGAAATACTGACGAGGAGCGGAAGCTAAAATCAAGTACAGAGTATTGGCTCTACTGGTTCCCTCTTATACCTTCTAACCGTTTTTCATTGATACAAGAACATTTATAAATAGATAATCATTTATTTCCGTCTATAACATTTTTTTTTAATTTTATTACGTGTCCAAGTGTCCTGTAATGATCTTAAGGAAATAAAGCACTTTGACTTTGATTAACATTCATAGTTTAACTATAACCGTAATACTAGAAATATATATATATCTAATATATAAATAATAATAACGTGAAATAAAATATATATATTATTAACGTGCTGCTAAAATATATTACGCAACACGTGAAAAACCGGTTGTTCAATAAATTAAAAACAAAGTTATAAAATACACTGTGAGCTGCAGTCCAGCAAAAAGGCTCAACAACAACATATCTCAGAGCATAGACCTCGAAGACCAAACTCTGATTGAATGATTAGTCCCGAAAGTCTTGCAGAGATGTTAAACCTGGTTCTTTCGTTGCAGAACGGCCTGCACGCGTAAGAAACCTCCTCTTCTCAATCGTTTGTTCGGTACAAGTGATGGAGGACGCCGCAGGCATGTACTCCGACCAGTACACATGGCGGAGGGCGAACCTAGGACACGATGTACGTTCAGAAAGGTTTAATGTCTCTATAAGTAAATATGTAAATGGCTTTGCTAGAACTGTAATAGCTGGCTGTGGTTTAATGTCTCTACAAGTAAATATGTGAATGACTGGACGTGGAATAGCTGGCTGTGGTTTAATGTCTGTGCAAGTAAATACGAAATTGGCAAGACGTGGAATTGGTGGCTCTCTGCAAGTAAATACGAAATTGGCTAGACGTGTAATAAATGGCTGGGGTTTAATGTCTCTGCAAGTAAATACGAAATTGGCAAGACGTGGAATAAGTGGCTGAGGTTTAATGTCTCTGCAAGTAAATATGTGAAAGGCTAGACGTGTAAAACCTGACTGTGGTTTAATCCCTTGCAAGTTAATACTTAAATGGTTGGACTGGACAATGGCAGGTGTCATCTTACAATACTGGGTCTTACGCATTCCAATTCTTTCCACAAAATATTTTTGGACAACCTCGTCACCACACAAACAACAAACGGGCAAATCCCCTAATTTTGAACGGATTCTAACATCGGACATCGCTTGTAGGTAGCGATGAAACTAACCTGTGCTAAGCAATAACTTTTGGTAGCCACGGTGTACCTTACCAAGTGAAGCACTAATAGTATTGAACTCCAGTCAGTGTCTGTTAGGAATCAGAATGCTCTGACGTTTTAGATCAGGTTGGTAACTTTCTCTGTCAAATGTATCTCCTCCAAATAAGGGAAATGGTAACACATTTCGATCAATATAATAGTGTTTTAGATGTTCAGAGTATTCTGCTTAGCTCTAGCTCTAAGCAGAACGTGTACCGTTCTGATGAATAAATTCTAGTGAATTGATATATTTTCAAACAGCTTATACAGACTTAAGAAATGTCTAAGATGCATGTATATGTAATGCTTTCTCACTTTTAGTTTTTATGTATTCTTTTATTTTTAATCTTCTTTTTAATTAGTTTTTTGCAATTTATTAAATTAATTATAGTCTTTTCATCACTGTTGTAGTTGTAATTGATTTCCGATCTGAACCTGTAACTGTGGTCACTCTTGAATGTATTATTAGTTAGAGCTGGCCTTTGTGCATGTTCTGGTGTACACTGCGTTGACGCAATTTTTTTAAATAAATTTATAAATAATTTGGATACTTACCATATTGACTAATTACACGGGTGAACCGCATAATTCCCGTTCCCGTAAAAAATGCTGGATAAAGTATAGCTTTAGTGCTATTCGAGACTACAATCTATCTCTGTGCCAAATTTCATACAGATCCGTTCAGTAGTTTTTGTGTGAAAGAGTAACAAACATTCATCCATCTATCCATCCATCCTTACTTACAAACTTTCGCATCTTTAATATTAGGAGGATAACTGCAATGTTTTATGTGATTGTTTCAGTTCACCAGGAGTGCAGGGCAAGGAGGTTACGGCGATCCTGCCTCGCTTATGAACGTGTTCAAAACATGGATGCGAGCTCACGAAGATGCACAGGTCACTCTTTACAATAGTCTATATATTTCACATTTAATATTATCATAATAGTATATCACTACATATTTTAAAACAAAGTCGCTTTCTCTGTCCTTGTGTCCCTATGTCCCTATATCCCTATGTCCCTTTGACTGCTTTAGTCTTTAAAACTACGCAACGGATTTTGATGCGGTTTTTTTTAATAGATAGAGTGATTCAAGAGGAAGGTTTATACGTATAATAAAACCGTGCGAGGCCGGGGCGGGTCGCTAGTACTATATATACTACTAAAATGTAGTAATAGTGTAGGTCTAGTTTGGCTCAGTCCGCGGTATTTCGTCAAGTATTTTAGAGACAGTAAGATGACGGTTTTGGATTCCACTTGGTACCGCTTTGTATCAAATGCCGCGTAGGTTTGAACGGGCTGGTATTCATACCTATTTATATTACCTTCAACATTAGGGTATTTAGATAGTTTAGTTATAAATTTTATACCTACGTCAAGAATTTAAGTCGACGCACTGGGATAATATTTTTCAGGTTGAGTGTCCCACTATACAAACCAGAATATTACCGTTACAGTTCACAAAAAGTGTGATACGCAAAACCTTTGATTTATTGGTTACTAGGTTTGCACGCAGCTTCGCATATATATGTTAATCTAGGTCTAGTAAAAATTAGTAAATATACCCGATCTGTAGTTTGTTCATTATTTTGACGTAAAAAGGAAACACACATACATCCATAAAAAATTCGCATATAACGGTAGTGTGATTCACAGGTGATGATAGCTAGTGTCCTGATAGTGGTGGGTCTCTGGTGGCTCGTGAGGACGGTACTCTCGCTGCTGATCAACCTCCTCTGTCCGATACTGGTCGTTCTGCTGGCCGTGGTGAGTCTGCCTCTAACTGATAGCTAGTGTCCTGATAGTGGTGGGTCTCTGGTGGCTCGTGAGGACGGTACTCTCACTGCTGATCAACCTCCTCTGTCCGATACTGGTCGTTCTACTGGCCGTGGTGAGTCTGCCTCTAACTGATAGCTAGTGTCCTGATAGTGGTGGGTCTCTGGTGGCTCGTGAGGACGGTACTCTCACTGCTGATCAACCTCCTCTGTCCGATACTGGTCGTTCTACTGGCCGTGGTGAGTCTGCCTCTAACTGATAGCTAGTGTCCTGATAGTGGTGGGTCTCTGGTGGCTCGTGAGGACGGTACTCTCACTGCTGATCAACCTCCTCTGTCCGATACTGGTCGTTCTACTGGCCGTGGTGAGTCTGCCTCTAACTGATAGCTAGTGTCCTGATAGTGGTGGGTCTCTGGTGGCTCGTGAGGACGGTACTCTCACTGCTGATCAACCTCCTCTGTCCGATACTGGTCGTTCTACTGGCCGTGGTGAGTCTGCCTCTAACTGATAGCTAGTGTCCTGATAGTGGTGGGTCTCTGGTGGCTCGTGAGGACGGTACTCTCACTGCTGATCAACCTCCTCTGTCCGATACTGGTCGTTCTGCTGGCTGTGGTGAGTCTGCCTCTAACTGATAGCTAGTGTCCTGATAGTGGTGGGTCTCTGGTGGCTCGTGAGGACGGTACTCTCACTGCTGATCAACCTCCTCTGTCCGATACTGGTCGTTCTACTGGCCGTGGTGAGTCTGCCTCTAACTGATAGCTAGTGTCCTGATAGTGGTGGGTCTCTGGTGGCTCGTGAGGACGGTACTCTCACTGCTGATCAACCTCCTCTGTCCGATACTGGTCGTTCTGCTGGCCGTGGTGAGTCTGCCTCTAACTGATAGCTAGTGTCCTGATAGTGGTGGGTCTCTGGTGGCTCGTGAGGACGGTACTCTCAATGTATGTATACAAAATGTTTTATGATGCATTATTTTTATTCGTATTCGTGACACGTACAATTGTACCGCCATTAAGGAATGGATTCAACACCGTTTTAAACATTTGTTACTCTGATACTCTTTCACAATAACTATTATTGAAAAATAAATAAAAGATATCCCTTTGAACCCCTTTATATTTTCCATTTATTATTAATAGCATACTATACCAAAAAGGTCCCTGCCTATCATTTTTTATAAACACTTTAATACTTCTATATTTTGTCATCTTTTGTTTCCATTGGCCGAATTAAATAAATGCCCACACGATAACACTATAGCAATAGATCTCAGCACATACACACTGTGTACCAGGGTCCTTATCCTGCTGACCAATTGCTAAACTATGGCAGTAGAATTATTTCAGGACCACCACCGAGTTAAACTGCAAATCTGATTTGTGGATAGTAAAATGTTTTTTGTTTCCTTTCAGATCTGTGTCCCACAGCTACGCAGCCCACTGCTGGGCCAAAACTACCCCGCCTTGGCCAACATGCTCAAATGTATTCTTTCAAAACTAGCAGAGAACATTCCAAAGTAGTAGTCAAAATAATGTAATAAAATGCAAATCTCCGTGAAATCAAAATAAATGTCGTTTTTTTAAGTTATGTTTTTGATTATTTGTATATTATATAAAAGAGGAGAACAGTTTTTTAGGATGAATAAGAAATCAAATATCAATCTATTAAAAATCGCATCAAAATCCGTTACGTAGTTTTAAAGATCTAAGCATACTTACATACTTAAGTTACTCTGATGTACAATGTATTGATTTTACAATATAGTAATTTAAAAGCAATGATCTATCTATCTCCAAGGACAGACAGACAGACAGCTGGAGGCGACTTTGATTTATACTATGTAGTAATTTACCTAACTACACCAAACTACGTCATCAGTTACCTGTATTCGTGTATCCGACAAACTGATCCATAGAGAAACACCCCAGGTCCCGAAATTCACGCTTGAACAGGTAGAAAGGCCGATCGTCGGACAATGATATATTTTCTCTGACAAATTGTGGTTCTTTTGTTGGATGGCCTCATGAATAGTTTCGAGCATGAACGCGGGTATTCACACACCCTATTATTTATTGAACTAGAATGTTCTAGTTATATACGCTTTGTCCGCGGCTTGGCTTACGTGGTACGACCCTGGGACTTGGATGAACGAACATTAGCCTATCTATACCCTCAGCACAAATACGTCCACTGCTCGACGTAGCTCGTCCAAACAAGAAATGTTTTGTCATAATCACAGTATATAAACGCTTAAGTGTTTTAAATTATATGAGAAAGTTGCTGAACTTTCTCTTTCAGGTTCGCTTAACTATAATATGGATTCAATCGTATTTCTTTCTGTTAAAATATTATTTACACACCCACCTATTTACTTATCAGTTTATTACAGTAGGTAAATGGACAAAAATGTGTGTAATAAACTGATAAGTAAATAGGTAGTACCTACAGCTACACAGCGAGCTAATGGCATCAAATGTCCTATAAAAGATTTGTTATAAAATATTATCCAAGCAATATCTTCTCGTGAGCTCGAGTTTATACCGTCATTATAGTGAGATAAGGTACAAAATGAAGTAGTAAATTTGATCGTAAAATGCTTTGATATAAATGTATTTTCTGGTTGATCTCCACGTACGAAATTACTTATAAAATGTTTAAAACGTTTTTCTTTTAGCGAACTCGTAAATGGTGATTGTAAAACTGTAAAAAATAACTTATTTTTCAGTTTTCCAAATGGAATAATACCAGCGAGCTTATAGGTTTCATCTGAGCTATATGTTGTATAATACTACTTTTTAACATCTACACACTCATGGTTAAAAAGTATGAATGTTTGTTTATTCAACAAACATTAGTAAATCCGTTTAAATGAAACCGTGTATTTTGAAAAAGAACTTGTTTTATGTGATTCATTGAAATGAAATATTCTTTGAGTATAATAGTTGGATAAAGCCCAGTTCTCTGCAGTAGGTAGGTACTTCTGATATAAAAGGCAAATGCAAATAAATAATGAATGAAATCAATTAGCATCATCAATTTCATTCATACTGAAAACGTGTACTTTATCTACATACAGATAGAGCTCTCATTACACGCCGAAAGATCAAGCAAATAGGTATATCCGTCCCATGTTTCCACCAAAAATTAATCAAACCGAAAAATTCACGAATTTTCCGAAAGGCAAACTAAGCCAACTGAAAATTTCAGAGTCAACTGGCACCTTGTTAATTGGCCCACCTGAAAAACTGTCCATTGCGACAAAAGGTCTATTGTGTGTAGAAGTGCGGAATACTTTGTATTGTGGAGTTATTTCTAATTACCAATATTTTCAATATTCATTAAGACCAGGTTAAGACAATGTATTTTGAGTAGTTTTAGATTTGCCAAAAGAAGGCAAACAGAAGAATTATCGTATATAACTAACAAATTATAAATATTTATCTGAATAAAGGCTTGAAATGAAGAAATAATATAATGATGTTCGACAATCCACACATCATCATCATCAGCTCTAAGATAAGCATAGCTTATGTTATGAGTACTAGATGGCTGATTTATTTAAAACAATAATAAATTTTATATAATTTTCTATTATACATAGAAAACAACTAGAATATTGCAACAACGACACAGAAACAAAAAATTTCATCAGATGCACCATTTTGTGTAACAACAAAACAAATTCCCAATTTTTACAATTTCTTTCCCCGATCTTAAATCGCTACGTACCTTTTAGCCCTGTCTTTATATGCAAAGTGAGAAACATACTACAATGGATTATAGAGCCGCTTTGGATATTATTTTTGTGCTATATATTTTCCTCCTAGAAAAAGGACTGTCAAACAATAAGCATAGAACCATCTCATAGTGTCACTATCGATTTGAGAGGAGATCTCTCATAGGATCACGTCCACGCACGGTAAGCCCTTGTAAGGGTACGTTTATATGGTGCTTAAAGGAGAAGTATCGAGGTGAATGTAAAATCTCACCAGTTTCTTAAGCAGGCGAAAGTTCAAAATTTGTTATACTCGTACCTTTGCCAGGTAACAAATACCAACCCACTTGGTTGAAGTCCACACATCTGGCTATCTTCTTCCATTTACGTTTCTATGGTTTCAGATCAAGTGAACAACAGCGAGCAAAAGCGAACAATTGGGATTTGACGATTGGTACCGCATGTTCACTCGCTTTAGATGTTGTGTCCATACTAAACGATCGCATGTGAACCATAGCGAAAGCCGGTGATGGAGTACGGCCGAAAGCGATCGCCATGACGTCTACTTGTTCGTTCTCGTTAATTTTTTGGCTTTCGCTCGCTCTAGTTCGCTTGGTCTGGACCCACCACCAGAGCTCACTCTTTTATTTCATAAATAATTTATCACACAGTTCACCACATCGTTCGCCCACTGTTGGAAACAGGTCTCCTGTTACTTTTAAATACCGCAATACTGCTCTTGAATAAGTATTAGTTTCTATTTATCTTCGACTTTACCTTGCCTATTTTTAGTAAAAACACCTAAATTTTCGCTTATTATAGGATACCTCGAAAATCCCCAATGATGGTCATACCTGTCTATCTGTCCGATTTATCTACCCTCATCTCCTCTTGTATTTTGCACGTTTCACTCCACCACAAAAATAAGGATACACCCTTATCTTCAGATAAGGGATGATTTTTTGAGTCACGTACCTACCATGAAACCTTCTGGAAGACAAATACCCAGCTGATGAATAAAGAGAGGCATTTATAATAGAACCCTCAGAGGGTTAAGGTATTCTGTGCTTTCGGCCATTTTGTAAATTAACTTTCTACGTTAACCTTGATGCGCGTATTGTTTTTGATTTTAAACACAAAGATTTGTGTTTAAAATCAAAAACGTTGTTAAAGCATTTTTTGATTATTTTCTATGATATGTTACGATTTTGATAATTTAATATAAGTATTGATTTGATAATATAAGAGTTTAATAATAAAAGTGGATAAACTACACAGCATCATCCAGCCCCTGAGTAAGTAGAGCTTGTATGATGGATAATTAGACTAGACCTACTAGATAATTGAAACACTTCAAACAACACAGAAATACTGCGTCCACTGCGACACAGAGTTTCGGTTGTGTAATATCTTGAAAAGACTCTTAATTTGAGAAGTTTTATTTCTAGACGTTTAGGTATTTCTATCATTTCAAGCGCTGAAATTTTGGTAGGAAGTATTTCTAAGCGATACCTACATACAGGCAACTTTTAATCGCGGAAAAAAAAGCGTTCAAGATCTCTAGCAGAAGTTTATAAGATATTAGGTCCTTACATATGAAATTGGCGTTTTTCGTACTGGCCACTTTAATCACAAATTTCTCCTCTTTGGTAAGGAATTCCAAATTCAAATTTGTACAGCTATAGACTCATGTATTTGTGCTTCGATGATCGTCATTCATTTGTTTTTTTTCTTCTGTTTTTTTCTGTTTGCGTCACTCATTTTACAAAATGGAAAACTTAAAATATCGCATTATCTACGAGTACGAGTTCCGCCGTGGCACTAGTGCTGCGGAAACAACTCGAAGGGTGAATGATGTGTATGGCGGTCGTGTTGCAAAAGAAAACACAGTTCGTTTTTGGTTCCAACGTTTTCGTTCTGGAAATTTCGACTTGCAGAACAAGCCCCGTGGACGGCCTGAGACTCAAGTTGATAATGAAGAGTTGAAGGCTATTGTGGAAGCGGATCCATCGCAAACCACGTCCGAGTTAGCTGCAGGCTGCGGTGTTAGTGATAAAACTGTTTTAATTCACTTGAAGCAAATTGGGAAGATTAAAAAGCTTGAAAGGTGGGTACCTCACGAATTGACTGAAGCAAACCGGCAAACGCGCGTCGACTACTAAATTAGAAGAGCTTCAATTGGAAAGTCTAAGACATCCTCCGTACTCCCCGGACCTTGCTCCAACAGATTACCATTTTTTTCGAAATTTGGATAACTTCTTGCAAGGGAAAAAATTCAACTCCGATGGGGCAGTCCAAATCGCCTTCAAAGATTTTATTGATTCCCGTCCGACTGGTTTTTTTAGTAAAGGGATCAATGAACTACCTATAAGATGGCAAAAGTGCATAGAAAATAATGGTTCATACTTTGATTAATTAAATATATTATATTAAAAAATATTCGACTTTTTGTTCCTCCCATACAAAACGCCAATTTCATATGTAAGGACCTAATATATGGTATACTACGTATCGAATAAAAATATACATTTTCGAGATACGTGGTAACAAACATTCACACACTTTCATATGTTAAAATTGGTTTATTGGCTTCAGAACTCAACGCTGCTACTATGACAAAGATCAATCTTTGTCATAGTAGCAGCAAAAGCCTTCGATAAGTTCCCATTGTTTTCAATCTGAGTGAAAATGTAAAATAATTTAAACTTTTTATGAAGTTTCAGCGAAGTTTAATCCAGTTAGAAGCCTTGGTTTCAAAGTGCGGAAAAGGAAGGTACTTATAGATGATTATGAAGTTCGCTGAACATTTATTGAATATTTTAAGGAAATTGTTTGGGACATTAATCAAAAACTTATTATCATTGATACAATTCTGAGAAATTATATTATACGAGTTTACTTGCGTGCACAAACAACTGCATACTAGTCATGGAATTATAATTAACAAGCTTCTGCCGACGGCTACGCACGCATTGTTAAAAAGTAAATAAATAAATAATATCAGATAATCCACACAGCACTAAGGCTGCCTGTCCATTGACGCGGAGGGAGGCAGCGGAGCGGAGAAACGAGGAAATATTAACCAATAGAATTGTCATTAAATCTCCGCTCCGCTTTTTCATGCAATCCTATTGGTTAATATTTCCTCGTTTCTCCGCTCCGCCAGCTCGCTCGACTCCAATGGACAGCCCCCTAATGGCCCCTTGCAAAGCAGAGCTTATGTTATGGGTACTAGATATATTGATAAATCTTTGATATACAAACTTAATACATTACACAACATAGAGCAAGTAGCACATAGATACATATACAAATTCGTTTGTTTTTGAAAAAGTTAGTGAGAAATTTTCTTCTGTGTTACCTAACTACACATACCAATGTTATTCCGATTCAACAAAGATCTTTCTACTACTAACCCACTCTTTGACCAGGTAACGAGTGCGAAGGTACGGGCAATGACTTGTATGTTCACGAGTTGGGCATACCCTTTGGGGGCCAAAATACCTCCCTTCATATTATGTGAAGGTTAAAATAAATTGTAAACATAAAATTAAATCGAGGCTGCATACGATAAAAAGTCAATCTAAATAAACCTCATAGGGATCTTATTCACTCCATCCTACTACGCGACTGCTAAATGCGAAAGTTTGTAAGTATGGGTGGATGGATGTTTGTTACTGTTGAATTTTTTTTTATTTTATCCCGGAATCCGCACGGGAACGGGAATTATGCGGGTTAAACCGCGAGGCGCTGCTGGATATCACTACATAGTCACTACATAGTATAAAATAAAGTCGCTTTCTCTGTCCCTATGTCCTTTTTCAAAAGTCAAAAGTCAAAAGTCAAAGTGCTTTATTTCCATAAGACCTTACAGGACACTTGGACACGTCATAAAATACATTTTATAAATAATTAAAACTAGGAAATAAAGAGCTCACTTTGATTTTTGTTCACTTTAATCTTTTTAAGGTAAAGTAAAAAAAGCGAACAGAAATCTTTATGGGCGCTCCACATTCACACGAGACGTTCACACAAGAATCTCCGGAGAATCTTCGCGAGAACTGTAGCGCGAACTTCTTTGGGTACACATTCTCACAAACTTCTCAAATAAGGGCGCTCCACATTCACACGAGACGTTCACACAAGAATCTCCGGAGAATCTTCGCGAGAACTGTAGCGCGAACTTCTTCGGGTACACATTCTCACAAACTTCTCAAATACTTCTCGCTACAGTTCTCGCGCTCAATGACGATGACCCGCGCTACTAAGAAACATGCGAGTGTGGAGTCAATACACGTTCTCGCCTGTTCTCACGTTCTCGCGCTCCTTTGTCTCGCGCCAAAAAACCGACAAAAAGTGGAGAACAGCGCGAGAACAAGGCGAGAACGTGAGACGAATACGCGAATCGCTTCCACATTCACGCTTCTCGCCTGTTTCACGCGTTCTCACGAAGTTCTCGCGTGAATGTGGAGCGCCTACGACAAAAAGTGGAGAACAGCCCGAGAACAAGGCGAGAACGTGAGACGAATACGCGAATCGCTTCCACATTCACGCTTCTCGCCTGTTTCACGCGTTCTCGCGAAGTTCTTGTGTGAATGTGGAGCGCCTATTACCTTGTTAGGTTGTTATTTTTCGAGTTGGAGCAAAACTCATCCCAAGCTTTTTTATCATTTAAATAATCAGATACTTTATAGTAAGCCTTTTTACAAAGAATAGTTTTGACAGTTTGTTTGAATTTATTTACTGATAGTTTTTGCAACTCACTTGGAGTTTTGTTGTAGAAGCGTATACATTGCCCTTTGAAAGATACATTAACCTTGTTTAGTCTAGTTGTAGGCAAAGCTAGTTTATTTTTATTTCTAGTATTGACATTGTGTATATCGCTATTTTTAGGAAACTTATTGATATTTCTACGAGTGTACAACAGGTTTTCGTAAATATATTGACATGGTACTGTCATTATGTTAATTTCTTTGAATTTATGACGGAGGGATTCTCTGGGACCCATATTATAGATTGCCCGAACAGCTCTCTTCTGCAACACAAAAACGGTGTTAATATCTGCAGCATTCCCCCACAGCAGTATACCATAAGACATAATACTATGGAAGTAGCTGAAATAAACAAGTCTAGAAGTATCTACGTCCGTAAGTTGACGGATTTTTTTGACTGCATATGCCGCAGAACTGAGCCTTTTTGATAGCTTATCTATATGTGGGCCCCATTGAAGCTTACTGTCTAGGGTGATTCCTAAGAATACAGTACTTTCTATAATATCTAACGTTTCTCCTTTTACGTTTATATCAGCCTTAACTTGTTTCACATTAGGTAGAATAAATCTAATACATTTCGTTTGATTTCATTAAACAAAAGATTATTGACGCTAAACCAGTGGACAACTTTTGAGATTGCATTATTCACATCGTCGAAATTTGTTGATTGTCTTTTCATTTTAAAAATTAAAGAAGTGTCATCAGCAAACAATACAATCTCGTGATTATTCTTTACAATATCAGGCAAGTCGTTATTATAAACTAAAAATAGGAAAGGACCGAGGATAGACCCCTGCGGTACACCCATAGTAACTACAGACCCCGAAGATCGTTTCCCATTAATGTCAACTCTTTGTATCCTGTCACTTAAGTAAGAAGAAAGAAGAGCCAAAGAGGTGTCATTCATTCCATAGTGATGCAGTTTCCTGATTAATGTTCCATGATGTACACAGTCAAATGCTTTTGACAAGTCGCAAAAAATGCCTAAAGCATCTTGAGACTTCTCCCAAGCATCAAAAATATGCGATACCAACTCTACACCGGCATCAGTAGTTGACCTGCCTCGAGTAAACCCGAATTGCTTACAATGTAGCAGGTCATTGCCATTGAAATGTTTAAGCAATTGGTGTAATATAAGTTTTTCAAAAACTTTGCTAAATGTTGGCAGTACTGATATTGGTCTAAAGTTAGTGGGGTCAGACCTACTACCCGATTTAAACAGTGGAGTTATTTTACTATGTTTCATTAGATCAGGAAATACGCCACAATCAATAGACTCATTAAATATGAAAGCTAGATCTGGTGCTACAGTTTCAATTAAAGGTTTAATAATTTTAACGGAAATGCCCCAGAGATCTGCAGTTTTCTTAATATTTAAAAGTTTAAAAACCTTAACAATATCTTTTTCATCGACGTGGTTGAAATTAAATTTTTTTTCGGATTTAGGAACATTATCTATGAGTAAAGACTCAGCGATCACTTGAGAAGAGTTTAAATTCTTTGTAGTAGAGATTGGAATGTTAGTAAAAAAGTTTTCAAATGCTTGCGCTATTTCAACGTCGTTTTTGATTGAGCAATCATTTATTTTTAAGTTATAATCATTAACATAGGTACTAACCTTTCCAGTCTCACTATTTATTATTTTCCATGTGGATTTAATAACATTTTCGCTATTTTTAATTTTCGAGCTTATATAATTTGACTTTGCTATCAGACAAACTTTTCTAAACATTTTTGAGTAACTTTATCTTTGAACTCTTCGCTAAAATTGTATTTTTTTTCACTATATAGTTCATACAACTTTTGTCTACTCTTATGAATACCTACAGTTGCCCACTCACTAAATAAAAGTTTATCAGAAACCACAATCGATCTGGCTGTAAATATGGAATTGAATGCAGAGGTAAATTTCTCAAAAAAACTGCTATATAGCTCACTTGGGTTGTTATGTGAGTAATTAGGTGTTGGTTTTGAATTCCAATTTGATTTCATACGTTCAAATCGATGTGTGGTTACTGGTATATATGTTATTTTCCTTTTACAACTATTATTTTTCATCTGAATGTTGATTTTTATCATTTGACCTAAGTGGTCTGATTTTAAATTACTTATTACATTTTTACTAACAATTTTATCATGTAGGCAAACAAAAATATTATCAATACATTTTGCTGAGGTTTCAGTTATTCTAGTAGGTTCCATAAATAGCGGCCTCAGATTGTAAGAATTAAATAAATTAGTCAATCTGCTACTGAGAGAGTTAGCTTCTAAAAGATTAATATTGAAGTCTCCACATATTATGAGATTTTTACTTGAATTTGATAATTTAAATAACATATCATCTATAATTTTTTCAAATATTTCAAAGGAGGCTGATGGTGGGCTGTATACACTTACTACAATACTTTGCTCCAACTCAACACATGCTAATTCAATGTGGCTTTCAACAGACATACATATTATGTCCTTACGGTCTTTGAATTTCAGTAGTTTATTAAGTAATATTAAAGAGCCTCCACGAATAGCATGTGATCTGCAAAAAGAACTACCAACTTGGTGGTTGCTGAAGTTGAACATGAGCTCATAGCTTTTCAGCCAGTGTTCTGTTAAGCAGATAATGTCAATATCAAATGAGTTCATGAACAATTCCAATTCTAATAATTTACTTCTTAATCCTTGAATATTTTGATGCACCAAGTTAGTAAACTTTGCATTAATTTTACAAATTTGTTTTTTCTTTTGATTGATATTATTTGTTTTTTTAAGGCAAGAGACTTCCTCTATTGTCTTTATTTCTAATTTAAATGACTTGGAATAATTTCCAAGGTCTTGGTTTGTAAATTGTTACAATGCTCAAAAGAAGCATTAGTTATAGCCAAGTTTTTGGCTGTGGTTTCAAAATAATAGGATAGCGAAATTGCTATCTGTCTTTTGTAAAAATTGGAAAGGTAATAATTACCTTGAGTCAGATAATATTTTTTATTAACAATATTGTTAATATCAATCAAATGTACATTATTATTGCATGAAATAGTATGCAATGTCATATTCAACTTATATCTAAGCTTATTTTCAGAAAGTGGCAAGCTGTCGCTGTAGGGGAATGTGAACATCACAATTTGTCTTAAATTTATAGAACAAAGTTTGTCCATGTACTTAATTAGGTCAGATTTGTTCACATTACCCCTATTACCAATGCATATTATTAAGTTTGATTGTTTATCAAAAGTTTCAATATCCATTTTCTGCATAATACTATGCAGAGTTGAATTTTGATAGCAATTATTTATTACAGGATGTTCCATACTCTTATTTAAGAACTGGCCCATGTTTTTTCCGATTTCATCGCAGTACATTATTGTTTTTATACCTGAGCATGAAGTGCAGAGATCCAGATGGGATGCGGCTGACACGGTGCTGTCCGGACCTGAATGGTCAGAGACTGGGCCGGGATCACAGCAGCCGCAGCCTTCCAGAACTCTGCCCTCCAGACTCACCTGGCTTCTGAGTAATGCATCCATGGCCAGATTGAGTTCCCTTGTTTGTTCAGTAGTTCTCTGATAGAGGCTGATGTACTGCTCTAGGGAGTGCTCAGCTTGACCAAGTTTACATCTCAGGTCTTGCATGTCTGCCTCATATTGAATTTGATTATAATTAAGCTGTGCTGTACACAGGTCTAATTTATTTACAAGTTTTCTTTTGTATTTTAGTTTGTATACAACATTTTTCTGGTTTTTTAATAATTTTTTAGTTTTTTCTATAAACTTACTTATTTTAACATATTTTTTAAACTTATTTTTACTAAGGTTGTGTGTGTTGTTGATGTTTTTGCTGCAAGCCTCCACATTACACACTGAGTCATCTTTGGTTAAATCAATGGTTTGCATAGTGTGTAAGTTGCTGCCCGCAGCATAAACTTGGCCCTGGGATGGTTGAGCGGATATCAACTCATCAAATAAACTTTGAGTTTTCGCGGTGGCAGAGCTATCGGCTGCTTCCTCCAGCTGGGTGATGTGGTGGTGTGTGTGGTCCTTATATCCCTATGTCGCTTTGAATGCTTAAATTTGTAAAACTACGCAACGGATTTTGATGCAGTTTTTTTAAATAAATAGAGTGATTCAAGAGGAAGGTTTATACGTATAATAAAACCGTGCAAAGCCGGGAAGGGTCGCTATATATAGGGATATAGGGACTTAGGGTCAGAAAAAGCGACTTTGTTTTATACTATGTAGTGATAAATAATAGATGTAGTGTATTGATATTACTGTCTTACATAGGTTGAAAAGATATCACGCGTTTTAAGCATGATATCACATCACCATATTTTTTGTGTTTTGTACTTGGAACTGCTTAACGCATGGGGCTTAAACTAATCAGAAAATATTAAATCTAGGTCTTTTATTACATTTGACTCAACGCCCTGAGAAACCTCGTGAGGAGTTCTGGGCAAAATATTGTGGGATTTAGCGAATACGGGCCCAAAGCACGAGTGTTTGAACGAGCCATTCTTAGTTAACGATGCGGTTAAATTAACTAACGGTATAAAAACAAGCATAAACCTATCTACTTAACCGATTCGGCTGAGTTTATATCGTAAACTGGCACTAACTAACGTAATGCAGGCAAACAGTCTTAGGGACTAGTCAGTTTCAGAACAACATTCTAAGAAAAGACCGCCGAATCACTTGTTCCATTAGGCATACCACTAATCAGTAAATCAATAAATTTATTTCTATAGCCTTACAAAATAAGCACTTAGACAAGTCAAAATTCAAACTTTAAATAATTGTGATCGGTACCCATGGGGACATTTTTTTCTTTCCGTGGTTCACCTCATGATAATTGGGTGTTCTAAGGGAAAAAAAATCCATGGTCCACCTTAGTTCACCTGGCTGTACCGAGGGCATTGTTTATATTCCGTGGTCCATCTGTATTTTGGGCATATAAACTTTTTACATTTCCTTCCTACTAATATACACATGTTGGTATAGCGCATTAGTTTATGAGCGGACCCATGATGAAGGCTGTATGAAATTTAAAAAAGTGCGAGCGTGAGCTTTTGGTTTTTGATGTTCTTTTTCTGGTAGTACATACATCTAACGCAGCTAATAAACAGCAAATAGTAAGATCATGATAATCACTGAATGGAAAAGACAAACATGTAGATTTAAATGATAACTTTTGATGCCATTGAGTCACTAGGTTCAAAATATGGTGCCAGAAAACTTGAAAACCAGCTTTTGGTGTTACTCCATAAACCCTGACAACCCTCAGCTGTTGAGTGGGTAATTCATGTCCCGAATTTACGACAATCGCTTGTTTGTGAGTGCTTGATTATAATTTCGATTGGGAGGATTTCCAATTAATTTTACCTCACTGATTCGGAGCGGACCTACATCCAGGGTTTTTGAAAGATGTATGCAAAGTTGGAAGGCAAATGTAAAGAAAGAAAGAAAAAAAAGTTTATAAGACTACGACACACAAAGAAATAAAGAATGATAACGTCACGTACTTGAATTTTTTTTCTTTTAATTATAACTAACCAATTTACAATCAAACATACAATATAAACAGGTAAACTTCAGATAATCTACGGAGACGGGAAACTAAAAGAACAAATACACACACAGCTAAGCAGCTCATCCGTAAGCGGGTAGATAGAAATGCGAGTGGACGTCCGTCTTAGAGGCTGTCTTGATGCTTTAACACAAAATATAGGAGAACTATTGTGAAAGAGCGCTGGTTTTCAACCAAGGTCAAAAATGTAGTCAAATCAGAACCTTTAATGTAACTTTATTTACTAAATATGCTTAAAATTAATATATAGTTGTATTTCATCTAAGAAAACTACGTCCTAACTGGCGGTAAGTGGTTTAGGGTACCTTAGCCTTCCAACTTTACATCCATCTCACCTGTATGACGCTAAATTTCAAAAACAGTAACAACAATCATCCTCCCACACTCCACATTTTCACATTTATGATTGTTAGTGTCATAATTTTTTATCGATTTAAATTTGGTTTTAAAGTAAATGAAAGAATAGCTAGTGGAATTAATAATGAGGAAATAAATCACTTAGTTAGTTTATGCGGCTAGCAAATGACCGTTATGGCTGAAAGACTAATCAATGTACGTTCGTAAGTTCCAAAATCAAAACAAACTATGAGAGATGAATATTGTATTTTTCGAGAATTCTAGGGAATGAAAGATCACATTTTTATTTGTGGTTTTCTTTGATGGCCACCGCGATGTGATCGGCTTAGAGCTTCTATTTATCATCGGATTTAGATGGGTTTTCGGTTACAGGGTTCAGTATTGAAAGGCAAGAACGGACTTCATCCCTCGGGGTTTGATGTTTTATCTGAACCATAAATACATAGATGGCTTAGAATTTCACGGGTAACTTGTTATGATTAAACTAGTAGGTGACCGAATCTCTTCCGTCTTTCTGTTACCTTGTCATGTTTCTATACTGTGTTATGGTTGTAAAAGATGGTCTTATTTGCTACAGTCATAAAAATTACTGAAAAACTAAAAGTGTTATTTATTAAATGTGTACCTACCTTTGTGAGTGTACTTCTTGCTCGTCGGTACAGCTACCTAGTCATGGAAGATCTCTCAAATTAACTACAGATTCATAGTACTCAATACACTTTATCACTACATAGCTATGCAGGTTTTACGTAAACAGTCATCATACTATAAAATATCTGTACAGGTATGAAAATCCTAATCCCCAATAGATAAAGTAGGAGCCCTTCTTTCAGATTTTCCTTCTCTAAAAAAGTAACCTCTATTGCGTATATACAACTGAATCCGCGGAGCCTTTGACTCCATAATTGACTTTAAGCTCGTTCAAAAGGATTCTATAGGCTGCCGTAGTGTTCCCTGGGGTCACCTGTCGCTCCAAATAGGCTGCTCTAGGTAACTCGAAACCTATAGATTCACCTTATAGATTCGCAGAAGCTTTTTATAGATATAAGTATTTTACAGAATTAAATCGTTAGAATAAAATTTGCTATGGTTTTCAATGTAACGGGTGACTCCGATCGGCTTATTGGTATTATATTAATAAGCAACGCGCGAGTAAATCATAGTAGCAGAAAAACATCAGGAATATGATACATAGAATAAATTCCTAAGTCAGGTAGTTATGGTCATGTGACTTAACATACATTTTCGCACTGCTACACTTGAGTACAATAAATTCCAACTCGTTCAAAAATAGAGCATTGCAACTGCAGCTAAAATTAATGGATTCACGTCATTCAAGATAATGGCATTAGAACACGAGAAACATCCACAAATTCTCCGTTTTTAGATATGTATCCAACATAACAAAGGGGCTTCAAGTTGAATTTGAATTTTACTTTCATGAGGTCAGGATTTTACGGGCATGTCAAAGTCAGGGTTAGAAAATCCAAGGCTGAAATGTAGCCTAGAGAACCTTTTCTAGGGAGCGCTAAAAAGGTATATAGAGTAGATTTCATCAAATATTCCGATATGAAATGTTTTGTAGTCAGAAAACATGTAATATTAATTTGACAAGGGGAAACCCTTTGTCAGCAGAGCTCGCTACGCACTGGATTGTTGAATAAAATGTAGCTCTAAGCTTGCTTAGATATTGGTTTACTATTAATGTCTTTATATATTCTCGTATATATATTTCGGTAGCTATTACGGATAATAACAAGACATTGTTACTAATTGAGTGAAGCCACGAACATAAGCTTTTAGAAATAGTGTTGATAAAATTATGCAATTCGGTGAATAACGATGAGTCGAGAAACTTCATCGTCTAGCCCTCGGCCCTCAGTCTAGTGGCGACCCTGATTCATATTCGAGAGGGAATTCATACTCTATGATTTACACGGGCATTTATCATTTGAAAAAACATCTTGAATTCTAGAATGGTTTACCAGTGATGAAAAGGTTTGGCTACGGAGCCAGATTTTTTTCTGATTGAGAATTATGGCAGCGCAAAGAATGCAAAAGAGAAGATTTATGAATCACTTTATTGTTTTAGCTGAATTTTTAAAGCTCTGACCGAGCTCAAGCATAAATAATTTGCACAAAGTCAAATAAAGTTCGAAGCAAGTAGGTACTGAGGAAAGGGTTGGTTATGAATTGGTACGAGTTTTGAATCGACCTTGGAATCCCTGATCAGCCATCGGAAGTGTTGGACTCCAGTAAGAGTCTAGATGTGGTCGTTGTGATCTACCCTGTGTTTCTTACAAGTTTTTCAGACACAGGTAAGAATAAACTACATAGTTATTTGCAGCGTCATTTTGCTACTTGTATGGTCTCAAGACTTGTTTAACGACGGGGCAAAACTGACATTAAAACACAAATACTTATAACCTTAGAATCTTATAGCATTACATTTAGGTTTAATACTTTCGATGGCAATTTTACTAATTTTCCTCGTCGAAATGTCTATCGAGCATAGTTCTACTGGATTAAGTCTGGTTTTTAACACTACTAAAGGTGACTTCTCTTAAAAAAATATATACAATTAGAATGTTAACCGGCGAGCAAACCACGGATCTCTAAATTGTGAGGGGTAATTTTCGACGCCTTTGTGAAACCCTCACATGGAGATATCAGGAGCCTTATCAAGATTGACCTCGATCGAGCAGCGAGATCTTAGGCGGAGGCTGATTCCGAGATAGCGGTACAAGGTGCTCTTGAATGAGTGACTTTTTGGAATATCCAATAGTAAAAAGAACTTATCTTTCTACATTAATTGTAAGTGTCTCGAGTACATACTTTACTAGAAATGAAACCGGTTGCCATCAATGAACTTTTAATTTTTTTTTTACTTTCAGATCGAAGTAGTATTTCATCGTTCTATAAACAAGTTTAACGATTCTACCAATTGCTAGCTTGATTTTGTTATAATGTGTAAGTAAAATGCGAACCCAAACTACCGAAGAGAAACTTCCACCAAACAGGTGTCTCAAAAAAAGCCTAGCAGCCTGAATCGGAATGCGGGATTCACCTGAAAACCAGTCGATGTTTTATAATAACTCTGTTTCACTGTATAATACTATCCTCTGTGTTTGTGGAAACACGTTGATAACATAAATACCGGGTCACCTTATACAGGCTCGGCTTGAATACTAAATAATGTCATTAGAAGACGCGCAAAGCATCCCAATGCTGATCCCGAGGGATATGGCTTCTAATATTGCATTGATTTTGTATTTACATGATACTCTCCTGTTCTACTTCGAGAATATCACGTTATCTACTGAATATTTTTAATGTTTACGGTTTAGTTGACGAGTAATTTGGCTGTCTAGTGGATCTTCCTAGAGAAAAAATATAGTCAGTAACGAATTTTGATTTTTCCAAATGTATGGTACGGTAACATGAGAGACACCTTGAGCAAAAAAAATTAAACAGTTCTTCACAATTTCTCACATTTTTTCATTCAAACTCAGTCTTTTAATCTCTAAGATTTTTAATCCTTTAGAGGTACCGAATCAAAAGGGGATTAATATTCTTATTGTAATTTTTTTGCTAACTAATTTTTTTTTCGAAAATCAGTGCATGCTGTTCAGAATATCTCAAACAGTTATAGTCTTAAACAGTTATGGATAGCCTCCAAGGAACGGTTACTATAACCATGGACCTTACTGTCCCGTTTCAAAAATCCACCTTGTATGTATGCTCAGTTAAATTGTTATTATCTGTTGATTTTACTATGTTACCTATCGGCCAAATTATTTGTCTTATTGTTTTTTAAACGATGCTATAAAAGTATTATCTATCTTATGATAAACACCCAGGCTCAAGATAATGGGTGAATAAATGTTTTTACACCTTGTGATAGATAAACCATAATCGCCACTTACGATCAGGTGAGATAGTGGATAAGCGAAGCTCTATTCATTATCCCATTTTCCGCCATAATATTATAAATCTTTGGATGGATGGATGGATATTTTTTACCTCTTCACGCAACAACTGCTGAACGGATCAGGGTGAAACTTTGACGAATGGGCATGGGATAAATCATAGGCTACTTTTTTAATTTTCACGCAGTTAAAGCCGCAGAGCGCAACTAGTAGTAAATCAAATACAATTATGATCAGAGTGCAATGGCTTCGATTTTATTCCTTCGGTCTTCAAGCTCAATTTCTATTCATTGAGGTCAGAGATCCAAGATAAAACACGTTTCAAATATTTATAATATCTTGTATCCTAATTAAAACTTAGCTTATTTAGATTCAAATTTGAAGACATTCTCCAAAATTATTATAACTTAGTCCCTGAAAGATAATAAGCTGAAATTATTCATAAATAATTTCAGCTTTGTTGCTTATATTTGAGATGTTACTTAATTTAACTAGCTATATCGCTTTTCGTGTTATCTCGAGCGTGAGCTACGAGTAGTAGACTGGCGGGAATTTACAAGGCTACTTTCATCACAAGGCTACTTTCTCATGTATAAAGATGCTTAGATTAGGACCCTTGGCATTCGCGCCATGAGTATTGACCCCTTGAAATCGGGCCCTGGGCCTTTGGATCCTTCGGAAGAAAAGAGAAAGGGCAGCAGCCTACTTCTGTCTATTTTAACACCTCTACTGCGTTCACAGTTCTGCCTGCCAAGCGTGGTGATTACGGCGTAACTCTCGTTTCTGGAAGTCATATTCGACATTAGACTAATAGATAATGCTGGACAATCCACACAGCCATCTAGCCCCAAAGTAAGCTACTCAAAGCTTGTGTTATGGGTACTAGATAACTGATATATTTAATACATTATATACATAGATAGATATTTTTATTATACATATTTAACACCCAGACCAAGTTGGGAATCGAACCCGCAACCTCCTGCGTCGCAGGCGGACCTTCGCCCACCGCGCCACATCATCGGTCGTCAAAACATATATGAATGTTTTCATTAAGTTAAATGAATTATTTTGAAGAGATGTACTAATTAATACTTTTAATTTTCTTTTCAGACCTTTTTGACCTTTTTGTAAGCATTGTCCAAAATAAAAACCTCAATGTACGTATTTGTTAGAGGCAGAGGTAATGTCGGCAAATAAACTTAAAAGCCTTCTTTCAAAATGTTTTCTCGACCGTGCATCGGTTCACGCCTCATAATCCGTGGGGCTACTCAGAAACTAAACCTAGTTTTGATGACCTATTTTCGATCTGCCAACTTTCGTGGATACCGCTTAGAATTTGTCATAAAGTAAGATTTTCATCCACGTAAATTATCGTCGCTTGCTATGCGTAGGCAGTTCTACGAAGCTACGGCGTAGACAATGCTACGAAACCAAGGCGTAAGCCAAGGCGTCGTTGTCGGCAAATTGCAAAAGTTCGGCTACACAGAGTTTATGTTTTTTAGCATATTAATCCACATTCTCGACAGATTAAATGTATATGTCATGTAAAATAATTCATTTCATTTTATGTAATATTGATAAACTATCAAAATAAATTTATAATTTTATTATATTCGTATCGAAATTATTATTTTGTAAGCTCGTTAATTTTACTGCTAGCTATTAGAATTATTTTTTTACATGCTAACTCAATTTAAATTTGTTCGCTTTTTTCTTAGATTTTGGTGTGACAACTATGTATCTGAAGAAAAAAAATTATGATAATCTCTGGATCTAAATAGAAATTTAAAAATAATTCAAGAAAATAAAAATACTTACCAAATACTTATTAGGAGAACTTTGAGAAAGAGTGGGACGGTGGAAGTTAAATAATAAAAAGTTTCGGAGTAACCCTCTGTGGCTACAGTTTTTCATAGCACCTATTTCAGAGCTCCAGTGTAACCTATAAAGGGCATGATGGAGTTTTAGCTTCATGCAGTCGAGCACCTTAGTCGGTCCTCATAATTATTTAATGAAGCGAGGCTTCAAAATCTAAATTTGCAAAAAATATTTATAGATTAGAAGTAATGGGCAACATTTAGTTCATGAATCTTTTAAAAATCTTTAATATAAATTTAGAGTCTTTGTTATCTTCATATTATTTAAATTCATGTACTATAATCAAGTAATAGCGTACAAGATAATGTCCAAAAGATACGATATACTATTTTGGTTGAGGCGATTGTAAGACGGGCCTAGTTTTACAGTGAATGAAACTGAAGTGTCACGCTCGGGTCTGTGACGCTAAATCGTGTATACTCGGCTCCAGTCGGCAACTTCACTTTTTTTGTTGCATAGTCATAAGCATTCATTTTGTGCTTTAATCGCCCACTGCTGGGGAAAAGCTTCCATTATATTTTTTTGAATTTTTTTTTGAATTTTTTTTTTGAATTTTTGTATTTGTGTGATTTTTCAATGTGATATGGGTTTTTGCCTGAAATAAACAAATTTTATTTATTTATTTATTTTATTATTCTCTGTACAAATACCGTGATTAAGGAAGTTTTGATAAATCGTTCGAACTGTGGCACTTAATGGTTAAACTTAATGGTACGGTGTCATTATTCACGAAATTCGGTCTGTTACGTGGTTTATTAGAATAATTTAGAATAAGTGACAGTAGATTTCCTAAAACGGGACTTGAACACCTACATACAGCCTTACCACAAAAAACAAAGTCATGACTAAGACACGTGTTTAACATGGTTTTGTAGGATGACTTTTGCTAAACAACCGTTAAGCACGTGTCTAAGTCGTGACTTTGTTTTTGTGGTAAGGCTACTAGTTTTCAAGCCCCGTTTCAAATGACAACTGAAAAAGTTCAAAGGTTCTTCAATGAAAATCTATCAGTCGTGACTTGAATTCTACTAAGTAGACATTCATGATTTCTTGATGGTTTACATACGATCTGCATAAAGATAATCTTTTAGGTAGATATTTTATCTAATACTCTGACAATACTTAATAATAACTACATTCTAGAGGTACTTCCTAATGAGACTTGAGCCTACATCTTGACAACTAAGATTTTCTGGGTCTTGTGTTTTACAACAATCCTTCTGCCCAAGACAAAATCTAATACTTCTATATATTATATAATACGCTACTATAAAAGCTACTTTGTAAACTTTCGGAGGCACAGACCACAAATTCCATGATCCAAAAGTAAAAAGTTTATGAAAAAGAAACAGTAATCGGATTTTCATAAAGAAAATATCTTCACATTGTCATAAAAACATAAACCTTTCTTTGGCTCACAATAAGGAGGCATAGCACTTCGGGAATGCTCGGTTCATTCCACCAGGGTTTATCTTTGTGAACTACATGGAATAGCAACCTTATTGCTGTTGTGCTAGGGATTTTATTATGCGACCTCTTTATTTTACTCAATTCCTTTTACAGAGTTCATCATTATCTCGAAATGTTAGTTTGTGAACCATCAAAGTTTCTGACTTGCTTGTTAAATCAAACCTAAGATCAAGTACTACGTTCCAAATCAAACCATCAGCAATTCACCAGTCGGAATACCTATCATCATCATCATCTTCATCTGCCTATTCCAGTCTACTGGTGGATATAGGCACCTAATGACCTTTCCCTCTGATTAATAGTTTTCCATCCGCCACGGTTTACCTTATTACTGATTATTTACAGTTTTAGGTTTTTGGCATAATTGTCTAAGAATGTGTAACTACACAATGTATAACCACACTATAAAGTAAATTTCCATGTAAAATTTTGCCAGTCCGATACTACTTTTGATGTCGTGATCGAATGATACAAGTTACATTTAAATCTCAGAAAAATTGCATTTCCATTTTCGGAAAATAAATAATTCAAACAACTGAAACAACTGTAGCTAATTTTAACTTCGTTTGACACAACAGAAAGAAGTACCTTATAATAGCTGTTCTCATCACGACAGTATCAAGATATGTCAAATACAGGGTTGTTTCCTTGATATGGGTCAGAAGTCTCAAACGGTAAAAGATATCAAAAACGCCGGAAGGACTCGTCAGTGTGAAACAATTTCAAACCAGATACAATGGTAATTTCATTGTTTCAATATAAAATTGAGAAGATTGTGTCAGCAATGACCATTCTTTGATACTTAATAAATAATTAGATAGCATTTAGTCAGTTTTATATTTTCAAAATAGAATATTTTAGTCGAAACAATGGAAAAATTACAAAAACACAACATAATTATTATGTTTTTATAGAAAGGGAAGAACAATAATGAGGGAATGACGAAGATATTTATATCGATAACGAAATGGTAGCCCTGGAATCCCAGCCGTGGGATTCCAGGGCTACCATTTCGTTAAAAAACAAATCACTATTATTTATACTCATAAACCTTGATAGGTTTATCATAGTGTAAAGCGGCTAGTGAAATTCGAAAGCCGACACTGTTTCCTAATCCGTGGTCACACAAAAGGGGAACGTTTTCCTCATCTCCGAGTGTTTTTTGTCATGTAATGAAATATACATGTAGTTACGGTTAAGTATTACAGAAAAACTAGCGGATTTCAACCTTCTGTCTATAAACGTAAAGTATATAAAGCTCGTGTTTTCTGTGTCTACTTGAATAGTTTGGGTGAAGACACAATCCCGGACACTTCAGGCGCATTGTAGGTAAATTGATGTTTTTAAATCCAAATTTAAATCCTTGTCATAATATAAAACGTGTTTTCTTAAGTTTCGTTAAAATTCCCGCGATAAATTATCACATAAATGCGTGATGCTCTAATATTTTATATAATCTAATCCATCTCTCTAATCTTATTTGGGACAGTAAAATGTAGGTACTATGTTGAACACTTATAGTGTTCTTCAAGGGTAGCTTTAGAACAAAGTTTAAAGTATGTAAAAGTTCCAACTGTATACATTTATCAGCCTTTTTTCTACTATTAATATTCTTGAAAAAGGTATAATCCTGAAAAAGTATCTATTCTTTGTATTTATCATCATCAACTTAAACCATTGCAACGTTTGAATTACGAGTTAATTTTTGAATTATTGGGGCGTAGTGTCCGTTCTGTACAAACCTACCTATTCCTTAAAAGTAGATGAATCCAGCGTGTCGCTGAGAGGTAGAAAAAGGTTGTTACATTCTTTGATCAAATAAAGGGATGGGAGACTGCATTATTAAAGGGTGCTCCGTAACTTTATTGTAAAAACTGTTTGTTTGTCGTGAAAGGAGTTATTGCTTAGGTAGGAAGACCGGATTCTTTGAAGTCTTTTTGAGTCTTTTTTAACATGATGCTACGTTACATGTGTACCTAGCTGAAAGGGGTGTCCCACTTTTGGCTAAGAGAAGACACAAAGAGATCGATATAATGTTCTAGAATATTTTGAACCATGTATTACGAAGGTCCGCCCACGATATAGGAGGTTGCGGGTTCGACTCCCGCCTACTACACACAGTATCAGTTTTCTAGTAGACCCACAACACAAGATCTGTTTTGCTTGGGCTAGATGATGCTGTGTGAACTGTACTGAATTATATAATATTATGTACTTACCTTAGTACCTTTGCACCTTTGATGGCACTTTAAAAGGCTTTTGACCCTTTTAGGGGCTCGCGTCAAATTGTCTCGGCAATTAGCCAATGTCGAAAGGCTTCACAGAATTTGTTATGACTTTCTAATTGGGAGAAACAACTTTCAATTTTTGGTTTTGTTAATAAAATTGGAGTAATTCGTAAGTGTTTTGATAAGAAGAACAACCATTGCATATCAAGTCAATGACTTGTCGTGGTAAAGGGTAGGTATAAGTTCTTTCTTAATCATAAACTTTTGTAAAATATAAAATATTTGCTTTCATCTAACAAAAGTAAGCAAGGTCATTAAATATCTAGCTGTGATCTAGCTACATGCTGATATCAAAATATCATAACATAGACTTACGCAAGTTCGTACATAAGGTCGTAATTCCAAAACGAACATAAATCTTTAACCTAAACAAACATAAACTTAACAAGCTAATAAGCAGGCCGTAACTTCCCATAACGACGAGCAAACTTCTGCTTTGTAACAGGAAAAACGTAAATATTAGCTGAAAATTCGTGTTTTCTCGAAATTGAATCATCTATCCATTTGAAAAACATAAATTTAGAGTCGAGGTCAGAATATCTTCCATAAACTTAGCTTTGGAAAGTGTCATAGCAACGCGAATATTTCAGTAGAATAATGTACAAAATGTTTTAAATTTATTATCTTTTAGTGAATTTTGGATCTTACTTGAATATAGTAAAATAAAAGTAAAATTAATCGAGAGTCTTTCGTCATGAGCCCGCATCCTGGGGACGCTTCTGAAACATGTATTTCAATTATTACACCAAATTAGTATAACTTCGCGTATATCTCCATAAATTATTTTATGAATGATGTTAATGCTATAATCTTTATTAACAACGAAAATTACAATTAAGGAATATAAAAATATCAACTAGTTTAAACAATTGAAACCATTGAGCTAACTGCAGACGGTTGCAAACAGTCTAAAGTTAGCTCAATTGATCCATGTCAATACAAGTCGGAAGCGTCCCCAATACACTGGCTGCATTACCACGCTGTATGGCAATGCTGATGCGCTCTCTCATCACGCGTCGCATCGACCAGACGCTCAGATAATTTTGTAAAAACCCGGAGAGCCTCGGTACCCCACGGACCTAGGGTAATGTTAATGCTTGGTCAGATGTCGCCTAGTTTAGAAATAGAGAGTTTTAACCCAATCATATAACAAAAAGCGAGACATTCTTTCAACGATTAGACCTGATGTTTTACAAGTCCAGCCACGATGGTAGAAGAATAGTTTTTAGAATTCCTAATTCCTACACGACTCGACACAAGCCCGTCTTTCACTTGTCAAGAGGAGATAAGATTAATTACAGCAGGTAGCTTTGAAGTTTGAAATTGATTAATTTACTTAGTTCAAAGAGAATCTACGATATCATGTCTGACACAAGGAGTGCATTGGATGGAATTAAGTAATTTTCTAAGGTAGTTCAGAATTCAAGATTCATCATGTTCTATACACGAGAGAGATAAACAAGCTCGCTGAAAAGTAAAAAGATTCAAGTGTACAAATTTAACCCGTCACCAGAAGGCAGAGCTGAATACTGGCAGGGTTGAATTTCAAAGCTGATTGTTGACCGAACTAAAATCCTCACTCTAAGATCGCCTGTGGACTCTATTTCTATTTTATGGTCCCATAGAGACCAAGAGTTTCCACTCTAAACGACTAAATGACAACCTCGGTCAAAAATATCCTAGGCACACGTGGCAACGGTATGCATTTATATATTAAGGAGAAAAGCTAATAACCACAAATAAGCAAGGAAATCGAATACACATTGAAAAAGAATTTCTAATCTTCAAATCGGTAAAGGTCTCGTTTCTTACGGAAAATCAGATTAAACAGACTAGGTCAGATCAAATTAGATACGAGTCCATCATCAGATAGTTAACACAAAAATATTGAAAAAAATTATTGAGGATAAAGTAGGTAACGAATATTTTTTGTTAGTATTTATGATCAAAAAATTTCCAAGACATCTGACTGTAGCTTAAGAGAGGTACAGGATGTCTCAAAAGAACTTTATATCTGTAAACGTAACAAATCCGAGGAGTGCTTTGGGTTTGTCAATCAGTTACTTGGTTCGCTCATAGGAATTCCGTCACCATGGATAATAAAACCATGGAAAATAATAGATAAATATATTTGTAGCGAAGTGTATATTCTTATATATACGGTGAATCTGCAATTGAAACTCCGTTTACTAATAATTGACTTATACCCCCGGTTTAATACATCACGCAATAAGTTGTACAAATACAAACATTATTCAGAGACACTCTGTACATTATCTCTGGCAAGTATTTATTATTATCAGCATGGCGTCTGAAGCACCCTCGAGACTCATTATAAGCGGCTTATTGGTGCGCTTTGGATAGTACTTCTGCATGGTGTGGCTGTGCGTAGAGCCATGCCGTTTTTTCGCGTTTTTAAGCATTTATTAAAATTTGTTTCAAAAATAAAATACTAAACTAAGAAAAACAGCACTTGCGAAGGCGCAGGCAGAAATTCCTAATCTAGGTATTCCGAATAATCTTCTAAATTGAGTGATCTCGAACGTGCATTTCAGAATTTACATAAAAATAAAGATCGAGGAATCACTCAACCGAATCTCAAAATGATTGTTTTTAGTGACAGATAATAGAAATAAACAAAAAAAAATTGATTGAATTGATTGTATCTGTTAAAAAATTTAATTTACTTCTAAAAATAAACACCAACATCAAATTTCACGCATCCAAAAACTAATGGTCTAATAGATTAAATGGCATCACAAGAAGCACCAACTTAAAATATAAAATGATCATCATAATCTACTTAAAAATAGTCATGGCATAAAATCATAAAAGTACAAAACTCTAAAATAGATGCCATCTCTTAGTTAGAATGCCCGAAGATTTGTCTCTGCTTCTCCATTGAACTAACACAAAAAGAACAAGTACAAAGTAAACTGTACCCAGCTTCCTCAGGATAATAGCACAGATATTTTTCAAGCCATCCTTTGATCGTTGACAACTAAATCAAAGAAAGTAATAAACCCTCGGAAAATGTACAAAACTTTCAAAAGATACTCCACTCTACCACTCCTTATTAAAGGTGATATTCGCACTTTGGCAAAGGAATACCGAGCGAAGACGATCGGCCGGAAATTAATACCGGTATTAATTTACCCATATTAATACCTGCTACGGCATTTGGGTGGTAAGGAGCGGTAAATGTTACTTGCTAAGACTGGATACGATAAGAAATAATCCAAGAATACCTTGGTATTTTGAGATATTCTTCAGTAACCATGCGTGAGATGACAGGGTATTGAGATTATATGATCACATTTCTAACAACATAAATGATGAGTAACTTTACGTAGCAGACGTTAATCAGCTCAAATCAATTAAAAAGCTAAATTTTAAAATATTTTTACATTGAAAACCAACATCTTGATATTTAAGACTTAAGAAAAAACTCAATAACAACTCAGAATATTTAAGAAACTATGTTCTAGACTATTTCTGCCGTTATATTATGCAGACAGTAAGCATCAGCTTTTAGCCGCGGCTCCAAGTAAGTTTCCGAGCCAATTAGCATCAAGGTTTAAAACTACCTCAAAATTTGTGCTTAATTCGTTCAGTAGTTTTGGCGGAAACAATTTATGTCTAATTACTCTAAGGTAACACATATCCAAACTTTTGCATTAGCAGTGTGATTTTGAATAAACAAAAAGGTTAATACCCTAACTCAGTTTTCATTTTATAACCAGCTGTAAAACTTCGTCGTGACTAATGGTATACAGTGCTCGGTATCAGGCCTATTAGAGGCTTTCTGGGTAACACAATTCCCGTCAGCAATTTCCCAATCTCCTCAAGTCATCTCGTGGAAGGTGCGGCCGACTTCTTTGCATAATCGAAGGGGAATACATCAAAAGCGAAGAGAGATGTTTATCTAGTTATAGGTAGAGAAGATTATCAAAAAAAATTCTGCATAATTCACAGAGCATCATCTAGCCCGAAGCTAAGTAGATCTTATGTAATGGGTATATGATAATTTATTATATAATAATAAAATTGCTGGACAATCCTCACAGCATCATCTAGCTCCAAGCTAAGCAGAGCTTGTCTCAATGTAGAAAATACTGTTACATAAAAAATCTATGGATTTGTTTCCTTGGTTTACAGATACGTGGATACCTTCAGGGTCACCTACCAAACCTAACCTAACCAAACCTAAATGGTATAAATAAATGATTTAATTCAATATTCAGATAAATTAGTTCCATTCTCATCATCCATCACCCACTTGATCAGTTTTTACTACAGCATCTAATCTGTGATCTGATTTTATTTGCCCCTTTTTATCTTCTTTACTTCCGCCTTTTTTACCTTCGTTAACCTATTCTATCGGTAACTTAATACAATAATCCCATAGGAAAGAAAGAGCAATAGAAAATGCCAAAGGTTCATACTTTCATAGGATGGGCACTAATCTATTTGTCGACTCTAACCTCTCGCCTTTTAGCATAAGGTTCGACCCACAAATCATCCTCGCAATATGCCTGAAGTATTACGATCCGATTTGGAGCAAATGGGTCCCCGAGGTTTATCGCTTTTGCAAAGTGCACCTTGTTTCGGGCTAAACGTACATTATTATTATTTCTAAAAGGGTGGTTTATGCACAATGGATATTAACATGTTGCCATCGGTCTTAATTTTTTTTTTCCTTTTTCCTTATATGTACATGCTATTCAGGGTTCCGTGAAAAAGCGATCGTACTTTGACGGTAAGTAGCTGAAAATTTGAATACAATTATTTTAATTAGATACTATGTTTTGTAACATTGCTGAAATAATAATCAAATGTTTTAAATGAACCAATTGCTAAATCATAAATTTAGCCGTGAACAGTTTCAGTATTTATCTAATATTGTTATTTTAAGAAATGATGATAGTATATTGTGTGAGATTGCTTTATAAAATGATGGAATTATTAACATTATAAAAATTATTTTAGCTAAAATACATTTTTAAAAGATTTCGTCGTTTTGTTCAGTTGTTCCTGTGGTAGATCGCCGGCTCCAACAATTGGACACTGGTCCAACGTCAGGACCCTGGTCCAACATCGGGACGATGTTAGACCTGGTCGAACATCAGGATTATAATTGAAACTGCTGGAGAGATAAATCCAACGGACTCAAATTCGACAAGTTTTTAAGTCGTTTGAAGTTCCTGAGCCCACTATTTCTCCGTCTTAGAAAAAAGAAAATTCATTTATTTGGTCCTTTTTCATGGACTTTTTCATCGAATGCGAATCATCAGACAGCTCGATTGTAGCATAACATTTTATTGTAAGTTTTTAAGTCGTTTGAAGTTCCTGAGCCCACTATTTCTCCGTCTTAGAAAAAAGAAAATTCATTTATTTGGTCCCTTTTCATGGACTTTTTCATCGAATGCGAATCATCAGACAGCTCGATTGTAGCATAACATTTTATTGTAAGTTTTTAAGTCGTTTGAAGTTCCTGAGCCCACTATTTCTCCGTCTTAGAAAAAAGAAAATTCATTTATTTGGTCCTTTTTCATGGACTTTTTCATCGAATGCGAATCATCAGACAGCTCGATTGTAGCATAACATTTTATTTTATATATCTAATATTCAATTGCAATTGCAAATATCACATTGTGTATGTCCATACGAACCAAAAGGGCACGTTAAAAAAAACTTGTATAAAAGAAACACATTTTTTAAAATCATTCATTCAGTTTATTCTGATAATCAACTTCGTATTTTTTCTTCGTAAGTTTTAGAATCTTACAAATTACAACAATAGGTAATACCTAGCATAAGGAATGCTATTACAATAGTTTTACTTATAATGGAAGCTAACCTTACAAGCAAATAGTAGGTAGGCAAAGTCTATGTAACGTTTACTATTTACATTATAATCATTTACACTGTTTATAAGTAAATAGGCAGAGTTTAACCCTAAAATGTAATGTTAATAATAATATGCAGATTTATTTTGAGTTTTTTTTTAAATAAGAGAACCATAATTTAACTATTTTTAGTGTGGAAAGTTTATTTTACAGATTTTTTTTTTATTATTGGAAAGATACTTTATACAAAAATATTTACAGAGATTTTATCACTAAATGTCTTTCGGTTTTATTTACAGTCATAATCCTATACTAATTTAATAATAGCTTTGCTTTAATACCTAAATGGAAAAAGAAATTACAAATTCAACAAACTAAGCTATTTTCAAGTATTGAATTAGATTTTATATTATTTCTTTTCAGTACATTAGCATCATATTCTCTTCTACATCAGTTTCTTTTAACAATCGAATGATCATAATTCCGCAACAAATAATAACTGTGCGTTCAGATTTATTTACAAACTTCTTAAAATTTCAGGTCTATATTGTAAAGTAAAAATAATAGTTCTAACGACAATAACTACCCTAAAACATTATTTGGCAGTTTTATTTGTTTTTGAACACGAAATATTAATAACTAGGAATCATATTATCCGAAAGCGCCGGAATAGCTGGTGTTAAATAGGAGGAACCCTTGCGTCATTGGTAACACAGGCATTTTACTGACTCATAAATCAAACTATTTAACCATGAATTTTCGAGGTTTCCTATATTTTGGAGTAGGTAGTTTGATCTGCGCTATCATCAAATATACCCGCTCGGTCGTTTCAAAAGTTTGACTGAGAATACTTTTATTGGCACTCAAACCAAAACATGCCATGTTGTGGTATCAAGGGTTAAAAGTAGATATTGTAGAGTTTTGTAGATTCGTGCAGGATTTGCATGAACTTAGAATTTTATTTCAAACAACCAGTAAGCGAATCTCAACTATGTTCTGCATGGAAGCACCATGCTAATCAGTTGGCAACAAAAAACCCTAACCGAGTTGTCCGCAATGCAAAAATGGAATATAGTGTAAGAGCACGATGCTCATTGGATTACAATTAGCAGCATAACAGTAACTGTAAGTAAGGTAACATGGATAAGCTAGTCTGTGGCCGATATTATCCTTTATTCCATCCAGTCCTACCAGTAGTTCGATAGTCGAACTGTTTGGATGTTTTTTTTCCAAATTGTTATACTGACGGATCGAACTATTTGGAAACATGGATTTTATTCCAAATAGAACTACTATGATTATAGGTACAGTCAGAAATGGTACTTCAAATGCATTTGTATTTTGAGAGGAAATTGGACGTAGTTTTGCTATAGCTTTCTTTTATAGGTAGGTAGGTACAGAGTATTTGAAGTTTAAAGTGTTTCATATCTTGCATGCAAATACTTATAGGTGCTAGCAAGATTTTTTGCTGTCATTTACTACTCGATGCCTTGTTTTTTTTTATTTTGAAAGACAAATAAGAATACGATACCGATAGCGATGCGATACCTGGAGCAGATATTTACTGCAGAACACGATGATGCAGCGTTGATTGCTATTAGCTCCTGGACTGCAAACTAACGTTTGCAAGCAAAACTTTTCCAAGAACCAAGCATTCCAAAGTTTCCGTCGACTGCGGTTTAGTTTCAAGGACTTCCAAAATGAGAGTAACTGCTGAAATACTTAACGAAAACTTATGAAACTAAACGAAGGAATTAAACAACTTAATAACGTAGAGTAGAATATTAACGAAGTGTTTTATGGTAACCAAAGAGAAGCCTAAAGCTCGTACAAAAGTTACAACTTATCTACAAACAGCAACAGTAATAAACTTTGTACAGTCAACAAACAAAACAATTCAACACCACTGATATGCATCAAACTAATCTAAGAATCACAGTAAGGACTAGCAGAGAGTAATGCTCAACGTCCACTGTAACGCTCCAATGGCCGTACGAATAGCCCTAAATGAGAGACACTTTGGCGCCGAAGCTGAAAACCAATAAACATTGGATTATTCTAGTCATTTGAGCTTTGGCTGAATGCGCCGATCGTTGCGCCAAATTTGTTAGTGTAATGTAGAAGACTGGTACTGCTTCACCTCATAACCCAATAGGAAGGTAATGAAAAACGCACTTCAAAACTTTAATGGTTAGAGTTAGTTTCTCATCGGATTATGATGAGAAACAATACAGTACAGTGGTTGCTGAGCAATAAGATACCTAAGTACAGTCTTTATACAGTGACTTCTTCAGTAAACCGGCTCTTATCATCTAAGTTTATAATAATAGCGTGCGTCCGCGCATGCCCCGATCTAACCCCCTTGATCGTCTCAGCGCTGCCCGGACTCTTCTGTTCACTTTTCACTCCGTTCCTAACAGTCACTTCGGGCGGTCGTATATCACTACAATTCGGTTCACCTGATATTTTAAACACACAGTTTTTGTCGTCTTCAACTTTTTCTTTCTTTTTAGGTGAGTCAGTGGCGGCGTCGGTTGTGTAGTCAGTGTGATCGGCGTTGCTGTTTTCTACGCTCTTGGGGCTGAAAGGTTTGTGTTTGTAGGCGGGTGGGGCCTCGAAGGGCAGGTCTCGGCCGCTGCTGCTGGACTCCTCGGCCGGAGTGACGGTGCACATGAGCCGGTCGGCGACGGCGCTAAAGACGGTGTTTAGTTTGAGCGGGGCGGAGTCTGAGGAGGGGGGCTTGCGGTGCTCGCTGTTGACGGCGTCCTGCATGGCCGTGATGCGACGGGAGACGGCTGCGCAGGCGCCGCACCGCTCGCGCAGCTTGTCTAGTTGGTTGCAGATTTTCTTGAACTCCTCCTGTTAGGAAAACAAAAGGTTTTTAAGGATAATATGCTTACTTCGATGTGTAAATAATTTAAAATACTTTTAATTTCACGGCAGTACCTACTCGTATATTAAGTATACTTATTTACACACCCAAATCGGGTTGTGAATGTGTGAATGATGCTTCATATCTCGTGGACCTAAGTTTTATTTACTCATTAATTATGTTTAACTATCTAATGAGAGAGAACTTACTATTACGTATTTTGTGTGGAAGTTTTATTTAATGGAAGCCATTTTAGGCTTGTTTAGCAAATGAATGCAGTACTTACATAAGTAAAGCACTGATTAAATAAGTTAAAAGGAAATCGCAACCAGTGAAATATATTACCTACTTGGAATATTAATGTAGCCTACATTGCTTTGAGATCCTAGAATTATACAAACTGCGGATTACTCATATTATTTACACGAGAAAAATCCCGTCCATTTAACGTCGTTGATAAAGATTTCTGTGATTAATTCTACATTTAGAATCAGAATTTATCTGGAAATGTAATTTAAACTTGCATTGGTTCTACTCGTATCATCAAAGAAAAGTAAATGTTAGTCTCGAAGATTTAAAAAATGTTAATTAAGCAAAAAGCCGAGTAAGAGCATTTTTGCGCGAGCTACTTTTTTTTACACCTCCCCAAGTCGCATATTATATTCTTTTCAATGCCTACTCTACCATGTTTTGAAATTAATTTAGCTTTTTACATGCAAACTATATCAAGTAGTTATATGCAATTTTGCACAAAATTTGTCTGTTCGTAAATCACCTACTTTAAGTATTCTAATAATTAATTATGTAGGGATATAAAAAAAAACAGGAAAGATCACAATAGTCAAGGGTATATTGATGTCTCACGTCTATAATTTTCGATCGAACGAATCCATTTTACAGTTCCAGTTTATCAATTTTCCAAAGCTTAAAATTTAAATTTCTTACCAATATGCGTAATTACTAATATGCGAAGATATTTTATGGCTCAGAATATTTTTTTAAGTTAAATGTTAAACTTTTGCTACTTTTTTTGTATGTACAAACCAACTACCACCCACAACTGTTCGTTCTCTAAATTAACCAAAATAAAATAAAATTACGGACACATATTTTTGATTTTTGTATGATACTTTGTTGTATCTCCAAAAATACATGTGATTAAGGGTAAAGTGTAGACTAAAATCTGTCACTTCCATTCCACCTTCGAAGAGAAAAGAAAAGTTGTTAAAAAACATCATGAGATTATGTGGCCTCACATATTATTATGTCATATGTATTCTGTCCCTCTCACCTCGAGCTCCCTCTCCGTCATATTGTCGCAGAACCTGGCGCTCCTATTGGTGGTCATGGTGTACGTGGAGTCTGCAGGACGGGATCTGAACTTGCCAGTCTTCTCGCGCTCGTCCTTCCCGTGGCCTTTGTACACCATGTAGGCCTGTGTCAACGTAGTTTGATTATAGAATAGACAATCATTTGTTTTTTTATAAACGAAAGATACAACACACTTAAAGTGTAAACACACTGAAACCGGAGGCGGAGCGGAGGCGAAGGCGTGCGAGTTGTATTCTATTGAATCATATGAAAGCCTACAAACACACCGCAGGCGGTGGCAGCGCGGTGCCATAGGAAAAACCGCCACGCCTTCGGCTCCGATCCGCCTCCGGCTTCTGTGTGTTTTCAACTTTATAAACAGGAGGTACATACAATGTTGTTATAAAAGTAAGGTTAGTTCTAAGAAAGACTAGGAGGTTTATACGGAAGGTGGAACATTTATATTAACGCGTGCATTTTTTTCTAATGTTTCCTTTTATTTTCAAGTTTTATTAGCATGGAAACATAAAAAAAAATGCTTATTATGTATGTAAAACCCACAGTAAAACCACTAATCTACTAATTATTATTACTTGTAGACAACATAACAAAAAATACCACAGTTTTAACTATTAACTTCCCACGTAAACGATACTGTTTTGAATTTGTAAGTTGGTATCTCTACTTGTACTGATGCCTCTTTTTAAAACCTGCAAAAGCCAGTCGTATCGGAAGTGACATACCAAAAACGCTATAATCGGAAGCTAGAATGACTTTCTTGTGAGGTGAATCTTCTTAGTTCAGCTACAAAGTCAATGCCATGAGCAAGGTGAGTTCAAGAATTAAAGCACTTGTTGTTTAAAATGCCATTATGCGTCGGCCTTTTAAGGCACGCCCTTTTTAATATCTCTTTCTCAATTGAGGTGTTGACTAATTTATTTTGAAGTGATGAGATTGTGGCCAAAAGAGTAAAGTTTTTGTTTTTACTATCCTTTTTCCAGTGATGAAAATGATGATTATATAAGGTAGGTAATTAAAATGGGGTTTCTAAAGAAAACGCGAATGAAATCGCGAGCCAGTCTGCTAGTATTTTTGTTTATATTCACATACCTATCGCGTGTCGGATTAAGGAATATGATCTGCTTCAGTGAAATAACATAGCATCCAGTATAAAGTTAACATCAAGATGAAACTATTACGTCAGTAAATTGGAAACTGAAGCGTGGATAGCATTGGCCTGAAACTGCTTGTTTGTCTGCTGAATATTGTTTCCACAGTTGTGTAGTTAATCCAGCACTTCAGTTGTGAGCAAATAGCTTTGCATATTCAAAGTGATCTGTTTATCGAGCTCTTGTGTTTTTTCTTCAAGTAGTTGCTACTTATTTATTTATTTTATTATTTTAGGGAAACTAACAGCTAGGTAAATATAACATTACAAAAATGATGGGTAACTAACGGCTAATTAGAAGTTTCCACTAATAAACTTGTACTTACTTTCTGAAAACTATTCATCGGTATCTTTTTTTTCGGTAATTTCCAAGACTTAAAATTGAAGCGAAGAGAAAATCAATTACCACTTCATTTATTATTTTATTTTGATTAAAGTTACTTATAACAAACAAATAATTATTGCTAGACAATCCACACAACATCATCACTCAAGCTTAACAGAGTCATTGGTATTTAAAATTTTAATAAATATTAAAAAAATTACTCGTGCTTATTTTGTAAGCCTTAAGAATTTAAAAAAAATGTTGTACATTTCTGATTTTATTCGTTGCAGTCCATTTGTTAGAGTCTCGATTCATATGTTTTAGAAAACAAAACATTACGATCCATAGTAAAAAAATTACCAGTGAGCGGCTTCAAACGTTAAACTAAATACAGCAAGTTTTAATTGTACAGTTATCTCGAACTCCGTGGTATCAACCTTTTATTCCACTCAGCATCTACGCACTCGCACTCGAGTTCAAAAACCCTACGGCTATTGCCCATTGCCCATTGCCCATAGCTATAATCAGATTAGCGACGGCTGGGCCCCGTCCAAATGCATCCATTACGGACAGGCCTCATTGGCACTTACATTACATTGGCAGCCACTTGCTTCGAGAACGCGATACAACTTGATATTTGTTGACCTCTTTGGGTATTGGATTTTTTCTTGTTCTTTGTTTCGGCGAGAATACCCTTATCGTTACTGTTAACGCGGAAATGATTTTCTTTGTTTCGTACGGCTTAGCGTGTAATATTTTCGGATTTCCAGCCCGAGTGTAAAGCTAAACCCAAAAATGAGCACGGCGCACTTGCTGAGATGAAGGGTAGGGCTTAGTTTTAAAGCATTTTATCCTAACAAAAATAAACCTTTTTATTTTTCCAAAACACATGAACTGAAAAAAGATTTAATCAATTTGTTCCCGTCTTTTGTAAAATAAGTTATCAAACAAGCGAAGCTGGTGAAGAACTTATCGTTAGGAAGATTTAATAAGTGAAGTAGTTTGTTCAACGTTTTGTTTACAACAACAGTTTGAAAAGTAAAGTTTTGTTTTCACAAGAAAATAAACGCTTTATTATCTCGGTTTGTTATATCTACACGAGGCTTTTTTTTCTTGAATATAAGTAGAGCTGATACTGAGATTTCGAGTTCTGAGATTACTGAGATTCGAGATCCGAGGTCGGCCCAAGATTTTTATTGTAATTTTAGCAGCAAAAATTACACATTAATAGTTGTTTTTTACAACCTAACCTGTGCAGAAGCATAGAATAATAATTGTTAAATATTAATATTTCATACTTTCATATTTCACCCACTAAGGCATAGTTTCACGCAGTTTCAGTGACAGACATTCAGCTAAGCGGACATCATCATAAGCATAGCTTGTTTCACGTACCTTACTACCAAATATAAAGCACAGGAGCAGTGTGACCGTCAACTGAGTGTGACAGAAGAATATTATGTACAGGAGATCAGGGTTGGCCGGAGACTGAAGGAACAACCTGTAAAGAAGAATACTTGTTAGAAAGTTCATTAAGTTTAACAATCACGTGTTAAAGAGATGGGTTCACATTGCGCTATTGAAATAAAATTGTCACGTTGATAAAAAACATTTGGTTCAATAATCAACATGAGCAGAATATTACATTTCACTATTGTTATCCATTTAGACCACGGATTTAGACTTAGAAGTAATTGAACATCGCGGAAATTTAATTTCGCGGTCAATGTAGGTCGTGATGTTTTCAACTGGAGAGCATAGCTGGGTGCATTGCCTTATTTTATACTTTTAGTGATTTTATTTTTCCGAATAATCTTTTAACCAAGTGTTATGAATCGAATCGTCCAATCGTTTTGTCCTTTTACTAAATCGTCACTCCAAATCTTACACCGTTTAATAAGACTTTATACAAGTTCCAAATCCTGAGGAATAAATGGCTTTTTTCGCCGTAAAATAGTAAGAAACGTTACTTATTAATTCAAAAACTCTCGGTTCAATGTAAACAGGGCAATTGCACTACAAACAACGTAACACAAAACAGTACGCTTGCTGACACGACGCTCTAAGGCGAAACGTATTCGTATTCAAGTCAACGACCTCTGAAGGCTAACGATTATAAATTTGTGAACCTGTGAAATTGTCAGCTACATGATAGATGAAAAACCTTTGTGATGTATCCTAAAATTAACCTCTTACAGTAAAAAAGAAACATTATGCCTAAGCCTTAGCGGCAAGGGTCAGACGACGTGAAAAGGCTTTCAAGTTCCCAATCTCCTCCAACGATCGGCTAAGTAGCACGTAACAAAGCCTGCCTTGAATACAACTGCGTTAACTATTTATACACCGCGAAGCCTGAACTATACCCTCAAGAACGCAATATGTAGAATCATTGTTCCATATACTAAATCACTTAGTTGCTAACTTCAGCTTACAACTTTGATTTATTATTCTAGTTCGCTTCAAGTCGCCACTAGAAAATGAAATATTACTCAAATATTCGCTGCCCTTTTAGTTTTTGTAAGTTTTTATCTGTAGAGCTGTCAGGTCGAGTACGTGACCGGGCGCTCGGGTTTTGGGGAATTTATCTTAGAACAATAAAATAACTGTAAGACTACCTTAATGTTTGGAAAGGCGTGTATCGCTGGACTTAAGAACATTGGGCGAAAATCTGGTAAACTGGTAAATTTAAGCTGTATCGCGGATGATTGAAAAATCATACACACACATCAAAATTGTAATGTTTATGAGTTTATTCACAAGTATGTGAATGTTTTAAATCTTCTATGAATGTATTATTTTTTATTATTTAAGCGGTTCTAATTCTCCTAGCCTCTCTTATGTTATTCAAAACTTATACTCATACATTCAGCTCATTCTCATAATCGAATCAAAGTCACAATCAAGCAAATCATATGATAACCAAATCAATACCTCTCAATCAGAATTATGGCATATTATGTAAATGCGGTTATTAAATATGGTGCTTTACTCTGGGATAACTCCATAGTACCTACATACCTTTACCAATCAGGTAGACCGGGAAATCGGATTAATTACACTTTTAGATGGAGTTATTGCAAAGCGCATCCAGTTCTAATTCTCAAAAATCCGATCTAGTTCCGAACTCGGTCGGAAATGCCTAAGACTAAATCAAATCAATTGAACTGTTTTTTTCTTCATTTTTAATAATAAGAAATTTTCTCTTGTTCCTAAAAATAAATCTCATCTGTATATCAACACTGACATCATCATACGGTTCAAAATATGATTTTTTTTAAAAAGCATTCAGTATTAGGTTACAAAGTTGAATCGGATAGGCACGTAAAGCACAGTTCTACTAAAAATTAAGGTAGAATTATAAAGATTGTTGTGAAAGATGGCAGACCGTGTTTATAATGAAAGAACTAATTTATCATGATCATGCGATAGTGTGACACAATAAAGTCTTAGGCTAAACGAGACTTTTAATTGACTTTTACAAGGTACTTTGCATTGTTTACTTTTATATCCATTTTGCACGACCGAAAAGACTAGGTAAGACGCACGTCTTTGTCTTCTCTACCAGCTATATTCACACCAGCTATACTGAAAGCCTTCAAACATTCTTTTTGGAGGTGTTTTGATCCGTAAAAGCTTGTCTAAAAGCTTTGACAAGATTTGACGATAGTATCGAGCTACGAGAGGGGCAATGAATATGGTCTAGTGAATGTGACGTTTAGTTCTTGTAGTAGGTTTCGTACATCTTTAATTTTTTTCGTTTGCATGAAACTACTCAAATCAAACATAAGATGTCACGATGCCGCTCGATGCTATCGTTAATCTCACGGGGCTTTGGTCAGAAAAAAACTAGTTAGAGTCAAAAAATAACAGTATTTTAAACAGATTTTAAAAACACGTTTTAATTGAATTAGTTGATGCTGATGTGTCCAGCTATAGGAAGTTACGTACTCAATTTTCTAAGGAGCAAAAATAAATTGATTAACACTCATAATTTCTTTCCTCGAAACCCAATCCCTTCGCAAAATGACTACGACCTATATTATTTATTAATGTTTGTATCCGAAGTAAATAAATAAAAGGCGTTAGTGTGTTCCGAATTACGTTACAGAGCGATACGTCGGCTTTGCGCGCCGAATAACAATTTATACCGAATAAGATTACTATTTGGCAATGTCTTAGAGAATTACAGCCTTTTTGTTCCTTTAAAAGATTCTTTGTTTGGGGTATCTTCTGTTTTTGGCATATACCTAGCTAGCAACGTTTTCTCGGGAAATTAGGGTTCGGCTTCCCCTTGAAGGCTATGCCACCTTTTGACCTAGTTCGAAAGGTTTTGGCGGGAAAACAGATACATTGGAAATAGAGATTTGTAATAGGATGGGAAACTAAAAACCACATTCGATAAATTGACTTGTATGTTTATAATTTACTTGTATGTTTAATAGGTCATAATATGTGTATTTACGAGTAATTGTAATAGGTAAATAATACTCTTATTACTCAGATATTTTAATAAATTTACTGTTAAATAATTTCATCTACTAACTGATAATGATGCACGCTTGTTTGATAAAAGTTTCTGGAAGTGAATAATTTCAACGTTATTTTCCAAAATTTAAATGGACATTTATAATTAGCACAATTAAATTCCGACTAAATTCGGAAATTTTCATTAAAGTAGGTCTCCTGAGTGATAAGTATAATTAAAAGTTTACGAGTTATGATGTAATTAAAGAACCCATTCAAAGTCTGCGAAGTTAATTTAAGTTTGGGCTTTTGTTGTCTTTTTAGTGTTCCGTTAAGATTTGTAAAAACTCAACGGCTTTTGTAACTCAGTAGTTACGACCGGCCGGGACATTGACTTTGAGTTATTGGCCCTGTATTTATTCGAGAACTGCTTTTTCTTCTTCTGCTAAGTTTTACTAGAAAGTTTGATGATGAGTTTGATTAAACAAAACTTACTGACCAAAGAATGATATAACAACTGATAATACTATATGCAATCGAAATAATATATAAAGATAACATTTTTTTATCAAACTTAATCTTATTTTGCCACGATGTTAAATAGAGTACAATCTTTATTGACAACGAAATGACAATCAAGAAATAGAAAAAAAAATACTAGTATATACAATAGAGGCCATTGAGCTAACTGTAGACGGTTGCAAACAGTGTAAAGGTAGCCTAATTGATCCATGTCAATACCAGTGTTTAATAGTAAGTGAGACGGGGATACCCTGTTTTATCGCCGGGAAATTATGGGCAATATTAACCTCAACGAATCGATGTCTTCCAAATCGGGCTGGTAATTTACGACTTTAATATTTATACTTTAGGTAATACTCACATAGAAATATTAAGGAAGACAGAGAGTAGGAACTCGTTGTAGATCGCCATGGATATGAACCGGCTCTCGTTGAACTCGGAGGGCGCTTTCCGCACCATTATGCAGAGACGGATGCCCCACATTAGGAATATCACCTCCACTGCACAAACATACAAACAAACTTACATTCAAATAAGGTGTCTACCTCATAACCCTCCTCGTATAAGAAGTCGGGTATAAAAAGTTACATAAAGTAATAAAATAGAATAGAAAACTATTATAATTATAACACAACGAAAGAAAAGTATACTGCATACAATAGACTTAGCATAAAGGACGGTCTAACCGCTTAATGTGATATCTTCCAGGCAGCCTTGGCCTTCTTCAAGTACGTCAATTTCATTGCCTCTCTATAGGATAAGTTTACTAATATTTAATAAGACTATGTTATAAGGATTATCTAATCTATCTACTTTGAGAAGGACTGGACAATTGTAAAGAAAAACATTCTCATCCTTGAGCTGAGTTGAATCAGTTTTATTTTACGACGTAGCCTCGTCTCTAGTAGTGTTATGGTCATACTACACAGGCGTTTCTCCCGCCGCGGGAATCCGCTCGACAAAGCTGCCGCAGACTATCAAAATACACGGGACTTATTCTATCACTATCTTATGTTCATTCCAACATGGATCCGCCCGATGGAAACCGCTCGTGTAGTTTAAAGCGCCATTTATTAGCGACGTTTTGACGCTGCATGCGGTCGTCGTATTTCTCCCACCTATGAACCGCGACGGGAAACCGCACAGTGTAGTATGCACCAAACAACTTTCATATTAAGTTGTGACTAGTGCGGTTCAGAAGCGGATGCCACCGGAGAACCGCCCGTGTAGTATGACCCTAAGACTACTAAAGACCTAGAGACGAGGCAGCGTAGGATAAAGCTGCTTCAACTCAGCTCGAGGATGAGAATGTTTTTCGTTACAATTGTCAGTCCAGTCCATCTTAAGGTAGATAGATAGGTAATCTTTTATTACAAACAATAGTTCCTAAGTAAATGTGGGCTGAGTTGACCAACGAATCAACTTTTCCTAGAAAGGCAATGGAATTGGCGGCATTGAAGAAGGCTAACGTTGCCTACCCTTAGAAGCTCTACTCACGCGTGGTAAAAGAGTGGTCCCACCAATCAGTTTTGCACAGATAGGCCTTCAGATCCTCCTTCGTCCGTCCCACGATGACGGCTGGCGGCGCCACCAGCGTGCGTATCGCCAGCAGCACGCACGCCACCCCCACTATCACCCCTATCCGCCGGAGCAGCATGAGGTCCGATATTTTCACGGCTTTTGCTGAGCGGACTTGGAAGATCACTGATATCCTGTGGAGATTGATTAAATTTAGAATCTTCGTAAGGAAAAATAGATTTTAAGGTTGGAGTGTCGAGTGACTAATTGTAAAATCTGAACCGTAGTAATTTAGATTTGACGTTCAGTGTACGAGTTAAAAAAAATCAAGGATATTAAAAACAGTTGGTAAATATGTCTGCCACCGCCCCTTCGCTATTTTGAAGTAGGTACTTTTAATGTAGAGCAAATGTCTTGAAACTGTTTCCATGGACAAAAATAAATTAATTGATATGAATTAAATTGGAACCGATGGCCTTTTATTTGATCGTGGTAACCGAAACTGGCTTTTAGCATTACCCGCATAATTATGTGGTTTCGGAGATACATTCATTTTGAATGAACAATAATTCAAAATTACTGGACCTAATAATAAAATACAAGCACGAAAAGAGTCATTTTTATTAGTTTTTTATATAAAACTATGTACATATATTGAGATCGCAAGAGTTTATACCGTGTATAAGAGCTTATAGCAATCAAAAAATAATTCTTCAGATTGTATGGTTTGGACTGTACTTGGCTATGGAATCAAACCTATTGTTCGTCGGCAAGTGAAACCATGCCACGCGCCTTTTCGTCACTCGTCGTCAGACATTTCGTTTTTACAGACTCGTTGTAACGGGAGTCGTTAACGAGTAAACGGGAGTCGTTCTCTAAGTAGTGTCGGTCAAACTAGGAAGATAGACTTCATCTAGAATATCATTTTCATTGGTGTGGATGTAAATGAGCTTCCTAATTAATGTAAATCACAGATTCTTAGAAAGTTAAATCACGCAATCAAATTAAATTACTTGAATTAAATAATTCGCCGGCTCCAGTTCATATTTAAATCTGAAACTTTATAATTATGGTGGCAATTACTTCGGAATGCTCAGAAAATTCATCGCGAATTGAGAACGTAAGTAATTAACTTTTAGGTCACGGCCATATACAAAAACAGGATGGTAGTTTTTGGCTGGTGGGTTAGATGTTAGCTTGGCTTAGTTTTTATTTTAGAAAACAATCATCGCCACGTTATCCAGGCAACTAGACTTGCTACGCTGGAAACATGTATTCATGGAAACATGTTTTTTAAGTAGTAATTGTAATATCAAATACAATTAAAAATTATAAAATATTTTGTATTCTAGTGTTCTCTACACGCAGTCATATATCTATCTGTATTTTACTTTGTTCTGATTTACATATTGATTATACTCTACATGTTTGTACCTTCCCTGCATCTTACATAAATAACGAGAACAAATCCACCCAAACCGTACACTATTTACAGTGTACTCATTTTGTGTTATTATTTTATTATGGTTAAATTTCTAAGGGTAGGTTTGTTCAATGCGGGATCTCTGGGTACAAATCATGATGACTTTTTAGTTAAAATGGGTAAACACTGCGTAGATATAATGGCTATTAATGAAACTTGGCTCAAGCCGGGTGAAGACGGACGCGCCCCCATCGTTCCTGGGTACCGGCTACGGCACACCCCGCGGCCCGCCTTCGTATGCGGCGGTCGCGGTGGAGGTACTGGGTTTTACATCAAGTCAGGCATAAAGGCACGTACCTGGCAACATCCGGTAGATTCAAGTCATCGATCAGTAGAGCAAATGTGGCTAACCATGTATGTTAATGGTAGAAAATTAGCTGTAGGTACCGCTTACCGTCCACCATGGATGGATGTTGATATATTTTTTGATGCCTTAACTGATTCAATTAACTCTGCGCCAAAATGTGATAATATAGTATTACTGGGCGATTTTAATATAAATATGTTAGATCATCGTGATGGAAAAACTAACAAATTTAATATCTTTACAACCTCTCTTAGTCTCACTCAGTTGGTCTCTATCCCGACTCATTACACTGACAAAAGCCAAACACTAATTGACGTTATTTGTACTGATTTAATAGCTAGAAATATAATTGTAGAGCCAATAGGAAGTTTAAATGGACATTCATTTATATCATGCGAACTTAATGTAAAAAAAGAAAAATGTTGTCCTTATATTATAAACTATCGCCCCATGAAAAACATTTTGCCTGAAATTTTCAGTCAAGACCTAAGTAGTATCAATTGGGAACATTTACTATCTTTAAATGATACCAATGAAATGGTTACTCTTTTCAGTAATTGCGTAAGACTTCTTTTTGATTTACATGCGCCGTTAAAAACTTTTACAATAAAAAATCGTTCACCCCCCTGGATAACTGATACTATTAAAATCATGATGCACAAAAGGGACGCTGCTCTTTCAGATTTTCGAAAACTTAAAACTACTAACAAGAAAGAGTATTACATCAGCTTAAAATCATTGGTTAATAAATCACTTTTTCATGAAAAAGCTGCCTATTTTAAGCATAATATAAATAACCAAATACATGACCCCAAGAAATTGTGGAAAAAATTAAAGACTGAGTTATTACCTTTTAAAAATCGTAACGAACTACCGCAACATTTTACAGATCCCGACAAAATAAACCAACACTTTCTGAAGGTTCCCGGTGGTGCTGAAGTTGAAATTTCGTTATTGACTTATTATTTGTTTCATAAATTTTGCGACTCTACGTTTACAATTAATACCATAGAGGGAAAAGAAGTCCTGAAAATTGTGAAACAGTTGAAAAGTAACGCTGAAGGCCACGATGGCATTACACTGACAATGTTGCTCTCCATATTACCACAATCATTGGAGGTATTAACGCGTATCATTAACTGCTCTATTGAAACTTCAACATTTCCGGACCTTTGGAAAGTGGCGGTAGTACGACCTCTCCCTAAAAACGATTATCCGCAAGAGGTAAAAGACCTAAGGCCGATAAGCATTCTGCCTTGCCTTTCTAAAATTGTAGAGAAAGCTGTTTGCCACCAATTAACACTCTACCTTGAGAGTAACAACATCCTACCCGAGGTGCAGTCAGGATTCCGGAAGCACAAGAGCACAGCCACTGCATTGTTAGACGTCACAAACAATCTGTTGTGTGCCCAAGACAAAGGGCTCTGTACTCTATTGGTACTGCTCGATTTTTCTAGAGCATTCGACTCTATAAATGTAGAGCTACTTATGTCTAAGCTGTGCTACTATGGATTTGATCAATCTGCACAAGACTGGTTCAATAGTTATCTGAGCAACCGTTTTCAGTTCGTAGAGCTAAAAAATAGTAATGGATCTACAATAGTTTCGCAGATAGCACCAGTCTTCAGAGGAGTACCACAAGGGTCCATATTAGGACCAATTCTATTCAACCTGTATTGTGCTGATATAACCAAGTGCCTGAAATACTGTAAATATCATATATACGCGGATGATGTGCAATTATATATCTCGTTCAAACCTGATGATATAGATAATGCAATCAGTAATTTAACAGAGGACCTTAATAACATTGTTGCATGGTCGAAACAAAACAGCCTTATTCTTAACCCGTTAAAAACTAAATATCTTATTTTCGGTTCGAGAAATAAAATATTGCAACTACCACAACACATAAATATTTTTCTCATGGGTGAGCCAATTGATCGCGTTTATGAGGCACGAAATTTAGGGCTACTCATGGATTCCGACCTTAGATTCGAAAAACATGTAACTAATTCAGTTCAAAACTGTTTCTATCGACTAAAAGTATTATATAAAATTAGATCACATTTGAGCGAAGATCTCCGAATCCAGCTAGTAGAGTCCCTAGTTTTGTCAAAATTTAACTACACTGATACAGTCTTCGGCCCCCGTTTACTAAAGCGTACCCAACGTCTGATCCAGAGAGTTCAAAATGCTTGCGCCAGATTTTGTTTTGCTATACCACCCCATATATGATGCCATATATGGCGCTCATTAGGAGAGGCCTATGTCCAGCAGTGGACTATTATAGGCTGGTGATGATGATGATGATGATGATACCACCTCGGGAGCATGTTACTCCATTCTTGAATCAACACTACATCCTTAGAATGAAGGCACGCCGAAAACTACACCTAGCTACGCTTCTTTTTGGTGTCATTAAATTCAGCGCGCCTTCTTATCTATATGACAAACTTATTTGGTTCAAGAAGGAAGGAACGAGGAGAAAGTGTCATCCTATTCTGGCAACACCCCAAAGTTTTTCTGCAGCATTTAGGGGTAGCTTCCGTTATGCAGCAACAAAATGCTGGAATAATATTCCACCGCCTATTAGAGATATAAATTATATAAACACGTTCAAATTAAAATTAAAACGGTTCCTCTTTAATGTCCAGCAGGAAGACGAATGTTTAAAAGATAACGATATATCTGTTATTTAATGACACTGATGTACTCTACCTCAATGTCGTTAAATAACATAGAGGGTATGAGTGAATCCTCCATAATAAGTAGGTATCTATGATGTATTTTTTCAACTAGGTGCAAAGCAGCCTGTATCTTGGGACGCTTCCATCTGGTGTATATACATACATGGATCAGCTCTAGACTGTTTGCAATCATCTGCGGTTGGCTCAATGTTTCCAGTTGGAAATACTAGTATTAATTTTGTTTCTTTCCTTGTTTTAATATTAATCTATGAACATAAAATGTAATTGTATTTTTTGTATTGAAAATTGATTTTAAGTATGTGGTTCTTAGTATATATTTATTGTATATAGTCTCACTTTTAAATTTTAGTACATAATATACTTTTCTATATGGTTTAGGTTCTATGTTCGTTTATTTGTTTAGTAAGTAACTTAATTTATAAAAACCACCCTCGGCGGTCGTGGCGTTTCACCGCCTTGGTCTCCACTGAAAACCAGCGCTGGGTAGACACATCAGTGTGTATCCAGCACAACGCTGAGTGGAGGCCATATTTGCCTTGGACTCTGTTGCGCACACAATAGAAAAATTGTGTAATTTTAGATAAGTTTGATAGAATAAGTTTTTTTTTTTTTTGTTGTGTACATAGTCTTAAGGTAAATAAAAATATTTTCTTTCTTTCTTTCTTTCTTTCTTTATTCCCATACTTTTCTATGCATTTCTTTTCTCGTACATATTAACACATATTACATATTAATTTTGTCTAGTTTAGGAAGAGATACGATGTTGCTCTGGGTGGCCATCAAACTCTGATTTCATACTCTTCCTAAAATAGACAAATTAAACTACTACAGATGCATTAAAAATAGCTTATGTTAGGTGTAACTGAACGTGTGAATTTTGGAATATCCTTTGTTTAAATTTGTTCCGTTGGTCTGGGTTTTTTCTATGTATAATAAAAAATATTTATCTATGTAATGTATTGTATTACGTATATCAGTCATCTAGTACCCATAACATAACACAAGCTGTGTGGACTGTCCGGAATTATTATTATTATTATTTCACTTTATTTTAATACTCGTTAAATTAATTTTTATTTCACTTATTATTATTTTTTATTATTTAACGTAATTAAATTATAAAATAAGTGGTGGCGCTAGTGTGTACCTGCTGTTTGCGCGCACTGAAAAAAATAGGCTCCAATCAAGTGGCTTTTTAACTTGATTGGCGAATTCTTGTTCACAGTAATCACAACATAATTGTTTTCACCAAGTAGCACTTGTTTACACCAATCAAATTAAAATGATTAACCTCTCAAACAAGTTTCTTAGTTAACCTTAACAAGGGCATATTGTTACAGCAAACAATCTTGAAAAATGTTTAAATCAAACAACATAGTTGTTTGCTTCAATCAAACACTCCTTGTTACTGCAATAAAGATTATTCAAACTTGATTAGGCTTACTAAGTTTAAATGACTTGTTAGAGTCAACTATTTAACTTGGTTGTTTTAATAACCAAGCTTGTTCAAAATTATCACACAACTTGATAGCAGCTATCAAACGCGTCACGGTGCATAAAGTACATACCTACATACATATACCTGCTTACGGTTAGTAGGTTGGTACATCTATCACGTAAAGTTATAGTATCATATAAAGTTCTTAAAGCCTATTATTATACCTACCTTATAGGTACCTACCTACTTAACTTTATTGACTTGATTTATTGGTAGGTACATACAATTCGATAGGTAGGTGTACCTACCTATGCTTTCTTTCGAATGAATTGACGCTTGATTGTCTGCATCGAATTTTATACCGCTAACCTAGAGAAGAGTCCGGTATACCTACGAACGAAAACAAACTCAGTAACTATTAGCATGGCCCTTAAAATATCTAGGTAGGTATCGTTATAAAAATGTTCGCGTATGTACCGTTAGGGAATAAATGTGCGATGCGAGTATCGCGAGCTTATGATCGTGAACTAAAACTACAAAAGATGATAGTAAGTAGGTTACTATCATCTAGGTCATTCTAGGTACGCAAGCGCTAGCGCCCATCCATACAAGTTTTTGGTTAGAAATAACAAATACCTCTTGGCATCCCTGTCTAACACCCGGATTCTCATGCAAGTAAACGAGATAGATTGTTAAAAGCATCCTTGTCTAATACCAGGACTACTACTACCTACTGGATTCTCATGCGAGAAAATGGGATAGTTAGTTATTTTAAAACTCATGAACATGCAGCAAATGATTTTTGTACGAGAGTTTGCAACTTTTTATTACATGTGGCGCGAAAATAGGCTCTGGCCTCATTTTTATATAAACAGATACCTATACCATAACCTATAAGTACCTACCAAATTAATAACCTAACTCCCATTTGTACGCTAATATAATAATTCTCTCTAATATCTTTATAGTGCAGACACACAATCTTACATCTATAGGTATCTGACAAACATACAAAAATGGTTTTAAATACCTACAAGATTTTAACATAAAAAAAGAACAAAAATGTGTGAGTGCATGTCGATGTAGGTTGGGATCTTAGATTTTATAGGTGGTACTTTACGTAGTACCTATATATATTCTCTTTCAGTCTTATTATAAAAAACGACTTAGACTATGGATGAAACCAGAACTTTTTGGTCTAGGTTCTAAAGTTAGTACACCGTTTAAACTGTGTCTTATTACAAAACGTGGTCTTACCAAGATTTTTTTAAATCAGAGATCGTCCATGGTTTGAATGATATCCACAGATTATAACAAAAACATTGTTAAAAAAGTTCATTCATTTCGATTCGAAGCTGAGAGTACAGAAACCATGGAGATGGCATAACTACGAAATAAACGTGTATACCTAAACTTACTAGGAAACAAAAATGGCTCCCTTCTATAGAACTGCCCTATTTTTATCGACAAGATCAACAAGTATTTTTGTGACGATATTTTTGCTTTCTTTTACATATTCACAAGAAAAAGTCACCAATTCTAATATTTTTTTTACAAAACACTGCAAATACAACTCGCGTGGACAGCTGACATTACCTATTACAATGATAACCTAAAACGGCAAACCAGCCTCAAACATGCATTGTTATGATTTCACTTAGGCCGACTCCATGGTTTCTGTAGTCAGAGATTCGAAGGCTATGTCTTGTCATAAAACCTTCACAAAACAAATCATTGATTGACGTTTGTTGAATTTTGAGGTTAGTACCTTAGATAAACTAGGGGTCTCGGAGGTTTATCTTTAAACCATAGAAAAACTATGGTTTGGTGCTAAAACTTCGTTTTATAATAACGATTACGAAAAACCATGGTTTTTTTCGAGGTTTAAACCTAGAATGGCTCTAAACTTCGTTTTATAATAAGGCCGTTTGGGTTTTACATAATTGTTTTCACCTAGGAAGCGTTCCCTGACTGACAGATGGAATGCGTTTCATTTCAATTGACTAAGATTTTGGAAAATTAAAATTACGAAAATTCAAACAATTTTTATTTCATTTCAAACATATTAAGTAAGCTACAGAAGTATAGAAAGACACACAAATTATCCAAAAATAAATTTAATTTAGCCTCCACGTGTAGTAAAAAATAGAAATCAATTATTTTATGAAATCCGAAACAATTTGTTTTGCGTAGAACGGAACTTCTAAATACTAATAGAGTTGAGACAAACAAATATTATTCCGGGAAATCTATTAATCGAATAAAGCAAATTAAAATCGTAAATTTCACATCATTATTTTAAATTTGATTACGGAAGTACATACCTATGATTATTTGTTATTCATTTTCAATTACCTACCTATCTGCTGAATAGATTATTAGTTATGACGCATTACCTATTGGAAATGCAGATGTTTCCAGTTGTTTTTATTTATATAGTAGGTCTATATAAATAAAAACAACTGGAAACATCATTCAATGTTTTACTCTGTTAAAGTCAATTAAAATATTTTAAATTAATGCAAATATTTTACGAATAATCGTTTTTGTTACTAAATCATGTCAATAATAAAAGGGTATCATTTAATCGGTCAGTGAATTAAACAGATTTTGGTGAACAAAAAAATTAATTCGGTAACCTGAATAAATAAAACTGGGCTGCGACAAATGGCCTGCTAAAAAAAAAAAATTGGGCAACAAGAAAAATAACAACGAGCTATTTAAAAAATATTTGTGCAGTAAATTATTTTTCATGCATCAGCAAATCATGATTAGCATTTATTGAAATTTTGGCCTGCTGTAAAACTAAAAATGGAGCTACCAACTATCAAAAATGATCAGCAGACCGTGTATCGGATTTTATTCAGTGTTTGGAAGCTCTCTAATTAATTTTGGTTTGCTAATTTGGATTCGATCGATGTGGCTGCGCGCGTGGCGTGGCGGGGCAGCGGGTGGGCAGGGCGGGTTTGATTACCACCTAAGGTTAAATATTTATATATATTTAACCTTAGGTGGTATATCCGTTGTCCTACTAATATTATAAACGCGAAAGTTTGTAAGTATGGATGGATGTTTGTTACTCTTTTACGCAAAAACTACTGAACGGATATGGATGAAATTTGGCACAGAGATAGATAATAGTCTGGAATATACATAGGCTATATTTTTTATCCCAAAATTCCAACGAGAACGGGAATTACCGCGGGTGAAACCGCGAGGCGCTGCTAGTAATATACATATAATTATATACCTAAGCAGCCCGTCGCGGCGTCGTCGCACAGTGCACAGGTAGGTATTTAACGAAATTTTCATATAAGTATTATAAATTTTAACATGTACCTACCTAGTATACACACTCACGCAGACGATTTCAAGCATTGACTCTGACTCCCCTCACTACCCCAGTGACGCCCTACATCGCATAGGTAACTTTTATTTTATTAACTTTTTTATTACATTACTAGATGCGCCCCGCGGCTTCGCCCGCGAACCAGAGTTTTTTTTACAAATTTCAGAAATTTATAACTCATCCCTAGGTGTTATTTTGTTAAAATAAAAAATACATGCTAAATTATTTATTTTATAGTTTATTTATACCGAGTTTTGAGTAAATCGAATCATGGAAAAATATTTTTCCATAAGTTACAAACTTTAACACCCTCATAAGTTAATTTTTGAAAATGTTATTAGACTATGTCCTATTCTAGGTTCTAAACTATATATTTACCAAATTTCACCTAAATAACTTAAGTGACTTAAGTAATTACGGAGATTACTTATAACAAACATTCACACAGACTTTTCAATTCTTTATAAATATTATAATTGTAATAAAATTGTAATTACTCACATTTTTAAACTCGTGATATCTTTCTAATGGAATGTCCGAATTGAATAATTCAAAAAGTTATTTATAGGTATTGTAGCAGTTTAGTAGTAGTATAGTTTTATTATTATATATATTTCTTTCCTCATTATAATATTATAGTAGGTAAAGATACTTATATACTATGATATTAGTGTATAATGTAGATAGGAGCTGTTTTTCTGTAGATAGGTCAGTATGTTATTTTGGTGAAAATTAGAAAGGGGAGGCTTAGTGAGGGAAAATTCCGAATTTTTGACATATTCGCCACCCCGCACAGGTACACGCCTCATACACGCATACCGTAGTTAGTAGGTAAGCCGGGGAGTAGGTAGGTAGGTAGGTTATGGACGATGCATACACGATGCGACCGACCGTTCGTCACAGTCACTGTGCCGCGCCGCGCCGCCCCGCCCCGCCCGCCGCCGCCCCGTTGCTAGATCATCATCGCCTTTTCAAATGAACTATGCAGTACGTAGGTAGAAACAGGTACTTAGGTAGGTAGGCTATGAATATAAACTTTACCTAAGCACCTATCTATACCTATGTCACTCACTAGTCACTACCCTATGTCCTACTTATCTAGGTACCTAAATATTCACGAAATTCTTAATTGTACACCTATTGACTTTAATAATAAATATAATTATGTATTATAAAAACATGGTACGGAACCCTTCGTGCGCACATTTTTTTTATCCTATATTATTCTCTGTCTTAAAGTATCTACTTACATACCCATCTACATAACTAAGTATCTACATACCAAATTTCATCTCAATTAGTATCTACTGAGATTATTTTATCAAACATTTACACAGACTTTTAATAATAGTACATAAATAGTAAGATTTCAAACGCAGTACCAGTGATTACGGCTTATATTCGCTTTTTTCTACTTTTCTTTTTAGTAGGTAATTCTTTTGCCCATGACATTTATTATGCACCTCAAAAATTTAATTACTTGCTGTTACATAATAATGGTTTATTGCTGCCCACTATTTTTTTATAGAGCTGCCCAAAAGTATTAATTTCATAGACCATACCGCTATTTATTCACTTACCAAAAACTTTATATTTGCCAGCCAAGTATTGCTGGTCGTTTTTATTTTACGTCCGACCAAAATTTATTAAGCTGCCCAAATATTTATTTAGCTGATTTTTACCGCTTACCCCAATATTTAAAATAACTACCAATAAATTTACTCCCATAATAAAATCAACTTATTAAGATTACACTAAGCTAATTTCTATAACTGTCAAACTGAAACGTCACCGAACGCTTCTTAAGTGAGAAAGACTATAATTCTGTACGTAGGTAGGGGCGTAGGGTTATGCCAGAAACATACTTACGTGTCGCGGTGTGTCGGGGCGCGCCAGAAGCATATCGGTTTTTATACATTTAGTATGGTTAGGGACATACTTGTATGGCGTGTCGTGTCGCGACACGGTCTATCGTGTCGCAGAATGCTAGCCGCCGATTCGCTGATTGCGCCAGAGAGGTGGTGGGGGTTATGTCGCGACACGTAAATATGTTTCCGCCCTTACTAGTTTGCGAGTGATGATGATGATGAATGATCTGTAAAAATAATATTCAAAATGTTTGCCGCCTACATGATACCTACTGACTAACTTACATACTACAACCTATAAATAAATTTAATTTTTAACATAAATATTCATTTGCGTTCCTTCGTCGCGAATTTCGTTCGTTTTTCGATTTCGAATCTCTGATTGAATGTGGCATGGTAGCATCCCTAATCTGCATTCAACACGTCACACGGCCCAATCGGTTTTCTTTTGGATTTTGGCGTCGATGGCGACTGTTGTATTGTGCTGGGAATTTTTGAGGCAGACAAAACAAAAGGTATAATTACTATCCTACATTTTATTAGAAGTCATGTAAGTTGTTTAAACTTTGTGGAGTGGTTGGATTACTTGGTATTTGTTCGGTTTACAGTGGATGCATGTTTGATTTGGCTACACGCGTCACGCTCGCTCACGCTTACTATTCGAATCGAACCTTTGATTCTAATAACAATGGACGAAGTAGCAGAGCTTCTAACCGCGTGGGGGCTTTGCGAGCTAATTGGAACTTTTACAGGTAGTTCTAAAATTCTTATTTTTATTGTTGAAATGAATGCTCAATCATTTTGCTTTTACTATCAATGGACGAAGTAGCAGAGCTTCTAACCGCGTGGGGGCTTTGCGAGCTAATTGGAACTTTTACAGGTACCTAGTTCTAAAATTCTTATTTACAATGTGGAAATGAATGCTCAATCATTTTGCTTTTTCCCTGTGACGACGCCGCCAGCCGCCGCCATTACGAGCCGGCGCCGGCACACACATGGCACACACATCACTTATCATGACACGGAAAATTAAATATCTACCTAGATAGATTAAGACTAGAGTTATATGAACTTGAGCCCAGATTTATTTTCTCCAAAATACGGAATGGGCCACCTAAAATTATCCAACTTTTTCATAACCTAAAAACTTTCTAAAAGTAGGTACCTAGATTATGTTCTTAGCTTACAATAATAATTTTACGCTTGCAGATAACGCTATTTCGTTAGAAGCATTAGCCTCCCTTACACCTGACGATATTAAAGAACTCATTCCCAAAGTTGGGCTTCGAGTTCTTTTTCTCCGTTGTTGGAGGACATGGTTTAAAGAATATATGGGGAAACAGCCAACAGAGTTGGAATCAAGTAGTTTGTTGGTAAGTTACATTACATCACCCACCATTACTATCTTTTAATAAAATGGAATCAAGTAGTTTGTTGGTGAGTTACATTACATCACCTTTACTATCTTTTAATAGGTATAGGTTAAATCTTTAGGTAAGGTGTGTAAGTCTTAAGTAGGTAGATAAAGTTTGAGTGGATTGATCTATGTTGACGACCTCGGAGGCGCAGCTGGCGAAGGTCCGACTGTGACGCTGGATGCAGTTGCAGGTTAGATTCCTGCCTCGGGACCAATATTTTTATTATCTTAGTTTGTATTATCTGCACATATATGATCAGGGTGTTCTGGGTGTTATCTATGTATATTAAGAAAATGTATTCTATTATATTAATCAGTCATCATCTAGTAACCATAACACAAGCTCTGCTAAGCTTCGGGCTAGATGATGTTGTGTGAATTGTCCAGCATTGTTAATATGATTTTATTATTAGGTAATAAGTACCTATCAAGGTTTTAGAGTGAGAATGATATTGATGTACCTTAGTTTCTGTGTTAAAATTTGCTTGTTGTGTTTCTAATATGTGCAAAAATGTATAACCATGAACAATTCCCCAGTCTAGTTTTGTCTGTTCTTTCAGAACATTGATCTCTCAGCCACAGCGTTGGAGGTTTTTGATGAACAGGATGGAAAAAGTTGTGATGTTAATGAGGAAGGAAGAATATACAACCTAGTACCTACCAGTGCAATCACAGCCAGACAGTGCAGCAGCTCAGTCAGAAAGTGCACCAGCTCAGGCAGTAAGTCACCTGGCTAATTTATTTAGATTTGTTTTATCACCGGAGGAATGCAAACTATGGTATTCCCAATAAATCATATGATTCGTTGGTGGTTGCATCTGATCACAAATAATTTTCCAATAAATCTCGGATTAATTGCAAACAATAAAAAGTTCAAAAGAATTCCATGGACACGTTTGTTAATTTGAAAGTGCTGCCTTACCTATTGGTTTTTAGTTTAGTGACAACATCTTGTTGTTTGGCTTGGCAAGTTGGCCCTGATTTCAAAAAATATAATCTAACCCATAGACTTAGGTTTTTAATTTTTTTCAAAAACAACTTAGCTTAATATTATCTAGAATCACTGTTTTACGGGTTATAATCCATGTTATGAAGCTCTCTGTATATGTCATCTACCTGTCACATGGATCTGTAATGGTAAGAGAGAGCAAACTATTTCTAATATTTAAACCTAATGCTGATAGTGTTGTACTTTTTTTTTGCAGTTGGAGTTAGATTTTAAAGCAGCCTATCCAGAACACACAGAAAAGTTGTATCGAAACTTCCCACAGACAAATCTTCAAAAATCAATTTGTCAAGGACATAGTTGAGCTTGCTGATTGTAAGTAAATAATAATCATCATACTAATATTATGAATCAATGAAAGAACGAAAGTTTGTCAGTGTGTTTGTTACTTCTATACGCTAAAACGGCTGAACGGATTCGGCTGAAACTTGGAATATACATAGTTTATGACCTGGACTACTTTTTATAACCCATAAAATTAATATTGCCATGGAATAGCATGTTAACTTATTACCCGCGTTTATATTTTTTTAGAAAGATTTTATTTGGCTTAACTTGTTTAATAATAGTATATTATTATGTTTCATTCAATCTCATCTCACTAAGATTATAAATGCGAAAGTTAGATGTATGGATGTTTGTTAATTTTTCACCCCTTAGAACCCTCCAGTTTTGAAGGAGGCTCTGTCAAACAGTTAGTACCTATGGTTTGTAAGATTTTATTTTTTTCTTTTTCAGCTCCCAATGGAGATAAAAAGAAGCTAGCTGGAAGCCAACAAAAGTGGAGTCATGCGACGCCTTCATAACCCATATAAGGAGTTACACGGAAATTCATGCAATAATGATTGGAAAAATAAAACATGATCGTATGCTGTATATTTTTTTTAATTTTGAGATTTCCCTTGTTTTTGTGAACAATATTGTCATTACCTAATGGAATAGTTAGTATACCTAGTAACTTTAATCAAGTAGCTTGTTTGCCCTAATATACTTAGTAACTTTAATCAAGTAGCTTGTTTGCCTAATAAAGTATACATAGTAACTTTAATCAAGTAGCTTGTTTGCCCATTTATTTTGTCATGAAAATATTCTCAAATCACATAGGCTAACTCCACATCTGGTATTTTTTACCCGAAAGGCAAGTTTATTCGAGCCTAGTGACTGGTCTACTGGGCTCGTATTGTCATGCCTTTGTTGTGAAAAATACCAAATAATGGAGAAAGCCTATGTGATTTGAGAATATTTCCATTAATGACAAAATAAATGGGCAAACAAGCTACTTGATTAAAGTTACTATGTATACTTTATTAGGGTAAACAAGCTACTTGATTAAAGTTACTAAGTAAACTTTATTAGGGCAAACAAGCTACTTGATTAAAGTTACTAGGTATACTTTATTAGGGCAAACAAGCTACTTGATTAAAGTTACTAAGTATACTTTATTAGGGCAAACAAGCTACTTGATTAAAGTTACTAGGTAAACTTTATTAGGGCAAACAAGCTACTTGATTAAAGTTACTATGTATACTTTATTAGGGTAAACAAGCTACTTGATTAAAGTTACTAAGTAAACTTTATTAGGGCAAACAAGCTACTTGATTAAAGTTACTAGGTAAACTTTATTAGGGCAAACAAGCTACTTGATTAAAGTTACTAGGTAAACTTTATTAGGGCAAACAAGCTACTTGATTAAAGTTACTAGGTAAACTTTATTAGGGTAAACAAGCTACTTGATTAAAGTTACTAAGTAAACTTTATTAGGGCAAACAAGCTACTTGATTAAAGTTACTAGGTAAACTTTATTAGGGCAAACAAGCTACTTGATTAAAGTTACTAGGTAAACTTTATTAGGGCAAACAAGCTACTTGATTAAAGTTACTAGGTAAACTTTATTAGGGCAAACAAGCTACTTGTTTAACCCAAACAAGGAACTTTATAAAACTCATCACATAATCTTGTTTATGGTAATCAAATTATTGTGCATGTGTGCGTATTTATGAAATGCACCATCTTGTTTGGAGCAACTAAGTTGAGACTTGATGGGCACAAACAAGTTTTGTGATTGATGCAATAAAGTTCCCGTTATCAAATAAGGTTTGTTGCTGCAATCATTGTGCTTGATAGGCTCTGGTGCAAACAAGTTACATGTTTACCTTTAACAAGATCTTGTTTGCCACAATCACTTTTTTTTTTCAGTGCGAGTTTCTGAAAATCAAGATTCCTCCACATTTCCTCCCCCAGGCCGTGTTTGCATTAATTATTATAAAGTTGAGCTAAACACGAACAGTCAAACATCCGGCAAGTCGGAATCACTTTATTTTTGTTACGCTCGAGTTGCGACGACGTAGAAAATTCACAGAATTTTTCCTTAATTTTTACTTTCCAAAGTTAATCAAACTCATTTCGGACGTGACTTTTTGTCGGGAATTTATTAGTTTCGAAGTTCGTCGAATTTTAGGGATTTTTACAGGCATCAGATGATTGACCCAAGCAGATCCCTAATAAATTACGGAAAGGAAATAACAGGAAGCGAAAATATCTACAAAATCTTCTTGAGATCTTGTAGAATTTCAAAATAAAGAAAATTCACCCATAAGTCGGCACAACGAATGTAAAAGTCGCAACAAATGTCGCGTCAGCCACTTTCGCTCCCTTCGCTCGAAATTAAAAGGAACAAGCACCCCTCGCAACTTTGTTTCTAATTTATTAATTCTTTATTAAGTAAATCACTCCTTAATCAGTTTCTAAACGGAGAAACGTTGACTTCCAAATTAGATCTGTCTATGTATTTTCTAAAGGGGTGATCTTGTCTGCCAATCATATAATTTACAATGGTGTTGTTCCTATTGCTGCAAATGCATCACAATGGATGTTTACAAAGGAGATATCAGCTATTGTTATTGAAACTGTTTTAATTTGTATTGTATATAAAATATGTTATTATATAAAAACTCCCGACTTGTGGAAATAGGTTAGTGTTTTAGCAGAAAAAAAGACAATTATTAAAACTGAATAATAAAAACGGAAAGATCGTTCTCTACTTTAGTATTTTTAATTAAAAATGTAAAAACAAAAATATATTTTTACTTTAACTTTATAAGTCAATATTTTCCTTATGCGAGACAACGACTTTATAGGAGGAGCATTGTTTTTCTAGGCTTACCTAAATTTTCGCAGGTCAGTGATTCTGTTATTTCATTTAATAAGAGCAAAAGGGTTGTTTTGAAAACATTTCCAGGGTAAAATGTGAAAAGTTTATGAGAAAAGTCATTGCATGGCTCCAAATACCAGAAAGTCCTGTCAATATACAAGGTAACCTTTGTTTAAATTAGAGCCTGCATTTCAATACAAAAACAGTGCCCGTACAGTATCGTTGAGATACTTTGAATCGACATCGACCTCTTCTGTGGTACAGTTGGCAAAAATCCTCCTGTGACGCAGGCGATTTCTGGTTTGATACCTGATTCAGGGTAAAAAAATACAATCTAATAGGTGTTCTACGTGTTTTCTATGTACAGTAAAAAAAAACTTTATTAGTATGTAGTATAAAGTATTAATCTCACAAGCTCTGCTTAGTTTGGGGCTATTTGATGTTGTGCGGATTATATTTTTATTTTTATTTTTGGCAAGCGGACTGGTGTTCGAAGGGTGTTCTAAAATACATAGAGATAACCAACCTATCATCTGGTAAATCTGCCCTTACGACGTCCACAGAAAGAGTTGAAGGGGGATAATTGTAACACCGAAACTACTATGGCCTAACAGGAGGTCACGTTGAGTTTAAAGCACCCCTCTTTCTGCGCCGGAGTCTCCCAAATTAAGTTGTGTTAATATTACCTTAAATAAAGATTTTCTTATTCTTATTACCTCCAAGTCTTCAGCATCAGAGCACCATACGTAAGGCAGAATCCAACCTCTCGCAGCCAGACCCTGGCCGTGCACGTGAACACGGTGGGCCTCCCGTACATCACCAGCGTCGTGCAGTAGATGAGGAACGCTCCTAGGACGATCACCCTGAGTAGCGCTGGACTGGCAGCTCGCACCACCTGTATAAACAATTTCAAAGGTTATGAACAGGTGACTGGGAGTTCAAAACTGGGGCCAAATTCCACTAATGTCAAAACAAAGGTAATCGTCACAGCTATGAATGAACCTCAAAAAGTTTGTGTTAGTAGAATGCCAAAAAGAGTAACACTGACATTTTGATACTATACTATTTAAATGGTGAAGCGATTTATTTCGTGGAAGGAATCTGTAAAAATTATTTGATAATAGAAATTCCTTGGTATTTCGAATATTTTTTTGTTTAGCGCAACAAGGCAGGAGTAATTCCTATATATAAAAGAATCCTTATTAAAACTCGTATCTTAACTGACGGAGAATTCTACGAACATAAATAAAACACACACATCTGAACATAGAACTGCTTTTTCAAAAATCGTTTAAAAAATGGGGGATCTTAGTATACCTGTTAAAATTAGCCCGTGCGTGATTTGTATGGTTAATAGAAGGTTTCACTTCCGAAACCGCCACCGGCATTTATACAGTTTATGTTAACGTTGATGCACGACTGACACCGTCGGCAATTAACAATATTTCACAAATAGTCCACAATCTTCACAATACGTGGACGCTATAGTGTCAAGTTGTTGAGTAACTATCGGATGCACGTAGAGAATGTAATAAAGGCACGATCTAAGGCACGGAACGAGGGCTAATCTCGGAAACGTCACGTCTCTCATAACAACTGATCCTACAGGATGTTGCAGATAGAGGCTTATCAATCTATTCCGGTATCTACTGAATCATACTGACGTGATCTATTATAACTCGTCGGAAATATTTGTGGACCCGGCAAATGTCGTAACACGATAATGCCGGCAGGCAGACACGCATATTCTCATCGAGGTCTGATTTATTAATTTGTCATTCTGATGGTATGGCCGTGGAAGTAAGAATTACTTACCGAACTAGTTCTCATAGGTACGGAATTTTTATGTGTGTGTCTTATCATTGTATTTTTATTTTGATATAATATGATGTATCAAAATACAGTCTTCTTCTTTATGGCTGAGCTAGTTCTTAGCTACATTTTGAAGGGTTAAACAAGGAGCGACATGGTATTTTTTTTTGTTTTCAAATTAATCGCTTGTTTTTAGTATGATTCTTTGACATGACCCCAGTCTTCCAATTCATAGTTGGATGGTCAGAAATAGTTCTCGATTGTAAAATAAAATACGTTTCGATATTCTTACTTAGTTCAATGGATAAGTGTACATACAACAGTCATAAAATAATTTATGTATAAAGATCAACCCGTAAAAAATAGGGGTAAAAATATCAATAGATCTTTTAACCCACTATCCTCAGTGGGATAGTGCAAGTTGGAAGTAAACAGGTAACTTACCCTGACATGTCCATACTTGATAGTGAAGACCACAATGAAAGGTAGTAGACTGGTGATGAGACAAGCGAGTGCCAGGATGCTACTCCTCAGGACCCAGTTCAAGGCCGCCACGCACGGAGACCCGTCCACGCACGCCTCGCAGCCTTCCGCACAGGGCAGACATTCGAACTCGTCCGTTAGGCCGTAGAGGTTCAGTTGGGCCTATTGGAAAATACAGGTTAATAGGCCCTTTTCATAAAATTCAACAACTTGTGATGAAAAAGATGACGTAAGAGTGGTGAAGATGGATGTTTTTTTAGAATAATAATAATGAGATAGACCTCAACATGGAACGTTCGGGTTTCAAAATATTTTTTTTGAGATTTAGTTCGATCGTTTCTAAGTTCTATTTTTGAATTTTGATGTGCAGTTCCTCTGTACTTCTTTATAATTGCATAGAGCATGGAGGTTAGATATCATTTATTGAAATGGCTAATACAAGACTCTTTGGTGAAAACAATAACGTAAGTTTGTTTATTGTTCTTTATTTGAATTTTTAAAGTGCGCGGGTTTATCTTATTAAACAGAGCATAGAGGTTAGATGATAGATTAGAACCTATCATTTATCGAATGTGCAAATAAAAACTCGTTGGTGAAAACAATGTTAGTTAGTGTAGCATTTTCTCGTCAAACACAAGCTTTATGGCTTACTACGTACTTTTTAGGTACTTGTCCACTGCATCATCTAGTCCCAAGCTAAGCTTAGCTTGTTTTATGGGTATTTTTTATTTTAGGTACATCGAAAGACCCCCTTATCGTTCGTTCAAGAAATAAAGATATTAGTTTACTTGATTTACCCAGAACTCCTACACAAATAATGGAAAAGAATAATATAGAACTGACCAGCAGATGTTTCTCATACTCCTCCTCGATGTCACTCCCGTTGTAGTAGCGGTTCTCGGCCGTGGTGTTGGGGAAGAAGAACCCTCGGCGGCACACGCAGCGGTACGAGCCTCGACGGAACCCTAACCCGGGCACGGGCACGCACTGGGGACAAAAAATACATATTCGATATTCGAAAAAGTTTAGTTGAAAGGAATTTTATTTAGATTATTTTATACGTTAGGTTGAACTTTCAATGGACTGTGCGTCATGCGAAAACTTTGAATGTGAAATAGTTATAATAAAATCTATCTCTTTTAGGTACCTAATATTAGGGATACCTTCACTAAGGTATTGAATAGTGGAAAGTTGCATTTTTTTTCAAGGGGTCGTGTTTGTTTTAGTAGTTCTATATAGTTACACATGTATTTTATTTCTAAGTATTCGGTAACCACATCATCTTATTAACCGTTAGTTAAAAAGCTTTTTCCTGATTTTTTTATTTAATACCAAAAGCAACGCGATGGAAATCGTTACAGACTAGACTCGACACATTACCGTGGTCATTTACAGTGGATCTAAAGGATCGACGGTTTGATACTCCCTTTAGAAACTGCAGAGTGGAGCAAATAAAGTGCGGAATATGGCCGAGGGAAAAACGCTTTGAATTAAATGGAAGTGCTTGGCGCGGCTTTTGTGGTTGGGAAATTAATGATTGTAAATGCTTTTTATATATTTACTACTCTGAGGGAGAATTATATTAATAAAAATAAATGTTGCTGGACAAATCTACAGAGGATTATCCAAACCCTTAGCTAAGACTGAAATCATTACTATATATTAAACAAAGTCGCTTTCTCTGTCCCTATGTCCCTATGTATCTTTAAAACTACGCAACAGATTTTGATGCGTTTTTTTAATGGATAGAGTGATTCAAGAGGAAGGTTTATGCGTATAATAAAAGCGTACGAAGCCGGGGCGGGTCGCTAGTACTTAATAAAATACACTACATAGACATTATTATTTTAATCTTATACAACCCGTGAGATATTATGCTTACTAATATTAAGAAGGCGAAATTGTATATGGATGTATGTATGTTTGTTCCTCTTTAACGCAAAAACTACTAAAGGGATCGGTCTAAAACTTTGAATAACTGAAAAAAACACCCAGACCCCAGAACAAATATTATTAGATCTTAAAAACATTTGTCCCAATGCGAGAATCAAACCCACAACCCCCTGCGTTACAGGCAGACCTTCACCCGCCTCACATCGATCGTATTTTACTAACCAATCGTTTTACTGTGATAATGTTATCGTCGCAGAATTGTCCATAGAAGAAAAGTCGAGATAGTGCCAGAAGTGGAATTTGCACGCCCCTCCGTCTTTAGTTTCTTGAATTAATATAGATATAATAATAATTATGTTCTATTTGTTTTCATAATTGGATTATTACTACTACACTATTACTACTATTATTAATACTATTACTACTATTTAGATTCATAATGTTATTGGTATTATTGCTTTTAAAATTAATTTGTCCCACACAAAAAAGCGCTATCAATAACTGAGTTTATTACGTTTTCAAAACCACAAAACAAAACCAATAGCCATTATAGAATGAGATTATCTGCAAAAATATTAAAATACAGGCCATTAAATGATCGCACAGTTTATATCTGATCGTAAAACATACAGTCAGAAAACGGGTTACCATAGCACACGCAGGCTTTTATAATATTCTCTCTTGTTTGGTTTGTTAATTTTTGGATATTAAGAATCTGGTAAATGTTACTTTTGTCTTTAGTTCTAATGGTGAAAATTTCCAGTAGAAAGAAAAAAAAAATCAAATCACTTTGGATGTGAATGTAAGCAAAAATGTAGGTATGCAGAAAAGGGAGATAGCTTAAAAGCCTCTTTTATTTACATTACAATTATTAGAGATATATAACGAAATACCAACCAAAAAGAGAGAGTGAGAGAGAAGAAATTATATACAGTACATTAATGTGTATAATCGCGATTATTTATCGGGTATTTTGTTATTATTTTCCCGACGTTTTGTCTACGGCCACGCACGCACGGGACACAATAGGGACCACGATTTATCTTGCTAAATGCCGAATAAATTGGTTAAGCAAATATTTTATTAATGTTATCACATCGAGATATTTTATAAATTATATAATGAGGCAGGTCTAGAAGACGAAAATTTTATGGTTATCAAACAAATAAGTCTTATAAATCAGCCGTGTATCTTAGATAGTCTTTTGTAGCCGAAGATCTGCCTGTTTTCTGTGTAAATTCAGCGTTACCGTAATTTCGGTCATAATTTGCGTATCTTGGGCCCTAGGGCCATAACCAATTCGCTTTACGGGCATTATGTGTTTAGGTAATATTTAAATATCAAATAAAAGGTACCTATTTCTTCTGAAATAATTAATAAGTGGATAACTTAATTAGGAAATTATAAAATGGAATTGGAACCGCGCATATTCATACTTTCATTGTATTATTTTAAAATTTATCACTCGCAGACTTTATTACTACACATGACAGAGTTTTTATTTTTAAAGCTCCTTTAGAAATAGCTAAACTATTATTCAATTACCTGGAAAACAAACTGGCTCACGGGAGATATGCAAGCGGAGCTAGTTCTTCAATAAAGTAAAAGGCATAAACAAAACAAAAGAAAAATATGAAATATGCTAACGCTGTTTTCATAATAAATCTCGGCTCGAACGAGCTGCCAAGAAAACATGAAAGAACAACATTATTATTATTAATCGAACTAAACTTTATGTTTCACAAAAGCGCTGCGAACTTTACCTATTCACAAGTTGGTGTGGTACAAGTTTATTTTATTCCAAATAACGGTTTATTGGTTCAAAAACCTTTGATTAGCCGATAATAAAACCTCATATAAAACCTCCTGGAAACCTCATATTGAATGCACTGTGTCAAGAGTTAGAAAATTAATGTACATTTTTAAAAACTTGAGAGGTAGTGCTGACTTTCCTTGTATGAAAATGGTTTACCTTGCCCTGGCTCAATCAATTCTCTCGTATTGCATCACCGCATGGGGTGGCTCCATCAAAACCCTCATGCTCCGAGTTGAGAGAGCGCAGAGAGCAGTTCTAAAAGTCATGACTTCTAAGCCAAGAGATTTTTCTACCTCAAATCTATATCTGATCTGCAAAGTCCTCTCCGTTCGCAAATTATATATATTATTTAGTATCCTGCGTAAACACTCCCAAACTGCATTTGACCCTAATCTGACGACGGTGAAACGGCGATCTGACATTGTCTGCAAAACTGTGTCTCACAGAACTGCAGTGGCAGGTCGTCATTATCATTTCGTTGGTAGTCGTTTATACAATAAGGTAAACAAGATTATCAACATTTACCCACTCACAATCTATAAATGTAAATGTATTTGTACTGATTGGCTTTTATCTATCTCCTATGAGGATGCTGAGGAAATTTTAAAATATCAAAAATGAACTCTATCCTACAAAGTTACTCTCTCAAACACTTACACACATCACACATGCACACATGGGTAACTCCTGTTGCCCGAACTCTTATGAGCCCGGTGTCCTCAGGAGCACCCCGCTCTCAAATAAAATAAACTATCACTCACCACACACACTCACTTTCACACACACACACATTACACATGCATACATGGGTAACTCCTGTTGCCCGGACTCTTATGAGCCCGGTGTCCTCAGGAGCACCCCACTCTCACATACACTATCACTCACCACACACACACACACACAAATTCACAAACCCTATACACAAAGGAAATAACTGTTATTAAATATGTACTTTAAAATGTAACTTAACTTAACTTAACTTAATTTTATTTAGGCTTATTACCCTTAAGCTGGAACTCAAACAAATATAACCACACTGAGGTTATAAGAAGGTTAATAATAGAACTACAACTTTGGACCAAAGCCGCCAAATAATTGTCTAGCAATAGCCATGGATTGTAAACGGTTTGGTAGAGAGACAATGCAATACACATAACAATGCACTACCGTGCGACGATTTAGATCAATTAAGAGTTTATCTTTAGGGCCACATTCTGCAACAGAGCTGTTAGACATCATCATCGTATCAGCCGTCGGATGTCCACTGCTGGACAAAGGCCTCCCTCATTGATTTCTAGGAACTGCGGTTGGAAATGAATGACAAATCGGTTAGACATAATACACAACAATGCTTGATCCTTCGATCCGTAGACCTACGACTAAAGTTAAACTCTTTCCGTGCAAGCGCGCTAAGAGACCCGAAATATATCCTAGAAAGTTTCAAGAAATCATAACAATATGAATCTCTAATCACTAAAAGCATCATCCTAGAAGGGGGCCGGTCGTTCTATGTAAATCTGGACAGGACGTTTAATTTTAGTTTTTTAGATTTTCATTAAACTTTTGTATAAGAATCTTTTATGAATAATAAGCATCTGTTATGTCAATTACACACGCGTCTTAGCGCCACATTCTATGTTCTATTTTAACTAACTGGTTATTGTATTATTATTAAGTAATAATTTTAATCTTTATTAATAACTGTTTGTTTCCTAAATTAAAACAAAACCAGTTTTAAGCTTTTTTCAGCGAAGAAACTAAAAAGAACGAGTTATGTAACAAAAATAAATGTAGCAGAATGTTGTGAAAGAATCAGTGAGTCCAATATTTGCTGCAAACAGCGGCTCCTTCAGCACCGAGGAGATGGGAATGAAAACCGAACAAATAGTGCGAAGACAAGATCGGCTTCAAACTGGCCGACATGCTTTGTAATGTAAATAAAAACTGACCAAAATGATATGTTAAACTGTAGTAAAAACTACCTAATCATGTAGGTACACATTAAACAAGTTATTTAATGGTTACAATAATTTTAGGCACTCTACTAGCAATACTTTCACGGGCTGATTTAAACATCAATAAATAGGCCTGTAAGTAAGTTTTCAAGTGACTGAACAGAGTCTGCTTAACAAGAATTATGGTATTGTGTTGTTTGGGGGAGGCATTTTCAACGGACGAATGAGTGCTGCTAATTTATTGTTTTCCATGAAACTTCTACCGACTGTTCAGCCATAATTAGATGTCGTCAGTTAGCTGTATGAAAATTCATCCTTATTTTTACACATTACACGAACTGCCAGTCTACTTCAGGACAAAGGCCTCCCCTGATAATCGGATGCTCATATGGTCTGTGAGAATACAACACCATGAGGTAGTCGTTTATAAGGTAGCGCATGGCATTCCGGTGACGGACCACGGCATGAAACTCTAGTTTCTAAAGAAAATACACGATCACAAATATATTTTATCTTTCCCCAGAGACCCGCACTCAGACAGGCGAGAGAAACAAACCGACACGAGTAGAACTTTTCAAGCGAAACTTTTACCGTTGAAACTAAATAGCATGCATTTAGCCAGACTGGCCAATAGGTAACATACGATACGAACACTTTAACTAGAGTTTCTTTACTGAACTGTTGTTCAACTATCAAATTACGACAGCGAACGAAATTTCGATGTAGTTTATTGATCACGTTTTTGAGAACATTTTCATGTTCAAAAATACAGTGACAAAGGCATTTCATTGCATAACTTACACGGCTAAAGAAAAAACTGAATCAAAGAAATTTAAGAAATGTTTGTTCATTTAAATTAAATTATTTCTTTAGTTTAAGTTTACAAATAAAATTATGAAATCTTTTGAACCCACACACGGTTTCATAAATAACACATTTTCATTTCATATCATGTAAGTATTCTCCCACCCAGTAATGTTTTTGTTTATCCGGAAAACTTCGCTTTTCTGCTTGACGGAAGTTATTTCATGCAATTAACGTTATCTGTTTGCGGAAAGTAGATTAATTGGTAATGCAATAAGGTGGAAGTTACAAAGGATTCCCGAAGGTGGCTAATAGCTGGTGAAAGTTTGGTGAGGCTAAGGAAAGGTCTATTATTAATTCAATCATCCTTTATTTGGAGAAACACTCAGATATCAAGAGAAAAAAGGCAATAAATTTTAACTATTATGATTTAACCACACTAAGCTCCTTCTGGGAACATTGCTGCTTTTACTTTATGCAACATCTTGCTTTACTTTATTGGGATGTTGGTCAAAAGCTAAACCTTTGTACCATTGATCCATAGATAAATTATTTTTGTTTGTCTATTGTAGTGCTTATATTGCAAATAATGACCCAACGTTATCTTATTAGCAAACAATTACTTGATCGAATAGATCAGATACTTACCTTACTTTTTAATTAATAAATACTTTTATGGTACATCCGCATAGAAAATTAATCAAAAGCCAACAACAGCGTTTTGTTCTGTAAGATATTTTTAGTTCTATCAAACAATTCAATTAAATTATTCTACAAGAACCACACCAAAAAATCAACAAACAAAACGGTTTCTTACCTGAAGACCCAAATGATATTTATCGGAGCTGGAATAACATCGTCCATAGAGAAGTGATAACGGTTTGTCTCCGCGGGCATTCGCTGGGGGGCTGCTCTGATTGGACGATATACGAGACCTTGGTTTTTGTAATCAACAGTTGATACTGATACTCTTTTTGCACACCACGGTAAAGAAAAACAGAACAAAAAACACAAAGATAATCAGTTGCTCAATGGGCTGCCTTAATGCTAACAGTGATTTCTTTTAGGCTTTCGAAATGTACACACATGTGTAGTGTACTGTACTGGTAATACATAGACGGTGGCGTATAACTACTTAAGTATTTTATATAAACAAAAATAATATTATAAGTGTGAATTCTTAAAGAACATAAGTTGCTACTAACAGTTCCAAAGCTAGGTGAGGTTGGCTCACGCCGCCGACTCCCGACATGTTATTTTGCTCCGCTGAGCCTCACGACGAAAGGATTTATCTTCTAGTGATTTCGCGCCTATTGGCTCAAGAAAATTTGTTGTATCGCTTTGTTTTTGTCGCGTGGGAATGTGCCAGTAATTCGATGTAAAATGTTACGTATGCTTTGCGATTTGTTTGTTTGTGCTCGATGAAACATTGATGGTCTTTTTTTTCGTGATTGATACTCCATTCTATTTGATGGAGATTCGGTGTATTTTTTACATTGTTTTTTTTTCGGTTTCAGTGAAAATTTATTTAGAATTTCTTTGTATTGTTTTAGAAAAACCTGAAACGGAGCACGTTTTAAATTAAATTTTCCGCCCGAGGTGAAATAAAAAACTAAAACAGATACGAAAGAATGTAAAAGTATTCAAAGAAACCCACAAAATGTCCTCTCAATTGTTAACTCAGTTTTCCAGTCGACTAAATATTTAAAGCACATTTAAAACGATGCTCGCATTTAAAAGTCGGCTTGCGAATTTTGCTGCAAAATCGGATTTTCAATTCCCTCTGCGGTGGGGACTGCGAGCTGGTAATCTTGCCCACCGCGGTGTGACACCAATCTTGCTTTTACAAATCGCCTCTCCACTCGCCGGGGATTTTGGAAATAATCCTTTGTTATGTTCTCTTTGCGATAGACAACCGTGACATCAAACGCTGCAATGTAACCGTTTTAGGAGTAATTCTTAAACTCGTTTTGATGTTGCTTGCCGATGTCTTTTATTTTGTATTTTTTTTTGACTCTCTTTGGTACGGGAAAGTTAGAATTTCTGAACTAAACAATTTCATTCAATAGATATGTTGCATTGATCACTATGCTAGCACGATATGCATACATAAGGCATCTGGTGCCCCGAGTCCTGAATCCAATTAGATGGATCAGCAATGGTTTCAATCACGGTGGTAATTAATTGCACTTCTGGAAGAAACGCGTCTCAGTGGCACAATCAGCCACTAACTACACTAATGAGATAAATAATACCGCGGTGTATATGACTGAATGACTTAGAGGGTTCGTCCAAATATTTTCTGACCTTATGAATATTTTTTACATCGATATGTCAACCATTACTTTTTAAAAAGCTTTATCTAGTATCTCACTCGTAGGTAAATAAATATGACCTAGTATCTAAAACAGCCGGCACAAATATCTGGAGATCATACAAGCATTTGTCCCGAGACGGGAATAGAACCGGCAAACACAGCCATCAACCAGCGAAATCACATCTCGGTTAGAAAAAGCACAAAGCTTATAAATATTGGATTTTTGTCTCTTCTGGCGGCGAATACCTATATTTCAAATAACTTTGACATCGAAGTAACAATGGCCACTTACGGATCCTTATCGATTAAACCCTGGAATATTTAACCTTTTATTATGATTTCCCTGATAATGGTACATAGAGATGGCAGCGCGAGTATGAACACTTACCTCAGTCGTGGTTTTCTTGCATTTATCTGTCCCGGCGAATATGTTGAGTTGTGTGGAGCCTGGCTTCAGAGGGCACTGGTCGATGTCCACTCGCCGTAGGTCTATATCGATCCCGCTCGTCCCCCTGAGAAAGAAAAAAAAGATAATACCAATAAATTGAAATAACTTTATGCGAACTCAACTGACTCTTTCTCAGCAAGCTGTTTCAATTGCATTGTTTTAAATATCGGCCTTTCGTGACGATTATAAGTACTTTTCTAAACTAACATTATAAATGAAATTGTAAATCTAAATTTTTTGTCGATTTTGAATTCTAATCTAAAAACATTTTTCAAGTTTCTACCTAGACAGAGCGTTTACTTTAGTTTAATTAAAACTGTGAAATTCTAAATTTGGAATCTTTTGTAGACTTCATTTTAGATTTCGCGAAGATGAACTCTTATACATAACATTTTGCTTTTTGGGCTAATATCTCGATTATCCGTATCGTAAGCCTCAACCCTGGTTGTAAGCATAATATTCTGTTATTAGTGCGCATTATGCCAATATAATTCCAATTCCTAATTCCCTGGTCCCTAATAGCGGTTAAAGTTTGGGGACATTCCTCTTTTATGAGTTCAAATATAGCTATTGAAAAGGAATGTTAATGTGGAGAGTTCGCAAATGTATAAACTTTTACATATTTCCGAAACTATTTTCAATTACGGCAGTATCCATTTGTTTTCCGCACGAATTAGACTTAAAATATTCAAGCAGTTCCTTTCGATACACATGTCGATCAAAACAAGCCAAAATTGATAACACGATGACTAAAGTTCAATGACTACTGATGTTTCTTACGTATCTACTCATAATAGGATGGATACCCCTTCTTTCTTTGCCTCGCCATCGAGGCATAATAAACTAAATAAAAATAAAATAATAAGTAGGGCGATGTTATTACGATGCTTTTAATCTGTATGGTATTTTAAATTAGCATACGAGAGATGTTCATCTGTCCCAATCGTAAAAAAGTAGGCGAGGGGTAAGCAGACGGAAGAATATTAAAATATTGGTACAGAAAATGAATAGGCTTCATCAATAATTGATTTCTTTGCCTAAATTGACCGCCAGGTCACTTTATAACAAATGAATGTAATAAAAAGTGATGAGTCCACTAATTTTTAGAATACACACCATTTAGCCATTAACTTAAACATTTCAACAACTGTACAATTGCAGTAGACCGGTAACAAAAACCGTAGTAGAAAAACCCCATTCCCTTCACATTTCCCTTTATAATTTAAATGGGATCGCAACTTGCAAGGGTAATCGTGAAGGCATGGTATATTCAGTCCATCTGAAGAAGATTATGCAAATAGCTATGGATAGAGTACCCCGGTCTTAATTATAGGATTATTTGCAATTTATTTTCATGAATAATTCTGATTTATAGTGCTGGATGGGGAAAATATAGGATTACTTAAATTGATAAATAGCTGCAATAAATGAAAGCTTATGCGTGACCTGAATTATGGGAACATAATTTTGTAGACTATACATTCATTTGGTAGATTAAATCAAATCAAATCAAATCAAATCATTTATTCACAGAAATGTAGGTACATAAGTTCTTAATAATAATAATCGATCCTTATACATTCTGCCTCGTCGAGGCGTGCAAATTTTAAATTTAAAGCTTTATAAAATAAAAAATGCGTTTCAGAAACTTAATTTGTCAAATATTTAGGTAGTTATAGCTTAATTAAACATGTTATACAATTCAAAAAGTGTCAAAAATTATGTTATATACTTACAAGAATGTCATAGAAAAGTTTTGAAGTCAAAATATTCTTTAATGTCATAGAAACAATTTTCCATCAACCACTCTTTTACTTTAATTTTAAATAAATGAAATGGTAGAGCTTTGAATTTATTGGGTAATTTATTGTAAATTTTTATTGCCTGGTGATAGACGTTATTCGTTACGAGTTTTACTCTGTGTTCCGGGACATAGAGCCTTTCTCTATGCCTCGTCCGTCTCTCCATAACATCGGCGTGTGTTTTAAAATAATGAGGGTATTGTTTCACAAACAGGCATACATCCCTTATGTACATGCAGGGCAATGGTAGTATGTTAAATTTCTTAAACAAGGGTTTGCAGCTATCCGTATTCCAGGCGCCACAGATGGCTCGTACGCATTTCTTCTGAATTATAAAGGCCTTTTCTGAATCTGTAGAATTTCCCCACAAAATTAACCCGTATGCCAAAGTCGACGAGACATAGCCATGATAAGCTTTCAGTGCTGCGTCGGTGGAAACCCGAAGTCTTAGACTTTTAATTGCGAAAACAAATCTATCCAACTTGTCACAGGTATGTTTGACATGTGCCTTCCAGTTGCAGTGTTCATCGAGCCATATTCCTAGGAATTTGGCTGTATTAACTTCAGCTATTTCTGTGTTCTGACAGTTAATCGCAAGATTGATTTTTTTACGTTTATAAGTTCCAAACTGCATCATAATGGTTTTGGTCAAATTAATTTTCAAATTATTATTATTTAGCCAATCAATTGTATTATTTAATGTATTCTTAATGTCAGTTTCTAATGTCATACTATTTTCTCCCCTTATAATAATTGTGGTGTCGTCAGCAAATAATATGGTCTTATGTTCAGTTATATTAGGAATGTCATTTATATATATGAGAAACAAAAAAGGTCCTAAAATACTACCCTGCGGCACTCCAAATCTATTGTGTTTAAGGCTAGATCGCACTATTTTTTTATTTCCCATATGGACTTTCGCCACTTCAACGCATTGCTGTCGATCGCTTAGGTAGCTTTGAAGCCATTCATTTGCTCTACCTCTGATGCCATATCTATTAAGTTTATAGAGCAATAGTTTATGATCCACGAAGTCAAATGCTTTGGACATATCTAACAGTAGCGCAATGACGGGAACATTATCATTTATAGCATCCATTACAAACTTCACAACATTGAAACATGCTAAGGTAGTTGAGCTATTTTAACGAAATCCGAATTGCTCTGATTTCAGTACATTAGCTTTGGTCACAAAAGTTTGAAGCCTGTTTAGCATCGTCTTTTCAAATATTTTGGACAGTATGGGTATTAGAGTTATCGGTCTATAGTTATCCATGTTAACTCTATCTCCTTTTTTGAAAAGTGGTTTAACGATGGACAACTTTAATCTGCTTGGGAACTCACCTTCTTCAAAAGATCTGTTTATTAGGTAGCTAAGTTTATTTTAATTATAAGCCTTTCAGTGATTTATTTCATTATTATTAAAATAAAACTAATTGATTATATTATCATTACTTACTATACAAACAGTGACAGAATATAAAACTCAAATAAAATCAAATTTATTAAAAATGATAAAACGCCATTTTTATCGAAGTATTTATAAAAAAAGCATTTGATTTTTTTTATATCTACAACGGTCTTCTGCAGCCGCCTTGTTGCAATAACGATAAAAAATCAACTTTAATATTTAAATTTTAAAAGACTTTAAATCCGCCTTTTGAGCCAATTTATAATGTGAAGATATTTCTACCAATAACTGAAATTGAGCTCAAAGGTCGATTCCAATCTCATCGAGAGAAATCATCGTTGATGAAATTGCTGTTGCGATAATAAATGGAGATTACCAACAGCAATAATTTCGAAAGTAGTCAAAGCCACAGAAATGTTATTTGTTTCGAGCAAACATAAATAAAGGTATACTCCCACTGACAATAAAATGAAAACCTTCTCATTTCTATTTCGTGTTACGTTAACGGGCGGTATCGCGTTCATGAATAAATCTACTCCTGAACGAAGGCTGCTATCTCTCGCCAGATCTTATTACTCAACTATTTGTTGCTTTCGAGATTCCAATCATTTATTTTGCTACGTTTATGACTTTACTTGTTTGGGTTGAATGTGGATTGACTCTGGTATTCGATATGATCAAATGAGAGAGAGTTTTGAAATCGGGATATAGAATCCATTGTTATCTAATAAAACCCGGAACTTCTGTATCCGACCGTTTTATTTCATTTCGAGACAAAAAGACAATCGTTTTTCGTCTTTTAGAAAGGGCAGAGGAAGAAATTGATCAAGCTTTTATAAAATCTTTTTGAGCAAAAATAACGACGTATTTCGTTCAAGTTTGTTTTTAAGAGTTTTAGAAATTTCTCGCTAGCTCGGCAAACATCCGTTGCAATACAAAATAAGCTTTGTACTCCACATCTGGGTGAAGGCATACCCCTTTTATCCCTAGAAGAATGCGCCATAAACGCGAAAGCGAATTTAAAAGGAAACCCCATAGGTAGAACCGGTAACATGAAATGCGCATTGGAATGTTCACTTCCTGTGTTACCTAAACCCTGTGTGTAATCGGCAGTGATATATTTGAGCCACCAAAAATCTCTGGAAGGCACTTCCCCAGAAATCTAGGTCATCAATAGTTCCGAACCGATGTGACCTGGCTTACTCTCCTGTAGATCAACTTGTTAGATTGCTGCCGGCTACAGGTAGGGGCGGAAGCGAGACTTTTTATGACCTTTTATGACATAAATGCGGTTGTAGTAACAAAATATGGTTTTTTTGAGTGAAACTGTTACAAATGCTCTGATTGAGTGCGGATGATGATGCAGAGAGGCTTCAAGAGTCTATCATCATCTGCAGCTGCAGGTTATGGACCTACTGAAATTAGCCACTGTCATAACATCATCATCATCATCATGCGTTCACTACCAAAATTTCAGCGATGTGACCGACTCGAATAGATGCATAGCTGTAACAAGCCGCCGATGAAGGCTGTGCGTCAATCTGAAGCATTTAGGCGTCGTATTTAAAGATAAGAAAGTTTAGAAAAAAGTGCATTCGTGCAACGCCCCATGGAGCTAATCGCTTATCGCCGTTTTAAATACGACGCCTAAATGCTTCAGATTGACGCACAGCCTTCATCGGCGGCTTGTTACAGCTATGCATCCATTCGACTCGGTCACATCGCTGAAATTTTGGTAGTCTTGCCTTAATTATATATATTATATATTAGGCACTAACAATCTATGTAACGAACTTGTTTTTAATCGATCAATCTTTACGACTTACTTAAAGAAGTAGCTTCCATTGTACCCAAAGAAGGGCACAGTATAAGTGAGCATCCAGATGTTCCCACCGCCGCAGTCGTAGTAAGGCTTGGACCACTTGCCGTCCTCGTAGGTGACGGAGAGGATCTCGTCGGGCTGCCGGCCCGTGTGCGCCGTGTCGTTGAACGTGTACGTGTTGTAACCTGCGCCACATATAGGAGTGAGCCTACTGTATTGCTTATGGATAGGGTTGCCGTACCTCCCGTACCTATATACGGGACGGTATTCGGCCATCCCGTTTCGTATTATTACTTGTCGCATATTTCGACAAAGTCGCACAAATTCGCCTGGCCGGGCGTGCCCACCCTCGAATAGTCTAGGTGCCTATCCTAGGGTGGAAAGACGCCCCATTTTAGTTTCTAGAAATTATTGCAACCCTAGTTTATGAATGCATCCTATGTTAAACAGAAAATTTACATTTTAACTAATATTATAAATCTACAAAAATTAAAAGAGAAATATGTAAATCTAGAGCATTTTAGATTAACTTTAAGTTTGACTACTTGTGTTCACCCAAATGGAAAATAACAAATAAATTAAAACGAGTGCCTATTACAAGTAAAACGATTCAAAAACTTCAAAACGTTGCAAAACAATCTAGAGTCTAGAGTTCAACTGTAAAATGAACGGCCCAAAAGTGTATAACTAAACTGATGATAAATATAGTGAAACACTATTTTGTTTTACTCTGTGCCAGTTTAAACTGGTTTTCTCACACTCAAACAATAATCCATCAACCTTCGACAATATCTCTGAACCAAAAGCGCGCCAAAAGCCACTTGTCGAGAAGATTAATTTAAGGTCAACAGTGTCGCAAGATGTCTCTAATGCCATTAGGAGGTCACAGGCGCAAGCGTGAGCACGTGTGACATGTGATATTACGCCTCGCTTCTCTAAGCCTACCCTTATTCGCAGAAATTTGCGATGTGATGACTTACTGCTTAATATTTGACTTGTAGCTTGTACCTACATGTGGTTTAAGAAGGTTTAAGGGGCAGGTTACACTGTGTTGTCAGAGCAATGGGAGAGATATTTCAAATATTTTAAAGAGTAAAAATCTGTAAAATCGTTACAGGGTGTTTATTTTTCATAAATTTACAAATATCAGCAATTGATAGGGCAATTGAGTTGACGTGGTCTTGGTTGCTGTTTTAAAGTTTAAATAATAAGTAAATTAATAACTATAAATGTTGAAAATAATGTTTTATTATTATAATTTTGTTCTCATATAGCTAAGTGCCATATATGGCGCTCATTAGGAGAGGCCTATGTCCAGCAGTGGACTATTATAGGCTGGTGATGATGATGATGATGATGATGATGATAGCTAAGTGACGTAATTGTCTTTATGAGAAATAGAGTTCTTTAAACATTAAACATTATAACGGCTGATTTAGCACGATTTGTGTTGTATTGTGTTTTGCGATATGCCAGTACAGTTTCATGAGCTACGACCACGGTAAATAATCCGTTATTAATACTTGAGTGTTCAACTCTGATAATTCGAAAATTTTATTTAATATTATACCCATACCGATCTAAACATCTTCTTCCAACAGAAAACCTTATCATCCATGTGATAGACTTCCACCTATCGTTCGAATATGCACAGCCACGCGTATAGAGCTCACACCACGTGTGTGAACAATAAACGAGGTGCTCTACGAAACCACGTAAATTACCTTTTATAGTTAATGTGTGTTATGGAATGGCATCTACCTCTACACAATCGCTTTTGAGGATAGAAATATGCTTTATGTCAGTTCGTATTGGTTATCTTAAAGGCAACTGTGGTAGATACTTACTCAGTAGTTTTTTTTTATACAATTTTCGAGGAAACTGATAATACTAATGCAATAGTTACTTGATACCGTAGTCGTCAAAATTGACCGAAGATAAGGTTCAAAAACATAAAATTTATTATTCTACTATAATAAAGTTATGAAAAGAATAGAAATAAAAAGTAATAATTTCTTTAATGGTGGTTGATTCAGATAACGCAAGAGATTTACGATTTGGTGATTGTTATTGTTTCTGCATTCAACATGCAACGGAACAATTATGGCTGAAATGTAATATATCCCAAATTAAACACTATTTTATTTGAATCTATTATGATTCGAACTTTGATTGGTATTAGGAATATTGAATATTAATCATAAAATACCAAATACCGACTGTCCTTTGGTGAACACTGGTCTAAGAGGCTTTCAGAAAAACTGAATCACGGTTTTAGTTAAGCTTTTTAAATAAAATAAGTGCTTTTTTGTAACATAAACAAAAATATACATATATCAGAAAACCCATCTCCAAAAGTTATTGAATCGAAGTTAATGATATACTTATAAACCATATTGAAACTCACGCGCAATGTAAATCGAACCATCATAACCTTTCACTTCAATGCCCAACTAGTCACTTTAATAAAGACCCTCTTAATTGATAATGCAAAGTCTACATTTCCAATTCACTTAAATTCAATTGGAACAATAACTTTAACCCGAGAACAGAATTAATATTGATTCCCACTTACACTCAGGCTATCTCGTTAAAATTAATTTTCAAATTGTGCTTTTGTTATATCACGGGCCCTTAAGCCAACAATTTGGGGATTCAATACGACCCTTCTGTTGATGGACCTTCACCTGAGGGTTTTATCAATTTCTGGAAGATTTTGTAACTTTAGGTATTTGAATTAAACGGTATTTTCGTCGGCGTGAAACAAGGTCTGGTTCTTCGGCTAAAATAAATTTATAATTGAATGGGACTAAAGAAGGGAGATTCAAAAACTTATATTCAATTTAAAATTCCACAAAATTTAATTAGAAAATAGTATAAAAACAACTAAAATGAAACAAACATAATAAGCTGGTTAACAAACCGTCCCTTAGGGTACGACAATAAAGTGTAAAACCACTTTGTCAATAACACCGCTATGCAAACTTCGCCCTTTGTGTAAACCGACCCTTTGTCTTAATATGGCAAGAGCAAGGCGCCATAACTTTGGAACAAGCCACTAACAAAAGTTGCTTGTAAATCTTTTTCGCTGCCTCGCCAAGGTGGTTTCCGCAATCTGATAAACTTTGTTGCTTTTTGTTGCTTTACGTTGCTTATTAGCTGCTAATTGGTAACAAGTGGTTACCTTCCCTTTCCTTTGAGTTACTCTCGCGGTCGCGGTTTCAACCAGGTGGTTAATAACTTACTATGAAGAACCTAGCATTATGTTTGTGTGAATTTGCCTTGGTATTAATAAACGTAGGTATAATCGACTGGCCCGTGGATGTTTCTCTGACATTTTTAATGAGACTTTTTTCGCTTCTTTTTCTCTCATCTTTTGATTGGAAAAAGTTGAGCTTATTGGAAGCACACTTGCCTAGAAGTTATTTTAACTTTGATATTATAGCACCAAGAAAGATGTTGATAAAACGTGAACAAGCATTGTTTTTGGCACATACGTGACTTCAGACAGAAAAGAAATATCATCGTGTGGCACAAATACTCATTTTAGATGTATCTCAACTTCAATAATTACGCTCTTTTGCTCAACCTTAGCCTTAACATCGTATTTTAAACGATGACGATAAAATTCGGCTTGTATAATATTGTAGTTTAACTGCATTTTTGATGAGAATAACGACTAAAACTATATTGTAAAACGAAGCCCTTAGATAAAATTCCCACTGGCAAATTAACTAAAATTGTGCGAGCACTTCAACACAAAAGATAAACAGTGAGGAAGTTAAATGAAATTACTTAAGATAATCTTACCTCTCCGAAACTGATTATGGTTCCTTATAACCTTCTCAGCATTCTTCCTTGCAATGTAAAACCACTCAGAGGCGTTACTCAAGTACTTATACTCCACCGCAAGGTCCTTTGCTAGGATCGGTCCCTCGGGCAGGCGGTACGCAAACGGACAGAACAGCTGGTAATCTTTGTACTGATACTGATCGTAGCAGTTCCCCGCTGCGAAGATATCATCGTCAAACTCTACCATAGAGAACACGCTAGCATGGAGCAAGTATTCGTTGTGCATCACCGAAGGACCCGCGTACTTCCACAACCGAGTCAGCATGTTCGCTCGATTCACAGCCACGTCGGCTTCTATTCTAAACCGCTCTTGAGCGTATCTATCTACAACACCCTCTCCTAAATTCAGATGGGTACCAGCTGTGCAGTTTTCTCCCATGAGATGTTGCGTTTCTATTAGCCTTAGGAACTTGGTGACGACGTCATCGTGAATTGGTCGGGTAGTCACATTCTCTGTGGCGTTGCTTTCGGCCAGCTTCGTATCGTTGTCGTAGCTGTGCTCGACGTTGATGAAATGGTCTACGAGAGAAACCTCGGTGGACGGTGGGTGGTTTGTGAAGTTGCCGAAGAGTCGGGAGAAGTCGTTCCTTCCGTCTTCGTCGTCGGGTCCCCCGTAAGCTCTCAGCGCTGATATTACTGGATCCTCTCCGGATTTGTCTATGCTCTCTGCAACAAAAGAAATATTATGTTAGAGAAGTTTGTGTTTTTTATTAATTTCCCACTATAGTATCTTTTCTAATACACCATTTATTAGAAACGGTACCTACCTACTCTAATTTCGTACGAGTATATAAATTTGCCATAAGTTCTATTTTGGGATAATTTTCTATGGATGTACAAAATTGACAAGGTACTTAAATTATAAGCTTTACGTAACCCTTGTTCATCACAATCTTTTAGATCAGTAAACAGGCCACAGTGTTTTTATGTAAAGGAAGGTGTTTCTTCTACAAGGTCACAGAAGCCTCTTGTTTTATTTATTTAGCCGATGGATTTGTGATAGGAGATTGATTGTTCATCAGTACATCAGTATCTAGTTTGTAAAATAAATACTTTTTAACAATAGAAAAAAATTAGAAGAAAGTATTATATAATTTTAGTGCGTAAGCCCTCGCACTCACGACATTTATTAAATTAAATAATATTGCTAGAGTCCGTAGAAGGTCGCAAAGATTTTCCTCTTGGCGGTTACATGACTCCGTGGCGCAGTTAAGTAGCTCGTCCCGTACTGAAAGGAAGGTTGCGGGTTTAAGTCCCGCCGAAATCGTTTTTGCAATATTATTTAATTTCTTAAATTATAACTAGTAAGTACAAACTCGAACTCTAATATAAACTCTAGTTTGACGCTTCCATCTATCAGATTTGTTCTTAGTATTGCGATATAAAGATTCACTAATGCTTCTAAAGCCTTTATCAAAGGAAGCTGTTAGAAACGAAAATATAAGTCAAATCACATAATAGTTAAATGGTATAAATAATAAACTACCTTCATAGGTTACAGCCTCATAAATTGAATTAGCTGGATCATTAGAGGGTGACCGTAACGAAACTTAAAAACTTACTACGGATCTTAAAATACGAAGAAGGAAAAACGTAAGTATGTACATAGCAAGGATATTTCCTAAACCCCTTACTACCTGTCTAGCATTTCTGTCTTCACAGTCGTTGGGCAAATCCGCGGCTAATCCAGGCCTAACCGTGGTTTACTAATAACATAAAGAGGTCACAGTAATATAGCCCTGGTCTAGCTAGCCCACGCTCCCCGTGCGGAGGTAAATGTAGGCAAACCAGCCTACCGCAGTCTTTCGCCGACCGACCGCGGTTTCCACACAATTAAGCGTAACCAAGCCCATCTAGCCTACCCTCTTTAGCTGAAATGAAGATATATTTTTAAAATACCTTTTCGGCGAATTGGTGATTAGGTGCGCGTCTCTAATCTCGTTTCGCATAGATTGAGACCCTTTTTATCAATATTTTTTGCAATAATAATGAGCCTTTTTAAGGAGAAATCTTCATGGGTAAGTGTAACGTGAATCTATCCTTACTAATATTATTAACGCGAAAGTTTGTATGCATGGATGGATGGATGTTTGTTCCTTTTTACGCAAATACTAATGAACGGATCGGGATAAAATTTACAATAGACGTAGTTCTAACCCTGGAATAGCACATAGGCTACATCAGCTTTTCATCCCCTACATCAGTTCCCAGGGGATAGAAATAGTCATGAGACGTTTCCATAGAAACAACGCGTGTGAAGCCGCGGGCAGATACGTAGTTAATAAGTTAACGTTAATAACCAATGCTGGACCTTTTCACTCAGCATTATCTAGCCCCAAAGTAAGCAGAGGTTGTGTTATGTGTACTAGATTACTGATATGCATAATTCTTGTACACCCAGATTCGTATCGAATTCTCATAGATAAGTTTTTATAATATATGCTGTTCTTTTTAAATTAAGGATTTCATTTTATTATTTTCATTTTCATTTTATTTCAGACTCATTTACAAAAGGAGAGTCGAAACCTATCGAGCGTACCGACATAGCATATCGGCATTACCGCTACAAACTGGTGAAATTCCATCTACAGCAATAGTTTCAGTAGAGTCTTCAAAACACTCACCAAAAACCAATGAATAAATCTACTGCCAATATTTCCCATAACAATGAACATCACAATCCCTGTCTAGACAACAAATGAATTGAACACATATCATATGAGTGGAGCGTAGAGTCGATACACCGAAACTTGTTTACTCTGAGGATTCTCGAATTAACCAGCTGTATATCTTATCTAACAATATATTCTGAGTTGCGAACCGAGTCACTATCAAATGAATAAATCCAATATTTGCTTGTACTACCGAAGCTCTGGGTGATTGGTGAAATATTGGTGATTTTTACCGTATGTGTAAAATATTCATCAAAAATTACCTCTTGCATTTGTTTTTGCTATTTAATGTTTTTCATTTCGCAATTGTTTTAAATCTTATAGTTTAGAAAGTAAAATAAAGGTGTTTTGGAATATTTTTGTCGTCCTACAGCAAGGTACATGCATCTCGTTTACATTTGTCTCGTTCTACAGTGACCCAATGGCTCATAATCTAGACCTAGTCTTTATCATTACGTCCCTTGGCCTTCACTAGTATTGAAATGGTAAACAGTATCCTACATCCAACTCCAAACCTTCAGCTACATCTGTTAACTAGAAAAAGATATTATTCCCCAACGTCTTTCGATCCTGGACCCCGAAAACAAATCCTGATCAAGATGGCCCACTACTCCATAAATGATTATATCAATGAGGTCGATGTTTGGCCAGATGTCGCTCAGTTCCACACCGACAATAGTATGTAGTAACGTAATAATACAAACATGTATGAGACACATTGTCATGAGTTATACATAAATGTTTATTTTCGCTTCTTCCAATAGTTGATAAACAATTAACACCTTGTCCGGCTAATTATGACATGTAAGCTTAAGTTAATTAATTAATTGATTTCTGATTTTCTGTCCCCCTAAAGGGAGTAGGTACAATATAAACCACCGCTTATCAATCAGCCATTCACCCAAACGTTAACATATAATAAACTATGTATCTATGTGTGATTAAAGCAAAGCCTTGACAATTGATGTCGACAGGAGCTAAGCCAAGTGATCACAAGCGCAGCTTAGCTAATATCGTGAAGTGGAATCGACCGTATCATTTCCCACTAGAATTATTCATCGCCGAGTAATGCCTCCTAAATGCGGATCACTTGAGCCGTGAATGCGAAACTGCTGAATATCACGCAGATAATAAAGGCTAAAAATGGCTGGAGTACGCCTGGAATTACATTTTTATGGACGTGAGTAAAGGCTTTTGTTTGCAGGATGCAAGTTTTACAAGAATGAGTTATATTTTATTGTAGGGATTTCACGAAGTGGGTGGTTTATTTTTATTTTCATAATCATTTAGTCTCATGAAGATATATGTTTCCCTGTTCTGAGCATAGTATGAGGCATAAATGTAAAGTAGCTTATATGTAAGTATAAATTCTATTATGTTCAAGTTATGTATATGCACGTTTTATGGATAAGACTCGTCCCGCGTAGCACTTTGCGTCGTAGCAAAATGCGCAGATGCTACGGTGTAGCAGTAGGCGAGGCTCGTGCTACGTCGCCGCTGCTACGGTAATCTTTGCAGTAACTGTAAACTGTTTATAATTTGTTTAAATATCAAAGGAACACCTATGTTTTATACTATCAGTAACCCGTGACTTCGTTCATGTAAAACAGTTATCTTTAAATTTTTGCACAACTTCCACAATAACTTACTTATAACATAATGACTCAATAAATAAATAATGCTGGACAATCTACATAGCATCATCAAGCCCCAAATTAAGCTTAAAAATAATAAAGTGAAAATTAATGAATCAGATAAAAAAAATCACATTCTATCCTTATTTTAACTCTCGGCGGAATTTTTTCCAAAATCCTTTCTAAGTAACCTTGCACCTTAAAATAAACAAAGTATGGCTTTAAATCTCCAGAATCAGGAATTTAGGCAGAGATTTAGGTTGTTTGTCATTCAGTCAGTTACTTCTATAATCTTTATTGATAGGTATAATAACGGTGACATATATACTAAAAGTGCATATTAAAAAACAAAGCAGCAAACAGAGAGACGGTCAAAGAGAGGAATGAGCTTCCTGCGTTTATTTTCTCGCCAGAGTTACAACCTCGGAGTCCTCAAATCCAGTGAATAAGTTCCTTCTGGAAAGCGTGCTCCATCTTAGACTTCACCTCGATTATTTACAGTAAAACGTTCGTTTACACTTAATTTTTTACTTTCATAAACATGACTACACAAATATTTAAACCAAAATCTTTTTTTAAAAATCCCTATATTTAAACTCTTTTCGTGTATATGCCGATGCATTAAAATATTCTGTAAATATTATAGTTTCCGGTTTAAAATAATATTTCACCTGAGCGCAGCAATAAATCTGTCAGGGCCTCAGTTCCAGGATGCGTTATGTATTCATAGACAAGCGTTCATATTTCCCCGCTGGGTTGCGTAAATGAATCCCATATAATATTCATGCAATAACGTGAGAACTATACACTTTACCTGTACTTTTATTAAGATGAAGCTGCTGATTTTCTTTTGTATTTTTCAAGTAATAACTCTTGTGGTGGTAAAAAGTGCCTTAAATTTAGGGTAGTGAAAAACTTTGTGATGATTTCACGCTCAGAAAATTTTGTTTATTTTTAAATCAATAAGTTGTTTATATCATAAGTTTAGAGACCTAACTGGATCATTCGTGTGCATTACGTATGGGATAAAACTTGTCATAGCAAGTACTTTTGTTTTAGTTCGTAATGGTTCAATGCCTCGCGCTTCCATAATATTCTAACAAATAAAAAATCTCTTATTTAATTCAAAAGTTAGGGTAAATTTAGATATTTAAATAGTCAGATATCTAGTTACGATGATAGTGTCTAAAAAGATTGATGTCAACAAAAATTCAAAGCGACCTTTTTATTTGTTAAAGGGGTATTACACTACACGGTATTCAGGGACCCTAACCCTAACTAAGAGTAGTGTAATAAGATTTAGGGTCCCTAAGGGACGGGCCCGGACCCGGACGATATTCAGGGCCCGGTAGTTAGGGCCCTGAATACCGTGTAGTGTAATACCCCTTTTAGCTGATAACTACATATTATGTTTCACGGCTTCATTCTTAGCGATTTATTTTACGTATTGTAGTATGATCCCACACACCAGCCTTACACACGGATTTTTAAATATTTTTTGACTTATTTTTTAAAACAGAAACCCTTTTTTAGTCTGAAACGACTTAGTACTACTGCTCTGACGTTGTTGCGCTACCTTCACTCAACGATGCCTACATACCTGCGGCGCGCCTGTTCAAATTTTGTCATTCCGTGTTTCCGTGCTCTAGCCTTCGCACGTCAACTACAGAGCCCCAAAGAATAAAAAATTAAATTGTAATTTGTGTTTGCGTTCTAAAAACTTTCAACATGGGAAGAAAAAGGAGTTATAGCAGCAGCAGTACCGATGATGAAGAACTAAAAGATTGTGAAACTACAGAACAAATCGTGCAATAAACACCGCCGCGTGTTTTTTGCCTCACCTTCTTCAGAAGATGAAAATAACCGTAAGTACAAAAATAAAAAAGGTTTTTCATTTGTTAAAATAATAAGTAAGCAAAGCTTAATTTTGTGATGCGTGCTGCTAATTAAGGGCTACCACTGTCACTATGAAAATTCAAGCTTATTTTTGGCCACGATGCGAGCAACTATCCTGGGTTGACTCTGTCGTTTCAAAGGTCAACGATTATTTTTTCACCGTACCTAAGTACAAAAATAAAAAAGGTTGCTCATTTGTTAAAATAATAAGTAAGCAAAGCTTAATTTTGTGATGCGTGCTGCTAATTATGGGCTACCACTGTCACTATGAAAATTCAAGCTTATTTTTGGCCACGATGTGAGCAACTATCCTGGGTTGACTCTGTCGTTTCAAAGGTCAACGATTATTTTTTCACCGTACGTAAGTACAAAAATAAAAAAGGTTTCTCATTTGTTAAAATAATAAGTAAGTAAAGCTTAATTTTGTGATGCGTGCTGCTAATTATGGGCTACCACTGTCACTATGAAAATTCAAGCTTATTTTTGGCCACGATGCGAGCAACTACCTGGGTTGACTCTGTCGTTTCAAAGGTCAACAATTATTTTTTCTACCCTCTTGTTCAAAATGTGATGCGTACTGCCATATTTGGGTTGATACTGTCACTTCCTTGCGTATTAACGCATTTTCTTTGAATACCATCTGTGTATAAAATTATTTATCACCTTCATGGTAAAAATGTGATGCGTACTGCCATTATTCGGGTTGATACTGTCACGTATATGCGTATTAACGCTTTAATTTGTTTCGACCGTGTCTGACGTACACGAGTCATTCCCGGAGAACGATCCTGTTGCCTCTGCTGACTGCGCAGGCGCTGCCTATCGCAGTCCAAGCGTCGTCGCTGACGATGCCACCGTCGAAGCCGCTGCTGATGTGTGCATCTTAACCGCCGCGCCGCCGCTAATGTCAACCCCAGACGGCCTCCAGAACTTGTAAGCAATTATGCCTTTCCTGCTAATTGTGACTTACTTTAGCTCCCGTGCTAAACGTTGTGGTAAAGGCCGCTTTACCCTACACATCGATAAAAAAGATCGGTTCGGCACTGGCCGTGTTAGTTGTATCAATGGATAAACTCTTAAGAGACGACAAAAACACAAAAACACAGCGTTAGAAAGCCGTTGAGCGAGATTTGTCGTATTTTATTCGACAATCACTTCTGTGAAACTCGCATGCGCACAAATTTCTTAGTGTCTACGGTAAATCCTTTCTTGATCAACGCCCCTAAGGACTTTTTGTGTTTTTTTATTACTACCATAACCGCAAGAGCAGTCAGCCCACGGTCGCCTGCAAGCCGCGGCGCTGCCCGCCCGCCCCAGCAGGACCGAGCGCCGCCCGCGCCGGGGTACCACGCCTCGAGCGTTCGCCGCCCTCGAAGAGGGCACCGCCGCCGCCGTCCCGGAGATAGACGAGGTACATATTGCTCTGCAGTATGCAGGTCGATTGCAATATTTTACTCATGCTTGGTCACAAATCACAGATGATTCTTTAGTAATCTCATTTATCAAAAGCTACGAAATTCCTTTTACATCCATACCTTACCGCAATGATGTTAGGGTTATCATTCGTTAACAATCGTTAACCCGAAATCCGAGGAAGAATCAAATGATTTTAATGTAACGATAAATAGGTTAGAAATAAATGCTATTTCTCGATGTGAATACGATATTTCACAATTTTTGTCTAGTATACTTTAGTGCCAAAACCAAACGGTAAAAAAGGCATAATTGGAACCTTTAAGTGTTTTAACAAGTTTGTTAATACTAATCGCTTTAAAATGGAGGACTATCGAACAGCCTCCAAGCATATCAATCGAAATAGTTTTATGACTTCAATTGATTTTAAAGATGCTTATTTTCTGGTACCCATTCGAGATTCATAAAAATACCGATAAAATAATATACCTATACAAATTACATTGCTTACCCTTTGGTTTGTACATGTGTATTTACAAAATTACTTAAACCTGTAATGGAATATTTATGATTGCTAGGTTTTATTTCCGTAATTTATTTAAATTACATTTTTAGTATCGGTAGATCTTTTCATGAATGCCCGCCTAGGGTATATAATATGTTCCTTGCATGAATATAAATACAACAAAGAAGTTACTAGACAGTCTTGGTTTTATATTGAATTATTATAATACAGTATAGCATGTGTGTCCAAACACTGAATGGAAAGATCAGAACGTAGTCATGCTAAATCTTTGACTGCAAAATTTTTGGGTTTGTATTTGTCTCCAAAAATATGATTTTAAAATTACCCAAGGAAAACAAACTGAAAATCAAGAATAATATATTTTGCTAGTTTTTTGGGCATGTTAATATCGACATGTCCAGCAATAAAGTACTCATCGCTGTAGGTATACAAAATAGTTTAAGCATCACAATTATAGGTGTTTATTAAAAAACCCAAGCTGACCAAATAATCAACATTCCAGATATAGTGTCTGATTACCTGATTTATACTGGTAGTCACACATTGATAAAGGTTTTTCCCAATTTCAACACATGGACTATAAATTGGACATATTCTCATACGCTTTTTATTCTACTACTGGGTGGAGAGTTTTTTGTAATAACAAAAAATGTTTTTTGGTTATTGGAAAGAATCTGAAAAGATTTTGCAAATCAATGAGTTGGGACTAAACCTGCCATAGCAATCAAATGTTATGCAAAAAGCATAAACAACTGTGAACTACTTTTAAGAAATCGATAATATTACGGCACTAGCTAGTACCTACAAAATACTACAAATAGAATGGGTAGGTAGTGTTCAGTTTAGAAATCTAAATAAAACAGCAAGGGATGTAATACAAAAAAAAAAAAAACATTTGGTTTTTTGCTTCATATATTTTGATGCAGATTTACTGTCTCGTCGAAAGTTTGAAGACACCGAATCGGAGTTAGCTGATTACGCATTTCAAAAAGTGTTGATAAGTTAGGTAAACCACAACTTGATTTGTTTGCCGGTCGTTGTAATGCAAAATGCGCTGCTTTTGTAAGCTGGCGAAACGAGCCTGAAGCGTAGGCAGTTGATGCATTTACTATTTCGTGGAAAAACTGTTTTTTCTCCGCTTTTCCGCCTTTTGCGATTACTGTAAACTTAATTTATAAAATTATAAGCGATAAGGCAGAGGGAATAATTGTCGTGGCTCCTTACTCGCCTACACAGCCATGGTTCCCATTATTCACATCTGAGATAATATTACTATATTTTGAACCTGATATTAATCTTCTAAAATCTCCAATCAAGAAGCCTCACAAGCTCTACTGATCGCTGACTCTAGTAGCCGTGAGATTATCAAAATTTATTGGCTAAGAGCAATAGAGATAATGTTAAACTCTTTATCAGCAATAAGGCTCCTATATTAGAGCTTGGGTAGAGTCGTGTCACAAAAATAACTATAATCACATGAGCAACAGTGTCACAAGTTATTTCCTTTTAATCTGAAATTTTCGATAGTAGTGTAGGTTACGGTTTAGTTAATTCATACAAGTCTGCCTTATCGCTCATTGTAGACGATCTGTCAAATATTTCTAAATTAAAATGCTTTAAGTGAGGAGTTGTTAGATTGAGACAACCGGCTCCCAAATATGATACTACATGGGATCCTTGCATTGATTTAAATTATTCCTCTCAAAAATGGCCAAATGACTAAGTCTCAATTTAGAAACTATTTCGAAGAAAATACTGACTCTTGGCTTTAGTGACCGCACATCGTTGTCAAACATTTTCATTGATGAATTTTCATGAAAATTATATATGAAATGAAAACTTAAAAACTAAGTAACATCCAAATATAAAATTATCATACAGATATTATATTTATCATACAATTATCTGATTCAATTAAAACTTCCGTTCTTCAATCAAAAACCTGAAATTTATCCTTCTAGATATTTGGAAACATTTCTGAATAAAACAAGTTCATTACGTTCCGCCTAATTATTATAAATAAATAATCAGTTACAGAAAATCGTATACAAGAATCTCATGACAGAGATTAAGTCATTGGTTAAAAGAGTATCCAATCATAGATACTAGTATCTTCAGTGGTCACAGTACACGCATGCAGCCACTTCTACAGCCAAAAGGCTCGGTGTTAGTCTAGATGTAATTCGTAGAATTGTTGGTTGGACTGATTCTTCAGCAGTTTTGCTGGTTTTTATAATAGAGAAATTGTTAAGGAGGGTTACAATTTGGTAACTCAATTATCACTTACGTTCGTTATTTTGCACCTACTTCCCTAAACCTATTTCACAATGTTATATAGGTACTTATATAACCTCTGAACATCCTACAATACGTAAAATAAATCGCTAAGAATGAAGCCGTGAAACATAATTAATGATCAAACGAACTTAAACAAGTGAAGTTCGATCACAATTATGTGAACGGCTTCATTCGACGCGATTTATACACACCCTCCCTATAATAGAAGTATACTACATATACTTACCTTATTAAATATAACACATCCCGTCCCTAAATATACCTACTTTCGCAAGGTACCTACACTGTGAAATAGGCTAACACTAACCTACTTAGGTACTTTCTTTAAACAAAATGACAAAATTTGAACAGGCGCGCCGCAGGTATGTAGGCATCGTTGAGTGAAGGTAGCGCAACAACGTCAGAGCAGTAGTACTAAGTCGTTTCAGACTAAAAAAGGGTTTCTGTTTTAAAAAATAAGTCAAAAAATATTTAAAAATCCGTGTGTAAGGCTGGTGTGTGGGATCATACTACAATACGTAAAATAAATCGCGTCGAATGAAGCCGTTCACATAATTGTGATCGAACTTCACTTGTTTAAGTTCGTTTGATCATTAATTATTAATATATGTAATTGAAGTATCTGACATCTTCAAGATCTGACTGATCTAAGGTCTAAAAGAAATAAAACACAAGTTTTTAGAACGAAGCCATTGTCAGCGTGCATAAAAAAGTTACAGCGATAGGTCGGTCCGAAAATCTCGTTTCATTACTCGACCCGTGGCAAATAGATTACCATTTTAAATTGTTTTTGCGGTTTCGGAATGAACCCTGATTTGTATTTTCTCAATTGAATTTGAAGCCTGCCTGAACTCTCACATCTGCAGAGAAACTGGTGAAGTTAGGTGAGGTTGATGGATTTCTCATGTCCCTACATAATTTATTTTTGAGGACCTATGAACATTTTAATAAATGAGTAATGCAGGGCGTTTATTAAGTACTGTTTTATTTGTAACTTAAATCAAATTTTACCTTTGACGTTATTTTACAAGAAATAAGTCATTTTATTAGAGTCAATTTTGTTGAAATTTAGTTCAGTACAAATAGTTCAAGCCTTTTGTACAAAGCATTTCTATTTGTATTTTTTATCAATAATTCTATTTCATCAAGAGCAATTATTATCCATTACATATCATATAAACCAATAATTAGTATCCATTATGAGAAATTGCCTGGAAAATATATGTAAAAAAAGAAAACTTTGAATCTATTAGAAGCTACATATTGAGGCATTTGTCTGTTTGTCTGTCTGTTTTAAAAGGAATATTTTCATTTCGCTTAAAAAAATGGTGACTTAATTACAATAAACCATCTCTTTTGGGTACAACTTAACAACAAAAAAGAGTTCTGTTGAACTAATCGTAGTTAAAACGCGCATGAAATCTTAACGTCCAGTAATGTGGGTCAAGCGGCCCCTTAACCGTACTAGTGCAACGCTAAACCGTCCCGTGTCTACTAAACTTAGCCATGGCTAAAAACAAAAAATATTCATTATTTCGAATTTTCAACAAGTATTTTGCATGTTTATTTGCAAATAATGAATTTTTGCTAATAAATCTGAATCACCATATACCATAATGCATTTTTTTGCATACCACGCAGTTTTTTATGAAACAAAGAACAAAACGTTTTAAAACGAATACTTTAAAATAGTGCATAAAGAGCTTCCGTATAATAAACTAGGCAAACTCCATTTCAATGCAATATTCATGTAATTCAGAATCGCGACACTGAGAAGTGTCGGAGGTAACCAATTTGCATGGCTGACAGTACATTGCTACGAATTTGCTGCGATCTACGGCTTTGCTACGAAGCGACGAAATGGCTACAAAGGTACAAATTTGCTACGAAGTTATACGTGATACTAATCAAAGCCGAATTTCGAAGAGATTTTTTTTTATTTCCGTGTTCGATTTTTCTTTCAACTGTTGCGATTGCGGCGTACGAACCAACCCATTGGGCTCAGACGATGGATATCATAAGAACCGACTAAATGAACCATATAATATTATATTATACACTATATAATATTATTACATATATCTACCATAGGAAGGACATTAAAGATATCATTGATCAAACCGGTGTTGATGGCTAGCTTCATTGCTCATAACAGTAACTACAATTTCAACAATAATCAATAGACAATCAGTCCACCGATTCCTCTGCAATTTACAGTTTCCAAGAAACACCCTCCATGAAATCAGTCAGTCCGTATAAAGCCACACCCGATACGCGTAAAGTGAATTTGATAGTCGCTTGTAAACTTGCAATATACCCACATAAAGGAGGATTTCGTTTATGTGACGACAAATCGCGACTTTCATTACGGAGGGAATTGATGGCGCGCCTTTATTGGACGCCATCTCGGGAGTCGTAAGGCGTTATTTTAGCAAATGCAGGTTTTATTTGTCACTTGTGAGTTTTTGAATAATCGGACAGGTGCTTGTTTTTGGATGGGCTTAATATCACCTAACACTAATGTATGTATACCTAAGACCACCGTAACTGCATAGGTAGAGTAAAGAAACTATTTAGTTTTGGGTAGGTGTAATATATGGCGGACCCTCAGGTTTTAGCCATAGAGTTCACTTATCACAGGTCACTAAAAGCCGTTACACAGAAGCCGTGGCCGGGCCGGAGGCGAAGGCGTGCGTGTTGTATCCTATAGGTACCGCACCGACACTGCCTCCGGTGTATATGTTGTCTTTCGTATGATTCAATAGGATACAACTCGCTCGCGTTCGCCTCCGGCCTGACCACGGCTTCTGTGTGTAACTATTTTATGGCTCTTTGATAATGGAGTATGGTTTTATTCGTCCATGGGTAAAACCATAGTCAGGATAATGAAAGTGATGACTGTGGAGTTTCTGCGTCTCTGATGAGTCTATAGCCGTGGATATATCTTGGAGGTCTATGGTATGGCGGGATGGATGGGGGAATGTGGTAGAAAATCACGTAAAAAACCACTTATCAAAAACCCCCCGTTAAATCTACCCTGGGTGATGCGCTGCGCCCCGTCTCGAAAATGTTGATGTTTGAATATTTAATAAATGTAGTAACATATACATACAAATGCAACTTTGAATTCCGGGAAAACTCGACCGAAGATTGATTTTTATAAAGGGACGGCAGTAAAGTAAACTCTTTTCCGCATTTATACTAAAAGTTTTCTCTTGTTACAATTATTTTTATGAAAGTTACTCTAATAACTAACAAACTGTATCACGGTTTTACTTGAGCTTTTACAATGACTAAAGTACCTATAAGTAAAATTTAAAAAACCTAATAAGCTAATAGCTAGCAGCCATAGGGATAATTTTTCATAAAACTTGATACTGGCGACTTTCTAAGTGACTTAATCCAGTTTTCTCGCTGAAAATTGTCCATAAGGACGACAACTGTAATCTAAGAAAACAATGACCGGAATTACCCGTTCAAGATTCCCCTAAGGGGGAAAACAGAAAAAGGAAAAAAACGTTGGGGGGGGTATTCTGAACTTTTTCAAATTAAGTTTTCACCTTGGTGGACAATTTCCAATTAATATAGTTTGGATATACCAAGATGATATACATTGATGAATACACTGATCTGCAAAAGTAAACTGAATTTCCTATAAAAAAAAATATTTTAAATATCTAACACTGCTTTATCTATCCCAAGCTAGCAGAGCTAGTGTTATGGACACTTGATAACTGATATACTTTGTACATTACACTGGACAGACATTGTTGTACTCATCGAAAATACTCAGAACACCCGGAAAAATATCTACAGACAAACATTTGTCTCAGGCCAGGAAATGAATTCGCAACCTTCTGTTTCGCAGGCGAACTTTCACCCGCCATGCCACTGAGATCATCACGTCGATAGACGATCGAGATTTAAAATACTTTTTCTATTCTGGGTGCGTAAAAGACATTAAAAGGTCAAATTGTTGTATTTTCTGCTAAGTTCACGCATTACTTGACGATAAATTGCTAAGGTTGTTGTTATAAAACTATAAATCTGCTTGGGACAGGTTGTTCCAGATAAATTAATAGCGTAGCGTAGCGTAAATTGGGCTTCTGTTTAGGCTTTTCGCGAAAGTTTGAACTGGTTTTTGATTTCGAATTGTGACAAGTGAAAATACTGTAAACTGAAAAAAGTCAAACCTAAGTTAATTTATGGTTTTTATAATTTCTGGTTATTGATGATTAAGTTTAGCTTGCTGAACGTGGAGAGCACAATTATTTCGGTGAAACCTACGAAACCGTTGAAGTGTAACAATAATAATAATTCCGGACAGTCCACACAGCATCATCTAGCCCCAAGCTAAGCAGAGCTTGTGTTATGGGTACTAGATGACTGATATACTTAATACAATACATTACATAGATAGATATTTTATTATACATAGAAAACACCCAGACCAATGGAACAAATTTCTGTAGATCGTACACAAATTTGTTCCGAGGCGGGAATCGAACCCGCAACCTCCTGCGTCGCAGGCGGACCCTCGCTCACCGCGCCACATGGGTCGTCTCTGCTAGCGTAGCTGCTACATTATTTTAGATTGGTTACTAAATTAATTTTAGCGAAAGGTTTACTTTATAATAAGTGCCAAATTAGAGTTGTATTTGTTGTTTTACAAATGTTTGAGTGAAAGAAACATTGGATATGAGAATTTAATTTTAATAAAAAAATAAAAAGGTTCACTTGGCTTTCAATTTTAAGTTATATCTGATATACATAATATGTTTTTTTTTTATATAATATAATATTTATTCGAGTAACATACATAATTCGATCACATAGCTCACTAGTATATACAATTATAACAAACTCTTAAAAATCTAAGCCGTCACCAGAAGGCAGAGTACCCAGAATGCTGGCAGCATTGCCACGTTGAATGGCAATATGTATAAAATAGCATTTGTTCCTTTGGTCTGGGTGTTTTCTATGTATAATAAAAAAATATCTATCTATGTAATGTATTACATTAAGTATATCAGTCATCTAGTACCCATAACACAAGCTCTGCTTAGCTTGGGGCTAGATGATGTGTGGACTGTCCGGAATTATTTATTTTGTTTATTTAGTATAAGTAGATTGATGATGATACTATGTAATATGCATCATGCCGTTACTATTTGGAGGGCGACTACTTAAGGGTTAAGTAAAATACTCACGCGATCAGGAGGGGTAGCACCGACAAAGTACATCGTAAAGAAAGCCGGAGTTAAATTGAGGGTCGAGAAGCTGGACTCTCGTCATAATGTAAGCTTCAGCTCATTTATGGTGAGGGTCCCGACGGAGATGTTAAAAACCTTCATGAGCCCTGACTTCTGGCCGAAACGGGTGAAGTTCCGGCGGTTCAAGGGCCGCCTATCATGTGATCCCCCGCGCCGAGACACGCCGGCGACCACGCGAGTGCCCTAGTATAATAAATATATTGTGATATGTATTTTAGCTCTAAGGTATATATTGATATGGACCGTAGAATAAGTTATATAAGATCTGTCTACTTGTTCTAATGTTGTCCGAAATAAATGAATTTATTATTATTTCACTTTATTTATTTTAATACTCGTTAAAAAATACATTTTTTACTATAGAAAATACAAAAATATTATAAAACTAATCTACAGTAAAAAATATATCAAAACGGTGGATCATCGGCCGCGAAGCTAGGCTCAAGCAGCCGGTGACTAGGGTTGCAGACAGAGGAACTTCCTGACGATACGTGCTGAATCCAGGAGAACCGCTTTTTGGATCTGACCCTTGATCCAACTTCCTAGCGAGAGTCTCTTGAGATGTTTATCGAGGCTCTTCGCTATTACCCCGTTAACCGAAACGACTATCGGGACGATGGTCGCTGAATCAACATCCCACATGCTAACAACCTCGTTAGCCAAATCAAGATATTTACTGAGTTTATCTTTCTCAGCTTTAACGAGGTTAACATCATGTGGTATGGTGACATCAGCAAGCACCGCCCATCTTTCTAACCGGTCTATCAGTACAATATCAGGCTTATTTGCAAGAATAGTCCTGTCTGTAATGATAGACCGGTCCCAATAGAGCGTGGCACGGCTGTTTTCGAGAACTGGCGCCGGTGTGTATTTATAGTATGGAACTTCAGGACCAGTAAGGCCATATCGGAGAGCAAGTTGTTGATGTATAATTTTGGCTACTTGGTTATGTCTGTGCAAGTACTGAGAGTTTGCAAGGTGCGAACAACCCGAAAGTATATGACGAAGGGTCTCCCCTGGAAGGTGACACGCTCGACAGATATCGATCGTGCCATCTTTCATGATATACTTTCGGTAATTGTTCGTCTTAACTACCTCATCCATAATTGCACAGACAAAGCCTTCGGTTTCCCCAAAGAGGTCACCAAAACGTAGCCAGTTTACTGAGCTTAGGAGATCTACATCAGGTCCTGTGAGGACCTTGTAGAATCTCCCATGTAGCTCTTTGCTTTCCCATATAGCCTTCCTGTCCTCAATGCTCATCACCTTAGGCTTGCGCCAGTTCTCGTTAGCTAAGGAGAGAGGAGTAAGGTTCTTATTATTATTATTATTAAAGTATTTTTTTGCGACTAATTTAAGTGCTACTTACATGTTTCGTAAAACTCGGAACTTCGTAAACTTAAATGTCTGACTGTGTTATGAAATGCTACTATGGCATTCTTTGTTATCAAAATCTAATGAAATAATTTGTGGTAAGAACCATGCCATAAATTACGTTTTACGCTGTTTTATGCTGTTGTAACTGATAGTTTGTTTTAACAGTGATGTTTTCCTCAACATTATCTCCATGATTGAGTTTTTCCTGGTAAATTAATAGACTGTTTTGAGACCCACGTTAACAGCAGTTGATGAAAACGCCCACGGTCTTTAGATTACGTAAGCCTCATGTCATTTGAGGCCATAACTTGTCCCATTACCAAGTTACAAAAAAATATTCTCAGCAGTGTAAATTAAAGTCCAGATTCGCAGTAAAAGCTGTGAAGTATGGAGATAAATCCCGACAGTATCCACTTGGCACTCCGACGCCGCGGGATAAATCTCCCGGAACTGCTTTCGAGGAACACTTAGAGATGTGGACCGTGAGGAGATAGAACTATTTCCTACAGAACTACATTGTTTATATATATATAATATTTTATTTATTAATATCGACCAGCCCCGGCTTCGCACGGTTTTATTATACGTATATATCATCTCTTGAATCACTCCAGCTATTAAAAAAACCGCATCAAAATCCGTTGCGTAGTTTTAAAGATTTAAGCATACAAAGGGACAAAGGGATAGAGAAAGCGACTTTGTTTTATACTATCTAGTGATACCTAGGTATATTTCAAAACGATTGTTTATCGCGGTTGCTGTGAAATACCATGTAAGTAACAGATATCATCACTACTCTTGAAAATTTACACAAGATTAAAATTTATTTCTCTCCAAATACAATTAAAGGACTAACTCCTAACTCCATTTTGTTTTGATCCTTTGATTGTCATAATAGAGAAATAAATTTTAGTTTTGTTAGAATTTTGAAAAGTGAAGTGAGTTTTAAAACCATGACAGTATTCTACATAAATTTAAATTGGAGCCCTAGGCTCTAGGCTATATATTTTGTTTTTGGTATCGTTTATAAGTGCAGGTAATAACTCTCAGTAATTATAAGTTAGAGCATTTTCAGTGGACGGCTTCATGCGAATTTATGTCATCTGTCAAACAAAATAACGCGTCCGACAGGTAAACGATCCCCTATCATAAATTTTAATAATTTTTAATCAGTTTAATCTGAAACTGACATTGCATTGGCAGAATCAGGTCAATCCATACACATAGTCATATGATGAAGTCAATTCAGGTAAACGAATTGAGTATATCCTACTAATATTATAAACGCGAAAGTTTGTAAATATGGATGGATGGATTTGTTACTCTTTCATGCAAAAACTACTGAACGAATATGGATTTGGCACAGAGATAGATTACAGTCTAGAATAACATATAGGCTATATTTTATCCCGGAATTCCCACGGGAACGGGAATTACGGGGGTGAAACCGCGAGGCGTTGCTAGTCTTTTATAAATAGGTAAACACCAACTGAAAAAGTCTTTTTATGATGTCGCATACAAGAACAAAAGAAAGTAAGCAGTCGCAATACTAGGTGCCATACAAAAGGTAAGCGTGATTCTAAGAAAGTGAAACCGCGTCCTTCGTGGCCTCTCTGAACTAATCCGAATAATTTGGTGAGAAAGTAAAATTCCTTGTAAATTTGATTACCATTTCCATTTATCGCGGCCCTCCAGCCGTTTTACAGCGGTCTTTACTGCAAGGATTTCACTGAAAATTATATTATTTCAGATTAATTTAGATAAATTTTACGAGATTCTGTGTTTCATTTTCAGTGGTGTAAGCGATTGTGAAGGACAAAGTGCGGGATTCACCACAAACAAATAGTTCCTAATAGTAAATCTATCTAAATACTTATAAATAAAGTTTACTATGTTTTTCGTTGATTTACCTTTGAGTGACATAGACACGTTTTATCCGAGTAGCACGTTAGCAAAGCTGTGGCTAATTTATTATAGGTTAATCAACTAGTATTGTCTATGTATTTACGACAAACAATATTGTTTCTATACTCGGAAACTCCAAAACCAATTAATTCAATACCCAAACCGACGAGACGATTTAATTTTCGGCCTTAACTACTCAATCCGCTCGAAATAGATTTAAATTGTGTTTGTTTTTAAGCTAAACGGGTACGGTTTTCAATAACCAATCTAAATACGACGCGATAGTATGGTCTGAGTTATTGGATCCTTAGAAATATTGACAGTGTTCTAATACGGATCCCTTTCTGTTTCCTGAAGATGGCGTACTTTTATTAAATAAAATATGAAAGCTTGTTTGATGTTCAATTGAAAGAAATTTCAACCGTAGCTTGTATAAAGCTTTAAATTCTGTCTTTAAATACATTTCTGTGAATGGAAGTGGTAGTGGCTTTGGAGTGGCTTTGGTTATCAAAGCCACTACCACTTCCATTCACAGAATTTCACATTTATTTCACATTTATCCAATTTCGGGGAATAAACGAAAGCTTGGAAGTGGATAATACCCACCTACGCATCGATAAATATGTGGAACTTACCTTTATTCAGTATATTTTATTAATATGTTGAGTGCGATGAATATTTCTTTGTATTAAAGGTATTTTGTGATTGAAACAATTTAGCAGAAACCTAGATATTGCAACATAATAATATAAAACCTTTGTAAAACGATGTTTACTAGCAGGTAAACATAAAATATATAGCCAACTTATTTAATGAATCACAACATAAATTCTCGTCTGAAAAGTCTCATTTCTTAGCAAAGCTGTTTTTGCCCTTCTACCTGCGTGAGATAAATGCTCGTATAATTCATTCCAAGCTCTAATTAAGGCTGCCAGAAGCCATATTTTTCGCGAACGACCAAGCCTATAGCAAAATAGCTGTCTATGGCTTCGTAAGCCGATATAGCTACTTGGGTGGCTTATGTTATAGTACTGTATGGTTTGACTTTCAACTAGGCGATTAAGGTTAAGCAGTTACAGACTGTTCGTCCTAGTCTATTCTAAATAGACTATACATATATAGACACAAAAGTCCCTAAATAAATAACAATAAAGATAATAGGTATGTATAGAAAAAGGGTACTTAAGTGTCTTGTGTTTTCATTAATTTAAATAACGAGTTATGCGAAACTCCAGTAATATAAACCTGTACCCATCAAACAATTAAAAAAATCAATTAACGAAACTCCTAACAAACTTGAGCAAAATAAACGAAATGCCAAGTTAATTATTACAATGCCTGACCTTCGTCCAGGCAATCCGCACAAACTTCACGCTCCCGTAAACAGCGTTCGGCCAAATTCAGTCCGATCCCTAGTAATTAAGACGAAAAAGTTTTTCGTTGCTGCTTCAACAATTGCTTAGGCAATAAAAGATTTTCAAACGCGACTTTTTCTTTATACGTTTAAGAGATATTTTTCGAGTAAGTAACGGCGCTGAAATTACATCGCCCAAATAGTTAGTTTTTGGGTAAAAGCATAAATTATTAACTAATTTTTTTTATTGATGAGCTATCGAAATATAAATACCCAATAGACCTATTAGTTTACGAATAAATGCACTTTGCAATCATTTTTTTATTCTCAAAGTTTCACTGAACCTCGCGTAAAACCTAATTTTGTGCTTTACCTTATACATTCATCCTCCAAGGTTTCAAGTCACAAAAATTTAATAGTAGATTCAAGAGTCTTCGACAAAAAGTCGCATCGGACACCACAGTCCTCAATATCACCACCTGCCATCGGTGGTGAAACGTCACTAAAGTTACTTAATTAGTAAACTACATTCGAGCGGATTGAATTACTTATCTTGAAATAGGCGTCAGCAGTTCAAAATATAATAGGCTTTCGGTAGATAATTTACTTGTGGACCGATCTTGATTTATCGGCTTTATCTTCGAGGAAATGTTTCAAAGTTTTGAGGAGTTTGGATGAAAACGATATCTTTTTCAGTAATTACTAAATCTGTAACGAAAATGGTGGATGCAAAGGAACTCGTTTGTAAGTTTGATATAATAAATAAAGTGAGAGGATATTTGTGAAAATACCAACTCACAATCACAATTAGATGTTTATATAGGATATACAGATATTTCAGAATATAGGCAATATACAGGGTTACTTGTAGATAGACCTGATCTTTTCAGGGCGTGACAGTAGGCTTCAGTACACACACATTTGATTCTGAGGTGGTCTAAAGTTAAGCGTCTTCGAGATATTTGAGTTTTGGATATTTTGTATGAAAGTCACCCTGACTGAAGAATGATGATAAATTTTCTAAATTACTTATATTTTGTAGATTTTTCAGTATCATTTTGTAAAGCCTGAATTACGAGAAATATTGGGCTCTAGTGTTAACAATATTTCCCATTGAATCTAAATTTGGAGTAAAATTTTTACAAACCATTTTTCTTATCGACTTTTTGACAAAAATGTACAATAGTTATTGTGTACGATTTTTTGAAAAAATCGATACCAAAAGACTCACTCAAGACAGATTCAAAGTTTCAGTATTTTTAAGACAGATTCAAAAGACAAACAAACGGTACTCATGAATTTTGGAAATTCCTTTGTTTAACGTAATTATATGATAAAATAAGTGGTGACGCTACTTTAGCTCCTGTTTGCGCCTTTAAATATGGATTGGAGTGTTTAATACTACTACTCTACTCAGGAACCGTAATTAGTTCACTGACACAGTTGTACGATGTTTACCGTTATAAAATAAACAAATAAACCTACATGTTTCAGCATTTTCAGAAAAAAGCTGAAAGCGCTGAAAGACGGCTGAAAGTGTGCGAAGAAAATGTAAAGTTTTAAAATACTATTTCTACGCAGACGAATTCCCAAGATGCTGCTAGTTTTTCATGTTTGTTTTGATGAAGAAAAACAGACACGGTTCTCTTACTTTACATAGAATATCCAAGGTCCCAGGTAACGCGTTTCGTAGGTACTTTTGTGAATAAACCAGTGACTAGCGAAACTCTGCCCTCGCATTTCCTAGAAACCACACGTTTCTCATTTAACATAGGCCCGCTCTGTTTAACCTTAGTTTAACTTTGTATTATATGCACAGAGTCTGTAAATATGGGTTTTATTTTTATTGTCTTCCCTTCCCATACATTATGTGCCTTGTAGAGCCCTTTATAACAAGACAAGTGTAGTATACCAGTGATCCAATAGTTTCACAAAAAAATGTATCTTCTTTTGGCCTAAGCCACAATTCTGCTAATTTGAGTCATTTTGAGGGTTTTGCTGCATTAAGCACTATTATAGAAAACTAGATTTGATACTGCATAAACCTATATAGAAATAATATAGTATTATCTAGTAGCAGAGAATCGTTATTCTCCAAATTAAAATTTAACATAAGCAGAGATAGTAAACAGGTAATAAAAACTGTTTTTCTTAGCAATACGGGAAATTAGGTTTGTTTCGTATATTGTGCTACTTACACGTGATGGTGAACGGCACAATATCATGCTGAACATTTAAAAGACAAAAAAAAAATCTATACATTTACAAAGCTCTACCTGTTCAATCAAAACAAGACTATTATTTTCCCAAGGCTTTATTAAACTTTATTTAAACTGGAAATTTACTAGCCTTGAATTTTGTGGCATATTGAGTGATTAAATAACAGAAAAAATTAACATTTTCTTTATTGGTTACTTTGCAAGTAAATCATTTTGATTTTTTTCTTATTTTAGTGTATACTAAACCTTCAACCAGTCCATTATAATATTTCAAAGTAATTATCCTTAAACTTTTTAGAAATAAAAAGACTACTTCAAGTCACAAAGAAATTGGAACAGTTCTTAGATACTTTGCTTTCTTAAATCTTACTTTTGTATAAAGCTTGTCATTTTTCCAGCAGCAAAGAAGATCCAATTTCTCGAGCTATCTCGAAGTTCAATCTTAATACCGAACAACACATTGCGCCAGTTCGTTCATTTTTATAGCATGTTTGTCGGGTGTCGGTGTGGAGACTCTGCCAAGTGCACGAGCGTGGCCATGAATAATGAGTTTATGGACGAAATGTTTAGATCCTGACTGGTTCGAGTGGACCCGTATAATAACGTAAGTTTAGTAACTGATTTATTAAAAACTAGCGACCCGCCCCGGCTTCACACGGTTTTATTATACGTATGAACCTTCCTCTTGAATCACACTATCTATTTGAAAAAACAGTATCAAAATCTGTTGCGTAGTTTTAAAGATTTATGCAGTCAAAGGGATATAGGAAAATAGGGACTGAAAAAGCGACTTTGTTTTATATCTACTACTATGTAGTGAAGGAAAGCGCAGAAAGGCAAGGCGAGAAATGTAAATACCTAGGTATGTATTTATTTAAAATAAAATTTAGTATTATTATCTTAAATATGAAAACGAGTGTGAATGTAAACCAAAGTACTGATGTTTTTTTTTTATATTATTCGATCAAAACTACCAACATAATTTGCAAGTTATCAAAAATTGGCTATGAAATCGTTGGCACGTTTTATGCTAGAACTTTAAAAATAATGTTAAAGAAACTTCAAAAACTAGGTCATATCACAAAAGATAAGCACCTTTACAAAACATAAAGTGGAATAAACAGTTTCACAAATCTCTTGTTCATAAATTCAAACTCCGACAAAGACAATTAAAACTCCGGGACAGATGGCCCACATAATCGCAAAGTTGACTTCCGCTAACTTACCCCTTAGGCTCGAACGAACATATGACCGATATATTCACATATATACAGTGTATAGTTCGATGACTGACTAAGTCGATTGGTTAAGACATTAAGACTAACTAATATTGAGAGACGTATATTTATGTACACAATCTAGCTTCGTAGGAACCAGCTCAAGGTGATCTACAAACTTAGTAGCGACCCGCCCCGGCGGTTGTACCAAACATTTAATAATAACAATGCTGGACAATCCACCAACACCATCTAGCCCCAAAGTAAGCTACACAAAGCTTAATTTATGTAACTATACATCACTATATCCATAGATAGATTTTTTTATAATAAATAGAAAACACCAAAACCAACAGAACAATTTCTGCAGATCGTACAGTAATTTGTTTTGAGGCGGGAATCGAACTCGCAACCTCTTGCGTCGCAGGCGGACTCTCGCCCACTGAGCCACTGAGGTCGACTACGAGTACATTATAAACCTTTTTGCATAGAGAAACGTCCATCCGTGTTTTTTATAACGTGTACATTTTCGTAGTAACTATTCGTTTGGAAGAATATTTCCAATAATAATAAAAAAAAGGATCGAGGAACCTAATTAAACCACGCTTGTGAAACAAGCACGGATGGATAATTAGTTTTGTTAAGTTCCATCTCATTCTGACAGCGCGTGGAATATAAAGGTACACACCTACTTGTGCCACGTAATGTACTACTCAAAATGCACCATCATAACGTGGCCATTATTTTCGCTAAGCCTCCTAGATTCCCATACGCCTAAGCCGCTGAGCAATTCAAAGCTTAATCTTCAACACTGGTTGGTTGTACCCTCATCGAGCTATAACCGACTCACATACTCATTGAGACCGTTCATGGAACCAACAATAACTTTTAATTACCTCCATAAAGGTTTAATTCGTTTGTCTTTGCAAGTTAAACGAGTTTAGTAAATAAGTTTATTTGAATACGTCGTTTGTTTGCAATCCGTGGGTCTCCGTGATCCGGCTACATAAATAAAAGACGATGCTCTTTTGTGTTCGTTTACTCAAACAAATTTGGATCATGCCAGTAACCACAGAAACCTAAACAAATTATTTAGATTTCTGTGCCGTAACTATCTTTTTCAGGTAAAATTGAAGTTACTTATTTTTATCTACGTTCTAAATCTTATATAATAAAGTAAAATACATATGTTTTGTGTAAAATTAAACGTATCTACTTATTTATGACACTCCCAGCGATAACTTAGATTAGAGAGTAATGCCTGACAAAAATAACTTATTTGATGGTACAAGTGAACCATCAAATTAGCAGTTATTACTTTGTCAAAATCATTTTGTAAGCCGACCCTTCCTTCGACAATAGTTTAAATAACAGCAATTCATACTAGCTACCCCCGCCCTGGCTTAGCACAATTTTTCTATACGCATAAACCTTCCTCTTGAATCACTCTATCTATTAAAAAAACCGCATCAAGTTGCGAAGTTTTAACGATTTAAGCATACTAGGAACATAGGGACAGAGAAAGCGGTTTTGTTTTATACTATGTAGTGACTTAACACGTTTAAATTATGAATTCTCCATTATAAACTTTAGTTGTGTTAGTTAGTTTGTAAATTATAGCGCTTAACACATTGTCCGGGGCAAAACTTTCGTAAATTAATATTTTGTAATGCGGCACGACCCAGCTTTGCGGGAAGCGGGACCCTGAAAGGGTAGCTTTATTAATTTTGTTATTGTTGATAATTCCCACGATAAAACACTGTGAGCTTGGTTTATAAGCTGAAATTATCTGCCTTAGATTTGATTTCATTGAGCGATGTTAAATCTGATTAATCCACATAGAAGTAAATCATTATATCATTCTAGCTACTGCCCACGGCTTCGCCCGCTTTTCCTCGGATAAAAATTAGCCTTTATGTCCAGGTCTATAATTTTATTATTTTATTTATATTATAAAAAAAACGTTAATGCAAAATTCCAGCCCATCATCCGTTCAGTAGTTTTGACGTAAAGAGGTAACAAAGATCTAAACATCAAATCATACTAATAATATAAATGCAAAAATTTCGATCAAGGGCCTCGATCCCATTTTTCGATATAAGTCTTCATGCCAAAACAACTGAACATCTTGTCCCAAAATTTTGAATAGACGTAGTTGCCTGGAATAAATAAAATGTCCATGCGGGTGAAGACCATGGGAGCAGCTAGTCTTTCTTAATTATAATATTTGTGTGATAAATCAACAAGGTTGTGGTTACAGTATCGAACCCCACAGTTTAAATAGCTCTACAACAGAATGACAAGTCCAACCCGACCGTCGTATGAAAGGAGCCGGTCGCGGCGCCTGTCACCGACAGCCCATTCCCTACTAGATTGTAATCTAAACTTTGAAATAGAAAACTTGTCCCTGCCTCTATAACTCATAAACAACCTTCCTATCAATTTAATAAATATACGCAATATTGATCTTTATAAATTGGCTAAAGTTAAAATAATTTTAAACTGTTATGAAACCCACCAGTATGTTGTAGTGCAGTTATTTTGAAGAGATGAAACCGTTTCAAATTGGATCCGAAAAACGAATCAAATAGAAACGTTTATTTGAAACCCAGTCACTAAAGTTTGCTTGAGTCAGATATAACTCAGGGATAAACAAGACACCAAATGTAAAATAACTTCTGTAATCTATCATTTTCGTACATCGCCCGATGATAGGGCAGCATCAAATATTGAGCTTAAAAGTTGATTATGCATGTACTAAATCAACTACAATTGCAAAAACAAGTTTAAATTTTTTATTCCTTGATTGTAATGTTTGTTGTTAATAAAGAGGTTATTTATACTAAATGAACAATAAAATATGAAGAAAAACTGCCCTTATTAAATATTACAACCGAAAACAAACCTCTGAACAAAAACATCATTACGAAGAAAACAGTCTCAATTTATGAGGGCTCTGCCATACGTGGTCCATAATTGCTCCATGGGCCAGAAAAGCCTTCCACCAGTCCATTTGGCCCCCACCTCATTGGTTCGCCCACAAAATTCAACTGCCGACCGATATAACTTACAGTCCACTAAATTGGTACGTACAAAACTACGGCTTCATAGAAAAGGCCATGCAGGATAATACTCCAGATGTCAATACTTTTCTTTATTAAAGCATGTTCGCGATGCAAAGTTTCATCAAAATATTATTGAAATGAAGGGAAATAGTTTCGACTTCCTATCTCTGGTGATCCTATAAATAATTGTTTTTCTTTACTATGTTTCTAGTATCCATAAGACGAGATCTGCTTGCTACTTAGTGGCTAGATGATGTTCTGTGAATTTTCCAGCATCACTACCAACTATTCTTATTTATTTCTTGTAGTTAGGTCCCCGTTACCCAGACGATTTAAGCAATGCTACTAAAATACCAGTTAGTATTAGTACCAGTAGTCATTTTAGTAGAGCCTATAGGTTCACGCGTCCAATTATGTATTAAATAATCCAATAAAATAACGGTTGCTAAAACATAATAAGACAATATTATTATTTATCCGTACACTTTGTTGCACTTAGTTGAAACTGGAAGTTAATTGAAAATGATAACGCTCTACCAGTAAGGGTATCCTGGTATAACACAGACACTGTTTCCTATTAATCGTAAAAATAATAACATAGTAGCAGAAATAATAGTTTTCCTACTGCTGTCACCTATACTGCGCGCAAAACTTCTAACAAGATGTTAATAAAAATGTCTCCAATATAAAAAACCCTCTTATATTTTCGTTATAAACAGTGACCTTAATCTCGAAGTCGCAATTTGCTCTAAGAACCACCAGTCGGCTTAGGAAAGGGGAGGGGGTATTTACATTCAGATAGCTCTGGCCTTTTAGCTTCTATTGAAAAAAATACTCTTTCAATTTGTCTCATTATACTCCCTTGGAATATAAAGTTTCGGGAACAGTACAGAGTCATACCGGTTGTGTATTAGTCTAAGATCAGGAATAAAGTTTTTCTCCTGTATTTTATATCTATTCGGCACTAATTTTCAAAGTTTGACAGCGGTAGAATAGTTTCATACTTATAGGCTACTTGAATCATAGTTTCATACGAACTCGATATTAGTTTTACAATTGGTTTTGAGTTTTTTCACGCTATTTTTACGGAATATTTGTTTCTTTCTTTTTTTCTACATGGTTGTAAGCAAGTCTTTTCCTAACCAAACTACGTAGATACACTGGTTGTGTGTTGGGCGAACATCTCACCAAAAGCAGCCTAAGTAAGACAGGGAAAAGTTGCGTATTCCAGTTGTTAATTTTTTGGGTATCTGATAGTGGTTTACTTATAAATATAAAGGGGAAGTTTCGGCCCCAGCTACGCTAGCGTTGTTTTGTTCATTAATCTCTGTTATGCGAACTGATCTATGGGATAAAAAGAAGCTTACGAATCATTCCAGGTCTGGAAGTATATCTGAATCAAACTTTGTTATGTGTTATAAAACCAGGCGACATTGCAAACAGGTGTAAAATTAAACATCAACCCGAGATATAAGAAGTTCAATAAAGTATCTCGACTAAAGCGTGCAAAATGCTGAAAGAAAATATTTTTATTCCTTTAATTTACAATTGAAATAGAATTTAAAATCAGCAGAAATAACAACGTTCGAATAACCGCATAAGTACTCAAAGAACTCGTTAGAATTGTAATAAATTTCCAATTATAAAAGAAATTCCCGCACATTCAGCAGCGTCTCACAACCGATAAAACGAAAACACATTTCTAAATAATGAGAGAAAAAGAACCTTATTGCGAGCGGAAACCTTCATCGATGGTATAACTTGGCCTAATATTTGGGAACAGGCATTCATCGGAGGAAGATTTAAGGGTCACAACCTCACAACATGTTGGAATTTGTCCCTACTCAATATGAACATAATATTATTTACGTTGAATATAATTTTGGAAAACATTGTAAGAACAATTTCTGGCATAAGTTATTTTATTATTTTTTTATTATTTCTTTTCAAAGGTCATTACAACTAATAGAAACATATCAGGTAGGTATTATTGATGTGAAAAATAAGTATTACTGTCTTAGAAAGATCATGCACAGGGTTTTCAAGGGATTTTTCCGTTAAAAATAATCACGTTTCTCGTGAAATAGCGTCGTTCGTTGATAAGCGTTAAAACTAGATAAATAACGATAGTAACAATCACCTTAGATAGTTAGTATTTCAAACACCAAAAGTCAACTACTTGAATAGCCTTATCTATACTTATAATAAAACTGTAACAGGTCCAATTCTGTACATTGAAGATATTTTGAAAATTTTTTTTGGAGGGCACTCTATTATAGATACTCAAGCCAAAACTGTAATTTTTTTCATTCATGTCTGTCTGTCTGTCTGTCTGTCTGTCTGTCTGTCTGTCTTTCTGTCTGTCTGTCTGTCTGTCTGTCTGTATCGTAAACGCGCATCACGCCGAAACTACTTGATGGATTGAAATGAAACTTGGCATGATTATAGGTCATACTACGAGGAAGGACATAGGATACTTTTTATCCCGGAATTCAGTAATGTTCCCCTGGGAGAGAGGGTGAAAGAAAAATTCTTTGACCACGCATCACGCCGAAACTGCTGAATGAGTTGGAATGAAACTCGGGACGATTTGAGTTCATAGTACAAGGAAGGACATGGGATACTTTTTATCCCGGAATTCAGTAAGGTTCCCCTGGGAGAGAGGGTGAAAGAAAAATTCTTTAACCACGCATCACGACGGAATTGAATGAATTCGAATGGAACTCGGGACGATTGGACATGGGAGACATTTTATCCCGGAATTCAGTTTGGTTCCCCTGGGCTATACGGGTTTTCAAAAATTTCTCCCAGCATCTGAACGACGCGTGTGCAACGCGTCGTTCAGATGCTGTGAGAAATTTTTGAAAACCCGTATAGCCCAGGGGAATCAAACTGAATTGAACTGATAAACGCCAAAGTTTGTAAGTATGAATGGATAGATGGATGGATAGATTGATAGATGGATGGATGTTTGTTACTCTTTCACGCAAAAACTGCTGATCGGATCTGGATGAAATTTGGCACAGAGATAGATTATAAGGTGGAATAAGAAATAGGCTTTATTTTATCCCGAAAATCGCACGGGAAAGGGAATTACGCAAGTAAAATCGCGAGTACTCTAAATACTAATCATGCGCAGACGAAGTCGCGGGCACCAGCTAGTTTATTATATACATTAAAGTGAACTTATTTGGATGGCCATAGTCGATATCAGCGTGGATGATCGCCTTGATAAAAGTTGTCCGCTTATGCAATCTCTCAGGAAGTCAAATCTGTGTTTCCGCCAGTCTTTCAAATTGAGTTTGCAATTTCGCGAAAATTGGATTTTGTTTCTGCGTGACGTCACTAGTCCAGAAAATTGGGGAGATTTACATAAGGTGATTTTTGTTTACTTGGGGGTTAGATCGAATGTTTTCACTGGTCTTTGATGTGGTAATTTATCATGTACAAAGTTTGGATTGGATTGGGATGGAGCCTAAGAGAAAATATGGCTCCATTTTGGATACAATACAATCAACAGGACGGAAAAGTAAACAGTGAACCTACTAAATTCAACAATGGGGAAAGTAATTGAAGATACATTCACGGGCTTCACCTCTGAATGTTGATTAATTAAAAACATTCAACAAGCAATTTAAATGGGAAATTAGGACGATTTTGCAGACATGGATATCACAAAAATGTTATTGCAAGAAGAGGAATTATAAATACCGGCTTTTATTTTTATGAGATATAAAAACTAAAAACTACAAGCAACTTGTAATGTTTAGTTAAAATTTTAGTGTATAATTTCTTTATCACAAAATTTAGATAAATATTAGATTGAATCTTATTTCGATCTTGTCATAACGTTAATTACAGAAAGCTCTGAGAATGATGAAGCTGGAAGCTCATCACGCGTGCAAAAACCGTCTCTACATAGCATGAATAAGCCAAGTGGCCTAAAAGGATAGCGCAATAAACGATAAAACGAACGGCCGGCGTATGCAATTACCGAATTAGAAACAAAATAGGGTTGGGAATAAAATAGGGTTGCCAATAAAATAGGGTTGGGTAGTAAAACAGTGGGTTGAGTGGATCTGGCATTGTATCTAATGGTGCTTATTGCCGTATGACTGTAGAAAACAGATGTAGAAATAGAGAAACAGCTATTTTGTGCATGGTTAGATTGGGACAGACCAGTAAGATATCTAAGCCGAAAACCCAGGCCATATTATGTAAATACAACTGATATTATAAATGTGGAAAAATTGTGCCGATGTAAGGATGTTTTGTAAAGCGACCGCCAAAACTTCTGAATAGATCAAGCTGAAATTTTACATACAAGCAAGTGCTTGTCATTAAAAAAAACACATGCTAACCCGTACGCAGAAGCCAGTTCAACATAAGGCTGATGACTTGCTTGAGGTTTTGGAGTCTGTTAGGTTTGACTAATGTCAATATAGAAAACATGAAATCTGGAAAAGGAATCTGAAATACATATATTCATAGATCAAGTCTAGGTTTCATTTTAGGTTGATGTCTGTATTTCCTTAATGGTTCAATTTCAGTCTATTTTTTCCAACACAGAAACGGACTCCGTCTCTTTTTTTTAAGTTTTCGGCTGCAGTAGCTCACATTCGTTCATTCCGCTACCTATTAGAAAATAATCTTTATGGTTTTTCTGTTATTCTGAAATTGTTTATTCTTCATGATTTTTTCTTATAAAGATTAAGACGTGCTCAATTTTTAAGCAGTCTTTATTACAAAGCGGTGGCTTTTTCCTCAGTGCCTGCCTGTGCGCGACAGTCCTCCGAGGTTGCGGGTTCTGTTCCCGCCATTGGACAAATGCTTATCTCTGCATTTTGTTCTGGGTGTTTTATAACCTCGAATGTAAAAAAGTGCTTGTACATGTAAATTAGTCCGACCCTAAATTCCGTTCTAGCAATTACTTAAACTGTCGTCGGTAGCCGACACTCGTGGAGCATTGACTTGGTCGATTGAACTGGACCGATTACTGGCTTTGAGTGCACTGGAGCGATTACTGGCTCGTTCTAATCTGCTAATAGGTCAGTGTTGGGCTAAAAGCAGCGCCGATCTCTCTCGCTGTTAAGTTGTCGTGCGAAGTGATGTGAAGCACAGAGTAAGTTTAAATGGAACTAATGGAAGTCGAAGTTAGTTTAATCCACTGCCTCGTTCTTTAAAGTAGGAAGTAGTTTGTTTGAAATTGATAGCAGAATTTTTCTTTTAGTGGTTTTCAACGAAGCCTATATTTACTTGTATTTAAATACTTTAAACGCTATGTTTGTACCTGACCTTGACCTAATACCTGTACCTTGACCTAATATTCATCTACATTTATATTTATACTACGACGAAATTTCTAAATCTAGGATAGGTAGGTATATTAACCATTACTTTCGTTAATATACCTATGCTAGATTTAGAAATTTCGTCGTGTTACATAGATGAAATAAACATTACGTTATTTATTATTTAAACGGTTTTTGAGTACTCAACACAAAAAAAATCTTATGGTGTTTTCAACAAAACCGTATTGTTTGTGTTAGTTGTATTACATTATCTTTACGCAATTTGTAGGTACCTACTTGATACACGGCAGAGAACGACAATGGCATTGGCGATCTTAATTTAAAGGTAATGTAATACAACTAACTCAAACAATACGGTTTCGTTGAAAACACCAAAAGGAAAGTTCAATAATACAAACAGCTTTTGATCGGTTCGCCCTTAGGCATAAATATATTAAAAGGCCTGTAACAACAGCGGTATAATTTTCAGTTTCTATTATAATGCTACATTTATTCACGAAAGCAAACCTATTTTCAAAGAAAACAAGTCACAGTTATTACGTATACATTACATTTACACAGGTATTCCCTGTAACGTGAATAATGTTTACAAATAACTTATTATTTACCAAACACAATGAGTTTGCTCGTAGGTAATAGATAAGTTTACACAAAGAAAATTGCAATCCAAATCAAAACGCTCACATATATAAGTTATAATTGTAATATACTTATACAACATCTAACGTGTACTAGGCCGAAAGGATTCTAGACTCGAAGGGGCTCTACATGGGTAAAATACCCATTTTAAGTAAGTAGTAGTAAGTAGTTTTAAGTAAAAGAAATAAAGTTTTTTTAAAAGTATAGACGATGTCGTAAAAATTGGTATGTGCACAGTGTGTGCTCCCAGAAAACGGAAGCTATCCCTTCAAATTGTCATCATTTCTTTCCATTCTACGAAAAAACAAAAAGCTTGCTAATAAAACTCCCAAAGTCAAGTGGAATGAGAAAAAACATTGAGGTGGATTCTGGAAATTTCAAAACAATGTTATCGGTTTTCCTCCTGAATTATCTTGGAGAAATTGGAATAAGCCAAATACTGAAATTTTGGGAGTGGTGGTCAAAATTATAGTGATCGTTTCTACCATGTAAGTTTTTAAAAAATTATTGCGTTCTCGTACTTTTGAATTCAAAAGTAAATACACTTTACACAATTTAAGTGATCATCAGAGTAAAGATAATATATTTCCCTTATTGTCACATCAGAGTGTCGCCACTCAACACTACAGCCATCAGATTATAAAAAAACTGCGTATAACATTGCCTCATCTATAACGACGACTTTTTGGTAACAAGCAAAGTGTTAGATACTTTCAGACTTCGATGAAATCTAGACCAAAACAAACCCATACAATCGAGCCCAGTAGGTACTATTCAAGTATAACGCACGAATACATGCCCAAATTAATGTGTCATTAAATCACCGGCAGGCATTACCGCCACCGCCTTCATAGCTCTCGTGGAATAAATAGTCATTACTATGTTAAGCCGGGGCCACACTGGCTGATTTACCTGACTACATTCATTTCTTGACACTACGCTACGAACTGACATCTTAGAGGTTTGAAAATGTTTTGACAGTTTCTTATAAGAATCTATAAAAAAATCTTGACGTGCTTAAACTGAGTTTCTTTCGAGTATTGGTTGTTAGCTAGTCAAGAATCAATCTTCGCCATGTTGCGGCCTACATTTATGAAAAAATGAGTTCTACCGAGAAGATAAGCCAGTCTGTAAGGAATTTTATTAATTCTTTTAGTATTTTATTATTCCAATTTCCTTCCAGTTTCCTTTTTTAAGTATTCCAAAATAGCGTAAATCAGCTGTTGATATTTTCTAGCATCACATTTTCATACCGGCAATCAAAGAGTCATTGCAAAATTTTGGATAAATCCCGTCATGATAGCTTACCAAAACTGGCAGAACCTACCAATCAATTGTTAAATACTTTCATATCCGGATTTCAGAACATGGCTTGCCAATTTCCGGATTATGTTTGGGATCATAATTGTATTTTAAGGAAAAATACACTTCAAACGCGAAAAACCTACATGACTTTTCTTACTTAGGCAACTTATTATAAAGGCCTATGTCTATAAGTTACAGGATACAATACATCTACTTGCTAAATTAATTTTAGATCCGATCCAGCTGTTTAGCAATTGCAGTTTACGTTTACTAGCGTAGAAAAGTTGTGTCCTGCACATGCGCTTAGGCACGAAAGATACCAGCTGCTAGAACTTATCATGATGGCAAAGTAATGGGCAAACTTGACGTTGGCAGCTGAAAGAAGTCGTGGTTGCGGAACATCCGAGAGTGGACGAATATCGCCAGCGTCGAAGAACTTTTTCGATTGGCGAAAGATCGTGAGAAATTCGCTGAGCTGACTGCTTACCTCCAGTAGCGGAGAGCCAATATAGTAAGAAGAAGCTGTTAACCGCCGATATCTTTAAAGTAATTTATGTACCTCTAACCAAGATTTTAACAAAAGGCCAATATGTCAAATAATTGATAGTTTAATCGCTAAATATGCTCTTTTCAAACGCAGGATTTCACCAATGAAGCGTTAGTAGAACGCTTCATTGTAATCGCTTGTAGAATCAAATTGGTCTACATAACAGCGTTCGTAAAACTGTCTGCGAGTCACAAACCCTCGTGCGTCGTGTGTCCCGGGTCTAACACTAGTGAGAACGTGTAAAAAGCTTTTACCGGGACATAATGCGTTTTTGGGGTTTACTTGGGAAGTGGCGAGATTAATCGGAGTAATTAACTGCGATGAGTTACTGAACACACTTGTTCCTGTCACTTGCTTGTTTTTGCCAACTATGTATTTTCAAGAGTTATGTAGGTTAGTGTCGTAATAGGTGTCATAAACTGATATTAAACTAGGCACCTAGCATAACCTTATTTATAATGCCTATGTAATAGTTTTATTTTGATTTTGTTAGGAAGAGATACGAAATTGCTCTTTGTGGCCACCAAACTCTGTATTCGTATATTTTCCTCAATTAGGCAAAATAAAACTATATCGGAGGCATTACAAAATTGCACGTTTGAAATGTTGAAAATTCGTTTGTTTAACGTTCGTTTTATGTACCTACTTATTTCTGAAACCGCTCATCATAGATTTTTATCTTAAACTTTACCTAGTCACCTTTGTTGATCGTAATATTATGGAACATACCTACCGATTATTGTGTATATATCTGGAGCAAATATTAACAGAAAAAGCAATGTTTATAAGCACTTCTTTAATTTGTGTTTTTTTTTTAAACATGAAACTTACAACAGTGTAAACACTACCTAGGTACTTCATAAGTAAATATTCAAATCCAATGTAAACCCAGGACACGGATTTTAAAAGGAATATTTTTAAGCGAAAGCCCCCGAGGAGGGCACTAGACGTTTGAAACTAGCACGTAGACGTTCTGCAAAGCACGCTCAAGAAATGTTAAGTCGACTGCGCGGAGTCTTGAATCTCTGAGGTATTCTAATGCAGGCGGATGCTTTCCAACGTCGCGGAAGCTTCGATCTTGTATCTGAAGTGGAATAATTTAGCTGAGGAATTATATTAACGATACGGTTTTCAAAGTTTAGAGTGGAATGTTCAGACCAAATTCGGCGACATAACCAAGTTGATGCGTTGTTTCAGTCAATGAATGGTGCAGGCAGTCAGGTTTTGTCAACTTTCCATCAAACTACGACCACTAAATTCGGCGGCTCGCCAACTTTATGTGAAGCTTACAAAAGAATCTTACTGGTTTTATCGAAATGATAAAAGAAATTACAATAAATCCATAACAAAAACATATTTCTTTATTAAGACAATTTGAGTCTATATAGTGAAATTAAAAACTAGAGGGGTGAGTGCTTCATCCCAAAAAGAAATTTAGTCCTCTGAACGAGCTGATATATTGTACCATATATTAATAAATTATATATCATTATATTATACTATCACAGGACAGTCGTATATCTGGTAGATATAGCATTTAGGATGCTCAATAATGTCATAACAATGTCAATAAGCGTTATATTACAAGACTAATAAAAAAACAATCATACAATAAAAATACTCTTTATTGGACACCACAGTAAAGAAAAACAAAACAAAAAAATACTAATACTAAAACAGTTGCACAATGGGCGGCCTTATCGCTAAAAACGATTTCTTCCAGGCAACCTTTGGATGGACACGTGAGTACTGTACAGGTATAGACGGTGGCATCATAAATCAGCAACAAGATGCTTCTGGCCGACCAAAACACTATTATTTCAAAAGCCACTTCCCGCTACATTTGGCCGGATTCGGCTGCGACAAGCATAACAGAGTTATATGGGTCCGGTGTTTTATTGCGCCCTGAACATGACTCTACCTTCCCGAGCCATCAATATAACCTCGCCCGCCACGGTCGAGTTCACTGACGGGTTTAGAACTTCTACAATAACGTAAACCTTTAGAATTCTTAGCTTAACTGCTTAGCTTCAGTTCTGTCAAGTCATGGCAACTCTTGACTGAGGAAAACAAATCTAAGAGGTACTTAACTAAAATTAAAGGAGTAAAAAACAGTGTTCCTGTGTGTGTGTTTGGGTGTGGATTTGCTAATATAAACCCAAAAAGGGTAAATCATGTTTGGGAAAGTTCTATTGATTGATTGTTAAAATCCAACATGAAAGTCGTCGTCCCACTGACGCCCGGCGACTCAGTCGACGGTGTGACAGCAACTTGGTTCTCTAATTAAACCCTCGGGGCTATATTTCCTAGTTCTGGAGAATCTGGAGTGTTGTCGCTAAAAAAATGTAATTTTATTTATATTCATTTGTAATAAATTATTGACGACCTCTGAGTAGTAGTTTCGCTTGCACGCAGGATATTATGGGTTTGATTCCCGCCTTGGGACCTATATCTGGAGATATTTTTCAGGGTTTTCGGGGTAATTTCTATGTATAAATAAAAAATATATCTATCTATCCTTTTAGTGTTATTTAGTATTAAGTATAATCAGTTATCTAGTACTCATAACACAAGCTCTGCCTAGCTTGAGGCTTGAAGATGTTGTGTGAATGGTCCCTCATTATCTATTTCCGTATGTCATGTCATCATATCAAATTGTTCTGAATCTCAGTATCATCTCAAGATGTAGTTGTATGAGCGGATGTTGTGTTCGTGTCCCTTACTACTCTCAATGGATTGATTTGTTCCATCCGTTGTCCGACTGAATTGACCAGTCGAACGAGGTCACTCGGAATTAACTTTCGACAAATGTTATTTTGATTTATCTATTAGTTATATTTATTACATGTGATTCAAAATAAATACTCCAATAATCTCCTACCACAAAAATACCAAGTACTAAATTATTATTACGGTTGATTTGTTGATATTAATTTTGTTGGGCAACATTTTGCAGTGCAGTATAAAAATAACTCAGTCATCAGTATGGTGTGAATCACGTGTGAATAGTGATTGTTATATTAGTTTTAAATAGGTAGTTATTTACACAAGACAGTAAAAAGTTTAAAACGACGTTGCAAATTAATATTCCACAATATTTCTACTTGTATTTTCTCTATTTCATACAATAAACAGATACATATCCATTTATAAAAATGTGTTATCAGCACAATACATTACAGTAATAGAAATACTACAGGCACGATTTATACGAAAACTTTATTCATAATTGCAAAAAAAATGTTAGAGATTTCGTGATGGCTATTTGACTGATGTTGTATTTCAAGTTTAATCGGAACAAATTTTTTCGCCACACAGACATTAAAACAAAAAAAAAATTTGCCAAAATTTAATCAAGCACACTTGTTGGGACTCCAGTACAAAAAAAGAAACTCAAAAGATTGCCCAAAACCGAGAGGGTGGCTCGGTAACCGCTAACAAGGAAAGACTAAACAGATATTCCTTGTAATTTCGCTCAAGGACTTTCTCTTAGAACCCATAATCTCAGCGCAATATATTGTGTTAAGGGCACCGTAAACAGTTATTAAAATCTCTACTAACAAAGCCCCTTACGGAAACCTAAGCCCTTGTTAGACTAGTGGGTTCAACCGGTGAATTTCGCAAGGGGCTCATTAAAGGGCAGAGGAATATGAAACATGATCATCTTACGGAAAAGCGATTGAGATTTTTTATCATCATTATTCGTTACGAATCTTATCCTTCAAAAAACTCCGAGCACTAATATGGAAAACTTTATAGGGTAGATAGATTTTACTCAAGTATAATCCATTGCCATTCATTCGAGAGCTTTCAGCGTCGATCAAATGACTTGCAGTCACGCAACGGTTAACTGTAATTAATCTTTAGGCTTTGTCATAAATCAAGCGTATATCGGTCTTGGTAACATTTATTTTATTTTATTAGATAATCAACTATTTAATGAGCTGAACTAACCGTACGAACGCACCGATAATGAACCAAAACTAATTTAATTGAAACAAATTCTGATGATTCTTTCGTGTCATAACGGGTGGATGATCATGATAAATGAAGCGATTATGCGTTATTAAAATTTCTATTTTGGTTTTTAGTTGGTAGCTGGCTGTTGTCTGTTATTCTTATGTGTTTTCATTCGAAATGTCATTGTTTACAAAAAATATTTATGATTCGAAATCAGAGTTTAATAGTGATTGTTACAGGTAAAATAATATTACCCAAAGAGTCAACGCCTCCGCTCAACGCCAGTTTGTTGCCGAGGCACGTCTGTAAAAGGAAACCGTTCAGTAGAAGGGTATTTCCCATGGGCTGATTGAGAAAAAACTTCCAATTGGTGCTCCTGAGAGTAGAGGAAAACACTTTTAACCAGTTTTTCGCTATTTGGTATTTATAATGGGAATTACAAGCTGGGTGGTTTTTGTACTATAGGCCGCCTTTGAAACTTGTACCTTTAATTAAATTAGTTTTGAGCAGTGATTTAAGTTTATTTATTTGGCAAGGAATAATCAAAGAACCATGAAAATACCCTCAACTAAGAATTAAATTTAGGTTTATTCGTAGATCGAATTTATTACGAGCAAACCTTCTGTTTTAACCCAGCTGAAAACTACAACAAAAGTATTAAGAGGAAAATAATAACTGTGTTTTCAGTTCTTTTGTAGTTTATTATTATTTTATTTTTTGTTTTCTATTATATCCCTTCATTGATTAAACAAGTTTTTCATAGCTTTCTATGTATTAATAAATCAATCTACCAACCTACCACATACTTCATAAAACTACCGCATACACAAGTCCGTGCGAGCAAGTCGATCATTAAATGACACCATCCTGAAAAATATTGTTATCTCAGAAGAGCTCGTAACCCACTGCGTCGAGAGTAACTGTTTTTTTATAACAATAGTCTGAGAGGCACCGTGATGAGTGAGCCTCATCGTAGCTAATACCTTATTACATGATAACTAAGTCTTTGTTTTAATTTCTACATTTTGATATTTACAAACACTTGTTGACTTGAACCGAATTTGTCAAGTGAGCTGATGAATTTTTTTTAACATTTGCATGAATGTTTCAAAAAAAATCATCACCTCACTAGAAGTCGTCTAGAATGAAAAAAACGCGTTAAGCTATTAATAAAAAGCATGGAACTGCGATTTCCGAGTCAAAAATCATCCGAGCCGCCCATCATTGAATGAATGATAATAAAATAATAATAATAAAAATAAAAATGAATGAATGAACACTTTATTGTACTGGAAGGTATCATACAGTTAAAAACTTATATCCCATCGCGAGGATTATGGCCTTATCCCCTTACTAAGGCTTATCAGGCGTGAGCTATGCCTTAATACTCTGCCGACTGGGAAAGGCTCAATGATTTATCGAAATTGAATCATTGTATTGTGTTTTAGTTTATCACTAGATGCGCCCCGCCGCTTCGACCGCGAACCCGAGTTTATATTTTCATCCAAATTTTCGAAATTTATTGCACACCCCTAGGGGTTATTGTGTAAAAATAAAAAATACGTATCTAATTATTCTCTCCATAGTTTATTTGTACCGAGTTTTGAGTGAATCGAACTAAGGAATAATTATTTTCCATACTATGTATATGTTATTCTAGGTCGTAATCTATTTACATATTTACAACACCGGTAATGATGTTATGATTAATAAATAAGTAAATTAATTAATTAATTAATTAATAAATATGTAGCGACCTCTAACATGATGTGCGCTGAACTACACATAGTAAATTTCATATAAATAAATTAATTAATTAATTAATAAATATGTAGCGACCTCTAACATGATGTGAGCTGAACTACACATAGTAAATTTCATTACGGAGATTACCTATATAACAAACATTCACAGTCTTTCCCATTTATTATTATAGTAAGATAGTTAGATTCACCAGAAATCTTCATCGGGAATGAGATGAGGCTTTCTCAGCATCCTCCTTCTCTACGACATCATAATAAGATAAGCCATTTTCGTGTGTCCTGTTTAGGGGGAAATAAAGCTTGAAGTACATCCCACGCGTAGCTAGTCTTACACCCATTCACATTACCTACTGATATAAAAAGCTAAGAGTGAGTAAACTCCCACAACGAAGAGGTAAAATGTCTTTCACGACGTTTTTGTTCAGACAGAACCAAATCTTTAGCTTTCTCGATTCATATTTAAATTTTACCAATATTAAAAATACCGTCCTGTTTCAAATTTGAAATCAGCATAGTATATCTGGTGCTTGCAATGCATCAATACGATTCAAATATCGATTCTCTCTGCACAAGCAATCATCATACGCGTATTTGAGATCCATGAGTGTGGATTCGCATAATGTGTTTCGCGTCTTCGCGTTGCGTTCACGCTACGTACCCTTTTATTGTTAGATTTTTGTTCCGCGACAAAAGGTTCGCAATGGCGCATTGGTGCATGATTGGTGCATGTGGAGACTTTATTTTTTTCATGTGCCTTTATTTTTTTCTATGTAAGATAAGAGTCCTTTCAGCGAACATAACTCAACCACCAAGTCAACTTCAAGGCTATAAATCTCAAATATGAAAAAATATCAATAATCAATAATCAATATCTTTATTTCTTTAGGCTTACAAAATAAGCACTTAGACAAGTCAAATTTAATTCGCCTCAATTTTTTGTCCACTAGTGGAAGAGGCGAAATAGAAACCACTAGCATGTGTAGATATAACTTATGTGTCTAATACATGTTTGCCTTATAAATAATTACATACTATTGTCGATGTGGAACTGAGCGACATCTGGCCAAGCACTAACGTCATTGATGTAATCATTTATGGAGTAATATGCCTTCTTGATAAGATTTAGTTTTATGTACTGTTTAAATTTACAATGTATGTAGTAGACTGTAGAAACCCCAAAACCTCATATAACGGTAAAAACAAAGAATTCAATACACATCTTAATATACTGGAGGATCGTAAAATGAAGCTTTTTATGAGTGAATCTTTATGTGACCTTATTATTTACGCTCATGTAAGATGTATACGGCTTGGGGACGCGTGAACGAGATATCGATGTAGCCGTGTATATAAATAAGTCGGGATGTTTACGCAAGGAATAGGTTTTGTATTATTACTTATTGAGCTTTTTCTGAATCGACGAGTTATAAGATTTTATAGAATGAATCAGTTCCATAATATAGAACAATATATAATGTGGGAAGTGAAAACACGTTAAAGTAAGTGATTGCTTTTGAAATAACTGAAATTTAACTTCAAATCCTAATATTAATAAGGTTTTTTGTTTTGTTTTAGAGGACACAGTGGCCACCTTGGGCATTATTTATTATAAAATAGTGAAATAATTATCAGAACTCAGAAATAAATGTACTGTCGAACATGGAGCCAGTTTTTATTGTTTTCGGTTATAAGGAAGGAAAATAACAAAATAGCGAGAAAACCTACATCATTTTAGAAAATAATTTAGATTTGAGAATTATCTATATATATATAAAAGAAAGTCGTGTTAGTTACTTCACTTATAACTAAAGGACGGCTGAACCGATTTAGCTGAAAATTGGCAGGGAGGTAGTTTAGAGCCAGGAGAAGGACATAGGATACTTTTTATCCCGTTCGGTACTTATAATAAAACCGTGCGAAGCCGGGGCGGGTCGCTAGTATTATAATAATATTATAAAATAAAATTATGAAAAACCCATCGCTGTCTCCAAGGATTAGCCTCCGGCGTATAATGATTGATATCTGATACTGAAAATAATGAAGATTGCGATCTCCCAGAAGACTTAGATTGAAAACTCAGACATTTGGCAAACTTTATTATTTATTAACTTATTTTTGTTCAATTCATTGACTTTTTATCTTATGTGAGTGAACTGCGGGCTGCTGGGTCGTTCTCCGTAATAGTCATCATCATCAATGTCATCAACGGCCAACTATCGTCTATAGTAGGTATGTTGGCGATGGATGATTTATTTTGGTACGTAGATGTATTGAACGGACACATTATCACTACATCTCAACATAGTATAAAACAAAGTCGCTTTTTCTGTCCCTATGTCCCTATATCTTTATGTTCCTTTGAATGCTTAAATCTTTAAAACTACGCAACGGATTTTTTTGCAGTTTTTTTTTAATAGATAGAGTGATTCAAGAGGAAGGTTTATACGTATAATAAAACCGTGCGAAGCCGGGACAGGTCGCTAGTTATATTATAAAATAATTTCTATGAGCGAAGCGAAAACAAATTAATATGTCTATCGTGAGTCTGCTACTCACGATAGACATAATTTGTAGTAACTATATCTTCTAGACTCTTATTGGGAGTGGTTTTTAATACATCAACTGCCTCGGTCAGCAACGCAGCTACACTGGTAAAAGATTAGCTTGCACGTCATGGTCATTAAAAGTGCCGCCTCTATCCAAACCTAGAGAAAAAATTCTTTGTCTATAATCCAAACCGAGCAGACTCAGAGAACGTCATAAATCAATAATAATAAATAAATTATGACGTCACGTCAGAGTCGACGGGGGCAATTCGAGTCTCCATACAACTGACTCTAAAATCAAATCATTTCGTCTTTCTCAGCGAGATTGACCTTTACTCTTTACCTTTGAACCTAACAAACGGGTAAAAACTCATTCGGTATCGGAAACAGAATTCAGCAAATGGTTAAAGTTCAATTGCAGTTTGGAAATGCCTCGATATTGTGTTGGCCTGATCCCCGCATTCCTGCTTAGATCAGGAGCTTAGAGCCAAAGTTTTACAATATCAGAGAATTCAAAAAATGTAATATATCGAATAAAGCACCATTTTTTTTTTTAAGTGCGTTCTTGCATTAGAATCGACCCCTATACTCAGCCTGTGGATGTCGTAATAGGCAACTGAAGGAGAGCAAGCAGCTCCATTTGGTGTATTTTTAACACCTCTACTGCGATCCTGTCAAGCACCACGCTTATGATTGTAACGTACTCTCCTGGTTGGGGTCATGTGTAGCAATGAACAAAAGAATAATAATAAATAAAATAATATTAATATGAATGAAATAATGTGTCCAGGAACTAACTCTACTGAGAGGTGTAAATCAACGAATGATAAAGATAAAGATAAAGATCATTTATTTGCAGAAACATGTGTAAATATAAGATTTTTCAGGCATGTTGGTATCAACATGTTTTACCGATTTCGGTGTACAAATTTTGTCAGATGGCATGCAACATATTTTATGTCAGTAATGTGAATAATGTGAACATATGTATGTATGTTTTGATATAGGCTTACATTCGATATATTTTTATGTTTTGTAATAGGGTTTACCCATGTGAGATGTATGTACTCAAGAAGTTATAACAGTAAGTCTCGATGCCCATAATAATAAATTCAGGGGCAGAATTCTGCTTACCAACCGCTTTACTATGTTAATGCTATCGTTGCAGAAACGTTCATATCTACATACAAAAGATAGCGAGCGCGATGCTATTTGCACGGAGAGATTGATAGAATGGTTTTAACCTTTCCATTTTTGACACGCTCCATCAAGGAAAAAAGCTACAGACAGCCAAAATGTGTCATTCTGAGACGATCGATTGTTATGATGAAGATTTTATTTAGTGGAATTAGGGCCCAGGGGCTTATATGGAAGCGGTAAACAACAGTATGGCACAAAATAGAATTAATTTGTATACGTTCAAATTTCCTTTTTCCTCACTCGTGTAATTGGATGCGAAATTTTGAAAATGTTCTTAATTTCCGCAATGGTATGGGATTCTTTGACGTCATTACCAATAAAAACAAATTACCTACCTGTTATCCTTATGGAATAAGACTTGACGGTATACTTCCTACTCTTCTTATTCTTTTACCTTTACAATTGTTTAATATCTTAATATAAAACACAGAGTCTGAGTTCAGAAAGAAAAATTGTCGAACGAAATGCACCAAATCTGTTCTTGTCATGGAAATCATTTTCAAATTTCCATAAATAATTTCGCTCAGAAAATTGGTAAAAGTTTAAATATCAAATTCTATGAAAACAGGATAATCTACCTCGTGCTCGTTGAAATTTATTTAGTAATATTAACCATGATAGTAAAGTTCTTAGGGCTTAGTAAGTAGCTAAGTCTAAATAGTTTTTCTGTATGATAATGATAAACCAAGATTCATCTTGTTTACTGACTACACGTCTCTCTGACTACACGTCTCTCTGACTACATCAACAGAAACTAATAAAAGGCTGAATAAGCCCGAGATAGCGGGAAACCGATAATATTATATCATCACAAAAAGAAGCATTCATGTCGCATAAGTTTTTCAATCAATCTCTGTCATGCAATGATTGAATAGATTCGACGATTAAAAGATTCCGCGAAGACATTGGTCCACGACGGTGTCTTCCAAACAATTCTTAGCCTTATCTTCATGACATGAAGATTCGATTTGCTCCGTTTACTTCTCAACGAAATTTGTAATATTTGGGGTGGTTACAGTCATGTTCTCCTTTATATTTCCTCATTGTCATTTGATTTATCACATTTTTTGTGACTATTGTTACATTCTATGTTTTGGCAGAAACTCGTGGCCTGCGTAGAAGTGACAGTATGTTTATTCAATCCAATGGCTATTGTTAAAGATTCACAATGCAGCCCGCAGTCTGGAAGTTGTGTGTTTCACCCTCGTAAAGCGCGTTAGTCCTGCACCTGACCCGTCCGCGGTCTTGTCAGCCTGATTTTGAGAATAAGCGAATAGAGAGTGCACCCGTGTTTGCGCACATCCTGGTGCACTATAATATCCCGCGTATAAGGCTAGCCTCTTTTGAGGCATGCCGCGCCGTCCTGGCCGAAAAATTCCCAGTATATTATAACACCGTTATAACGTTTATTTTTCGGGTATTTATCGCGTACAGTTTGTTTTTATTTTCCATACGTTTCCATCGCGTTGCATCGACCACGGTCGTGGTTCTCAAGACAAATTGAAGGTAGTTGTGGATGCTGCCATTAATTCTTGGCGGTAACTCCGAAAACATCGTAGACGCATATATAGAGACGTAAATGTAGGGGAAAAAACACAAGGTCCCAGTTAAATACACATTAATCCATAAAAATAGTTATTATTTTAACCAAATGCCTAATTTCGTAACGCTGTTGTCCTCATACATTAATAGGTAGAATAGAATGAGATAAAACAGACTCGTGAACATTGAACACTATTAACATGTATTTACATTCGCTAAACAGCAGATTGGCGTCGTAAATGAGAATTAGCTATGGCTTACTCATACGTACTTGTTTGTTTGTTTAAACATGGTATCGGGGAAACAGTAGTAATAGGAAGAAAGTGGTATATAATATAGATGGAATATTTTACTTTAAATACCTAGGAGAGAATAATTGACTAAACATTTTATTGGACTAAAAGGTCTCATGCAGTCAGAAACTTAGAGCTAATTAAAAAAGGCAGCCTTATCGCTGATAACAATTTCTGCCAGACAACCTTGTAGTTACCAGAAACAAAGATATGAGAGGAAACGGGTAGTGCACCGAGGTAAAACAGATAATGAAAGCACAAAAAACATAATTTCCTAATAAAATGTAATGCTAATATAGAAACAAGATAGCGATATGGAGAGACTAACAATTCAGAAGAAGAGACGTTACACGTTCAGTTATGTAAATATTAGTTAGTTAGGGATTACTACCAATATAGGTAGATACTATGTTACGTGTTGCAGACTCTCTACTCTACCAATAAGACATTAGTTACCATCTTGATATAAACTAAAACGAAAAGAGGAAGTTCTATACGTTTTTGGAGACTTCCATAGTTTTTAAACGCTAAGGGCACATTCTTCAAAGCTTCAAATTGGTGCAACGCAAAGAAAAATATAATAAATTTCTCGTGTTTGCACAACCAATAGTAAATGTTACAAGTTGCGACGAGTAATCAAGTGATATTAGTTTCACTCGCGACTTCCAAGTTACAAAACAAACTTAGCTTTATTGATGGCGAACAAAATATGGCGGAAAGTTAGTGTTTTTGTTTTACTCGAGCAGCTTTGTTTGTTTGAGAATATTAGCTAAAGAAGTTGTTAGGTACTCTTGGAAACGCAAGTGCTACTAATAATGAAATACTACTAATAATAGAGTTCAGCCTTCATAACAGTAATAGCATTATTATAATACTTAGTTGATATGAGTTCTGATTTTGTTCAAAAACTTTAAGGACAGTTCATTCTGAAATTTTAATGTAATTTATATGATACCATCTAAATTATATGAACATGATTTACACGGCCGTTTCAATATATCTTTTTATTTTTATTTTATCACAGGAGAAAAAATATCGAACGCACGGATTTTTAACCCTAGCTAACTTTAAAATCTATACTTATAATAAAACTGTAACAGGTCCAATTCTGTACATTGAAGATATCTTGAAATGTTTTTTTGGAGGGCACTCTATTATCGATACTCAAGCCAAAACTGTAATTTTTTTCATTCATGTCTGTCTGTCTGTCTGTCTGTATCGTAAACGCTCATCACGCCGAAACTACTTGATGGATTTAAATGAAACTCGGCACGATTATAGGTCATACTACGAGGAAGGACATAGGATACTTTTTATCCCGGAATTCAGTAAGGTCCTCATGGGAGAGGGTATGAAAGTAAAATTCCATTACCGCGCATCACGCCGAAACTGGTGAATGAGTTGGAATGAAACTCGGGACGATTTGAGTTCATACTACAAGGAAGGACATGGGATACTTTTTATCCCGAAATTCGGTAAGGTTCCCCTGGGAGAGAGGGTGAAAGAAGAATTCTTTAACCACGCATCACGACGGAAGTGAATGAATTCGAATGGAACTCGGGACGATTGGACATGGGATACATTTTATCCCGAAATTCAGTTTCCAATTTTTGAAAACCCGTATAGCCCAGGGAAACCAAACTGAATTGAACTGATAAACGCGAAAGTTTGTAAGTATGAATGGATAGATGGATGGATAGATTGATAGATGGATGGATGTTTGTTACTTTTTCACGCAAAAACTGCATAACGGATCTGGATGAATTTGGCACAGAGATAAATTATAAGCTGGAATAACACATACTAGGCTTTATTTTATCCCGAAAATCCCACGGGAAAGGGAATTACCCAAGTAAAATCGCGAGTACTCGAAATACTAATTATGCGCAGACGAAGTCGCGGGCATCAGCTAGTAATAAATAAATAGGTATTTCTATAGACACTCCAATTTAATCCAACTCTGATTTAAAAACAAATATTCAAACAGCTTTCAATATTTTTTTCAATTTATTGCTAAAAATGTAACCTACTTTATTCAGCATATTATTCAAATATCAATCAATACGTGTTTGATATTTGAAGAAGCTAAATAATAGATATGGCTAATGTAGTTAGGTACATTTTGTAAAAGTACTTATGAGTCTTCTAACTAACTATCAGATCTTTATAAAAATAAATAGTTTTACACTCACCGACCACTATAACGTACGTTTACTGCTTTCGCAAGATTAGCATATCCGTTTACGTCAGGGGCAGAGTACGAAACTCGTATACTTTGATCAAAATCGAGGCCCAATCGAATTCATTGGCCGTGTCGAAGAGCCGATACCCGGAAGTATCGATATAAATTAAGCGAACCCGCTCTCATCGACTTAGGGTCCCCGTCGGATACACGGTGTGTTCAGTCGGTCACCACGAAGTAATGGCGAAAGTTGTTTTGATTGCGTAGATATCCTAATCACTTTTCCACGTACTATTTGAAACCTACACGGAATTGTGAGATAGTTAGAGGTCCTAATAAAATGGTAAGCATAAACCTAGCTAGCTACCAATTCTTATCCAAAGTCATTGCAAATTGCGGGCTTAAGCTGGTAATCAGTTTTCAAAGGTTTTTCCTGAAAAACGTTGAGTTGCAAAAAGTTTTCAAATTACTGTTCTTCTATAGGCCATTGTTCTGCTGGACTTCCAACCATTAGGCACTACACAACCCTTGCTCCCCAGCGCAGATGGCGGCCCAAATGATAAATCGAGACAAAGAGACCTCGGATACATTTTGTATTTGACAGATGTGTGGGACCGGGCCGTAGGTACTTCATGGGCTTTGCGAGATATATAGCCTAAGTCTGTGTCCACAGTAGGCAAACTGTGAGCGGCCTTGCGGGGACACAGCCTTAAAATCATACTATTGTTGTTCTTGCGATAGTTTGTTAATTCCAAATATGCAAGTATCAGGACAAGTGGATCAAATTAATAGTAAGTTTATTTAGTCAAATTTACTAAAAGGCAAATTATGACCTTTGCTTGAGTTCATTAAGTAGATCGATGAATGAATGTTTATAACATTCAAATAGTACCAATATTATATGATACTATTTAAATATGCCGTGTTATGGTAGGTACCGAATAGACTGAAATGCATAAATAGATACAGAAAACAACATTTTTATGCTTCCTATCTTTTAATGAGGTTTAAAGCGTGCGAAGCGAACAGATACTCATAACAAAAGTTGTCACAGATCTGGAGCACAGCACAATAAGGTGCATTCAAACATGGACTTCATATTGAGATGCATTTTGTATCGACGGGATCACATTCAGTTATTATTAGGCTTCGCTTCGAAAAGAGATGTGCTAGGATGCCGTTACGTACCAATACAATCGCTTCCGCTCCCTGCTTCTCTCGGCGTAGCTCCTCAAATGGCTCTTAATAAACACATCCCTCGCTACGTATCTTCACGCATCTCTGGTAGAAACGTAGACTTATGGTTCGCGAGCCATATAATTGAAGCTTACGGTATGATAATTTTGCTACTGTACAATATATTGTAAAGAATACGAGTTTAAGTCCATTTTTGAATTTTAGTTATGTGCCGAATGCATCTGTTATGTCCTTAATCGTGCGTTTATATGTTGGCCTGTTACGTCACATTTGTCATCACAAACGACGTCTATGATGATATATCTGACAGCGTGAACAAGTTCAGCATGAGTAGGCTAAATGCATTTGACCTATATTAAGTTAAAAGTAGTTTTTGGCCATAAAATAGACGAATAAATACAAGCGGAAAGACCACCTCATTTGTAAGTATTTGCGCGAAGCCACCATAAGTGATTGACAAGCGAAAAACAAGTTCCCAAGTAAAAAGCGAAAAACAGTCGAACAGTGTATTTACAGAATGAGGCCACGTCTTTGTATCTGAAACTCGATCTGTTAAAATACGGCTTTTATAAACGAAGAGGAGCCGCTCGTTCCATCAAATGAAATGTTTCTATTTTCCGAATGATTTGTTGTTTTGTTGTAGACTTATCGTCATTATAGCGATGGGAGATATCGGTTATCGATATGGTATTATATTGTCTACTATTGCTATATTTAGCTCCCATGTGAGTCTTATTAACACCATTTCTACTATTCAAACGTTTTGTGTTGATGCGTTGTCAAATGATTCTAAGAGTTAGGTATGTGTTGATTCGATTCAGGAGGCTAACACTCAAATACAGTGTAATCTATGTCTACAGTGTTATTTGTATTATGCTCGATTATTTTTGTTATTATTATTTTTATTTGATTACTTCGCTGACCTAACATTAATATTTGCACACCTGCTTGCGGGTTGAATACATTGAACCTCACTCTAGTTATAAGATATGACATGTAACCTGTATGTATTCTGCAAATAAATGATTTGAATTGATTTAATCGAATATGCGATACAGAATAATGAAACAAGAAAAGTTTTTATCGAAAAGAAAGCACCTTGGGCAATGCAATGGGCAAGGCAATTCCCTTCAGAACGACAAACAAAAAATAGAAAAACCTGTCCTTATTTTGTCCATTGGTTCATCCTACCTCTGTAACTGATTTGGAATAAAGTTTTTTAACTTACCCAGAACCCATTGTAGAGTAACTATTAAACGGGATCTAAAGTAATGATTTTGACCAACTGTACCGCAATTTCCCCAATTTATTCATTCACGATTAACGAGTACGTAATCTCAATCCGTGCCATGCCGACACATCAGTGTACAAGCGACACCCCTCGACTTCTCTCGCTCCACTTGTTGCGAGCAGTAATCCGGATTCCATCCGCACGCATTACCAAGCCACTAAGACCGACCCTTGTCTGCTAAGTCTACCCGGCTTTCTACCATTTTATCGATAAACTAGCTTGTACACACGGCTTCCGACGCTTTTTTCTCTTATTCGAATGTTTCTTCAGGACTGGAGGTGTGGATATTCTGCATTTTGCGCAGAATAGGATAATAATGGCGAAAAATTTCAAAACAATAATTTTGAGTACCATGTAGTGTATCAACCAAGCCTGGAATTGGTACCTTACCTATTTTTCCAATAAATTGTAGCCTGGTCGGTGAAAATATTTTAATATGTTTACAAATTAACGCAATTCGTATCTATTTCTTCAATAGTAGTAGTGTAGTAACGAATTTAGGACGGAAGAGCTTTTTCTCGCTGTAGAGAACATTCCTCGAGAACTACGTCGAGCAGTAAAAGCTCCAACAACTTCAATGAGATTTGAGTGTACCTATGCAAACTAAGATTCTTGGAAAGATGGAGACAAATGGAATAATGTGTTTGAACTAACCGAGGCAAAACGATGTGGTGCTATTTTCGTGCTAAATAAGATGGACTACTGTTATTGTAATGTGATTCCTTTAATTTTACTAATACAAAACGAACACCAATGATACTTCTTCATCTAAAATATACCTACCCGTAGAAGCCACATGGTAATAAATACTACCTAAATTAAGCTCAAAGCATAATACCCGTTGTAGAAGCATGCAAATCGTACACAAAAAGCTTCCACGTAACAATTACATTTTGATTTGTTGTTTAATTTGGGGTTTGCTTGCATGCTTATCTCTGTACATATCTGCTTCATGTAGCATGCACTATTGTACTATAAAATTTTATACACAGTTTATTATAAGCAAAGTGTATTTTAACAAGGCGGAAAATAAACTCCCACTTTAATTTACTGTTTGTTGTAAATCCGAAATGAAAAACCTTTTATAACTCTGGCCAAGAACAAAGGATTTGTAGCAAGTAATGAGTGCTTACCTACGTTATTCTAGTAGCATGAATAAAAATATGTCTAGGATTTTTTATTAGTAAATTTTGCCTCAGTTGGATTTTATATTTGCGTAAATATTTTACAAGCTTCCGTTTGTTATTCATCCGTGTCCAAAGTTTAACGCTGGTGTAGACCTAGAACTGTATGTCTCTATGCAAAATATTAGCCGCATTAGGTCCAATAGTTTTAGCGCGTAGAATTAAAAAACTTACATCCAACTATCTAAACTTTCTGCTTTATAACAATCATTTTTTTATAGATATTATTACTGCGATACGACAGGTTTCAACATATTAGTTTATACCGGCCGGTATAGCCTCCCCAGCGTTTGCTGAGTCGCGGTCTCCACTCAAGAACGCGCGTTCACCCCAGTGGTTGTCGGTTCATCGCAAGACATGGCCGGCCCACTACTGGCACTTCAAGTTGCAAATTAGAAGAAAATAATCTAATCACTAACTATAGACCTTATTTGTCATACTAAAAATAAGGCATTTCATTGTCTTTTCCTCAAACGTTACATATTATAACTTAATGTTTTGAATAGTCATTTATATAACAAAGTTATTCGAATTTCAAGTCGTTTTTTCTAGTTCTTTGGTAAAAAAAGACATTTGGACTTTGTCCCGTCTGGTATTTCTTTCAAAATTTCCGATCCAACGTCTTGGTATAGTGCTTGCTCAGATGTCTATTGTCCCACCGGCAATTGGAAGAGCCTTTTGTGAGTGCAACTGTTTGTTACAAACGTTATCCAGCTCGGCAGACCGTGTCCATCTTCTATCCGTTTCTTTATTGGATGCTGTCCGTATCGGCTTATATTCGATTGGAGGCAAGGCATTGCGCCTCATCAATGTCAGTGCCGTACTTCTATCGAACAGCTTTGTCATCATGGATTATCATGTAATAGGGCTGCAAGTTGGATACCTCACCGTGCCAGTCTCTGAGATTGTCACCGCTAACGTACCAGCTATTTTTAAATGGTATGGTCTGATGCATGACAATGGTAAGAGGCACTGACGGTATGATACTTGTCCCATGGGAGTTGGGACCCTCTTATTGAGTAGGACTTTAAATGCGTTGATTATTACTAGCATCTTCCCACCAACCAAGGACATCTGCGAGTATGGTGCAGCGGTAGATTTGGCTGAGGATCTCAAGAGGCGTAAATATACAGGTTTCATAAGTCAATTTTTTTTCAAAACTGACCTAAGAAAGCCCTTTTAATGGCTTTCGTAATTTGAAATTGTATGGAAAGGACGCGCCCGATGGCCATTGAAATGGCGCAAGAATATCAATTTGGATGGGCGGTTTTAGCGTAATAGCACAGCTGGTTGGAGTCGGAGTATTGTAACTTATTCGAGTTTAATTGTCCATGCGATAACACCCTCCGCTGAGTATATGCAGACCCTGAATTTCACCTTTCACAGCTTTGAAGATAAGATAAGAAAAAGTTTATGTACTTTCCACACATATACAGTGTAAGCTATAACTAAAACTATAGACATAGAATTTTTTCACTACTTTAAAACGGTTGACACTCAGCGTGTGCTGCAGAAGCTCGAGGCATCAAGATTTATGAACTTAGAGAACAATTTTGTATAAGATTTTTCTCTTGCTATACATTACGTATTTACATTAATAAAGAGGCCCAAGAGGACATAAAAACCTAAATATAAAATCGTAAAGCCGCAGGTGGCTGCCGTTCCGATGGAGAGGTCCCCGAGGTTTAATAACCACGGCTCCTGCACCTGGATCGGACGGGATTTTAAAACAGGGCCTTATTATCTAGACTTTATGAACCAAATTAAAACACTTTTAGTATGAGTGGTTCAGGTTAACTGTAAAAAGCCTATGTTCGGTGGTCAGAATTGAGTACCAATGCACGAGTGTATGGTGTTGGCTATATATGGCTTTTTCGTCCATACAAATTCTAGACCATCTGAAGTTGTGGACGTAAAGAGAAAGTCTCATACCTATTGGACACTTGCAGAACAAATCATAAGGATTACAACAAGTACTGGGGCATGGGCAATCAGCGTTTCTTTACAGGATATATGAGTTGATTTTTACCGTCCTGGAAGCCCTACGAACTCTTAGCGAGATCATATTATTATGTGGCCTCATAATCACCTCTTTGTATAAATATTTTATTTTCACCCTTTATATACCAAAGTTTAACAAAAAATTAATTATACATGGTATTGGTTTCTGGGTAGGTACATATAATACAAGTATAAGTGCTCATTTGTACATAAGCTACAAAGCATAACCTAACTAATTATTTCATTTAACATAATTAATTTCTTGTGTATTGATGGATCGTTTCCCCGAGACACTTCGTTATACTGAGAGATATGTCAATAACGGCATTGAAGGATGACCCTGCCTTTTGGTTCCCTGAACACCAACTTTAGGTAAGTACCTACTTATCTAAAATTTATCGTACGTCTATGTATAGTTGTCTTGGTTTCTTGTTTTCACCTTTTCACGTAGGTATTTCAATGACCAAAATCAGTGTCGTTCATAATCTTTATTCTTACTAATATTTTAATTGCGAAAGTTTGTACGGATGTTTGTTCCTCTTTCACTGCAAAAACTACTGACCGGGCTGAAATTATTATTAGACGTAGTTCTAGCCCTGGAATGACTCATAGGCTATTTCTCATCCCTTAAATCAATTGCCATGGGATAAAAATAGACTTGAGATACTATTTCCATAGAATAGATAAAAACGCGTGCAAAACCGCGAACCGATGATGATTTTTACCTTCCTTTATGGTATCGAATTGAATTTAATGACAAAAAAATCCAGTGCTAACGTTGCATTTGCACCAGCCAATTTGAAAGGATTTGTCATAAGCACCTCGTAGGCCGAACTGATTGGTAATCCCAAAAATACAAGTTTCATTTACATCGATTTTCACTTGGATTTAACCTTAGGGTTCCGCACCTGAAGAGAGCCAACGGGATCCTATTGCCAAGCCTCCTCTTTCTGTCTCTCTGCCCGTCTGTCAGCAACCACGTAAATCACTACATAGTATAAAACAAAGTCGCTTTCTCTGTCCCTATGTCCCGATGTCCCTTTATATGCTTAAATCTTTCAAACTACGCAACGGATTTTGATGCGGTTTTTAAATAGATAAAGTGATTCAAGGGGAAGGTTTATACGTATAATAAAAACGTTCGAAGCCGAGGCGAGTCGCTAGTAACACATTGACCGTAAAAGGTAGATGGTTTTAATTTTCAGTGTACATTTATTTTGCCACTAACCAACAAATAAACATACCTACATGTTTTTCCGGCGTTTTCCACTCTACTTCAACAATGATCTCTTGAACCCAAAAAGTAAACAGTTGGAATTTTGTTAGCGAGTGTATTTCTATTGCTGTTGTAGAAATAAAAATATAAATATTATTATTAGGGGGCCAACTTACAATCACAACAGTTAACCGACGGTGTCAATAATTCGATGCATGAATGGGTAATATTGACGGTTTTCTTTTTATTCGATCCATAAAAAGAGGTTTTTTCATGGTTTCTTACGCGAATCGTTTTGTATACTGGTACGTACCGTCCGTGTGCGTGTTATCTCATACTTGGCCGGTTTTATTAGTTCTGCAGTTGCTCTCAACTTTAGCGGATCCCATTAAAAGCTTTGCTGTTGAATTGTCGGAAAAAAGGTTAGAAGCTCCAAGCTATAAAAATGAGCCATTTTTGTTTATTTTGATAGCTCGTAGCATTTAACGCTATTTATTATTTGACAGTCACAGATCATACAAGATCAAGTAGCAGATAGGCAAATTGCACTTGCTGGAAGATCAGGGTCTTCCATCCATCACCGCTGTACTTCGAGTAGATCAAAGGGATAGGGCAACAAAAATTGATGATCATGACTATTTAAGGGACCTAGGTCTTATATTTAATATTCCATGTCGTTCGAGCTTTTGTATTCACTTTAATTGGCTCTCTAATGCTATTAATGTAATTATGTCAGTTAGTTTAAGCCGGTGATTTTCCAAGAAATTAAATTAACAATTTATAGAAAGCATAATTTAATTTTTAACAATTATATTTTTAAGTAATGTCTATTATTTTGAAGTTACTTAATTTTTGTTCTATATTTTTCTATATAAGCAAACTAAAACATTCTAAATACGTAAGAACAAAGTAATATTTGTTCGTTTGATCTTTGCTAAACTGAAATACCTAAATTCATTGTTCATAGTTCCAACCAAGTAAACCTAAGGTTATTTTTTGAAAAACTTTGTAAATTAGTTATTTATTGTTATTTTCGCATTTGAAATTTTTCTGCAATGAAATTTCGAATAGTTTTTGCTACTTATTTCAACCAAATAAACAAGAACACATGCATTATAATCCATGTGTTCTTGTTATATAATTATATATGAAATGTACTAATAGCTAGGCTTGAAAGCCTTCCGTCCGTTCCAAAGTGCTTTTAAATTGCCACCCGTAACAATAAAATATCGACGCTATTTTATCGGTACTAACTGCTATTTCACTTTGCCTATGTCGTTGAAAGCACTAAAAGCTGTCTAAACCTAACATAAATCTTACCTTCACATCGTCATCAGCAATGTAAAACTTCTTCTAATTTAAATACTGATACGTATATGTAATGTATCCAAAATATTCAGTTTACGAAATTTAAACAACCTTTAAACTTATTCGGCCCATAGGCCTGTATTTATAATCCTCCGTTCTGTTCAATGAAGAAACTTAGCCTTTGTACAGTGTTCCTTATTTAAAATCTATCACTCTCAGTGGTGAATGATGTCAAACTAGCTAGTAAAATTCTTGCATTAAGTTTTCATACAATACTCATTGGTCTGAGCTCTTGGTCCTATTATTTCGTTATTTCAAAAACCGTTCTTAATCCAAAAATATTACTTATTACTTGTTTATTAATATTCTTCTTAGAAGGTTGTTCACGCTATAATTTATGAATAAATTTCTTAAATTATTCAATTAATAATCTTCTTCTAAATTTATTTATTTTTATATTTTGAAAGGCTTTTAGCAGAAGACTCTACATCAGCCTTGATGCCAGCCATTTCCTTATTTTAATTATTTATGACATGAATTTAATGACGTGTCCAAGTGTCCTGTAAGGTCTTAAGGAAATAAAGCTTTTTGAGTTTCAGTTTGTTTTCGGACAGCTAATAACAACCTTAAAAAGTTGAAACACTCCTGAATAAAACCTTATTGGTCACGATATATTCGAACGTTAGGTATTTCAAAACCGTACCAATCTAAAAAGTTTCTGAAACTAACCCAACTCGCTGGTCCTCTCGGCTTCAATCTGCGCGACGAAACCCCGGCGCGCGTGCAGCCTGCCGGAGTGCACGCGTGACCTCCCATGCCGGATCAGAGACCTGTGCCTCACTTTACCATCACCCACCTCACTGTAACATTGCACTATCGAAAACGTAAACCAGTAAAGTAGTATGATCGCACGCATGTTTACCGCGGCATGACGACCGCTCGGCGCGGCGCGCGGTCGCTCACTGAGCTTGCTGGGATGATAAAGTATCAGGATTCGGGATCTTAAAAAGTCAAAACTTAATCCGAAAATCTTCAGAACGCCGCTTGCAGTTTTCTGCAAATGAGACGAACCTGAAAGGCTTTATTCCTGATTGTAGCAGGTACCTATTTGTGGGCCTGAATCGTTGCAGTTGCTGATATGGAAGTTCGGTTAAAATATTTGGATCATCTTCGAAGTCAATGAATACCTTCGATACAGGCTTTAAGTTCAATTTCCGCTAGACGTAGAATGCATAAATTATTAAATCTCAGAATTTTTTTTATTTCATACTAGGCTAGCCATTTTTTGAAACCCGTATAAAGTAATTTCAAAATGACACCAAAACTTTACGGTACCTAAGTGGTTTTTAAATTAAAAGGATATAAAAATAGTAAAGTTTCATGAGTAGTAGTATTTCTTTCACCGCCTTATGGCGGATGCTTTTTAATAACCGTTCACGAAGCTCTGAACTTCTCAAGATCATTTTTCAATAAGACTTTATATGGCTCCAGTTTTTATTTTTAGAGAACTGTGTTTCTGTTTTCATTTTATGTTGTCTATGAGATTTTATTTATGGCTAGTAGGTGACGGCGACTTTGTCTGAGCGAGATTTGAATTTCGAGTAAACTTGCGGTTTCACCCGCGTAATTCCCGTTACCGTAAGATTCCGGGATAAACATAGCCTAAGTGCTATTCGAGACTACAGTCTATCTCTGTGCCAAATTTCAGCCAGATCCGTTTAGTAGTTTTTGCGTGAATAGAGTAACAAACATCCATCCATCCATCTATCCATTCATCTATCCTTCCATACTTACAAACTTTCACGCTTATAATATTAGCAGGATAGTGGGATTCCATTAAAAAATAAAACACACCAGATGCGTTGTTATAAATGATTTTAGTGTTCATTTTTCTTCATAACCTTACCAATTCTTCGTCAAAAATAACGAAAAAAACGTTCGCTCAAGAGGAGAATATAATTTGGCACTCTCACATCATCAATCGCTATGGCGGCGGAGGTGGCGTAACAATCGACCCCTTCCACTACAACTCATGGACATCGTAAGAGTTGACTTAGGGAACCTAACAGAAAGCAGCTTTTTTGTATGTATGTATTTTTTGACTACCGATGTGGCGCGGTGGGCGAAGGTCCGCCTGCGACGCAGGAGGTTGCGGATTCGATTCCCTCCTCGGAACAAATTTGTGTACGATCTGCAGAAATTTGTTCCGTTGGTCTGGGTGTTTTCTATGTTTAATAAAAAATATCTATCTATGTAGTGTATTGTATTATGTATATCAGTCATCTAGTACCCATAACACAAGCTCTGCTTAACTTGGGGCTAGATGATGCTGTGTGAACTGTATTTATTTTTTATTAACACCTCTAATGCGATCACCTACCTAGTGCGGTAATTAATAAAATAGAGCATAAGCGAAAAGTTCTTCCATATGTATTATTTATTATAAAACGAAATTATGAAACGAAAGATGTTAGTAACTAATAAACTCAAAAACTACTGAACCGAAGTCAAACATTCTTATCGCTAAGTAACAAAGCCCATTTATTGGTTATGCATGGGCATGTTCAGAATCAGACGAGCGATGTATGAAAGCTTTCAAAACCAAAAGGTTTTTGAACTTCTTAAAATAATTTTTAATCAGTATTTCTTTGGTTTTTATGGTTACAAATATATCTAAGACTATATATATAGAACTGATTTACTTTTATAGGTTGCAATTGCAGTTTTCCTTGCTTATATTTCGTTGAAATTGACGGACTACGGCGTCCCCCGAGACGTAGTCATTCAACAACGTGAACGTGAAAGTGACCTTGAGCCTTGAGGTCATTCCCGAAGCATGTCACGTAGATGTTTTTGACGTTTTAATTACTTTGAAAATAATTAATGTACCGTTCAGTGTGACTATAGGCCCAGTCTACTGAGCCCAATGTGATAATCAAACATGTCAATCAAAAGCTACAAGTAAACCAAATAAATTGAAACCTTAATTCTACCTTTTACAATTACAAAATACCTATTTATGTTATGGTTGTGTGCTTGCGAGTGAAATTTCCCCCAGGCTACTAAATAATTCACTACTTTCGTATTCATATTCCAATTTACCATTTATAACAATTTGGTAGGCAAATTCAAAAATTCTGTTATAATTGTAATTGCTTATCTCGTACCATATCTTTCATGTCAAAAATTTACCTAATTATTGTAATAACGACAACAATCGATCGCGAATGAACCCACGGTTATTCTGATGAAGGCCGTTCTTTATCACATTTCCAAACTTACGAAGTTCTACTAGCTAGATGAACCTGGATGCTACGAAGACTAGTTGCTGTGTAGTCCTTCGTAATGCTAAAATATACTACGAAAGCCTACAATGTTCTACGAAACGCTACAATGTACTACGAAACGCTACAATATACTACGAAAGCCTACAATGTGCTACGAAACTCTACAATGTGCTACGAAACGCTACAACAAGCTACGAAATGCTACAAGATGGTTTCAAATTCTACGAGTAGCTACAAAATTTAACAAACAGCAATAATATTAGAATTTTAGTTAAAACCCGAATTATTATTCCATTCCAGGGCCGCATAGAGTTCGGCAATACACTATAGATACTCGTAATTCTCACGCATTTATGAGAAAATAATTTTGTTAGTCAAAAAAAATAGTACGCAAGGAAGAGGACAAATGCTTGTATACAAAATACTCAGAATATAACCACAGGAGAATGACATTAGTTCCTGGTGGCCGAGTTTCTATTGTTAGTCCGATTGCGACATTTCATAACAATGTTCAGTAAGTCGCGGTCTCGGGAAATGAGGTGCATCTGTGGGAGTTTTCACTTTTGTGCTTTACACTTTTGTGGCTGTATTGCCTGTCACCACAGAAGTAGGGTTTTGTTAAGAGTTCTTTGTGAAAAAACTTGTTTGAAACTTGGTTGAAGATGAAAGACCTGGATTCATTCAGCCCGCGGCGTCACTCGTGAATTCGGGTGTAAGAAATCAAGTAATAACTTTCAAATTTGTAAATTTTAGCTAGATCTGTTCAAAAAATAGAGCGTTTTCTTTACAAACACAAAACTTATTAGTATGGCTTATATTATATTTATATTAATGTTCTTGAGTCCAAATTTTCTCATTTTAGATCAACACTAAAGTTAAAACTTAATAGTTTCAGTAATAATAAACAAAACAACAAACACTTTATGGTACTTGAAAATACCGAAAAACTTAAATATATTTAATAAATAGTAATAGAAACAAACGAAGAGGATCCAGCAAGGTATTTGGGAAACTGGGGCGAGTCTTCTCGTACCTCAGACTAGTAGTGCTTCAAAATGAGTAAAACATTGCCTATGTGTAGCAGTCGTCTAATAAAAGATGATGATGATGATGAGTAGAACTGAAATAATACAACATAGGCTGTTCCAGGAAAAACGTCACATCCTGTTATAAATTATAAAATAACATAAATAAAGGTACTTGTAGGCTATCGTAAGAATTATTACCGTTGCGTACCCTCCGTTATGACTCGAGCGGTAGATTCAAATGTAAGTATAAGTGAAAATACTTATCAAATTGAAGCACTTTTATTTGCCCTTGAATAAAACAGAATTATGTCAAAGCTAAATACTAATCCTATTAAGCACTACCTAAAGTACTTAAAGCTCGGTACAGACTCGTATTTTTCTATAAATTAGGATTGCACTATGGCTCCTATTCTGCTAAATACGACCAACATACAATGTGTATTTGTTAGGTAAAGAGACCTAAGTGCAGAGTTCAACTCGGAAGAAGCCATTTAATTAAATTTCTCTACTACCCTACTCTACCAATTAACTGACGTAACAAGAGGTGTAATTGAATCAAATAAAATTTATAGTTTGACAAGTGTACAACCTCCCTTACAGAATTAAGATTAAGTTTAAACCTATTTCTAGTTTCAAGGCATAGAGCGCACGCGACTTCGCGATTTTGTAAAATCAATTAGTTCTCTACTTAACTAAATCACTTAATAAGTAAAGTTAGTTTAGTGGAAGCGAAGTTTGCAGTGTAACGAGCTTGAAGTTAAATTCATATAAGTTAAGGCGGTGTTTTCTGATTACGTTAATCGTCAATATCAGCCCGTACCAGCCCTTGCCTTCGAGGTGAAAATCGACCCCTCAAGCTCCTGCGTATTTTAACACCTTTACTGCGATCACGAAACCGACAGCTACAATGTTAGGTAATATAAAAGGCTCTACAAAAACTGTCGAGTGCAATAAATCACTATAAGGCATAAGACCGCCGGAGGCTATCTACTGAACTTAGTTGTTCTTAGTACTTTGTATTTACTGCAATGAAGACAAATGAAAATCTAAATACTGTAGTTTTAGCAAACCTTGATTCAGGGGAAGTAAGACTCAGATTCAGGGGGTGTGAGTTGAGTACTGCTAGATACCTACAGTAAGGAAGACAGTCAACGAATAACTTTATTTGGCACTAGCCTTTGCCTACTGCTTTACATACAATATTCCTGAATACAAAGTCGCTTAAAATACCTCTGAGGTAGGTAATATTCTACATGTGTGTGAAATTTTAACTTCATAGGTTCAGTGGTTTTGGAGATTTCACATCATACATTATTAAGCCTTCATAATAATATTAAATTAATATTTTATTCGATAATGATACGAGACGAGCAGCACCATGAGTGACACAGCAACAGGGGCCGAATTCCACTGCTTCACTATTACAATAGCATCGTGTCAAAATGACAGTGTAAACTCCTTTTGGTACTCTACTAGCACAAACGTTTTGGGGTTCATTCATAGCTGTGTCGATTACGTTTATGAATATTTTCATCATCATCAGTAGGCCGTACCACTACATAGCGACGTCATTTAAGTCTTATTCGACATTATGAAAAAATAGTAGAAAACCAAATGCACAAACGTCATTTAAGTCTTCTTAGTATGGCGCTATTGAGACCTCTGTTTTAAAATTAGTGGGATTCGGCTCCTGGGCTGTGTCTGTGTCACTCAGTGGTGTCAATTCAAGTGTCTTCTAAACTTAACTAATTTGACAGGACTTACTATAATAATGTCATGCTTTTTATTGTTAACTAGCGTCTGCCCGCGGCTGCGTTTTCTATGGAAACTTTTCAAGGCTCCACTTGGTAACTGATATATGGGATGAAAAGTAGTATTTGTGTTATTCTAGGGCTAAAACTACATGTTTTCAAATTTCAGCTCAATCTGTTCATTGGTTTTTGCGTGAAAGAGGAACAAACACCTATTACATATTCATACATCTATACAAACTGTCACAATTATAAAATTGGTAAGGATGTGTTCTGAATTTATACCTTTATCACTCCTAACCAGTTTTCAAATAATAGGAGGATTCGTGAGTTGCATATGTATATAATAGACTAGCATTTTTCGGTAAACAAAGAACGTCAATAGTTTCTCGTGCGCGTACATTTTTAATTGAAAATTCCTTTTTATTCGACAGTTTAGCCTGCAATATTGAATCCTATTACAAAAGCATAAGCTCCAACGTGAGATTTGACACGATCCGTCTCATCGCAGAGATTTCCCGCTGGTGCGCTATCCAATTAACTTTGCTTCTCAGAATTGACTGTTGCTTAACTTTGAGTGCGCTTCAATTAAACATAACGATTATAATTGGTAATTCTCCTCTTTTTTTCGTTTCAGTTTCAATTTTAAACAACCCCTTAATTAAGCACAAGAGAACTCTTAAAATAAAAAGGCGGTTTAATAATTTAAGGTTTGTTTCAAAAGCAGAACACAATTTTTGTTGAAATTTTAAAATAAACCAAATAGGCTTTTATTTACATTTGATAATTAAAACCAACAGCAATGTTAGTGTTTAAACTGAAATAGGTATTTATATTTTCGGTTAGTTTAACCATTACGGTAAAATATCCAATTTTCTGCGTGTACAATTTCTTAATAAATGTAATGCAACATTTAATTATTTAAGTGATCTCTCTATGCATGACCAATGGCCATGAATGCAAATACATTTTCTACCAATTCTACACGAACTATTACATTATAAATTTAATTATTTGGTTTTAAATTCATGCTATACCTATTTTAACTTTTTTATTGAAACTAAAGTACTTCTATCCGTACTTTGATTTTTTACTGTATTTTTACATATTCAGAAGATTCTGTACAAGTATCATTAAAACTGACCGTAGCACGAGTATCTACTTACGCTGGGTTTTCCAAATTTTCAGATTGCCCCTTGAAAGCTCTAGAGCTGCTCGAAAATGCAAGAAAATATTCGAAAATTACTATTAAAGTACTCTTTCTGTAGTCCTCAAATAATCACCGACTATTTTGAGCTTGGAGTATAAAGCTCATGTGTAATTTCGCTTTTTTCACATACTTGAAATAATGAGATTATTTGTCAACATGAACAGAAGACGTCGCATTCACTATCTACGTACGTGTCAAGACAGATTTTGATTTTATTTTCTCACTCAAGTGTAAGTTCACGAGTGACTCGTGGTCCCCCCAAGATGTTCCCCTGGGGGGACGACAAGGAATTTGCGTTTACTCGTTATCCCCCTGACTCACACTTGACCAGAAATGATGCAATGTGGTATGTACATGGTACGGGAATTTATTTTTGTTACACGTTGCGGAACTACTCGTAGTTACTTAGTTGTCAACCCATAGAGTTGACAACTTAGTAACTATACCCTGATTCATCATTAGAGATATTTTATGTAAATAAAGAAATGTCATAATGAAAAGGCAGAAGTAGAAAACAGGTTTTTTTCCATGGATCACTACTAGTAATAACTGCGCGCGGTTTTGCTTGTGCGATAGAAACCTAATATTTACTACCTAACCAACCTTACCAACTATTCGCTGTTTTGTAACACTGAATAGTAGGTACCTTTCAAGATCGGACATACCTTCAGGACAACGCAGGTTGAACCAGAGAGAAACGATGATATAGACGTCATAATATACAGGGTTACAGGAAAAATCGTGCTAGATCCGTTAAGGGCGTGGAGTACCCATCATTTCTGACTTATTTCACTATGAAACACCCTACCCTAAACTTAACCCTTTTCGAGATATTCGACTTTTAATTTTTTTATTAAAAATTGCCGATTTTTAGGCTACTAAATTTATTTTTGTTTACTTTGTGTATCTTATTATTATTTTTATTGCATTTTTACATGTGTAATAAGATGCTTTAGGACGTCAATCATTAAAATAATGCATAAATTAATTGAATAGACCGTAGTAGAAAAGTGAAAGTTAAGAAATAAAAAAAAAATTAGAAAGTTTATTTTTCTCTAAGGGATATCTAAAAAAAATATTATGGCAATTCTTCGGCAGATGTTTTTAAAAATATCTACGTTTCATCAGCTAAAAAAAAAATGGAAAAAAGAAAAAATGGGTTAAGTTTAGGGTAGGGGGTTTCATAGTGAAATAAGTCAGGAATGGTGGTTACTCCACGCTCTTAACGGATCTAGCACGATTTTTCCTGTAACCCTGTATACCCGTATATGGCTTTTTTCGGTTCACAAATTGCTGGTGTATGAGACGATCCAGAGCCAGAATGATGGTAATTCTGATTTGAGAAAATCCAAATTAAATTAATTAATAAGACAGGGTGCTATAGCGCTCATTAGAGGAAAAGGTTTTGTACAGCGGTGGACTAATATAGGATGTTGATCACATAAAATTTAAAACTGAATCAGGTCACCTGGCTATGTGTACATTAAGTCGTACTCGAATCAGCAGAATCGTCAGAATAGATTTGATTGTGATGAATTCCTTGGTACCTTTCGTTTATAACCCTTAGGATCAGTAGATCGCTTAGGCATTAGGATGAGTTTTGCATAGCTTTCGAAAACCATTCATGTTTCCTTCCATTAATTGAGCGCCTGACAAAAAAATATTTCAGTAATAAGAGATCTAATAGTTTCATTCGAATGATTTTGAAGGAAAATCATTCGACAGTAGCAGTAATAAACGAAATTTTAGACGTTTTGGTGTATGGCCAAACTCAGATCAGAAAACTATCTTAGATGTGCGTTAACTCAAGTATATCTTTTAATTTCACCGAATAATCTCTCATTTCGAAGAACCTTAACAATAATCAAAGTATTTTCGAGTTCGGAGTCTACGAGACGAAGGTACATACATATTTGAAGAGTTCACAGATATCTCACGGTCAATTAGATCATCTGAAACTCTATCGGACGCAGTCACCTGTGAACACTGTTTATGTAGATAAGGCTAACTTAATCAAGCTGCATCTTTCACTGGATTGTAGTGGCTGGATAAAGTTAAGGCTGAAATAGCACCTAAAAAAGGTAAATTTAGTACGTTAATAAATAATAAATTAATAAAATAAATAAATAATGCTGGACAATCCACACAGCACCATCTAGCCCCAAAGTAAGCTACACAAAGCTTGTGTTATGGGTACTAGATAACTGATATATTTAATACATTATATACATAGATAGATATTTTTTTATTATACATAGTAAACACCCAGACCAACGGAACAAATTTCTGCAGATCGTACACAAATTTGTTCCGAGGCGGGAATCGAACCCGCAACCTCCTGCGTCGCAGGTGGACCTTCGCCCACCGCGCCACCTCGGTCGTCAAATCAATAAGGGTTTTATGTCACCTAGTACGTCCAAAACGACAAAAATATAAAACCCTCAAAAGTGCGGTATATTTAGCATCCGAAAATTCGTGCCGAAAATGTTGCTCAAACAAAATGTTATAAAACATAATTATTGTAAATAAAAATCAGTCCCTAAAATGCTCATAAAATAAACTGATTAATTAGAAGCCTTGTGGCGAAGCCTTAATTTTATCGAAGTTAAAAGTCTGCGGCTTTTTGCAAAACGATGATAAAAGGGTCGTTTACATCGGTACAAGGTGCCCCTGGATTACATTTAAGATGTTAGTGCTAAGCAATTTTAAGCCAATAACTTGAACTAGTTGTTATCGGACCGAGTCTAGGAGCCGCATTCTCGACGAGTTGAACACGTTAGCGTTTTGTTTTGACACACAATAAACTCCGTTTTGAAGTGCCACCAGATTTGTGCATTGTTTGAAATTATAAATGACTGTGCATAGCGTGCATTAGGTATAAAGGGTACTATTTATCTATGTATTTTCTGCTGATGGAAGGCCATGTCTGCCCTGAACTCTGCTGCGCATAAAATATTCTTACTTTGGTGAAATTCGTATTAAGTCATTATAGTGTGCGGAAGATTTTAGAGAAAGTAAAATATTTCATTTCATATTCATATGGTATGAGGTTCACAGAAATATCTCGTACAAAAAGGTGTTTGTTTCCTATACACAATTGTCGTAAAGCACTACGTCGCGCGTCGGTTTAGAACTGGCGTATCCTCAGGTTTCAACACGGGGTGTTTCCTTGACCATTAGTCGCTAACGAGGTTACTTGCCGCAAGGCGGTTCTAGAATTGTTTTGAAAGCAGCGTAGTGCTAGTGAAGTGCTAGTGTAGTTTTCAGCTTTCGTAGTTTAATGATCTGATGTTTTTTTACATAAACAAAATACGACTTCGTTTCACGCATTATTAATAGCACAAAAGCTACTGTAGAAATCTTGATCAATTTTAATCATGGGAAATCACGAAAATCATCAGTTTTCAAATAAAAATAATCAAGGAAATCGTTTCAACTATAAAAAGTTATGAGGTAGCACATAAAAATAGCAGAGTTAGTGAACCTGATTCTTTTTGATGTCAGTTGAAAAGGATAATATTATTTTCTATTTTTAAAAGGATATTATTTTCTACATAATTTTTCCGTGATAGTGAGTGACCTATGTTCAGCAGTGGACTAGTTTAACATTATTTTAAGATCAGGTCGCTGCATCACTACATAGTATAAAACAAAGTCGCTTTTTCTGTCCCTATGTCCCTAAGTCCCTTTGAATGCTTAAATCTTTAAAACTACGCAACGGATTTTGATACGGTTTTTTTTAATAGATAGAGCGATTCAAAAGGAAGTTTTATATACTTATAATACAACCGTGCGAAGCCGGGGCGGGTCGTTAGTATATTATAAAGCATGTATTTCAACTAGGTACCCAATAACACAATCACAAATATCAGAAAAATAATAATATTTTTGTACTAAAACTGATGATAAAACGGCTCTACTTGAGCTATTGGTACTACGGTTCATTATATAATTACAGGTCGTGAAGGGCAGGTGCGGGTTCGAATCTGAAACACAGCCACCACAGCTCAAAAGACTACGTATGCCTCAGTGAGTTTGTCTTATTTGGCTTAGACCCGCTTTGACCCGCGCGCCTTTCATATGTATGTTCACGGGTGAGTACTTGCTTAATTTTAGGACTAATACTTCATGCCTCGTAGTGTAACGGAATTCATGGGTTCTTCTTACAAACTGAAATAAGGTCTACAGAGGTATTTTAAAACATTCGATTCGCTTCCGTAGCGGATATGATGAATTCGAATTTGATTTCGTTTCCGTCAGATCTTTAGAATGCTATTTTGATTTCTTATCGGATCGATGATCGAAAGTATCCAAAGCGAATCCGCGGGTTGATAGAAAATTGTGTGTGAAAGTGCATTTACGGTGATTCTTAAAGATCTGGGTCGATTTTTTAGACGGGGTAGTAATGATAAGTTAGTAGCCTCACCTTATAGCTAAAGGAAAATTGTCTTTGAAGACTATTCTTTATATTTGTAAAGAAATTTTCTAATAAAAAATAATCTATGTATGTTAGTTACAAATTTTCTATTCACTTTACGAAACAAGTTCGGATCAATTCCGACAAAGGCTGGTCTGTTTGCTGGCCTTAGGTAAGTAAATATAGTCAAACCAGTTTCACATTCAACAGGGAGCTTTGAGTCGCGTGGCACTGTGCGGTACACAAACACTGAACGTTTGCGGCTTCACTGGAATTTATATTTGAGTTGAAGATGGCCGTAAATGTACGAATAATATCATGTGACCGTTTCATATTCATTCATATTCTAATAACTTCAAAACATGCAAGAGCTTAATAGATATAACTTGTATGCCAATAGCTTTAGAGGCTTTAGGCTAACAAAAGATAAAAATGCGCTTGTGTTTTATGATAAAATATTCTCAAATATACTTGCAATATTGTAAGGTGTTATTTAGAAAAGAAGAAAAGATAGCTATGTTGTATGTACATGTGATAATAGTATACTTGGCTGGACGGACTTTTACTAGTATTGTGGTTCTTTTACCTTCGATGTTTAAAATACATCGAACTACAACAGTTAAGAAAGTAAAATTAATTTTTTTCATTGTTGAAGATTTGATAATTATCCGTAACTGACAAAAGTAGAAAATCTTTATGTTGTAGTTTAAATGTGGTGTGATAAAAATCACCTGTTTATTAAAAAAGAATAAAAAACCAGGAAACGCTCGTCGCACTTTCATCCTAGGTGTTAGAGGTATTCTAACAAAGCAGTTACCTAAACCACCTGCTTCCAGTCTTTGTAAACTGCTACCGCAATTTTAAATAATACCTAAAGGGTAACGTAGGGAAAATTGCTGCAGGTGTAATATACGAGTACTCCAGCCTATAATTCAAAATTTCAGATAAATACGATCGGGTTAACAGATTTCAATATCAATTAATTATTGCCTTTGTCCGATCTAATTTTTTTGAGAAGTTAACTATCTCGGAGCTATATATGATTATCATGTGCTATTACCGTGGCTATCACTAAAGTAGGTTTATTTTATGAGAGTGAGGAAATATAGAAGGCACCTGAATTAGCGCATACACATGTGCACTATAATTCACTTTGCTTGAGTCTAACCACGTATCACTACTACGGCGACTATCCCTACTTCACCCTACCTACACTCTCTCACTAAACCAACGCTGTCTGTTATAAGTCCCCCTGCACACGAATGCAAGCTTCCTTTTTAGATAGCTAAGTGTATCTGCCAGTCTTAAGCGGATGCCAGCGGCTTTGCTGGAAGTTTCCTAGAATTTCCATTTTTGAATAAAAATTACCAAAAATTTATGTTTATAGAAAAAATCCTTAGGCCATATTTGAATAGGTACGTATTTTACTTTTCACTGTAATGGCGAAACGGATTTTTGTAAGATTGTAAATAAAATGATATGAAGGACTTAAAAGTTTTCTTGTCGCCTTGCACTTTTTCTTTGGACAAGAAAGTCTACGAGACCCGAGTTTCGTCTCTTTTTGATCTCAAAACTGACCCCTATTAAGCAACAACTAAAGTCTAAATTAATCTACCAGTTCCTTCTTCTTTATACGGTTGACTAAGTTGAAAGGAAAGTAAATACTAACTGTAAATACACTAACAGACATTTTGGTATGTTTATACCATAGAATAAACATAAACCTTTCTCAAACACTTCTCTGTGCCACATAGCTTGGTTTAAAAGTATCTTGTGTAAACAAGATACTTCCCACTTGACCTCTTAGTGATTTAGATTTACACATGATTTTCCGATCGGCTTTTAGATCCGATCATACGTGAAAAGTTATGAAAGTAATTAAAAAAAGTCATTTTTGTATTGATAAACCTTACAATAGTTACAATATATAAGGTATATGGTCATATGAGTTTTCTTCCATAACTCCTTTTAGAGTTAAGCTCGCCTTTTTGCATTTTATCTCTCTAGTTTTATGTTTCATTAAATTGTTTAACTTTTTATGACGATGACTTTTGAAGATGTCAAAGACAGGAATTCCGATTGCCTTGTGGAAAACAATGTAATTTTATTTAAAGTGTATCAAGGAAATATTCCTCTTAAAAGATCTATAAACCATGTGACCACTTACTAGTAGTTGTTATGAAATATTCTTCACCCAAGCCTCTAACTGGAAAATAAACCAACACCTCTTACTTATTTATTAGTTAGATAATCCACTTGTTATAACGGAACCAACGAACAATAGTGCGACAGGAATATAGGCATTACCTACAGGAGAGATAATAAATGGCTGGTTGCGTCGCAGCTGGCGCTATCTACGATAACTATGCTGGAATTGTGCAGTGGGGCTAGGGAGTACGAGGGTACGATAACTAGCTTCTCTGCGAACGGCAGAGCACGGTTTCTTACAGGATAAAAATAGCTTATCTTTTATGACAGGCAACTGTGCGTAATTTCAGTCTGACTCAAATAATTTGTTTTGCGTAAAATCTGGACGGTGAAAACTCAAAATGGACATAAAAAATTTGGAAAATGTCTTACTAAAACATCAGATATGATGTGTTAGTTAGACTATGTTGATTAAATGATATACTATTATCCAAACTATTATCCCGATTGATGAGGGAAATAATAATTTAATTTGAATATTGGTTCGCTGGTGCAATGTCGTGCTACGTCTATCACCGGCCGCGGTCACACGGGTAGCGATCCGTCTAGCCTGCCATGACTCTCGTCCACGCCACACCGAAACAACAGATTGCCTTCAAGCTTCAGGCATCAACTTATAATGTATGTATATACTTGTGTATAGTACAGCACATCTTTTACAGTGGGCTTCACCCACTGTTATCATGGCCCGCGAGGCCAATTAAAACAGATAGTTCAGCGCGGGGTGCAATCATATAGGGTCAACTCGCCCGCCTAATGACCCCCGCTGTTTACACGCTCCTCGCTGGGACTGAATGCACCTCGCTTTGAATCGCTGCATTGACGCTGACAGCCAGATTACCAGCAATGAGTATAATTCAATTTCATAGGCTTTTTCTATAATAAAAATACATATTCACCTCTAATGCCGAGGCTGTTTATAAGGAAGATCAATGGTCAAACAAATATGGTGTACAAGACACTTTAATTTGACTAATTAAAGTGCAAAGCAGTGTAAGTAAATGCAGTACGCCGATTACGATATTGCGGCAGTTGTGGAACGAACGTGGCTAACTACACGTGACACAAGTTTATTTTCAGAACTTTCGTTCTGAGCACACTGTTGCTATTTTTTTATGAAACGTACGATTTCTAGGCCGTCATAAATTTTAAAAACATTGCTTACTTTACCAGAATTAAATTATAATTAGTTATTATGTTTAGTAACAATAGTCAGTACCCTTTTGTTTGTTTACTTGTATAAAAAAATACAAGTGACTATTAGCATGAAAGAAAGAAGTAGGGGAGTCTAAAACATCACCACAAATCTGAAGTAATAAATCCCCACGAGGAGTAACATTGCTGAAAAACACTCAACATGTAAATGAGAAATTAGAAAAATACATAACATTATCTAACTAAAACATCTTATCTGATTGTTCGCGAAGGCGTTTCTTTGATATAAGTACCTACCTATGTAAACTACGATGTCATGAATTCCGTTACCTAAGTTTGCTGAGATCGTCTTGCATTCGTCATTCAAGTCGCGATCACCATGCTAGTTGACTAGCCTTAGACTTTCTTTTCGCTTCTCAAATCAATGAGATATTGTGTACTTTGGGTACTAGAATTAAAGAAACCACTCATGCGTCGCTGTTCTATAACATACTATCTTAGTAAGACAGCCACACAACGTCATATCTGAAGCGAATCGTTATTTCAAGATATTAATTTGGCTACTGGGCTTCTGAAACTGTTATGACATTTTGATCGCCCAACAATGAATGAGGAATTGACTGATCTTGAACAAAAGGTAATGGAAATAATGAGATGACTGATTCTGAACATTAGGAGAGCGAAGATTGGGCAGCGACTGGATAAATCTATGCCAATCTAATTGCTGTGGTAGGGAGGTATTCATTGTCTTTGAAATAGGTTATTGGATCACCAATAAATATCACACTTAGTGATAAAACGGCCATCAAATTAATATTATAAAAGCAAAAGTTTGGATGCGTGTATGTTACATCTTCACGCCAAAAATACTGAAACGATCGGGCTGAAATTTTGAATAGACTTAGTTGGGCTTGGAATAAAACATCAATTTTCATGCGGGTGAAGCCGCGACGCACAGCTTGTAAAGATAAATTGAGTCATAAAAACTTAGATTACAAGTAAATATTGCAAGAAATAATTTTCCTAAAACCAATCTTAGCACTATCAACATTCTTGTAAAGTTTAGTAAAATTTAGAAGTCAACTAATTTAGAAGTGAAAATGGCAATTGACCTCGGATCTCGATGAACCTTGTCGGCAGATAGTCAGCCGCCGCTTGAGCACGGACCGATGCTCTCTCGCATCGAGGGTTAATGTCTGCTCACGTTATAGGCGGTAGCGGAAACGGCGGCGGAAATACACAATCTAGAGCAAAAAAACACTAAAAATCAGTGGACTTAATATAGGCTGATGATGATGATGAAAATCCTTAGAGTAGTATCTCGTGTTAGAGTAGTCAATATCTATTTACCTACCTTTAATTTGTGAGTTCGAACTAAATGTGAAATATAGGTTCCGTTCACATACTGGCAGTATCAATAAAAACCCAGTTTGGTTTAACAGCCTTATACCTCTATAGGCTGTTAATACAAGCCTAAATCGCTCAAGAATGGACATTGCATGTGAAAGAAAGAAATTTTAATAATTTTTTTTCATTGTAGCTTGAAATAATGACCACATAATATGCATACAGATCTAGGGATAAAATTATGAGATAAATTTAATAAATGGCGAATAATGACCCACCAACCATTGCTTTTTTTGCGTCTTCGATTTCTTCCAAATCGTACTTACATAAATCGTTTATCCCTTGAACCAAACCCTATTAAAACATTGTTCGTTATACGACTTATTGTTACAAAGAATAACTGCATTGTAAGGTTTAATTGGGAAATGCACACGCGAATTAATCAGATCATGACTTCCAAAACCAATTATTGTGTATTCATTTCAATATTGTGTATTGTGTGTGATGAAGGATTGCTTTGGGATAATATTTGAGAGAGTTTTGAACTCCGTCTTAACCCTTAACCTTGATCGGGTTTTACGGTATCTCACAATTAATGGTATGGACGCAGCTGTCTCATTAATCTACGACAGAATTTCTAGAATCACTCGGATTTTTTTTGTCAGCAATCCTCTTTTGATAGTATAATAGATATAATATAAAGAAAAATAGATTAAAATTTTATTTATAATTTGTCAAATTTAAATATGCAAAAGCTAAATGACAACTGTATGACACCTGGGGGTTGATTCACTATGACCAATCCAAGCGTGTTACCTAAGACAAGATAGAGGCGTGGAATCGGACAAAATCGTATTTAGAACACAGTGTGACGTCACACGATTTGGACATAGAATCTCCTATGTCATAGTGAATCACGTTCCTGGCCGTTTCGGTTAATTCGGCAATAGGTAGGTCTCTAGGAAATAATTTAAATAACCATTATTTTATTTATCTGTAAAATTATTTGTAGCTTAAATGCTGACTCCATATTTTATACTGCTAGCTTGAAAGGGACGCGGGCAGGCTTGCGTTATACCAGAGGTAAGATAAAGGCCCATCAAGAAGTTCTACTTTCGTCAACATGAAATTCGTCTACTCAGCCGCGCTGGTAAATTTTAATAGTAGATTAGGAAACGACGGGATAAAACATCGTTAAATCCCGAGAGCGACTCAGGATTCTAGAATAACTAACGAGCAAAGCGAGGACTGGGAATTACTAGAATCCTGAGTGCGCTTTAACCACACCCAAGACGAAGACGAACACGTTTACCCTAACGGTTGTCGGTTCTTCGCGAGATATGGCCGGCCCACTGCCACTTCAGCTTGCCAATTCTTTGAGCTATGTCGATAACTTTGGTTCTCTGTCGGATGTATTCGTTACGAATTCTATCCTTCAGAGAGACTCCGAGCATAGCTCTTTCCATAGCTCGCTGGGCGACTTTGAACTGGTGGACCAGCCCTACCGTGTTCTTGAGTGGAGACCGCGACTCGGTAAACGTAGCGTAGGACGCCCTCCGGCCAGGTGGGATGACGATCTGCGAAAGACTGCTGGCAGATGCTGGATGCGTCAAGCTGAAGACAGGGCGCAATGGCGCTCATTGGGGGAGACCTATGTCCAGCAGTGGACTAATATAGGTTGATGATGATGATGATGATGATGAAGACGAAGACAGCTTATAAATTATGAACTTTAAAGTTTGTATTGATGATTGTTCCTCTTTCACGCACAAACTACTGAACGAAAAGGGCCAAAATTTTGAATAGACGTTGTTCTAGCCCTGGAGGCTATTTTCCATCCCATAAATCAGTTCAGTTACCATGGAATAGAAATAGCCTTGAGACGTTCCCATAGAAACAATGCGTGCGAATCCGCGGGCAGATACTAGTTGAATACAAATGATAAGATTCGTTTTTCGGACGATTTGAATAGAACGTTATAAGAAAATAATAATAAAAAGTAAAATCGAGTATAAGGCATTAAAATATAAAAATTAATACCCTCCTTAAATCGTATTCTGGATACCTAAGGCTGACCCAGAATTATGAGGAATATCTTTCAGGTAAAGTCCTCAGAATGCTGTTGCGACTATCCCTGAACCTACGAGTACTTCCTGTATTTTACAGATTAGGGATGCATTTATGCATGAGTAAAATGCTCTACCACACTCTATCAGCGAAAAAAAGAAAAAGAAAAACTAGTTCGCGGCATTAGTTACTTTCGTCGTATGAACAGAGGTTAGTTCGAATCTCGAAGACGGTGTACAGATCTTCTTGGTAAAAAAATTCAATTTGGAGCAATTTGCATTATACAACAGAGATTTTTAAATTTAGAACCTCAAAATATGTATGAAAAAAATTACCAAGAAAGGAGACTTGCACTAATATATCGAATCAATATGTTGATTCTTATAAAAAAATCATTTTTTCAGCTAACATGGCTTTAATCACTTGCTTTCGATTAGGTTTACAATTTTTTGAGCATGGTTTGTGAAAATATATTATACATAAAGTATATTGTAGATCGCAGATTATAATGAGTAGATAGCCGGGGTTGTTGAGTTATTTAATCGCAGTAGCTAATCTACGTCTCGAGGGGACTCGACAGCCTCTCGGCCGTTGTAGACTGGCAAAATCGGATTATATGGGAATTACTGGATCTGACCTTTAGTACAATGAGATGTGTGAGCCACAAGTATTCAAACAGTTTGATTTGGCTTGATTCCAAATAAGCATCATTTTCTTTATTTGCATAAGATCGTAGGCATTACGAAAAGTAATAACATTTAAAAACTCATACTAAATCCACCCGTAAGTTTAAGCAATCCACAAAAATGTCGTTAAAATGTGAAGATATTTTTTTCGTTAAAAAAAGCAAAAATAGAATGACAAAAGAAGTCCTAAAATTAAATTCGGTGGCCCTATGATGTGTTCATTTTTGTGTTATATTTCCTATTTCATTTTGATAGGTACTTCAATGGTCTTTATGTAACTGCTAATGTTAAATCAGTAAATCAATAACTTTGTTTCTTTGGTCGTACTAAATAACCACTTAGACAAGTCAAATTTTGAACTATAAATAATTATAAAATTAATATTTTTTGTTTAATCATGGCAGAGTCATATACACACACTATTAGTTGTGTGTGCCATGTTTCTGTGTATGTGTCTGCCTTGATTCAAACTTTGCCAGCGACGGCTAAGCAGCGATAATCTGAAGGTCTGGCCTCGAGTGATAACGAGGGGTGACATTGCATCCACTTTTATTGGACAACCGAGTTATCAACACCTCAGACCCTGACCGACCATGTTTGTACTTACAATCTTTCAAACGAGACTTGACTTTGAGCTTGAAGTTTCAATGTGGTAGAATATTAACTTAATGCTTTCATTGGTTAAACTTGATGATTTAGGAATAGTTTCAAAGATCAAGTAAACAGTTAGGTTTAACTTTAATCATAATTATAACTTATACTTTAATGTGGTAATTTAGTTTGATTACACTAAAATAATATGAAGGCTTTGATTATATACTTGTCTACATGGAGTGTTGCGCTGCAATCGCAACAAAAACAATAGGCCAGATTTGAAGCGCTTGTGTGCGAATTACGCACACAAGTATGTGTAACTACAAGCGTGCTACGTCACATGTGGCTGTACTGAGTGATACCAGCTCTTGAATATTTCCCATAATAATAGGGAAAAAATGTTTAGATTTTGAATCATCTATAATTATTTGATTTTAAATTTTAATTTACTTTTTAGAATGTTGTACATATGGATTACTAAGTAAAATATATGTGTAAGGAAAGTAAAAATATTACTGAAAATTAAAGTTTATTTATAATATTGTAGTTCTTAATTATATTTATACAAGTCATAAAATCATGCTTACTATTGGATTATTTACATATAGATACATTTGACGACCGTTGTGGCGCGGGGCGTTGACATGTTCTTGAGTGGAGACCGCCACTCGGCAAACGTAGTGTAGTAGGACGCCCTCCGGCCAGGTGGGATGACGATCTGCGAAGGACTGCTGGCAGATGCTGGATGCGGCAAGCTGAAGACAGGGCGCTATGGCGCTCATTAGGGGAGGCTTATGTCCAGCAGTGGACTAATATAGGCTGATCATGATTATGATGACGATGAATAAGAAACGAAAGCGGGTTCGTATAAAAGCGATCCCGCAATCAGAAACGCCCTATCTCTATGGCATGTACCTAGTAGCAACCTCAATAGGGGCAGTCCTATGGGGGGGCAGGGGGTATTTAGCAGTTTCGACTCAATCTACGGCGCCGGCAAAATCTCCAAAAACATTTGTTGGGTCGTTATTAAATACTTTTTTCATATTAGCTTTTATTCACTATGGAAATGTTGTATTCATAGAGCAGGCAACCCAGTTAACATGGCGTCAAATGGCATCGTATATAAGGACAACATTAAAACTTTATTATTAAATTGTTTCGTTAACTTACAGTGATTCAAAGTGTACTTACCGATGATAAGTAATTTCTTTAGTTGTTTTCAATCGTCCTTTGTAATTCCTGCACACTTTTATAGCGCAAATCGTCATCTTTATTTGTCACGAAACGCGTGTGCGCCGCACAAAGTCAGAGTCGCCACTGACGAGGCGGGATCAGCTTATGAGCCAACAGTTGGCTGATATATTTTTTGGCGTTTTGACGCTCGAACTATCTATCTAGACAAGTATATAATCAAAGTATGAAGGATCAATTAATTAGTGATTTTAAGAACTTACAGTCGAGCGCACAGTAAAAGATAAATTAAGTTTAACGCTTAAACGAGTTCAGCGCGATTTCACCGACATATTTAAGATGTACGTTCTTATGTTGTTAGTTTTACAGGATAGAGCAAAACTAGTCCCAAGCTTTTTTATTCCATGGACTGCTTTTCGTGTGCGGTTTCACACGCTTCGTTTGTTTTAAACCGAGGTTTAAAAAGTGTTTTAAATTTGTGTTTAAACATTTGAATTTGATTAAGCTGAATTTAGTTTTGTTAAACTTAGTAGGTTCCAGCAAAGAACGGTGCAATCGGTGGTTAGTATATAATCTATTTTGTAGAAAATATGTTATTAAACAGCTCTATTCCCGCGTGAATAAATAAACCCTGTAACAAACAAAACCAGAGATCAGCACAAACAAAGGATCCTTATCAATTTCAAAGGAAATTTCTCGAAGTTAAATAAAAGTATCGAGTAGACGAGACTCCATCTGAATTTGCAAACAGGATATTATCACGAAGTTTTCCCGCGCGAGTGCAATTTGTTCAGTCCCCTCACCTCGCCCGGTGGTGGTGCAGGAGGCTGCGGTGAGCGACTCATGTCTCTACTCTATGAGAGAACTAAGTCCACTGAAGCATACACTCTTATCAACCAATTCGAAGAGTTCCTTACTTAGATGTTCAACATGTAAGCTGTAAGATTCAATTAGATGTAGCAGTGGGAGCGAGGACGGAATTTCGAGATTGTTAGTGTTTTTTTTTATATGATGGCTTGGTATCTGTGCACGATGTTCTAATAAGCCTAGGGTAGGTACTATACTAAGTACTTATTTCGCATTAACTACGTGTACTGTAGGTATTATACCTTACCTACTGAAGGAATTGTTACTAACTATTTTTAACTTTGAGGAAATATGTATATTGCAATATTATCAAAAATCAAATTGTAAATACTAGTTGTAATTTTTCTATTCCTTTGCTTGTAATTTTCGTTGTTAATAAAGATTGGTATATTAAAAAAAAAAAAAAAACAAAGATCCGAAATGACGAGATATAAACTCGACCCAAAATTGCATTATGATGTCGACTGAAGCACTTTAGTTTACATTGGCTTTTACTACGCCGGATTTCACATTCAGAGCTCTCAGCCAAACATGAGAGTTCCGATGATATTGCAAAATGCATTTGCCTTTTTATTTGCTAGTGACGCTGGAAAAATCTAGCATTGCAAATGTTGCCAGCGCAAAACTGTATTGAAGTTCCGCAGAGGTCGCTCAACTTATCCTTTATTTTTGTCTGAATCCGTAATGGTGATGCTTCGCGACGCGTGTGGAAGCACTTTTATGAAATAAGTTTCAATGTGTTGTAAATTTGTAGGTAAATTATAGAACTCGATGTTTATTTCTACGTAGCTGAAGACACGAAGTGATTCAGGGCAAAGAGTTGAATCTAACGAGTCATCGCCAAGAGTTTGATAGGTTTCCTTCAATGAACAAAATGGCAACAACCACACTTTTGAAGGATGAGTATTTAAGTAAATATGTATGACCTTTCGAGAAAAAAGGTTTTCTGTGAGTACTGGTAGGCATTTCTGTGATAGGATAGGATTCAAAAATATTTGGATAAATAAAACAGACGAATTAATAAGGTTTCCTATTAAACAATAAATAAATGTGTAGAACTTAAATAAAACTGAGCAGTAAACAATAGGTACCTACGTACCTAACTAAGTACAATTTGATCCCACAATAATTGCTCCAGTCCGCTTTCATCACACAAATGTGAAAAGTAAAACGAGATGAAAGAACTGAACAAACAAAATGTTCGGCGCCATTCAATTCTATTCCACGTTTGGATTGTTCCGCTAATTTGCTATCCACGAATGCCCCATATAAAAAGAACGGATGTTTGTTTTTAATTTAATTGCCCGAGTAACAACATAGAAAGAAATTTATTTTTTATTTTTACCCATACAGGCATTAATATTGACAAGACTAGGAACTTGGTCTAAAACTTACACCAAAAACAATAAAAAAATACATCGCATCCTCGATCTTGGGGAACCCAGCAAGAATCTGCGCCGTGTCCGATTTAACTTTTGATTTATTTGCCGTTTGATCAAAAACCATGGACTTTATGGATGAGCAATGGGGACAAGTTACCCCTCTTCGCAACTTCGTACTAGGTAGTAGTTAATCCAGCTCACTTATTAATCTAGATTGTTGTAATGTTCACTGCAACACAAGGACCGCACACCCGATACATCGTGCAGTTGCGGACTATTTATAATATTAACTATATTATAGTTGATTAAGTTGACTTACGCTTTACGCACGAAATAAGATAAGATAAGATAAAGATAAAGAAATTTATTTATGAAATAAAACACAAACTGAAATACTTAAAATAATAAATTAAGTCCGTGAATTAATTAATATCGTCATCAATCATCATGTACATTGTTCAATTCCTAATTTTAAGTAGTAAATTTAATATCTAATTATAAATAAATGTCAAAAAATAAAATATAATAACTGTGTAATTAGATATGCTGTAGAGGGGCATTTTTGTCTAAGTTTGGAGCTTTTAAATGGCTTCTTGTATGCTATACAATGTCTGGTCTAATAGGAGCATCCTAACGTGACTGTCAAATTGGTGTTCATTTGCCGCTTGTTTTATAAATTCAGGTAATTTATTGAATAGCTTCGGGCCCATTGCAGTAGGCATATAGTATAGTAGGCATATAATAAAATGTTTTACAGTAAAAAAAATTAAAGTGCCCATCTATTTAATTTACCAGGAAATGTTTTATCAATAAAAACTGTTATTTTTTGTATTAATTTGTTACTTTTCTCTAGGTAGTGAAAAATAAAATAAAAATGTAATAAGTCTGACTATATCAGTTATACCTATTGTATAAAACAGTGTTAGGCAGGTGCTCAACGGCGTTTTTACATGTCACTCATAAAAAGACATAGGTACAAACATATTTATAAACATGTACAAGTTTTTGGTCATCGGTCAACAGTCGCAACGTTACTGACATATAATACTTACCCATTTATTTGAAACCTTTTTTTATTGGATATGGTCGTCCAATAAAAAAAGGTTTCAAATAAATGGGTAAGTATTATATGTCAGTAACGTTGCGACTGTTGACCGATTGACTGTTGAGAGACTTACCTGTGATAGTGGCCAAACGCTCGAGCGTTTGGCCACTATCACAGGTAAGTCTCTTACGCTCTACCTAGCTTGGGGCTAGATAATAATAGATGATAATAATTCTGTAAATAGCCCAGATTTTCTGCCTTACGAAGTATTTCATCTCAATCAGATCTATTTCCATCCACAAAATTCTCGATAAACCCTTACAAATGAAAAGTACACCCACCATTTCACTGTAGATCAGTTTTAAAATGGTTACAAGGCTATTATCAAGTATTATTCCGATAAATCGGGGTTTCAAACTAATGAAACAGAAGGTTAATTCTGAGAATATATTTGACAATTATTTTACAAGGCAGTTCTAAATTTATTTAACTTTTAAAAGCTTTTAAGTTTCCATTTAACAGTGCTTTTCCATTTAAAAAATTAGTACCTTCTTAGGTGGGTAACTAAGAATCATACTAGCATGAGATACGTAGCATGAACTTATGCCATCATTAGCACACAGGTAGGTAACAGGTAGATTGACTAATTAATATATTTTTCCACTTTCATTAATAAGTAAGTAGTTTTTCAAAATTTTATGTGAGCTACATAAGCGAAGTCAGATGTATCTGGAAGCAACATAATTTTATTATTTATTCTGGTGCTCTAGGTAAACATTTTCATGTTCGCCATTTTCCGTTTTATGTTGAGCTTATGAATTTTATACTGCAAGCTGACCTGATGTTCGTAAACTTTACGAGCACTAGAAATTCCACTTATTACAGGAGATTGGTGTTTCCCGCGTATTGTTTTATGTTGCAACGTAAGGGATTTTTTAAATGAGTTCATTTGGTTGAGCCTAACTTCGTTTTACTTCTTAACTTATGTAAGTTAGGTAATTTTATAGATAGGATAAAAATAAAGTGCCTATACCTCCGTAATACTTAAAACCACGTGCCTACCTACCTTTAGATTTAGTTTCTATACGTACCTACTAGGTAGGTTGGTTTATGCAACACCTTTCAGTAAAAGGCACCAACTCTATACTCAGTAGCAAGGGTAGGTACACTCAGCTGCACTGAGAGTCTGAGACATTTTAGTACCGTGTACTAAAGAACGGTAATTGGCAGATGGAACACGGTCGTCGACTAAGGCAGATAAAAGTGAAAAGTGCAGTCAAATGCTACGCAAGAGTTCAATTCTGTGCCTTTAGTGCCTAAATAACATTTACCCTTGGCCGGGGTTTTGCATAAAACCGACCAAGTGCGAGTCAGACTCTTGGAGTTTTCGTACAACAAAATTTATTTTTTCATGTGATTGTAGTGGTTGTATTCTTTGAATAAAATTAAGCCTCCAAACATTGTCATTGTGTTGAATATTGATTTAAGGCCTTTAGATGTAATTATTAGTATTAAGCTTATCTGTTACTACAAATTTTAATGGTGCAATAAAGAAGTTATCTACAAATATCTAGTGAGTAACGGTTGCATCCTTTGTAGGTATTAGCAACAAAGGATAATTAATAAGCTTAATACAGTTTAATATTTTATGTATGCTTTATGTTTTAGTCTATAAGTTATTTATTTTTATGGGCTGTAGAATTAGTTTTTACCATCAGTACTGTTCTTACGTCCTGATGATTATTTTTATTAACACCGAGCGGGGATCGGATACAGAACCCAAAAGTCGAAAATCTGATCTCGAGACTCGGCACGTCTATTCGCATTATAGCGACAATCAACATGAGAGTTCTTATAAAACAAAATCAATAAATCTAAGTTATTTATCACCTATCGCTATGGCGACGATGGCTGTTACATCGCCATTAGGGCCACTTAGTTTAGTCATTGCCGTTACATAAGGCACTTTACGTGGTCGAAGTCGCTAAGTCATATTGGATTTAGTGGTTAGTGCTTAAAGATATTGTTGTTGTTTGTAACAGCCGGCCCTAGATTGCATTTATCTTATCTTTCATAACTTTCTGTTGCAAGTTATCGCAAATAGTCAAGACTCTCTCCTCTTGCTATTATTTATTGTTCGTCGCGACATGTTTTTTTTCGTCAAAAACCTAACTTATCCGTTGACAACTAAATTCTTTTGAATTTGATGTAAAGTACCTATCAATAAATATAAAGGAAAACTATTTATGATGGTATAATGAATGTAGAATGAAACGCAAAAACGCCTCTTTGTGTTACTTTCTACTTTTTTAAAATCTTAAATGTTTATCTAATTAATAGTGGTCAAAATCTTGTGAAAAAAATAAATGCTTCAGCCTGGTCACGTAAAAAACCATGCCAACTCCTTTTATTATATTCGCAGAGACAAAAAGGACATTATCCAAGACGATGGGACCGTCAATCATCTTTGTAACGGAAGATCGAATATTAGCCGAATTCTGAGGGAGAGGGATGGAGTGTGATTTATGGACAGGTGTGATGTTTTTTTACTGCATGCAAGTCTGGACGATTGTCACGTCACCTAGCCTAATCCTCATCCATCGGCCCTGGCCACTGATTAATTTTACTATGACCCGACTTTTTTTTATTCTTAATTAGCGACCCGCCCCGACTTATTATACGCACGGTTTTATTATACGTATAAACCTTCCTCTTGAATCACTATATCTCTTAAAAAACCGCATCAAAATCCGTTGCGTAGTTTTAAAGATTTAAGCATACAAAGGGGCATAGAGACAGAGAAAGCGACTATTATGTGTACTATGTAGTGATATTAAGGGGACTTTGAGTCTTTAATAGCCTATGCCAGTCCCGTATTTTAACTACAAACTATACAAATATTAATGAACTAAATTAAACTTAACACTAATCTAAACCATTTTAAAGGCACATTACTCAGCGGTGATGCCAAAATAATTTGGATTTGGCCCGACTTGGTATTCACCTGTCATATTTAGTCCTAACACAAAGTACGTGGACATTGGACATGGTCAGAGCTGTAGCCAAGAATTCATTTGGGGAGGTGGTTTGGGTAAGGCGGCACCAATAGTGTCTAAACGATACCGGCGAGCAAAGCGAGTTGTGGTAAATTAGTGTTTGACTAATTTGTTAGTGATGGTATTTATTTTAGACGTGCGTGTGATTATGTTGGTCGTCGTTAGATTATAGTCTAATTTTGATATTGAGATCTAAAGAGCACAGGGTCAATTTCTGGCTAGACCATAGTTAAAAGAAACAAACTCTACTCCTCTCTACGGTCATGGCATGGTAAATTTAAATAAAATAACCCTGTACACAATTGAGTTTCTTCTTGAAAGGTGCGGGTAGGAAGTTATAAAACCACCTGGTGCATGAGATGCCTTACTAACGTAGAGGTAATCTGTCAAATTATTTATTACTTTGATTGTGTAATATTTATGTCGTGTCTATACTAAATTGCAGCACTTTATTTAAATAGCTGACTTTACAACAAGCTGTTCTAGTAACCGATCATACACTACATTAATTCAGTAGTAAGTAAATAAAAGTAAAAAGTACCTAAAATATCTAGGTGCAAAAATTCCAGACCTTCCTTCCTAAATAATAAAAAGGTTAGAAAAATACATAGTGAAGGTCGTTACGACGTCAAACATCTCTAGATAAAGGCAGCGCAGGCAAGCTCAATGTAACTAGTTGGAAGCAGGTAGGTACTATATGACTACCAGTGCTCACCTCGTAACTATTTCCAGAATATAGAGACTTGCCTTTATAACTAAAAGAAAAGGCAAGCTTTCTTTGGCCGTCGTATATTAAATGTGGGCGCACGGAGGACTAACTTCGTTACAAAAATAACAATCTTATCTAAATTAAAAGCTTTACAAGATTTTTACGTAAAGCTAGTCTTACAAGATATGAACAACATGCAAAATATGAAAATTTCTCGCATTATTTCAACTCTAGCAGACTCTTACTTAATTTTTGTCTGTGCCTTTTCATAAAATGATTTCATTAATATAATCCCGAAAGTTGAATTTGGTTACAAATGGCCGCCTTAGGGCGAATCAGAAGTCAAATTAAGGATTCTGTGAGGGTATTCCACTCCACCTATCTGCGTGCTCTTCGTATAAAAGGACGTTACCAGACAGAACATAGTACGAACGAATTTTTATTAATACCTGCCTTGAAGTAGTACTATTAGATAGTTCTTTAATTCTTTAATGCACAAATGAAAAAGACATACAAGAAAAACTTAATTTATTTTTATTTTTTATTTTATTGTTTTACAAAATCAACAGCCCTTAAATTATAAACATTTCAAACCTTATTTATCTAACTTACGGCCAATAACAGATTTATATTTTATAAAAGAAACTTAAAAATCTGACAGTCTAAAATAAACAAATCACAACTTATAGAAATTAATAAAGGTAATATAAACTTAATACAGTTACTTAATTAGAAAGATGGAAATTTTGGCTCATAAGATTAAAATTTTACTTTTATAACTACTTGCCTAGATTTCCAAATAATTCCTAAATAATCACAGTATATTTTAAGCTTAACATGCTTATTTATATTTGATGATAAATATTTTAAGAACTTAAATTATTGTATACCTACTTACATACATACATTTCATACAGACATATTTAAAGGAAAACATTTACTTACAAAATGATTTATAGAGTGTCCTCCTGCAAAACTTTTAGAACATCTCTTTTAAATTCTACCTTACTGACATTAAATATGTCAGTAGTGGTGTGAAATTGAGTATTGTAGAGTCTTTGTAGAGTCTAGTTAAAACTAGATAAATTATGGCACAGGCGAGCTTAACCCTAAAAAGAGTTCTCTTCCAGCACACCTTATTGGGAGAGAGTCAAGTTAGAGCAGTGGGTACGTGTGCATATTTTTGCAGATAAAAATGTGATTTTATCCTTTTAATATAAGTATTATTACGTTTAAAATTATATACTATATTCCTAATACCATAATATTAAAATATCAATACTATACATACATACTAAACAATAAATACATTAAATACTATATACCTAAGTCATAAAATTCATGAAGACAGGTAATAGATAGATAGATAATGCTTATAGCCTTATCGCTTGAAGTGTTTTCTACCTGGTAACTTTAATAATAAGGTTGGCTCGCCTAACTCTGACACTTGTGGAGTTGTGGAGGATGTTTACCACTTATTAATAGAATGTTCACTTTTTCAACAAGAAAAACAAACTCTACTTATCTCCCTGAGTCTATATCAATATTTTAGGAGCATTTAACAAAATTTTAGCAGAACCGACATCCGACGCAGCGAATCATTTTTCACAGCGGCAGCGAGTCATTTCAAGTTTTCTTGTGTTTAATTTGTTTTTTTTTTATACTGTAAGGATAAGTTAATTTTTCTGTGTGTGTTTACTTTATAGGACCGCCATGTATTAATTTTAAAGGTCCTTACATTAAATATGATTTAAAAAAAACTTCAATCTATCTCTTTTTTTGCGTATTATTAAATTTTACACTTCTTGTAACAAGTTTATATTTAAAAGACTACGATGATTTGAACTATGATGAATCGTAATTAATTATGTATACCTGCATCCCTAAAAAATGTAACATTAGTTAAATAGGTACCTAATAAAGTAAGTAGTAAACCAAAAAACCTTTTATGTGAGAATAATTTCTGTGACGGACTTTTGCAATAACATTATTTTTTTCCGTATATCCCAGCTTTCTCCCAACGTGTTCGTTTAAACGCTGTTGGATAGAACAGCACAGCTCTGCACCTCAAGAGATTCATTAAGAGCACTTTGCGAAGCTTTCACAGCAGCGTTACAAACTGAAGCATTTCTGTAAAACATCGGAAACAGCTGCCGATGGTACCTTGTGATCTTTTAATGCAAGACTGATTTTTCTTTTATTCTATCGATACATCCTTCTTATTATTATTTGAAATACCTTTTTAATTCTAGCATAATACATTTTACGTATTTGAATATACTGTGTGAATTGTCAAGAATTATTCATTTATATGTATGATACGTGTTGGAGGTTATCAACTTAAATTAACGACGGCCTTGCTTCAAAAAGGCCTGGTGAGTTGGTTTATTGGACGTAAACAAAGCGCTCTATAAGAAAACATTTTATTGCTGCCAACAAACTTTGACCTTATCAACTGGCTTCTAAAGCATTTTTTAGATTTATAATGCTATTATTTAGAAAAATTAAATTCCGTCGAAGTTTTTATCTAAAGAATGTAAGAGAAAGAAAATGGTAGCCTTTTGTTTAATATTAATCCAATTACTTCTCAGGGCACCGATTATAATTGTGTGCTTGTCGTTTTTGTATCGAAGCTATTCTTTTAGAAATAATAAATTAATGTCTCTACTTTACTGCAATAGTATTTTATTTACAATTCAGAAGCTACAACATTAAATACCTAAGAAGTAAATGTACCTAACCGCTGCGTCTTGACTATCCGTGCCTTGAAATGACATCGAATTACGCAAACAAAAAATAATAAAAGCTGTGTAAAGCATCATTCGGCCGTCAAAACAGCAAATCTCATAGTGAAATTTAAATTAAGCTTGAGTGTTTGGTTGTTTCTTCTTTAATAAACTAAACCTCTGAAGCATGTCACACTCTCTTTTCACTAATCAGTTCAATTCTCTCAATAAAAGTGCTGCAGCAACAATCATCGGGAGAATTAAAAAACATTATTTTATAGTAGAGACACTTCCCTCTTTATACCGACCTAAATATTAAAGGCAGTACCTACCGATGCTGATGCTATGTAGGAAACATTTCTGTATAAGCCACTAAAAGTGCAACAGATAGCTCGCAGGTGACGCTCCCACCGCATAACGAGAGCAGGTAATGAAGACTCATTTAATTAAGACCACAATTATTACAATACTTTTGATTACAAACTGTCGACAACCAGCGGAAGTAACTGGAGGAATACAGCTGAGACCTTTAATTATCGCTTTTTAAAGTTTTATAGTATGTTAGAAAAAATTATAACACTTGATTAGCAATGCCATTTAACGTGGCAATGCGGTCAGTTTTCTGGGCACTCTGCCTTCTGGGGACTGATTAGATTTTTAGGAGTATGTCTCTCTTTTAAGGGAAAGTTGAGCTTAACAAATTCCCAGCTATTTTGGGAAGCAATATTTAGCGCCGAAGACTTAAGAACTTGTAACTTTAATCTTCAAAGCCAACAAAAAAGCTCGAGGAACGGAACTAGGTAATGAAATTGAGAGCGAAATTGGCTGAAAACGTAAACTCTTTCAAGTTGTATTATAAACCAGCATAAAAGTTTAACTGCACCGTTAATAGCTATATTAAAACTGCAATTCGCTTCTGGTATACAAATTTGCATTTTAATGTACATTCAGTTTACCATACTAAAAGTGCCTAAATTACAGATGAATTTTAGGCACAAAGTTTTGCACACATGGATTTTACGTCAATACTTTCAGCAAATGTATTTAAGGAAAATAGATTTGCTATTAAAAAAAATCAGCATAAATAAAATGTAACAAATCCCAATTAATTCGAACCACTGCGTCCAAATTCAACGCTAAAACGTAAACGTGTACTGGGTTTCAAGGGACAGAAAACCGAATGGAATCGCAGTACGCCTAGAATTTACCAGGAACCTAGTTTGCGTATAATGTATTCCGATATATGTATAGGTATTGCTTTTATTGGTATAGGTATATCTTTTTTTTTTTGCATTTATTGATCGTATAAAAATTGGATGACACTATTTTTAGCTTTATTACGCTTTATATTTCCCATGGCAAAGACAAAGAATAAAATATAATCTTAATTTTTTAATCTTACTAATATTCCAATCGCAAAACGTTTGCATGTGTGGATGTATGAACTTTTGTTATTCTTTCACGCAGAAACTACGGAAAGGACCGGGTTCAAAAGACGTATTTCGAACAGACGAAGTAATAAAACATAGGCTACTTTACATCCCATAAATCGTTTATGGGATGGAAATAGCCTTGTAACGTTTGCATAGAAACTGCGTGTAAATCCGCGGTCTCATCATCATCACTACATAGTATAAAACAAAGTCGCTTTTTCTGTCCCTATTTCCCTATGTCCCTTTGACTGCTTAAATCTTTAAAACTACGCAACGGATTTTGATGCGGTTTTTTTAATAGATAGAGTGATTCAAGAGGAAGGTTTATACGTATAATAAAACCGTGCGAAGCCGGGGTTGGTTGCTAGTACTACTTTACAATAAAACTAACGGTAAAGATTAACATTACACAATATTGCGTAGCGCTACTACGAGATATGGTCGAGTGCTACGAGATTGAGTATCGGTGCTACGTTGCTACGGCGTAGCAGTTATACTTGCATGTTTTATTTATGACGTCACGGAACTTTCTGGAGCCTTCAGATTACACATGTTGGGGTCATTTCGTTTAAAGAGGATTTTTGCCCAAACGTGCAGCCAAAGACCGTCTATTAAGCCTTTGATAAAAGGATAAACATAAATTATATCTTTCATAATGCGCATTATACCGCATAAATCATGAAACCTAATTTATTCGGCAAAGAGCCAAGACCACGAGTCACGACCAACGCCAAATGGACAAATTCGTTAATTAGACCGGCATAAAGTTGGTCACTATACCAAAAGAATAGAATAATACTTCGACACTATTTCAATTGGAAGTGGAAATAAAGTACGGAATACTTAGTTACGAGTATAACAACATAATTATGACCCATTTTAACGGCAAATAAAAGTAAAGTCTACTTAGTGCAGACCGTCTTGAAAACTCTTTGTAAATTTAAATAGAAAAATTTAAACTATTTTCTTGGACCAAGTTTCCAAAGTAGCAGTTGGCTTAGGTTGCTGGTCTGAACACTTAACTAAGTAATAAGCACCTCGTAAGCACTTCGTTCCTATTCGCAAATTTTATAGTAAGTAGTGGTTTAATATTAGTCAAGGATACCTACTTCTATCTAAGCAACAAGGCGCTTTACCCATGAAGCACAAACATTTAAATATCTACCTACTTACCTACTCTATAAAATAGATAAAAATAATTGTTATTCTAGTTAGATATTTGTTTGTTAGTGCCTTTACTCAGTACTCTTGAGCTACGCAGAATACCGACAATGTCATTCGCAAACATTCGTGCTGTGAATAATCACCGCTATCAGTTAAGTCACCCTCAGCCGTCTCAAAACTAGGGCTCCTTGAGATCCTGAAGTACTTAGCTCACACTAAGAAAATTAATCATTTCACGTCGACATTGTTAGAGCCATCATTAACAGTAACCGTTTTACATTTAAACTCGGAACGGAGGTCTTATTGCAATGGAAACTCCGCTGAACATTTTCAGTTATTTCTCCTCTGGGAGTCCTTCGCTATCGAATGGTTTCGCCTTGCGGCGTTTCAAGAAACTGCTTCGGTGTTTTAGAGATACTTTGAAGATAAAAATCTTAAGCTTATTCCTTCTTTAACTTATTCCATCTTTTCTGTATTCTAAGCACTATACAACTACATGGCACTAAGTTCTATCAGGTAGGTATTATCGTGTAACTATTTTAGAACAAAATAAGCTTTCGTGAGTACGTTAGTCGGTTAGACTAAATCACTACATAGTAGGTATAAAACAAAGTCGTTTTCTCTGATCTTTGATCACGAAGGTACTTCCATTTAAGTCTTGCTTCGTCTACTGGAATTAATTAAAGGTTTCGGTTAGTAACGTTTGCAAAGCAACGCAACGGAGTCAGCTACTCGCACCGCCTGCATAAGAATAAATAATAACTACGTAGAAAGGACTCTTCTTTGATCTAGTCCCAAACGCCGCCATTTATATACCTACTTCCCCCTTCACCTCGTTACGCCCCTCTGTCGTCCAGGCATTTTGCCAGGGTTGCTACTGCACTGTACCGCCGCGCCCCGCCGCCGCCGCGCCGTCATCGCGAGGCGAGGCGAGTGAGATAAGGTCAACGAACGATGTTCACGTTCCTTTGATTAGGTACCTACCTAATTAGTTAGATAGGAACCTACTAAAACACAATAATATTTAGAAAATATTACTTACATAGGGTATGTATTATCATATAATATGTATTATCTATTATTGTTACAACCGATCACACCATAATAACTTGACCATGACGTCATATTATAGAGGTAGGTACCTAACCTACACAAATATTAAAATCCGCGTGCGGCGTCGCTGGCTGTGACAGCCCTACTGCACGTTTAACGTGCAGAATCGCGTAGGCTAATATCGTGACCTTGAGCGCGTTCGGAGCGAAGTTTCCCTTCTAGTCTGTTCTTATTCTTATGCCGCCTGGTAACACCTGAACACAGACTTCACAAATCTGATCTGACCTTCAATCTATAACCGATTGCCAGTGAAAATACGTGACGCATCTTCCACGCCTATATTTAAATATAGATTAAAGAAATATTTAACGGAATCGGTATTCTAGAGGTATGATGTGCAAGAATACTTGGAATTACCGCCTATACATCTATAATTTAATTTAAATTGTATATTTTAATTTAATTTAATTTGTATAAGTACTTTAATTTTTATAAATTATTATTACAAATTATACCTACATAATTATTCTAAATTGACATGTTACTATGAGTAATTAATAAAATCTGTATTTCTGATTCATGAGGAAGGAATAATAAAACCGTGCGAAGCCGGGGCGGGTCGCTGAATTTATTTGAATAAATACTTTATAAACTTACCTACGTAAAATATAAAATTAAATTAGATATCTACACTTTTAATTGCCCCGACTTGTATAAGATACCTAACTAAACTACAGTGTCAGCTCACGACGACGATGCTCAACCGTTGCAGCGCGGCGGAGACCCCTTGGAGCAGGCGGCTGGCGATCCGCTGGAACTTGACACCGCAAAAAATAAGGCATGTAGGTACTGTAGTAAAAACCATAACCTTCCAGGTACTAGTCTTATTTTCTCTTATCTATGAGATTAAAGGGTTATCTCTTCGTCTCTCGCCTACTAAATAATCCAAACTACTAAAAAAGTCAGGCTATCCCGCAGAATGACGCAGCTATCCCCATGTGTTCCGAATAGGCACATAGGCGTGCTATCAACATGTGACAGTATTCAGCTCTGCCTTCCCTAATAAAATTACGAAGTAAAGGGTAACCAAAACCATCCTTACTTACAGGACAATATCGAAGTTTCACTTATATGGGTTTAGCCAGAGTATTATAATAGTCCACCAGTCTGTGCATTAGGTAGGTGTCATGCATAGCTTTAGTTGAATGACAAATGCAGAAATATTTGCCTAACTGTGTAGTTAGCTTTGCAACGAATCATTGTTCCATCCCCGTTACCTATCCGACACAATAGGTAGGTGGGTACTGTATCTCTCCATGCAAGGTTCAAAATCATCATCAATATTTTGTCACTGATCGTTTTCTTGAATGTTGTGTTGTGACATGCATTACCTAGCTAACATAGCTGTAAGTACCTAGGTACCTACTTTCCCATGGTCCCACGTTAGCACCTTAGGGGCTAAACTCTCAAAAGTTTCCAGAAACACCTTTTAGGTATGCCTTTAAACCTTAGGTATGCCTATAAACCTTATAATAAATCTATACTTAATTGATCAAAGTTTCAATCAGAGACAAAAAATCAAAACACTTTCTTACTTTCATATGACACCAACAACCGTGTAAACAGGGCTTTCGAAGGGACCACCGGATCTCGCGTAGACCGTTTTCCCTCGATATTCCTATCCTCTGTTAAATAATTCAATACACTACATAGGAAACGGGGAACGGACTTAGTGGAGGGATATTATTAAAAATAGATCTATGAATTCAATATCGTAGAGGAATTTGAAATACGTAGGGTTAGTACCTAATTACTTATCAAAGAATAGTCATCATCATCGTCCTCTGCTGAACATCCCCAAAGTCATCAGCCTTTTCATACGGGGCAGGACAGTCGAGCCATAGGTACCTACCTATTGGCGATCGCTGTAACAATTTTCTTACTATAAAAATTATATTGTTTGAAAGAAAAAAAAGGAAGTTACGTGGACTGGAAATAGGTATACCTATAGCAGCGGCTATGTCAATTTCGTAAGCCCCTCGCCCCATATCCTGAATACGTCTACAATGTTCCAACAGGCATACTTACATACGAGTTCGAACAATTTTCCTGAACAACGTTCCACAAAGGACAACTTTCAAGAAGATTCCATGTCATTGACTTTGAACTTGCGAAATTGTTTCCTAACAACTTCTCTTTATTCACTTTTGAGATACTTGGTTTGGTATCTACATACATACATAATTAGTTGCCTATTAATATTCCCCTTTGAAGGGGATATTACAAAAGGTACCCGGTGTATGTCGATATAAAGGGTTTTGATTCGGTATTGAGGAAACGATTCAGGTTGATTATGGTTCTATTCTAGGTAGAATAGTATCAAGTTATAATAAACAAGTGAGCACTTGGTGTGACGACGACGCGACGTTCGTGTAGAACGCGGGAAACAAATGAGCGTTGACCTCACCTCTGATGGAGACGGTATATAGGGTGCGTCACAGATTAGGATGTAACATAATTAAAAAGCAAAACTTTATTCAAATAATTATTTTATTTTCATCTTATTCACAAATTATCTATGTTTACACGAAGCGTGGCCGCTTTTCATTGTTTGCAAATAATACTCATTGAGGTACAAAGATAAATAAAATTTGCGATATATTTTACAATCAACATGAATAACTATGGAAATAAAATTGAATGAGTAACTCTTACATAAAAAATACAGAATGTTGTGTTAATTCTAATTACATCTTGAAATCGACACTTGGAGAGTCCCCTTGGGTACCTTGTTAGATACTTTTATAATAATAATGCATTCATCAGAACTACAATTTAGAATTGTATTAATTGTATGAATGCATTATGCAAAGTTCAAAAGTAGCTATAACAGTTTACAGCAGTATAAAAATAAAAAAAGCTTTGCAATGTTTTGAAATAAGTACAAACAGGATTTAACTAGCTAATTTGGTTTTTATTTGAAATTCAGCATTTAGTCTAGCGTATTTTTAAGAATTTTTATTCTTAAATTGAAATAGCTGTGTATATTATTTGTAGATTTACTATAAAACTTTCCTTTGCTTTTTTTGACTAATTCATTACGAGTGTAAGCCATTACTTGGTTCATATTGTACCCGCTTTCATGCATAATGATTTATAATTAATGAGTTATTTGTAAATGTTACTGAATGAACTCACTAAGTTAACAGAACTATCTTTGCAATACATTTTAGTGGACCGATGAAAGTAAAGCATATCTGTACAAAATGTATATTCTATTAGACATTGGCAGTGGTTTCCACTTCTCTTAATTTACTTAAATACATATAAATGCATTGCATCGCACAAGGTAACAGGTTATTTGGTAGCCAAGCTATTTCGACTACACTAAAAACAGAGCTTAGACTACTACAACATTTCAAGTTCTATCTAACTACATGGCTCACGTATTTGCTAGTTGATTTCGGAGTTATGTTAACTCGGAAATAGCTAGTTATTATCTCATTAAAAACCCAGTCTCTAGTCAATAGGGTCGATTTCACAACAAGACTAAGTTAAAAGTCCTCATAAGATTCGACATACGCTTTTTGTTCTACGTTTTTACTGTATTTAGGAGCTTTAATTTAGTTTATCAGAAATGAGCCTTATTGACAGAACGGCACGACAGTGAATACATTAAAAGCTATGATACAGCAGTTGGTACGCGACGGATATACAAAAAACATAAAATCTTCTTTACACTTTGAGCACACACAATGATAGCACCCAGTTGTGACTTGTTTAGCACTAAATATAATGCGATACGTGTCATAACCTCAACAAATCGTTTCTTTCATTATTATTACAAGGGAAATAATTATAAACTTATTAACAAATAGCTCGACAGTTTCAGGGTTTAAATCTCATAAACGATGCTTTAATTCTTCATTCGCATCCTTTAACTCGGCGATCTACTACTAAAACCTGGAATTTGTACTTTTTGTTCATATATTTATTTATAACTAGATGCGCCCCGCGGCTTCGCCCGCGAATATGAACTTTATACCATAGCAATAAAGCTCAAATTGACTACGTTTTAGTTACAAATCATTTGTATGGGAAAAAGAAAAGGGCTATTTTTATGGTTTTCCAGCAATAATTCTAATTTTTCTCGCCGTAAAAACCATCCTTGAACTTCAACGAACATTTTAAAAAAAGATTTGGCCAAATTGGTCCAGGCGTTGTTGAGTTATGCGCTTACCAACACATTTTGCGATTCATTTTTATATTATAGATTTGCATTAAGTGGACAAACCCTTCATTAAAGTTATTTTTGATGTCTTAAGTTAATATTCCCTTGCAACGATCCGAAGAGCAGTATTGTTCCAAGGACATGCGTCCCGAGTCGGCAATGTAAAAACATAGAATACTTTTAACTAACTAACGTTACATGTGGCTAAAGCTCAATTTTGCTGAACTATACAATGTACCTACAAAATCTATAATATCGAAAAAAATCTATAATATTTTTTGAACACAACAAAATATTATAGATGTTTCCGACGTAAACATTAGAGTGTAAAGTTAACGAAGGTAAATAGTTACAAAGATGTGTCAAACATAACTGTGTGTGAACAACAAGAGGGGTCAGTTGTCTAATTGTATTGTACTCGTGTCTCAGACCGCGCTCGCTTTGGATACCAATCCGCATGTCAACGTACGCTACACTCACAGATCGAGCGCACGTAAACGTATGACTATAGACTAATTGCACGCAGTCTGAACGTTCCCATAGTCCTTGGAAGTAGGGATCATTCGTGCGTAAACGTAAGATTCGAAAACGTATCTAAAGTGAGCACGGCCATAATTGTACAAAAACTTAGGACACGGAGAAATGTATTTTTCACTATTGAACACTATTTTAAGCAAGCGGCTTCGCATGCTTTTTTTGTTTCAAAAGCTCATTGTTATGTGTTGCTCCACGTCCACGATGTTTGCTAAATTTCATCCCGATTCATAGTATTTGTCTTGCTTACACGGCACAAACGTTCACCTTCAACAAACGTCCTTCAAACTTAGTAGAATACAGTGGTAGTTGCAGCAAAATGGAGCGTATATGAGTGTTAGAAGATCCTGTACGCGTTGGGATACTTGAGGGGCATGGCCTTGGTGGTGGCGTTGGCGAGGTGGTCCCAGCCGAGCTGCGCGTAGGCCTCCGCCAGGCGCAGCTCGGCCTCGCGCGACGGACGCTCCTCCAGCAGCCGCGACAACAGCCGCGCCGCGCGCCCCCACTGACGCAGCGTGAAGTAATGCCAGATGCCGTACTGGATCGCCTATAAACACAATTATATCACTTTACTAATCACACAATAGTTAGGCTCAAATAGAAGAGAACCTTGTGCTTAGTCAAACTTAACATAGAATTTACGGCAACTTTATTATGAAAGTTCAAATAGAAGAGAACCTGGTGCTCTTTTATTTATTTACTAGGTTCTCTTTTATTCGGTTCGGTTTTTAGTCAAACCTAATACATATAGGATTTAAGGCAAGCTCAAAAAAAAGAGAACCTAGTGCTTAGTCAAACCTAATATAGGACTTAGGGCACTTCTAACAAATTCATGTAACGATTGTTTTTAATTAAAAAAATCTATCTATGTATAACACTCCTCATCAAACGAACTAAATATAACTTTAGTCTTTGAACCGGGATAAAAACTTAAATGTTTACGGACTAGCGCCGTTAGCTCCACCTACAGGGAGCTAACGGCGCTAGAGTCCGTAGAAGGTCGCAAAGATTTTTGATGAGGTGGTTGGTGGCGCAGTTGGTACATTTGGAAGGAGAAGGCCTCGAACGCATTCCCGTACTGAGTGAGGGTTGCAAGTCCCGCACAAAATTTAAAATTTTGAAAAAATTTGCGATGTTTTTAAATTCTACGAATTATAAATATTGTCAATTTTTTTTTTCTAATTTAGCTTTAATTCCTAGTTTTAATTATTTATAACATGATTTTTATGACGCGTCCTGTAAAGTCTTAAGTAAATAAAGCACTTTGAGTTGTTGTAGAGACCTTGGCATCGGTGATGTCAGTGAACTTCAAGAGGTCCGCCATGTTGTTGTGCAGCGCGTGCGCGAGCCCGTCGGCTCCTCCCCCCGCTCCTCCCCCCGCTCCCCCCGCCAGCGCGCGCAGCCGGCACAGCGCCACGCCGCGCCGGCACAGCGCCTCGATCAGGTACCCGCGCTGCTTCTCTTGCTCCCTGACAATACATTATTAGTCCATTGAAAAGTTACATTTGGGGTGGCGTTTTTTAGAGGACGCTATTTTATTTTTTTGATGTGTAGGGGGGTCAGTGTAAAGCTAAAACCAAGTTTGTGGGGTTTTAGCGGCGGCTATTTAATATACCTAGGTGAATAGAATAATTCACCCGAGGTGGAAGCGAATCAATCATGCCGAATATGTTCTCTTTACTAACTACTTACTTTGAAACTGAGGAAAAGGATGTTTATGAATCAGAGACAGAAGTTTCATACAAAGTAAAGATTGAGAGTTCCAGATTTAAAATGTATTCAAAATCAAACTTCATACATCGGACTATTCGTTATCAGAAACTCACTGTTTGATTTTGGAAGCGTCGCTCCTCGTATCATTCTTCATTCCCAAATAAGCTAGCAGTTTCTCCTGGTCGATCGCCTTTATAACCTTCACAAAACACATTTTGATTTATATTAATACAGAGGTTTTTAAGTTGGTAAAATAAGGGTGTCTCAAATCTAAAGTTTAAATTAAATAATTAACAATACCTTTTCTGATGTAGCAATCAACTGTTCACACCACGCGGTCGTTACATCAGGAGTTTCGTTTGCATGGGGTAATCTGTAAAACATACGACATCATTAATTAATTATACAAAGATTGAGAAAGTATGCTAAGATGGTTTGGGCGAATACCGCACCACGCAATTTTTTTTTATACCACCAATGTGGCAGACAAGCATGCGGCCCGCCTCATGGAAAACGGTTACCGCAGCCTATGGACGCCTGCAACATCAGACATTACACGCGTGTTACCGACCTTTTAAATGTCTTAAAAGACCCTTTTTGAAGAACCCCATGTCATAGTCCTGGGGAAAACATCAGCAGGAAGATCATTCCGCAACCTGAGTGTTCGCGGAAGGAAATTCCTCATAAACCTTACAGTCCGCGAGCTAAAAGGCTCCAAGGTATGGGGATGATATTTCAGCCGATGGCGAGCGGTGCGAATATAACGTAGCGCACCACTCCTGTTGGTCGTGACGTTACATGCCCTTGGCCTTCACTGAAAACCAGCGCTGGGTGGACACACCGCAGTGTTCATCCAGCACGAAGCTGAGTGGAGGCCATCATCATCATCATCAACCTATAGCTTGGCAAAAAAGAGTAGAAAATAATGGGGGCGCCACTGTAGGTCCTTATGGCAACACCTATAGCGCACCAAGATAGTCTTGATACTTAGGTGTATATTTCTGTTATACGTACATTTATATCCACACATAGTATACTAGTATCAGTAAATATTGTTTAATTGAGCAAGGTTCTCGTTATGTAAGTATATAAAGAAAAAAATATAAAGTAAATTAAAATTTAATACATTGTTATTAATACATTGTAAGTTCTCTCTCACAGTATTCCTTTTCTATTTTTATTACGTGCTGGCACGAATTCTTCCAATCCTCCTCCGTAATAGCTTGGAACCGTTCCGTTTTAGCACGCTCAGCTGCTTCCTATAAAGAAGAAACTTTTTATGATACCTTTATCTTACCTTTTTCAGTTTATTATTTAGGCACCTAATTTCTAGACCATTTAAAATACAAACGCTATAGTAACTTTATTACAAAGAAATAACACAACATTTAAATTATGTAGAAATAGATTTACATATTATCTAGTCTAGCTCAAGTATCAAATTCTATGCCCGCGCTATAGCAGAGTACGCAGAACAAACGTAAACATAACCTAACTGCCCGATGTTTATTGTTGAATATTTCACTTGTTCCGTGGAACTTTAATTTAATCCTGCTTTATGACCATCAAGTTACCTTTGATTCAACTTAAAATTACAAAACAAACTCTCACAAACCTGTCATATCAGCGGTTCTTTGAAAAACATTGTTGAGATCTGAAAGAATAGTTCTGGCCTCAAATTCTGCCCGACATCGCCTGTATACCTTATAAATAACCTCCCTGGCAGCACTTCTAACTGTTTTATTCATTATTTTTCACTTTTCGTCACTTTATCACCACCGCTTGACCGATCCAAGTAAAAAATCCGAGAATTCGTAATCTTTGTTTACAATTTTACATCAAACGTCATTGTTTTAAGAATGTTGCCAATAAACAAAAAAATTAGTTCCGTTTCTAGACTTTTTTGCCAAGCTGTATATTAGTCCACAGCTGGACATAGGCCTCCCCCAATGAGCGCCATAGCGCCCTGTCTGGAGGCCATATTTGCCATAAATTCTACCGCGCACAATAAAACTGTTTATTTGTCCCTAGTTTATTTATCTTATTAGTCTTAAGTTGTTGTGTAGTAGTTTTTATTGAAATGTAAACACATCTCTTTTTTTTTAGAGAATGACCTCTCTCTCATATAGATGGATGAAAACAGGCTGACGAAGCAAATAAACATGTCGTGTGTGAATGGTACAGTTGGAAGGAGAAGGCCTCGAACGATCTGGGAGACGTTCTCGAGGGAGAACAGGGCAGAAGTACGAAGTAAGACGAGTGTGTGTGAACAACGTGCTGAGAGTGATTGAGGCAAGAGAGTGTGCAAGGAACCTAGTAAGTGGAAACCTGCTGTCTCTCTGCCTACTGGTCTGAGAAACATGTATGTATGTATATGTTGTACAAAATTTAAATGACTAAGGGGCCAGCGGATGATGACCTCCCCTTACAAACGGAATTCCAAAATGATTTGTATCATTTTGGAATTCCGTTGAGCATATTCGAGCATATTTCCAAAAAATTTTGGTGTTTTTTGTATTTGAATAGTATTTATCTATGCTCCTAAGTAGTTTTTAAGTCAAAAAAAAATAATTAAATTACTTTTCGAAAGGTATATACAATTAAAACAAACTATTAAAAATCTAAGCCATCACCGAAGGCAGAGTACCCAGAAAGTACCTCTACTAGTGAGTTATGGAATTATTAAGGTACCTAAATTAATAAATTATTCTTTTCAACATAGCTTATATTGTCTAGTTACCTACAATTTAACAACACTTTTTCCGAAATTATAAAAGTTTTCAGTCATAATTTTTGGTATTACGGAACACCGGAACGCCTCGAATTAGAGTTTTGTGCAGTCATCGCTGGCCCCTTATTGCTCCTTCATGGATTTTGTATACTTATGATAAGTACCTATATAAAGTTTTTTTATAGATAATGGTAGAGAACCCTTCCTATCGCAGTTAGCCTGTTTTATTTATAAGTATAGAGTGATGTGTGTACGTACTTCTTGGGGTCGGTGGGGCAGTCCACGCCCTGCAGGTAGGCGACGTGCGCGGCCAGCGAGCCCGGGAACTTCTCCTGCACCTCCTCGTACACCTGCTCCAGCTTCTCTCCCTCTGGAACACAAACATTCAACTTCATTATACTGGCCTAACGCATCCCTGTACATAAATATTGATAGGGGTTGATACTGATATTAGGATCGGAGTTAAATGACTGAACGTCACGGAGGTTGTATGCAGACTGAGTTTATTGATATAAAAACATAAAATTGCTGAATTGCTTATTCGCTGTGGTAGACACAGCTTCGTACAGAGTTAGATACTTACATGCCTAAGCGAACCTAAGTATGTAAGTATCTAGGTAGGTATACATAATGTGCGGGTTGATGGTTGTGGTTCATATATAGCTAGTCAAGTGTTTATGTAAATAATTTATATGTTAATAGTATCTTCCAACCTAGTATTTAAGCTGCGAACCAATAAACGTGTTTTCTTTCTTCTTTCTTTCAAAGAGAAATAGAGGACCTCTTGTTTACGAAATGTAGCGCGTGACGTGAGCTGAACCACTAGTCTTACACGTCGGTAGAAGGCTTCATAAAGAGGGAGCTAGGAAGCTGTAGCAACACTACCTACGTGCTTCCGAAATCCTCTGAAAGATGGCGCATGGCGCTAAGACATATTTTGACTGCAAAGAAAAGAAGACCGTAACGTAGGTCTCAACAACATCTGACCAAGATAGAATTACCGGATATCAACTGTCCGTCAAAAGACCCCGAGAAATGATCGTCGGCTCAGTACAGGGAAGACCGTCCTTTGTAACCATTAGGGAAATATCACCTTTTGCGGAAACCCCAATTTTGCGGAAATATTCGTAAGAAAACACCAGTGAACACATAAGCTCGTCTAATGGCCGACAATCAACATATATCCTCATACAATTTATAGTACACATACCCCACATCAATCTACCACTATTATTAACCCTTCTGACGGGCAGAGCCGCTACGTTGAAGAATACGTCATGTGCAACCCAGTTTTCGCTGGCAAAAGTTTTGAGTGACGTCATCAGAAAAATCTATTTTATTTGTATAAGCGTTAGTGAGTGATGTCGGTAGTGTTATATACCTAGTTTAGCGAGCCACGTGTTGGTGAAGTCCTTGAGCGCGTCCATGTACTCGTCGTGCTTGTTCTTGTTCTCCTTGTTGTTGTTTGCGGCGGGGCGGCGCGCGTCGGGCGCGTAGTGCAGCGGCGTGCTGTCCACGCGCCGGCCCAGCTCGTCGCGCGCGAACGTCACCGACCCCGACAGCGGCAGGCCCGCCAGGCTCGCGCGGCTCACTCTGTATCACGATTACATGAGCTCAGCAACATTACATGACCTCATCGACATTACGTTCACTCATCAACATTACATTCACTCATCAACATTACATTCACTCATCAACATTACAGTCACTCATCAACATTACATTCGCTCATCAACATTACATTCGCTCATCAACATTACATTCGCTCATCAACATTACATTCGCTCATCAACATTACATTCACTCATCAACAATACATTCACTCATCAACATTACATTCACTCATCAACATTAGTCACTCATCAACATTACATTCACTCATCGACATTACGTTCACTCATCAACATTACATTCACTCTTCAACATTACAGTCACTCATCAACGTTACATTCACTCATCGACATTACCTTCACTCATCAACATTACATTCACTCATCAACATTACATGCCTTAATCACTACGATAATCATCACAAATTTGAGTGAAAAGAAAATCAATTAACACCTTATTTGATTATTATTAGGTATAAAATTGTATTTTTCTGTGTTTTATGTGCTTATTTTCTTTATTGTAAGCTTAAAGAAAAAAAAAGTTATGATTATAGTTATTGATTTCTCATTGTGTATTAGAAACATTAAAAAAAACTTTTTACTGCAAATAAATCGTATTTTTAATTATTTTATGCTCGGCTACGGAGTATAAATATAAATAGTCAAGTGTGATTTCAAGAAATTAGTACTTACTTGTCGCTGGGTATCGTCGCGAAGTAAATGGGGACCGTGGCGCCCGTTGTGATCGTCGTAGAACTGATCTTCTTACCGGCAGTCAATGCCTAAGGAAAATAACAATCCGTTAGAATAATATACATTATTACAGTAAACATATTTGATACATTGATACTAATTTTATTGCAAATACCAAGTTTTTTATATGTCATTGGGTTATATTTATTTCCAAAAAGAAAGAGAATTATATTACACTTATCTGAAAAATATCTTAAAGTTAAATAGGATTATACTATGTGAATTTCTGAAAAGGACTATTTTCAGAAATTCACAATTCACATTGTAAGTATGTATTGGGATTCTGGGTGCAAGTGTACTGAATTATTTTTTACATGTTGCACAGTGAGTTGACGACTTAACGTGACTTGATAACTAATAAATATATCCTCCGACCACTAGGTTGGACACATGAAGGGTACATGCGTGCAAACAGACACCAAAATTATATTCAATTCAATATTAACAAATTAATATTTACCGAATTATAATGACAATACTGGAATGAGTGCATGAAAATAAACAAGTGGTTGAGGTAGCTGACATCGTTCGTATAAAAATTAGGTCGAACATGAACATGGTGTGTATTCTGAAGCATTTGAGCTTCTGATTGGTGCTCCTTGGTAGGACCCCGACTGTACCGGCGCGACTCGAGCGCGGGGTTGTGGTAGGTATTTGAATGATTACTCATTATCACTTATTTGGAGGATATGCATTTATCTATAGGAGTGAGTCTTCACGTTTGAAAGTACTCATGTTTGTTCCCAAACGGTGAGTAGAATGAGTCACGTTTTTGAATGACTACAACTACTAATAATCAATAATCAATATCTTTATTTCTTTAGGCTTACAAAATAAGCACTTAGACAAGTCAAATTTAATTCGCCTCAATTTTTTGTCCACTAGTGGAATAGCGTGGCGAACGAAGCGCACTGAGTGTAGATACACTGTGCCAATGCCCGCGTGCCCTCACACGGTGGGGCGTGCGAAGCTTTTTCACTGTGGACAATCCACACGTATTATTACACAGATACAAAATAGCGGCGTGGAATCGGACAAAACCGTATTTAGTGACATTGTGAGTGACGTCACACGGTTGGGCGAAGAATCTCCTATGTCATAGGAGTGACGTTGTTATCTACGTCATATAGCCAGTGACTATTGCAGAAAAACGCTAATCTGTGGCTTAACACGCTAGCATCATTCAAAACGTGCTCGAATCGCACTCTGGCGCGGTTGGGAATGACATATCATTCATGGGGAATACGGTTTTGTCCGATTCCAAGCCGCTGTGTTGTCTGTGTAACACGTTAAGATTGCCATAGTGGAGACCCCTGGTTTGTTACACGCTGCGCGGTTACGTCATATCTATGTCATATTCAACGGAGACTAGTCGTGTAGACACTGGTCGGTACATTACCAGATGCGGCGAGCAGTAGGCGTCCAGCGAGATGGGCGCCTGCAGCTTCTGCTGCAGCACGCACGGCATCTCCTGCAGCTTCTCCAGCAGGGACTTGTTCTCGTGCCGCACGTTCAGGCGCAGCACGTAGTCGCCTTTCTCCAGTTTCACTGAATACTGGGGGAAAACGGATGAATTGAGAATACACATTTTGACTAAATTAAAAAGTAATGCAAAATAGAATCATCCTAAAACAAATTTAAATAAAACATTTTTATTCTTATAATAGACTAGCAGCGCCTCGCGGTTTCACCCGCGTAATTCCCGTTCGCGGATATATGTTTGTTACTCTTTCACGCAAAAACTACTGAACGAATCTGGATGAAATTTAGCACAGTATAGTCTGGAATAACACATAGGCTATATTTTATCACGGAATTCCCACGGGAACGGAAATCGCGAGGCGCTGCTAGTTCACTACAGCAACCATCTACTGCCTTGCCCGATATGTATATACAGACGTATATACATGAAAGCAGATGGCACGATGTATGAGCGTGTGTAATCCAGGCCTTAAAGCGCTATTACACTACACTATATTCAGAGCCCGATAGTTAGGGCGATTAGGGAGCAAGGCTTACCGGGTCCGTCCCTTAGGGACCCGAAATCTTTTAACACCACTCTTAGTTAGGGTTAGGGTCCCTGAATATCGTGAAATGTAATACCCCTTTAAGGGTACAAAACACGTTACCTTGGAAGGGTACGCGTCCCCGACGGCCATGAGTTGTTTGCAGGAGTTAAAGATCATCCACATCTGGGACTCGAACTCGCTCTCGTACAGCATGTCGCACAGCGGGCCCACGATTGGAGATACCTGTGCAAACAGACAAACTTACATCAGAATACCTATTAAGAAAAATATCTCTTTATTTCGAATAACCGAATTTTTTTTTCATAATTAATTGTATTATAAGTAAAAAATAATTTTAAATTTATAAATTAAAAAAAATATTTAAATAATAAATTAAAATCTCGACTATGCTGATTACGCTTAAGAATGTCACATGAGTGAACATGATTTCGATTACACTTTAGGTCTTTTCTATAGTATTGTTATACGGAAATGTCACTGCGACATAGTATGAGGCAGAAGCCTATTACAATATCGGAACGCGTAGCGCCTTTCTTCAATGCGTCTGTAGAGACGACTTTACAATTCCAACAGACGAGAGATATGAGATCCGTCTGCAACCCACAACTACTTTGTATCATTTTTGCATAAATCGGTCCTATTTATGCAACGAGTTGTCACTGAGTCAAGCATAGCACTAAGACACCCTTTATTGCCTATAGTATATTGCGACTTACATCAGTACTTTTGGTGATGTGGAAGTTGTACGTGTTGATGAGTTGGTAGATCTGCCGGCTCGGGGGGATGACGTCGCGAGCTGTGAGCGGAGCTATTTTAGACTCCACTGGCCTGAAAATAAGTTACAACTTGTGAATGCAACAACATTAAGTAGGCAGCAAGATGTCATACATATTATAAATGTGTAGAGGCTCAGCTCAGCTAAACGTGTAGAGGGTGGATGGATGGAGGGACGTGTAGAGGGGGCTTTACCTTTCACTGACATGTTTAGAACTTGAACATTTCGCCACAATCTGCTTAAGGTGATTTCGCGTCCAGGACTAAGCATAGCTCCGCTACTAGATGGCGATTATTTTCAATTTTGATGTTTTTCACTATTTTCTAATTAAATTGTGCATAATTGTTTAATGGTAATGTATTTGCCGCAAATGGTATGATGTTTTTTATGTACCAAGCAATTTTTCAAGTGTTGAAAGCATCTATGGAGCTTGTATTTGGGAAGAGCAAAAATGATCGTGCCTGTGTGAGTGATCGGCCGCTACGAGTCACTCACACAGGCAAACCCTATAAATTCATTGGAACTAAAATAACTACTGTTCGAAAAATAACAGAGATAATTGGAGACGCCTTAGGACTAAATATTTTTCGGACCAATATTTCCGTTTTCAGGACATTACTAAATTACATCTAAAATTAATTCAATAAAACCACTAGTTAACGAACTAATTTTCGACTCATGTTTTTTTTAAGAATAAAAACAGGCTCTACTTACATTTAAAAAAAAATTGGAGGTAATTTTCTTTTATCGTTTTGAACAATTTAAGTAAAAAGGCGCAGAGGGTAATGTTATTTACAAACTAGCTTATTAGCTAAAGAATATCTTACAAATTATAGGTAAAAAAAAAAATACTTTTCATGCTATTTATTTATTTCGTTAAATCATTGGAATTGACAAATAAATTGAATAAGTTCACAATAACAATCATTAATTTTAAATGTACTCACTGTGAATATTGTTCCAATTTTATAATAAAATTACATTAAAATTATTAGCGTAAGGAAGTCTCCACTTTTTTTGACTCTGTTCTTTGTGTACTTAGGTATTTTAGCTCCGATTTTACGACCACTTATAAAAGATTAAAAGTAATACAAATTTTCACAGTATTTCAATAACTCACTTTGGACTAGCGGTTTGAACAGTCGGGTGGGTGCGACGATGTATAGTCGTACCTGGGTTCGAAACCACCGAAAATTTAATTTACTTTTTGCTTTTTGATAATAAAATATCCACAAAATTTTGATACATCCCGTTAGTACGGGCTCGAATCCCTTCAACACTACCAAAATTTTAGATTTTTATCATTTTTATTCTTTATATTTTGAACAATGTCATAGACCTAGTACAAACAAATTCATATTTGTCATAAATTACTTATTGTAAGCCTTCCTAAGTCTATTTGATTGTTATATAAAACTTTGGTAGACTGTTCTGCGTAGGTACATCCCACAAAGGGTCCTGACCTCGTTTCTAACGGTATGACAAAAATAAAAAGAAACAATTATGTACTATCAACACCAACTGATTTTTATTTTATTTTAGCTCTTACGCCAGCTAAGTTCAGGCATTTTTACAAATCGCTCATTGAATGCAAAACGGCCACATTTCAAAAATTTAGAAAATGGTTTTATTTCTGATAAAGTATATTTATAAGTATATATAAGTATATTTTTGAGAACATTTCATAAAGCTAGTTTAATTTAAATATTAATTTCTTTTTATTGGGATAATTATCTTAACTTTGCTTCAAAATTTTAATGCAAAATGGGCTTTTGTAGTTTTTATCAAGTTGAGTGATAGCTATAACAGCGACCATTATTTTAAAAAATAGAGCAAAAAATTACGAAAACAATGATGTTTTAATATTAAAAAAGAAAAACTTTAACTTTTCAAAAAAATCATGTTCAAAATTTTGTTTTGGCTCTCTGTAAAAAGTTACGATTAGTCCAATAAAAAAAATATATATATAATTCCGGACAGTCCACACAGCATCATCTAGCCCCAAGGTGAGCAAAGCTCGTATTATGGGTACTAGTTGACTGATAAACTTAATACAATACATTACATAGATAGATATTTTTTTTATAAATACATAGAAAACACCCAGACCAACGGAACAATTTCATGTTCAATTTCTGTAGATCGTACACAATTTTTTCCGACACGGGAATCGAACCCACAACCGGTCGCAGGCGGACCTTCGCCCACTGCGCCACATCGGTTGTCGCTGATGAATGATCGAAATGCTTTGCATACAATCTGACACGTCTGATGCTGGGGCCACACTACCGTGATATGCCGATAATTATTTTAATTATAACTTATACAACACCTAGGTGTAAGCACGATTTATGGCCATAATTTTACAATGCCAATCAATATGGCAAATGGCGGTAGACAATAGCTCCGGCGGCGGTCTTTTTTCGCACATCAAAGAAGATTACCGCAGTAATTAATGCGTTTGTGGCCACTACCGTTTGTCCAGTGTGCAATATGAGCTCACCGGCGACGCACGTGATATTTTTACCGCTTTATTTATTGACATATCTAGGTAAACTCTAGTGTAACTACCACCAGGTCATGCAGTAATTTAAACGGTAATTTAATGTCATAATTATTGCGGTAGACGGTAAGGTAGTGTGGCCCCAGCGTAAAACTCACTAAACTGGTATCTATAAGCAAACATTTTATCTGTTTACATAGTGTCATTTATTGTTGTCATGGAAACGGAACGTAGGCTTCCTAGATCTTATTTGACATGCAGCAAAAATAGATAGGAATAAATATTTGGACGATGGAAAAACCCTTTGAGAACGGTAGACTATGGTATTATTAGATGATTCTTTAGATAGCACACAGATGGCGATTCCGTCGCCGCCATCACACTCACATGTTCAAGTAAGCGGGCGTACGACACTATCCGTGTTCACTCACGCATTGATAGAAATGGCCTAAAATTTTCACGTTATTTCTAATTATTCCGAGTGTTTTCATGAATCAAACACAATTTGCCGCAAATAATGACGAATAACAAAGCCAAAAACAGTTATTTATTTGTTAAATTATGTCCACATCGCTCATATTTGGGAAAATACAAACGTATGGAACTCGAACAACCTTAAATAAAACAAGCGGAAGTCTGTCCGTGTGTATCAACGACGAGGGCTATGATGGCTACCAATTACTATACCCCTAAGCAGTTGAGCTTGTCCGTTTGTAACAACGACGGGGACTGTGGCTACCAATTCAGTTGTAGTCCTTACTCCGCCTTCAGTCCTTGTAACTCAATGCTACAGCTACAAGTACATGCCGTGGTCCAGTAGGAGAGCACTCACTTGAACACCGGCTCCGCGTTCTTGATCTGCGCCGAGGGCTGCACCTCCGCGGTCCGCAGCGCGCACACGTTGACGCGCGCGGGTCCGTCCGCCGGCAGCATCACTATGCGAGCGCCGCACTCCGCCTTCAGCCCGTGGAACTCTATGCTGTAGTCCACGATCATATCGCCGATGTTGGCCCAGTATTTTGCGATAGCTATCTCTAAGGTGACGTCGCCCTGAAATAAAGACAAATCATACATCACAATCATCATCATCATCATCAACCTATATTAGTCCACTGCTGGACATAATTGAAATTGAAATTGAAAATTTATTTATTCAGATATACATCCATTTTGTTAGTAGCACAGTATAAATTTGAAAATGGTTAGTAGTTACATAGGCCTCCCCAATGAGCGCCATAGCGCCCTGTCTTCAGCTTGATCACACAACTAAAGTAATTGAATGTCCTTCTCATATCGATAAAAATAAGAAGTGCAGGCGACGCGTAGCCTTTAAAGGGTTTGTTTTGATGTTTGTTCGTTTATTCGCAATAATTCGATCTTACACGCTATTAGGTTTTTAGTTGATATACCACTGATAGCTCAGTGGAGAGCCCAACATGCCCCTGTAGCACTGCTCAGGCTAAAGGAAACGCGTAAACAGTGAAGAAAAAAAGGCTGTACTCACCACACACTGGAAGGGCAGCTGTGCGGGCGCGTCCGCAGTGAGCGAGAGCAGCTTCTGCGTCTCGTGGCAGCGACAGCTGCGCTGTGGGAGCAACTGCATGCAGTGCACGAGGAAGCGGCCCGCGCGGCTGCGCTCACTCGTCGACAGTCGCACCACGCCCCACGTCGCGCCCTTTGGAGCTGCGTCAGATAACATACACTCTATTAATACTCATTTTATGCAAATAAATGATTCTTATTCTTAAATTCATATTGATTAGTATGTTTATAGCTTTAAAAATTCTTTTGTCTACATGTTCTACTAGCGTGCAAATAGGAGGGCTATTTGCACGCTAGTAGAACATGTAGATTACTATTTTATAATAACATAATTGCATGCTCACACTATTTTGATACTCATGTTTTATGCAAATAAATGATTCTTATTCTTAAATTCATGTTGATAGTATGTTCATAGCTTTAAAAATTGTTGCTACTATGTTTCTTAGGCGTGAAAACCTTAAGCTTTCTAGGATATATTTCACTATTTTTCTGTTTTCAAGCTTCTGGTTTTGCAATAAAAATAAAGTAAAATAATAGTATATAAAATAAAAAACAATAATATATAAGTAATGAGTGCTACTTTGCTGGCTTGGACTTCGGAAAGATAATCTGCATCCATCACCTTGGATAGTAAGCTTTAATGGGCCCCACACATAGAGAAGCTATTGAAGAGACCGAGTTCTGCAGCGTTTGCAGTCAAAAAAAATTGTCAACCGTCAGATGTGGATACTAGACTCGTTTATTTCAGTTACTTCCATAGTATTGTCTTTTACGGTATACTGTTTTGTGGGAAAGCTGCAGATATTAACACCGTATTTGTGCTGAAGAGGGCTATAATTTGGGTCCCAGAGAATCTCAACTTGATAAATTACAAATACACATAAAGACAGTACCATGAAAATATATTTAAGAAAACTAGGCTAAACTAAGTAAAAGATCAACCAGCGAGGTGAGCTTAGTGTAGTACTGAATCCCACTTCCGATGTAGATGACTCGACGTATTTTTTGTATACTACCAAGGTGGCAAACAAGCATGCGGCTCACCTGATGGAAAACGGTTACCGCAGCCTATGGACGCCTGCAATATCGGAGATATTACACGCGCGTTGCCGACCCTTTAAATGTCTTAAAAGACCCTTTTTAAGAACCCCAAGTCATAGTCCTGGGGAAAAACATCGGCAGGGAGATCATTCCACAACCTGAGTATTCGTACGTATGCTTACGTATAACGATATGCCTGCGTATGGTGTCGGGTTTGAAGAGCGCGCCCTTCACGGCCAGGCTCGGGCTGGCCGCGCTCTCGTCCAGCGGCTCGGGCTTCAGCACCGTGATGGGGATCCGGAACACGGGGCCTTTCTCTTTGCACGACATGTCGTAAGCGTTCAGACTGCGGACCAAGATTATATGAAAGCTTGATCACAACGTTATAATTGAGATTCAGATCCAGATTATTTATTGAATAATCTGGATGAACAGCGGGATCTACTCCTTTTGCCTATGATTACTTTTTTATTTTTGTTTTTAATTCTAGTTAAGGTTAAGAAAGTTATAGGCAATGATTTTCTATTCTATTCTATTGGCATTTGTGTCTCGTGATGTGTTTCTCCTGTTAAAAAGCGTTTGAAAAATATCTTAAGGGTTAGGTGATGAGTTTGTCCCGAGTTTTACCTAGAAGAATGCAGTTACCTAATGGAATGCAGTAACCTAGTGGAGTTACCAGTTAGGTACCTAAAGTTGAAAACACACTGCAGCCGGAGGCGGAGCGGAGGCGAAGGCGTGCGAGTTGTATTCTACTGAATCATATGAAAGCCTACACACACACCGCAGGCGGTGGCGGCGCTGTGCCATAGTAAAAACCGGCACGCCTTCGCCTCCGCTCTGCCTCCGGCTTCAGTATGTTTCGAACTGTAATGCATTTACCTAGTGAAGTGCAGTTAGGTACATAATGTACTGCATTTACCTAGTGAAGTGCGGTCCGGGCGGTAAGGCTGTGACGTCGATGCGCAGCGCGGTGGGGCGCGGCACGTTCATCATGTCGAGATGCGTACGTACGTAATGTACTGCAGTTACCTAGTGAAGTGCGGTCCGGGCGGTAAGGCTGTGACGTCGATGCGCAGCGCGGTGGGGCGCGGCACGTTCATCATGTCGAGATGCGTACGTACGTAATGTACTGCAGTTACCTAGTGAAGTGCGGTCCGGGCGGTAAGGCTGTGACGTCGATGCGCAGCGCGGTGGGGCGCGGCACGTTCATCATGTCGAGATGCGAGGCGGCGCTGAGCCAGGCCGCGGGCGGGCTGGCCGCGAGCCCGAGGCGGGCCGCGAACGCGATCTGACGGCCCGGGACCTTGCGATCTGTAACACAACTATATCTTACTATCTATATTATTTTTAAGTGTACTGAATATATAGTAGTTGAAAGTATAGTACACTATACCCTATCCATCCTGCTTGTAGAATTTTGGTAAATAAACAAAAACCAGCTGTTTTTAGGGTTATCACTAAAAAATGATACAGGCCTTGCAGAATTCATATGATTTCATCCATAAATTCTATTAGATTTGTGATTTTTTTAATCTTTACATCAAATTCTATTCAACATCTAGTTATTTTAATTTACATTTCGGCATCATGAGGTCAATAATGGAAGATTATAATCGACAGATATTTTTGTCTTTGTAACACTACCAACCCTAACAAATTTCTGTTTTGACATCCCGTGTTGCAAACATTTTGGTTACTTTTGTATTGTGTTTTTCATAATGATTTTTTTAGAAATACACACACCGGCAAAATTAGGGGAACAGGCAAGAATCTTTATTTTTTTTTTAACTTGTTGGGTATTTTTGTAAGTGGATTATTTTTTTGTATTCCTAACCTCTTTGGAATGATGGACAAAAAAATAATCCTGTTATTCGATGGTTAAAATTTAAATTATACCCATTTGAGTGTTTGTTGATAATTTTACGGTCATAAGTGCTATTTATCAAAAAAATGCTAAAGTGTTTTAAACTGATTTTAGCTCATTCTACTGTTAATCTTTGAAGAGTATACATTGTATTGAACACAAAATGAGTGATTTGCCGGCACCTGAATTTGCCAGAGCCGTAACAATGATCGAGGCAGATCACACCTACCGTTCAGTGAGTAGAGTGTTGGGTGTGTCGGTATCTGTCGTCTATCGCAATGTTCAACGGTACAGACAAACGGGGTCTTACGTGCGTCGGCGTGGACAAGGAAGAAATCGGGCAACTGATGCATTAGATGACCGTTTTATAAGGGTGCAAACTCTGAGAAACCGTCGTCAAACTGCTGTTCAGACACGAAATTTGTTAGAAGAAGTCCGTAACACCCGTGTAAGTGAACGAATAGTGAGAAGACGATTAAATGAAGTTGGTTTGCAGTCACGAGTTCCCGCCAAAGCACCAAAACTCGAGGTGAGCCATCGAGTAGCCAGATTGGCATTTGCTCGTCAGCACCGTGATTGGACAGACGAGTGGAGGAGAATTTTATTCACTGACGAAAGCCGTTTTTGTGTAAATTTCATTGATGGGAGGGAGAAGATGTGGCGGTATAGAGGAAAACGCTATTATCCAACGAGTTTCACCGAAACAGTGGCTTATGGAGGGGGCTCCGTTATGGTGTGGGGTGGCATATCTTTGGGAGCCCGTACAGAGCTGGTGGTCATTGAAAATGGATCCCTAACTGCACTGCTTTACACCTCAGAGATCCTAGAGCCCCATGTAATGCCATTTGCCCCATTTATTGGCGATGATTTCGTATTTATGCACGATAACGCTCGGCCCCACACAGCGCGCGTTGGGCGTGATTATCTTAATGAGGTTGCCATCACCCAAATGAACTGGCCAGCACGTTCTCCAGACATGAACCCCATAGAGCATGTTTGGGACGTCCTCGGAAGAAGGGTACATGGAAGAAACCCAGCTCCTAGGAACGTCGAAGAGTTCAAATTGGCCCTAGTCGAAGAGTGGGAGAATTTGTCTCAAGAAATGATTGATGGCATCATTGGAGGAATGGGAAAACGCATTTAGGCTCTCATTAGAGCCCGTGGAAGCAATACGCGCTATTAATTTTTTTTTATTTGGACGACTTTTGAAATAAACCCGCATTCAATTTATTAAGCCTAATTCCGTAAATGTGTTATTTATTTATTTTATTAAATTTTTCCTTAAATTAAAGGACATTCCATCTGAAATCATGTTTTTTATATACCTCATATTCATTATTTAAATTAAAAAAACAACAAACAAAAAAGAATTAAAAAAATGAAAAATTCGATTTTTTACCTTTGTTCCCTTAATTTTGCCGGCGTGTGTATCTTTGAAAGCCATGTTAAGGCCCTGTATGTCGACAATTGGTCATTTTTAAGTAGAAATTGGAAATGTTTCTGAGCAAGTTACATTTCAAATTTATAAATACATATTACTTCACGTTCATACATAGATTAACAGCTAAGCTGAAAACATAACAGCAGAAACTTTTCTCAATAAATATATGTTTTCAAAATGGCACGTTTCAGAATTTAATATAAAAATATATTGATAGCTACGATAAACATCAACTAGGGAGTTATTGTTAAAGTTAGGTAACATTTTTATCTAGAATCTGGTTAGCTTAGTCTTTTGATGAAGATTCTCAATAAAGTTAAATATTAATTTATTCGATTAACAGCAGGCGCTGAGCCCGCCGCCCATGCCTCAGTACCACCGTGACCGCTGTCAAGGCTGGACGTGTGCTTGATGTCGTCTCAGACTTCAATGACAATCCATACGTAATATTTATCGTGAATATTCGAATAGAGCCTGTCCAGATGGCGCGTTTTACGTGCGCTCCTATGCGCGTTACGTTAGGGGGACTCGGAGACAGATAAAAACATGGAACCAAATAAAATAGTTCTGGAAACGTCGGAAGCAAAAAGAACTTCAAAGATGTAACATACATCCAATTCTACTAATTCTTCTTAACGTTTCATGGTTCTATTGAATTATCTCTGATTGATTCAATTTTCCCATATTGCTACTCTTTTTTCAATTTTGTCTATAAAAAGTACGGTAACGAAGATATCTTTCTCCAATTTCGATCGAAATACGTCCACTCGCATTGCGCGTTCCACTATATAGACGAGGAATCGCGCACCAGCATCTGGACGGGATGTAGTTAAACTGCTCTAGTATCTGGAGAACGCGCGAATGTTTAAACGCGAGAGCACTCGCGTAGGAACGCTCCATCTGGACAAGCTCTTAGCTAACGTTCCCTGACAGATTGACTATTACTCGATATTTCATTTCGATTGACAACTAGGATTTAGGAAAATCAAATTTTTGAATATAGAATACCAGTACGCTACACAAATTATCAGAACTAAATTTCATTTAGCATCCAGAGATATCATATCGTTTTGCGTAGAGTGGAACTGGAACATAATAGAGATGGCACAAACAAATAGGTATTTTGATGGAAATCTATAAATTAGGATTTGGTCCCGTGGATTCCAGGTTCTAAATTTCCCAGGATTTCCCGAAATTTCTGGATGATTTCAAAACCTGGTTATTGTAAATAATTTCTCGGAAAATTTCGGGTCTTTCGGGAAAATCATTTTAGCATTTAGAACAGTACCGAAATAACTAAACTTTATCCATTCCATCATCTTGTAGCATTTCGGATATATTCATACCTTCGCGGTATAAGGTATGTTAGTTGGAGCTTTATCTCTTACTTACTAGCGACCCGCCCGGCTTCGCACGGTTTTATTATACGTATAAACTTTCCTTTTGAATCACTCTATCTCTTAAAATAACCGCATCAAAATCAGTTGCGTAGTTTTAAATATTTAAGCAGTCAAAGGGAAATAGGGACAGAAAAAGCGACTTTGTTTTATACAATGTAGTGATGATTTGTAAAAATTAATAGGTATGAAATTTTTAGGGTTATATCAGTGTTTTGTGTTTGTGTTAATGCCTTATGGTTTTTAATGCTTTATTGAGCGATGCCAGTTTCACACACTCAAAACAAAGTATCCGCATTATTCTGAGCAACAACATAATGAGTGTAATATAACTATTGTTGCCTTTAGTTCAAACTGACTTTAGTTCATAAAATTATCAGTACCCAAATACAAATACAATCATTTATTTGCAAACAAGGGTCACAAAGGTGGTGGTTAGAAAATAGTAAGTACCATACATGTATTGCCTTAGTCATAGGGCATGCAAATTTAGGTTTTTTAGGACTAAAACCCAAAATTTAATAACAAATAAAAGATTGGAAATAAAAAGAGATAAAAATTAAAAATATAAACATCAAGTCAACATGAACTTAACATAAAATTAAAATTTAGAATAAAAAGGTTTCTATTAGTTATTCAGTTAGTTAATGTCCTTCATCTATCAAAAATTCATTTATATTATAATAGCATTTAGATGTCAAAATTTTATTTAGTTTATTCTTAAACATTGTCAAAGGTAGTGTCTTGTAAGTTATTCGGCAACTAGTTACCCACTGCAGAATAAAAGAGCATTTTTGTTAAAACATGGGTAAAGAATTTTGAATAATGCTCTAATCACGAGATATTATTTTTTTATAAATTAAATGAATAATATAATATTTCACACCGGCAGATATACCTACCAAAACTGACAGTGTTCAAACTACGGAACCAATTAATGGAAATTAACATTCATATTTCGCATTCGCATTTTTATTTTGCAGCTGACAGTTAGCTTTGATCGAATTTGAAAATAAGGAATAAACGAATTTGAATTTTGAGTACATAATTTTTTCTCATTATTAAAAATAGAGAATCCTGGGATCACGGGATCATACCTCCTATTTCTTATATTTCGCAATATGTTTTATTTTACCTGAATTTACCTAAATGGCAAATGAGGTTTCCTTTACACTGTTTGTAATCGTCTGCAGTTAGCTCAATGGTTTCAATTGTATATAATCATACAAGTTGTAATTTTTTCTATTCCTTGATTGTAATTTTCGTTGTTTATTTCCTTATTTTATTTCTTTATCTATATCTGCAGGTCACTGACTCATTCTGTAAAATCTTAAATTTGAACTCGAATCCACTCTAGTGACCGAGCTACGTCATTCTTTAGCATAGGCTCTATGCTAAAGAATGACGGGCATAGGGGAACGTAGGTCGAAAGCGGTCGGGCAATGAGTGATAAGGTAAAATTGAATTGATGGTAGCCTAGCTAATATTTTGAAGAAGATAAATTTATGTGCATTTTTTTTTATATACTGAAACAAGTAGAGATACGTGGTACCGATGATGAAAAAGTGTTCTGGCAGTGATAGTCCAGATTCGAGAGATATTTTGTACATTTTTTTTGGATCCATAAAGTCTGGATCTTTTGTTTTCCATCAATAATTTTATATTTATTTTCTCTTTTTTTGTAAAATTGAATTGATGGTAGCCTAGCTAATATTTTGAAGAAGATAAATTTATGTGCAATTTTTTTACCTCACTGAAACAAGTAGAGATAAGTGGTACCGATGATGAAAAAGTGTTCTGGCAGTGATAGTCCAGATTCGAGAGATATTTTGTACATTTTGTTTGGATCCATAAAATCTGGATCTTTTGTTTTCCATCAATAATTTTATATTTATTTTCTCCATTTTGTTTGCAAAATTAATTGATTAATTTTGATTGTAAAAATGTTATGTTTGGTGTTACTGTTAGAGTTTTGCAATTTTTTTGATATAAAATTAATTATATTTTCTCTAGCATTAAATGGGCACTCATTCAATGCAATTGACAGGCAAAAGGAGCGACTGACTTGTTAAACTGTAAATTGTACCTTAATACATATCTATAGTTGAGTACTATTTTATAATAAAGAAAAGTTTTTTTTTAATTCTTCATATTTCGAGACTCTTGTATGCCAGTCCCGTATTTTAACTATAGGTATTCTATACAAATATATGAAATTGATAATAATAATAGGAAGAATTTTGACAAGTTTGTCAAATTTTTATTAAAACTTTCCTGGAGTAGGCTCCTGTTGCCCTGTTCTCCCCTAATTGTCAAAATCTCAGCATTTTAAACTGACAGCGGATTTCTAAGGTTCATACCACACGGGAAGTTCTCCCGCTGCGGGAATACGCTTCTGGACCGCACTAATCACATTTTAATATGAAATATGAAAGATATGATTTTCCTTCGCGGTTCACAGCTAGGCGGGAGCAATACGAGCGCCGCAAGTAGCTTCAAACCACCGCTGATAACCGGTTCTTACTACATGGACGCTTTCGCGCTATACGTCATTCTGTGCGGGTTTATCATCCCCGCGTATCCCTTGTAGTTTGATGGTCTACGGCAGCTTTGTCGAGCGGATACCCGCGACGGGAGAACCGCCCGTGTAGTATGACCCTAAGTGATATTCGAAATGAATTTATAAAATGCATAGGCTGATATATGAAACACTGCTGAACCGTTGGGGTAAACGTGTTCTTGAGTGGAGACCGCGACGTAGCAATCTGAAAAATGGGAAAATGGGATGACGATCTGCGAAAGACTGCGAAAGACATCAGCCTATATTAGTCCACTGCCGGACATAGGCCTCCCCTAATGAGCGCCATAGTGCCCTGTCTTCAGCTTGACGCATCCAGCACCTGCCAGCAGTCTTTCGCAGATCATCATCCCACTTTGCCGGAGGGCGTCCTACACTACGTTTGCTACGTCGCGGTCTCCACTCAAGAACACGTTCACCCCAACGGTTGTCGTTTCTTCGCGATTATAGTATTATATTTTACAATGATAAAGATGAAATGTAGTATAGGAATGCCTAACCATACATATTATTAATTTACTTATGCATTACCTAGGAACTTGGGGAGGTCGTTACATCAGGTACAAAACAGGGTAAAGTTACCCATAGTAAAGCATTATTACCTACCTACGCAGGTACCAGCAACGCGATCTTATAAAAACTAATATACTCATTAACGGTAGACATGCGCCATCTATGAGGTAGCCCTTGTCAACTCTCCTGGTTTTTCTGCCGCATTTTTAGCCGCTGTGAGCGCCTTAATAGCAAGAAATGAAAATTAGAGAACTAGTTGGTATACAGATAGGTAATGTGAATAGTAAATATATTTGTAGAAACATCAACACATCACAGATAATTGGTTTCCGACCTGTCTACATTATTACTTTCTACCAAAAATTTCCCAGAAAAGAATAGAGAACAGAGAGATGAATCTACAGATTGATTTTATGTTTTCAAAATTGATTCAAAAATGATTACTTACCTACTATTATCTAAAGTTAATGATTGAATTAAGTAATACAAAATAAATATTTCCTTGATTTTTTATCTACCTAATCCTATTTAGTCTTCCTTTAGCTTCTGTTAAAGGTATTCTATAAGTAAAGTTTATCGAATATTACAATAATCACACTGATTCAAAATTATTCTTATTTTTAGTATTTTGTGTATATTGCTTGTGTAAGGATATGTAAATGAGGAAAAATTAGCTGTTTTTTCTATATAAATTATGTATCCTAAACAAGAAAAAGAAGCTGCAGGTATGATATGAGCTAACCTAAATATTAAAAATGTTATTTACCCCTTCATCAGCTGATTGACTTGTCAGTGCCTTTGTTAGTAAACATTCTACAATCTGGATGGCTAGAATATAGTTAAGTTTACTTGATTTTTTTGTACTTGATTCAATTTTAAGGACACAGTGAACATTAATTAGCCATATGCGAAAACTGTTAGGCTTAAGTTACCCATAAGTTTCAACTATTGTTGTTGAATAAGCTGTTTGTTTTCCAAATAAATAAAATAAAGTAAAATAAAATAAATATGCTGAGTTAGGACCCTTTTATAACAACTTACTTATGTTTCTTTAATGTGTGTATTGATCAATGTTTGTATTATTGTTATAAATAAATGTACTTCTATTCTATCTTACTATTATAATAAACTAGCGACCCGCCCCGGCTTCGCACGGTTTTATTATACGTATAAACATTCCACTTGCATCACTATATCTATAAAAACCGCATCAAAATCGGTTGCTTAGTTTTAAAAATTTAAGCATTCAAAGGGATATAGGGACAGAAAAAACGACTTTGTTTTGTGTGAATGTTTGTTATAGGTAATCTATGTAACTACTTAAGTTATTTAGATGAAATTTGTTATGTAGATAGTTTAGGACCTAGAATAACAAATAGGATAAAAAATTGGGAAATTTTAACCTCTGAGGGGGTTAAATAGGGTGGTAAACTTTGTATGGAAAATTATTATTCCTTGGTTTGATTTTGTTATAATTGTTGTTTATTACATTTGAGTTATAAACAACAATCGACAATCCACACAACATCATCTAGCCCCAAGCTAAGCAGCGCTTGTGTTATGGGTACTAGATGAATGATTTAGTTAATTCAATACAATACACAAATATTTGCAGAGCGGACAAACAGTTCTGTCCCGCGTCTCAGACGGTCCTTCGCCCACCGGTCGTCGAATAAGTTTAACATTGTTACATCGCACTGTCTTCTAGCTAAACATCAGGGACGCTCTATCTCTCAATTGCAAAGTTTTTCATTGGACGTCGTTCCCGTCCTAGTCTAGTTTAAAGATAGACGGGAAATCACACCGTTACAATGTTGTGAAACGTACTTTGTTAGTTATTGTCTTGTTTAATTAAGTTCATAAAGTAACAAAATGACGCAAAGACAAATCAAAACCTACAATAATAAAATAAAATATTACAACATTTGTGTAATCGAATCAATTGTATGCTAACAACTGTATTAAACGCTACCAATGAAGAGTCTACATTCTACAACGGATATCAGTTAGTGGACCAATCAACGTACCGGCACAAAAACTAGATTTTCTTTCTTTCATTTCCTCTTTCAAATTTGATTCGATTCTTTCACATTGAATTTGTTTAGGCTCACTGACGCTCTGAGTAAGTAATGTCTCATTCAGTTCGAGTTTTGATAACCACACTGAAATACAATAAATCAATACAAATACTGGTCCACTCATCATTTTATTTCACTTTGTATGTATGAACGCTTTTTATTAAATAGGTTTGTAGCAAAACTATCTTAGGTTTGATAATTATCAACGACACAGGTGGGACGTTTTATTTTATATCCAAAACTTATAAATATGAGATTATCTCACAATATGTTAAAAATAAGTCACTTCGCTGTAGATGCACTGCAACTCTTTCTCTCTCCGTAACTCTCTGCAACTTAACACTAACTCAAAAAATCGTCGCAGAAGGCTTCCCGGCCGTTGTACGGGCCGCAAGTTGTGGTGGAATGATGAATGAAAAATGAAAAGAAATAAAAGTAAATAAATACAAATAACTAAATATTATAGTAAATAAGTAACAAGTTTATATAAAGTATGTATATATTTCATATGAGCCGTAGTTTTAAGTATTTAACATCCTGTATTTGACTATTGTTGCGGGTTGACTGTTGATAAAACGCGGGTCGTTTTTGTGGTTCTGCGAGCCGCAAATAATGTTTGAATGACATTAGGTAAGGTGACAGACTCACTCTGCTCATCCTCGTGGTCTAAGAGGAAGTGCGGCTCGATGGAGACGGTCACGTCCTCGGGCGCGGCCGTCAGCCTGGGCCGCAGCAGGATGCCCTTCCCGTTGAGTGGGCCGCACGCTATGTTGAACGTCACGTCGCGCTCCACACCCTCGTAGTAAGTCGTTAGTAGCTCGAATGCCTGTCCATACAAACTTATTTTAACCTGGTATAAACTACCTATACCAAGCTGAAGACATGGCGCTATGACGCTCATTAGGGGAGGCCTATGTCCAGCAGTGGACTAATATAGGCTGATGATGATGATGAAACTACCTATAAGACAAGTATTTACTTATGAAGTTATTACAAAACAATACAATAGTTTTTGGGTTTATTTGTTACAAACATAAAAAAAATCCAAATCTTTATATTTCTACTCGGTATAATATTAGTAGAGATTCTCAGTATGTAATTACATACTGTTATCAATAACAGTGATCGATAAATAAATAGAAAAGCCAACACTTGTTGGGATGTTGTAGAAAGAGAGGGAAGCTCATGAGTGATAGAGCAAGCAAACTTATAAACCGAGTTTCATATCCAACTAAGATACCACACCGTCTTTTGGTGTCAGTTAGTAGTAAACAATTATAACATCAACATATCTACGACAATGGCAAACGTAGTTTATGCTGGCCATACACGCTACGGTCTACCGGAGAGGTAATCTGTGCAGGTATGCCTGCGCAGGACCGGAATGTGTGTGGGAATAGACCTGTGCAGGTTTTTGAACCTGCGCAGGCGACCGGTGCAAGATCTAAAATCGATTCTTTCGAGTGACACCGTACGGTGTATGTGCCATCGCAAAGAGAACTGAAGACCGCTCCGATACACCGGAACGTCCCCATACACGCTACCATTGTTCGGTTGACCGGCGCAGGCATACCTGCACAGATTACCTCTCCGGTAGATCGTAGCGTGTATGGCCTCCATTAGATCCAACGACAACGAAAACCTGACGACCTGCGAAAGACTGCTGGCAGATGCTGGATGCGACTAGCTGAAGACAGGACACTATGGGGCTCATTAGGCCTCACCTATTTCCAGCAGTGGGAAATTGTATTTGGTTTATTTTGCATCCGCTATTAGTCATTGACTATAGGCGAATATTCAACAAAAGCTCTTGGAGTGGACTAATATGGGTTGACTAGCAGCGCCTCGCGGTTTCATCCGCGGTAATTCCCTTTCCCGTGGGAATTCCGGGATAAAATATGTTATTCCATACTATAATCTATCTCTATGCCAAATTTCATTCATATACGTTCATTAGTTTTTCGTGAAAGAGTAACAAACATCCATCCATCCATAGTTACGAAGTTACGCGTTTATAATATTTTCAAAAGTAAGTGAATCTTTATTCACAACGAAAATTACAATCAAGGAATAATTACAACTAGTATAATATACAATTGAATCCATTGAGCTATCTGCAGACGGTCGCAAACAATCTAAAGGTAGCTCAATTGATCCATGTCAATACCAGTCGTCGCGTCCCCAAGACACTGGCTGCATTCCCACGCTGTATGACAATGCTGATGCGCTGAGCCAGATCCTCACCAGCTCTCGGGTCACGCGTCGCATCGACCAGACGCTCAGACAATTTTTTAATATAAGTTAGCACAGGATTACCTTCTCAATGTTGAGCAGGCCTGCGCCCTGGGCCCAGGGCTCCACGTGCGGCAGGCAGGTGGCGGAGTTCTCGAGCGCGCGCTTCACGGAGTACGGCGAGTAGGGCAGCCGCCGCGCCTTCAGCCCCGACACCAACGCCGCTGGAACAACACACACTCACTAAAGCAGCGTACAGACTGCTGTAACTTAACATGCAATGTAACACGCAATGAAACAATTTACCGTCCACACTGTCGCAATGTATCATGCAATGTAACAGAAATAGCATAGTGTGGACGCCTTGCGCGCACGAACCGCGCACACTACGCGCACGAACAGAGCATTACAACTCGTGCGCGCCGCGATCCGCCGTTTGTCGGTTTTTTCGCCGAACACAAAGGGGCGCGCAGTGTGCGCGGAGCGCCAGTGTGGACGGGTTTGTGTCTGTAGTCGGTACTGCGGAACGCGCGCGAACCATGGAAGAAAACACAGCTACGGCAGACTGAGCTATGTTCGCCGCGCGCATGCCGGAAAAGATGCGAACACGTACGTGCACTGTTCGTGCGCGCGCTGCGTCCACACTTATGAAATGCTCCTTTCATGTTACATTGCATGTTACGTTACAGCAGTCTGTACGCGGCTTAAGCGTTCATGTTCTTCACTGTTCGGTAACGACGACCGATGATGTGGCGCGGTGGCCGAAGGTCCGCCTGCGACGCAGGAGGTTGCGGGTTCAATTCCCGCCTCTAAACAAATTTCTGAGCGATCTGCAGATTTTTTTTCGGATGGTTGGGTGTTTTCTATGTATAATAAAAAATATCTATGTATATAATGTATTATATACTAGCGACCCGCCCCGGCTGGGCACGGTTTTATTATAATTATAAACCTTCCCCTTGAATCACTCTATCTATTTAAAAAAAACCGCATCAAAATCCGTTGCGTGGTTTTAAAGATTTAAGCATACAAAGGGACATAGAGATATAGGGGCAGAGAAAGCGACTTGTATATAGAATGGTCAGATTTAGCGTATATCTTGTTGAGTTAAACTTTATAGTGCCTATTTTTGGAATAGAGAACGATCCCAAGGTGATGATTTGCTTGTAGGCAGTCGAAGGCGGCCGGAATTCTCCCGAAAACTGCCCAATCTACAACGTGACACTCCGAAAGATCGTCGTAGCCTTGTTCAGTTAAGCCCACGCCTTCTCACATCAATCATCCACTGTAACGCTTTGGAAATATATATATAGAGGGAAGTCCTATAGTTGTGAGGTAGGTTTGAGGTAAACAAATGAAAGTTTAGTTAGGGTTACAAAATAATCATAGTTTTATTAGATTTTACAAGTACACAATTTAGATTATGTTAGGCGCATTATGGTAAAGTAAATTATGTTAAAATAACAGGGTGTGGTAGCCTACATTCAACTTCTTAGCAACCAAATATTAAGGGAATCTACAATTAATTAATTTAATGCACGGATGATGTTCAGCGAGTGGAGAAGTAACGGAGTGTTCCGGATGGTTCAAAAGTAAGGTTAGTTTTGTCACAGCACAGTAATAAAAGAGACACGGCGACCAGGGTCCAGCCGTGTTACCAGTTAGCTTCGCTGTCGGTCCGAAGGTCAGGCACAAAGGAAGTGGCCTAAACTGCCCCGCACCGAACAGCCTCCGAGCGGTCTCTCTCTCCGACCTCTCTCCAGGGACAGCACAAGACAAATAATTCACCCCCTCAGCTAGATCCTGCAGCCAGATAGCTTGAGGATCGAGATCCGAATGCTCCAATCCGTAGGAGGAAGAACGATACGGCCTCTTGCGTATTATAAGCGGGCAGGCGCTGATGCAACCACGGTACTTTGGGTGCCACGAGGACACGATATCCGACAGCAGGATCCTGGAGTTTTTCAGAAACAACGGATTGTTAGGTAGACCGCTGACGAAGCCACGCACAGGCTGATGGCCAGAATACGTACCAGCTGAAGAGGTATCACGAGGATTCAAGGATTATGTAGGAATCTGACCAACGAGGATAGTTGTCGAAGACAAAAGAACAATGCCTCCTAACGAAAATGCCAACCGCGACCCGTCAAAGTCGAATAGACAGACGTCAGTTTGGAGCTGTCAGTGTCAACTCCAAGTTGTGACGCTAATACTCAGACCCATTGCTCTAAAGGTGGTTACAAGGAATACACTAGGGAACATTTTGTCCCGCAACATGACGCGCAACACTAAATTTACGTGGCGCTGCAATGTTGCATATTGTCTCTCAACATGCCCCGCAACATTGTACGTGACGGGGCATGTTGCTTGCTCCCGCCTCGAGAGCGAGCGCACGTTCAATGTTCCGCGACATTCACTTCGGCATGTTCTACGTAGTTTTTGAGCAACATGTTCCGCAACATGTTGCTCCATATGCCCCCAAATGTATCCCTGGCTTTATACTTAATAATACAATAGGATAGTAAGATTTACCTACTGCGCCGGCGACGTGCGGAGCCGCCATCGACGTGCCGTTCATCAGTTGACTATTTCGTAGAGTAAACCTGAAAAAAGAAGAATACATAACTGTTTCATTAATACTAATTATTATGTACTTACATATTGTATAATAATATTGTAGTATGAAAATAAATAATGGATTATGATTGTGTGTACGGCGGCGCCGTCCGCGCACGGCCCGCGCTCGCTCCAGCTGAAGGAGTATCTAGTAGTAGTGAGAGTAGGAGAGGCGAGTGAGCTGTGTGTACCTAGCGACGGAGGCGACGGCGCCGCCGGGCGCGCACACGGAGACGTCCGCGCACGGCCCGCGCTCGCTCCAGCTGAAGGAGTATCTAGTAGTAGTGAGAGTAGGAGAGGCGAGTGAGCTGTGTGTACCTAGCGACGGAGGCGACGGCGCCGCCGGGCGCGCACACGGAGACGCCGGCGGCGCCGTCCGCGCACGGCCCGCGCTCGCTCCAGCTGAAGGAGTATCTAGTAGTAGTGAGAGTAGGAGAGACGAGTGAGCTGTGTGTACCTAGCGACGGAGGCGACGGCGCCGCCGGGCGCGCACACGGAGACGCCGGCGGCGCCGTCCGCGCACGGCCCGCGCTCGCTCCAGCTGAAGGAGTATCTAGTAGTAGTGAGAGTAGGAGAGGCGAGTGAGCTGTGTGTACCTAGCGACGGAGGCGACGGCGCCGCCGGGCGCGCACACGGAGACGTCCGCGCACGGCCCGCGCTCGCTCCAGCTGAAGGAGTATCTAGTAGTAGTGAGAGTAGGAGAGGCGAGTGAGCTGTGTGTACCTAGCGACGGAGGCGACGGCGCCGCCGGGCGCGCACACGGAGACGTCCGCGCACGGCCCGCGCTCGCTCCAGCTGAAGGAGTATCTAGTAGTAGTGAGAGTAGGAGAGGCGAGTGAGCTGTGTGTACCTAGCGACGGAGGCGACGGCGCCGCCGGGCGCGCACACGGAGACGTCCGCGCACGGCCCGCGCTCGCTCCAGCTGAAGGAGTATCTAGTAGTAGTGAGAGTAGGAGAGGCGAGTGAGCTGTGTGTACCTAGCGACGGAGGCGACGGCGCCGCCGGGCGCGCACACGGAGACGTCCGCGCACGGCCCGCGCTCGCTCCAGCTGAAGGAGTATCTAGTAGTAGTGAGAGTAGGAGAGGCGAGTGAGCTGTGTGTACCTAGCGACGGAGGCGACGGCGCCGCCGGGCGCGCACACGGAGACGCCGGCGGCGCCGTCCGCGCACGGCCCGCGCTCGCTCCAGCTGAAGGAGTATCTAGTAGTAGTGAGAGTAGGAGAGGCGAGTGAGCTGTGTGTACCTAGCGACGGAGGCGACGGCGCCGCCGGGCGCGCACACGGAGACGTCCGCGCACGGCCCGCGCTCGCTCCAGCTGAAGGAGTATCTAGTAGTAGTGAGAGTAGGAGAGGCGAGTGAGCTGTGTGTACCTAGCGACGGAGGCGACGGCGCCGCCGGGCGCGCACACGGAGACGTCCGCGCACGGCCCGCGCTCGCTCCAGCTGAAGGAGTATCTAGTAGTAGTGAGAGTAGGAGAGGCGAGTGAGCTGTGTGTACCTAGCGACGGAGGCGACGGCGCCGCCGGGCGCGCACACGGAGACGTCCGCGCACGGCCCGCGCTCGCTCCAGCTGAAGGAGTATCTAGTAGTAGTGAGAGTAGGAGAGGCGAGTGAGCTGTGTGTACCTAGCGACGGAGGCGACGGCGCCGCCGGGCGCGCACACGGAGACGCCGGCGGCGCCGTCCGCGCACGGCCCGCGCTCGCTCCAGCTGAAGGAGTATCTAGTAGTAGTGAGAGTAGGAGAGGCGAGTGAGCTGTGTGTACCTAGCGACGGAGGCGACGGCGCCGCCGGGCGCGCACACGGAGACGTCCGCGCACGGCCCGCGCTCGCTCCAGCTGAAGGAGTATCTAGTAGTAGTGAGAGTAGGAGAGGCGAGTGAGCTGTGTGTACCTAGCGACGGAGGCGACGGCGCCGCCGGGCGCGCACACGGAGACGTCCGCGCACGGCCCGCGCTCGCTCCAGCTGAAGGAGTATCTAGTAGTAGTGAGAGTAGGAGAGGCGAGTGAGCTGTGTGTACCTAGCGACGGAGGCGACGGCGCCGCCGGGCGCGCACACGGAGACGTCCGCGCACGGCCCGCGCTCGCTCCAGCTGAAGGAGTATCTAGTAGTAGTGAGAGTAGGAGAGGCGAGTGAGCTGTGTGTACCTAGCGACGGAGGCGACGGCGCCGCCGGGCGCGCACACGGAGACGTCCGCGCACGGCCCGCGCTCGCTCCAGCTGAAGGAGTATCTAGTAGTAGTGAGAGTAGGAGAGGCGAGTGAGCTGTGTGTACCTAGCGACGGAGGCGACGGCGCCGCCGGGCGCGCACACGGAGACGTCCGCGCACGGCCCGCGCTCGCTCCAGCTGAAGGAGTATCTAGTAGTAGTGAGAGTAGGAGAGGCGAGTGAGCTGTGTGTACCTAGCGACGGAGGCGACGGCGCCGCCGGGCGCGCACACGGAGACGCCGGCGGCGCCGTCCGCGCACGGCCCGCGCTCGCTCCAGCTGAAGGAGTATCTAGTAGTAGTGAGAGTAGGAGAGGCGAGTGAGCTGTGTGTACCTAGCGACGGAGGCGACGGCGCCGCCGGGCGCGCACACGGAGACGTCCGCGCACGGCCCGCGCTCGCTGCAGCTGAAGGAGTATCTAGTAGTAGTGAGAGTAGGAGAGGCGAGTGAGCTGTGTGTACCTAGCGACGGAGGCGACGGCGCCGCCGGGCGCGCACACGGAGACGTCCGCGCACGGCCCGCGCTCGCTCCAGCTGAAGGAGTATCTAGTAGTAGTGAGAGTAGGAGAGGCGAGTGAGCTGTGTGTACCTAGCGACGGAGGCGACGGCGCCGCCGGGCGCGCACACGGAGACGTCCGCGCACGGCCCGCGCTCGCTCCAGCTGAAGGAGTATCTAGTAGTAGTGAGAGTAGGAGAGGCGAGTGAGCTGTGTGTACCTAGCGACGGAGGCGACGGCGCCGCCGGGCGCGCACACGGAGACGTCCGCGCACGGCCCGCGCTCGCTCCAGCTGAAGGAGTATCTAGTAGTAGTGAGAGTAGGAGAGGCGAGTGAGCTGTGTGTACCTAGCGACGGAGGCGACGGCGCCGCCGGGCGCGCACACGGAGACGTCCGCGCACGGCCCGCGCTCGCTCCAGCTGAAGGAGTATCTAGTAGTAGTGAGAGTAGGAGAGGCGAGTGAGCTGTGTGTACCTAGCGACGGAGGCGACGGCGCCGCCGGGCGCGCACACGGAGACGTCCGCGCACGGCCCGCGCTCGCTCCAGCTGAAGGAGTATCTAGTAGTAGTGAGAGTAGGAGAGGCGAGTGAGCTGTGTGTACCTAGCGACGGAGGCGACGGCGCCGCCGGGCGCGCACACGGAGACGTCCGCGCACGGCCCGCGCTCGCTCCAGCTGAAGGAGTATCTAGTAGTAGTGAGAGTAGGAGAGGCGAGTGAGCTGTGTGTACCTAGCGACGGAGGCGACGGCGCCGCCGGGCGCGCACACGGAGACGTCCGCGCACGGCCCGCGCTCGCTCCAGCTGAAGGAGTATCTAGTAGTAGTGAGAGTAGGAGAGGCGAGTGAGCTGTGTGTACCTAGCGACGGAGGCGACGGCGCCGCCGGGCGCGCACACGGAGACGTCCGCGCACGGCCCGCGCTCGCTCCAGCTGAAGGAGTATCTAGTAGTAGTGAGAGTAGGAGAGGCGAGTGAGCTGTGTGTACCTAGCGACGGAGGCGACGGCGCCGCCGGGCGCGCACACGGAGACGTCCGCGCACGGCCCGCGCTCGCTCCAGCTGAAGGAGTATCTAGTAGTAGTGAGAGTAGGAGAGGCGAGTGAGCTGTGTGTACCTAGCGACGGAGGCGACGGCGCCGCCGGGCGCGCACACGGAGACGTCCGCGCACGGCCCGCGCTCGCTCCAGCTGAAGGAGTATCTAGTAGTAGTGAGAGTAGGAGAGGCGAGTGAGCTTGTCACGGGTTCCCGCTCAGCCAGGCTAGCAAATTGAGAAAACGGGAAACCGTGATAAGTTACTCCTATTTCGCTAACAGGGAATTAACGCTAATAAATAAAAAGAGAAAAGTTTCATTTACAAACCTTATATTTGAAATAAACTTAATATGTAGATTATTAACTAACAAATTCTTCAATACCCTGTAATTTACGAATTACCCTCTATTTTACGAGTTTCCTTGTAACTTCAATCACCTTAACTAAATATCCAAAATTATTACTTATGTCACCGAGCTCTCAATGGCTTTCTCAGTTCTGTTCTTTTGATTAAAGTTTCTTACTCCTCAATAATAAAATCGTTAATAATAAATACTAGAATTCAACGGGGAAAACCACTGGACGAAAGATGCATTACAAAAGGTACTGAAAATAGGTAAAGTTAAATTTACTTAGATTAAAATGTCTGACGGTGGCGTTTAGGCTAGAGTTTTGCAGAGAATTGCTGTAGCTTAGTTTACTAGTCAGTTATCTAGAATGTAGTTGCCGTTATCGACAAAGATATAAATAACTTATATGTATATAAAATTGTAACTCTAACTAGTTGCCAACCTATTCGCCTAATCCTTCCGTATAATTCCCTACACCGTAACTTCCCTAACACGATATTGTGAAACTTCCGATTTATAGACTCAAAAGACACAAAAGAAATATGACCGACCAATACAAACACACCCTAGGATTCTGGAAAAAAGAAAGGGGGGAACCGACCCCCGAACAACTAGAAAGAACACACCTTGTTCTAGAAAGACGTGTCGCCGCGCCGTATTCAACGGTCGCCGAACACGTTCGCCCCTCGAGTCCTGGAACCGCTCCTGTCGCTCGGTGCTCCCGAACCCGGCGCTCGCTCTTCGACCGGGGTGGACTCCTCTCACGCAGCTAGCCCCGCTTGAGAGTTGGCCTCGCCGTCTATCGGCGCTCGAGTTCTTGGGATTTTTATCCCCTTTGGAATCCTGAAATTCCCCGAAAAGAAATCCCATTAGTTCATTATATCCTGGCGGTGTTCCCGAATTGGAACTTGCCGTGAAACCCCCCTTCCACCGAGAAAAACCCCTCTCTCAATCGCTTGGTACCTGAATTTTATATTCCCGTCGCTTATTTTGGATTTGGGGGTCCCGCGCTGGCAGCCAAACGTTCCAGGATCACCGATGCTCGTCACTCCTTGAATCCCTCGCCTTCCCGCTATTTTGCAAAAGATCGTGTCGATTCGCTGTCATTCGTACGGCAGAGATTTTTCGGGATAGGCGGCTCCAAAACGGCAGCGACGGCAGGGATCACGCAGCACTGATTCGACAAACTACTGACTCCACACAGGCAAGGTTACCCCTCGCAATAATTTTTCCAGAATGCCAAGATCTTCGGGCGTGGCCCTATTTATACTAAATTTCAAAAGAATGTTCTAGAAACAACGTCTCCTTTCGTTCCGCTACTCGACGCTAGGGCGACCTTAAACCCGAGGCAGGGTGTTCTATTTTTTCTCTGAGGTCACCATTTACTCGTCTGACCTCAAGTCAACTAACCATCGATAAAATCCTTTCCCGAGTTTAATTCCCGATCCCGAATTTAGTGATCATATTTTTTCTATAAAGAAATTATACGTTCTTTTTCTTTTTATAAATGCTAAAATAATAACGTATTTTGGCTCCCTCTCCAAATCAATACCAATAAAAAAACGTTTCTAATCCCTTTCGATCCTGTTGAAAATCCTAAGACTCAAAAATCACTTTGCAATTCTTCTTGACCCTGACCTGTCCTTCACGAATTTATTAGTGCACTTGCTGCATCATCCTGTACAAGTTAGCCGCTAGTGGTATCTCCAGTTACTAATAGATGGCACGGTAACCGGTCTGTGATACCTAAAATCCTCCTGCGACGAGACGAGTGCCTCCTTACTTCTTCTTTCGTAAGGATGCAGGATTCTTGCGTGTCTTCCCTTTCCAACAGACAGAATTAATTTTCTAACTGCGCTTTCGCTAAACAACTCAACGCCCGTCATTTTTATACACCACTCGACGACAGATGGCGCTGACCTTATTCTGAACTTGAAATTATGGTTCCAGCACGTTATTGATTTGTGTATCTATGCATCGGTAGATGGCCCTAAACGTCACCAAATAGATTACTTGTTACAATACCCTCCCTCCTATTCAAAGTTTCAACCCCAGGTTGAAACTACGCTGCCCTCAGCGGTATCGTTGTCAAGAATTGGAGCAAAACGAGAGAAGGAGAAAAAGAATATTAGGTACTATTCAACAACAAAAACAAAAAATACAAATCCACCAAAATCATCAAAAAAAAATAAACAGCTAAAAAAAAAAAACTAAACATTGCCCTATAACATACACCAAATCAACAAAAAAAAAAAAAAAAAAAACATTTTCAAAGTTAAAACCACATCTTATATTAAACCTTGCGAACAAATTAGGTAGAAAAAAATATATATATCATCTATACTAAACTTATTATGCTTAAAGGTTACTACCAAAATTAAATCCAATATAATTTATTTATTTAAATCTTTAAATCCTTGATATGCCATGAGCCTAATACTTTCCCCTGCATACTTTCCAATTCAACAACCAACGGTGATAAAATTTCTTTCACTCTAACTTTTTCGTACTTGGGACATAGTTTTGCGGCCTTAAACTTAGCTGCATCACTCAACGGATAAGTCTTCTTCCATACAACATCCCCCACCTTTACGCTCGCTTCTCTTCTTCTCAGGTTATAAAACTTTGCATTCGTTTTATGCGCCTTTAGCATGTGTTGTCGGACTTCTTCGAAAATACCACGTAACTGTCCCAAATTACCGGCATATTCTTCTCTCGGAATCCCTGGTTCGTAGTCCCCGTCTTCTGCCTTATAGAGTGAACCATCCACCACCGGTTCTCTACCGTGTACTAGGAAAAACGCTGAGAACTGTGTAGACTCATTTATAGCACTGTTAATCGCGAACTGGATTTTTGGTAAATTTAGGTCCCATGATCTGTGGTCTTCCTTTACATAGGCTGACACCGCCGTCATCACCGTTTTATTGTATCTTTCTACTAAATTCACCTGAGGTGCGTAACGCGGAGTATAATGAATTTTAGGAACCTTGTAGCTTTCTAGTAGTTTACGGAATTCCGATCCCGTAAATTGCACTCCATTGTCTGCAATTACGGTCTCTGGAACCCCGTGAGTCAAGAAAACGCCTTTTTCTATTTCCATTGCGACCCTTGCGCTGGTTGCCCTTCTGAGTGGGAACAGAATTGTATATTTCGAGAAACAACAAGTAACTACTAACAGAAATGTATGACCTGCCCTAGATCTCGGTAAAGGACCCACCAAGTCAATCGAGATCACCTGGAATGGGCGATGACAAACTTTAGGTCTCCCCATTAAACCTGGGATTGTGCGATTACTTGATTTATAAGCCGCACAGACATCACATTTCTCTACAAACTCCTTTATGTCCTTAAACATCTTTGGCCAATAATAAAACAAACTTACTCTTCTGTGTGTCTTAAAAGTCCCTAAATGTGCAGCTGTCGGATCCACATGGTTTGCCTTTAAAACCGCTTCTTTCTGGTCACATCTAACGACCTCTTTCCACTCGAATTCCTCACTAAGTGTGTACTTTGCCTTGGAAAATCTCATCAGTTTATCGCCTTTCATGGTGAAATTGGGGTAGTTATTTGGATGTAACCTTATCCCCTCCACGATGCCATCGTACCACGGGTCTAACACCTGCGTGTCTGAAATGTTCCCTAAAACCTCAACCTTTAACAACCTAGACAAAGCATCTGGGACCACATTATCTGACCCTTTCCTGTGTTCTATGTGGAAATCGAACTGTGATAACCTGCATCCCCAACGTACCAGTCTACCTGTTGGATTTTCCAAATTCATGAACCATTTCAGTGATGCATGGTCAGTTATGACTGTAAAATGTCTAGACCCTAAGTATGCCTGAAATTTCTCAATCGCAAAGATTACCGCCAAAGCTTCTCGTTCGGTAGCGCTGTAATTTCGTTCTGCCTTGGATAACGACCTGCTCACGTAGGCTATCGGGTGTTCTGCGTCGTCGAACTTCTGTGTCAACATTCCCCCTAAACCAAACGACGATGCATCACAATGAACAATAAATGGCTTATCGAAATCTGGACACGCTAATACCGGAGCTGTGACCAAACTTTCCTTCAATTTTGTGAACGCGCTGTTTGCTTCATCTGTCCAAGTGAATTTCGGGGCCTTTTTCGAAGTTGACGTTAGTGCATTTAATGGTGCTGCTATTGATGCAAAGTCCCTAATAAAACGTCTATACCACGATGCCGTTCCTAAAAATATTTTCACCTGTTTTGCCGAATCCGGTACTGGAAAATCTAAGATCGCCTTGACTTTGTCTGGATCTGTCCTAAGACCAAATTCGTCCACCACATACCCTAAGTACTTTAATGATTTCCTGAAGAATTGACATTTTTTGAAATTGACCGTAAGATTGGCATACCTGAGCTTATCTACTACCCTATTTAACAGGGTAAGATGTGACTCTAAGCTTGAACTCACTACGACGATGTCGTCTATATAAACAAAAACCATCCCATCAATGATATCATCAGCAAAACCAGTATTAAACAGTAAATCCATCAACCTTTGTTGCCTGGCAGAAGCCCCACTCAATCCAAACGGCATAACCTCGAAGCGAAATAAGCCCCGCCCTGGTACTGAAAAGCTCGTTTTCTCCTTAGACGCCTCATCCAACGGAATCTGCCAAAACGACGATGCTAAGTCTATGGACGATAAAAATCTTGCTTCTTTCAAACTGTCTAAGATTTGAGGAATATACGGCACTGCGTAAGCATCTCCTTTCGACACCGCGTTCAATTTTCTGGAATCTAGACAAAACCGCCATTCTCCTTCTGCTTTCGGAACTAATAGGACTGGGTTGTTCCATGGGCTTTCGCTGGGTGCGACCACGCCTAGTTGTAACATCTTGTCTAATTCTTTTTGCAGAGCCTCTCTCTTCTCCGGTGATAACTGGTATTGTTTTGTTCTGACAGGGTTAGCATCCCCTGTGTCAATAGTGTGTTTTATCAACGTAGTCCTACCTAAACCCGCTATTTCCGAGGAAATTTCCTCAAATCTTTTTATCACAGCGTCTGCCAACACCTTCTGCGATGACGATAGTGTTTGGTAAGACTGAATTGTGTGTACTGGTTTTTCCGACAAACTATTTACAAAACACCTTGGTTTAATTGCCGAAGTCACGCTCCAATCAAAAATTTCTGGAGCTATACCAAAACTTCTCCAAAAATCTACCCCAAAAATGACTTCATTTGTAGCACCTGGTACTATATAAAAAGACAACACCCTTGTCTTATCCTGAAAGGTTATAGGTAAACTCATGATCCCTGTTATCTTCATGCTACCTCCATTTGCCGCTTCGACCACCTTGTCGAGTGGCTGATAAGTGTAACCTAACTCAATGAGTTTCCTATGTGAATTATTCCCTAGTAGCGAAACTGAAGCTCCTGAATCTAATAAACCGCAAAATTCTAAATCTAACAATCTTACTTTTAAAAATGGGCGTGAGTCATCCGACCCTGGCGAAAAAAGGACCGAGACCACACCCTTTTGGTTCTTACAAGAATTCCAATAATTCCTGATAGATTCCAGCCAGGCTGCCCACTCCGACTTTGACGTAAAACAACCTCGGTCCCTCATTCGTTTTTTGGCTGTGACTTTGACTCCTGTTTTGACGGAGGTGATACCAACTCTTTATGATCCTTCGGGCAGGACCTGGATGTGTAACCAATTTCACCACAGACAAAACACTCTACCCGTTTATTGCTACGGCTCCTACAGTTCCTCGAAAAATGACCCTCCTTGCCGCAACTGAAGCAACGCATAATCCTCTGCTGTATCGGAACCTGGGACTGATTTGGTACTTGTGCCTTACAATCTCTAACGAAATGCCCTTTGTTACCGCACCTGTAACACGTTTGGACTGCTGTGGAAGGAGGCGTAGCCACTGCCTGTACAGCCACTGCCGTCTCCGATGTAGACTGTGGAGAAGGTGGTTTCGACACTGCTGCTGCTGCTTGGTTTTTTGGCTTAGCTGGCTTGTAAGCTAAATTGGGGTGAAGCGTTCTTTGGTTTATTTTTGCTGGTTCCTCAAAGTACTGTGATCTCTGGTGAGCCGCCTCTAATTTCCTACAGAAATCCTTTAATGCCGAGACTGACTTAACATCCACTAAAGCCAAATGTTCCGCGAAAACCGGACGAATGTTGTGCATCAATATCTCCAGCTGTTCCTGTTCTGTTGGGATCACCTTCAACCTAGCAAACATGTTTCTCATGACTGAAAAATAAATATGTGTCGGCTCATCTATACCTTGCGTCCTCGCCCTGATCTCCCCTATCAGTCTGTAATTGTAGTCTATAGGGCTGAACTCCTCCAAAAGCAGCTTTTTCAGTTCATCCCAAGTTTCTACCGAGTCCCTAATCCCTCTAAACCATAAAAGACCCTGATCTACAAATAATTCAGCCGCCGCATTAAAGAGTTTATCCTCCTTGACGTTGTTTGCTTCTGCCAGCTCCTGTAATCTTTCTATAAAGGCTTGTACATCCGATAACCCATCAAATTTAATTCCCCACCTCGAAATTGGGATTTTTGGACCTCCGCATTCAATCACCGTGATATTTCCCGCATCTCTATTTTCTAAAGAGGAAGCTGGACTACCTTTTTCCCCTGACAGCAACCTATTTTCGACCAGTGGGATGTTTACAACGGACTCATCTTTCCCCAATAACTTCTCTAGATAAGAACAGACAACCTGTAAATCAGCTTCCCTTAAAGCCTTCACATCCTCTTCTTCCCCTTCAATCGGTCTCGACAATCGAAAGAAAAGATGGATTGCCAACGCTTTGGCCCGAGCCATGTGACGTTTTTCTCTTGTTGCCTCGAACTCAGTCCATTTCTTTTGCAGCTCCGCTACCTTTCCCTGAACAAACTCTATCTCGTTCACTGAAAATAAAGGAACTTCCAAAATTTCTTCTGACGGCACCTCTAAGATAAGTCTTTTCAACTGAGTCCTCAGTTTCTCTACCGTGGACTCCGGTGTCTCTGACCTAATGAAAACCTCGTATTGCAGTTCATCTTTGGACAGCGAATGTATTGGCAACGAGTACGATTTTGATTCCATAATGAATTTATAGTGTTAAAAAATTACTAAAATAATTTAATATTAATTTCTATGCGTAAGCGGCCACGCTCCAGACCTGGTAAACCAAACTATTAAAAAAAATTTTTTTGAACTTCCACCTATGAGGTGGAGCACGCTTTCCCAAACAAAAGAGAAATAATGTGCCTAGGCACCACCGGTTACAACAAACTAATAATACAAAGGTTCAGTTGTACCTAACGATAACGAAGTATATACCCTTAAATACTATGTCACAACATACAAAAAAAAAAAAAAATACACGAGAAATGTTCAACATCAAAGAAGTACAATACCAGGCAAATAAAAATAAACTTAAAAACTAGCTAGAGTGTGTTTGTATTGGAGTCAAAATCGGAAGAGTCAGAAAAAAAAATTTACAAATCCAAAACAACAAAAAAAAATTAAGCGTTAGTTCCTCTGCAAAAAAAAAACTGAACAAAATACCTAAAATTTACCGTTGGGCGCCATTGTCACGGGTTCCCGCTCAGCCAGGCTAGCAAATTGAGAAAACGGGAAACCGTGATAAGTTACTCCTATTTCGCTAACAGGGAATTAACGCTAATAAATAAAAAGAGAAAAGTTTCATTTACAAACCTTATATTTGAAATAAACTTAATATGTAGATTATTAACTAACAAATTCTTCAATACCCTGTAATTTACGAATTACCCTCTATTTTACGAGTTTCCTTGTAACTTCAATCACCTTAACTAAATATCCAAAATTATTACTTATGTCACCGAGCTCTCAATGGCTTTCTCAGTTCTGTTCTTTTGATTAAAGTTTCTTACTCCTCAATAATAAAATCGTTAATAATAAATACTAGAATTCAACGGGGAAAACCACTGGACGAAAGATGCATTACAAAAGGTACTGAAAATAGGTAAAGTTAAATTTACTTAGATTAAAATGTCTGACGGTGGCGTTTAGGCTAGAGTTTTGCAGAGAATTGCTGTAGCTTAGTTTACTAGTCAGTTATCTAGAATGTAGTTGCCGTTATCGACAAAGATATAAATAACTTATATGTATATAAAATTGTAACTCTAACTAGTTGCCAACCTATTCGCCTAATCCTTCCGTATAATTCCCTACACCGTAACTTCCCTAACACGATATTGTGAAACTTCCGATTTATAGACTCAAAAGACACAAAAGAAATATGACCGACCAATACAAACACACCCTAGGATTCTGGAAAAAAGAAAGGGGGGAACCGACCCCCGAACAACTAGAAAGAACACACCTTGTTCTAGAAAGACGTGTCGCCGCGCCGTATTCAACGGTCGCCGAACACGTTCGCCCCTCGAGTCCTGGAACCGCTCCTGTCGCTCGGTGCTCCCGAACCCGGCGCTCGCTCTTCGACCGGGGTGGACTCCTCTCACGCAGCTAGCCCCGCTTGAGAGTTGGCCTCGCCGTCTATCGGCGCTCGAGTTCTTGGGATTTTTATCCCCTTTGGAATCCTGAAATTCCCCGAAAAGAAATCCCATTAGTTCATTATATCCTGGCGGTGTTCCCGAATTGGAACTTGCCGTGAAACCCCCCTTCCACCGAGAAAAACCCCTCTCTCAATCGCTTGGTACCTGAATTTTATATTCCCGTCGCTTATTTTGGATTTGGGGGTCCCGCGCTGGCAGCCAAACGTTCCAGGATCACCGATGCTCGTCACTCCTTGAATCCCTCGCCTTCCCGCTATTTTGCAAAAGATCGTGTCGATTCGCTGTCATTCGTACGGCAGAGATTTTTCGGGATAGGCGGCTCCAAAACGGCAGCGACGGCAGGGATCACGCAGCACTGATTCGACAAACTACTGACTCCACACAGGCAAGGTTACCCCTCGCAATAATTTTTCCAGAATGCCAAGATCTTCGGGCGTGGCCCTATTTATACTAAATTTCAAAAGAATGTTCTAGAAACAACGTCTCCTTTCGTTCCGCTACTCGACGCTAGGGCGACCTTAAACCCGAGGCAGGGTGTTCTATTTTTTCTCTGAGGTCACCATTTACTCGTCTGACCTCAAGTCAACTAACCATCGATAAAATCCTTTCCCGAGTTTAATTCCCGATCCCGAATTTAGTGATCATATTTTTTCTATAAAGAAATTATACGTTCTTTTTCTTTTTATAAATGCTAAAATAATAACGTATTTTGGCTCCCTCTCCAAATCAATACCAATAAAAAAACGTTTCTAATCCCTTTCGATCCTGTTGAAAATCCTAAGACTCAAAAATCACTTTGCAATTCTTCTTGACCCTGACCTGTCCTTCACGAATTTATTAGTGCACTTGCTGCATCATCCTGTACAAGTTAGCCGCTAGTGGTACCTCCAGTTACTAATAGATGGCACGGTAACCGGTCTGTGATACCTAAAATCCTCCTGCGACGAGACGAGTGCCTCCTTACTTCTTCTTTCGTAAGGATGCAGGATTCTTGCGTGTCTTCCCTTTCCAACAGACAGAATTAATTTTCTAACTGCGCTTTCGCTAAACAACTCAACGCCCGTCATTTTTATACACCACTCGACGACAGATGGCGCTGACCTTATTCTGAACTTGAAATTATGGTTCCAGCACGTTATTGATTTGTGTATCTATGCATCGGTAGATGGCCCTAAACGTCACCAAATAGATTACTTGTTACAAGCTGTGTGTACCTAGCGACGGAGGCGACGGCGCCGCCGGGCGCGCACACGGAGACGTCCGCGCACGGCCCGCGCTCGCTCCAGCTGAAGGAGTATCTAGTAGTAGTGAGAGTAGGAGAGGCGAGTGAGCTGTGTGTACCTAGCGACGGAGGCGACGGCGCCGCCGGGCGCGCACACGGAGACGTCCGCGCACGGCCCGCGCTCGCTCCAGCTGAAGGAGTATCTAGTAGTAGTGAGAGTAGGAGAGGCGAGTGAGCTGTGTGTACCTAGCGACGGAGGCGACGGCGCCGCCGGGCGCGCACACGGAGACGTCCGCGCACGGCCCGCGCTCGCTCCAGCTGAAGGAGTATCTAGTAGTAGTGAGAGTAGGAGAGGCGAGTGAGCTGTGTGTACCTAGCGACGGAGGCGACGGCGCCGCCGGGCGCGCACACGGAGACGTCCGCGCACGGCCCGCGCTCGCTCCAGCTGAAGGAGTATCTAGTAGTAGTGAGAGTAGGAGAGGCGAGTGAGCTGTGTGTACCTAGCGACGGAGGCGACGGCGCCGCCGGGCGCGCACACGGAGACGTCCGCGCACGGCCCGCGCTCGCTCCAGCTGAAGGAGTATCTAGTAGTAGTGAGAGTAGGAGAGGCGAGTGAGCTGTGTGTACCTAGCGACGGAGGCGACGGCGCCGCCGGGCGCGCACACGGAGACGTCCGCGCACGGCCCGCGCTCGCTCCAGCTGAAGGAGTATCTAGTAGTAGTGAGAGTAGGAGAGGCGAGTGAGCTGTGTGTACCTAGCGACGGAGGCGACGGCGCCGCCGGGCGCGCACACGGAGACGCCGGCGGCGCCGTCCGCGCACGGCCCGCGCTCGCTCCAGCTGAAGGAGTATCTAGTAGTAGTGAGAGTAGGAGAGGCGAGTGAGCTGTGTGTACCTAGCGACGGAGGCGACGGCGCCGCCGGGCGCGCACACGGAGACGTCCGCGCACGGCCCGCGCTCGCTCCAGCTGAAGGAGTATCTAGTAGTAGTGAGAGTAGGAGAGGCGAGTGAGCTGTGTGTACCTAGCGACGGAGGCGACGGCGCCGCCGGGCGCGCACACGGAGACGCCGGCGGCGCCGTCCGCGCACGGCCCGCGCGAGCTCCAGCTGAAGGAGTATCTAGTAGTAGTGAGAGTAGGAGAGGCGAGTGAGCTGTGTGTACCTAGCGACGGAGGCGACGGCGCCGCCGGGCGCGCACACGGAGACGTCCGCGCACGGCCCGCGCTCGCTCCAGCTGAAGGAGTATCTAGTAGTAGTGAGAGTAGGAGAGGCGAGTGAGCTGTGTGTACCTAGCGACGGAGGCGACGGCGCCGCCGGGCGCGCACACGGAGACGTCCGCGCACGGCCCGCGCTCGCTCCAGCTGAAGGAGTATCTAGTAGTAGTGAGAGTAGGAGAGGCGAGTGAGCTGTGTGTACCTAGCGACGGAGGCGACGGCGCCGCCGGGCGCGCACACGGAGACGCCGGCGGCGCCGTCCGCGCACGGCCCGCGCTCGCTCCAGCTGAAGGAGTATCTAGTAGTAGTGAGAGTAGGAGAGGCGAGTGAGCTGTGTGTACCTAGCGACGGAGGCGACGGCGCCGCCGGGCGCGCACACGGAGACGTCCGCGCACGGCCCGCGCTCGCTCCAGCTGAAGGAGTATCTAGTAGTAGTGAGAGTAGGAGAGGCGAGTGAGCTGTGTGTACCTAGCGACGGAGGCGACGGCGCCGCCGGGCGCGCACACGGAGACGTCCGCGCACGGCCCGCGCTCGCTCCAGCTGAAGGAGTATCTAGTAGTAGTGAGAGTAGGAGAGGCGAGTGAGCTGTGTGTACCTAGCGACGGAGGCGACGGCGCCGCCGGGCGCGCACACGGAGACGTCCGCGCACGGCCCGCGCTCGCTCCAGCTGAAGGAGTATCTAGTAGTAGTGAGAGTAGGAGAGGCGAGTGAGCTGTGTGTACCTAGCGACGGAGGCGACGGCGCCGCCGGGCGCGCACACGGAGACGTCCGCGCACGGCCCGCGCTCGCTCCAGCTGAAGGAGTATCTAGTAGTAGTGAGAGTAGGAGAGGCGAGTGAGCTGTGTGTACCTAGCGACGGAGGCGACGGCGCCGCCGGGCGCGCACACGGAGACGTCCGCGCACGGCCCGCGCTCGCTCCAGCTGAAGGAGTATCTAGTAGTAGTGAGAGTAGGAGAGGCGAGTGAGCTGTGTGTACCTAGCGACGGAGGCGACGGCGCCGCCGGGCGCGCACACGGAGACGCCGGCGGCGCCGTCCGCGCACGGCCCGCGCGAGCTCCAACTGAAGGCGCCGCCGCACAGCTTCTCACGCATCGAGTAGGCCGCCGTCATCATGTCGGGGGACACGTAGGCTCCCACGCCTGAGGAAGGGGATAGAGCTTTTTACAGACTACAATCGTCAAGGCGCAAGCGGGGACGCAACAGCGAAGTACGAAAAACGTTTGTGCGTTCTAGTTAGGAGAACACTATGCGGGTTGGTTCGCCCGCCAGGCTGGCAGGGTGTGGTGCTCGCTTCACTAGCACTGAGTAAAGGCGCAGTGGCTCACCTATGAGCACGGAGTGCGCGATGTCCGGCGGCGCGCCGACGGTGCAGAGCGCGGGCCCGTGGTTCCCGGCCGACACCACCCACGCCACGCCGTACTTGTTCACCACTGAGCTGATTATACTACCTACGCGCCTGGAACAACACAAACATTATTTTATTTTTATTTTATTTTAGACTAGCTGGTGCCCGCGACTTCGTCTGCGCATGATTAGTATTTCGAGTACCTACTTGCGATTTTACTTGCGTAATTCCCTTTCCCGTGGGATTTTCGGGATAAAATAAGTGTAAGCCTATGTGTTATTACAGCTTATAATCTATATCTGTGCCAAATTTCATCCAGATCCGTTCAGCGGTTTTTGCGTGAAAGAGTAACAAACATCCATCCATCTATCAATCTATCCATCCATCTATCCATTCATACTTACAAACTTTCGCGTTTATCAGTTCAATTCAGTTTGGTTACCCTGGGCTCTACGGATTTTCGTATAGCCCAGGGGAACCAAACCGAATTATAAATAATAGAGTGCCATCCAAAAAAAATTTTCAAAATATCTTCAATGTACAGAATTGGACCTGTTACAGTTTTATTAGAAGTATAGATGGAAAACAAACAGCTTAAAAATACTATGTGAATACAGCAATGGTGGATAGAACTAAAGCTTTACAGTTTTCGCTTGTGGTATTTAAATATGCCTAAACTAAAAGATTAAACAGACATATTATCAATCCCCCTTCAATTTCTAGACAAATGCAAATGAGGCTGTGATGATGATAGTTCGAACAGTTATAGAATAAAATAGACAAATCCTTTCTTATATTATAAGTGCAAAAGTTTGTAGGTACCTATGGATGTATGGAAGGGTGTTTGTTCCTCTTTTACGCAAAAACTTCAGAACACATCGGACTGAAATTTTGAATATATGTAAAAGTTCTTCCCATGCTAAGCCGCGGGCATATACTAGTGTCACTATCGAAACGTTTCAAGTCTATTTCATCATCATCATCATCAACAACACGAGCGCAGCATAATACATGACCCGTTGCAGTAACGTAACTTTAAGGATATCGGTTATGCCACTCTCAACTTGGCGTGATGGAATGTCATACCAAGAAATCACTTGAGTTGAGATACAATTAGCAAAAAACGCTTGCTTACCTTCAGGGTTCAAAGCGATAATTGCTTATCATTTATTTTGATAATTATCAAGATAAATATATGTTGATAATTATCGTGATAATTATCAAGAAGGATATTTATCTAGATAATTTCAAACCCTGCTTACCCTGAATTACACCAATGTGCATGCTCTCCATAACTCATGTTAATAACATCTATCTTCATCTTCTTGGAGAGCTCCATGACTTTTATGCAGGCCCGGACGAGCGCGGTGCCAGTCTCCATGGAGCCAAGCCGGCTGTCTCCGATGGTTAGCGACACGATCTTGGCTCCGGGGGCTACACCGTTCCGTTCCGGCTCGTTGGGGAAGTAGCCGGATGCTATGGCCGCTACGTGGGTACCATGAGTTGCTGGAAATTGAGTTCTTATCTGACCATGTACTAATATAAAACATCAAGAAATAATACATAAGTTACCTAATTTTATTTTATTTTTATTCCAGAAGTGTTATTTGTTTACTATTAAGTTTTTTTTGTTACTTAGTCAACTGACATAAACATTTTGTTAAAAGGTTGTAAAATATGAATAAAAAAAAAACAATTATAATTACTATACTCTGATTCAGAATTATAGATATTTTATGTAAACAATGACATTTATGAATTAAAACTTAAGAAAAGCTTAAAATAATAACAGACAATAGCAGGGTAACTGCAAGCTAACAACTAAAAAGCAAAACTTAAACTTCTACAACACATAATTGCTCAAGCACAGCGAAAAAGATGCAAGTTTGAGTTCGACAACGAATGAGAGACCAATGGAGTGATGAATGAAAACTATAAAAAACACGAATAGTTTGAAGCTCCTACAGCTTGCTATGATGATACCAGTGTCGTTAAATATGTACCACCAATATTCCTGTTGTTTTGTAACCCATTTGTTTACAAAAATTATCTATGTTGTTGAATCGCGGTATAGTTCTAATTTTTTTTGATTCTTTGATAATGATAATGAAACAACATTCTTAAATAATATATCCCTGATGAAGCCTGGCCGTATTGTTCTAATATAGTTCTCAGATCTAAGCATACATAGGGATAGACAGAAAGAGGGAAGCAACTTTGTTTTATACTATGTGTAGTGAATAGTGATGACATTTTTTTCATTTTTTTATCTTTATTAACAACGAAATTTACAAGCAAAGGAATAGAAAAATTACAACTAGTATTTACAATTGAAACCATTGAGCTAACTGCAGACGGTTGCAAACAGTCTAAAGGTAGATCAATTGATCCATGTCAATACCAGTCGGAAGCGTCCCCAAGACACTGGCTGCATTACCACGCTGTATGGCAATGCTGATGCGCTGAGCCAGATATTCACCAGCTCTCGGGTCACGCGTCGCATCGACCAGACGCTCAGATATTTTTTTAAAAACCTGGAGAGCCTCGGTTTTTTTATCATTTTTCAAAGTCCCATATGAGTGTGGAACATTTTATATATACTCACAGCACATCCCAACAACTTCCAAAGTGTTTCCTTCATCATGCACATTGATGCTGATGGTCATCTCATCAAACTCTGTGAGGTGTGAGTGCTCATGGGTTACACTGTACTCCCCAAGCAGCACACCTTTTTCTAGTTCACCCTCTTCTGTCGTGTCAATGCATGCTCTGGAAATTTAGAAATGTAAGAAAACGCACACAAATTAACTGTACCTTTTTTTCTATATTTTTGTATGATTTACAGATTAATTCCAAAGGATTTAATTGATTCCTTCTGAAGTTTCATTTAACAAACAATATTTTACACAATCACTTAGCTAGTTGTTGAATAGTGACATCAGGGTAGAAGCAGCAGAATAGTATGATTTTTTTGGTGTGGGCTTCAAGTTTCTGGAACATTTTAGAGATTTAAGATCCTCACCTCCAGACCTCTCCGTCATGAAACAGCACACAGTCGAAGGTGGGTCCCAAGTCGTTGTATTTCTTCTCTGCATTCTGCAAGGCTTCCACTCGTGCTTCTAGCTCCTCCTTCTTGAGTTTATCTTCAGCGCTCAGGGTGGATGACTTTGATACTGAAGCAATATAAAAGGCACTGAAATGAAGCTCTTTCAAGCTTCTGCCTCCATCATCTTATGGTTCTCTTAAGATGGTGCTAATCACAGGAATGGCAATTAAATATGCCACTTGAGAACATATTTCACTACTGCTAAAGATATAAAAAGAAGCATAATTGCTTTGCAAGCAGATGCTAGTACTAATATAAAGTAAAAGAAGAAGTGAAGTTTTTGCAGCTGACTTTTATATGCTAGTTTTTTAATGTCTTCTTATATTTTAGTGTTAGACACTCACAGTAACGCGTCTAGGTGAATTTTCGTCTGTTTACAGCGAAAATTTGTTATTTTTGCAGTAGTTGAGAAAAAGGCTGCTCGCACTAATTTGTACTACCAAACATATCAGGAAGCTGAAGACAGGGCATTTTGGAGCTTATTAGGGAAGGCCTATTTTCAGATGTGGACTAGTATATTTCATGTTGATGATGAAATGAAAAATAGTGATTTCTGATGAGTTAACTTTTTCAATTATTTGAAGTTTTCAGAACTCATCCTCTTTAGAGCTGTATCAATTCAGTGCTTTCCATAAATGCCGTTGTAAGTGTGATATTAATGTGTACAAATATACTATTTTCATTTGCAAAATAGAAATTAGAACCGACGACAGTGTGCGAGCCCCTTTTACTTATAAAAATTATTTAAAAAAGGCTTTTGGTTGACAACCCCTGCTAAAGAGGAACATACATAATTATTATGTTATATTAGCATGGGCCTTACGAAGAAATAGATGACACAGGATACTTACCAACATCATTCTCAAAATCCTGGAGTTCTTTGTTAGCTTTAGCAAATGCAGGTTTATGCTTCACATCCCAAAGATGTTCTTTCCTATGGTCTGTCATGCGATCCTTTACTTTTGAGGGATACATGCTGTTGGGGTATAAAAGTCCAACCCGCCATACACCAGTTGGGTTCTTCCATGTCTCTGGAATCTTCAAAGATAGTAATAGAAGATATATTGATATTAGAAAATATAAAACGAAAAAGAACTCAAATCCATGGCTAAACGTGTCTACCCAAACAAGGGGTTTACAACCTGATGAAAAAGACAAAAATAATAGCAACACGGTAGTATTTACTTACCTTTAGCTTGCGGCCCGTCAAGCCGGCAATGCCGCCGTCGGTAACCTTTCGAATTATCGTGCTGGTGTCCACATCCCCACTTCCACTGCAGTCAAATCTTTCGATTACCTTCGTTTCACCCGTGCTCGTCACCTGATTTCACAAAACATACTCAGCACGAATTCTTTATGAATAAAATGCAACTAAACAAATCGTGACGAGACACTTTTTTACCGTGAGTCCCTCAGCTGCTGGGTCCACTCCAGAGTCGAAAATGGCAATAACCGTATTTCTGCCGTCATATTCTTCATATTTATTGAGAAACGAGACGACTCCCGTCTCTTTTTTTGGCATCAACCCCCAGACAGGGAAATCTTCAATCGGTAGCGCTGCCATTTTTGATGACACTGAAATAAATAGTGTTGTTCTCATTCAAGGAAAGACACGACGCGAACGATAAAATAAAAAACCCATCGAATGCCAATACATCCCGCCCAAACCTAATTTTTATGAGATTGTGGCAGTTAAGTATTTGACTGTACCTACTCAAATCGGAAAAAATACATCTTTTGTTATGTTATTTTATCTTTATTTACAACGAAATTTATAATCAAAGAATAAAAACAAATTAAAACTACCATACTAAATAACTTAACAACTGAGCTAATCTCAGATGGTTGCTAACAGTCTGGAGGTAGTTCAACTGAAGCGTCTCCAAGACAATGACCTGAACACAACTGAACACACACACTGAATGAGACATCTTCCATAGTTTTTATTTGTTTAGTGGTACGATTATGAACTTCCCCTGATATGTTGGTGGGGAGTGAAATGAATGGAAAAATGAAACAGAGACAGTTACTTGTGACAATAATATGACGACCGATGTTGTGCGGTTTGGGTTCGATTATCGCCTAGGGACAAATGTTTGCTGGATCTGTTAATATTTGTTCCGGGGCTCTGGGTGTTTTCTGTGTACATATTATAAAAATATCTTATTACGTAGTATAATTTATTAAGTATATCAGTCATCTAGTACCCATAACACAAGCTCTGCTTAACTTGGTACTAGATGATGCTGTGTGGATTGTCCAGTCCAGTATTATTTATTTATACAGCAAAATAAATCAGGACGAAAGTTTTGATGTTAATGAAGCCGATACGATCATTATTCTAGTTGATAATATTATGTTTTTTTTAATATAATAAAAGTTACTTAGTTCAGTTTAGTAACCACCCCGTACCTTACCTACCCAATCTGCTTCACTTTTTATCTCGGAAATACGCTTGCAATCGCAGGATATGTAGCAAATGAAACATCATAAACATTCATAATATTTATTCTCTTTTATTCATGTTCTCATATTATTATACTAGATGCGCCCCGCGACTTCGCCCGTCATAAAAATTTCAGAATATTATTATTACACAACCCTAGGGGTTATTTTGTAAAAATAAAAAACACGTGTTTAATTATTTATTTCATACTTTATTTACATAGAAATTTGAGTAAATCGAACCAAGGAAAAGTAATTCTCCATATAAACTTTAACACCCTATTAAAGCCCCTCGGAGGTTTGAATTTACAAATTTTAATAGCCTATGTCCTATTCTAGGTCCTTAATTATCTACATACCAAATTTCATTTAAATAAATTAAGTAGTTAGGTACAAAGATTACTATTAAAATTATAACAAACATTCACACAGAGTTTCCCATTTAATATAATAGTAAGATACGATAGTAAGAAGTAAGAAAGTATGATATACTTTAGTAAGATGTTATTATATTCGACAACTGTCTATTAATGCCTTGCGTCCCATAAAGTTCGCTCCAAGCAAAATATCGATGATCAATATTGTGGATGGTTTTATGAATGGCTTTCTTTCACATCACAGCCCTATGACTTCTGGACTGTCACTGTGTCTGAGTGTCACTTCACTGTGTTGCCCACACTAAGTAATTATTAAAGCTACAACAAACAAAAATTTTCTATAAAAGTCTCCACACACTGAAGGCAGAGGCGGAGCAAAGGCGAAGGCGCGGCGCGGCGTGCCGGTTCTTCCATTGCACCGCTCGCCACCGCCTGCGGTGTGTGTGTAGACTTTCATATCATTCAATGGAATACAACTCGCGCGCCTTCTTCGCCTCCGCTCCGCCTCCGGCTTCAGTGTGTGGAGACTTTAATGCATAGGTACAAAAGCGAGAAAGAGTCCAACGTCGTCGTGGCTTTCGCCTGCTAGAAACAGCTACGTACGGAAAAAATCAATTCCAGGGCTTACGGTCCGGTATATTTGTTCAGTGGTGTGTGTTTATTGTAACTGCCGCGTCTACACACTCGGTATTTTATGGACACGTCTCAAGTATTTTAATAAAATAATACTTTAAAAAAAATAAAAAATAATACTTACGTAAGTACTTATATTCAATAACATTATTATCTTTTAAGTAACTAGCGACCCGCCCCGGCTTCGCACAGTTTAAACCTTCCTCTTGAATCAATCTGTCTATTATAAAAAACCGCATTAAAATCCGTTGCGTAGTTTTAAGGATTTATGCATTCACTTTATTTTATACCACCTATGTATGTAGTGATATGTATGGCTGTTATACACCCAAAAATCGCTGTACACTTTTAACAATCTATGGTTCATAGCATATAAAATCTCAAAGAAGTTCTTTATGCTTCAGCCTATTTTTCCTCCACGATCTATGAACACTATAATAGCAAAATAATAGGTCTAATCACTCACCTCTATATATACAAGTACGCATAGGTCAGGTCAGTGGGTCTAATGCACTGACCTTACTGACCTCTATATATACACATACGCATACTGCGTACTTGTATAGATACAGGTCAGTGACTGACCTGTATCTATACAATAAATAGAGGTCAGTGGTCTAATGACAAACATAATTTTACTCTATCCGTAGGCCAAAACCTGCAAACCCTCCTTTCTATTTTGACAAAGTAAAGAGTTACAACACTGGCCACGTACAAAACCCTTTGATCCTTTGATTGCGCACCGGGGTCGCATCTGGCCGGATTATTTTGACTTTTCAAATCACGCCGAACATAGAAAATTAAATAAATAGAAATGTGGTGGAATGCATTACCAGGATTCGTTATTGTAATGGCTGGTATAGCAATACCAGGATATGGAGCCTACGGGCTTAACTATCTAGTGCTTGGAAATGTAAGTACCTACCTAGCAAAAAATACTATATTACTCTCGTAGGTACCGTAGGAAAATAGTACCTATTACCCTAGTAATAATAATTCAGTCCTATTACCTAGGTTAGGTGCCCACTTTACTTACCGACATTATTATATATTATTAGAGCTATAGAATCAAAGTAGGTACCTTATCCTATTTAATACTGGGGCAGTATGGGACACCTAACCTTAGAGCCTGTAACCATTATCCTTAATAATATTACAAATGCGAAAGTTTGTATGTATTATGGTTATCGATGTTTCATCATCATCAAGCCATATTAGTCCACTGCTGAACATAGGCCTCCCATAGTGAGCGCCATAGCGCCCTGTCTTCAGGTTGACGCATCAAGCATCTGCCAGCAGTCTTTCGCAGATCGTCATCCCACCTGGCCGGAGGGCGTCCTACACTACGTTTACCGAGACGCGGTCTCCACTCAAGAACACGTTTACCCCAACGGTTATCGGTTCTTCGCGAGATATGGCCGGCCCACTGCCACTTCAGTTTGCTAATTCTTTGTGCTATGTCGATAACTTTGGTTCTCTGTCGGATGTATTCATTACGAATCCTATCCTTCAGAGAAACTCCAAGCTTTCCATATCTTGCTGAGCGACTTTGAACTGGTTGACCAGCCCTACCGTGAGTGTCCACGTCTCAGCTCCGTAGGTCATTACGGGTAGGACACACTGATTGAAAACTTTCGTTTTCAATCATTGCGGTATGGATGACGAGAAGATTCGACGTAGTTTTCCAAAAGCTGCTCAGCCCAGCTGCATCCTCCTCTTGACCTCCTTCTCAAAATTGTTTATTATTGCCCATATCATTTATTTATTATCGATGTTTAACTGAACGAATATGTACCTACTGAACGAATCGGGCTGAAATTGGAATTGACGTAGTTCTAGCCTTGTAATAACACACAGTATACTTATCATCCCTCAAATCAGTCACCACGGGATAGAAAAAGTCTTGAGACGTTTCCATAAAAACTACGCTAAATAATAATAGATAATAAATCGATATCGACGTAGAAGAACCATTAAATTGAAAATCTTAGAATTGAAAGTTGGTAAATTTTATTAAACTAGTTAGTTACCCTATAAGTAGGTTCCTACCTGGAATTTCTTGGTAATCTGATACCTTCTTAATATTAAAGCAACTCCATAGATTTAAGATACCTACCTAAGTCAGTTGTCCTCTAAATATATAAAAAAATACTATGGAACACATGAGAGTTGCTTTCTAATTCTAATTTTTATAAATCAGCTCCAACACAACTTCTGTAACCCTAAATCAAATAAAAATTCGATGAAGCCAAGTTCGAAGAAGCATTAGGTCCCTACATATCGACGTGTCCGTCCAATCTTACTATTATAGATAAATGGGAAAGTCTGTGTGAATGTTAGTTTTAATTTATCTTTGTAACTGCAGCTGCGTAAGTTATTTAAATGAAATTTGGTACCTATGTATAGTTCGGTATAATAAATAAGCTACGGACTGATTAATTATACACTTTTTTTTTACACAATAACGTCAATAACATATAAGAGGTGTGAAATTAATTTCTAAAATTTGTATGAAAAATCTAGTAGTTAATAACAAGATATAACTACCTCATGGTTAAAGTTTCGTACGTAACCGTCTAGGCGTGAAAGGTCATCAAAAAAATCCCTTTCACGTCTAAATGGTTGTTAACCCCTGGGGGGTGTGCAATAAATTTCTGAATTTTGTACGAAAAAAAGAATTCTGGTTTGCGGGCGAAGCTGAAAAAAAATTAAAAATATGTTTATTACTACTAATCTAAAAATACATTAAAGTAAGTACAGAAATTATATTATTTAGTAGAAAGGATTAGTTTACAAAAATGATAATGATTCCCACACTAGGCTGGGCCTGTATAGGGAACCAAAATGATTTACATGCAAGGAGTAAACTAGCCTCAATTGACTGTCAAAATAATCAAAATTTTGAGGAATAATCAATAATAATAATAATAATAACGACCAATGTGGCGCAGTGGGCGAAGGTCCGCCTGCGACGCAGAAGGTTGCGGGTTCGATTCCCGCCTCGGAACAAATTTGTGTAAGATCTGCAGAAATTTATTCCGTTGGTCTGGGTGTTTTTCTATGTATAATAAAAATTAACTAAGTATCTATGTCATCATCATCATCAGCCTATATTAGTCCACTGCTGGACATAGGCCTCCCCTAATGAGCGCCATAGCGCCCTGTCTTTAGCTTGCCGCATCCAGCATCTGCCAGCAGTCCTTCGCAGATCGTCATCCCACCTGGCCGGAGGGCGTCCTCACTACGTTTGCCGAGTCGCGGTCTCCACTCAAGAACACGTTTACCCCAACGGTTGTCGGTTCTTCGCGCGATATGGCCAGCCCACTGCCACTTCAACTTGCTAATTCTTTGAGCTATGTCGATAACTTTGGTTCTCTGTCGGATGTATTCATTACGAATCCTATCCTTCAGAGAAACTCCGAGCATAGCTCTTTCCATAGCTCGCTGAGCGACTTTGAACTGGTGGACCAGCCCTACCGTGAGTGTCCACGTCTCAGCTCCGTAGGTCATTACGGGTAGGACGCACTGATTGAAAACTTTTCAAACATTGCGGTATGGATGACGAGAAGACTCGACGTAGTTTTCCAAACGCTGCCCAGCCCAGCAGAATCCTCCTCTTGGCCTCCTTCTCAAAATGTTTTTTACCTAAACTAACTATCTATGTATGTAATGTATGTAATATATATCAGTTATCTAATACCCATAACACAAGCTTTGACTAGCTTTCTTTGGGGCTAGATGGTGACAGTCCAGCATTAATTATTTATTTGTATGGAAATTTCTTACGTAGGTTCATATATATCATAGGTATTTTTTATATGAACCAACAACTTAAATCTTCTATAAACTTGCGCTGTTGTGATTTTTCATTTGAAACAAGTAAATGATCCTTAGATGAAACTAAGCCATGATGAACATAAAAAATATGATAAATTCGACTAATTTGTAAGCGCAACTCACATTTGGTTAAATAAAATGCAAAAAATGCTAAAACATTTATCCTTATTTTTTAAATTCTATGGGTTTTTCACATTTATGAATTTGGTAGGTACTTACCTACCTACCATTCAATTTGCTTCACTTCCGCTGATCAGTTTTTTAACCCTTAAAAGAGAGGTTCCCAAACTTTTGAATCATAGACCACGTTCAAAATTTTGCTGGATCCGGTGGACTACGAATCTCTAAATCTAGAAAAATAAGTGAACATTAGATCTGTCGAAACTTGCGTTCTCGCTGAGTTTCAACGACGAAATGTCTATTACTTTTACTAGTATTTAGTTCGGTTTTGTCAATTTTATCCAGAATTTTGTCCCAAAAATGGTGAAGACATAAATTTAGGTATATAAAAGTTTGTCTACCTACTGCACCTACCGCTCTTTCTCTGAATGACATTGGCTGCTGCGCCTTCACTGCCGCCGCCACAGCACCGTTTATGGAACACGCTCACTTTTTTCAAATGACCAGGCAACACAGAGAGTTTCTCAGAGTTTCCCTGTTTCTTTTCTCTGTCACTGTCATCACAAGCTGTCAAATTTACGTAAACACTTGTTGTGGCTGCAAAAGCTCGCGATTGCGATTGCAGAAAGGAATTACGTTGATTAATTAAAATGTGGTATGAAATCCTGCCAAGTTTCGTCATCGTCATGGCCGGCTTAGGTATTCCTGGTTGGGGCCTTTATCACATTCACAATTTAACGCTCGGTAATGTAAGTAATTTTTTCACAATAAAACATTAGGTAACACTTGATGCCCGCACCACCATCATCACACTACTATCTTTAAAAACGATCCAAAGATCATGCATGCCAAATTCTTCAATGTCATTGAGGTAGAATCTTTAAACGAAAATGTCCTTTCATTAAAAAGAGGTTCTGTGTTCTGCCAAACATACAATAAAAGACGAAACTTTAGGAAGAGGTTGTCTCTAGACGAAGTCATAGTTTACTAGACAATGAAGGATCATTAATCATAACTCCTTGGGTATTTTAATCAGTTTAAAGCGGTATTACACTACACGTTATTTAGGGCCCGGCAGTTAGGGCTATTAGGGAGCAAGGCTTGCCAGCTTATGGACCCTAAATCTTATTGCACCACTCATAATTAGGGTTCGGGTCCCTGAATAACGTGTAGTGTAATACCCCTTTTACCTGTTATTCAAACTCAAACCCAACATGCTTTAATCAATTAAAACACATTGTTGTGATTTAGACATGTATTACAGCTACGGAGCTTAATAACAGAAGTGAGGGTAGGCGTAAATAAAATCATAATGACAAATCAACCAATTATCAATTTACCTACATAAATCCACTCTATAATAACTACAAGGAATAATAGACTGAATAGATGATAATATGACAGTGATTCAAGAAAAGAGGAAGGTTTATATCTGACTATTATAATAAATGGGAAAGTCTGTGTGAATGTTTGTTATAGGTAATCTCCATAATTACTTAAGTTATTTAGATGAAATTTTGTATGTAGATACATTAGGACTCAGAATAGGACATAGGCTATTAAAATTTAGAAATTTTAACCTTTGAGGGGGTTAAATAGGGAGGTAAAGTTTGTATGGAAAATAATTTTTCCTTGGTTTGATTCACTCAAAACTCGATATAAAGATGGGAAATACGTTGACAATTGTTTTGTTACTTTAATTGCAATCTTTATTTCTAGTGTTTCAGACGATCTCTGGATGATAGATGGCAAAGAAGCCTGTACCAGCGTGACCTGAGGCTTACAGGAGACCCCTATCATGTGAATGTAAGTACTTTTAAATGAGTGGATTTAATTAAGATGGTAATTTTATTTTGTGTGTGATCATAATCACTGTTAAGACTATGAGTGACCAATGTTTTGTTCCAAGTGTCCAATTCAATAACAATCCTCAACAAATATTATATAAACTTTAGTTATTTTATTTATGAAAAGATGCCTTTAGGCATTTGTGTTTTTTTTTTTAATTTTATTTATTTATTGATCACCAACATGTACTTACACTAAATCTAGCTTAGAGTTATCTTATTCATAAATCATATTAAGTGTCATTCATCATAATTATAGGTTAATAAATAAATAAATAAAATCTGTATTTCGGATAACCAGACAGTTAAGACAGCATGCGAAAAATATTTGTGAGCAAGTAAATTCAAAATAAAAAAAAACCAAATACTTACATAAGTACATAATACAAAATGGTATAATAAAAACTATAAATTTAAGAAATAAATACCGTTAAAAATTAAAGATTAATAAATTTGATCATTGAAAAGCTAACCAATTAAGATCCCAAGAAGATTCTGCACTTCTGGGAGTTAGGCTGGTTATGCTAGCAAAATCAGCGTAGTATAAGTTCAAATGTATTGCGTGCGGTGTACATCCACCATATCCACAAAACCATAAGGTCGATCGACTGTCTATATTCTTTACTTACTTTTTGTAACTATGACTTTGCGTGTGAATCTGCCTTATTCATAAATCTTTCTATAATTTTCAGGCTTTGGACAGCATCCCTGATAAAGAAACAGAAGAAGAGAAGAAGAAAGAACAAAAAAAATAATTTTATGGTCCCGAATTACAGAACCTGAGCATTAAAATATAGTATGTCCAATCTAAAATAGCGCGCAACTAAACATTTACTAAAAGAATGAAATACTGAAAACTGGGTACAAATTTAACAACAACTGTTGCAAATTGACTAGGTAATTAATAAGTAGTAGCCACAAGATGTTTTGATTCTTTATTTTTGCACATTCCTGTTATAATTTATTGTCCTATCCAATGTGAGTTTAATAAATGCCGTGAAAACGCGCGCCACTTAAGAGTGGACGGACTATACTGAATTTAGATAAAATGAAATAAATAATAGTACAAATTACCTATTATTGATTTACCTACACCTGTTCACCACATACCTTAGTTCACATACCTATTTTTTCCATGTGAGAACCATCTATACATAAGGACCAAACAGTAACGTCATGAAAAAGCTGGGGGTCTACTCGGGCTGCCAAAAATCGAAGATTCGCTTTCGTTTTCGTGCAAATCGGTACTCTAGGTGACTTCGTTTTTACTTTCGTACGAAAGAACGAACGGACGAAACATATTTAGACAATCGATGTCGTATTTGGTACTCTTGGAGCATTAAAAACGAAACGTGAATATGAACTTGACAACGAGGAATGTGTCAATTCAACCAAATAAAACGAACATTGCAACGAAACCATCTTATCTATCGTTTTAATTTTCGTTTTGTACTTCATCTCATTTCTGCATTCTACATTCTCTTAGTTTATTGACCTAGACAATTTTTTAGAGTTTGCACATTCAATATGTTCGAGTTCGGACTCTCAATTTGCCCTTGTTCTACTATAATGGCAAGGTATCTTTTCGATCTGGAGATTTCTCATGCATGATCAAAAGATTTCCCGAAGACGGCACGGCGGCGCGGCGGTGTATCCAGGCACAAAAAAACCATTGATGTTGATATAGTACAATAAAGTTGTAAAATACAGAAAAAGCTAGCTCGGGCTACTAAAGGGAGCTTTAGATGCCTATTAAGTGCGAGTCTTCCATCATTCACCAGAAACAGCAGGAAAAATTACAATTGCCTGCTGTATTATAGGCAATATAATATGTACCTTAGTGAAAATATGGTTGAAATGGAACTTTCGGAGGCAGATATAGAAGAGAAAAGAAGGCGGCCTGCTCCAAGAGCTGCAGAAAACCAGTCATCCACCCAGGCAGCTCTGCAAAGGGGATTCGCACAGCGGCTTAGAATAAATAAGTTACCTACATAGTTGATGAACCAGACAAGTGCTTGGCTACATTATACTACCTGATTCTTATATTATATGATAAATAAAATTAAAACCATTATTAGTAATTATTCAATAATCTTTTATTGAAAAACCATCCAGAAAACATAAATATTTGTCACATAAACTAAAATTATTAATAACATAAATTATCTCTGTTCATAAGAAAACCATTATTAAAAATCTGTCCTTATTCCTCACTTTATATATACATAGTCATAATTAAATTAGGTAAGTACATAAACAAACTTTAAACTTACACCCTTATTCATAATACCCCAATAATTAACAATGTTATCGCTATTAGTCACTCCATCTTCTTCTATTGACATAACTCAGAGTGAGAAATTGCATTGACATGTTGCTGAAATTCCTTACCAATTGTTTCAAAACAACAGACCACTATGGATATAGGGGTAACCATATAGTGACATAATAACATTCACATAGGTAAATAAATTACATCAACAATAGATAGTTATCAAATATTATTTAGCTAAACATTTTCTATAACTTGTATTCATACTCTATGAGCTATATCTGGCTCAGCGCATCAGCATTGTCATACAGCGTGGTAATGCTTCCGGCTGGTATTGACATGGATCAATTGAGCTACCTTTAGACTGTTTGCAACCGTCTGCAGTTAGCTCAATGGTTTCAATTGTAAATACTAGTCTTTTCTTTAATTTTTCTATTCCTTGCTTGTGATTTTCGTTGTTAATAAAGATACTCTATGTAAAATATAAGCTAAAATTATGAAAACAATTTATAACAAAACCAACTTTAAAATAATCAAACTATTTATCACATTGTTATCATATCATCATAAATCATTATACCTAAAACTTCCTTTCCTCATTAATATCCACATCCCACAATATGATTAGGTTTTCATGTCCAACAATACCTACATTTAATCTACCTTGCTGGTCTGCTCCGGGCCTTAAAATCATTTAGAGGTTAGGTAGGTTTACATTTAAAAAACTTTATTCTCATACCAACATATAGTTTACTTATAATAAGATACTTTACTAAAACAATTTAGGTTTTATAAAGATTTCTATCGAACTCTGGTACATAAATTAAATTATAGCTAAATACTGTCTATTGGTTACTACTTACTATATATTTACTAATACGGTATACTGTTAGGGTAAGCATTTTCCAATCAAACCAGCAGGCCATTTTTAGTTTTTAACCTAAAGCACCATGCTTCATAGGATCTGACGGATGTGGTAGGAGTACTTTTGATTAAATCCACAAGTTCATTTACAACTGCGGTAAGTAAGTCATTCTTTGAGCCCTCGCAGCACCTCTATCTTTTCTTCACCATGCTTCTGCAGTAGCTCAGTGAGGCTTTGGGGCACAGACGCACAGTACAACGCCGCCGTGTTCGCCTGCTGCTTTTGTATTTCCTGAAAGTATGATTAGGTAATTAAATTTTAAATGAAATTCAACTTTAACATCTAGAACGAAATAATAATATCTGCAAGGTACATACTTTGCTCAACTCGTGGTACAGGCAACAAATCGACCTGCTACTCTGCAAGGTGTGGTGATTAGGGCCTCGTAGGTGGCCATCGGCGGTGGACCGCAGAAAGCCCTTCGTCAAGTCTCTGTGACTATCCTAATAATCGCAGATTGTTGTCAGTTGTTATGCTGTGCAGCACGTCATATTTTGACGCAAGAACAAATTCACAAAGGTCCGGTCGGCAAGTTATGACCGAAATATGGCAGATAGATCAACAAAACATAAAAATAACAAACAAACAAAACAAACAGGTAGATATATATGTAGGTACATAGCAACTCCGTTTTTCTGTTGATCTGTCATTTCTGACAATGTCATTCCACTTTTTCCATAGGTTATGTCAACTTTAAACCTTAAAGATGGCTTTACACAGTCAAGCAAAGGGATTTCGGCTAAAAGCCTCATAGCCAATTAGCGTGCTCAGTTTTCATTCACTCCGAAGAAACGAAAGTAAATTCGATGGCCGAAGCTGAGTGCGAAGTTGTCCTAGAGTACGGTTTGTGCCGAATATTCGGAGAAGTTGCGTTTCGGTCCGCATATTTCGCATTCGTTTTAGTGAGTAGAGGCCCTGATCTTCAAAATCAACAAATATAGCGTAATATTTACCTATTAACTTCAACTTCTTGATTATGGCTCTGCGTCTGGTTTGACGCAATTTTGCCAATGACCGTTTTGAAAACATCGCAAGCTTTTATTTTAATAATAAATAATGAGAAATTTAAGAATATTTTAAGCAATATTTATACTTAATAAAGAAGAAAAATTCATTAGAACAAAAACCTATATGAAACTATGAGCTATATACAAAGATAAAAAAAAAACTAAATATTGAACTAATTTACCTAATAAAGTGATATTATAAAGAAAGTTTAGGGCTTTCGGATTGTCATCCCGTGACCATAATAATGACAGATTGTAAACCCGTTGAAATGTCGGGAAAAATAGGTGAAACATTTATAAGGTAAATGTGTTCTGATCGCGTAAGGTTAAGGCGCATATTACAATACATAAATCCGCAGGTTTGCAAAATGCTCTGAAAAGGTTAAAATTACATTGTTCAGGGCCTTCTGCCAATCGTTTTACACCTGCAGCCTGTGGATCAGCGTTACTTGAGCGGCGTACAACGCCCTCCGGATTCAATATATATTTACAGTGCAGTGCGGAGCACGTTTGCGAGTAGACGTGTCGCATTGCAACGCTAAGAATTCAATATTCACGTATCGCGCGGCTTCGGCCGATGCATGTTTAGTCGCCATGAGTTCCGATAAACTTGTGGCTAACGAACTCCTAGCCTTCCTCCAAGATCGACTGGATGTCATGGATGAGGTCTCGGCGATGCAGATCTGCAAGTCGAGTTTCTCCGAAGATGAGATCCGCGAGGCCAGGACGTTGCTCTACGAGTCGCTCAACATCACGGACAAGATGAAGATGTACAGGAGGGACGAACAAGGGGAACGCAGTCTGCAGGACATCATCAGTCAGCGTCTTGAAGGTGACCGACCCAGATGACGTGCCCGCCTTCGTCGCTCGGAACCTGCATCGTGTGCTACCGCTGGACTACGACCATATCGATTGTACGAGCTTGCTCAAAGACATCAAGGCGTTGAAGTCGACCGTAGCGCAGATGCAGCTGAAGATGGATGCCGCTCAAAATACCATCGCTGACCTGCGCAGTGTCACCCGACCCCGTGGCATCCAATGTCAACGTTCGCCGCGATGCGCAGCTGAATGCATCGCAAGCAGTTTTGTGTCGAAGTTAGCGTCGCCCGTGGCAGCCGATGCTAGCGGCGCGCGCGCCCCCGCCCCCGCGCCTGCCCCCGCCGCTCGGTCCGCCTGCGTCACCGAGCCGTCGTCGTCACGTGTCTCGCCCACCCCGCAACGAGACTACGCCGCCGTCGCCGCGACTCAACCCGCGCGACAACCACGCAAGGGGAAGAAGCGAACCGCGTGTGGCCGCGAACCTAATCGTGGTGCTCTGCCTCCGGGTCCTGAGAAGGGACGCTGTGACAAGGAAGGCTTCGTACTTGTTGAAAGGAAGAAGAGGAAACCTACTTGTCGCAATCAGTGCGGGACCGCCGCCGCACCGAACGCACAAGGGCAGCTGTGCCCGCTACGTGCCGAAGTACCTACCACGCAACTCTACGTGTCGCGCGTCTTCTACACCGTGACCGCTGAGGATGTGGCGAAGTACCTAAGGCAGAAGACCGGCATCGCCATGAGAGTTGAAAAATTGGTGTCAAGCCGTAATGTGAATTTCGGTTCATTTATGGTGAGAGTGCCGACGGATCAACTCTCCACGTTTATCGGACAGCGGGTTTTGGCCGAAAGGTCGTTTACAGGAAATTCATCGGACGCCTGTCAAACGACACCGCGCGTGCGTCATCGGAGCGTCGATGACTTGAATGTGTATATATCTATGTTAGTCTGTAAGGTATTTATTATATGGGCCCTAGTTAAGTTACATCTTGTAAATTTTCTTTGTTGCCTGAAATAAAGTTATTATCTATACAAATATTATAAAGAGGAAAGGTTTGATTTTTTGTTTGTTTGTTTGTTTGTATGAATTGAATAGGCTCCGAAACTACTTGGCAGATTTGAAAAATTCTTTCACTGTTGGAAAGCTACATCATTTCTGAGTGACATAGGCTATATTTCATTTTCAAAAAAAATAGGCATCCTTACTAAAATTACGATAACGTAATCCAAGGTGTGAAAAAAATATCAAAAAACTACCTTACATCGCGTGCGCTGCGAAAACTATTGATGATAGAACAAAATGATATACTACATTTTTTTAGAACACACCATTATCTACAAAAAATCAGCGGCAGCATCTCTCTAACTATTACAGTCATGTCACAATAAGCGTTTTTTTATTGAAAAAAAGAAATTAAAATACCACCGCTACAAAAAGCTCTTTATTTGTACCTTGGTATTAACCCTTATCAAAATAAATGATGTATTATTTAAGACTGCTTCAATATCTTTATATTACTTTTTGAATTATTCGATTCTGACAATCCATTCAAAAGATATCACGAGTTAAAAAAAAATTAAAAAATAAACTGTATTCGGCTAGCTATGCGTTGTAGGCGTCACTCGGGCAGGGGTACGGGAGGGGGGTTAAGATCACGAAATAATGCCGCGCGGCTTACTCGCGCGGTCGGCTCCCTACGTGATGGACGTGTGCGGAATTTACGCTTGATAATAATTCGTTTAGTAAGTAACTAAACCGATTTAAAAAGTTCTTTTCAGAACTAAACCCATTTATATAAAATATTGTTCACTTAGTTATTAACCTAATAAATTAGTTTAATGCCCGTGCGAAGCCGGGACGGGCCGCTAGTTATTAATATAATAACGCGTTCCGGATCCGGATACTGTTGGGGCTGCCGCGCTACTGCAGTGCATCAGGCTGCAGGCATGTTTGCGGAGGCGCGAGTAGATGATTTTCACGCCATCATGCGCAAGCGTGTCGCCTCCCTGATGCAACGGGTGCGCGCCAGCCCCAACAGCCTCCTAGTCACGGTGGCTGAGCGGGTGGATGGCCCCATACCATACTCAGACACTGGACTGAGACCCATGTGTTGCCCTGTAACTCAATGCAAAATAAAAATTTAATTAAATTAAATCAGTCAGTAGGTTCCAAGTATTATTTATTTAATTGTTGACATTAATTATCTTAGTACATTTAACTTAAAAATTATTGAATGGTTTGTGAAATGTGACATGAATTCAAAATCTATTTTATTTGTATGGTTACTAACATAGTAAGTATAAGAAAAATTACTAAAAATTATGGTGAATAACCGAAATAAATAAAATTGAATTGAATTGAATAAATGGGAAAGTCTGTGTGAATGTTTGTTATTAAGTAGGTAATCTCCGTAACTATTTTAGGTAACCAAATTTCATATTAAAGGTACTTACTATATGAAATTTGTATGTAGATAGTTTAGGACCTAGAAGAATAACACAGGATATTAAAATTTTGGAAATTTGAACCTCTAAGGGATTAAATGATAAAGTTGGAAAATATGGAAAATTATTATTCCTTGATTTGAATCATATGTAGGTATTACCAATTATAATGAACTGTCTGTTACGCTTCCTCGTTTAAATGAAATGTAATACAGAAATAGGTACCTAGTCTAAAGCGTGATAAACGACAAAGGCACTTTTTTGCGATAAAAGGGTTGAAATATGGGATAAAAGTTTGTGTGTTTGACAGAAAATGTTTACTTAATAAGTACGAGAAATTACTTTTCCGCTATTTGCCTACCTAGGTAGGTATAGGTATATTCTGTAGAACGCGAATAAAAATTAACTGCTTACATAAACATACTTAAGTTAAGTTTCTGTATGTAATTTTTTAGTATGTGGTGACCTTTATTCCTGGCCTAATTTTTTAAAAAACTTTTTGATGCTATCCAAAAACGGTCATTGGGCGTCAAACTAGATGCAGACAGAGCACTGACTGACCTCTATATATTGTATAGATACAGGTCAGTGAGACAGAGCCATATTCAAGAAGGATTGATGACTCGGTTGCTAGATAAAAGCGGTATTACACTTACATGATATTATTATTCAGGGACCCTGACCCCTCAGACGATAGAACTATCTGACCCTAACTAAGAGAGGTGTAATACGATTTAAAGTCTCCACACATTGAAGCCGGAGGCGGAGCGGAGACGAAGGCGTCCCGGTTTTTTCTATGGCACTGCGCCGCCACTGCCTGTGGTGTGTGTGTAGGCTTTCATATGATTCAATATCATGAATACAACTCGCACGCCTTCGCCTCCGCTCCGCCTCCGCCTTTAGTGTGTGGAGACCAGACGGACCCGGCAAGCCTTGTTCCGTTGTTCCCTAATCGCCCTAACTACCGGGCCCTGAATATCGTGCAGTGTAACACAGCTTTATATAGGTACCTAGCGGTGATGATGTTATTATCATTGAAAATAGAATTTGACAGTGACATTTTTAACATTATGTTTTAAAGAAGTTGGTTGAAAGGGTGACCATTTGTGGCAGATTTCTGCCATATATGCAGATTTGGCTCCCAAATTTTGACTCTGGCAGAAAGTGCTGACTCATTAAAAATGTGGCAGATTCTGGCAGATTTTTAAGATTCCTAGAAAAACTGTGAAAAACACCAGTTTAACAAAACCTTATATTCAATACTAGAAATAAGAACAAACTGTCTAGTCACGCTAGTGACTCCGCAAAGTTTTTAAATCTTTCATCACTCATCAACCAATGTATATGCTTCTACAATAAGGTCCCCGACACTATCCAAAGCTTACCCACGCATAAACTCAAAACTAATGTAATGATTTCTACTGAATAAAGTGTTTTGAAATTTTAAATTAAAATGCCATTAAAATACCTCAATAAACGTATTTTTATTTATAATTCCCACCCCCATAAAAGCAAATTATGTTGGCATATTTTGGCATTTTCTGATCTGAGACGAGTTCGGCAGATTTTTGCAGGTTTTTACCAGAATCTGGCAGATTCGTTATTATTAAAACGGTCACCCTGTTGGTTGATTTGGTTTGTTGTAGTACATACCGTAAAATAAAATGGGGTAAAAATTCAACTTTGAATTGAATTTTTATCGATACCTTGGTATAAACCCTTACATAATCTCACGGAGGTGGTTGGAATCAATGTTAATAAAACCACTCCGTTAAAATAATATATGTACTACATCTGTGATACCAGTGAATTTGAATTGTTAAAACCTACTATACAAGACGTAGTTTTGTTCCTTGTTGGCTGACTCCGGACTCGTTCGTTTTCATCCCTTCTCTGTTTGTAAATTTTTGAGATGGATAATTGTTTTGTAGACATTACACAAGAATTCCTCTGTGTTGCATTTCACAATATTCTTTACCATACAAAAATTTACCCGCCCAGTATATTTGAAACCAGACGCAAATACAGCATCGTTGTTTACCGGTCTGTGCATCCTGAAATCAATCATTATATTGATCTATGTCTGAGAAGCGCAGCTGAGTGCTTGAGAAGCGGCCAGTTGAGCCGCATCGAATTTGCTATAACGAACAACAGTTACAAGCCGCTTGCAAAGTTTGTTTTTGATTTCAACAAGAACTTTCAACACCAGGAGACCAATGACACCTATCTTATCCAGTCAGAACAGAATCTTCGTGCCTTCTGCTTGAAATTAACCTTGATAAGCAACAAGTTCAGGAACCTGCCTGCAGACTGCAGCTTCTCCATCTACTTCCACACTGATGAGTCTTCAGCAGTCGCAATAGCAAACAATCCAAGTTTTGATGATTTCCCTCTCATTGAAGTGGGAAGCCAACAGGATGAGTTACCTAATATTCTGCCCTTGAGAAGTTTTTCAGTAAGAAACTACAAAATAGACACTTACGCAGAGATAAGTTTTTAGTAAGCAGGTACAAAATAATATGTCCGTACTACAGGTGAAATGATAACATAACATTTTAAATAAGTAATTATTTATTTTGCGATCTAAATGATTTTTGATTATTTAACTTATGTCTAAGGGAAATTACCTGAAGATTAAATTCATACTACTTGAAGGAAAATGTAAAGACTATTTTTTTTAAATTCAACATAGTCAAGTTGGTTTTATACTATTCCATCTTTTTTTATCATCTTAACTTTATGACATCTGAGCCTAGAGTATATTTCATCCCAGTCTAGATAGCCACCAATAAGTTTTCTAACATTATCTCCCTTGTCTTCATAAGCTTCTCTGCCATGTAACATCCGTATATTATCAAATATCAAAATATTTCCTGCTTTGTTCTTAAACTTGGCTGCAAACTTATGACTTAACTCTAAAAATAAGCTGTGTGCTTTGTACCAAGGGACCACATCCTCTATGGCCCCTGGGAAATGACTCCCTCTTTGTGGTATAGAAAAGTTAATTCTAGTTATATCGCCATGCCTGTCCAGGAGGATGACAGGCGAGCGGTACAGTTTGAAGAATTCTAAACCATCTTGTGTTCCTACATCACTCCATTCTACTTCCACTTCAGTCAACAGCTTGTATTCCTGTGGATGCTTGTCCTTCATGTGATTAGCCACAAAATGGCTGTCGGAAAGAAGGTTTTCACCTCCCTGGCTTTGGGTTTGAACTAAACAATGTAGCATGTTAACTCCAGGACAGTATTCATAGTATGGCAAATCAGTATGCATTTGCAGTTTAGTTGAAAGGTAAGCCACATTGCTTGTGTTTGGAACATTCTGTACCACAAATTTGACTCCATAATGGGTTCTCTTTGTGAAACCAATTTTAGCTGCTATAGGATCTAAAGCTGTTTCAGAATCCGGGGTATTTACAATCAGAGCCACACCGTACATAGAAAGTTGGTTTAGCCAGTTGAACATTGCTTCATCAGATTGTAAAATTAAATTATAATCATGTTTGCTGCATATGTCATTGAAGTCAGCCCCATTCCAAGTTACTTTGTTAGGCTTGTAAATAGTATCATAGTAGTTTTTTTGGTTTTGAGGTGTGAAGCCTCTGAATTTGAGCCAGCTGTAGTTGTATCGGGACGCGTGTCCATCTGGCCATGTTATTTCGAGATGTGTCTTGTCTTCACTGACCTCTTTTGGTCTGATATTTGGGTTGAAATAGCTCCAATCTAAGATCCGGCTTTTAGCTGAGAAGTGATAACACTTATCGCACTGACAGTTGTCTCTCAACCAAACATACGGGAAATGGAGGACCTCGCCCTGTATTCTCACCCTCAAATGGTCCTCAAGTTTGTTCTTCAAAAGAGCATTGTGAGTATGAATTTGGGTAGCGAATATATTCTTCCGTAGTGTTTTGAATACGTTACGCGTCGCTTTAATTCGCGTTAGAGTGAACATGGCCGTGCTCTTTGAAGCTTGGAGTTTGATAAACTGAGATAAAGATAGTTCACACTGTAGGTCATTGTATTACTCTGAGAGATAATAGACATATTATTGTTTCTACATTCATAATACATCACATCATTATTAGCTATCAACAAATATGCATACCTACCTTCTTATCTTATTGTACTTTTACACTAGGAAAACCAGTCTCATCAAGATCTAAATTAGCCTAATACTAATATTAATTATAAGGTCTAAACAATAATTAAAGCACTTTGTTAAATAAAATAAATTTATTAACTATAAACATACTTTTCCATGCCATAATCAACAAATTCTAACTTAAAAAAAACCATAAACTTAAAACTAAGTAACATGGCTAAAGATAGTCCTTGTTCTCAAAGAACTCAAGATCATTATTAAATTGTTCTGTAATATGAATTCTGAGCATTGTAGGGCGTTTGTCTAGTTCTCTAGTTTGGAATACACAATGTAATTAAAATATCAACTATATCAATGGGACATGTATTGAAAGGTGCCATTTCACTCTGCACTTTATAGAATAGGATGGCTTACCTACGCAAGCGTCAAGCAAGCCAGTTGCCGCGTTTCTCTTATAATATAAAATACATTTAATTATTACGCAAATTGTTATTACTTTTTGTATTGTAAATTAAGCCCATGTTAAAAGGCACATTTTAGTGCTGTGCGGCTGTGTCAGTGTTATTGTATATTAGTAGGTGTATTCTACTAGCACAAACTTTTTGAGGTTCATGCATAGCTGTGATGTTTACTTTTTAACTACCAATTTGAAATTCCAATTATGAAAGTCTTCAAGCGCAAAAAATAGTAGAATACCAAATGCGATTGTATGTCACTATTGAGACCTTTGTTTTGAAATTAGTGGAATTCGAACCCAGATCTGTGACAACCTTTATATTGTCTCATTTTCGAAGTCACACAGCTAACTATTTGCGCTTAGCTAACAAGAGTTATAATCATAGCTTCGTACAAACGTTTTAGAAGTGTTAATCTAATTAAGCCATCCTAAAACACTATCTCCGTATGTAATCCTAGATATAACTAAGAATTGACTAGTCTTAATGTACTAAGGTCATATTGACTCATTTATTCACCTGCCTATCACTATATTTAACATGAGTATTTGACGACGTCGACTTATTTACCTATCTTCAAGACGAAGATAGGCAAATATGTCAAGGTTTAGTTTCTTATGGTTATGGAGTTTAAATTACCTTGATAGAAACTTGGCTACTTATGTACATACATTGAGGTCCAATCAATGACTTAGCACCTAGAAAATACCTACCTTTGATACAATGGTCTTAGGTAACATGTGTTATTTGGTGTACCTTTTAATTTGCGGGCAGAGAAATAACAGCTCTTTCTACAACTACCCTCAATTCCATTCAACTGCAGGTTTAGAAATATTCAGTTTGATTAGCAACCCACTTCAAATTTCCTGAATCATGCAAGTTTTATTGTTCCATTGCACTTACGCGGTATTTGCTAGCCACAGCGGTAGCGAAGTGGGTATGCTCTAGGTAATTCTATTGTCACTAAAATGCCCGACGACATTTTAATTAATTTAATAATAAAATTTAGTTTAACCAATACCTCTCTGGTTAGCGAATACCGCAATCAACAAGTTTCGTCCGGTCAATGTTCCAGTTTGACCTTGATCCTATGATAGGCGTTGCTGAGGATGCCCCGGATGTTCCAGATGTGTTCAAATCTTTCCGGCTGCGTGTTGAAGTTGCTGTCCGTTGCTTTCACCCACAACTCCACCTGGGGAGGAGCACCACTCTCCTTAAACTTATCGTCTCTGCCTGTATAAATTTGGACATTATATTTATTATGGATGGATATGGAGAAATAAAAATATTGTTTGTTTGCTGCTAACACGTCGTTATAAATTACTTCACAGACTTTATTATGTTTTGACAGTACATAACACTAACATTGAAAATCAAAACTGGTTGGTACAAACTTCAGTAGGCCTAATACCTACGAGTATGTAGCAGTGGATAAAATCGGGCTGTGGATGATGACGATAATTAAAAGCTTCGTATAGAAATAGGCACGAACAGAAGATCTAGAGGTGGGTAGCTTAGATTCCGAGGCGATGGTTTCCCACTAAACACACCCTCGATGGCAGGCTAGCACGAAGCGTGGTGCTCTAGCTATAGTTCTGTTCTAATGCCAGTTCTCTCCTACAACTAGGAGGTTCTGCCATACCACGTTTGGCAGGCAGATCCGTGGCCACAGAAGGTAGTATATGACACCCTCGCAAAGCTGCTCTGCTACCCTCAATAGGGTAGTTTCCCTTAGTGTACGCCATCGATCCGCCACCTAAGTACCAGGGTGGCATAAAGTCGTGGGAGTGTGGTCACCTCCTGCTGGTCCTTGGCGACGGGCACGGCGGCGCTCCAGAGCGTCCAGGCGTAGTGCGCGGCGGGCGGCGCGCTGTCCGCGCACAGGCGCGCCTCCGTCCACGCGCCGCCGCGGTCCGCGCTCACGTCCACGCGCACGATGGCTGCGCCGCCGCCCGAGTACGCGTACCCTACCACGCAATCAACGAATCTGTTAGCTTCTCTTAATACTACTTATTCATCGCAATAGTTCGCCTTCAAAACTGTAGCTAAGTCACATAATTTAAAGGTCGTTAGACGTACACGGTGACGGGCAGGCGTACCTCTAGCTTCAATGCAGCCGTTGTTGACGCGTACGGCGGCGCCGGGCGGCGGGTCGCAGATGGCGGAGGTGACGGGCAGGCTGTAGACGGGCGGCGCGGACGGGAAGTCGGCCGTCTCCCAGGTCTGGGACGAGTTGAACGAGCGGTAGTCCTTCTGGTGCCAGTGGGACGAGCTCTCTTCAGTGGACACTTTTATCGATTCTGGGAAAGGTTACGCACTTCAAATAGAGGATCTCTGTGGCGCGGCGGGCGAATGTCGCTTGAAACGCAGGAGGTTTCGGGTTCGATCTCCGCCCATTTATTCCGGGGTTATAATTATGGGTGTTTTAGTTGAACAATATAAATATCCATCTATTTAATTTTTGATTAAGTACCTATATCATTGATCTAGTACCCATAACACAAGCTCTGTTTAGTTTTGGGCTCGAGTTCAGACTCACCGAGCCACTTGACGCTGCGCACGGCGGGCGCGCCGGGCACGACGGCCCGCAGCGGCCAGCCGTGGTCGGGCGGCAGCGCACTCCCGTTCATGTGCGTCGCAGCAGCACGCGCCCGCTCGGGGTCAGACTCACCGAGCCACTTGACGCTGCGCACGGCGGGCGCGCCGGGCACGACGGCCCGCAGCGGCCAGCCGTGGTCGGGCGGCAGCGCACTCCCGTTCATGTGCGTCGCAGCAGCACGCGCCCGCTCGGGGTCAGACTCACCGAGCCACTTGACGCTGCGCACGGCGGGCGCGCCGGGCACGACGGCCCGCAGCGGCCAGCCGTGGTCGGGCGGCAGCGCACTCCCGTTCATGTGCGTCGCAGCAGCACGCGCCCGCTCGGGGTCAGACTCACCGAGCCACTTGACGCTGCGCACGGCGGGCGCGCCGGGCACGACGGCCCGCAGCGGCCAGCCGTGGTCGGGCGGCAGCGCACTCCCGTTCATGTGCGTCGCAGCAGCACGCGCCCGCTCGGGGTCAGACTCACCGAGCCACTTGACGCTGCGCACGGCGGGCGCGCCGGGCACGACGGCCCGCAGCGGCCAGCCGTGGTCGGGCGGCAGCGCACTCCCGTTCATGTGCGTCGCAGCAGCACGCGCCCGCTCGGGGTCAGACTCACCGAGCCACTTGACGCTGCGCACGGCGGGCGCGCCGGGCACGACGGCCCGCAGCGGCCAGCCGTGGTCGGGCGGCAGCGCACTCCCGTTCATGTGCGTCGCCAGCAGCACGCGCCCGTTGGGGTTCAGAGCCATCGACAGCGGGATGGAGGTGCTGAACTTGGTGCCCGTCGCGTCCATGTCCGACCCTTCGAACTGAACAATGGAAATATCAACACCTGACAATGACATGTTGACACCTTAGAGTTCATGCACGGAACACGTAGTAAAGTTAACGCAAGCAAATAATGTAGAAATTTGTATTTTACTCTTCCAAGACCTGTACTTCTTAAATGTAATTAATCAAAAACTTCGCTCCAGTTCCAGTCCCTTAAACAACCTAGTATAATAGTACTTAGCTAAATAAGTACTTTAGGATGATCAAAATATGTGATGAAAATTTTCGAGGACCCCAGTCCAGTTCGTGAAGCTCAAAACAAAATAACACGAACTTTAGTTTTACGTAGTTGTAGTTGTAGCAAGTATTTGGAGTTGTTTTGTTGCCAACTGACCTAATGATCACACGCTCACAACATGGCTCACCATGAGAACTTTCCCTCCATTGTCTAGGGATCTCATGTGTGTGTACCTATGTATTGTGTGTGACTCACAATGACATGTTTCCCCTGCGTATCGTTCTCGTCGACCCCGCAGGCCAGCAGTACGTCGCCCAGGTAGACGCCGCTCCACACCGCGTTGCTGATGTATGTGTGTGACTCACAATGACATGTTTCCCCTGCGTATCGTTCTCGTCGACCCCGCAGGCCAGCAGTACGTCTCGCAGGTAGACGCCGCTCCACACCGCGTTGCTGATGTATGTGTGTGACTCACAATGACATGTTTCCCCTGCGTATCGTTCTCGTCGACCCCGCAGGCCAGCAGTACGTCGCGCAGGTAGACGCCGCTCCACACCGCGTTGCTGATGTATGTGTGTGACTCACAATGACATGTTTCCCCTGCGTATCGTTCTCGTCGACCCCGCAGGCCAGCAGTACGTCGCGCAGGTAGACGCCGCTCCACACCGCGTTGCTGATGTATGTGTGTGACTCACAATGACATGTTTCCCCTGCGTATCGTTCTCGTCGACCCCGCAGGCCAGCAGTACGTCGCGCAGGTAGACGCCGCTCCACACCGCGTTGCTGATGGCGCCGCCGCCCCAACTGATGCCTTTTACCTCCTTGTCTTTCACTTCCTGCGGAAAAATTGACATTCACGTAGGTACAATAAATATTTGTACCGCTAGAAGTTGAAGACTAAAGCTGAACTCCTACAAGAGGTACGATAATCACCACTTAAAAAAATAATAACTATAGTGATTGGTGTTCGCAGATGAGCTGTTAAAAATATGGTAGGTTCCCTCAGTGGACATAACGATATCCGCCGCGATCACCACGGAAAGTAAGTACCTGAGTGTGAATTAATCAAAACACATATGCATTATTTTGGGTAATGAGTTGAAGACCATTTGAAATCCCACCGGCTGCGCCAGGTTATTGTACTGGCGCAGACATTCAATCTACATTTCCAAATTGAATACATTTGTTTCAGGGACTGCATTTGCAGTTTCAGTAGACTGCTGGAATGTGTTGGAGGTAAAGTGGGATCTTTTCAGCCGAAATTTCGGAATTGCAGCCAGTTGAAATCTCAAACGACCAATTGAGGCTGAGGGAGTCTCATCACTAGCTACAGCCTACTCTCTGTCCGGTCATAACAATACTAAATATCTTCTTTATCGTGTTTTTCATTGCTTAAAGGCCTATTTCACTACACGATATTCAGGGACCCTAACCCTAACTAAAAGTGGTGTAATAAGATATAGGGTCCCTAAGGGACGGACCCGGCAAGCCTTACGCCCTAATCGCCTTAACCACCGGGCCCTGAATAACGTGTAGTTTAATACCGCTTTTAAGGTCAAGTCTGCTTGTAAATACTAGACTAGGTACTTGAAAATGCAAGAAAAGAAGGAGTTCCCTTACATGGCCTTGAATAACGTGTAGTGTAATACTGCTTTTAAGGTCAAGTCTGCTTGTAAAGACTAGACTAGGTACTTGAAAACTTAGCTTGAAAATGCAAGTAAAGAAGGAGTTCCCTCACATGGCCCTGAATATTATAGTGTAATACTTCTTTTAAGGTCAAGTCTGCTTGTAAAAACTAGACTAAACTAGCTACTTGAAAATGCAAGATAAGAAGGAGTTCCCTCACATTGTCCATCTCGCTCCGCCTGTTCCCGGCGCACATGAGCGCGGCGCGGACGCTGCCACCTTGGAACTGCCCCAGCTCCTCCAGCGTGAACTCCTTGCTCGTGGGGCGCGTGCCCGCCACGTGCACGCGCAGCCGGTGCGTCGCCGGGTCGATGGAGGGCACGGGCATGTGCTGCCGGACGTAGAACAACTCGCTGCGAAATGCAATCCAACTCACATCATGAATCCTTTTCTGGTAGTTTTGAATATTGCGGATTAGCTCACTTTACTTTATTTTGACAAAAACCGTATAAAACTAATTTTACGACAATTTTCTTAACGACAAATAAAATTAATCTTCATATAAAAAGGTACAAACTATTTTTTGGAGACAATACCCAGCCCAAACCGTTGAAACTGGAAAGCTGAAATTAGTTTGATGATAGTACCTTTACTGCAAAAACACCCGATAACAATGGATTTTAAAAGAGTAAAATGGAAGTTGACGTTATTGAGGATTCTTAATAACATTTTGCGCGAGCAAAGACGCGAGCGGAAATCTATTACAGGATAAATAACGAAAACTCCAATGTTCCTTGTATCACATAGAATGAATACTCCGTCCATTGTACTCAAGCACTTTGTTTTGTAAGTATTTTTGTTGATACACAACGAAGCGTTCTCATATAAGTATAAATATATAAAGGTAATGTCATTGCCGACGCACTACGACTCGGGTTCACCTGGAGCCAAGTAAGCATGCTTTACTCTTTTTTAGCCTCCGTCAGAGCAAGATGGCGAAACAGTCAGAAACCCTGTATCTGCCCGGCGCCGACGGGGGACATGGACGCAAGAAGAAGAGGTATTCAATTATATATATATATGTATATATTGAGGTGTTAAATTATAGTATTGAATTTGTTTATTTTGTAAACCTAAAGAAATAAAGATATTGATTTACTGATAGTGCGTAAGCCCTCGCACTCGAGGAATATTAAGAGATGAAATAACATCACAAAAAATTTCGAATTCGGCGGAACTTGAACCCGCGTACCTTCCTCAGTACGGAAGTGCGCTACCGACTGCGCTACGAATTCATGTGACCTCCTAGTCGAAAATCTATGCGACCTTCTACGGACTCAAGCGCCGTTAGCTCCGCCGAATTAGAAAATTTTAGCGATGTTTTTTTCATTTCTTAAGCCGCGTACAGACTGCTGTAACGTAACATGCAATGTAACACGCAATGAAAGAATTTACCGTCCACACTGTCGCAATGTATCATGCAATGTAACTGAAGTCCCATAGTGTGGACGCCTCGCGCGCACGAACCGCGCACACTACGCGCACGAACAGAGCATTTCAACTCGTGCGCGCCGCGATCTGCCATTTGTCGGTTTTTTCACCGAACACAAAGGGGCGCGCAGTGTGCGCCGAGCGCCAGTGTGGACGGGTTGTTTACTCGAACGCGCGCGAACGTTGGAAGAATGGATGAAAACACAGCTACAGCAGAGCCGTTTCGGTTACGTTTTTTTTTCACATGATTGATGATAATCATTGAAGCATCGACAATCATCTTAGCCAGTAATAATTGTATAATAAATTCTCTCCGCGTGTTCTCGGCAGACTGAGTGAGCTATGTTCGCCGCGTATGCCGGAAAAGATGCGAACACGTATGTGCTCAGTTCGTGCGCGCGCTGCGTCCACACTTATGAAATGCTCCTTTCATGTTACATTGCATGTTACGTCACAGCAGTCTGTACCTGGATTTAGAAGAGGTATAGTCATACTTGGGCGTGTCGAAGTGTTCTATCTGGCACCGGGGCGGTATCTCCGCGTTGAAGGGCCGGGCGGTGCGCACGAGGAGCCGCGCGTCGCGCACGGGCTCGCTCGCCCACATGTCGTCATCTGAGTGGTCCAGTACGTCGGCCTCATCTAAGTTACCTGCAACACATTATCTTACTATTATAATAAACTAGCGACCCGCCCTGGATATGCACGGTTTTATTATACGTATAAACCTTCCTCTTGAATCACTCTACCTATTAAAAAAAAACTGCATCAAAATCGGTTGCGTAGTTTTAAAGATTTAAGCATACAAAGGGACATAGGGACAGAGAAAGTTTTGTGCTACGTAGGTAGTTATGGGAAAGTCTGTGTAAATGTTTGTTATAAGTAGGTACTTAGGTAATCTCTGTAACTACTTAGGTTACTTATTTAAATTAAATTTGGTATGTAGATAGTTTAAGACCTAGAATAATACATAGGATATTAAAATTTTAACCTCTGATGGGGTAAATGGGGTTGTAAAGTTTGTATGGAAATTATCATTTCTTGGTTTGATTCACACAAAATTCGGTATAAATAAACTATAAAGTAAATAATTAAACACGTATTTTTCATTTTTGCGAAACTGTCTCTAGGAGGCGAGCAATAAATTTCAGAAATTTGACAAATTAATTTCCATGCGGGCGAAGCCGCGCGGCGTTTATTGCGAAAAGTCGGGATATAAAATAGAAAAAGGTATGTGATAACTTCAGTATAATCACTTTAACACACTTATTATTTTAAATGTGTAAGTTAGGATATTTGTTACCTCTTCAAGCTGAAACGAAAAAAAAACACTGAAAAGATTGTTTTAAAATTGTGCATAGATATAGTTCTAGGCCTGGATGAATACATACCTACATACATACTCACACACATACCATACAGGCTATTCAGTCAAAACGTGTGTGAAGACGCGGAAAAAGCTAAAAAACAATATAATCTCTGATAATTACTCTTTCACGCAAAAACTACTGAACGGACCTGGAAGAAATTTGGCACAGAGATATAGACTAGATTCTAAAAATATAGCCTATGTGATATAGCCTAGACTCTAGAATATAGGCATAGGCTATATTTTTATTCCGGAATTCCCACGGGAACGGGAATTACGCGGGTGAAACCGCGAGGTGCTGCTATTATTTAAATAAAATCATAAATGTGCTACCTATCCGATAGGTCTCGAGCAGCGCATGCACCGCGTCCGTCTTGTGCATGCCGTAGACATTCCAGAAGGGCTCGATGCTGAGCCCGGCCGCGTGGTAGATCTGCTCCCCGCCGGGGTGCGACGGGAGGAAAGCCGTCACGTCGTACACGCCGCGCTTGTACGTCACCCAGAAACTGGATCTGGAAGGAGACTAGTAAGATTGCAGCCAAACGAGCCTATTTTTTTTAGATGTCAGTCGCGTAATTTCTGCTGCAATTGGGTTTCTTAGAAAATTCCTGTTTGATGCACACGGCGACGCAAAAGGAGCTATCTGCCGACTACGAAAATACGCGAGTCACGACACGACTCAAAAAATTACGCTCGTTTGGCTGCAGCCTAAGCTGAATATACTTACATATATATATATCTACTAGCGACCCGCCCCGGCTTCGCACGGTTTTATTATACGTATAAACCTTCCTCTTGAATCACTCTATCTATTAAAAAAAAACCGCATCAAAATCCGTTGCGTAGTTTTAAAGATTTAAGCGTTCAAAGGGACATAATGACATAGGGACAGAGAAAGCGACTTTATTTTATACTATGTAGTGACATATATCTAAACCCGAACTAGACTAAGCTCAATTCACACCAGGATGGCCGGCAGGACGCGCCGACTGCTGGGCCGCTGAAAACACAACCTTTTCGATATCTTCTGCTTTATTTGATTTTTTGATAATTATATAAAGTTTAAAATTTGACTCATCTAAGTTTTTATTTTGTGAGTAAGACTAAGAAAATAAAGTTATTGTACTTACTACAGTAAGAGCTCAAAATACAATAACTTAACTTTATTAAAACCATGGTTTTATTTATGTTCATAACTTTTAAATTTATTTGAGACCATCTTGAGACTAAAAGTGCTTGCCGCGTTGTCGCTCGCCGGCCGCTGACATTCCAGCGTGGATTGAGCCTCAGACAATAAGAAAAGATAGTAAGGTATACCCTCATTAGTTTATAATGCAACTGGGCATTTGACGTTTGGGACAAAAATGTTCCCCCACCTCAAAAATACATTTTTTTATAATTGTTTGTTTTATGTTATGTTTGGTCTCTTTTTGTAGGAAATTTCATGTATTTTTATAAAAACCAGTTTTACATACATACACAGTTCTGTAATGTTTCCTTCATGACAATTAAATTAAACTAGTTATCCAAGTGTCCAAGATATTATTTTCTAACAATATTTCTTTGTTTTTATGACCATACAAAAATACCTAGGATTCTGTACTTAACTGAGTAAATAAATTATAACAACATCAAATGTTTCACCTCAATCACCCTTCGGTGACCATCCACCCGAGAGGGATAAATTTAAAAACAGCGCTGCATGCGCTGAATATGTGAATGAATGAATATGAAATGAATAAACTGCATGCAGCAAAGGCTGAATCTACTCCTTTTCTTAGTTTTTATTTTTATTTAAGTTAGTACAGTTCGAAGTCAACAACAGGAATATTCCATCCATAATGTCAACTATGAGTGGCCTACTATCTCACATATATATTTCTGAGGTGGGCACAACCCAAATACACCAATGGGTAGGCACATTCAGTACTGGACATAATTATGTGTGGTGAGGAGAAGGTCTAGAGAGTGGTAGTATTCAGTTGTGTGTGTAGTGGGCAGTAAGTGTAGACTAACTTGGAGTTGTGTTTGCTGACCTCCTCCGCGCTGTAAGTCGGCAGGTCAGTCCTCTTGCGGTCTGCTTGAGTTTCCTTCTTGTTTGGAGGTTTCTCCTTAAAGCTGTTATCTTCTTTGTCTGGAGATAGTTTTGCCGATGCTTTAATTGAAACATCACAGTATATTATAATTTATGTAAAATTTTACTTAGATATACTGTCATCATCATCAACTTGTATTAGTCCACAGCTGGATATAGGCCTCCCCCAATGAGCGTCAACTGATTGTATCATTTAGGGGTAATGCCCATAATCCCCACGCTGGGCATGTGGGTTGGGGATTGCGGTTTGATAGATGTGTATTACCTACTTTTTAGATTTGAGCCAAAAGTGATGGGGTGGAATAATAAAGGTATCTTGTTATACAAAGTGTGAGCAAAATTGACCTCCGAAGGTCAGTCAAATCATTCATTGATGGAAGCTAAATACCTACTTGACTTAACTTTAATCACTGTTCTAAAACAGGGCTTCTTTTATTCAAGGCAATATAATATCTCAGATCTGATGAGAAGTAACGCAGATAAAGTAGGAAGGTTCTGCATTTCTTGGCCTTTATTGTTTTTTTCTTTTAGTGCTACAATAAATAGTTACATAGCTACAATAAAAATATATTAAGGTAGGTATTTGTAAGCAATAGGAACCAATTTACCTCCAATAAGTGCTGAAGCAAACAGTACTCCTACCCCTGTCTTTAAGCCTTTGGTTTTGGATTGTTCCTCTTTTCTTTTATCATTATGTCTGTTTTGTTCTCTCACTGATACAGATGCGGAGTAACTTGTAATTTTACTCTGTTGTATCAAAGATCTGAAAAATTGGAGATGTAAGTTACCAGTATTTATCAGGTAAAAGTACATTACTCTGATTTAATATGTCAGAATATACATTTATAACCACTTGTTTATTTAGGTGATGCAATAGGAACCTATCAGCTGTGTAATTTATGTATTTTACAGTTAATAATCATAAGCAGGTATTTAAATAGGTACCTTAGAAACCATCTCTTGAGCGACATTTTCCACTAATTTGGTTAAGACACGAAGATAGCGGTACGGATGGGTAAACTGATTGTACCCTTGACCCAATGATTGATTATTTGTTACCAAGATACTAGATAATAATAAATTCTGTTATCAACGTTGCTAAGTTCACGAAATAAATGACTACACCAATAAATCAATATGGGAGAGAACAGATTAGGTTTTAATTAAAGCATAAGATACTGCGCTAAGTGTGTGGTTGGTTCTAGTTAGACTTATATGATTTAAACAAAGGAGATATGTGCAAAATCGGATTTTCATCTTGAAATTCTTGAAATTTCCAAAACAAAACAAGAAATGCAGCTATTTTACCGGAATTCCATGACATTTTGACAGTGACACTGACATTACGTAGTAAATTTTTTTCGAAGTGTTAATCCGATAGTATTGCTAACGTTAGGTACCATGTTCTAAAGGTCAGCCGGAGGCGGAGCGGAGGCGAAGGCGTGCGAGTTGTATTCGATTGAATCATATGAAAGCCTACACGCACACCGCAGGCGGTGGCTGTGCGGCGCGGCGCGGTGCCATAGGAAAAACCGGCACGCGCCTTCGCCTCCGCTCCTCCTCCGGCTTCAGTGTGTGGAGACTTTAAGTGTGTCCATTCCATGACCAACCAAGTCTCTGAGTACTTTCAGTATAATTCTATGACTTTCAGTACTCAGAAGACCAATGATGTGGTATCCACATTATGCCTCATTATAAAAACGATTAATGAATGAATTTTATAATTCTTAAAATGAAGGTACTACATTATAGGATTTGATTTGAGTCTTTATCGAAAAGAATCTAGCGGGTATGGCATGGTATGGTCCAAGCACTTATTACCTACCTATTTACCTACCTAGCATACATACCTAAGTAGGTACCTATACAAACAAAGCTTAGTCTGTGCTACCTATGTTCTTAATTAGGTAATTAACCTACTAAGTTTTATCATTGTTCACGAAATAATTAATGATTGGTGAATAGCATCTAACTACTTGTAGAACGCTGAAAATAAAATAAATGGCTTGGCAAACGTAGTGTAGGAGGCCTTCCAGCCAAGTGACATGACGATCTGCGAAAGAAAACTGGCAGATACTGGATGAGACAAGCTGAACAAAGGGCGGTATGGCGCTCATTAGGGGAGGCCTTGTCCAGCTGTAGACTAATATAGGCTGATGATGATAATGATGATAATAATAACTCAGTGCCTGGAACTGCGTACTACCATTGAGCTCAGACTATCTATAGTCTGAGCCATTGAGGTGTAGGTATTTCTGTGCAATTTCATAATTCGTGCAAAAGTATAGACCGTACCTAATGAATACCTATGCATTGCTCATTGCTCGGTTTTCCCACTTACGTATACCTATCTCTAACGTCAGTAGGTAATGCGTTTTTAAAGACGCCAGACATTAGTAACACTATAGGACTCAAGTGCCTGCCTGCTAGATAGGTAGGTACTTACCTACTTACCTACTTTTGTAAAACATTAGCAGTGCAGTCCGACCCTGCCATCCCCTGGATCGTTTACCTGCGGGTTTCTAGGTCAGCTCGCTAGGTATTTTAATGTTAGTTTGTAGAAGAACAAGCGCAATGAAACTCTTGAGTCGTAAAAATGTTTTCAATAAAATCACAATGATATCTATCGAATGGACTAGATATCATTGTAATTTTATAGCACTATTTTATGACACGAGCTTCTGAAATTCGTTCCACTTCTACCTTCCCACCATTCAACCCTACTAGGTAGGTATCACAGGATAGGTATTTATACTGCATTGAACACACGTGGAGAGCTTTGGGTACCTACCTAGATGTACCTAGGTATCTTAGGAAGCGGAACTAATGGATTGACCGCGGCACGAGTCAGGCAAGGGTTACTAGACAATAATCAGAATAATCAGAATAATCAATTTATTGGTAAGAGTTTTACAAGTCAATTATATCAGTCGAAATTACAATTAATAAATTAAATTTAAATTACATTAAAGTAATTAATTTAAAATTAATTGCATTAAAAATAAAAAATAAATAAAAATTAATTTCATTACAAATAATAACTAAATATACCTAAGTGATCGATTACATGTAGAGTTTTACTTTATTCGAAGTCGAAGACTGTTCAAACTCTCCCTTAAGAATATGAAGAGTTTCCTCAAAACTACAAAAATGATTTTCAGAAACTAGAGGTACTTACTACATTATATTCTATCTACTTAAGGAGCTAAGGCAGACTCAATAGTAAAAGTACTCTGTGGGTAAGCTGCTCTACCTGCGGATGCCAGATTTGCATTTTTTTTTTTTTTTGGGGTTGGCAACCCTATTTGCAACAGCTGTTCGCAAATGTTCCATAAGAATTTATTCTAAAATAATTGTTTTTACGTAGTTTTAAAGTGCCCTTTCCAATTTCATCGCATATTTGTAACATAATATAAGTGTAACAATAAATATTAAGGGTCCAAGTGCTGTTATTCGTGTGTTTTTGGCCAACGGAAAAACTTCGGTTTCGGTTTGAAAATTTTGCTGGATTGTGTTTTTATAAGTGTTTTGTGCTTACTTCGATCGATTTCTCATGTGAAGGAATACTATTTCCAATAAAATTTACATCTATAAAGTATACGTAAGTACCTAACAACTTTTCAAAACATAACCTAGACATTGTACAGTTTGCCTCTCACAAAAGTTGCAAGTTTTGTTTTAGAAGACAATAGCTACATTCATTCATAATGTTGACTCGTAAAGCCGACAAGTTGAACCAGGTTTTACTGGAATTAAAGTCAGCAAAGAGGCAGATTGAACAATTAGAATCAGAGCGATTAGAAAATGAAAATATTCTCTTAGAAGCATTAGAAAATAACAAAAAGCTTAAAAGCGAGATGTGTGCGTTGCATTCTCACAATGATTCTATTAGCGAGGAACGGGATAGGCTTCAATTGATCATAGATAGGTTCGACAAAAAATGTGGCATTGAGTTTGAATCCATCCTGCAAAGAACTTCAGTCCTGGAGAAGAAACTGTGTGACGCCCACCAACACATCACCCAGCTGGAAGAAGCAGCCAATAACTCTGCCACCGCGAAAACACAAAGTCTATTCGATGAGCTAATATCCGCTAAACCACCCTCCCCAGGCCAAGTTTCTGTTGCAGGCTGCAATTTACACACTATGCTGACCATTGATTTGACAAAAGATGACTCAGTGTGTAATGTGGCGGCTTGCAGCAAAAACATTAAACACCTTAGCAAAAATAAGTTAAAAAAATATGTTAAAATAAGTAAGTTTGTAAAAAAAACTCAAAACTTATTAAAAAAACAGAAAAATATAGTATCAAGTCTCAAATGTAAAAGAAAAGTTCTTGATAAATTAGAGCTCTGCACAGCAAAGCTCAATTATAACCAAACCCAATATGAAGCTGAAATTCAAGACCTAAAATGTAAACTTGGCCAGGCCGAGCACTCCCTAGAGCATTACATCAGCCTCTATGATCGAACAACTCAACAGACAAGGGAACTCAATCTGGCCATGGATTCACTTCTTAGGAGCCAGGTGAGTCTGGAGGGCAGGGTTCTGGAGGGCTGCGGCTGCTGTATTCCTGGCCCCGTCTGTGATCAGTCAGGTCTGGACAGTACTGTGTCAGTCGCATCCCACCTTGATCTCAGCACTTCATACTCAGGCATAAAAACCTTATTGTACTGCGATGAAATTGGAACAAACATGGGTCAGTTCTTAAATATGACTATGGAACATTCAATAATAAATAACTGTTTCCCTAATTCTAACCTGCATAATATTATGCACAAAATTGATTTTAAAACTATTGACAGTAATTCAAATTTGATTATATTCCTTGGTAATAGGGGTAATGTGAACAAATCTGACCTAATTAGGTATATGGATAAACTGTGCTCATTAAATTTAAAACAAATTGTAATGTTCACATTCCCCTACAGCGACAGCTTGCCACATTCGGAAAATATACTTAGATATAAGTTAAATATGACATTGCATACTATTTCATGCAACAACAATGTACATGTGATTGATACTAACAGTATTGTTAGTAAAAAATATTATTTGACTCAAGGTAATTACTACCTTTCTAATTTTTACAAAAGACAGATAGCAATTTCGCTATCCTATTATTTTAAAACAACAGCCAAAAACTTGGCTATAACAAATGCTTCTTTTGAGCATTACAATAACTTAAAAAACAATACCTTGGAAGTTATTCCAATTAATTTAAATTAGAAATAAAGACAATAGAGGAAGTCTCTTGCCCTAAAAAGTCAAATAATATTAATAATCACAAGAAAAAACAAAGTTGTAAAATAAATGCAAAGCTTACTAGCTTGGTGCACCAAAATATTCAAGGTTTGAGAAGTAAATTATTAGAATTAGAGTTATACATGAACTCATTTGATATTGACATCATCTGCTTAACAGAACACTGGCTGAAAAGCCATGAGCTCATGTTTAACTTTAGTAACCACCAAGTTGGTAGTTCCTTTTGCAGATCACATGCTATTCGTGGAGGCTCTTTAATATTACTAAATAAACTACTGAAATTCAAAGAACGTAAGGACATAATATGCATGTCTGTTGAAAGCCAAATCGAAGTAGCATGTGTTGAGTTGGAGCAAAGTATTGTAGTAAGCGTATACAGCCCACCATCAGCTTCCTTTGAAATATTTGAAAACATAATGGATGATATCTTATTTAAAATAACAAAAACAAATAAAAATCTCATAATATGTGGAGACTTCAATGTTAATCTTTTAGAAGTTAACTCCCACAGTAGTAGGTTAACTAATTTATTTAAGTCTTATAATCTAAGTCCACTATTTATGGAACCAACTAGAATTACTGAAACCTCAGCAAAATGCATAGATAATATATTTGTTTGCCAAAATGATAAAATTGTAAGTAAAAATATAATCAGCAATTTAACATCAGACCACTTAGGTCAACTCATAAAAATGAACATTCAATTGAAAAATTATAATTGTAAAAAGAACATAAAATATATACCAGTAACCACACATCGATTTGATCAGTTTAAATTGGATTGGGACTCTAAACCAGCACCTAACTACTCATACAACAACCCAAATGAGTTGTATAGCAGTTTTTTCAACAAATTCACCTATGCGTTCAATTCAATATTTACACCCAGGTCGATAGTGGTCTCTGAGAAACTTAACTTTAGCGAGTGGGCAACAGTAGGTATACATAAAAGTAGACAAAAGTTGTATGAACTGTATAGTGAAAAACAATACAATTTTAGTGAGGAGTTTAAAGAAAAAGTTAAAAATTATTCAAAATTGTTTCGGAAAGTTTGTCAAATTGCAAAGTCAAATTATATTAGCTCAAAAATTCGAAATAGTGAAAATGTAATCAAATCAACTTGGAAAATAATAAATAGTGAGACTGGAAAGGTTAGTAACTATACTAATGATTACAATTTAAAAATTAATAACTCTTCAATCAAAAATGATGTTGAAGTAGCCCAAGCATTTGAAAACTTTTTTACTAATATTCCAATCTCTACTACTAAGTGTCTTAACTCTTCTCAAGTAATCGCTGAGTCTCTACTTAAAGAAAATGTACCTAAATGCGAAAATAAGTTTAATTTCAATCATGTTGATGACAAAGATATAATTAAAGCCTTTAAACTTTTAAATATTAAGAAAACTGCAGATCTCTGGGGCATTTCTGTTAAAATTATTAAACCTTTGATTGATATAATTGCACCAGATTTAGCTTTCATATTCAATGAGTCCATTGATTGTGGCGTATTTCCTGATCTAATGAAACATAGTAAAATAACTCCACTGTTTAAATCGGGTAGTAGGTCTGACCCCACCAACTTTAGACCGATATCAGTACTGCCTACATTCAGCAAAGTTTTTGAAAAACTAATTTTACATCAATTGCTCAGGCATTTCAATGGCAATGACCTGCTACATTGTAAGCAATTCGGGTTTACTCGAGGCAGGTCAACTACTGATGCTGGTGTAGAGTTGGTATCACATATTTTTGATGCTTGGGAGAAGTCGCAAGACGCTTTAGGCGTCTTTTGCGACTTGTCAAAAGCATTCGATTGTGTACACCATAAGACATTAATCAGGAAACTACATCACTATGGAATAAATGACACCTCTTTGGATCTTCTTTCATCTTACTTAAGTGACAGGATACAAAGAGTTGACATTAATGGGAAACGGTCTTCGGGGTCTGTAGTTACTATGGGTGTACCGCAGGGTTCTATCCTCGGTCCTTTCCTGTTTTTAGTTTATATTAACGACCTGCCTGATCTTGTAAAGAATAATCACGAGATTGTATTATTTGCTGATGATACTTCTTTAATTTTTAAAATGAAAAGACAAACTACAAATTTCGACGATGTGAATAATGCAATCTCAAAAGTTGTCCACTGGTTTAGCGTCAATAATCTTTTGCTTAACGAAACCAAAACGAAATGTATTAGATTTATTCTACCTAATGTGAAACAAGTTAAGGCTGATGTAAACGTGAAAGGAGAAACGTTAGACATTGTAGAAAGTACCGTATTCTTAGGAATCACTCTAGATAGTAAGCTTCAATGGGGCCCACACATAGATAAGCTATCGAAGAGACTCAGTTCTGCAGCATATGCAGTCAAAAAAATCCGTCAATTTACAGACGTGGATACTTCTAGACTTGTTTATTTCAGCTACTTCCATAGTATTATGTCTTATGGTATACTACTGTGGGGGAACGCTGCAGACATTAACACCGTATTTGTGCTGCAGAAGAGGGCTGTTCGTGCAATCTATAATATGGGTCCCAGAGAATCTCTCCGCAATAAATTCAAAGAAATAAACATAATGACAGTACCATGTCAATATATTTATGAAAACTTGTTGTACACTCATAAAAATATCAATAGGTTCACTAAAAATAGTGACATACATAATGTTAATACTAGAAATAAGAATAAACTCGCTTTGCCCACAACTAGATTAAACAAAGTTAATGTATCTTTCAAAGGGCAATGTATACGCTTCTACAACAAAACTCCAAGTGAGTTGCAAAAATTATCGGTAAATAAATTCAAACAAATTATCAAAACTATTCTTTGTAAAAAGGCTTACTATAAAATATCTGATTATTTAGATGATAAAAAAGCTTGGGACGAGTTTTGCTCCAACTCTAAAACTAACAACCTAACAAGGTAAAGGTTTCTTGTTCGCTTCTTTACTTTACCTAAATAGACCGAAGTGAACAATAATCAAAGTGAGCACTTTATTTCATAATTTCAATTATTTTTAACATGTACTTTATGACGTGTCCAAGTGTCCTGTAAGGTCTTAAGGAAATAAAGCACTTTGAATTTTGAATTTTGAATTTTGCAGTTTTTTATTCGTTTTTCAACGTAGGTAGGTATCACAATTCCAAACAAATCAAAACCCTGTCAAAAGTTTGAGCCCTACAATAGAGTTCCCGACGAGCGAACTTCCAACAACTAAAAGTTAGTAAATCCGAAAAATCACAATCATGGTCGATTCTTAAGGAAATTCTTAGAGTTCCGTAAGTTGCCAGTAACGAGCCGCTATTTATTAGGAGGCTGCGGGGTTCGGTGGTACTGAGAGCGGCCTCGTTTCTGGCGGAGTGCCGCTCTACATGTCAATTTAAAAGAGAGCTTTTCTCTTACAGGACCTACAAAATTTTTCTTAGTAGATTGAAAGTCCTATTTAAATTCTAACTGCTTTAGCCTTATAGCATCACGAAGGTCATGTCTCACCAGCCGGCTTTAACAGGATGTCAATAGCACCGTAATATTGAATTAAAAAATTGAATTCAAAAGCATTTTCATTTTACATTTTCAGGATGCTGATGCGGCTGCAGCGCATCTGGTATGTTCGCGGAGGCGCGCACGGACGACTTTTACGCGATCATCCGCAAAAAGGTTGCTTCACTACTCCAGCGCGCGCGAGGCAGTCGCAACAGTATCGTGCAAATGGTTGTATCGCGTCTGGACTGTCCCATCCAAAACCATTGGATGAAAATATTAATGGGGTCTAAGTCAATTTAAATTGAACTATAATTAGGTTATTTAGTATTTAAGTATTACCTAATATATGTATTTATGTATTTTATTCTATTTATGTATTTTAAATCAATTCTATTTTGTATGTAATCGTGTTATCTAATTATATTCTCAATTATTGTGTCATTCGATTTTAGTTGTAAGCACATCATTTATGGATTTATTATGATCTGAGAATAAATGAGTTAATAATAAAAGCGCTTATCTAATCAACATTCAGGTAATTCAACATAAGAAAAAAAAATAAACTTCCTGAAATATAAGACTTAAGTGCGAGACAAGGAAGTTTAAAGTCGCTCGTTCAGTTCCCCGCTGACAGTCGCACCGCACGCTCCCAGCCTCGAATGCCCGGGACGCAAGGTGCCCGAGGACGGTTATTGAAAAAGTTTGCGAATGGCCGTGAATTAATACCGGCAAATACGAACCTATTATACCTCCTTACCTTGAGCTGCTAATATTTTATGCGGGTTTAATTCTCTTTTACCATTCCTTCGACTTGTGTTTACCTTTCTATTCACTTGGCGTATGGTGCAGCATGATATCATCATTGTCATCATAACATTTATTATTATAATCAAATCACTCACTCACAGATTCATTGACACAATTGTTCTCCATCTTTTATGAAAGGCGAAACAAAATGTGATAATCGTACAAAAATTGACCCAAGCCGAGAATCGAATTCGCAACCTCCTGCGTCGTCGCAGGCAGACCTTCGTCCACTGCGACGCGTCGATCGATCATCGATTGAATTGCAATCAAATTATGTACCAAGGTACATTCTTAGTTTTAAACGACTACTTTTCTCTCTTACTGAGGTATCTATGATAAGTTTCATAACAATACCTAATATGTAAACATATTTCTTTCTTTAAGTACTCCTATTGAGTTTGTTTACAATCATGCAAATTTCACCCTAAACAATCTCGTTCTAGCAATAGAGATAAAATGGCAATAAGTATCTACCAGCGTCATAAGAATATCTATAGAAAAACACTGTAGAATGGAATCTGCTTTGACCGAGTCCTGAACGCCGCCTTTATATGTCTACCTGCTTCCCTCTTCAGATCGTTACGCCCCTCTGTCGTCCTGCCGAGTTCTTTTTCTTCTAAAATATGGTTAGAATCATGGTCCCTTAATTTTTGACAGTATCTAGTCTTTTTAAACCATGTCGAAAAACTAGTGTGAAGAAGGGTACGATATCAGTGGGTCAATGGGGTAAGTATTAGGTAGTCATGTCCCACATTAACAATATTATTGCATTCATTGGGTGAAAACATTTGGCGTATGTTCAAAAAAAACTATTAGATAATTAGGTTCAAAACCAAACACAACACAACATCAGATGTGTTGTGTTGTGTTTGGTTTACGATTTACGATCCGTACGCCTTAGATCGTACGGATCGTACCTAAGTAAGCGCGTGCGGCGGCCGTGACAGTCTTACTGAGTACCTATAGCATAAGAATAAATAATAACTGAGCCTATAGGTAGACTAATATCGTGACGCTATCGGCAGCGGAAGTTTCAGTTCTACTGTGTTTTTGTTTATTATTATGCCACCGTAGGCAATAAGAAAAGCCGCACCCAGTGGGCCGTGTGCGACAAATGGGCCGGCCAGCAGCGGCCACGTTTGTATGGTTTTGTAAGCTAGATTAATTGAATGGTACGATTCTAAATGGTCGCATACGTTGGAACGCATGTTAACAATGCTCGAGGCAGAAGTCGCTGATAGATTCTCCGACTCGTTTTTTCGTCATGTAACAATTTATAATATTATTGACATCTCACTGCTCAGAAACATTTTTTATGCCTGTTGCATAAAAATTACATTATGTAGATATGTAATTAGTTACATAACATACCCAATTTATATAAATGTGCCTATGCAGGGTGTAAAAACACTAACTACAATCGAAAAATGAAAGGTATAGCAATCAGACCATTATTCTGAACATTTTTTCTAACGCGTTTACAATGTTCGATACCTACTTACGTGTAAGTATGTACAGTGTAAATGCGTGTTATTAAAAGAATTTAAGTTTTTTATCTTCGGCTGAGATCAGTCCTTACGTTGTATAAACATCATTTACCATATTGGTCGTGTAATTTGACCATCCTATCGGTCGAGTGTCGCTTCACGTTTTAGGGTAAAAACCCTTGTGTGGACGGCTCTCGCAAGGTAGGGGGACCCTTCAGGCGCCAATGAGGAGCGAGTGGCCGGACGCACTGGACCGGGAAATATTGGGAAAATGAAAACGTGAGATTGCTCTTTTGGATTGAACGTTTGGCTCAGAGATTTTCAAGGGTTAAAAAGATTTGAAGGTTGGCTCCTCAAGGGTTTGATAAAAAATGCTTAGATAATGAGGTCCCACGTAAGGAGAAATGAAACCAAAATTATGAGTAGATCCTTTTTTTAAACTTCACTCATCGAGCCTCTATGTAATGAAAATGAAATCCTTATTCTTACTAAACTTTAAAAGCATATATGGATGTTTGTTCTCTCTTTCATACAATAAACTACGAAACGCCGAGTTTAAATTGAATGGACGTAGTTCTAGCCTTGGAATAAAACATAGTCTATTTTTCATACCATAATTCAGTTCTCGTGGGATAGAAATAGTCTTGAAAAAACGGTTGCGAAGCTGCGGGCAGATACTAGTTATAATAAAACTAGCAACCCGCCCCGGCTTCGCACGGTTTTATTAAACGTATAAAACTTCCTCTTGAATCACTCTATCTATTAAAAAAAACCGCATCAAAATCCGTTGCGTAGTTTTAAAGATTTAAGCATACAAAGGGACATAGGGACATAGGGACATAGAAAGTGACTTTGTTTTATACTATGTAGTGATAAAGTACCTGGCCAAAAACGTTAGAAATACGTATTTTTTCAACATGAATGATTTTATTAGTACGTAATTATAATACAAAGGAAAGGTATAACAGCACAGCTACCAGGTACCAGGCGACTGATGTACAAACCCCCTTGGTGCCCCCATCTATTTATGATGTTCATACCTCTATATGGAGAGAATTCCCTACGCCAGCCCCGTCATGAATATGTCATTTCACACCGGCTGCGCGGCTATTACAGGCAATATTACCTAACCGCAAGCCATGCCACAGAATAGATACAGGTACTGAGCCATACTCGCATCCACCGCGTACCTCGTCCATTGTGCTGTTGAGTCGCGCTCGTACCGAGGGTGGTATCCAGTAGGTACGCATAGGTACCGGCCGGATATTGAGACCAGGCGCCAGCCGAGGTAATGGCTCCTATCAATTCGAAGAGCTCTTTTACAGGGATATTCACCATGATTTGTGGGGTTTTTTGAGTTTTCTGAATAGATATAGTATTTACCTGATGCGCCCCGCGGCTTCGCCCGCTAACCAGAGTTTTTCTTCGTACAAATTTCAGAAATTTGTTGTTGTTGGTATAAATAAACTATGAAGTGAATGATTAAACACGTGTTTTTTATTTTTACACAATAACCTCTAGGACGTGTGCAATAAATTTTTGAAATTTGTACGAAAAAAAACTCTGGTTCGCGGGCGAAGCCGCGGGGCGCATCTTGCATATAATATTTTGTAGCGATCCGGTGTGTGTGGCTCACTCAACGCAGGCGGCAACGCAGCGCGCGGGGCGGGGAGGGAAGGAGCGCTTATGTTTATCGCAAAATCTTATCAAATGATTTAAAATCCTACTAACTTCTATCCTACTACTTTGTAAGTATGCATGGATAGATGGATGGATGTTTGTTACTCTTTAGAACGGATCTGGATTAAATTTGGCACAGAGATAGATAATGGTCTGGAATAACACATGGGAATTCCGGGATAAAATATAGCCTATGTATAGGCTATATTTTATCCCGGAATTCCCACGGGAATGGGAATGACGCGGATGAAACCGCGAGGCGATGCTAGTCACTACATAGTATAAAACAAAGTCGCTTTCTCTGTCCCTATGTCCCTTTGTATGCTTAAAACTTTAAAACTACGCAACGGATTTTGATGCGGTTTTTAACAGATAGAGTGATTCAAGAGGAAGGTTTATACGTATAATAAAACGAAACGTGCGAAGCCGGGGCGGGTCGCTAGTATTATTATAAAGAAGTAAGTATTTTTCACACTGCCCACGATTTCTGCCTAATGGAGCGCGCCCGAGCCTCTCGAGAGTCCGCTCACGTCGGCCTCTCATACTTTTATTGACCGCAGCCCGCGAAAGCTTTATAGATACAAAAAGCTTTTGATATTAGATACCTTTTTTTTGAAACGGTGATTTATTTTAAAGAAACACAAGTTGCGGATCAACTCTTACTGTTAAATTCATTATGTATGTCGCTGGTTGGTAGGTTGGTACATATTAAGTTATTCACAAGTACTTACCTACCTATAAATACCTAACACCCTACTAACACACACATACAGGGTGTAACATTTAAATCGGTCAGTATGCGAAAGTCTGAAACTACAAGACATACGATGATCTCTTCTTAGGAACCATGTTATCGATCTTGGTTACAAGAAAAACTGCATAAACACATTAATAAATCTTGTACTCAGTCCGGGAATCGAACCCAGATATTTTGAAAAATAAAACTAACACTATTTTTAGTTCGATATCGATTGTGTAGGTCTTAAGGAGTAAATGTTACTATAATAATAATAATAAATAAATAATTCCGGACAGTCCACACAGCATCATCTAGCCCCAAGCTAAGCAGAGCTTGTGTTATGGGTACTAGATGACTGATATACTTAATACAATATACTACATAGATAGATATTTTTTATTATACATATTAAACATCCAGACCAACGAAACAAATTTCTGCAGATCGTGCACAAATTTGTTCCGCGGCGGGAATCGAACCCGCAACCTCCTGCGTCGCAGGCGGACCTTCGCCCACCGCGCCACATCGGTCGTCGAATCTATGAAACGTGATGTCTAAAATTGAAAAAATACATTGTCTTCATTTCGTTTAATTTTTAATTTTAGTAGAAGAAGTAGAATACCAAATGCACAAACGACCGACCTTTGTTTTGAAATTAGTGGGATTCGGCAAGAGCAGAGGCCGTTGGTTATATCTTTTAAATTTTTTGTATAATTATAAAAATTACATAAGGAACCCTGAAGAGCAACGAGGATCTTCGCTCGGACGACTTGTCCACTTCAGTTTTGGATCAGGGTCAGAATCTAAAATCAGCAGTTTTGGAACTCGGACGAGTTGTACCCCAATCTAAAAAGAGGACATCTCGTCCTCGGACAAGTTTTCATTCGGACGAGATGTACCCTAACCCGTGCCGGCGGCGGCAGTGAGATATTTGAAAGAAATATATGTCGAGAATCAAACCTGACTGCTTAATTCAGTAGGTGTGTCGTGTGTCAGTATAGATATAGTTATTTAGAATTTTATGACGTGTCCAAGTGTCCTGTAAGGTCTTAGGGAAATAAAGCAATTTGAGTTTGAGTTATAAGTAACTAAGTTTTTTAATTTAACCTACAAACATTGTGTAGGTAGCCAACAGAAAAAAACATGATTTTTTAACTCGTTTATTGTATGATTTGTTTTTGATCGTGATCGCGTTTTGAAGGGCGAAAGAGCTTAGACTGAGAGAGCTTAGGAATTAATAGGAATTCAATACTAACCTACCTGTAGGGTTACGCTTCTCGGCGTCAGTAGTTGACTTTAATAACCTTAAGATTAAAGCGAAGACAAAATCAATTTATCATTTTAGTCTTTTATTTTTTAATTGAGTATGTACCCATAGTATTAAATTTGACGTGTCTAAGTGCTTATTTTGTAAGCATAAAGAAATAAAGATATTGATTTCTGTTATCTTACATAAGTTAGTTTATAACAACTTTATTTCATAATCATAATCACTTTATTGCATGAAAGATATAAAAAAGGATTTGTCAATAAGCCACTTTTTTAACTTAAATGCAAAAGCTTTGCTAGGTAACTCTTTGATATCTTTAGGTATGTTGTTGAAAATGCGTCCACACATCGCATGACAACTTTTTTGGTACAGAGCAGTTCTGGGCGTCCTAGATAAAACAATTCTATCTGGGTTCCTAATGGTCCTTGGGTAAATATCCCGTGCTTTTGTAAAAAGGTTGGCGTGTTCCTTAGCGAATTTAGCAGCTTCAAGGATGTACATACTAGGCAAAGTTAATAACTTAAGATTTCGGAAAACAGGCCTGCACGATTCCCAAGGAGGTATTCCCACGATTGCACGAACACATTTCTTTTGAGCTCTAAAGGCTCTGGTAAAGTCGGTAGAATTACCCCAAAGAATCAAGGCGTACTTCAGGGTTGATGCTACATACCCGTGATAAGCTGACAGTATTGTACTATAGCTTGATGTTTTGCGCAACCTATAAAGTACATAAACAAACAATACAATACAATACAAATACTCTTTATTGCACACCACAGTATAGAAAAACAAAACAAAAAATACTAATACTAAAACAGTTGCACAATGGGCGGCCTAAACTAAACTACTACTGGTAAACTTGTTTAGTTTAGTACATACTTGGTCAACGTGCGCTTTCCAGTTGCAGTACCACCGGTCCAATATAACGCCTAAAAATTTTGTATCGTTGACCTCCGTAATAGTCTGTCCATTATAGTTAAGACAAAGGTCAACATGTTTTCTGCCATAATTACTGAATTGAATAAATTTTTTCTGTTCTTTAAATGTGTATCTTGATAAATATTTGTGTTGTTGTTATAAATAAATATAACTTCTATTCTATTCTAGTTATTACCAGTTTAAACAACTTAAGTACTAAGTAATGTAGCCTCTGAGAATGGATTCGAAAGAAAAAAAGAGGAAAACTCTCTTTTGTCTCTTAAAAGACACATTTCTGGCTATTTTCTGGATTGAATAGTTTTTACATTGATAATTGTAAACTGCGGCTGTAAACAGTTCGAACGGCGCAGCTTTAGGTCTAGACCATCAATATTGTAACTGGAGCCCTAAATACTTGACACCAATCAGGTCGTAATGCGAGTGCCCAAGATCCATAATTGGCTCCCCAGAGCGCCACATATCTTCATCCACCGAGGCTTGGAAATAGAAAAACCAAGGAGTCAACCTAATATATAAGTAGATACCGACTTTGAAAGAAGAAGGATGTGCTATGTTCTGTATAGGTAAGTACGTATGTTTTTTATGATTGTTGGTCGATTTCTGTATTATGTTTAATACTTATTACATCAAGTGTTTATGTAATAGGTACTAATAAATAAATAAAATCAAATTAAGTAAAGCCTACCAGATTCATTTTTGCTATGAAAGTTCCATCTTCATCATTTCAAAAAAAAAATAATTTCATAAAGTGCCTATCTAAAATGTTTCCAGACGCACCTGTTTACATATTATACTTCTTCAAATAATTGAAATAAATGAACTCAAATTCAGAGGGCAGATCAATGCAGAGATTAATATAGCCCAGTTCCCATACTTTATGAAAATTATTAAACAGGAGTGCCATGCCGGTTCTAGTTAGGAAAACTCTAATACACAACAAGTTTTGAACATTTTACTTTCCAATGGAGGAAGATTGAACTCTATCTCATTAGCAATACCGCCAGCTAACCTACAGGATAAGTTTGTCTGGATAATGAGCTTAGTTTAAAGCCTGTATGTGGCATATTAAGCACACTAGATAATATTTTAAGCTCCTAGGGCTAGTGGCTTTGCTGCTTGCGGCTGTTGCGTTATTTTACAATTGCGAACTGGAGGTGAACCAATATCTGGTGTTCTATTGTATTTTGTTTGCATGCACATATTTCTCACAAGGAAATTCGCATCACACATTTAATTTAATTTACGTCTAACTAATGCACTTATGTACCTTCTGTGTAGTGCTGTAGATCATGTCGCTATTTATATTACTTCTTATGGAATCAAGGAACTGTCTCCAAAATCAATAAATCCAGATCGCAACCTTTTAATTCCGAACGACAATAAGAGAAAAATGAAAAGAATCATGAAAAAAATTGCAATCAAAACTATACCTATACCTACTTATTTATGTTTTAAAAATATTTTTATCTGTTTTTGTTTCCAGCGGTCTCTACACCGGGCAAAGCCGTGGTGACCAGTATTTTGACTTACCGTATGAAATTAAGAAATTGATGAAATTAAGAGAACCCCTGCATGAATGTTCCAAAATATCCAGCGTGAGGCGAGCGATGTCGGCTCGTTCCAACAAAAGCTCGTCATGACGACCACGACCGCTCTGCCAGGAACGAAATGAATGAGAAGATAAGAAATAATAAAAAATAAAATAAAGTTGAGAACTAAAGAAATTGCAAAACTAAAGTACTTGCATATACAGTCTGCATGCACGAAAAGAAAAAAAATTATATAATATGAAAATAACTACACTCTATAAAGGTATTGGTCAGGTAGGTAAATGTAAAACGAGCGAATAGCACAAATATGGTGAGCATTAGGTATTTTTTCATTGCGACGCAATATATTTTCCATATGGGGATGGCTGCAGGCTACAACCCTGGCCGATCCCTAGAGGCGAGCGAGGCTCTACGATTTTCTATTTGAACTTTTATCGGGCGTCGCTGCCGGTACGCGATGCTGAACTCTCATAGCTCTACATAAAGTTTGAATTATGCCGCCATTGTTGTTGGAATTAAAATTTTTAGATTCTCGTACCGATTCAACTTATAATTTACAATGTAATTTGACTGCATTTACAATTTCACTGACATTTCATTATGCTTCTCTGGAATTCAGTGAATGTGCTGAATGGCCGTAGCCTCGGGTGATGAAGTGCACGTATACGCCACCTGCCTAACGAGCGCCCCCTCAGGGTTACTCATCAGAGCTCTTGTGTGCGCATTACCTTTTCGACGTGTCTCGAAGGAGCTTCACATTTATGCGGTTTCTTTATGTAAGTATCTGTCACCTGACAAAAAATTTAAATGAAGAGAAAATCAAAAAATACCTTATTTCTTGACGTAAGCTTTAAGAAATAAAGTTATTATTTGTGATTTCTAGATCGTATAAACAGCCTGTCTGTAATCTCTAGGGGCAGTTTAACAATACGGCTGAGCTATAATTCAGCTAATTGCCTATGCCTATTTGTGGATCTATAGCTACCTGTCGCAAGGTGAATCCAAGTTAAGGGATTTATTAATTTCACGATTCATTTTGTAGAGAAATTATCTTGCATAGATCTGTAATGACATTAAATGGTTCACGCATCACCCGCTGGGCACTGCGACATTTTGCTACAATAATAGACATATTCAAATTTGAACGGTTTGGTTTGATACTAATTCACCAAATATTTACATCATTTGAACTATAAATTTACATCATTTGCGTTAAATGCAGCCTCACGCCTCATAAATAATAAATATTTTAATAATAATAATAAATATTTTATTAACCAAAACATGAAATTTAATAATACAATACAGTGCTGGCGGAACTCAAACTAAGCATGAATGCTTGTATCTTGAGGTCCATGAGTGCGTTTGACAATAGTATAAATAGAACACTAAAAGAGTGCAGTACATTAAATTATTTACTTATATAAAGGTGGATTACCACTCACTCACTCACTGACTCACTCACTCATTGACATGATTGTTCTCCCTGTTCGTGGATGGGAAGGTATATTTTTTTTTACACAGTCTGTTGGAGAATTTCAATGCGAGTAGAGGAAAATTCCAACTTTTCGAGATTTCCCCCTCCTTCCCCCTCAAAAGGGGGCAAACGCAAAGGTCGATTGTTCTCAAAAACCGTGATAGATGGAAAGAAAATTTTTGCGGGGGGAGGTAGAAGGGAGGCTCGCGAAGCGAGCCGACCTTCTACCTCCCCCCGAGGGGCCTCCCGCGAAGCGCGGCGAGCGAAGCGAGCCGCGCGGCGCGGGGGGCACCGCGGGGGCAACGCTTTTTCTCAGAGACGGTGATAGATGGAATGAAAATTTTTGCGGGGGGAGGTAGGAGGGGGGCTCGCGAAGCGAGCCCGCACCCAAAAAAACTAGTTTACTTATATAAAGGTGGATTACCACTCACTGACTCACTCATTGACATAATTGTTCTCCCTGTTGGTGGATGGGGAGGTATGGTTTTTTTTACGGAAATGTGTAGGGGAGGTGGGGGTGAGTATGGGAAAATTCCAACTTTTCGAGATTTCCCCCTCCTTCCCCCTCAAAAGGGGGCAAACGCAAAAGTCGATTTTTCTCAGAGACGGTGATAGATGGAATCAAAATTTTTGCGGGGGGAGGTAGGAGGGGGGCTCGCGAAGCGAGCCCGCACCCAAAACAACTAGTTACCTTATATATAAAATTCGATTACCACTGACTCACTGACTCACTGATTGACATAATTGTTCTCCTTGATGGTGGAGGGGGAGGTATGGTTTTTTTTACGGAAATGTGGAGGGGAGGTGGGGGTGAGTCTGGGAAAATTCCAACTTTTTTAAATTTCGAACCCCCTCTAGGACCCCCCGGGGGTTCTTCGGCCGTGTAGGGGGGTGGGTCAGATTTTTTTGTGGGGTCGTGTAGAGGGTTAGAAACTATTGTGGGATTAAAATTTTTTTGACCCCCAACACCCCCCGAGACCCCCCGCTTTTGAATTGCTACCGGATGGAGCAGCGATAGAGGATTTTGGATGGCGGGATCGTATAGAGGGTTTAGTCTCTAATCGGAAGAAAAAAAAAAATTGACCCCCCCCCATGACCCTTTTTAGACCCCCCTTTCGTATCTCCCGAACGGCTCGCGATGGAAAAAAAATCTTTTCGCAGTCGTGTAGAGGAGGACGAATAGTTGCGGAAGCCAAAAAAAGTTTGACCCCTTTGCACCCCCAGACCCAATTTTTAAAAAAAAAACCGTTTTTTGACCCATTTTTAGGCTTTTTTTTGGGGTGGAGCATCGAGGCGAGCGAAGCGAGCCGAGATGCGACACCGGGAACCAGCACGGCGAGCGAAGCGAGCGTGCTGCGTTCCCCCCGACGACCCCCACGACCCCCCCCCCCCCCCCCTGGGAGCATCGCGGCGAGCGAAGCGAGCCGTGATGCGACTACGGGGGCTTCAGGAGAAGCAGCGGAGGGGGAGTCGCAGCACGGCGAGCGAAGCGAGCCGTGCTGTGACCCCCCGCCGCTGCCCCCCCTGGACCCCCCCACCAAAAAAATTGATATGGGTATCGTTTTCGACTAACTTGGGGGTGAGGATTTCGAATATGATGTCGGCGGGGAGCGGCGAGCGAAGCGAGCCGCGATCCGACACTGCAAGGCGAGCGAAGCGAGCCGCGCAGTGTGGAGTCGTATTGCGGTGAGCGAAGCGAACCGCAATGCGACGACCGCGACCCAGCAAGGCGAGCGAAGCGAGCCGCGCAGTGTGATCGCACGGGTAGAGTCGCATTGCGGTGAGCGAAGCGAACCGCAATGCGACGACCGAGACCCAGCAAGGCGAGCGAAGCGAGCCGCGCTTCGAGTCACACTGCAAGGCGAGCGTAGCGAGCCGCGCGGTGTGACCGCACACCCCTCATATGGGTATCGTTTTCGAGTATCTTCAACCCGATAATAACGATAAAGACGTCCATTTTGAAATCCAAGATGGCTGACATTTTTTCATCGCAGATTTCCGACATGGGTATCGATTTCGAGCAATACGTGGGTGTAGGTTACGATAAGGGGAACAAAATTAAAAAAAAACAGCCCACACAACCGACGCGGGCTGCTCGCAGCCCGCGCAGCACGCAAAAAACTAGTTATATTATATAAAGCTCGACAACCACTCACTGACTCACTGACATAATTGTTCTCCCTGTTGGTGGATGGGGAGATATAGTTTTTTTTACGGAAATGTGTAGGGGAGGTGGGGGTGAGTATGGGAAAATTCCGACTTTTTTAAATTTCGAACCCCCTCTAGGACCCCCCGGGGGTTCTTCGGCCGTGTAGGGGGGTGGGTCAGATTTTTTTGTGGGGTCGTATGGAGGGTTTTAAATCGTTGTGGGGGGTGAAATTTTTTTGACCCCCAACACCCCCCGAGACCCCCCGCTTTTGAATTGCTACCGGATGGAGGAGCGATAGAGGGTTTTGGATGACGGCATCGTATAGAGGGTTCAGTCCTTAATCGGAAGAAAAAAAAAATTGACCCCCCCCCATGCCCCCTTTTAGAACCCCCTTTCGTATCTCCCGAACGGCTCGCGATGGAAAAAAAATCTTTTCACAGTCGCGTAGAGGAGGACGAATAGTTGCGGAAGCCAAAAAAAGTTTGACCCCTTTGTACCCCCAGACCCCCTTTTTTTTAAAAAAACCGTTTTTTGACCCATTTTTAGGGTTTTTTTTGGGGTGGAGCATCGAGGCGAGCGAAGCGAGCCGAGATGCGACACCGGGAACCAGCACGGCGAGTGAAGCGAGCCGTGCTGCGTTCCCCCCGACGACCCCCACGACCCCCCCCCCTCCCTGGGAGCATCGCGGCGAGCGAAGCGAGCCGCGATGCGACTACGGGGGCTCCAGGAGGGGCAGCGGAGGGGGAGTCGCAGCACGGCGAGCGAAGCGAGCCGTGCTGTGACCCCCCACCGCTGCCCCCCTGGACCCCCCCACTAAAAAAATTGATATGGGTATCGTTTTCGACTAACTCGGGGGTGAGGATTTCGAATATGATGTCGGCGGGGAGCGGCGAGCGAAGCGAGCCGCGCTTCGAGTCACACTGCAAGGCGAGCGTAGCGAGCCGCGCAGTGTGGTAGTATGAGTGGAGTCGTATTGCGGTGAGCGAAGCGAACTGCAATGCGACGACCGAGACCCAGCAAGGCGAGCGAAGCGAGCCGCGCTTCGTGTCACACTGCAAGGCGAGCGTAGCGAGCCGCGCAGTGTGGTAGTATGAGTGGAGTCGTATTGCGGTGAGCGAAGCGAACCGCAATGCGACGACTGATATCCAGCAAGGCGAGCGAAGCGAGCCGCGCTTCGTGTCACACTGCAAGGCGAGCGTAGCGAGCCGCGCAGTGTGACCGCACACCCCTCATATGGGTATCGTTTTCGAATAACTACAACCCGATAATTACGATAAAGACGTCCATTTTGAAATCCAAGATGGCTGACATTTTTTCATCGCAGATTTCCGACATGGGTATCGATTTCGAGCAAAACGAGGGTGTAGGTTACGATAAGGGGAATAAAATTGCAAAATAAACAGTCTACACAACCGACGCGAGCTGCTTGCAGCTCGCGCACGCCTAAAAAACTAGTAAATATATAAGGGTATAGGTATAACTTTCAAAAACTTGATAGGCTTAAAAATTTCAAAACAATTTATACATATAAAGAAACAGAAATCAAAATACCGATTAATAACATGCAAAAAATTAAGACAATCTATTATATCTTAATAAATTTATAGGTTCGGAATCTTGAAATAAAATATAAGTAGGAGTTTTGCGAACGAGTTTGTGCAATGTGAAATTGTGTGTAGTGTACCTAGAGCGTGAATGTGAGTACTGTATGGATGTGTGATGTGTGTGTAATACATGGTAGGTAATCCGTTCTAATCCAATCTCTCAGCTGCAAACGTCTTAAATGAAGTGCGGATTATGTACGAGATAATTGTTTCAGGTCTCAATGTCGTCTGTCGCACGCGGGTTGATGAGATCATTTCAATTGATTCGAGTTCATTACTCCCGCGTGAACTCTCAGACTTAGTTCAGCTGTCATCAGCATCATTATGTTAATTACTGTAACTTTACGTCTGCTCCTTGATCTCCATATGTCTGCCTCAAAGACATTGTCAGCCTCTAAAGTTGTTACAGTTAGTTACTCTACTTTACAATTTCTTATTTTTGACCACTTCCGTGGAATAGTAATTTAAAGTCCACTTGAGACACAAAGTTTTAATTCCTGCCGTGCGACCAATGCCTGTTAATTCTAAAGATATTTTTCCCATTTAGCTTTACTTTTGTGCCATATTAACTCTGTAATTATCCAAAAGAAAACAACATTAAGGATGCAACCAAGCCTGAAGTTTACCGATCACAAACACATGCACATAGTAATCAACAGGAAATTCCCTCGGTAGAAGAACGGTTCTACTCAATTTTGAACATTAAATTGTGTATCTATAAATTTATCATTCCACTAAGTTTAAATGGCATAAAGTCCAACGACAATCTGGCTAGCCCAACAAGTCGCAGACAAGTTTTCGCCATCCGCATTCATAACCAATAGCAATGAGGAGCGGGATCTCGCCATCGTGGCATTCCTAGAAGATCCGGCGCTGAATGACACCGGAGGCGGTATTGCAGTGGACAGCCGCGGCGCAGCGGAAGCAATCGATTTCTGACAGTTCTCTTCTCAATGAACGTTTGGCCATCGTGTTCGATATTTCCTTTGAAAGCTGTCAAAATCCAGCTTCCACTGTCTGCCAGAACTAGTCGTTTTAATAACTGTATGATGGGTTATTCACTAACTCGACACACGAGACTGGACACACGTGTGTCCAGTTGGTTAAACTCAAAATAAGTATCAGTCCATCCAAATTTGATGCTTATACACGATCAAAATTTTATCAAATTCCTTAAATCCGTCGCCCACCGCTGGCTGCCTATACAGAATTTGCAGTTCCTATGCGCCTAAGCTTAAGCTTATAATGATGCCATATATGGCGCTCATTAGGAGAGGCCTATGTCCAGCAGTGGACTATTATAGGCTGGTGATGATGATGATGATGCGCCTAAGCTTAAGGTATACTTTGGCTTTATAACAACGAAAAAAAAACTAACTATATTAACTTTCCTGAAGGTAAATTTGTTTGTAACCTATTTCTTATTTATGTTTGTATTTCAGTGTAAATGCGTCTCTAGGACAACTGGAACTGGCGCTGTTGGGAAAGACGACACTTGGAATTCGATTAACGCGCCGGATACCGCCGGATACCACCGGATACTGTCGGAATAACTGCGGGTGCTGTCCGCTTGTATTGCGCCCAGCGTCTCTGTTCGTAATTGAGAAAGAATGAGTTCCGATTTATGAGATTTGGAGCTGACGAAGCAGCCATAGAAGTCAGACAAATATGAAGGTCGTTGTCGCATTTTATGATAAATAAATGAAAAAAAATATATGAATCTGAAAATAACTTTTTGGATTATGTTTTTATTTGATTTTGTTTAGATTGTCGTCGTCTACACTTTTTAGAAAATTAGAGATCCTTAATTATTTTCGCGAGTCTCTTTATTTTATTACTAATTTTTCACCCCTAGTTTCGCTTAGATTATACGATTTTTCCTGCTTTTCAATTTAATAGAGCTGCAAAAATTTTTGTAGAATCTAAGTATATTTTGTACTTACAAATTATTTTTTACTTCTGCTTACTTGCTTCTGCACAGAATTAATCAACGAAATAGATAAAAAAGTCAAAAACGTTTAAATACAGAACCAAACTGCGAATCTCAAACTTAAATAACCTATTTCACCTATCAGGAGTTTTTTGAAATATCAGATATCCTATTCAGTTTTTTTTTATTCTCTGTAGGTTTCAATTACAATGGGGCCACTGGCACTGGTTAAAGAGTTATAAAATACACGAAAAAATCTGCAATCCCTCAGTATTCCAAAACTGCCTTCATATCGGGTGTAGTAAAAGTTCCTTAACCTCGAAATTTCACCTTTCTAGTACAGCGGTTTATGTTGGTTGTCTCCAAAAAATAGTTTCTTCCTTTATTGTATTAAGATAAAACAAAATAAAACGCAAACACCGAAAAAAAACAAGAGTTTAGATTTTAAAGCCTACGTGATAAGGTAGAGGACGTCAGTAGACACCTACTTTGTATTAAGATCACGTGTGACCCCGGTGCAATCTACTCCACTTCATCGCTCCATCCATTTTTCAATAAACTTTCTAACTAAAAGCTTGTCATCTAAAATTATTATAGTGTAGTCTCTAGACGTTATCATTCTAGAGAATATTCTGTGGCGTTCGCAGAAGCAATATTGGTTGAGCGCCGAGATTAATTTACATAAGAAAATAAAAACCGCCTGTATTTGTCTCAGAATGTCTGGTGTGACCTTACGGCCGGTGGGGCGGGCGGCGGGCGCGCGCTCCCGGGCGGGCGGTAAATTGTGAAGGTATTCCGATGGTTTGTTTGGTATTGTTTCGCGACTGTGCATAAATGATCCTTGAAATAAGTACAGATTTAGGTATGATTTCGTTGGGTCTAATGGCCGACCCTTGATCGAGGAAGACTGTTACCATGGGGATCAATACTATGAGGGTCAATGGTATTAGTTTTGTAGGCTCTACCTATCACACGTACGCCTAACTGAAGCATCTGATCATGTCGTAAAGCTGAAAGTTTAGGTTAGACAACAGGTTTTTAGAACCAACTATGCGATTTGATCCTTCAAAAAACCCTTAAGGATACCCTGCTCGTCTATGTGCACTTAAGAAACTTTATATTACTATTAAAACTTACTTTCTTCTTTTGATTTTATTATAAATAACTACACATTATATGTTAGTTTAGGTAAGCATACACGCATATTTAAAGTAGATAATAACATAACTTAAAAATGATATAGTAAAAATCAGTGAAATTGTTTTTGGTCTTTGAAAACAAATATTTTAATCGAAAAAAGAGTAGGTATAATCAGAATCCGGCTTAACATTTAACGTTTTTGTAAGAAGTAGTGTCCCAAATCTTGCCTGTCTCGTTAAAATGTCGACTTCTTCGCGAAATTTCTCGAAGAGCCCTTAGTAAGGGATCCTTACTATACGTTGGGAAGGGTAGGTACATAATTTCCAACTTGTTACTTTGCGTGTCCTGAAGGAGTTCTCAGAACCTTCGCTAAGGTGTATTGTGCTGTCAGTTCTTTGGACGCTAAATTGTTATTGTTGACTTATTTCCGACACGTGTCTGCTCTAGACACAGTTCAGAAAACTATGGCTTTGCTAAAAATTAATTATTTCTCTAAACGACGGTTTTCTGAACTGAATTATTTTCATTTATGATTTTGTTTATAATATTTTTCCCCGCTATTTTTTATCGGAGTAAATTATTTTTTGCCTTTTCCATTCAGTTGCCGCCACAGATAAATAAGGAAAATTAAATAAAGATACATTCTTTTATTTCTCAAGAGGCCAATAACTTACCATGAAATAAATCCGTGGAATCAGAAACCAATAAGTTTCAATTTGTTATCAATTTTTCTTCTAAAACTTGGAAAAGTAACTGAAATAGACTGAAATATTGCTTTTTAGGTAGATTTGAGTAGAGCAGGAGCGGCTTAAGGCCCGTATTATGAAAGCTCAGTCAACAATCTATGAGTAACACTTATCTCACAAAAGCCTTACTCGAGCATACATCGATGACCGACCTAGCTTTCATAATAAGGGTCTAAGAGGGGTTTTTTTCAGTTTATAGCTTTTCATTCAGTTTACATATAGGTGGTCTGATATTTATATACATGACCCGTTTTAGACCCATTTTCTGCACAAGGATGGGCCACCTGTGTGCATGTGCAGAAAATGGGTCTAAAACGGGTCAAAACATGTTTATTTTTGAACCATTCCTATATTAAATACCAGTCGGTACCACTTGCTGACCAAGGGTCTTTTAGAGATCTTGAACGAGGATTACAAACTAAAATTGTACGGTCCCTATATAATTAAATCGTAACCGATCTTTATGGGGGCATAGGTATGCACAACGTCTTTTCTTTCAACTGAGGGAATGATCATGATGGACGATGTAACGATAATTCTCATACCCCTTTTCGGCCCCCTTAGCTCAGTCCTGTGCCAGTCCCTGTCTGAAGCGCTAGGCAGCCGGTGCAGCGTCAAGTTTGGCTGACGACCAGCCGGTTGATACACCCGGCGGATCGCTGATGGATGGAGCCATTACCGGGCCGAGGCTTCGTGCCTTAATGCTGTCTTCAACCTGATATTAACCACATAATGGTAGTCATTATTTCTTGGTTATCTCGATCTTTCGTTCTAAAATGTAAATCAAAGATATTTTCAGTTAAGTTGATTGACAAATAAAGTAAAGTTGATAAAAGCTAAACTGAAGACTGTTTCAAACAATCTAGTAGAAGTAGCTCAACTGCTCATAGTACAAATGAGAAATGTTAAACTCAGCGTTGAAATTCTGTATTAGGTCTGTTTTACCTAATACAGAATGACAAAAATATCCGCTCGCTGCTTTGCATGCGATGTTCTGGAATATCCCCGTGAAATTATCTAGCTACTTGTTTCATTTAGTTCTTAGTAGCCGCTTAGGCGTTGAAAGAGAAACAGACAGACAGGAAAAATATCTTTCGTATTCATGATATTATCATGGAGTGACATGGATGAATAGGTAGAGAAGTCTAAATGACACTGTAAGCATTGTAAGCTCAGCCGTCGTCGACCGTTCGATAACTAGATCTCTTTAATGGACTTTCGCCGAAGCATTCAACTCTAATGCTTCGTTTTCAATTTCTGAAAGGAGACTTGATTTATATAAATTGTAAATAAAGTAAAGTAAGTTACAATCTTATTTCTTATTTAATCTTTTTCAAACACGGCCATCAGACTCATCTAGTCCCAAGGTCATTAAAGTGAGGTTCGTTTTCATAGAAATCGCTCTATTTATCTATATTCCGAGCGAATTTTATTTATCATCATAAGTTTGAACTTTGGTCCAGCCGCGAGAATCGAAGGCAATCTTCTGCGTTTCAATCTGATAAAACCAAGACGCCAATAAGAAGCCTCACAAAAGCGAACAACCCCTTTTCCCAGAAGCGCTCGTTAAAGTAATCAGGCCGCGCAGTCTCGCGTCCGCACAAGGGTGCTTACGGCCCTCGATTCAAATAATCATCTGTTGGCTAAATAAATAACGCGGAAGTATCCAAATTGTGTGGTCTTTTCATAAATTTAATTTGGCTTTTAGACCTTCAAGTGGGAAACCACACATATACGTGGAATTTTTATTGGACTTCACCGCAATAATAGTCCACTGACAGACAAAGCACTACATTTGATCACTGAAAATGCGTTTAAAGCCGCAGGTTTCTCTTCCGACGAATTAAGTGCCTAGTATTAAGTTTTAAGTACTTACCTAGGTTTTGGGTAAACTCTTTGTTTTTTGTGTAAAATAATAAAAAAAGCTTTCTTTCTTTCTACATCATTATAACCATCGATAGTTCAGGGCCACAAAATCAATCACCACAAATCATCCTTACGGCCCTATCGACGAAGAACCATAAGTTGCGATGGATGCAGCTGGACCAGGTAAGGACCAGGCCAGGTCAAGGCTATGGATTTTCCATGTCTTTATGGAAACAAGTTACAAGCGATCCGCGTCTCCCGCCCACATTCAAAACCCCTTCAGGTCAGCCGTGTCTTTGAAACTCCTTATCATCATCACATTAGCCGCAGTATGAAGAAACCAGGGAACATGTTTCTATATGATGCCTTCTGAGAGTCTTTTAATGTCTCCGGACATAATCTTTAATAACAAAGAAAATTAAATGTTTATTCATTAAATGTTTTTAAATTTTTATTTAAACAAAAGTTTTTCTTCACTTGTTTTTCTTACTTTACTTTGAATGTACACTTATCTACTATCCATGTTCACTGTATTTTTCCTAATCACCAAGGTTTGCTGTAAGAAAACTCTGTTAGGGTTAAGCTCGCCTTTGTACAATATACATGTCCTCTATTGTTATGTTTTGTGTATAATTTTATTGGAGTACAATAAAGATTTTATGATTATGATTAATTATGAAAAAAAGAAGATTTTTTTTATTTGATTCTCGCTTAGATGTATCTATCAAATTAAATATCATTCAGAAACAGTGCCCATGTTTCTGAAAGAGAAAAGACATCTATTAGAAAAGAGGAATGATCGCTTCAGCGTATTACTATATTCCTTTTATTTGGTCAATTTGTAGAAGCTTCCCGTGACCGCCCTTGAGGGCTCCGAGGGCTCTCTTGAATTTAAATCTCACTCTGTCAGTTGTTTGCCGCAGAAACATTATCCAACACCGACATTTTCTCCGAAATTACCGGTAGAAACGAGTCCCAGCCCCTAAAACGTCTAAAAATCGTCTAAAACAGAGATATCTAAGAATCAAGGACTACTTAAAATTCAAGACGTATCTCGCGAAGCACTGAATATCTTTTTTTGAGGTTGATGATTGATGGTGGTTCCATCTCGGGTCGATCGGGATTGGGAAGCTGGGCGCTGGCCTTCGGTTCGACCTATGCTTTTGATTTATACATCTAAATCCGTAGGCACGTCGGCTAGTACTGTGCTGTAGAATGTGCTGGCATTTTATCGATACTTTCTAAATTTATTTGTTTTTAGTTTTTTGAAAATCAAATAATTATATTTTTAAATAAGCAGTTTTATTTACCATAAAAATTACAATTAAGGAATAGAAAAAAAACTAGTACTTATTACAATATACAACAAAATCAACTAACCTAACTGCAGCCGGTTGCAAACAGTCTAGAGATATCTCAACCAGTTCTAACCAGATCTAATAAGTTGAGCTCAAGGACTTACTCAAGTTAATTACTTCAACTTATAACATTTTAACACACACCATACAACGATACTTTGTGGACGATACAATGTTTTTTCTTAAATCATTTCAGATCGTATTTATTGAGCGCGTGCAATAAATCTCGGAGATATAGTGTGTTTGTACAAGTAGTGGCGGTCGTTAAATAAAGTGGGTTGCAGCAACAAATGGGGCCGGCCGCGCGGCCGCTGCGCCGGTGCCGTATGTCACATGCGGCGGAATTACCCAGTACCCTCGGGAGGGCGTGGTGCTACTGCTGGCGACAATACTTACTGCTTATAATGCTGGACAATGCACAATATCATTTACATCTGCATAGGTCCGTCATCATACATGAAGATCAGCGCTAGCGCTAAGAATCCATTAAAAAGCCAAATAAATCCTTCATTCTTGCTTTTACTAAGTACTTTTACAAGACCTTTTCCTACAAAATCCATGTTAAAAGATTGAAATTGGAAATAAAATAGCTCTTATTTTTCTGTTTAATGACTCTTCTCGGGGTTATCAGTTGAAAAAGTAACTTATTTAGTCCCGAGACGGGATTTATCATGGTTCAATAGTAACGTTCTAGCTGTCAGCTGAAAACGATTCTCCCTAGGGCTGAAAAGTATCACTTTCAACCCGCTCTTCAGGCAACTTCAGACCTACTTTCCGAGTATGAGTAATTAAAATATACTTTTAGCTGCTTGTCAAATGCGTATCCATTAATGGATAACGTTATTGTTTCTGTTTGAACCGCTCACAGTGGGAGCGGACCCTGAGCCGGGCAGTGTGGCGCGGCGTGCCGAGTCATCGAGCCTGATTGGAGCCCACGCCGCACAAAGGGCTGTACTTCTTACACTGCGGCCGGAGGCTACAGCGCTGTGAGCCCCGATCAGACTCGCAACCAGATCGACCTGGAAACCTCACGAGCTTCTTCAAATCATACCTAGAGGAAATATATAACCTACAAATTAAACTTTTGACTTTTTTACCGAAAAGTATAAAAGAAAAACACTGCAAAAACTACGAAAATTTATTGAAAGAATGTAACGTTTTATCTGTTTACGATAGAGTGAATCTAGCATTATTGTTGGAAAATTACTTATTTATTTACTTACTTATTTAATTACTTCAAAGTTTTAAATTTCAAGAGAGAGTCTTCTAGAATCTCTAGGGTCTTATAGAATGTCTTTCTGTCACCCTGGTGTCAGCCCTTCTTCTTCTTCTTCTCTTCTTGAAAAAATGCTCATTTTTTGGACTATAGAACATAGACAGTAATCGTTTAGTCACCACATAATGCAAGCATAATATGGTATTTTTATAACCTTATTGGAAAATAAACTTATTGTTGTATTGAACAAGTTAGTAGGTTACCGTTTTAATAGACATGCCACCTTTATTTGTATCTCGTCTGCTTCGACCTTTGTGTGACACAAACAAGCGTTTGAGCTGAAATGAAATAGTGTGAACATCTTTTGACACATCTTTTGACATCATTGTTGTGAAGGTTTTGTTATTTATTTATTGAGCTACTACAGAAGACTTTTCCAATAGAATCTTATTTTTATTGAACTAGTTTAGGTACTAAAACCCTAAGACTATTAAGATAATATGCAATGAAAAAAACAGTAACATTAAAAAAAAAGATTCTTTATCATGGATCTTCTGACTGGATGGAAACAGACCGGAATATTTTATTTTTTGGGTAAAATAAGATTGAATGGAATTTTTGGTAACATATTTTTGCTCAGATCATATACAGGATGTATAAACCACTTTTGAAATCAAATGGGGGTGGAGCAACATCCAAACACAAAACCAATTAAAAACCGTACGAAATAAAGTTGATGCTGTAGGTATTTTTATCAAACGAATTTTAGGCTTATCTTTGTCGGTAAAAACTCGCGGTGTTACAGAAACACAGAATACCTAGAAGGTAGGCAGGGCGATAACCTCTGAGAAGAACCACCACCGCCAGTATATCAGCTGTTCTTAATGAACGTAGGTACTTATTTTAGATAGAATTAAATGCCATTTGAGTTTTAATGTTCCTAATTAATTCTTGGTAAATTTTGAAGGTCATTGCCTAGAATTAAATTGTACCAATTATCTTTGATTATACAGGGTTACAGGAAAAATCGTGCTAGATCCGTTAAGGGCGTGGAGTACCCATCATTTCTGACTTATTTCACTATGAAACACCCTACCCTAAACTTAACCCTTTTCGAGATATTCGACTTTTAATTTTTTTATTAAAAATTGCCGATTTTTAGGCTACTAAATTTATTTTTGTTTACTTTGTGTATCTTATTATTATTTTTATTGCATTTTTACATGTGTAATAAGATGCTTTAGGACGTCAATCATTAAAATAATGCATAAATTAATTGAATAGACCGTAGTAGAAAAGTGAAAGTTAAGAAATAAAAAAAAAATTAGAAAGTTTATTTTTCTCTAAGGGATATCTAAAAAAAATATTATGGCAATTCTTCGGCAGATGTTTTTATAAATATCTACGTTTCATCAGCTATCTAACGAGGTATAATAATCTAGGGTTTTATTCAATTGCATTGAAAAAAAATTAGTTTTATAGGCGACAGTGGAGAAGAAAATTTATACTTAGCCCTAAAAAGTAAAAGTAAAACAATAGGTAAGCATGAAATGTCATTTATTAAAGGTTTTCACACAACTTTTTCTTATTCTACAGTTCATGTTCAACATGGCCGCCTCTATTTCTGATACATTGTCGCATCCTTCTACGGAGACCAGTCTTCACTACTCCAGTGGTCAACGTGGTCCTCATTTTATTTGCTGCATCCACAATCCTTTCTCTTAGGTCTTCCACAGACGAAACTGGATTCGGCTCGCTGTACACAAGACTTTTCATGCACCCCCACACATGAAAATCCATGGGGGTTAGGTCCGGACTTCTTGCTGGCCATGGCAACGGCCCACCTCGTCCTATCCATTTGTTTGGATAATTTGTGTCCAGCCAGTCTCTGACACTTCTCCTGAAATGGGCAGGGCAGCCATCGTGTTGGAACCACATGTCCCTGATCAGGTTGAGTGGCAGATCATCCAGCAAATCACTCAAGTCTGCTCTCAGGAAATTTTCGTAGCTTTCCCCATTTAAATTATCCGGTAGAAAGTAAGGTCCAATCAAATGATTGGAGATAATGCCCATCCACACATTCACGCTGAATCTTCGTTGGGACCCCTTCACTCTTTTCTTATTGGGATTCCTTAGTGCTTTTGGGGCCCAGTAATGGGCGTTGTGATAGTTAGTTATGCCATCTTTATCAAATTTGGACTCATCCGTCCACAAGATATTTCTTAGAAAATCTGGGTCTTCTACGTCAGCATTTAGCATAAATCTGCAAAAGTCCAATCTTCTCGCGGGGTCTCCTTCTTCAATAACGTGTACCGGCGTGTAATGGTATGGGTATAGGCCAGCAGTATGCACTGTAAACCACACTCTCCATTGCGAAAGTCCCAGATCACGGGCAACAATATTAGTGGAAGTAGTCGGATCCGCTCGAAAGCGTTGCACTATCTCATTGTCCTGTTCTTCGTCGTCAATTCGTGGTCTACCCATGTCTGTATTACGTCTCAAAACAGAGCCAGATTCTCGAAGTCTTCGATAAACTCTGTCAAAAACGGCCACATCCGGCACTCGACGACCGGGGTAGCGAGTTACGTATTCGTTGCGAGCTTGCGCAGATACACAATCGCAGTATCCGTAACAAATAAGCATATCAGCATATTCCTCAGGTGTGTAGGACGTCATCTTCAACACTTCCGTATCACAGGTACAAATCAGAGTCCGGTTAACAAGTATAGTAGTCACAAATCAGAAGAAATAGTCCAGAATCACAGCCAAGTCGAGAAAAAGAGCAAAACGATATCACATCTACTATGTACGAAGCACAAAAGCAGACTGACAACCAAAACAATACCCCCTGTTGTATTCCCAGCCCTAACCGGTCTCTACACATTTTTTCTTTCATTCATACCTACATAAATCGTCACTTGTCTCGCTCTCACGGTGTGTCTGAACTTGAAGGACAATAGGCGCGGGACCGTTAGAACTGCTACCTGGAGCGTCCCAACTACTTTTTTTCCACGAAATGTAATACAAACCCTAGATTGTTATACCTCGTTAGATAGCTGATGAAACGTAGATATTTTTAAAAACATTTGCCGAAGAATTGCCATAATATTTTTTTAGATATCCCTTAGAGAAAAATAAACTTTCTAATTTTTTTTTTATTTCCTAACTTTCACTTTTCTACTACGGTCTATTCAATTAACTTATGCACTATTTTAATCATTGACGTCCTAAAGCATCTTATTACACATGTAAAAATGCAATAATAATAATAATAAGATACACAAAATAACCACTAGACCCACATGCTGGACGGCCTAGCTTCAGCCTCGCGATGTATCGGTCTTGGCATGAATTTGGATAAAACCAAAGTCATGATCAATGGCCACATTGCTCCGGGACCGATAGTCGTTGATGGTCACCTTCTTGAAATTGTTTCCGAGTATACTTACCTTGGGCAGATTGTACAGCTAGGTAAAAACAATTTTGAGAAGGAGGCCAAGAGGAGGATCCAGCTAGGCTGGGCAGCATTTGGGAAACTACGTCAAGTCTTCTCTTCATCCATACCGCAATGTTTGAAAACGAAAGTTTTCAATCAGTGCGTCCTACCCGTAATGACCTACGGAGCAGAGACGTGGACACTCACGGTAGGGCTGGTCCACCAGTTCAAAGTCGCGCAGCGAGCTATGGAAAGAGCTATGCTCGGAGTCTCTCTGAAGGATAGAATTCGTAACGAATACATCCGACAGAGAACCAAAGTTATCGACATAGCTCAAAGAATTAGCAAGCTGAAGTGGCAATGGGCCGGCCATATCTCGCGAAGAACCGACAACCGTTGGGGTAAACGTGTTCTTGAGTGGAGACCGCGACTCGGTAAACGTAGCGTAGGACGCCCTCCGGCCAGGTGGGATGACGATCTGCGAAAGACTGCTGGCAGATGCTGGATGCGTCAAGCTGAAGACAGGGCGCAATGGCGCTCATTGGGGGAGGCCTATGTCCAGCAGTGGACTAATATAGGTTGATGATGATGATGATGACACAAAATAAACAAAAATAAATTTAGTAGCCTAAAAATCGGCACTTTTCAATAAAAAAATTAAAAGTCGAATATCTCGAAATGGGTTAAGTTTAGGGTAGGGGGTTTCATAGTGAAATAAGTCAGGAATGGTGGTTACTCCACGCTCTTAACGGATCTAGCACGATTTTTCCTGTAACCCTGTATACTTGTCACCAATTATGTATATCGAATATCAGCCATGGAGAGCGAATGCAAGCGGGCAGCGTTTTGACATAATCTCATGGCTGTTTTTATTTTATCATATTATTAGTTATAAGCTTTTTAAATTAGATAGGTGAGTTCTTAGTGTAGTTTTACTATGGGTTAGCACTTGGAAAAAAAATGTGGATGTGTCAACACATAAACTAATCGTTTTTTTTTCGCTTATATTAGAAATCATAGTCTGATTGCATCTTCCCCATTATTGGTACAAGTCTTGACACACCCTGTAGAAGATCATACTTTGACGACTGGTTTGGCGCGGCGATCGAATTACTCATGTGGTTCGAACGTCGTCTGCCGGCCACGCAGGAAGTTATAGGTTCGATTCCCGCCTTGGTACTTAATGCTTGTGCGATCTGCAAATATTTGTTCCAGTATGATTATTTTCTATCTTCATACAATATCTATGTAGTATTACGTATATTAGTCATCTAGTACCCGCAAGACAAGCTCTACTTATGTTGGGGCTAGTTAGATGATGCTGTCTGGATTGTCTAGCATTAAATAAAAAATAAATGAAAGAACTCTTTTACTTATACAGGATACGAGTAATTAGCGGCAATGAAATGGACGGGTAATGAGAAAGGGCTGCGTAATAGCCTTGTGGGACGAGGGCTGACGGGTTGACCATGCGGAGTGACGATCAGTTCCTATACTGTTTACGCAGGGAATAGCAAGGATCGATTACTGCTGATGCCGGATCTGATTACTGTGATAATTCGACGCGTAGCCGAGGTAAATATTGACAATAGGGAATATGCATATATATATATTTATACTTTTAATTCACTTTATAAAACAGTAAAAATAATGCTGGTAATGCTCAAACTATTTTTTAAAATAATATTTGTTATCGCTAAAACTTGATCTGTTTGAACGATGCCATTTTTCGTCGATATTTTATGCTATTAAAAACAAAGTATGTAAGAAAATAATTGCTTAGATACAATTTCAGAGTACAATATGTTTTCAGGGGATAAAATAATTTCAATATAAAACAAATGCATGTTCCCTATTACTAAACGTAAGTGCGTGAGTCATTTAAAATTTAATTGATACTTATCTGTGTAAAACCTGCTCCATCCAAAACGAATCTCTTGCACTCCGTTTTATTCCGTTTCCGTATTCTGCTCTCACTGTGATCTGAAGATATCAGCTTACCTTCATGGACATCGAGTTAGAAGAGATGAGGTGTTGCTGAAATGAGCTTTTGAGTTGGAGGTCGTTCGGCATGACGGGACACAATTTTTCATGCTAATGAAGTGGCGGCGCTCTCCGCCGGTTCAGGGTTAGTTTCTAGCTCTAGTCGCTAATTATTCTATTCATGTCTAGACATCATCTCTTACACTAGAAGTCCACATGAGCTAATAATAATCTCGTCTCAAATATTAAATACATGCATATTGCTATCGGTTTGGATCTATTCATTCCACTTTGGTTGTAGGAACTGCTTTATTTATATGATAAAATATTAAAATTGAAAATTTAGAATTTTGAGTTAGTTCTGAATAACTCAAAATAATAACTACCTATTGATATGTAAATCAAATGTACATAAAATCTTACCTACTGAGTGTGATATCTGTGATCAAACAGGCCTTCGGACCAGCACTGTCTTTTAACTATCCGTTCGTTTGTTTGGAGGTGAATTACTATTTACGAAATTACATTTAGTTATCTGTCTGATGTAGATGCGGCTTCTAATAGTAGTGCTGAAGTAACTATAATAGTTTATCTACCGCATTAATGCATAGCCAAGTCTAAAGTTGTGACTGTTTTATTTTCGTACTATTGAGTTTTACTTTTAATTATGGACCGTAGAATAAGTTACCTAAATTGTCTGAAGTTAATGATTTATTATTTTGGCTACCTATTCAACGTATTTATTTGCAATTGTTTATGAGAAATATTTTTTCTTACTTGTTATGACAATTTTAGTAATAAATTTTCCAAAATTCTGTCTTTCTTATTTTGTATCTCCATGTTAAGTGAGGCCTAACATAAATTGTGAAGATGCTAAGGACTGGATCAATAATTGTAACAGGGTCCTCCTCTAAAAATTTTTCATTATAACCGAGTCCGTGCTAATGAATAAGATCTTTGTAAGTTTAATTATAAGAACGCCCGCGGCGGCGCTCCAGTAATACTCGCCGCTCCATTACAGAACGTTTATAAAAAGTTGCCTCTGAATCAGTGGACAGATTTACCTTTTCCATCTTGTTCTGACTGCGTAAGAACCACCGTCTCCGCCCGTCTCTACCCTGCTAAAGACTCGTATATTCCATAGCTTAAAAAAAACAAAATAGAAAACTGGTATAATATACCTGTTTCATGGATATACCTCTAAATAAATAAAAAACATCTATTTCTGGATTTTAAAATTTGTATATGTATAAAGGAGTTATTTTTGTTGATGGGAAGTTCATGTTATTACAAAGATTCTTTTAGATTGAGAGCAGGACAAATTGTAGGTATACCTAGGCGAGTGAAACCATGTGTGGAGACCTAGCTAGTATATTACTAAAGACTGACTGTCTGACAGACAATGCACAGCCTAAACCACTGGCCCTAAAGACTTGAAATTTATTCTTTTAGGGTGTAAAGAAGGGAATTTTCAAAATTCCCTAAGGGGGGTAAGGGGTTGAATTTGAAACAAAAATGCTAGGTATTTAAGGAATCGTTAGAAGTAGACCGTCAAAATTTTATGTGCAGGTTCCCCTTATAAAATGAAGATACACATCTGACAGCTTTTTTGAAATATATCTGAAAAAAGGCACAACTCCAATTTATCCTTAACGTAACGTTTCTACGAAGTAGCCATATTTAAAGTGTTCCTGTATAGTAAAAGTTAGTTTTAAAGAAATGATCTTAAGTTTTATCTATATTCAGGAATTTAAGGTCAAAATATGGCACCTCAATTCAAAATAAGAGTGTGGTGTCGTTGTTTTAAAATCCTGACTAAATGGTCTCAGCGACATGAAATTTGGCGAGTGTGTTCTTTCAGAATGAAGGAGTGTATTGATAAAAAATTTACACTGTGGCGTCCAAAATATATATTCAATTTAATAAAAAAAAATTAATAAGTAAGAAGTAGACCTAAAATATATATATAGAATTCCTATAGGATTCATCTTATGCAAACAAACATGATTCAGCGGGGGATGGGAGATAGAAACGCTACCGCAAGAACAAATGTTTTATTGAAATTGTGTAAATGGAACTCTTTGCGAACAAAGTCGCGGGCCAGCTGTGCTATTACGCTAAAACCGCCCATCCAAATTGATATTCTTGCCTTATATTCTTCTTGATATTAAGCCATTAAAAGGGCTTTCTTAGGTCAGTTTTGAAAAAAAAATGACTTATGAAACAAAACTGACATAAGAAAGCCCTTTTAATGGCCTTCGTAATTTGAAATCGTATGGAAAGGACGCGCGCGATGGCCATTGAAATGGCGCAAGAATATCAATTTGGATGGGCAATTTTAGCGTAATAGCACAGCAGGTCTATAATAACGGGTATTGCCATGACGACTTCGTTGACAAAAGGAGCTGTCTCTAATTGCCATAAGCTCATTATAACTTGCGAGGAAAGGTCCTCTGTTATCTTTTCTAACGGTCTGATAAAATGAATTCATAGAAGTTGAAACCGTCAGCTCAGTTCGCGTCTGATGCAGAAACAACTGATCAATCGATTTCAAAGCACAGGCTTGGAAAAAAGAAACCCTTTTATGTGCAGGTTTTATAGTTTGACCCATTTTATACTGTTTTTGATATCAATATTTGCTTTCAGTTATGAGTTAAAAACAATAATAATAATGTAAAAGAAAAATATATGTCCAAGACGATGTTTTGCGAGAGCGAAACAAGTGTCGTTATTAAGAAAATAACAAAGTTTGCGTTCCTCTTTAAAAGGGTTCCTGAACGGGCTTCGCACGCGTTGTGTTAAAGGTACTTTTAAAAGTAGACGCTTTTCGAGCTTTATTAATAGCTCAGTAGTTGATTTTTAAAAATTTCTAGAGTTCCAACATTTATATCGATGTGTTCAATGATAGCTCATATTAGCTTCTAGATCAAAGATTTTACTCTGAACCTAGATTGTAAGCATTTTGTTGTAAATTATAGGCGACTTTCAAAATTTTAATAAATACCTTCCTAAATATCTACGAGAAACCGTCACATAAATTAGAATAGGTACATTAATTTTAAACGTCTTCTAAATTTTTAATTATTTTACGTTTAGTATTTACAATTCTTTCGTCTATATTTTTACGAGAATTGATTGAGGAATAGGAAAGTAAGCAATTCTTATAACGCTTAAGTGTGTCAGTGTTTCAGTGGTTCCCCCTGACTCCGCTGAGGGCTTGTGTGCTCCCCGCGGTATGCACAAGAGAGAGGCACTCGGTGCGTCGCGTCCCATCGCCACAAACAGAGCTTATGGGATTCAACTGTTGCAATTATGGAGCTTTACAATATTTACTTTATTATTTTACAGATTTGTGTGTTTATTTTACCTTGTTTTTATCATATGTCCTTCTAGACGACCCTTTTATTTATTTATTTATTTATCTTAGGGAAACAAAAAGCTTTAGAACTACAATATACAATACTTAACATTAGAAAAATAAGCTAGGCAGTTTCCACCTTTTAAATTACTTTGCTTTGATCACAACGCATGGGTAGATTTTGGTTTTTATGTTACATCATGCGTAGCTTTCAAGCCGTTTTAAATCGATTTGCATGAAATGGTCGAGTTGAATATAAAATCATCCTCACCATTCAGGTCCACGTAGTGAGTAAATTTACCGAGACTTTTAAGCTAGGTACTAAGTTTAAAAAAAATAAGAAATATAGTAAAGGAAAATAATAATAATAGCTTTCACCCTAACTGGCTTCTTTTCCCCATTATTCATATTAGAGATAGTATGAAGAAAATTTTAGTAAAACCCACTGAATTATTATTACTGGTAAAACCAATCTAAATAAGCTCAAACATGTAAACAATTTCAATGAGTTCGATTTTTAGAAAACTGTTATTACATAAGTTCCCGGTTTGAACCTTTTTACTGAATTTGATTATGCAAAACCCAGATACAGCTACGTTGAAGAAATAACGAAAGGAGAGCACAAAAGATGCATCTGGCGCCAAAGAACTAAGTACCTAGCCGCCTTGGCCACAGACCACAGTACGAGTAGACTTGTAGATCGACATGATACTAAAACTTGATTAAAAATTTAAACGATGATTCCTTTAAGTTACATGTCTAAGACCATGAACATTATAAAATTTCACTTTTACAATATTTAAGCACCATATTTACGCGTTCTCTGGGTCGGAATCGAAGCGTGCGCGGCGAGTGAGGCGATGAAGTTGGTATTTACAATAGGGTGTACGTACTGTTTTCGGATTAGTTAAGCAATTTTCAAGCAATCTAGTTCGCTTGTGAATTTGTATTCGCAATATGGAGGATAGTGACGAGGATGTAGTTCCGTATGACGTCATCGGTAGAAAACCGGTCGCTGGCTCAGATAATAGCGTGATCCAGTGCACTTTGTACATTAGAAATCAATACAAAGCAAGAAATTATTTTCCCTCCGTACGTAAGCTACGATACCGAACCAGGTGTCGACGCGCAACTCATAGTTATTCATTCATCATAGTTCATTAGCTGCACTCGTAGCGAAATGCTACGGTTTTCGTAGCTAAGTGCTACGGTTTTCGTAGCCAAGTGCTACGGTTTTCGTAGCTAAATGCTACAGCGCGTTTTGCTATTCGTTCGTAGCACAGTGCTGCGTTCTCCGCATCGCTTTGCCACCAAACAGAAGTAATATAAGTAATGATATAGGTATTATAAAGCAATTAAATATACTAATATTACTTATACTTCGTAGACATAGGCATATTTATTTGAAATTTATATAAGTTTTAAAAGAAAGTTTGCTTTTTTAAGCAAAATTGTAATGATCGTTTTTTTTTAGTTCATAATCGCCGCAGTGGAGTGGAGGCTTAAAGACGGCGCAAGCGAGAACAAAACGCTTAATAGCTGAAGCCATCTTAAAAGCGAAAACTAAGTAGAGTTGGTACATAATGCTTAATACTAAAAGCAGACCTCTAAAAGTCATTAGAAACTTAATAAGTCTACACTCGCTTGCAGCTGCAAATTCCCTCGTTAAGTAAATATTCCTTTAATTACTCAACAAGTATTAAGTATAGTTCTGTGATGCGGTTTCTTTGTAGTTTTCGGAAATATTTATACAACTCAGAGTAAGCAGCGAGTTTTCTTCCTGGTAAAAAGTCTGAGCTTTCCTAGGTGGTATCCGGTTTTTCATGTTTACAAAAGAAATCCTATGTAAAATATTTCAGATAGGCTTCTAACTAAACAATCACCTTACAAGGGCTTGGAATTTAGGTTTAGAGTCTAGTTCCTATTTTTAATTCAGGTTATTTTAAGGTAGAAAGTCTACACCCGTAAGCTATTCATATAATATTACAAGGCTCTTAAAGGAATTGGATACCATTGTGCAGGACCGCCTCTAAGGTTGTGGAATAGAGCTGTCTATTTTATGTAAAACTTCCGATTTTACAAAAGATCAGAACTGATGAGTATACTTTGCGCGTGCTTTGTTGACGACATTAATAGCGTTTACTCGGCACGAGTCCTCTCTTAATTATATTTACTGTCCTACAAGGAAAATGGTACGTATAACTTCGAAATGCAATGTCAATCTATTTCAAAGTAAAAAAGTGCAAGACTACTTAGTCTTTGCAATGAATAGACTGAGCTCACGGTACACCAAGTACGCGAAATGTCAGCTGCGTACGCTGCGTACCGTGGGCTCAGTCTGTTTGCAGCTTTAGGGTCCCGTCACCACTGCCAGTTATTCTGTGGTTCCGCACCGGCCAAGGGTCGGTCGTTAAGAGTATTTGTGCAATAACTCACCTGGCATTTTGTTAGAGATGTTTTAGATTGTTGTTTTCCCCTTTGCCTATAAATACTTCAGAAGCACAATACGTTTAAGTAAAATAGGTAGCATACTTTGGTTTTGATACGTTTCTATAGATGCTATTCGTCCTTGTTGAGGGATTTCGGAGTAGTTCTTCGAAAGATCTTTACTATACTTATCAGTTAAACGTGATTTTATATGCAAAGAAACAAATATTATTTGTTAACTTATGGTAGTATATTATATTCTTATTTGAACGATACTAAAATTACCAGAATGTTATAAATCGACACTAAAATTAGGCGAATAGCGTTAGGAGCCATCGCCGCGCTCGTAAAGCGAACATTCTGCGTCGTCAGCGGCTCGACACAATACGGACACAATACACGCCTTTATGGCTGTTCATCGCGGGGACGCGCTATCGACGGATTCAATTTCTTTAGAATTATCATCATGTGGTTTAATCATCATCATCATCAGCTTATATCAGTCTGCTGCGCAATAGCGCCCTGTCTCGTCTTGTGGTTTGATAGCCTACTCGATAGTGCTTCCACATATTGGACTGAAGGCAAGCTCGTCTGGAGGTTTGTCAAAGTGAGATGAGATAAGCCAGTCCACTTACCTCTTTTTACTCCTCTAATCCTCTTCTAAGTACCTTATTTGAAGCCAATTGGATTATAAAGTCATATATATGTAAAATATGGTCGACGTTCTTTTTTCAACATTTAAAGTTTCATTGCGTTTCAAAATAATTTCCTGTGAACGTAGCAGAATGCATTTTGACGAAAAAAACCTCCGTGTTACATAGTTGTTATTATCAAATTCCAAAACGCCATTTTCAATCCTGGACGTTTTAACATAGCGCGCATATTCCATTGGAAAAATAAAACAGGAATTCGAAAAAGTTGAAGAGTAAGTCAAAGTGAATTCTATTCCAAGGTGATACGGCTGATTTTGCAGCGCAAAGTGTAAGGTGGAAATTGGGGGTATACGGATTTTTTTACGACATGCCCTTCGGGATATCGTGTAGTTCATTTTTCGCTGGAAGTGTTCGTTTGCGTTCATAGGCGCGGACGTGGAGACTGTTTTGTAATGGAGCCTTTTGGCCGACCACCACCGAGAGGGGCGTGCTTTTGGTCAAGTACCTTTTTACTAATATTGCTTGTAAGACTGCTTGGACTACATATTTGAAGTAAATTAGATACTTAATAAAGATTTTTCGATATTAAAGGCGGAAAATTGAGAGTGAAATGTATGTCCATAAAGAAAGGAATTCGTCGTCGAAAAATCAAAGCACACTAATAATTATATCACAGACGTGAAAGATTAGATGTTGGTTACTTCTTTAACAAAACTACTCACTCAGATTTCAACAGCTCAAATTTTGTTACAATGTTGATTTAGACTTAGGAAAACATAAGGAGTAGGGTTTTTATATTGGAAAATTGATTGCGTAGCCGTGAGCGAAAACAACTAAGTAAGTACACAATTAAAATAAAAGTAAGCTGGTGGAGGTTTTCATTAACCTGGTGGTTGTTGGATAATTGGAACGTACACCGGCACAGGCTTTTGTATTGAACTTTACGGATGGTGCGCCGCGGGCCAGCGCTCAATTAGCCACCCGCCGACTATTGTAGAGCTCGGAATTATTAGACCTGTCAAATGGGCACAACTGAAATAAACTTCGATAAATTTGTTGCCTACAGAAGCGTAGTAGTATAAAATATTCAATAGCAGGGATACCTTGTTTTTCTACCGCTCAAATATTTTTTTGTTTATATTTAAATTCTTAGTTTTTACTGAAACGAAGTTGTGTTACTATAGGTATTCAATATATTTTTCACATTCTGCCATTATCATGGTTCAATAGAAACATGATAGCTGTCAGTTGAAAACGATTTTCCCTAGGGTTGAAAAGTATCACTTTCAACCCGCTCTTCAGGCAACTTCAACCTACTTTCCGAGTATGAGTTTTTGTTGATTTTATTGATCCATGTTGGATTGTTTGTTATAAAAATAAATCCTTTGAGAGCAATTGCACTAAGGTTTTATTTCGTCCTTGTAGGTATATTGTACACCACGATCTGTTCTTTAATTTTTGCAAGGCTATGCACGGGTAATGCGCTGGATAGAAAAACAACGATGGACTGATTCAAACTGGATCCGTGTTCCGCATTCAATGCAGTATCCAATGAAATTGTTATGACATTGGCTAAAACTGTTGATAGTACCTAAATAAGGCCGGACATTTCGAAGAACATTATCTAGCCCTAATGTAAGTTGATCTTGTTTACACAAAAATGTATTGTGAAAGGCATTGTTAATGCCTGCTTACATGGCTATGCTAGATGCCGTGACCTAAATTCGGCTAGGAGGACATTTTCTAAAGTATTCGTAATTTTGCCACATCACCATTTTGCACTGATCAGCAAAACCTAATTTCCCTACATTTTCATTTGTTAAGTTCTATTCGTTAGTTATCAGCGGGTAAATAACAACCCAATATTATTGCTTAGAGAAGATTATAAAAATAAAAGCGTTCAAGAGATATACGATCAAATGATCTTTTTCAACCTATAGTACTAATATACAGATGGAAAACTAGGATACAAAGGTGCTCCGACCTAAAACTGTATGTGAGATCAAACAGGGATCAACCACAGTTCAGTGCGCGAGGGATAGGTGAGGGTAGGTATAAGGTACCTCCTCGGGAAATGTCCTGTGGCTCCCACATTCGAATGGAGAGGTCAACCGCCGTAATGGATTGGAAACTCAAGTGGGGACTTCATATGACTTTATTTTTTACTTTGGTGTTGAGAGTATTATTAACTTCTAGTTATACATATAATGGTGCTGAACTAAGAGCTAGTCCCCTCCAATATTGAAATGGCGGCTTGATAAAAATAAAATGTTCGTTATTGACGTGCTAAAACTGCAAGTAGCTTTCTTCACTTTCCGTTACCCCTCACATACCTTTATGATATGAGCTGATAATGAAATCTAATATAACAAAGAAAATTACAACAAAGAATAGAAACAAATAAAACTAAAAAAAAAACTAAAAATAAAGTAGTATTTATATTTATTTATAGGCAGCCGCCCAGTTAAGTTCGTAGTTAATTTCTAGCATTGCAGAAATATTTAGGGTAAAATTATGAAGCTGTGTTTTATCAAAACGAAAAATTATATACTGTAAAACCCATAAAACTAATATAATTGCGAAACTTGGAATGTCATTATTGACGTAGGTTTCGCCGGAAATAGCTTAGCAGAGCACGTCCCTTCTGTGCGTGACCTGCTAGGCAATGGTTACCATGTAGCATTAGGCGGATCAACTGCTTAGGTATTTATGACTGGTGCAATAGATAATGCTCATTTTATTTATTTCTTAGCCCAACGTATGCATGTATGGTTAAGGGCATGTCGGCGATGCTGCCCGGGGGGTTGGTGTGACATTCAGGCTGGATATCACCAAAAGATAATCGGAAGCAGCTCCGTCAGTTAACTTTGACTTTTAATGTTTGAAGTTTTTTGACAAAAACGTTCAAAAAACAGTTTAAGAATTAACTATCTGTTGGTGAACTCGGGTCTAAATATGAATTTAGTAGGCTATCAACTGTGTTGTGACAACTTGTCGGCGATCTGCGAACATCGGTGTGTAGGCTGGAGCCACATAGATAAAATAATAATTGGACCTTTCACACAGCATCACTCTGTGGAAAAAGGTCCACCATTATTATGTAATTAATTGAGTTTCTACATTGGTTGCACGTAAGTCGCATCACTCGGCTGCGTACCGTTCACGTAATGCAACCTTCGTTCGTGCCCCGTACTACGTGTTTGTCTTGTGCACGTACATCTAGAAATCGTAAATATATTTGCGGTAGAAGTCAACGCGTCTAAACATGATGTTGTGCAATGATATCGTATAGCAATTGTGGAAGACGGTAAGCTCGCTAAATTACGTAACCTTGTAATAAAGGATTATCTATCTATCTACTTATATTTCTACATAGAACGGGTACAGCAGAATAAGAATCAGTGACAAACTGGTACGTGGACGTTGTTAGATTCTGCTGCTTTGAGGGTCACCGCAGGATACTACTACTATACGCATGGACGTAGAATATAGCCTTAAGATATCAAGTGATACCAGATTTCCATCATCAAACGCTAAGAGTAGTATCAAACTGGTTGGGAAACCAGACTGATGGACTTATTATCTTCAACACTTATAATATAATCTTTCGTAGAAGGCCAATGTTGACGATTCAACAGTGAATATTTGAATAGAATGCTCCCAGTCTGTAGCCATTAGTATAATGAAATGTATTCTTAAAATATTCTCCGTTTGGCTCGTCAAGAACGTCGGATAAATACGACTTTGTATTCGTTGATAACAAGTCACATTCAAAAGACTCAACTGAACTTATTAAATAGAAACTCCTGTATTTTCTCGCGAGGTAAGACAAATAACGTAATGATGGCGTTTCTAAAAGATTCCCTTGGTTCTTATAAGTATCAGAACTGTCGATAAATGTGACCTGATAACATCGTGTTAGCAGGTGACGGTAAAGAAAGAAAAGGAGCTTATTGTCGTATACAATCAAGACAGTTGAAACCAAACTTGGCTCAATTTGGAAACAAAAATGTGAAGTAGGTACATACAATATCATATCCTAATGCTTGCCTTATGTTTTAGTCATAACTTAATCATTATACATTAATATACATGGTAGAAATGACAATTATTTGTACATTTGCAAATTATAGGTACAAACTATGTATGATGACTAAAGAATCACATTGCACAGAGACAAGCAAAACTTATTCTTTTAAATTCCGTATTTGATCGTAGTTTTAATACCTATTTAGAATCTACTGAGTACGGGCTATGATTGTATAATTTTCCTATTTAGTGAAATTGTTTTTGCGTGTACCTACCTATTGACTTCTTGTATTATAGGACACTCACTACTATTTAGATTAAATGCCACCTTACGCCTTGAAATCCATTCAGTTTCTTCCTCCATATCCAGGTTTCTTTGTTGCACAACAGTTCTGACAGTAGTGCAGCAAAGAAACCTCATACATACTCTCGAAAAACATAATCCTCTTTCTTGCACAGCACAGTCTGTTAAAAACAACATTAATTGCAGTTACGTACGAGGAACTTTTAGGACTTTATACATTTTCTGTGTTTACTAATGTATAGATTTATAATAGTGAAATGTTATTATTTCTTTAATAAAATGAAGCATATTTAAGAGTTTATTATCTATGATTCAGAACCCCGCGTCCATTTTCCACAAGAAGATAAGAATTAAAGGTCCCAAGGAAATTGAATATCTTCAATTCTAATCTCAGTGAAAGGTCGGAGTTCGCGGGAATTCCCGATAGCGATCTTAACGAAGCTCATAATCTGATCTGATGTAATTATTACGTCTAAGGTGATCAGATCGAAGGAACTTCCGAGAGATTTTCGAAAGGCGCTGATTTTCTTTGCGATGAGATATAGAACGGAAGATGATCATTTTAATTCTTCTTCATTGCAAATTTGACGAAGCTGACTCGCGATGCAGCAGCTGATCAAATCGTGTCAACCATCTACTCGTTTCATCCACAGGACTCACACGATAATTACACACACACACACACACACATCGCGCAATTTCATTACTAACTTGCACATAACGCACAACATACCTACCTACACAACAACGAAACACACCCACGAACATACAAAAATCAACCTATAAGTATATAAACCCCACAAAATAAATTAATATAAGTAAATATGTAGTGTGTACTCGTCGCATCAACTAACTAATTTTTTAATGTAACATATTTTGCCTGATTTATAATTTAAAAATCCAGATTGTTTCCCTATAAATATTTCGTGTGATATCGTGAAACAGTAAGTTTTCTCGATTTCTCGAATCTCGATAACCTAAACGACTCGACGACCTGACGTGAGTACATAAAAAAAATAGAAACAGCGTTATAGTTTTTATTTAATTTTTATTAAATCAGTCCGATTGTAATTATATTTAACAATTTTTTCTATTCTAAGACGCTACTCTGTTTCGCAATAAAACAAGCGATTTTTTAAAAGTTTGTTACGAGCCTTTCTGAATAAAATAAAAGTATTTTCTTGGTTTCTAGCATCGTAACTTTTCATTTTACCAGGCAGTAATTTATTTACAAATAATTTTAATTACAGAATACATTGAACGGAAATCGCTGGCTCTTGTTCCGATACAGAGATCTATCATTAATATTGCCTAAGGGGCGTGCACTGCGTCCAGTCAAGGAAGTCCAACCTCGATAAGTTTCGGTAAATTAGTCCGCAGAACCCCATCTGCTACAATTACGCCTTTCTTCAGATTACTATGACTTTTTCTAACTACTTCCTTTTTATGGAATAAAACATTATTACGTTGGGCGTAGTGTGCTGAGATAATCCATTTTTTATTGGTTAGATTAGTATTTTGTTGATATTTGAAGAGCATATACTGTAATAATAGTAAAAGTCGATTAGATTAACGCATTCACTGCCCTGCGGTTTCAATTAGCGCGGGGCATGCGGGCGCGCCTACAGATGTACAAAATGCATCATGAGCTATGAAAGTGTTAAATACACTGTCATATGAAACAACAGTCGGAAAAAAATTCTAATAAAAACCGAGTTAAGAAATACAATTCAATTTGAATAAGTATGTACGTGAACGTCAGTTGACCACACCGGGTTCGCTCATTGGCATGCCCTTAAAAACTAATTTAAAAGTTTAATCCATTAAGAAGTAGTAGTTACCAGCTTCCTTTACGTTATCGGGCTTTTCTTCAGAAGTAGGTCTGTCTGTCCTCTATCTTAACTTTATACACAAAGCATAAGTACTGAGATTTAAGGCGTTTCGTATCTCTAAAATAGTATATTTTAAAGTACAACATCAAATAATCATGTTCTAAATGTATTGTAAACATTATAGTTTTTATTTATTCAATTGTTTAGATATAATATATGTAAATTTTAATACATTGGACGCCCAATCATAATAATATTTTATATAATTGTATGACAGGTTAGTTTTATTTACCCCATTTCCCATCTTTTGAAATTCCAGTCCAGTAAATCTTAGGACCCGGCCGCGCTGCTGAATGGTTGGCAAGTAGGGGCTTGGCTGACTGGTTGATTCGATGGGATAAAACGTGTGGATTACAAACTGCAAAGAAATACATCTGACAAACGTTTTGCAGTGTCGCCGGTCCTTCTCATTTTCATAGTGTAGTCAGAGTGTTGAGAAAAGTACACTTTAAAATAATTTTCAATCTGCTCCACCTACAAAACGTCAAGAGTAGGGAAGGTACCACCTATCCACGATACTCGCCTTAAAAAACCCATTAGGAGAGTGTTTGAAGATGTAGCGACATCGCTGAGTTTTGTCAGTTTTAATAGAACTCGCGGCGGTCAAAGACTCCTTTGATTACATTCTACGCTGACCACCGCCGCTCTCTTCACAAAGCAGACTTTAGTTACTCCAAGTAAACAACAGATACCTAGTATACAATGGGTTACTATACAATATGCTTTTCTGGAAAGTTACATTACATTGAATTGATTGCAATTATTCGCAAACGGCAAGTGCGATGGCATGTTATTATAATTTAGTAACACTAAGAGCTAGTACGCACTTAGCGGCTGCCCGCAATGCGGCACGCCGTCCGGCTGACCGGTAGCTCAAAATTGTATGTAACCGTATCATCTATACGCATTAAATTGCGGCTGCCGTCTAACCGGTCCGGTCGCTCGCAGCGCTGCGGCCCCTCGGGCGGGCAGCCGGACGGTCGCTCTACGCACTACGCGTTTTCACTGCGGTTGCCAGTTTACCGATAAATACCGACAGCCTCTTCGACGTCCATCTTGAAAATGGTCGAGTCGACCGCTCGAGTGCAGCGCGGTCGCTGTATGCACTATCCGGCTGGCCGCGCTGCGGCTGGCCGTTCGGTTGCCCGCAAGTGCAAACGTAACCCGCGGTCAGTCGGACTGCCAGCCGCATTGCGGGCAGCCGCTAAGTGCGTACTAGCGCTAATAGTTGTTGTAATCTACTGCTGTGACAGATCAGGTTATGAGCCCCGTAAGTACAGGATTCTGAAATTAAATTGGCTGCTTAGCAGATTCCCAAAATAATTATATAATTTTTTCAATATTCTCGAATGTTCTTTTGCCGGATGACTGTTTTACCAAAATCATGGTTATGTCAACGTTGATTGTTATTTTTTGATAATCCAGAAACCTTTGTACATGAATAGTGACCCTGATTTGTTACAGAATCCAGCACAGACATTTGTTGTTTGTAAAGTGTATCACGACGTGACAACGTCAGTGGGACGGCGAGTGGGCGGCAGGCGAGCCTCGCGGAGTACTACGGCTTGTTGTGACGCTGGGCGGTTCATTGCACTCTCTCACTGTTTACACTCCTACAAAGCTTAGCCGGGCTGGTCGCGGCGCCAGAATCGACCCCTCCAACACAAAAAATACAAAAATACAAAATATTTTTACAAAAATACAAAATATTTTATTTCTTAAACTTAATCTAATACATTTCAGTGGTATGGGGCCCTCTTTTAAGTAATACTATACCTGTGCTAGAGGGTCTCGCTCTGCAGCGCGGCTATCTTAAACAAAATTAAGTATTTAACACTGTGAAAACAAACTAATATCGACTCTACCAAAACTAATCTACTACACAGATTAGTTTTGACATTTTAAACAATTAACAAAAAATTAAAAGTAAGTTACTCTAGCCAGTAAAGGTGTATACAAGACACACAGAACAACACAGATCTTGTAAAAGCCGGCTAAGGGTACCTATGGGAGAAAAAGCAACTTCTGTGTGTTTTTAGAATCTCCACCGCGATTAATCCGTGTCAAGCGTGGAAATTATGGTAAAACTCCTCTTGGGTGTGCTTTGAGCGTTCGGTATGTGTGGTATGTATGCTAACAATATAGTTTAGGTTTATAGAAATCGCGGCTTCGTGTTAAAATGTATTATATACATTAATATTTATGGGATCAAAAGTAGCCTATGTTTTTTCATCAAACTTTCACATTTCCATATCAAAGGTGAAGGAAGCGCTGAATACTGACCTTTCTAATGTGTTTGTTTTATGTCAATTCAAAATAATCAACATTAAATTATATGTTTAACTTATTTAAATTAAAATAGGATTCTTCCCCGGATAGCACTTGCACGGGAAGATAGTACTCCTTACGACCCGTTCCAATACTAACTCTTAATTAAATTACTTAATAAAATTCTACCAACGCTAATCCACCGAAACTTACCTACTACTTGCATGCAACCTACTTTACTAACATGAAACCATTCCCGTCGTTATGTGGTATAAATTTATCAGAATTCCACTAAGAGGCTACGATTGCGTGGGCGTAACGACGTAGCCCCGCTACGAGCGGCGTACTCCTTCCGCGTACTACGGCGTTACGAGCCCGGGATGTTTTGACGGCGGATCCGTTCAATTAATAACAGTTGCTATGACGGCTCAGACACTATTCATTGCAGTCCAATGCAATCATAACGAGACGTTCCAGCTTTGCGTATCTTTCATTCCTTCTTGATTAGTTTTCTTAGAATAACAGTTAGGTACGGTACGCTATTCAAATAGATAAAACGAAGACTTTCTAAAATATTTATATTGCTTATTTTAATCAGTAGAACTCAGAACTCAATAACTTTATTTAGGTCTATAGCGTAAATACATACATACAAGCCAAATCATATTACTTATTATGTAAAAGGAATTTAAACCGTTTATTGATTTGTCTTCACTTCAATTTTTATCCACTATTGGGTATTCCTGTTAGCCTTTTTATAAAACTCTATTAATTTGAATAACAGGTAAATTTGTGTACATATGTGGAACGTTAATTACTTTTTGAACGAAGTAAAAAAAAAAAAACCCATATTAAGAATTGTCCCAAATGGGCCGATAAATCATTATTTTCGATATAACGCTTGAAAATATGTCCTGGGACGGACGCGGCGGTGATACGTCAGACAGTGACGTGAAACCGATAATTACAGCTACGTGACACATCACGTAGTCACGGCATTAGTGCGCGAAGTGGACAGGGTAGTGCTCCATCGTGTTTCACTTGCAAAATAATTGTTTATATAAGTCATCTATCATCTAAATCATCACTTTAAGTCAAAAATCATACACTATGCTTAAAACTAACAAATACTATGCCAGTGGCTTCGCTCACACGGCACCTGGATATAATATGCCAAATACATCTAGAGCATTCCATTGTCTTGTAGTTGTGTAGAAAGCTCACCTATGAAATATTTTTCTCAATCTCAGAAGGACTACAATTTATAACTATTTCCTAGTCCTTAGAATTAGATACAACGGGAAAAAATCCATAAAATCTTCCTCAGTATTTCCTGAACAAAATGTGCGCATCCATTGATTTCATGCATTATTGACATGTTAAACCAATCCTACACCTGACTCAAATACAGATAACAGCCGTCAGTGCACATCGCCATTCACGCGCGAAGATAAGCTGCCTCTACATCCACGAGGCATGGATCAAATACGACACCCGTTTGATACGACATTGGTTAACGTTGTCAATGCTTCAACGGTAATGTTGATACAATCTGATGGACGACATCACCCACACATGTTTTGTTTGCTTTTTTACTAGACATGTTGCCAGACTAGCTTGACAACCCAGCCGGCGACGCTCCGATGTCTAACAGCTTCTATTTTTTGTTTTTCCATATTTAGCAGCCCTTTATTTTACTACATTTTAACCCTTAATTATCTAACTTATGGCTAATAAGAGATTTAATTGTTATAAAAGAAACTTCCATATTTTCTAACAAGCTTTCAAACTTAACTTACCAGATTTCAAGCTGTGAGCTTTTAAGTAGAGCATATTGGTCACATACTTACGTCGCAGATGAAGTAAAGATTGATTTCGAAAAGAGACGAGAGTGAAAATGGAGCTTATTGTCAGAAGCGTGCACGTCGACTTAACGTCGACTTCAAAAGTTGAGTTTCAATTGTTTTTTTATTATGATTTCTTTTTTTTCCGCTTTGATGAAATAACGAATTTCACTGAAATATAAAATACAAAAACTCAGATAATTTTATTGATTTGGCAATCCGAATAAAACACGATTTGTGTAAATGTTTTTAAAATGTAATATTTAAATGAATGTGTGAGTTACGATTTTCTGTTGAAAAGGAAAATAATTATTCAAGATGTAGCTAAAACTAATACATCTATGTCATGTTTTAGCACTTAAGTAGTCTTTCCATTTACCTCAGTAACACATCCTAACAAACTATATATTTTTTGATAGTGAGGGTTTGTTCTGTTTGTGTTAAATATTCTGACCTAGGTGACCTAGGCTCCAGATCGTCCATGGCTGAGTTGAATAACATGTTATCATTTTGGAAAAAAATATTAGTTTTTCAGATCAATAGTTTTCGCGTTCAAATCTTTACAAACTTTCACCATTAAACAATTAGTTTGTAGGTAACAAACAAATAAGAACGAAACAGCGCGTAAAGTGAAAACCAAAACTATGATTGTTCGGTTGACAACAAAACGAAAATCTTGTAGTGAGACTGTGAGAATCTGTGGTGTTGGCGTGCGGGACGCGGGCGGCGGCGCGGGCGGGCGGCGCGGCCGGGCGGGCGGCAGACGCTCGCCTCCGCGCGCGCCGGCGCCCGTGTCCCGCTGTCCCTCGCCGCGGCCGCCGCGGCCCGCCGGCCCGCGCCCTGCGCCCAACCTCTGGCACTCGCTAATACTACATTTTATACTTTTCTAAGTCGACGCACGCTCGCTAAGCAGCACGGGTAAGTTTTTCAGTCAGCTTTTCAGTTTTCGTAATAAGTTCGCTGAGACCAGCTGAGAAGCTGCCGCGTAAACGTTTTGCTTTGAGTTATGGTGTTTTTGTTCATAAACTTAGAATAAATTATCATCATAAAACGAATTCCTGTGTTTTTAAAGAAGTAAGTATTGTTATTGTAGTTTACACGTGATTCGGAAGTCAGAATACATAAAAAACATTTTTTTTTTCTAAAAATATTCTACTTATTATATTTATTGTGATACCGATAGTTTTTGTCCTAGATTACAGGATTGACGAACACTGTGGAAAGTTTCTTATGTAGTGCAGAGTTGTAATTGTTTGTCATCGGTGTAAGAGAAATGTTTACCTTATACAAATCTCTAATTTATACACAATAAACATTAAATGTATAAAAAATACAATAAAAGCGTAAATAAGTACATAAATAGGTATTTAATGATATTTAATTATTTTTCTTTTGAAATAACTCATATACCTGCCGCGGGCTCTAAAGTTTGATTGATTGTTTGATTTGCTCAAAGCAAATCAAACAATCAATCAAACTTTAGAATATATTAAGATATTTGTTTATCTGTGGGTTTACCTTTAAAAACAGTCTGTGTAAGTTTGAGCACCTCGAAACAATTAGCAACAGAGTCTAAGTACCAATAACCCACAGACTACAATATTTACGTACAGTCGCATGCACTCACATCACATACACTTGGAGATTGGAGACAGTTGCATTGCGCTCTAAGCGTAAGTCGAGACCACATTTAAATCTATCTGTTTAAATCGGGACAAATATTTTAACCCTGGGAATAAAATAGACACGCACGGGACTATTTTAGGGTAATCTTTTGCGCAATAGTAAATAAAACATCAAAATCATCAAGTTCATAATTGACGTACTTCGTCGAACAGCGAACACCAGCGAATATAATAATAAACAACTGACCAGAACCTCCTACTTCTTTTCAATCGGTTCAAATAATGAATTAACTTATTAATTATAATTAATTGCATTATTTATTTGATTTGTTTCCTGAAAATTGCATGTTGTAAATAATCTTGAATTTTTCGGATACATTTTGATTCAACAGAATTTTGCTCATTACAAGAGATATTTGAAAACGACGAAAATATAGAAGTGCAAGTCTTCATTTTCACTTGTTTTCGACAGAACACCATTACAGCTTAGCAGAACTTTTCAGTTTCACACATTTTTATATAAAATAAGTGCCTAAGTGGCATTTATGGAAAGTGACATAAAAGCAAGAGAAGTAATTTGTCATAGTTGACTCAAGACGTTCGTTTCTCGTATTTTATGGGTTAATGGAAAGACCCGCGTCCGTACGTGTAGGTATGTGCATGGTAGTGATCGGCTAAACCAGATTTTAGGAAAAACTAATGAAGTAAAGTGTAGTAAAAAAAAAGTAAAAACTACTGCCTAAACACTACATGCAAACAATGATAAAGATTAAAAAAAAACTACATGCTACGGGTTTGGAACTGAGAAGTATTACAGTTACTCTTTTTGAATTAGACAAAGCCTTTTCCTAAAAAGCATATAAATTCCCATTGAACTTGAATTTTTCTGTTTTACTATTAAGTATTACAATTGTTAAATGTTTAAAATAAATAAATTCAAAATAAATTCAAAATCATTTCTCGACATTTATAACTTGGTACCTAATACTGATGAACGCGAGCGGCAAAACTAGAATTATTGTAATGCTTTTACGTTCTGAATTGGTATTTCAAAAAGGTACACTTGTCGTATAACGAAGCTCGAACAGCTTGGCATAAAGCCATTTACTAGTCAGTTCGAGGATCAGGGGCAGTGTGAAGGCATTTTCTCTCACAAGAAACTCCTAGCTGCTCCCAAAAATCCATTTTGTCTTACGGCAATGGGATGGACGGGCTTCTCTGTGAGTCGACAAGGGCTCTAGGTCTGCAGATCATACCCGTCTCTTGGCCGGTTCTAAATGGGAGTCTGGCCATTGGTTGCAATCCTTCCTTCATATACTGCCACTTTATTGGATCCTGCAACTTACCTAGTAGTTATGGAGGGCCATTGTGTGGGACGCTACATGCGGCGACACACTTGTGCTTTCTTCCGTGAGGGCTGGTGCGGCTGCAGATTTGAATGAGGATCTCAAGAGTAGCAAATATTACAGGTCTCTGAGCCTACGCATTGCTTCACTTGGAGTCGAGACACTAGATCCGAGGGGTACCGAAGCTCCGGGTTTTAGCATTTTTTACACATTGCTTCTGAGCATCAGCATTGCCATACTACGGGGCATTCCAGACAGCATCTTCCTCATAAAGAATGCATTGCAAAAAATACAAAATAAACATATAATTAGCAGAAAATAACAGCGATGCAGAGTAGAAAAACGGCATCATTTATAAGCGCGCACAATCGTGGAGCGGCCTCATTTGCTCGTTGGCCGTCGACCAGGAAACATCGGACCCTTGGTGGTAGTTCGTTACATAATTGGTGTTAAAACGCGAGAGCCATGTTCCTTTGTCGTATTTTTGTAAATAGAATCAGTGTAATTTGGTATTAAGTGTGTTCAGAGAGGTTTATTCTGTTTTGATTCATAAGCTTAATTGTTGTAAGAATTGTGATTAAAATTTGTATCTCCGATTACATTTTTTTTATTTTTAATCTACTTCGATCTATAATATCAGAAGTGGGATAAAAATCTCATAAAATAGCCCACGTATAGATCAAAAACAGAATAAGTCTACCCACATTTAAATAATTACCTAAAAACTTGATTTGGTTGTCTCTAAAATGTCTCGATCTACGTCACGTCATAGATACAGACGTCGGTCAAGGGATGGCTCTCGTGTTAGAACACGCCGCCGTCGTCGTTCGAGGAGTTTGTCACGTAGGAGTTCGCGAGGTAGCACGCGCCGTAGCAGACTGCGGTCTCACTCACGCGATTCTAGGAGTCTAACGCCGCCGCCGCGACGTAATTACAGGGACAGAGCACGTTCACGTGGTCATGGTCACTCTCGCGACTCTAGGAGTCGAACGCCGCGTCGTATTTACAGCAACGGGGCACGTTCACGTGGTCACTCTCGCGACTCTAGGAGTCGTACACTGCGTCGTGTTTACAGGGACAGGGCACGTTCATGCGGTCACTCTCGGTCACGTTCCTACAGTGTTGACCGGCACCGATATTCACGTTCCCGCGGATCACGTGATAACCGGAGGCATAATGAAATAGACTCTTCTGGTCTATCACAAAATGCAACAAACTACCATCCTCCGGTTACTACGCCTTCCGCGGCAGACGTTAGCATTCGGAATAGTGCGCCTAATGAGGGTAGGTCACAACCTGGTGTAAAATCCTACACGCCTCCAGTAATTGCAAGCCCAGCAGTACAAGGCACTACTGCTCACTCGGTTGATACGGCTCAACGGTCAGAGGCTTCAACGTTCGCGCAAGCCCTCATTGAGGCAATTAAGACAGGTAAGTCTCAAAGCTACTATGTGTCTATTTTTGACCCAACACTTCACAACATTGAGACATGGTGCGAAGAGGTAGAGCGTGCCCGGGAGGCGAACAATTGGAACGACCACGAGTGCCTGTCACGTGTGGCCTCCTGCCTCAAGGGAGACGCTAAGGTATGGCTAGGTGAGTGGGTAACACACGAACGAACTTGGTCAAATTTTAAGCGAGAGTTCACCCCACTTTGCCCAAGTACATTGGACTACGCTAATATACTGTTTGATGCAATGCAAACCACATCAGACAAGTACTCTACCTACGCTGAGTACGCACGACGTTCACTACTTCGTCTCCGAATAGTAAAAGGTTTAAGTGAAGAGCTGAGAACCCTTATCGTAATTCGCGGTATTGATAACCCTCAGATACGAGCTGCTGCTACTAACGCAGAGCTCACATCTGACAAACTGGTTTCGTTCTTATCCATTTATACCAAACCGAACAAGCCAAATAACGATAAGCGTTCTCAACCCTCTGCTCAAAAACGCCCTCACCAAAATAAGCCGGCCAACAATGAAGGTAGGTCCTGCTACACCTGTGGAGAAAAGGGTCATCTCAGAGGTAATTGTCCTAAGAAACCCAAACCAGCTCAGGCACCCACAGAGTCTGCTCCTGCCAAGACGCCCACCGACACAGTTTGCACATTCTGCAAAAAACGGGGTCACACTGAAGACAAGTGCTTCGGTAAAGCACGATCGCAGGCGAATCAGTCTAAGGTAAATTTGTGTTCTGACTTGTCTAAATATTCGGCGGATGGTCGTGACGTCATTCCCGCGGTGGTTGAAGGTATACCGATGGACATTCTTATAGACAGTGGCGCCTTGAATATATCCCTCGTGTCGTCTGATGTGCTGAAACATCTCCGGAGTCAACCCAAGTTACGGCATACTGTGCTCAAAGGTATAAGCGACAAGGAAATCGTTTCTACCTCTTACGTCACAGTAACCCTCGAGTTTGACTATATTTCTATAGAAGCTGATCTAGTGGTAGTACCGTCGTCCTGCATGAACGCGTCTGTGATTGTTGGAACTGACATCCTAAACCGTGACGGAGTGACTTACGTACGCACTAAGCACAAGCAGTACCTTACCCATTCTAAGACAGAAGCGACTGTCAATAGTGCCGTCAAGAAGAGTGAGGTCATCGAAGTCAACACGCCACTTCAAGGTAAGGAACGTGAAAGCTTAATGACTGTGGTGAATGAGTTCTCAGAATTCCTTATCGCTGGCACGGCCACAACTACAGTTAAAACAGGTCAGATGGAAATTAAACTGACAAGCTCCACGCCGGTAGTTTACAGGCCATACAAAATCTCGTATCAAGAGAAGTTGAAGGTACGTGACATAATCGCTGACTTATTAGATAAGGGCATCGTCAGGCGATCGCAGTCTGAGTACGCCAGTCCAATCATTTTGGTGAAGAAGCGTGACGGCACGGACAGGCTCTGCGTGGACTTTCGCGCCTTGAATAGGATCACCGTAAAGGACAGGTACCCTCTTCCTCTAATCGATGACCATATTGACCGTCTAGGAAATTTTAAATACTTCACCAGTCTAGACATGGCCACTGGGTTCCACCAGATTCCGATAAAGGAAGAGTGCATCCATCTCACGGGATTCGTAACCCCCGAAGAACATCTAGAGTACGTGAAAATGCCTTACGGACTAGCTAACTCGCCAATAGCGTACCAGCGTATCATAAATGATACGCTGCGTACCCACATTAATGAAGGTAATGTCCTTGTTTACGTCGATGACGTCCTACTTTTAAGTAACTCTGTTGCTGAAGGTATCGAGCTACTTCGCCGTGTGTTGTCAACATTAACCCAGGCAGGATTTTCTGTCAATCTGCGAAAATGTACATTCCTATCTACCGAAGTTGAATACCTTGGTCGTGTGGTAAGTCAAGGTCAGGTGAAGCCGAGCCCTAGAAAAGTGGAAGCCTTAGCAAACACATCTCCGCCACAAAATGTCAAACAGGTAAGACAGCTCCTTGGCCTTGCCGGATATTTCAGGCGCTACATAAAAGACTACGCTGGTAAAACTGCTTGCATGGCGCACCTAACGAGGAAGAATGTTACCTTCAATTGGGGAAGCGAACAGGAACAAATACGATTCGAACTTATAAAGCATCTGACCAGCGAACCAATACTCACTATCTTTGACCATACTTTGCCTACTGAAGTACATACGGACGCCAGCAGCATAGGTTACGGAGCGGTTCTTTTCCAAACTTATCCGGACGGTAAAAAAACGTGTCGTTAGCTACTTTAGTAAGGTAACACAAGGAGCCGAGAGCAAGTATCATTCCTACGAGCTAGAAACTCTCGCGGTTGTCAAGGCGTTACAACATTTCCGTCATTATCTCGTGGGAATGAAATTTGTTGTCGTCACAGACTGCAATGCTCTTAAATCTACCGAACAAAAAAAAGATCTCATCCCTCGAGTCGCGCGTTGGTGGATTTACCTCCAAGATTTTGATTTTTCTTTCGAATATCGAAAGGGGGTAATGATGCCACACGCAGACTACTTGAGCCGCAATCCACCTGCGCCGGTAGTTGTCAATCAACTCTCCAAGCCACGTAGCTGGGCTCAGATAGCTCAGGCGGCTGATGGTGAAACCCAAAAGCTTCTTGACCAACTTCAGGAAGGTAGACTAGATGCAAGTAGGTATGTCGCTCGCAACGATCTATTGTACTATCGGTACACTCCAGTTGGAGAGGAGGCTAGGCTGCTGTGTTATGTTCCCAAGGGACATAGGTTGAGCCTGCTAAGAGTGTTTCATGACGAGCACGAGCACATAGGTGTAGATAAAACTGTTGATCTTATCCTGAAACACTTTTGGTTCCCGGGTCTCCAACAATTTGTAACCAAATACGTAGGTCACTGTGTGATATGTATCTCAAAAAAACGAGTACCTAGGGCACCACAACAACAAATTACTTCATGGGAAAAGCCGGATGTCCCTTTCGATACTGTGCACATCGATGCTTTGGGCCCTCTGCCAATATCTGGGGATTTTAAATTTGTTTTGTTGATAGTAGACGCTTTCACCAAATATAGCCTTCTTTGTCCAATCACTAGGCAAGATGTGACTGAATTAAAACGAGTAGTATCTCAGGCTATTTCGTTATTCGGGGTTCCTAGATTAATGGTCACTGATAAAGGTAGAATGTTTGAATCTAGAGAATTCGTTGTGTGGGTTAATGACATGGGATGTGATCTTCATTATGTAACTCCCGAAATGCACCAATCAAATGGTCAGGTAGAAAGATATGTAAGAACTGTGCTCAATATGATTCGTATCGAAACTAACCACAAGGGTTCCTCCTGGTCTGAAGTTCTGTGGAAGCTTCAACTGGTACTTAACATAACCAAGCAGAAGTCAACGGGTACTTCTCCTCTTAATCTCTTGATCGGCACCGAGGCTACGACCCCAGTAATTCGCGCTCTTATCCGAGATGTTGCTGCGAAAAATACAAGCCCGAATAGAGATGCCTTGCGCGAGATTACAAGAAGCAGGACTAGGGAGCTTCTCAAACAAAATCAAGCTCGCCAGGACGAATATGTAAACCGGCACAGACGACCACCACGCGAGTTTGCACTCGGTGACTTGGTCTTTGTTATAAAGTTTTCTCAGTCCACAGGGAAGTTGGATCCGGGAATGCGTGGCCCATACAAGGTGGTCAGCATACTGCCGAGCGGGCGTTACGAGCTTACGCTGTTAAGTGGCAGCTATGGCAAGACGACGCAAGCTGCTGCGCAGTACATGGTACCGTGGCGGGGCGAGTGGTGTCCGGAAACGTGTTCTGCGTTTTTTGACGGTAAAGTATCTGATCTAGTCTTACAAGCCTCTCATTATATCTTACTACATATTTAGTTAGAATTAATTCATAAACTAAGTGTCTACCTGCAAAAGATAACTTGCCTTATTTCACTAAGTACTCTAGGGGCTTTTTGTAAACGACGATCAGATAGCTTATGACAAATTGATGTGTCATGTGCGGGTTGAGATAAGACTCAATCAGCAGCGCTTGTACTGCGGTAAGCGTGTAAAAGACGATGCGTTCGTCTGGTCCTGTGGTGGACAGGTCTAGAGCCAGCAGTGCTACGCACTCAGTTAGACCGCACCTGTGGGCGCACCTCGCGAGGTGAGAACGTGCTTGCTGGTCTTCGCTGCGGGCAGACGGCGGATGACCGAGATGCGGCTGGTGCCGACAAAGCGTCGCCGAGCTGAGGGCTTCACAAAAAGTAACAGGGCCCTATTTTATTATTTGAGACGTCTCTGAGGTGAAGTATGTGAGATAGAGACTTCGAGGCGATGTATGTTGCGTGACGAATGAATTAAGTGAAAGAGCTATAGAGAAAGGAGAGTGCTTATCTAGGTAATCACTTGTGTGACAAGCGATCTTGACTGTTTTTATTTTAGATGTATTATCCATTTGCAGATGATGAGATGATTGTTGCTGGTGGTAGCACATCACCTCCCGCAGGACAGGGACCAGGCGCTCTACCTTCCATGCCTTCGCTAGAGCCAGATCCTACGGCAGGACCTTCAACGGCGGCGATGACTGAGGATGCACCGGTCGCCGGTCCCAGCGGAACCACACACCATTCCCGGGTCGAGGACGACCCTAATATCTCAGGAGAAGCCGAATTAGCAGAAAATAACAGCGATGCAGAGTAGAAAAACGGCATCATTTATAAGCGCGCACAATCGTGGAGCGGCCTCATTTGCTCGTTGGCCGTCGACCAGGAAACATCGGACCCTTGGTGGTAGTTCGTTACATAATTGGTGTTAAAACGCGAGAGCCATGTTCCTTTGTCGTATTTTTGTAAATAGAATCAGTGTAATTTGGTATTAAGTGTGTTCAGAGAGGTTTATTCTGTTTTGATTCATAAGCTTAATTGTTGTAAGAATTGTGATTAAAATTTGTATCTCCGATTACATTTTTTTTATTTTTAATCTACTTCGATCTATAATAATATAATATATTGTGAAATATATTAAAGTTTGCGAATATTTTTCAATGAAATTCTTCTTCCTATCGAAGAATAGAACTATACAACATTACAAGTTTAACTTATGCATTTGAAATTGAATGCGATTATTTGGATTTACAGATACGCGGCAGATATTTCAAATCGAATTTTGAAACATGATCCATGTAGCTGTGTGTGATTTTATTTAGATTTTTGGTTACACAGCCGCAACGGATTTTGGCATTGTGAAGATTCTACATTACACAAACTGTTTTATCTAAGAATTTATGAAATACGTGTTCTAAGTAAGCGCCAGTCCCCTTAACTCGCAAGTCACATGTGAACACTAAAAGGGTATTCCGATAATTTGAAGTACGAAGTAACTTCCCGTTCCCATGAAGGTGCTTTGAACTTCACTCATTTATTATTTTACCAATAAAAACTTTTTGTTCGAAATAATTTGGAAATTTCTTAAGTTGTTAAGTAAAATGAATAACCGATAACTTATAAATTTACATTGTTATATTGATTAAAACTTTTCTCTGTAAGTATTTACAAAAATCAATTTTCTAGGAATCAGAAGAGACATTCATTTTCATTGATATAGACAATAGAAAATGACCTACTTGATTTTGGTTTGAAGTTGGACATTACCATATTTAACATTCAATAAAAAGCATAGGGTTTAAAAATAAAATAAAATATTAAAATAATAAAATGAAAATGAAAAAATTCTATGTCTACGGGCAAAACAGACAAAATTCGGAAAATAACTGTTCTAGGACTTAGCATTCCAGTTATCAAACAACTGACAAGATGACAGTCCTGATGACTTCATCTGGACTGTCATCTTGTCACAGAAAATTTTAACTTTGTTGTAACTTTCCTACAAATTAAAAAATTGTCACAGAAAATTTTAACTTTGTTGTAAATTTGCTACAAATTTAAAATTTTCTGTGAAATAATTAATTAATTTTCACTGTACCTAATTTATAAGTTCCCTCTGAAATAACTTCATTGTACAGGAATTTAATAATTTTGTCTATTCCGCTAATAAACATTCTTTCTAAAAGCTTTCTAAATTATTCGGATTATTAGTTCTAGTTACAATATTCCATACTTTGAATACAAGTAAAGAAACCTTACTTTATTCATATCTTCTTATTTCTTGATGGACAACTAAAATTGTTTTTGTTAATGATTCTTACACCGCGATCATGAGGACAGGTGCTACTGAGTAAAGCCTCTTATAACTCTGAACAATTAGCATTATTGTAAAATATCGACACCTAATCCACTGAAGTCAACACCCGAAATTTCGCGGAAGCACCAGTTCAAGTTCAGCGCCTGGAAGCGAACTTGTGTTGTGAGTTAAGCGATAAATAAGGTGAGAGTTCTTACTTGCTCTTGCTCTTGCTCTTGGTCTAGGATCTCTCCCCATGAGCGAGAGTATCGCTGGCGGGACTTTCGTAGTGCCATTTGTGTGCTATGCAAAATGAAAACACAAGATATATTGATAAGTATCTATTTAAAATACAATACAAATATTAAAGTATAAAGTTTACTATTCCTTTATAGATAACGTAAAAAAATAGGCCTCAGAATTAAATGCTTCTTTAAAAATAATGCAAAGCACGAGACCAAATACATTTTTTAATAATAATTATAGCTAAGTGTCGCTTAGCCTGTATTAAGAACGGTCAAAATTTCGTCTGTCTTACAAGAAAAGAGAAAGTCTGAAAAAAGTCAGTTTTTATAGGACCGGATTATATAAACAAACAACCCCACGGTGACCTAGTAACTTAACTGACCACGATCCAGTTCCCGAAGGCTCCAGCTATTGCCCAGTGCAGATGTAGTTCGGCAATAAATAGCGAGTCCGTCCGACTTGGGCCGTTAGCCGCAAGCTCCGACATTAGTACCTACTGCAGGTAGTGGTCCCAGGGCCGGGCTCTTATAAGAAGGTACTATGAGGTGGTAATTGAGCTTGCTGTAGCTTATGGCAGAGCATTAGCAGTCGCAGCTGCCTGATAGTGGAAATTATTAAATACAAGTTCAAGTAATACAAGTAATTGTATACTGCAACAGTGATGAATTATCACTGGCTTACAATGATGATGATGTCTCAGGTGATTTCGGTTGCGATGACTACGTGACCGGGCAATTCATTCTATACAGGATGTTGATTGTTCTACCCTACCCTTTCTAGGTCGGTGACTAACTCTGGTAGTTAGATACGATCGTGAAATACCTTGAAAAAAAACTGAATATATAAAATTTCACACCGGGCAGAATAATCCGCTGAAGTAATGGAATTGAAACAATGAATTCGGACGGTCCGACGGTTGTCCGGCTCGACAGCGCGCGAGGTTTCAAACGTTCATACGTTTTATAAACTTCTTTAGTTTCACACATAAAGCTTTTAGGGGAAATTGGAATAGGAAAAAACCGGCCAAGTGCGAGTTGAACTCGCGCACGTAGGGTTCCGTACAGTAAGTTATCATTAATAACGACAAAAACTCATAGGTATCTGTTATAATTATGGGAGCCACTTAAATATTTATTTTAAGTACATATTTCCTGTCATAGTGGCAACAGAAATACAAATCATCAAAATTCCAACTGTTTAACTATCACGGTTCATACAGTCCGGTGACAAACGGGCAGACGAGATAGACGGAGAGCGGAGTCATAATAGAGTCCTGTTTTACTCTTTACGTACGGAACCCTATAATGTTGATGGGGAATTCTGTTCTTTTTTTAATTAGAGAGAGTGAGAAAGGGGGATTTGGAAAAGTCTCGGTAAGGTGCGTTCGTTCAGCTTCAATCAGTAACATTTCTTCGACGCGACGAATACCTCGTTTGCGCGCGTCATACCGCTGCTGGGCAATTTGTGTATTATATGCCGCGTATTTACACGGCTTCTGGTTTTTGTGGCGTATTCCACGTAAGTCTGAATATACCTATACAATAAGAGACACACCAAGGTACAAGTAACTTTGATACAATATAGTATAAAATAACGAGATACAATTTTCCTGCTCATCCCAAATAAAGGTGTGTTTCCACCACCTGTTCCCACTTAGCCCTTCAGTGTCGACGACCTTCGAAACTAATCCGTCATCGGAGAGTCTTGCAGTCCTGGATTATAATGGTAATGTCCTTCTAGTCGAATTTCAGCCACGACAGCCATTATTAACGGACACTAGCGACTTTCGAACTTGTGTATTATTCCATAACTCTCATACTTCGATGGAATTATTTACCAATCAAAAAGTTTCAAATTTCTCAGTGGCACTAGTCACTACCCTTTGGCAGTGCGTCATCCTTAATTGGTCCAGCGAGAACGTCATAGGTCGACACTACGGCGATGCCATTGTATCGCGAGTTTGCCAGTAAATCAGTTTTATTGGTGCCGATATCTGTGCCGTTTGTTTGTACACTCGCGGCTTTCCGATGTTTTTTGCATGCTATTGGTTCGTAGGTATTGCGGGGATTTTGAATATTTTTATAGAGAGCATTGGTTATGTTATCAAATGATGCATGATAATTTGTAGAGCGTTTTTCGTATACATACAGCGGCAATTTACCTATCAATCAAACTGGTGACTCTTAGTAGTGTTGGTTGACTATGTATCTGCAGGCTCTCTTTTATCACACCAACTTTTGGGGTGCTTATATCCTTGATTATTTAATTTCCTCGTAATTTCACTAGACTACAGGGTAAACTAAGAGTTAGGCTAAATTTTAAGTTTCTTTTACTTAAACACAGTAGGTAATTATGCCTTCATCGTGAACACAAATAAGATTTTAAAGAAAATACATAACAAACTAGAATACAACAAGTGTTCAAGCATGTGCAATGACCGATTGAACATTCTCTGATCTTCCTTGGTGACCACGAGGTGGCTACTTCCAGCTCTAAGTGCAAAATGAGACACAAGGCACTCCCGCGAGCCCTACGGTACACAGCCGCCGATGCAACCGCATTCTCGAATCGATTCCTCGATCCGGCGAGAAATAGGCCACTTCCGCCGGCCACGTGTAACGAGCTGTTTGCACATCGGATTGCTTTCCGCGCAATGTGCTGGAAAAACAACAATGAGTAAAAATTGGTCGTAAGCTGCTGACTGAGGACGCTTGCAAGACTGCATTACGGGATGAATGGCAACAAACAAACTTGCCATTCAGCATCTATAGTTTGACCTTTAGTTTATATTAACTTTATAGGTACGGAATCTGTTAACACTGTCTTGGAACTTTAGGAAACTTTAGGTATTTATTCAGCTTGCATTACAATTTAACAACTTAGACAAGTCAAATTATAAATTTTGATTAAATAAGAAATAAAGTGTCCTATTTTAAAGAAATTTAATAATGCATAGGTATATAGTTATTTATTTAATTGTTAAAATTCATAGGGTAGAGCTATTTATACTACTAAATAAATAAGCAAGGTAGCCTTACAATGTATTGATATTGAGAGTCCATTTTGATTCAACTACTACTTTTTAATTGATAACAGCAAAAGAAGAATCAAACTTGATCCTCTGTCCTTATAATACTTCCTTTCAACCCTTCTAAAATCAGAATTGCGAAGTTTCCTTTCGGTTCCAATCCACGTAGGTATATACTCGTATGTTAAATTTTATAGAAACTACGAATTCGTTACAGCTCAAGTTTTATGTTTGGTAAAAACGTTGCTAAGGAAAAAAGATAGGAAAGTGAATCCATTTGCAACTTTCTTCAAACGAAGCCTTTTCGGAGACTATTTTTTTGTTAATTTGCCCGCGGCTTCGCACGCATTTTTATATTAGTCAGGATTGAGGCTTTTACAGTATCCTACATGGAGAATTTTATGAAAATTTCGTTATTTAACTCTAGTTCGGACCCGTGTCCGTAGGCAGCAGGCCACCCACTCCGGCCCGGGTCGGATCCGGAGGCAGTTGACAGCAGGCCACTCCGGCCCGGGTCGGATCCGGAGGCAGTTGACAGCAGGCCACTCCGGCCCGGGTCGGATCCGGAGGCAGTTGACAGCAGGCCACTCCGGCCCGGGTCGGATCCGGAGGCAGTTGACAGCAGGCCACTCCGGCCCGGGTCGGATCCGGAGGCAGTTGACAGCAGGCCACTCCGGCCCGGGTCGGATCCGGAGGCAGTTGACAGCAGGCCACTCCGGCCCGGGTCGGATCCGGAGGCAGTTGGCAGCAGGCCACTCCGGCCCGGGTCGGATCCGGAGGCAGTTGACAGCAGGCCACTCCGGCCCGGGTCGGATCCGGAGGCCGTTGACAGCAGGCCACTCCGGCCCGGGTCGGATCCGGAGGCCGTTGACAGCAGGCCACTCCGGCCCGGGTCGGATCCGGAGGCCGTTGGTAGCAGGCTTAGTCGAGCCCACGAGGCCTTCGCAGTTTGTTTAGGGAATTGATTGACATCGATGTTTTTGTTTGCGCTATCTCGGAGCCAGCGAGATGGAAGCGAGATTGTGGCAAATATCATTTCGCGCGGGCTGGTGAGTGAACGCGATGATTCACTCGCGATACGGGCTGGATGAACACACACCATTCAACAGACAACATTTTTAAAATTAATGAATCGTATATTATTATACTTTCCTAGCTTCTACCCGCGGGGCAACGAGAGTTTTTCCGGGATAAAAAGTTGCCCAAATATGATTCTAATTCAAATCTCTCCACCTACATCTCGGCAAACTTTCAGCCAGATCTGTTCAGTAGTTTTGTCATGAAGAGGTAAGTAATCAATAGTAATTAGTAGTAAAAAATCTGAACATACTTACAAACATGATTTTATCTTGATCTCCGTTTTAATTACGTTCACGAAGCAACAATTATAAGCCAGAATAAAACTAACAATATGTAGGTACTCGTAGGGAACAATAAAACTTCAATATGATCGGTGGTTACTATTTATTTATCAACATTGTACAGCACCGCGTGAATTAACTATTTACTTTAATTAAAAGGTCAAAAAGGGAGAAGCCAACCAACAAATCAACAAACCCCGTTACATGAAAAGCCTTTGAAATAAACTTGAAATCCAATCTAATCTCAGTCATCTCCACTGAAGCCAGTTCTTTATGATAAAGCTGAGTCCGAGTCATGGCGAACCAATTATAGAGTTGAAAGATGAAAAAACGCTTACTTTTAAATAAAACTTGAAAGAAAATTGCGATTTCTGCCCCAAGTACCTACGTTACTTGGGCAATAAAGGTTATATTGCTTTTCTCTATCGGGGAAAAAACACGAATGGACGTGACCACTTAGGTAATTTAGTATATAAATGTTTTTTATGCGAGAAGTCTGAAATGTAAAAAGTATACAACTAGAAATAATTAATTTTGCTTTTCAAAAACCTTCTCAGACGAAAAAAAATTCTCGGATGGCGGCCTCTCGAATGTAAATGAAGAACATCATATCATATAAGTCGGTCCACTATTACGGCTATTTACGGACACCGGAATTTTGACACCTCGTCTACAGACTTACAGTACCTACTTTTAACGAAATTAAAAAAGAAAAATGTCTTCGTACTTACACTGTAAAAAAGCAGTGGTTTGATGAAAAAACGACAAGGGATGACATTTTATGAGTATGTTGGTCATCAAATCACCGGAACGTAGTAATTGATCTTAGCAAATCACTGCTTTTTTACTATGTAAGTATCAGTCTATTTTTTTTTGCTCTAACGCAAACTACATTTAAAAAAAAAACACAAGAAACACACTAATATCCAGTTTTGCCAGCATGCATCTTTGCAAATATATGCAGGAAAATATTAAAAATGATTTATACATTTTAAACAATTAATAATGTAGATTATTAAATAATCTGTATATTTAATAAATATATAATATAAATAAATAGTTGTTATTATACGTGAACAACAAATAGTGGCAAGCTGAGACAGCACCGCCATACAGCCATTATCCCATGTCTGTCTCAATCCGGTGAACTGCCGACCTAACAATTGATTCGTAATCCGCCTCATATCTCGCAAGCCCCAATAACCTGATCCCATTAGTACCTACTCTATCAGAGCCGAGATATATAAGCCGATTACAAGACACGTAGCTTTGTTCCTAATAACATGTTAACTTGTGTAGAATACGCATCTTGTATTGTGGCTTCTTCAAGTCGGTAACTTTGGTAGGCTCAGGAATATATCGGAAACATCTTTGTTCCCAATCTAGTTATTAAGTAAATTGTATATCAATGTAATCTCTTTATGTACCGATGTGGCTCGGACGGTGAAGGGCCGCCAGCGACGCAGGAGGTTTGTGTGATCTGCAAATTTGTGTCGGGATTCTGGGTGATTCACTTATAACTAAAGAATGAACCGTCTTTAAAAAAATTGGGAAATTCTACCAAAGCGAATCCGTGGGATAGTAACAGTGAAAAAAGAAATAATTTTGGGCTTGGATCGCCAGTTTTTCACAAAGAATTTTCGAGCATCAGAATTTGTAAAATATTCCAATCACAATTTTCCGAACGGTAATTTGGTGGATTTTTGGAAATATGACGCTATCCAAAGCGCACGCAGATTCCGCTGTATTTTCCGGAAACCGATATTACCTTGGTCTGAATATTGGCTGGGGGCGGCGAGCTTGCCAGTAAATATTATACGATACTGCATGCCATTTCTAATTAAAAAGTACAAAGGCTTTTTAATTAGAAATGGCATATATGGCTTTTACGTGTGGATTGTTTATTTGGAGCTTCCCTGCAACCACGGGTCAAGGTATGCGCCGCCTCCCGCGCGTGCTTCCATATGTGTCCCTATTTAGGCTGCCTGTCCATTGGAGCGGAGCGAGCTGGCGGAGCGGAGAAACGAGGAAATATTAACCAATAGGATTGCATGAAAAAGCGGAGCGGAGATTTCGTGGCAATCCTATTGGTTAATATTTCCTCGTTTCTCCGCTGCGCCAGCTCGGTCCGCTCCAATGGACAGGCACCCTTATAAAGGTCTCGTTTTAAAAATCTGTCATCCTTTAAAAGATAAAATTAAACTACTACAGATGCATTAAAAAAAGCTTATGATAGGTATAATAACAAACTGTACGTTGGATTTTTGTTTAACGAAATTATATGATAAAATAAGTGTTGGCGCGAATGTCCCTGTTGTTTGCGCCTTAATACCTAGAAATAGGTTCTCTTGTCGACGTAAATTGAATGTGTGTTCGTTGGTTGCAGGTAAAGGAGCACAGACCGATGAGCCGGGACTTGCACTGGAGGCGCGGGTAGATGACGAGGACTTGCTCGCACGCCACTCGACATGGCTTCCTTCAAAGGTTTGTCACGCTCACTAGACTATCTAACCCAAATTCCATATCCAAGAACACTTTAATACTAATAAGTTACAGAAATACAGACAGATAATTTGTGTTTATTTTAAGGGGTTTGAAAACTTCGCTCAAACTAAAAAACCTATTATATTAAGCGTGAAACAAATCGTCCAAAATATTATATTGATTGGCAGCCCCACTTGCGCCTTTAGGAAACTAATTTGCGTCATAGTCTGGTAACGCTGACATGCCCATATCCGATTAACAACATCAAAAAAACAAAAAAAAACACCATTTCTTGACACATACCGTATTATTATATACATAAATGTTTTAATCAATTAGTTTTTAATGGAATTCTGTTCAACACTTTTGTCTGTTTTTCAATCTTGCAACTCATATTTAGGTCATGAGTTTTCTTTATAATACCTACTTTTTATGATTGCAAAACTTAAAATTGGCATTGATATCAATAACAGTCGAACTGGCTATATGAAATACAAAGCAGCATTTTATTGAAATCCTAACAATAAATAATCCTGGATCATTACCTCTTTTTTGTTTTTTATTATCCTGAGATAAATGCGCACGTATCCCGTGGCACTGCCACGTGGAGAAGAAGCTAAGCTGACCTTTTGTTATTATTAGCCTATGAATTAATATATTGTTTAAATGAAAATAAATGTTTAACTATTTTTATCAGTAAATATCAAAACGTGTGCTCTCGAAGGAAAATATCAGTCCTACAGTAGTCCTATCCTTAATGACACAGAGTCCGTTATATTAATCTGATTCTAATTGAGTGGGAACTATAGCTCCGCTGTTGCCGAGAATTCTTATTTCAGTATTTCCTAATGCCGAGAGCGGAGCGTAGCAAGCATCTGTTAGGAATTTTCGGACTCGAGGCCACAGAGTTGGCGATATTGACGCGATTTAGAACTTACTTTTGCTCTCAGGAACGCGTCGAGGTATTGAGTTAAAATTAACGTATAATACTCAAATTCGTATACGCATGGCGAATCTGGTTAATATAATAAGGAAACAAGTGATTTTTTGGATACAACGCCCAGCTCAAACCACTACTGCAAGAAAAATTATAAAAAAGAAAGAACTTTTTTTTGTGTTTTATATCTCTTTAACCAGAGGCCCGATTTGCTTGAAACACTTAATACAAAAAAAATAAATTTACTGAACACTCAAGATTTTAAAAAAATGTTCTTAAAATGGGGTAAAGAGGTTTATTCAAGTTCAGATTCTAAGTTCGGCACCACCGTATTTAAGTATTTGTCACTTTTTAATGTAGGTTACTTATGCTTTAAATTTTCAGCATGCACCTTTTGGTAAAATAATGTGTTTTAGGAATTTTTAAAAGATAGAGTAGTTGAGGTTTGAGAGAGAGAAAGGTAATTTTGTTCAATGTTGTTAAATGTAGCTCAATTTGATTGACACTTGTTGTAATTTTTAGTTCTATTAAAGTGAGGAGCAGGAATAATCGTATAGTTTACACGAGCGAAGCCACGAGCGGAAAACTAGTAGCAAGTTATTACTTATGTAAACCTCGGTGTGTAAATCTGACTCGCTCTTCTTTCTTTTCCGTTTCAATGTTTCGCTCATTTCATGGACATACAAAAGGAAATTCAGATTAATATGAAAATAACTAAGGGTTTAATTTAAAAATGCTTGCCTCCCGTTTATTTATTATTTATGAGCAAACTTAGTAAAAGAGTTTGGTCGGTTCAGAAAACACGAGAAATTAAAAAACTCTTGTCTGAAATCTTTTCATATTGTAATAGACTTAATGTATCTGTCGGTTGATTTCAATTACCTACGATATCGAAGATAATCTAAATACTTACATTAACTCACACAACTCAGAAAAACCCTCACAGTTCATAACGGAATTGTTAGAGTCATGTTTTAGATCTTGATTTTTCAGATAACATCGCCCAACTCCAAAAATTTCCCGCTCGAAAAGTACCTAAGTATTATTTAACTAAGTATTATTTGATTAGTAGCTGGACTATACTCAAACTTAACTTTCAAAACACTTTAGAAACGACTACTGACTATGTAATGTAATCCACACTAAAACAGGAATTCGACACTGTTTTCTGTGTTGTGTTCGTTTTTAATTTCTTTATAATTTATAGCCGATAAACATTTATTGTACCTATTATTGGTAGCATAAGCTACTTTATAACCGCGTAGGATTATATTTAATCAGGCAATTAGCTTTTAAAGCCGTGGACAAAAGGTAGCCAAATTATTATCGTAGGCGGAATAGTCTAGTAAGCAAAAACAGTGTTCGTATTATTTCATTAAAATGTTTGTCGACTCTGCAGACTCCATTCCAAGAGCAAGGCGTGGCCGTGGTAGATAAGCAAATCTTCAGGAATTACTGAAGGAAGCCACGGCCCAGGAATACGATCTACGCGGTTGAATCTTTTATTTTACAACTCTGGTACAGCAAAATAGCTGAGCTCAAACTCTTTTGATATGCCTTAGGCACACTGTCATGTAAATCTACAGGTAGCTGTAAGGCTTACAATGACAGTATAACACTTTACACACTCTTTATTTTGTGTTGAGTCAAATTAATAGGTTATACCATAATTTTATACACGAACCACATTAAATTAAAGCTGTTCCTCTTGTTTTCTAGGGTCTTTTCTTCGATTAGGTTCAGTTAAAAGAAAAACACGTTTTTTGTTCCGAAACTTAACATACAAACTTACAGACTATGTAGGTATATAAAAACAACCCTTCACGTTTTATAAATGTATAAAATCCATTAGCCTGGTTCATTTCAAAAGCGTCTTAATATTTTGTTAGAACTCAGAGGGTTTTTAATATCCCATCGCTAAGTAGCGAAGTTTGCAGAACTTTAAACGCACAACTTTGTGCGGTGGAGCGGATAGAATTTGGTGCGTAGTAGATAGATTATCAATTACAATTACTTGCAAGGGAAAAGGTTACTTTGAGAAAGTACTATGTTTTGATGAAGCAAGAACTTAAATTTTTAAGCAGTGAAGTGAACTTAAGCGATCAGAACACAAAATTAAAAGCAGTTTTAGGAAAACTTATAAATTATACTAAACAAGCTTCAGAGGCTCGCTCGGCACAAACATATAACTTGAAAAGTAGTGGTCTATTACATTCCCAGGGGAGACTAAAAGGGCCGGTAAACAATCTGTCTTCGACTCGGGTTTTACGGAAGGCCTTTTATTTATTTGCTTTAGTCGTGAAAAGGTCAGACAGACAGATACAGACTGATATTAATACTGTAATTTGGCCATGATTTTACTAAAATTTTTAACCTAATCCAAATTATGCATAACGCCAACAAAGCCCCGGCAAAAACCAGCGTCGGATAGCTTGCTAGTCATCCAACTCATGCTGAGGTAGGACCAATTTATAAACAGACATGTACTGTTTTTTCAAGTATTTTGTATAAGTATTGTCTGCCTTAGTCTTATTAATAAGATGAAGACTAAACTTACTAATTTACAATGAATGGGAGAAAACATACAAATAATGTTTTCCCCCGCATTGAAAGTTTGCCCCTTCGCCTGACGTTTGTATTTTGTTCCGATCTACTCTACAATGGACGTTATGTCTGGCCCTAAGTTCTCTTTATAAATATACATAAACAGGCCTTTGTATCCTTTTATTAATACAATTATATTGAATTAAAGTTGACCTGTCCGACGTTATACAATGAGGACTTTGCAATGACTTTGAATTAATGGAGCGACCAACATTTTCTTTAGAATGCCACATGCCACTCTCAAAATGTGAACAGTTATGTAACTATTAATTTAGTTTTCATGGACGTACGTACAGTGGTTTTAAAGTAATTAAACGTAGCATTTATATACTGCTATTTACTTCGACATAGACGTTTAATTTTCTTACAAAAAATTAATAAGCACTGTTGCTGGCCCTCAATATCAGGAAAATAATTTGATGTCAATATTAGGGCCGGGGGTTTACTCTGTAATACAATACACGATACCAATCCAATTTCTAAGAAAAAATACTTTTAATTATATTTCGTCGCTTAATTCTCGATATAAAATCATTTACTATGTAGTACTTTCAACCTACAGATAGCATTCGCACGTTAAAAGAATGAAACTTCGAATGAAGCGACTCATATAATATCGATCGAAATTCACTCAAGGAGTTCGATTGATCTTATAATAAGTACCTATATTAATTAATTGTAAATGAGCTGGTGAGTATCTGGCGCAGAGTATCAGTATTTAAACAGGTATTGCAGTCAGATGCGGACGCTTTCGACTGGTATTGATATGGATCAGTAGAGCTACGTCTAGACTGTTTAAACTGAAAAAAAAATGTTTTCTGTTCCGTAATTTTCGTTGTTTATTTGTATCTACCTAAAAAATTACAATTATCTTACCTGATAATGATTATGGTACTTTTTCGCGGCTACAGATTCAGATTTCGCTCATCATGTAGAGCTTCGTTTATTGTGCTCTAATAATTATAATAACACACCTCTTTATATATTTAATTATGTGAATCCTACTCTAAGATATTCAGCCGTGTGTGTATACGCGCTGATTAGTACCAACGACTTGAAAGGATTGCAAACGATTACGTTTGTTTGTAGTGATAGGACTTTAGGGGGTGGGTAGGTTCGGTCGTCTACATTTTTGTATTTATTTTTAATTTTAACCGACGACCGATTTGGCGCGGCGTCTGGAGGTCCGCCTGGGATGCAGGAGATTGCGGGTTCGATTTCCGCTTTGGGTCAAATGTTTGTACGATCTACAAATATTTATTCCGGGGTTCTGGGTGTTTTCTAAATTATAAATGTTATTTTGTGGATTATCCAGTAATATTTATATATTTATTTTTGTTGTGTTGTATCTCGTTTAGAAATATTTGTCTATCTCCATCTCTCATCGCTTACAGTGCGTGGAGAGAGCTCTCTTGTTGACCGACCACTGACATTCATAACCTAATATGTGGAAAACTAATACATTTAGAGCCCGGAGTTAGCTCTGGTCAAAGCGAACTACATAATAAACTAAAATGAAAGCCAATATCCCGCCGAATACAAACCTACAACAGGGATTCGAGATATATCCTTCATAAATTCCTAATTTGAGATATTCGCTTGGTATGTTCCTGTATATTATATCAAAGGAAGCTCTTATCGTTTCCCATATTATGTTAGGTTGAGGAGTACACGGGATAAGAGTTTCATATCTTATGCTAGTTTAAGTTTTCATGGTAAAATAAGCTACTTTATGATCCGCTGATTTTTTTTGGTTCTAGGTCCTATTTTTAGGTAAGGTTGTATGATCTGGTGATATTTTTTTCGAGTCTCGGTGGTCGCTGTTTCCCAATGTTTCGAAATAACTAGTTGACACCAATGGAGTATTATAGGATAATAGAATCGGTGGTGAGCACTATACTTTAAGTACTCAATATTAAAACAGCTCCATAAATGATTAAATTTATTTATTTAATGCTAGACGATTCCCACAGAACGAAAGGAGATAAAAATACCAAAATAAAAGATATTTTTTAACTAATACCTACTCAGTTATCATGCATCTTTATATGTATGCTTTGAATAGCTTTGATGTTTACGCTTAGCTTAGCATATTGTATGCTATACGATGATTTAAAAAAAAATTGTACCTAATTTATATTACATTGTGTAGAGAAAATATGAGATTATATTTTATAAAATTATTGTAAGATATATTACGTTTCGAGGCTTCATTATTTTCTTCTCTAGCTACGTAAATAAAATGATGAAAAATCACAAAAGAGAAATCTCGAACCTGCTCAAGATCGGATCACGGAATATTGCTTAAGTAGGCAAACATTTACGGAATCTTTTCCCACTATTCAAAATATTAATATTCGAGATTGGTTTAGAGTCCATTACGAAATGGGAGAGGTACTTAATACCGAAACGGTTATTCGAACCGCATATGGCTGTCGCCGAGGGTCAAGGGATAAAATACGGACCTCAGTGCCGACTGACCCCCGATGAGGTTCCCAAGGGTTCTCAAGAGCATATGTTTACACTCGAGTGGCCTCAATCACGAAATTATGGTAAAATGGAATGAGAATGCAGGAGTTATTGTGGATACGCTGGCTTTCGGGTTAGGTGAGGTTTATGAACTGGCTCTTCATTCTTTTTCATTTTTCTCTCTCAGTCTACGGATGGAACGACGACGAATGACAGAGAAGAAAGACAAAAACAAGACAATTTGACGCTTTCAATTCATACAGTATCCATATTTAAGTTAATAAATGCAACCAATATATAATTAAAGACCTCAATTGACTCAAAAAGTGAAATACATAGCATTATTTGAGAGTCCGCGATTCTGATATTTTAATTATATTTTATAATCAGAGTTGGGCTGACAGTTTTTGTCCTTCAATCCCTTGTTATTTATTTGTCTAATCCTAAAGTGGGCTATCAAATTTTTTCTCTGATTCGTAAAAATATAACTTTTTCATAACTTGTTTTATTCAATTAATATCAACATGTAGTTACACTCATGCACAAATGTACAGCCTACATTGCAATATTTGGAATAAGACATACATTTGTTGAACTTTTTTTAAAACTTGAGTCCTGACTGAAATATAATGCAGCACCTAAACTTGTGATCGTATATTTAGAGGAAGTGTTTGTCTAAGTATCTAAGTACCTCATGATGTTCATAAGTGAAATGAGATGAATAAACGCTCGGACTAGATATTGGACACATTGACGTTGTAAATGTGTCTACTAATACTAATTTAAATTCAGTCAAAGACTTCGTTCGTGCTTGATGAATGCGAATGCAGTCTTTGATCAGTTGATCAAACACATGCAATAGGTATAGCTTTGATCAGAAGATCAAATACGAGTAGGTAGAGTAAGTCACTAGTACTTTGAAGTTACGTCGAATGTTTGAGTTGGGACAGGGAGTAATTAAGGAGCTGAGTAATGGTTCCCCATCCCGCCCTTGTAGCGCCAGGGGGTGTCTTCACGTGTCTACTTAAATTGTAGCATGAGAGATGATTATTTTCAACGACGCATGGGAATTTACGAGTTTGTGAACAACTTTTGGGAATGTTGATCGTTATCTGTCATTTTGGCATGTTTATAATTATTTTGGAAATCTAGATCACCTTAAAATATTTCTGAAGATTAATTTAAATACTTAGGTCAGTCAAAATTTATACGGTAAATAGAACTAGACGTTTAGAAATATAACTAGAAGAAGAAAAAAATCAATGAAGAGAAGGTTCAAAATCAGAATTCAGTTAAAAATAGTTTTTTTAAAACATCTGTTGTTGTGTACCTATATGTTCAGTTCTTGCCGGGCCACCTACACCAGAAACCTTCAAATCATTTGCTGATGAGAGCCACTGACGCATAATGGCCAACATAATTTCCGGCTTGTCCGGCCCACTAACTATACAGGGTGTTAGTGTGAACACCGTTGTCCTTGAAACCAGAGGTTCAGCATCATGAGTAGAATCCAAAACCGATGAGAAAAGCTTAACACCTATTTTAGTTTTGCAAGATTTTGATATTTCATGTCTTCGCTATCGTACACGATGCCATAGTCACTCTACATACTTTAAGTACCTACCTACGTAAGTACTTATACCCGCGCCTTACTTGGATCGTAACTTCATTACTTGTGCCCTTCAAAAGACGGGATATTCGCACAGAAGGTGATCCGACACTGTGGTGCACATGCCACGTGTCGCCTGGTCGAAGTACTTGTGTCACGTGTTTGTGAGCAAACGTTTAGTGTTTATAAAAATTTTCTTTAAAAAATTAGTAAAATAGAATCATTTTTTTTCACCCTTTTGGATTCTACTCATGATGCTGAACCTCTGGTTTCAAGGACAACGGTGTTCACACTAACACCCTGTATAGACATAGAACCTACACACAGCTATTATTTTTTCTGAGCCCACAGCAAGCAGTAGCCAGAAATATATTTAAATATGCGAGACGCGAGAAATTGTGAGTCATGTAAGGTTATCGAGTAATTTGCTTGCGGTGGTAGGTAAGGTTAAATGAGCTCAAGCTTCCTACTTAAGCCTTGTATTCGAAGAGCGGAGCGAGCCTCAAAAAAACCAATTTGTTAGATTTTTTTTAAGGTTATTGGTAAACAGAATAATCCGAGTAATCAATTTATTGGTAAGAGTTTTACAAGTCAAATATGTCAGTGTACAATCGAAATTACAATTAATAAATTAAATTTAAATTATATTAATTAATTTAAAATAAATTACATTAAAAATAATAACAATAATTACATTAAAAATAATAATAATAACATTACATTTGTAAAAATTCTTCAACATTGTAGAACGCCTTCTCGATGAGCCACAATTTAAGCTTGCGCTTAAAGGAAAAAAAACATTGAATTAAACATTGATCGAATCTGATAAAAACGGACCGGGCGTTCCGGAAAATAACCTTTAATTGAGATAATGATTAATTGAGAGCGAGTGTTGAATGATAAATTTGTAGGAAGTTAATGATGGCGCCGCAGACCACTTCGGATGCTTCAAGGGATCACTTGTGGTCTGGTTACCACCCATTAAGGACTAACTTACTCGAGACTTCAGCTACTTGAGACGAAATAATTTTATCACCACTAATAAAAGGCAGGAAGGGGCCTGTGGCCTACCAGTGAAACAATGCAGACTGAAAGTAATAAATAAGTAATTCTAATAAATAAATAATATAACAAATAATAACTATGGAACCTAGTCTAGCTTACTTATTTCCCTTCTTTTACCTATTCATATTATAGAGGATCTTATTCCACGTCTTAAAGACCTGTAATTTGAAATTGAACCGGCAGTTTCAGTTTTACGGTCATTCCTGCAGTCGCAGACCTTAATATCCTGGGCAAGCCTGATTAATTTCCGAGGGAGGACATAAACTCCGCCTGGGCGGATGGCGCTCACATACTCGCGTGAGCCTACGCTTTGAATAACCTTATCTGTCGAGCCCACTTGGAGACGCTCTTTTATTTTGTGAGAAAACATTTTTACTTCGAGGGGACGTGAGGTGAATGTGTTTGTTTTTGTGAGAGATTTTGTACTGAATAAGATGAGCAAAGGAAAATGGAAATCAAACGCTACCTACCACTACCTTTAATAACTTATCTACTATTTCTAAATTTAGTGAATTTAATTGAACCTATGATTTGTTTAATCTATTTGATTTGAAAGTTTAATCAACACTAGATCGAAATCATTCGTTTATTATGATCATTATTTTCAAAGGTTTTGTCGAATTTACAAAAACATCTTTAAGATAAGTAGTTGCTGTTTCAGGTAGCAACTCATTGTTTTTATTTTGCTTTTGTTTTTCTTATAATTTTTTCTTTATTATAAATTATCTGTTTAGTGGATTAACGCCAACGAATAAATAGCAACCTTTAGTAGTAGTAAACAACAGTTGGTTCTCGCGATAATTCTCAGTTCGTGATCTGAGGCGAAGCTCGCTAATCCTCTACTCGGCACGTGAAGCCTCCACTCGGGTTAAGTTAACAAAAAGGTTTAAGAAGAGTAGTTTTAGTCTGCAGATGCTTTGTTTTGTCCCCGGCTAAGGCCACGTGGATCATTCACACAGTAGAGAGTACCATTCGTAGCGTTTCCTACCTCAAACGCACGATTATTACGCGACGCAAGTACCTAACTACATGACAACACCGTGTGTGGCACTAACAGGCAAATGAAGAGCTAGGCACCTCAATCTGAAGCCTATCAAAACCTACTTACTTTCCACCATACACATTATAACATTCTTCAATCAAAACCTTAATTAAAACAATTACCTGTTAACTGCAAGGATGAAATATCCCGTGCTAATGTAATAAAACTCCGCAGTTCACTCGGAGCAAGCAGGAGCACCAACAAGATAACAAACGATTGCTTTAATTAATGTGGATACCGCTTTGTGTAGCTCCGATAACAAGGAATACCGGTATTAACGGGTACCGGTATTCACCGCTTATTGCGAAGGTGTTGCTAACTTTGCTAAAGTATAGTGTGGTGTGGGTACGGTTGTTGAATGAGATACTTGTGCTGTGGGTAGCTAATTTTTCATCCAGCTAATGTTTAAAATTGGTTTTTAGTATGTTCAAAGTTCACTTTTCGTTTTAAATTCATGAAAACCTGTATGAATGATCTTTCTAAAAATCGAATAAGAGGTCCAGCAGTGGACTAATATAGGTTGATGAGATTGTTGTTGGAAATGAATTTTACTTTTATGTGCATATTGTTTATTAGCTATTTTTTTTTATAAATAGTAGATTTTATACTCCAAATTTCAATTATTAAATTCAAAAGCCTTACAAAAGCCATTTACATAGAACCTAATCGGTATGCAATATGCATTGTCTTGGGATCGTCAGTAAGTATTTTCCCTTCAACTGATTTTTTCTATTAGTGCAAAGGCACTGGATGTCAAGCCTAATTAACCCATGTTCTAAACAAATTTATTATATAAATTGATGTCTGGAAATTATACGTATTTGTGTATGTATTGTCGTCAATCTAGAACTTGTTAATGACTGTGTACTTACCTCTATTTTTTGATTATCTGTGTGACATTTACTACTATAATCTATGAATCTTTGTGTCTGAATCAATAAATGAATTTGAATTTATTTTTATTATTTTTTTACTAAAATGTTTTGCACGTACAACTCTATCTGAATCCAGCGACATTAAAACCTAACCGTAAATACCCAATACTGTCTGCAAACAGCACGTTTCCTTGCTCCATTGCTTCGACAAACATCTCCAGCGGTCTGAGGGAGATCAATGATAGTTTACCCCGTGTAAGTGAAAGAGATGAAAGGCTTAAAGTAGGTTCTGCGAGATTGCAGGGTTGACAATGATAAGTTGGTGCTAACAGCGGAGAAGCGATTGGAATGTTTTCTCTGAGCCCGGTCTTTATTGCACCAGTTCTGGACGCAGAGGTTCGGGAGGGTTCAAAGAGGTCGAGTAGAAAGTCACAAGAGACACGAAACTCTTTGAATGAGCGCAAAATGTTTTTATGTTAAATTTTTAAACTATTTATAAAGGCATAGTGACAGAATCACAAGCTTAGTTATCAACTGTTTAATATAGCAAAATATTTTAAAAAAATATTTCAGATAACTGAATTCATAGTGTTAGTAAAATGAAGAACTTAATACATATAAGGGTTAGATAAAACTAATACTAAAAATTAACATAATTAATTTAATAACTCTCCTCGTGAAACATTTCCACAGGTAAGAGGTTAAGAAGTTACTTACATTTGTAAAGATTAAGAAACTATTTAAAAATACTAGACTTTAAAAAAGGCACTCATTTTAACAGTCTCGAGCGCCAAACAGCTTTTACAAAAGTGCCGAATTTCAGAAAGCTCTCGAAGTAAAACGTTTGAATTTAATGTAAAAGTGAAGTTAGTCGGAGCGGGCACTCGAGGAGAGTGAGTTCGCCGGCGGGTGCTTGTTGTTACATCTCTTTGTGTCTCACAGTCTCACTTCTTGACTGCTTGGAGACTTGCTAATGATGCCGTCTTTTAGAGGTTGCACTACAAAAGCACGAAAATCAAAGAATATGATGTCACTTATAAGATAAATTGTTTAGAAAACTACTATGAATTGAATTGGCTATGAGACTCATGACAATTGTCAATGACAATTATCATGGCAGCAGGTAATTAGACCACAATCTCTCTCGCGGGTAGGCTTAGTTCAGCAGCCTATGCAGTGAGAACAATTAGACATCTCACTGATCAGGACACAGCTAGGTTAGTTTATTATAGTTACTTCCATAGTATTATGTCTTATGGTATTTTGCTTTGGGGACAGACAGCTGATATTCAGACTATCTTTGTTCTTCAAAAAAGGGCGGTGCGAGCAATTTATAAATTAAAGCCACGTGACTCATTGAGGGAATTATTTAAAGAAATAAATATTTTAACTGTAATTTCGCAATATATTTATGAAAATTTAATGTATACACACAAAAACAAAAGTAACTTTTTGAAAAATTGTGATGTTCACAATAGAAATACACGAAACAAGAACAAATTACACATTCCTTCATTTAGATTACGGAAACTGGGGAAATCATTTATGGGTAATTGTGTGCGTTTCTATAATAAGCTTCCATCTGAAGCAACTGAACTTTCTATTCGTAGATTTAAACAGTACATAAAACTAAATCTTATCAAGAAGGCATATTACTCCATAAATGATTACATCAATGACGTTAGTGCTTGGCCAGATGTCGCTCAGTTCCACATCGACAATAGTATGTAATTATTTATAAGGCAAACATGTATTAGACACATAAGTTTTACACATGCTAGTGGTTTCTATTTCGCCTCTTCCACTAGTGGACAAAAAACTGAGGCGAACTGAAAATCAACTATCAATTTATTTCTTATATTATTTTGATAATTATGTACTTACCTATAGTATTAAATTTGACTTGTCTAAGTGCTTATTTTGTAAGCCTAAAGAAATAAAGATATTGATTATTTGATTATTTGACAACGCATTTTAGAAAGGGCTTTTTGATAAATTGCCTTATAAACTCTCTCAGTGACTTTTAATACGCAAATAAATGACATTGATTCTACCCAAGAACTCATGAATTGAAATATAATATCTCTGAATTTGAATGTCATCTCAATATCTTCAGAGCTTTAGTCGTTGGATAGCAAGTTAATATTCAGAGCTCGGCTAAAGATCATAACGGGCCGTCCAGTCATTTGGATTCACCAATATCGGCCACAAAGGAAATAGAGTTCAAGAACAACCATTCCAGGCTTCAATTTTGTACCTTGTAACATTATGTGCTAAAGAGCATATAACGCTCTTTAGCATATAATGTTGGTAAGAGAATACATATGTAAGTCGACAGATGGGAGCGGATTAGAATTTTGAATAAAGATGTCGATGGAGCATTCTGTTTTGAGTGGTAGTATAGTTTTTAAATTTTTGACGATGTTTTTAAAGTACTTGGATAGGTACGAGGATTCATTTAAAATGCCAACATGGACCATAGTTCAAACCCCCAAATCATCTTACTTGCAATCAGATACCTCAGAAATAAGAGTCCAAGTACCCGGCGATACTAGTGGATGGACAGGCTTTGACGGCGCCACACCAGCCCAGGGATCAGGTGTCCCGTGCGCGAGGGATCCCCGGGCGAGGTCACTCCGTTAACTGCGGCGATCAATATATCCCATACTTAAGGCAGCAGGTACACCAGCGCGGTACTTATTTTATCATTTAAAACGTTAAAGGAATTTCAAAAATTCACACGTTCAGTTTGTTTTACCTAACACAAGCTTTTTTTAATGCATCTGTCGTAGTTTTATTTTGTCTATTTTAGGAAGAGACACGAAAACAGTTTGGTGGCCACCAAGAGTAACTTCGTTATTCTTCCTAAGCTAGACATTAAGAAAAATGTTTTCCAACTTTTTAATAAAACCAGATAAATATGGACTAGGACAATCTGATGATTTCGTTGACTGAGCGTAGCTTAAGCTAAAACTTACCCAAAGCACAAAGCTTTGCTTCTCAGAATTTAGGTAGTGCACTGACAGCTTTGCAAACTTGGAGCTAGCTTGTAATCTGATGATCCAAGTTGTTACTCCCTGCATGTCTAGGAAAGTAAACGTGCCAGTGCAGCTTACATGTCCTAAGCCGATTGACCCACTGTCCGAGCTGGATCTAGCTTTGTTGGTTGTATGGCCGTTGAGAGTAGAAATTGACGATTGTAGATTCTTAAACGAACTTTAGGAATTCACTTTAGTCGTTTGTACTCGTTAGATACGGCTTTTCCCAACGTCTCACATTGGACTCGGCAAGTCTTGTGGACGGCTCTTTTTATTTTGACAGGGTTTCCATACAGCGCGCTCCTATCATTCGTGTACGGATTTACTAAAGCAGTCGGCCTTCTAATAAATTTCCATTATTTTATTTCGATTCGAACTTAGGTCTCTTTACGAAGAGTGAATAATATGCGTCTTCTAGAGGTAGACCTTCGTGTTATATCGTTGGCCAAATTAAAAATAACCATCATATGAGATTATCATCTGATTAAAAGTACAACACTCAGACCATCATGCAGTATATCAGAAGTTACACTTCCTGATAAAAACGGTGACAAGGAGGAAGATTTACTAACAAATAATATCGTGATTTGGTTTGTGGCAAGTTTACGCAATAGTGACGCAAAACTGAAGTGGCAGATCTGTCGGACCCTCTTCAAACGCGATCTGGACGAGTCTCTGCATAATATTATTATGGGCAGATCAAAACGGCGCAGAGAAATAGATTTATGGGATGGAAAAACAGATTTGGATGGAGTGGGGCAATCTCGGAGATACGACTAAGTATTTCTAAGCTTCATTTCTTACGATGTAGTTTAGCCCACCGCTGTGTCTAGGCGTCCTGCTTTTGAACGACTACTTATAGTAACCGTTGTGGAGCCCTTGTTACCTTTGGATTATAAATGAAGTAAACTAAATAAATAATGCTGGACAATCCGCACAGCGTCATCTAGCCCTAAGCTAAGCAGAGCTTGTGTTATGGGATGGGTAGGTACTAGATGACTGATATACTGATCTATATTACACGGATAGATATTTTTTATTAGACATAGAAAACACCCAGAACCTAGGAACAATCAACACATGGCAAGTTCCATTTATATTCTGTAACTTGTTTCATCAATAATGATCAAGTTAATTAATAATTCTGATTCTTTAGCTCTGGTTTGGATACGAACATTTCCTGAAAGACGCCATTTAAACAAACTCCTTTATAAAGATTTTTGCCGTGATCAAAATTCCGCCATTTTCATAAGATCTCTAGATATTTTTTTGAAGAGCGAAAATTTGCGTTCATGTGCGAGGTCTACATTAACTGGTGATAACTCAAAATACTTAACAAGAACTGTCGAAGGCACACTTTTTTTCTTTTGTTACCTACCCGCTACGATTATACCTATTTTTTTAGATTCTTTGAGATTATTATTAAGTTTACGAATATCCTTTGACTATACCTGAGAATTTTAAATGGTTGAACAAATATTTAACATTACAAAATGATTGTTGGTTAAACAAATAATCTAAAAGCCGGGGATGAGTGAACGTCTTAGAGCTTGTTCCCACTTGTCGTCTGTCGGGTCCGGGTTTTATTCGGATGATAAGTTTGTAGAACATTTTACATGAAGCTATTCACACGTGCTGGAGACCGATTTTGTGTCAGCGCCGACAAGAAATATCTGGTGTTTGGTCCGCCCTCTACGCTCGAAAAAAAATCGTGTCGGAGATCCGACACGATTTTTTTCACAGGCGAAGAAGATTCTTCTTCACATTGGTCGGATTTCGGGGTCGAAGACATTCTGTATTTAAATAATGCATCACATGAAAATTTCGTCGACGTCCATCATGAAGAGTCGTCTCGCGTAGTGATTAAAATTGGCACGAGCTTTGACCGTTGCCGACAACCGATTATTAACCGTTAATATGAATAGAAGCTCCGAATAATATACGGATTTGACAGATGACAAGTGGGCACGAGCTCTTACAGCCTGTCCCTGCAAAATGCGAACACGCCGCGGTCACCCATCCAAGTGTTGACCGCGTCCAACGTTGCTTAACTTCGTAGATCGGATCGAACTTCGTGATTTGTTTACCTGATTTACTTACCGTTGCTATAACCCCAAAAAAACGTACCCTGTGATAATTGCAAGTTATTACGGTTCATGAGATAAAGCCCATAAAGCCCCTTGAGGTGTCTCTCTAAAAATCATAATTTTTCGCTAGCCTACTCTGAATAACGTAGAGTATTAGGTACTTTTCCCGCAACATTATCCTGCCTGAATAGTTTCCTCTTTTCTTAGAAAATGATAGCGATAATGCGATAAATATTTCCTCTCTGATGAATACCTGAGACTTAGACCTGAGACATCACACACAACATTGAAATAACGTTTAGTTTGAAGTCCTTTGACAAGTTTGTATGTAGGTATACCTAATACCTAAGTACCTACTACTTATTTTCTGTTTCACTTGAGGCAAGTTCGCGCATTATTTGCTCGGCTATACTACCTCCTCCATTAGTGACGATGGCGCCGAGACCAATTGAGTATTAAAATTCAATATACTTGTACACAAGTTCTACAAGTCACAATTTTACTAAAAAAGCCTCCTTCTTTCGACTTCTTAGGCGCGCTCCTTTTATGTAAGTATTTCTAATGTACGTTCAGTCTAATCTGTGTTTGAAGTACCAAATACTATCTTGATCACACAATTCCACGGCAGGATGATTATGGCGATCATTCCCATAATTAGCGCCAAAGCGCCCAGTCTTCAGCTAACAGCATCCAGTACCTAGTCTTTTGAAGGTCCGGCTTGGCCGGATGAGGTCTTGCACTACGTTTGCCAAGTCGCGTTTGAGCCATGTCTATAACAGTCTGGTTGTTGCAGATTGGCTGACGGTGACGTGGGCGCAGGGCGGCATGGCGCTGCAAGCCGACGGAGACGACGTCGACTCCATCAAAGGAAGGTAAGTCGCAAACTCACTGCTTGTACCTTGACTCCTTCCTTACGCTATGATCTACATCGAAAGACCAACATAAATCATAAATAATAATTATGATTTATGTTGTATTAAATTAACTAAATTAGTATTGTAGTAATTACTTATTCCTATACTACCTTTCGCACTAAGTAGGTACTTCTTCTTTTTACTGAATCTTTTAATTTTATTTATCATTCGTATCGCTTAAGGCGCCTAAAGCACATAAAGTGGCGCCCCCACTTATTTAATCATAAAATTCCGTTAAACAAAGGAATTTCCAAAATTAACTCGTAAAGTTTGTTAAACCTATCATAACCTTTTTTTAATGCATCTATAGTAGTTTTATTTTGTCTAGTTTAGGAAGCGATACGAAGTTGCCTTTGATGGCGACCAAACTCTGTTTGGCTTTATATTTATTTACAATATTAATGTTAGACTGCATCCTTCTGATAAGCGCGTGATATGAAAATTCATAAATTAATTCTAAAACGTCTTGCATCTGCCGCCTTTGACGCTCGATTAATGAAGCTAATTAATTGTCTAGTGGAAGAGCTACAAACAATCACTTCCATGCCAAATTCCTGAACTTAGCTAGTCCACAGCTAAAGGAAATTGCCCGAATCTCGGTCATTAAAACTTGCCGATCAAAATATCGTTCAGTCCAAACTTGAGCGGAACTAACTCTCTCTCAAACAGAAACTCTGGAAAATATCCTGACGCCCTTGCTCAGGGACCTTTCGACAAAGTACCTAGTCCTTCCACATTCTGTAAACTTGTCTACGACCAAGTGTAGATGGACCGTGAACAATCAAAAAGTATTCGGTCATTCAAATAAAAGGTTGTGTCATACCTAAATCTGACAAGAAGGATACTGAGACTTACAATTTTGCGATCGAGGTGCTGCAGATATCTGAAAGGCCCTAATAACTACGGATAGGCATTTCGTAAACTGGTCCTCGTGTCCTATGAGAGACTTCACGCTAGTCACAAGGTGTTTCAAGTGCCAGCAGTATGGTCACGCTGCCAAAGTGTGCCGAGAGTTGGCCCACATCTGTAGCCACTGTGGACTCCAAGGTCATTCAATCAAGGAATGTATTAAAAAGGCGGAAGAACCCAAGTGTGCTACTACTTCCTATATAGAAGTTCAGTAAGCCAATACAGGGTCTGCTGACTGTTTAGTCAGAACTATGGTTAGTTATTATAACAGGTAAATTAACTCAGTAGAATAGGGAGGCGCTTAAGAGTGCCGATTACATTATATTTTTGTTCGTATTGTTACTCAGCAGTACCTATTTATTGACATACTTTGTACCTTTGTCTTTGTACACCAGTTTAGCGTAGTTATCATAAGTTATTTAAAAGTCAACATAGCCGTTTCTTTTATTTAGTGACATTAAAAACATGTGAGATTAAATTGTTTATAATTATGTTATACGCACTATTCGCTTGAGATACAGGTATTAACTAGTTCAAGCACTAGTAAACCCCTATAAAACCCAGAAAATAAGTTAATACAAGAGACTAGCCGCGCCCCACGGATTTACCCGCGTGATAATTTATGAAATGTAGCCTGTTTTATAGCTACCAGGCCTAAAACTTCTTCTATTCAAAATTTAAAACCGATCCATTTAATATTTTTTGCGAAGGTAACAAACATTCATTCATCCTAATTTTCGCATTTATAATATTAGTGTCACTATTTTGTAAACCTTTTGAATATATTATTTGTTATTAATTTATCCGATGAAGCGCACAACATAACAACCTTCAAACGAGCGGCGTGAGGCGCCGAGCAGCCATTTCTCTTATCTTACATCGAAAAGGACACTTTTGTCCGCTTAATGTACATTACGAACGATACTTTGAAATGATTGTCGCATTTGGCCCAATTATTTTGTAATTATGCCTTCCTTAACTTAGTTAAAAAAAAAGTTTAATTTGAGTCAACACTTAGTCCATAGGTTTAAAATAAATGCAGGGTCGTTTTTAGTTATCGTAAACTTTCTACTATTCGTACAGTTATAGTTGTTTTGTATATTATGTTCTTAATAATATCTACTGTGTAAATTTTAAACGCATATAAATATTTGTTTATATTCTCTTCAACCATATCCTGACAAGTTTCTGCCCGCGGCATCACACGTACTGTTTCTATGGGAACGTTCTAAAGTTAATTTTCTTCCCAGAAGACCTGATTAACTGGATAAAAAGTAGTCTTTATTTTATGTCAGGTAGAAATACACCTATGCAATATTTCAAGCTAATTTAATATATAAGTAAACTAGCGACCCGCCTCGGCTTCGCACGGTTTTATTTTTTACGTATAAACCTTCCTCTTGAATCACTCTATCTATTAAAAAAACGCGTTAAAATCCGATGCGTACATAGTTTTAAAGATTTAAGCGTTCAAAGGGACATAGGGATATAGGGACATAGGCACAGAGAAAACGACTTGTACTATGTAGTGATATTTCAGGCAAACATCCAAACTTTGGCATTTGTACTATTAGTGCTACCATGTTTGTTGCCTTACGCCTATCAAAGGCGGCGTAAGGCGTAAAGCTATAGCCATAAAACAACATAGTTCTCTGTAATAAAACTGTATTGGTACAACACTATTGGAAGGCATGCGAAGGTGTCGTGTGACTTCAGTCGCGAATTCAGATAATAACGCGCTGTACGCGTTTATGGCGTGTTTTATTTTTTGTGCTTAATGTTCTGGAGAACACTGAAAGGTCAGCGCGAATATAAAAAACATGACTACACAGCTTTTGTAGCAGGTTTCAGTTTATAACACTATTACATGTTGACAATAGATTCAGAATAACAAAGGCCCAGTATTGTTTGTAGGTATTTTAAATTAAGATTAAGAAAAATACAGATTCCACAAAATAGAATATTTTATTACCTAATAGCTAAATCAATTAAGCTTATAAGTGATAACTGTCCGACTGTCCTTTGGTGAACACTGGTCTAAGAGGCTTTCAGACAAACCGAATCACGGTTTTAGTTAAGCTTTTTGAATAAAATAAGTGCTTATTTGTATAACATCGAGCGGGGCAATTCCGACTATGGGGTTATTCCAACTAATGACAATAACTTTTATTTTACTTATATTTACTCAAAACGCCATCTAGATCCAAGTAGGTGAACAGGTAAATTCGACAATGCTATATAGATGGCTCTTCTAAGGCATAAACTGTCTTACTTATAGGCACTTTTTGTCAGACGTCATTTTGCGCAACAGTGACAGCCAAGACGCTCGTTACATTTTTCGTGAAAAGTTGTGTTTTGAATGCTTGTTTTCTAGATATTACATTGCGAGTGAAGAAAATATAAACTATTAGTTGTTATTCATTTATTTGTTTTAAGAAAAGGTACGTTTTTGAAGAGATTTTTGAATAGTTGAAATTACCCCGCCAAAATAGTAAAGTGGGGTAATTCCAACTAACCTCAAGTTGTAATTACCCCGCTTAGTTTTGTATGGTGTTAAAAAACCCTAGTGATGTCCCATATATCGATACTTTTTTTTAAATAGCTGCGCCCCGCGGCTTCGCCCTCGTAGTAAATTATTTGTCAAATGCAGAACAATAGGTATCGAAGACCTAAAAATTTCAGAAATTTATTGCACGCCTCTTTGAGGAAGTTAAATAAAAAGAAAAACATTTTTAACTATTTACTATAGTTACTTATTATTTTAGTTTTATTATTTGTATAAATTTAATTTAAATATGTAAGAAACTTATTTTCATTTCTTGTTCAGTAGGTAAGGGCTAGCAAATGTTTATATTTAGTTATTTTAGTGTGATCCAATTTATCGACTATGTTGATCGACATATGCGGCGCACCGCGCAGCCCTATATCTATGAAAAATAGTTGAAATTACCCCTCCAAAACGGTTAAAGTGTTTTTTTGCAACACTGAGCCTTCTTACGCAGTTGTAACATACGAATTTGATTGAAAGATGCCATTATTATAGTCCAGCAGATAATTTTATCGCAATATTCGCATAAGCAGGATATATATGTGCCATAGTTGGAATTACCCCACCGAGGGGTAATTTCAACTATTTCTGCCTTGTTTGAGAAACTTCGTTCTTTTGAACATACAAAATGGGTATTTTGTCTAAGTGATAGGTGAAAAATGATCTCAAATCAAGCCTTTTGATAATACATTCATCCAATCTACCTTATCGTTATCACAAACGAGAGTGCTAACTTTTGAAGTTTAAGTCAGTGTTTTTTTAGTCGGAATAGCCCCGCTCGACCTTACCATAAAATAAATAAAAAAAAAAAAAAAAAGATAAATCTTTAAGAAAATAATATCAAGAAATAGTGTTCTAACTTGAGCCGAAGGGATTTGCGAAAGGTTGTTTTTTCAGTACGGATCAATCAAAGATTTATTGTAGCAATAACTTGTTACTTCGTAAAATTACATTTTGAGCAACTCCATTTCATTACATACTTATAAGGGTTTCTTGCCCGCTGAATCATGATTTTACTATTATATTGGTTAGGGGAACCTTATCCTTTTTTAATACACTCCTTATATAAGAGGAACATACTCTTAAAATTTCAGATCATTTCCTCGGCATTGAAATGATTTTTTTAAGTTTAGGGTGTTCCGCAATACCCCTTCGTTTTCGGTAGTCGCCTTCTTACACTCCATAAAGGAATACTTTGAAATCGGGCTCCTTTTGGTTCCTACGTTTGGGAACAAATTGATGCCGTGCCTTTTTTCGCAACGCAGCGAACGAGGCGGGGAGGGAGGAAACATTTACTCTATGTTTATCCCAAAACGATTCCAAAATAATTTATAATTCTCCACACACTATTTATTTATGATAGTTCAACATCAAATCAAATAATATAATTGTCGACGCTGAAATCTGAATCCGCCGAACTGAAACAGTCGACTAGTCCTGAAATAAGTCGTCTGTTCGTGGTTTATCTCGGAGCGGAGCCGATCGCGGATGTCTCTAACGATGACGTATCGTCAAGCCCGCCATATTGCAACATTTGGAACCTATTCAATGTCGCTCTTTGGATACAAATAAGTTTATTACTTTTGGAGCTGGATTTGCGTGTTTTCTTTTCTTTTATAAGATTGATAACTTAGTGCCTGTCTACGTACACCTACGGGTAAGAATGAGTTAAGAAGTTTCTAAGTAGGTACTTCTCTCACTCATGATATCACTTAACTAAATTATTTTACAGTCAATAATGATGAGTGAAGTCACCGTGTCTCTTATTTACTTGATAGAAAGGCTGTAAAAGTTACGCCTGTTAGCTGTAGCTGTATAAGACGCGGCCTTGTCGACGTGCGAACGACAATCAAACTCTTTTCTGTTTCCACTTTGATAATTCTAACCAGCCCTTGTATCCACCACATGAACAACCTTGCACGCATCGTTACAATGTAGATGACGATATCTTCCTGTAACATTGTTTCTTTCAACCGGCTTTTCCGGTCTTTTGCCAACTCGTAACTTTATAACAAGACCGCACGCCGCCGCGACGTTCGTCCAATTAGTAACAATAACGTGGTCGCCGGCGGCCATCGAGCAGTTTGAGACGAGCTCGAGAGGCAGCTTGTCCAGTTCTACCGCAGCTTGTTCTACAACTATTAGTTAATTGTAATCTTGTTTTATTGGTATTTTCGGTGGTACGCTACCCGAAACTATCATCGTAATGTGTCGTGTCGTTTTCAGTTCTTTTAGGTACCTATACGATTATATCTAAAGATTTTAAAAAAAGAAGCAAAAGCATAAACAAATAACTCTAGTTAGTAAGTATTCTATTTTTTTTATTAGAATTTTCCAGATCTTTTGAGATCATACCTCATCAAAGAACGTTGTAGCGCTACGTAAAATCCTCATTATTTCGAGAGCTATATGTTCACTGAAATCTTGCTGCAACGATAGCTAAAGGATCTAACGTAACGGTGCAGTTAGGTACTTAGTTTGCTTTTGAGTCTTGTCATCACAACACTCAGATAAATTCCCTAAGAAAGCTTCCGTACCGGATCGTACGGTATGAAGCGTCCCTGCCTGACAATCACAAGTGGAGTAGGGCTCTGCGAGAATCTGTCTCGCGACAAACGAGATGTGATTAATTACAACATCTCGCGCCTCGCAGGAATCCCTGCCCTTGTGACAAAGATGGCACTTGGAGGACGAAAGGGCTTTTAAAGCATCCATATAATTATGCATAGATTGTTCTGGTAGAATTGTCACTGTCACTTACGAGTAATCGCAAGATGACACATGAAGAGTACAGGAAGGCCTTTGCCTAACAGTGGAACGTTTCTGGCTGTTAAGTTGCTTAAAACCAACGAGATGTGCATTAAGCACTATATTGTCCTATACGTATTATATTATCTATGGATGTTTAACACCTTATGAACACAAATGCAAAGCGATAAGGCCGCCAATTCCTTTATTAATATAAGTTTATTTAAGTACTTACTGAATGTTTTCTAAAACTATGTAAAATGTAAAAAAAACATGTCTCAAGAATGAAACAAAGAAGAATGAAACAGTAGTGACTTGCAATACTGTTATTATAAACACATCAAAGGGCTCATTCCCGAATATCTGACAAAATGGCAGTTCTACCAAGATCCATCCCTACCGTTGGAAATTGTAACAACCTGTAGTATCTCCCTAAGCATGGGTAAACAGCCGGAAACAGCTGACACATCCGTCGAGCGTGGAGCCGGAAATTACCTGTTTCTACTCGGTTCTACTCACCTTCTATTGTACTATTCTCTCCAGCTAACCAACCATCGTCTAGCACACAAGCGAACTTGATATCTGTCGTCTATTTGTTAGGATGATTTTAGAGCTGCTTGTAGCAGATATGTATTTCCCGCAGCTTCACTCTTGTATAAAAGCATTATTTATTTATCCATACTTAAGGATTAGTCTGGACCAGCCGTACAGCTAAACACAAAGTAAGCGGAGCTTGTGTTATGAATTCTTAATATATGTACACAATTCATTAGGTACATAGATACCTAGATATTTTTATCATACATATCACACCTAGAACAAAATATTTGCAGATGCAAACATACAAACATTTTTTTTCGATCCGGACTTACAACCTCATGTGATGCAATCGGACCTTTGCTCCACAGAGTTTGTAAAGTGTTAACATTATTACAAAGATATTATAGATACCTATAATTTTTATGAATAATCATGGATTAATTCAATGCTTTTTTGAAATACCTCTATCAAGTAGTAGTCATTTCGAGCAAAGAATAGGAACATGAAGGTAAATCCTTCTGCCATTACCTACCAACGTCATGTACCGTAAAACAGTGCAACTTTGCCCAATTTTCTTGGATTTAGTGGTTCAAGTTTAAATAATTTAAAAAGTATGTATAGTTCAAATTATGTTTGCGCTACATTATTATAAATAAATACTGTTCTTTGCAAATAAAAGATTAAAAGTCGAATAAAATGGGACGGTATGTGTAAAAAATCATAATTTAGAGAGCGGGCCAAATAAAATAAAAACTTACAAGTTTGCCCATTTTGCAAAAAAAATCGTAATTCCGGTATTTTTGACCGTATGATCTCAAGATTTAAGGAACAAGCAATATGGGAAATCAATGTTACTTTATATCTTAATATGAAACGTTCAAGCAAGCAAATTAATCGCCTAAATTGAGTGGGCAAAGACACAAATAATTTTTGGACAATTTTCATACAAATAAAAAGATGTGCTAGGGTTGTAACTTTTTGTTGTTCATTCTGAAAATAAGCATTACATTAATTATAGCTTTTTTGCTTTAACAAAACGCTGGTTATTATTATCTGTTACAAAAAAAAATATTAATAATCAGGTAAGTACCTCATTTAGCTTATAAAACAAATTAAGTTACAACAAATTAATTATTTACAAAAAAAACTGTAGAAATGGTAAATTTTTCATTACATTATTTGATAAAGAGGAATTGAAATAAATAAATACTGAAAACTAAATACTTTCTCATAATAAAATAAATATATAAATAATTCCGGACAGTCCACACAGCATCATCTAGCCCCAAGCTAAGCAGAGCTTGTGTTATAGGTACTAGATGACTGATATACTTAATACAATACATTTCATAGATACATATTTTTTATTATACATAGAAAACACCCAGACTAACGGAACAAATTTCTGCAGATCGTACACAAATTTGTTCCGAGGCGGGAATCGAACCCGCAAACTCCTGCGTCGCAGGCGGACCTTCGCCCAACGCGCCACAACGGTCGTCTAATAGGTGGTTAGATAGATACCAACCGACCTACTAATAATAGGACATACAAAAATCCATTTTAATTGAATGTCGTAGTGACAGCCCTGACAACAATATTTTGGTGGGCAAAGTCGTAAACAGTACTCCAGAAAAAGTAATTTGACATTGCCCACCTGAATATTTTCGAGTTTAAAAAGAGTTTCGCGTCAGATATTCGACAGTTATTGTTTATTTGTTATAAACTTATAGTGGTAAAATAATTACTTGCCTGCTGCAACTGCAAGTACTGTTTTTCAATAAAGTTTTCCGCACGAAATTTGACCCGCCAAAAACACCACCAACTTTGACATCAACTGACAGTCAATTGAAGTGAAATTAGCAACAGTCGGTTATTTAGTGTTGTCAGTGACATATTCAGAATTCTACCAATAAATAAGAAATAAAAGCTACTAGAACATTCTCGATAATACTAAGAATTTTAAAAAAAGTACCGTGGTGAGCAAAGTCAAATTAGTTGGGCAATCTTGTACCGTTTTACTGTACAGTCCATCTCTCACGTGACTTGACAAGGTCTAGGTTCCTACCTGCTCTTCTGATATCAGTCGGTGTTTCCGGCGCATGTCACTTTGCAAAAAATATTTAAAAATATGAAACAGATCACAACTAATAATATCCTTCAATGGTACTACACTGCGCTGTAATAATTGAATTCAGATACGAAGTAGATAGATATATAGTATTATTAGTACAATACCACAGACCTCAATATGCTACCGCAGTAGTTGGCCTAGTTTGGAATCAATAACCTACACGATAGCTATAGGGACCTGGACGTGGATACCTGCACGTCTATGGCACAATAAAATGTACCGTGATAATCAATTAGGCAAAATTTATTAATAGGATCCGATTATCGAATAAATCTCTTGATATCATCATCACAAGTCATTGATTTATAACCCATGTCACACAGATCCTTGACGAAAGTGCGTGTTGTTGTAACGTGTCTGTTGTGGTGAAATAAATAAGGAATTTCAACCTGTTTTCTTATAAATAGACGGATAGACCAATAAAGAGTAAATTGCCAATGAATCGCAAGATATCGTGAATTCCACCGCCACAACGTAGATGAATAGTTTTCTTCCGGTTTTGTAACGAGTCTTTTGTGATCTATCATCTACCTCCACGATCCACGACGATAATAGGATCTCTGCGGTTTCTCGATCCTTTCATTGCTAGTGCACGACTTGTTAGGTCTGCAACGCTCGTGAGACTGGATTCAGTAAGTTTCTTTTCATTACTCATACTCGGAAAGTAGGTCTGAACATGCCTGAAGAGCGGGTTGAAAGTGATACTTTTCCGCCTTAGGGAGAATCGTTTTCAACTGACAGCTATAACGTTACTATTGAACCATGATAGTGGCAGAATAAAAGCTAAAGCTAAAAAAAAAATTCGCCTTAGCGACAATTCACTGAATTCAAAAAATACGAAAGACAAGGCAGTATGGCTTTATGGCTTTCGCCTGTCCTAGATGGACAAATATAACATCGAGCGGGGCAATTCCGACTATGGGGTTATTCCAACTAATGACAATAACTTTTATTTTACTTATATTTACTCAAAACGCCATCTAGATACAAGTAGGTGAACAGGTAAATTCGACAATGCTTCATAGATGGCTCTTCTAAGGCATAAACTGTCTTACTTATAGGCACTTTTTGTCAGACGTCATCGTACGCAACAGTGACAGCCAAGACGCTCGTTACATTTTTCGTGAAAAGTTGTGTTTTTCGTAAAACCGATCATAATCTATTTAAGAAGTTTACGACACTAACACTGACACTGGCAGAGTCGTAGCGAAAAGCAAGCGGCGCCACTCAATAAGAAGTTGAAGTTGAAGTTGAAGTGTTTTGAACGCTTGTTTTCTAGATAATACATTGCGAGTGAAGAAAATATAAACTATTAGTTGTTATTCATTTATTTGTTCTAAGAAAAGGTACGTTTTTGAAGAGATTTTTGAATAGTTGAAATTACCCCGCCAAAATAGTAAAGTGGGGTAATTCCAACTAACCTCAAGTTGTAATTACCCCGCTTAGTTTTGTATGGTGTTGAAAAACACTAGTGATGTCCCATATATCGATACTTTTTTTATAAATAGCTGCGCCCCGCGGCTTTGCCCTCGTAGTAAATTATTTGTCAAATGCAGAACAATAGGTATCGAAGACCTAAAAATTTCAGAAATTTATTGCACGCCTCTTTGAGGAAGTTAAATAAAAAGAAAAACATTTTTAACTACATATTTACTATACTTATTATTTTAGTTTTATTATTTGTATAAATTTAATTTAAATATGTAAGAAACTTATTTTCATTTCTTGTTCAGTAGGTAAGGGCTAGCAAATGTTTATATTTAGTTTGATCCAATTTATCGACTATGTTGATCGACATATGCGGCGCACCGCGCAGCCCTATATCTATGAAAAATAGTTGAAATTACCCCTCCAAAACGGTTAAAGTGTTTTTTTGCAACACTGAGCCTTCTTACGCAGTTGTAACATACGAATTTGATTGAAAGATGCCATTATTATAGTCCAGCAGATAATTTTATTACAATATTCGCATAAGCAGGATATATATGTGCCATAGTTGGAATTACCCCACCGAGGGGTAATTTCAACTATTTCTGCCTTGTTTGAAAAACTTCGTTCTTTTGAACATACAAAATGGGTATTTTGTCTAAGTGATAGGTGAAAAATGATCTCAAATAAAGCCTTTTGATAATACATTCATCCAATCTACCTTATCGTTATCACAAACGAGAGTGCTAACTTTTGAAGTTTAAGTCAGTGTTTTTTTAGTCGGAATAGCCCCGCTCGACCTTATAAAAAAAAAATTAGCGGCAATTTGATTAATTTGTTTTCTAATGTTTTTTATTTATATTTCCTTGTATGCATAATGAAAAGCACAGTGTTTATCTCGAGTGAAAGTAACTTATTTAGTCCCTCGAACTATTGGCACCCTCGTTACACTAGGGCGCCAAACCCCGTTTCGGGACTAAATAACTTACTTTCAACCCTTGGGTAACAATGTACTATTAATATTTCACATGTAGTAAACATTTTTTTGCACAGGAGTTTGAGAGAGCCTTAACCCTCAGACTTAAAGTCTTCCTGCGTCCAGTTTATTTAGGCTGAAAGCCGCTGCAAGCGATTTTTTTTGGTGTAAATTGTAATGTCTTCCATGACACCACATTATATCAGAATGAAGCGAGCGAGTAGCTTTACGCATTGGATGCGCAAACTTATTTAGGGGCGCAAGTCCTGTACGCAACCTGTGTGCAGTAACTATAAGTCTACGAGATAACTTTGTCATATAGAACCAATGGAACAGAACGCTTACATTGTACAAAATAACTTTTTCAACAATTTTTTTTAAGTATAAAAGCTTTACATAAACTTTATCGATATTTTGGTCGAAGATAACAATTTGGTTAAAAACTTTAATCTCTCAGTAAGAACCTCAGTCACAACCTATTCATTTCCCTTGAGTCCAGTATGCACAGGATTTCATTGTAACATACAACTCAACACTGGCGTATCAAAGTACTCTGTGCGCGGAACTCGAGAAACTGCGATAATATAATATAAAGCTACACGCTCATCCTGCCATAGGCGTATCTTCTAATATGCTGAAGTGTACTTTGGCTATCACTCAAAATCATTCGGCTGAAAATAAGCGAGTGCCTCGGTTAAGGCAATGACTTCCACGGAAATTACAGATTATAAGTTACCTACTATCAACGAACGTTCAAACGTTCCAAGAAAATATGTATTTGGTTATACTTATTATCAAATGGTCTTTCTTTGGCCGTGCAGACTGGGTCGCGCCGGCAGCCTGGCGGCGAGCCCGGGAGAGAAGCTCCTGGAGTTGCTGCGGCCCAGCTCGGGCACGCCCCGGCGGCACTCCACGGCGGCCTGCGCCCCGCCAGCGGCGCCCCGCCTGGCGCCCTTGCCGCGCCCCTCGGGCTTCGTGTACTGCCCCTCGGACGCGCTGCCCTATTGCCCGCCCTCAAGGATACCTGCACCGCCAAGGAAAATTAACGTAAGGACCTAATGTTAATTCTACTATCGCTGATACTACTACACAAAGTACGGCTTGTCAATGTTAGACAGTTGAATTTTTGAATTTTAATTTTCACAGGTTTTTATTGTTTTATGTAGGTACATGAATATTAGCTGATTAGCTCCCACAAAACTTTAACTAGTTTTTATTGTTACAGCCACCTCCGCCCCTGATTATCCAGCCGATGGCGCCCCAGCCGCCGCCCGTGCCTCAGCGCACCACCCCGGTGCCGGCGCCGGCACTGCCCATCCTACCCCCCGCGCCACCGCGCCGCTCCTCCCCGCAGCCTCCGCGGCGACAGCCCCCGCCCACTCCCCCGCGACCCGTCACAACACCACCCAACGACCCTTTCGGGTCTAAACGAACGGTGGCCGCAGTCTCGCCGACACCTCGCTCGGACAACAAAACACAGAACAAGCGACCCCCGATGAAGATGCCCGACAACCCCTACACGCCGCCGTCCACAAACGGCATGAAACAGTCACCGTCCGCCGGCTCCAACATCAGCGTCCGACAGGATTCCAACGTCTCGTCCGAGTCGTTCAGCCAGACGTCCTCGCCGTCCTACACGACTAAGTCCATGGAGGCGCCGCTGTTGCCGCACCAGCATGTGAACAAGAGTTTGAACGCGAAGATAGCGCGCGGGCTGATGATAAAGGAGCAGGCGGAGAAGGACGCCAACAACGCGGCCATCACCAAGAGCGCGTCGACCCCGGCCTCGCTGCAGACCATAGTGCGCTTCCAGAACGGCAGCAACATGTCCCTGCATCATCGAGTGAGTTCCTTCTCTCTCCTTACTTTCTCAGAATCTGATGGTCTGCCCGAACTTTGGCCGGGTCATCGCAAACTTCTTTTGGCAGCAGATTTGACAGCTTGTAGATACAAGGCAAGACTCGCCATGACTCGGCCAAAATGAGGGCATAAGTAGCATAAAACATAACATGTTTCGTAGCTTGTCTGCGCCGGCCCTTACTTCTTAGATTTGGTAGTTTGCCAAGAGTTGCAAAGGTATTATGACGGTCTGCTTGCTTCAATAATTTCCTTCTTATTTCGGGGATTATGTTATAAACGAGCTTTAAAGTAGGAAATTTCAGGGCATTAACAAGGAGAAATAAAACACGCTGGATATGCAGTGCTTCATATTTCATAAACAGCCTGAGCATCGTTTATACATACGCTACGAGTATTATAGTCTTACAGATAACTAATGTTAACCCAACTGCCACTTCCGCTGGCTAAATTATATTTTTCCCTGTTTAAGCTATTAACTCGTCACCAGTTACGGCTAGCCCTTTCTACTGCGACATCATATTGTAATCCCAATGCTACCACGTGCGACTACAATGACTAGAGGAATAAACTCGTGTAAGCCAAACAAAGCAACATTGCCACTTTAGTGATCGTGTCGCTTTGAAGCGTGAAACCTTTTACCAAAATGTCCATTCTGTTTAATAATGCACGTTAAAATGTAACTGTTCGCTTAAAGCCATCGTGAAAATGGTTGCAGCGGAAATGGGCACGTGGAGCGATGCCGAATTCAATTTGCGCACCAATCCACACGGGAAAATTAAAGTGAATATTCGTATTGACACAGTACGGTTCATTCGCATCACAAGATACAGGACCGGAGGGTTCGGCTGAAGTTGATTCCAAGCTGTAAAAGTAGGTAGGTACTTCTGACGACAATCCCTCTGAATACGGCCTCAATGTACCTAGTGAGTTTCACACAGTGAGGGGCATAAAATATGTTCCCTTATTACAAGGAATATGAAATCTTACTAGATTTTGCAGTTAGTTTAATGAGTAGAAGCTAAAAACTTAACTGATAAAAGCATTTTGCAAGGTATACAAAGGTTAGTAGAATGTAGGTTCAAAATTGCGAGGGATTCATGATCTGATGATAGCTGTAGCCACCTGTAAGACTTAAAAAAAAACGGTTTTTACTACCAGGATTTAGCAGCGTGACTTGTAAGGGCGCACAGCTGGAGGAACAATATCTATCGTGCAAATAGTGAGGGCGTTGTCGGCCCTCACAATTATACACTCTCGGTCGCATCGAGCGATCTCGCATCGGGGTACGGCTATAAAATGACTGGTATACAAGCTCATCGGACGCCGACAGGTGGAACGAGCGATAAAAAATATATTTTGCAAATAAAATGTCAAATGTAGGTTTCCATTAAAATATTGGAATCGTAAATGGATGTTTAATGGTCACTACTGCTCAAATTTATTTCCATTGAACAGTTGTAGATGTATGGTGAACGAAGCCGACACATAAAAGGCTTAGAAATAAGGTTGTATGAATGACTAAAGTGCTTTTTAATAATAGTTATCTGTGATAACATTGTTAAGATAAAAAATATTTGGATAACGAAATTCGAAATTTAAACTAAATCTAACCCAACTGGGTTAGGGAGACCTAAATATTTCGTACCACTAAACGTAGCTCCTTCTTGTCAACTGCGTGGTAATTTCGCTTAGTGCTAATTCCCGCAGCGCATAGCTCCAACCGCGTGTTGACACTTGACATGGCTGTACAGAGAGCGGTATATGTCCGCCTCTTTGAGCACACATCAGAGGAACCAGAGCCGTCATGAGGCCGGACTATCTGCCCAATAGTACACGTAGGTACCGCACTACAGGGGGTATCTGACAAAAGGCAGACTTAAAGCTTCCACACACATGCTGGAATACAAAGTGGTCTCGAACGTCAAAGTGTGAAATCGGTAGAGTTGCCCTCTAAAATCGGTATATTGATGAGCCGCCCCGGCTTCGCACGGTTTTATCATACGTATAAACCTTCCTCTTGAATCACTCTATCTAGTATTAAAAAAAACCGCATCAAGATCCGTTGCGTAGTTTTAAAGATTTAAGCGTTCAAAGGGACATAGGGATATAGGGACACAGAAAGCGACTTTGTTTTATACTATGTAGTGATGATGTGGTTAGGAACCTTTAGTGCACAAGTACGAGAATATAGCCAGTTTCATTGAGCTACTAAGCTACAAGGAACTTTCTTTTTAACCAAAAATAAAGGACCTTGTCGTCGCTTAGAAACTGTTATAAAGGAATATAAACAATTGTTTTCACAAAAAGTAAATCATTGTTATAAGAGGCCACAATACTTCAAAAAGCTGTTGTTCGTAGACGGACAATTGAAGAAAATAATTAGTTTTCTCGAGTTTAGATTTAAATTACTTTACAATGATTAGGTAATTAAAGTTAATATTGAATTTAAATTGTCAAACTCCTGTTATATCTCGACTGACTTGCTGTTGTTCAGATATGACAAGATGATACAAAATAAAGTTTTCTAGATCCTTCTAGATCCATAGTCGTAAAAATTTAATCTAAAAATGCGACTCGAGTGCCGAATGACACGCAAATGAATTTTTCGTCGTGCCACTATAACCTTTGTGTCATTTTATTTTGAAACAAGCGACTTGGCAAACGTAGTGTATTAGGCTCCCCGGCCAGGTGGGATGACGATCTGCGAAAGACTGCAGGCGGATGCTGGATACGGCAAGCTGAAGATGGGGCGCTAAGGCGCTCATTAGGGGGGGCCTATTTCCAGCAGTGGACGAATATATGCTGATGATGATGATGATGTTAATTTTAATAAAATTTAATGATACCCCAGAGATTTTTATTTCATCGGTTACTTGATAATTGGTAGCGCATTCCCGTACTGAAGGGAGATTGTGGGTTAAATCCCGTCGAAGTTGAAAACTTTTTGGGATAGGTATAAGTAATTTAATTTCTTTGAAATTACCAGCGTGAAATGACTCACGCTGGTAATTTCAAAGAAATTAAATTATCTTTATTTTTATTGCCAACAACTTGAGAAAAATACACGGTGATTCATTGCAGACTTTCTATTAATGTTTTTTAAACTCACGCGATCAAAACACATAATTATAAATACTAACGGGTATTTATCGCGTAAATGCGGGGTGACATCCCGTGACCACGACAGAGTGTCCTGTTGAACGTCGGGAAAAATAGTAAAAATAGTAAAAAATAGGTAATTAATAAATAGGTACCGTTTAATATTTATAATAATGACTTTCTATTATTCGCTGAGAGACCTCAATTAAATGCAAACCAAAACTTAATAAACTCGAACAATAAGCTGATTAAGAGTCGGTGACCTGATGTTTGTCTGTATGTCTTACAGTTATAAAATGAATAGAACTGTTTATATTTCTCCAGGGAGGCTTTAGTTCACTCATGATTACTAACGCCAGCTAAATGAGAAGCTAGTTCTGTTATCTTCGCTGCAGCGCTGGTGAGTGCAGTAGAGCACTAACATAATGGCTCGGGGCAACAATGGACACAGAATTGAATGCGTCCTGTTTGTTAGAAGGATTAGCCGGCTTGGGCGGATAACTCGATGTGATAGCCTGTTGTAACGTTCCCAGTTATTTGCAGGTTCACTGTAGTGATTTCAGAATTGGAGAACATAGTCAATCAAGGGTTGACTAGTCTCTCGAAATCCATCGTTCTGCATTCATTTAGCCCGAGAAGACTTATATAAAGTGCGACCTGAATATATGCTTAATCTAAACTGGGTAAAACTAGATCAAAACTGATCGACAAATGTTTGAAGAGCTAGAACATATCGCAGCCATTTGAAATTTTGCTTTTTACTAGTGAGTTTAACGGAAATAAAATATTTCGAACCTATTGTATACGAAACCGCAAAATTCGTAGTCAGAAAAAATTATTTCCTTGAAAAACTATAAAAAGCCATAGGTATAGGTGGGTGGAGTCGTAGTACGAGTGTGAAGCACCTACTTTAACTACCTACATGTTTAGTACTACGTAGTAGAGTTCAACAAACTGAACATGACTTACGCAATTCAACAAATAACTAGAAGCCGAGCCCGGCCACTGGCAAGTGGCAATCTGCCGCGAGTAAACATAATATGTGGCGCTGGCTGTACACGTGCTGCGATATGTAGGGCGAGGGTACAGTTAGCAACATAAGTAGCTAACTCTCCACGGACGAGATTTAACTTATTGGGAACTTAGCGGCTTTGTGGCTATAAAATGAAATTTGTTTCGACTTTATTGCTTGTTCTTCTTTTTGAAAATGCGCTGGAAAACATTGAGGTTTATTGAGGAGAAAGTTTGGACGGATAATGAACGACTGCTGTGTGTTTTTGCATGCGTCGTGTCGTATCGTACTTCTTCTAGCCAAGAAAGAAAAATTTGCGTTATCACTACCAGATTATGAATTATATACAATTATTTTCAATTTTTTTTATTATTTTTTATTATTATTGCCAGTGTCTTGGGGACGCTTCCGACTGGTATTGACATGGATCAATTGAGCTACCTTTAGACTGTTTGCAACCGTCTGCAGTTAGCTCAATGGTTTCAATTGTAAATACTAGTTGTAATTTTTCTATTCCTTTGCTTGTAATTTTCGTTGTTAATTATTTTCAACTTTAAAAGAAGGATTTTCTCAATTAGATTTCTGGGTGGACCGATTAAGGTGATGATTTTTTATTTGAAAGCTGGTGGTCGTGTGGCCGTACTTTTGAGTTTAATAATATTTTTTATTTATAAAATGAGCTCAAGGCTGACATTGTGATCTGTGGTATAATGCGTGAAATTTGAAGTTGTTAGTTTTTGTAAAAACATCAAAAAATTAAACTTCTTTAAAACAAAGGGATCAAGCAAATAAATTTTAATTGGAAACATCGCCTAGTGTTTTTGTGTTACTACTGCTTTTCACAAGTAAGTTCTTATTTCAGTGTGTAATGTATTGTTTGTCGTCAGATGCTGCGCGACATCCAAGGCGCGACGACGGAGGCCTCTCCGCACAAGTTCCGTCTGATGCAGCTCGCACTGAACGCCGTGGCTCTCCTGGCCATCACCGGAGCCCTGTTCGCCTACTTCCGAGCCAACCCTGCGCAGCAGGTCACTAAGGTAACTCAGACCTCGTCTAGCAGGTCACTAGGTCACTGTCGAGGTCACAAAATGCCGCTTCTGACCTTCACCGGAGCCTAGTTCGCCTACTTCTAAGCCAACCCTCCCCAGTAGGTCACTCAGGTAACACTGACCTCGTCTAGCAGGTCATTAAATCACTGTCGGGGTCACAAAATGTCGGTTCTGGGCATCACCTGGTACACCGACTTCTTAGCCTACCAGCTTCTGACGTAGCAGGTCATTATGTGAAGGCGCTATTATCATAGAACATTGTTGAAGACACTTACCTATAAGGTCAATTCAAGGGTCTTTACTATAGAGGTAACCAAGTGAACCAAGCGATACGCTGATATCCAATAACAACTACGCATGAAAGCCTACATTAACTTTTCGCACTTTTGATTCAAAGTTCCTGTATAAAAGTACGAAAATCTCTAAATATTGTTTGATTTCGTTGTATACCCAAAAGCCAAGTGAGCTCTTAACTTTTCAAATTTTTCAGGTACTTAATTCTGCCTTAAGATTTATGAAAAACATTTCCTCAAATTCTGCAATTCTCACGTTTATTCAACGAAATAAATAATATCGATTATCACCGCGAACGGTCCGGAAAGGAAAATGGAACAAAACCTCGTCCAAACATTTGTAAAACAAGCCCAACAATCATCGCCCTCGGCGGTCCCTCAACTAATTTGTAAGGGCTTTTGAGCCTTACCAACATTTTTATGTATACTAATTGTCCATTGTTCAATTAATAAGGGTATGTCAGCAAATTGTTCAAGAAAAACAGGTTAAATAGGTACTTACTTAAATGGTAATTGAACAAGCTCTTAAAACATTTAAATTCAGATATTGTATATCATAATTGTATGGGTAATTGTATCGTAAAATAATAACTAGATTATTACTAGTTTTTATGTTTTAGGTACTCTATTTAAATGGTTTATATGTATATGATATTTTTGGTATGCATTGTGTTAGTAGAGACTCCTATGTGTATCAGTGTTGCCAATGAAAATTTTTAGGCAGCCGTGTATATTAGGTAAAAAAGCCGTGTTTCTATGGAAAAATATCATCGGAGGGCCGTGTCATTGCTTTAAAAAAAAAACGTTTAATTATAAACGTTTAATTAATGATAATTAAACGTTTTTAACAATAAAAACCTTAAAAATGCGCCATTTGGCGCGGGCAATGTTGTTTTTTTTTCTATTTGTTTGAAGAAATCATCATCATCATCATCATCAGCCTATATTAGTCCACTGCTGGACATAGGCCTCCCCTAATGAGCGCCGTTTGAAGAAATAACAACAAATAATTATTTTGAATAGCTTTAATTTTTATTTAAACTTATTATTCACGGTATAAATCTCGAATACTTTCTATAAACTCTTCTTCGTTCTTATTCAAGAAATATTTTTGCTTGTCTTTAATTTTTTGGTACATTGAGGTGGTGGGTTCAAAAGTTCTGCAATCATTTTTACTATTGTTACTTTTAATGCATTCTTTTGTCAAGAGCAGTCCGCTAATAGTTGCAAGTAAATAATTTGTTCCTCTTCTTTGTTTTTATATTGTTCACGTGACTGAAAATTCGTTCACAATCACTGTTCGAATGGGGCAATGATAAAACACTTAGTGCAAATTTAGCGATGTTCTTGGAATCGGTTGTGGTAAAAATTTTGTGCCAAAATTCGTCAGTTTTCATTGCAGCAACTTCCATATTTGAGAATTTATTTACGTCAGGTAATGTTCTCCATTCGTCGTCAATTATTTGTATCTGGTTGTCACTGACAATTCGTGGTAACTGCCTTACTATTGGATAAAGTGAGGGTAGTTTATCCTCATTCCTTGTGCTGTGTTTTATGGCTTCCTCTGGCGAAAAGTATTTTAACATTGGTAGCAAACTGTTGTTGAAATCATATCTTTTACGAATTTGAATGCAACCCTCAACTAAAAATGATTTCGTCCTCCTGTAAAATTCTTGAAGTTTCTCAGTATTTTGTTGAATTTCAGGCTTTTCTAATTCTTTCATAATTTTCACGCCAAGGTAGATATTTGGTATGTGCAAGTTTGCATTTTCTGGCTCGATCTGATGCAGCGGTGTTTGATTAACGTGATCTCTGAACATAAAACAATATAATATGTCCTTATAAGCCATCCGCATACGATCATCCAACTCCGTTATTTTTGTTTCTTTACTTTGAAAGTATTCATTTAATTTAACGAATTTCGGCAATATCCATTGTAGGAACAGGTAGTACATAAACATGAATGGGTCATTTAAATCGTGAAAAATCAATTCTGCCGCAACCACTTTTTCGGCAAACCATTTATTGGTAAAGAAGAGTTTCAGACTACTCCATTGTTCTAAAATTCTTTCAACAACGCTCAATAATGAGAGCCAACGCGTTTGTGCCGGGTGTAGTATCTTGTGAACTTTGGCATTTACAAATACTTGATCTTCCACCAATTCAGCTTGACGCTTGCTACTATTTTTAAAAAATGCATAGATATTACGCGCCAGATCTTCACATCGTCTTGGCAACATTTTGCAAGCCTCACTAGCACATAGGTGTAGTGAGTGACATATGCATTTTAAAATTGTTATGCCAGGTAAATTTTCTCTCAGTCTACTGGTAACAGAGTTATGCTGACCCATCATAGCATTGCACCCGTCCGATGCGAAACCAATCCAATTTTCCAGTGGTATATCTCGGGCAAGAAACGTTTTGAGTATCGATTGATATATAACTTCACCAGTAGCACCACGTGCTGCAGCTTTAAAATCGTCACCTTCTCCGAACAAGGGCGTTAAAGTCCAAAGCGATGTAACTACGAATCCTACCTTGGAATCGTAAAATTTCACAAGGATACACATTGATTTTACTGAGCCAACGTCGGTAGACTCATCAACGAGTACGCTAAATTTTTCAGCCTTTATTTTCTCTTCTATCTGCATTTTTTGACATTCACCGATAACGTTCTTTATAACGGCTGTACACTTTGACCGCTTCAGTTTTATTTCTCCAGCTATCTTAGAGTCTGGAAAACATTCTTTCAATAAATCAGTCAAGTGGTCAATGGCAAGAAATGATAAGTCATGTTCTGCTACAAATGCTGCCAGCTTTATTTCTGCCCGTCTTACAGCCTTTTCATAATCAGGTTTGCTCGGTTTCGAAAAATAGTTTTTTAAATCCTTGGTTTTCGACTTCATGTTTATGACTTTAATATGTTGTGCAGTCGTCACATGACGACGTAAAGTACTTATTTCGCATGTTAAAATTGTGTCACATACCTTACAAGATGCTTTCAATTCATTTCCGGGTACCGGTGCAATCCAATTTTTGAATAAATCATCACTTTCCCATTCAGTCCTATATTTCTGGGCATAATGTTTTCTTTTCGCAATATTTTTCTTTTTTGGCGTAGATGGTCCCTCCTCACTACTTTCACAGTCCATTTTGTGATAAAAACTGTTAAATAACACACTCAATACTCAAAGAATAAATGAATACAAAAATTAGGGCGCGGGTTTCCCGCGTCAATAGCTGCACGCCATAGACATTTCATTTTACTTATAGAGTAGAAAGAGTAACATAGTCCATACAGCCATAGACAACTTTGCGATGTTGGCATTCGGTTTATTTAGATTAGTAATCGAATACAGTAAGCTACTCCGATGTTTAAAAATCGACAATCCTAAAGTGCTGTTCCTCTCGATCTCTTGTCAAATAATATTTGGGTAAGTGAGAAGTGAGTAATTTCGCGCATCGGAATCAATAACCGTAGAATTTGCGAATAGCCGTAGAATCTGCTACGGCTACAGGGTTGCAGCCGTAGGCCGTGCATTTTGTGATATTTTGGCCTGAAAGCCGTAGAACACGGTAATTGCCGTAGCATTGGCAACACTGATGTGTATGTAATATATAATAATGTATTGTGTTAGTGTACGCGACGCGTTTGTTTGGTTCCGACGGAAGATCAGCGTTGTGATAGCTATGCACAATGGCTATTACAACATAAAGCTGAGTCGGACGCCATTTTATAGCATTTAAGTTTTAATTAATTAGTACCTAAATACAATATGTAGTTCATGGTGTTGGGTAATTTAAGAAATTGGGTAAGTAACTTAGTAGTGGGTAGTTTGTAAATGCTATAAATAAAGACTTTCTTATTCTTATTCTTATTCATAATAATTATTGCAAGATGAACACGGGATTTATATTATTGCGCTTTTGGTCATAAAAACAGTAGATGGTGATTATATTAAAACGAGTGAATCTTTTATATAATTAATTAATAAAGGTCTAAGGTTATCTTTTTGGATCTTCGAGTAAACGAACAATGTGGTATCGCCCCTGTACACAAGTCCTGGGCATTGTCTCGATTTCGTTCGAGAATCTACGATGATGCTTCTATCAACAATCGAAAATTTTGAGAATTAAGAGGTTTTCGAACAATACTCGGGAAAAACTCTTAAGAAATTGCTGTTGTTCGTAATTAAGCCTTTGAAAGCACCTCTTTATTTTTCGTAGAATAACAATTATTATTTCGTAGCGTATTTGAGTTCCTCAAAATGTCCAAAGAACGGACTCAGAATCACTTTGTGGGACAGTAAAACTTCGTAACACCAGTTTGTTTCGAAGATAAGAAAGTAATATTACGCTACTTCTAATACTATGCCATAAAAGGTACTTCCTAGCATCTTCTTATGTTTCAGACATTATAAAAACCATAGCACTTCGCATCTCCTCGCACAGCACAAAGGTTAAAAACACCTGGGGTATTTGAGTAACTATGTTAATACTTATAATGAAAACCCAGGTAGCTAGTAGGTACGTTACAAAATTAACCTGAGGCGAGCGCATTCTTGCTAAATTGCGAGTGATGTTCCCGCGCTGGAAATTGCGTAAGATATGCCGCTAATTAAAAAGAAAATGTAGGGAATGGCCTGACGTTTGACAGTTAAGCTGAGTTTGTGTCTGCATGAGAAGAAACATTGCTCTGGGCTGGGTTGTGAGTCGCAATTTTACCAAAACTATCAATTTAGGTGACGAAAACTGCAATTTGATTTATTATTATTACTTAGAATAGACTCCTATTAGGTAAATGATGTATTGTTATTTCCTCTGATCCTAGGTTGGAATATTCCAAGGTTTTAATTTCTATATTGCCGTGGCTATTGGTTCTGAATTAAAATGCACTTCCCTAAATGGGGAACCCTCTGACTCGTTAACGATATTTCGTAACAGTGGTACAGGTTGTAGGTACACCTAGTCGAGAAAGTAGCAAATTCCTCTAAATTTGGGTCCTTAACACAAGGTAGCAGGTATCGCACTTTCTCTCAAGTAATACTCGTATATTGAAAATGCTTTATAATATACTTCACAGGAATATCTTCGTAATGGAATCTTCAAAATCACCTTACGATAATTCTCAGTCGATTCAAATCCTTCCTAAACTTCAAATGTTATAAACATAACAATTGAATACCTGTTACCTAAAATTCACTATCCGGAGCACATTTTCCACTTGATTCATTTAAAAAACGTTTTTTCCTAAAATGGAAGAGGCTAAATTTATCATTTGCCGGGCTTGGAGTAAAAACTTCGTTGTTTTATCTATAACGTTAAAAACCATAGTCTTTGGTAGTATTTACTGTTTATTTATATTACAATAAATAAAATAAAAACTTAATTGTTTTTTTCAAATAATTTTCTCTCACTCTCATCACAAATCATTAGACAATTAGAATTAGACTATCATAAATTGAATTTTAGAGTTTTCCATCTTGAATTTGAGTACGTCTATAAGGTGTAGTACCTACAACATGAATTGTCCGCAGTACGTGTCTCTTGCGGTGAACCGCTCGGCGCCGCTGGGCGGGCCGGCGCCGGCCGAGCCGCTGGGCGGGCGGAACCCGGCCCCCGGCGTCTGCCTGCCCGTGATCGTCTCCTTCTGCCAGCAGCACCGCGTCTCCTACAACTTCACCGTCTTCCCCAACTACATCGGACACTTCGGACAGAGGGATGCGCAGCAGGTCGGTTTGGCTTTTTATTTACACGTTCACTTTATATGAGTTTTTTGGAGTTTTATTTGTCCAAAATTACAAACGTTTTTTATTTGCAGGCTGGTTTTTTCTTTCTTTCATGATTTGGACACCAAGAGAACCATTTGTGAGAAAACTGTTTCACAATTGTTATGTAGAGGCTTTTTTTACATAAACTGTGTACTTTAGTTAGGAAAGTTTCCAAAACTATCAACTTCTATGTTTCTCTCAAAAGTTACAGAAGTTTTGTTTTTTAACCGAAGTCTAACTTTAGCTTGCCTATTAATAAAGTAAAGGATTTCGTGTAAAGTTTTCTCTCGGCCTACCATATTTACACAGACTACTTGCAAACTAGTTAGGTAGTTGGGCGCGGTGCGGTGTCTTTGACTTGTGTTTAACTTGATGTTGAGTTGCCGAATTAGTAATTAATATACCAAGTTCGCTGTCATTACTTTATGAATAAGTGCTGTTTGAGTTTTGACAGCGGTTTATTATATTTGTAGGCGTTACATTTATCTTACTTTATACACAGCTTGTACTTTTAACACTGCCACTGCGATCACCCGTCCGCCTCAAAGGCGTAGTGATTGTGAAAAACCCCTTCTCGTTTGGATGAGATTTTCACGCTCAGCTGTGGGCGTTTGTCTACAGATGTGGAGGATACTTTATTTACGATATTTCAACTATAACATTGATAAAAGTAATCGTTTTAAACACTTTCACATTAATTATAATGACAAAGATCCGAAGATCAACATTTCCTACAGGCTTCTTCCCCGAAATCATAAGCGGGCAGGGGGGAGTAAAAAGTGTAGACACTGTTTTCATTATTTAATTATTAAATAAGGCAGCCTTTGTGAAAATTAAATTAAGTCTACTAAAGTAAGTGCGATGTGAGATATGTTACAAACTTTAGACAAGAAGGCCCCTGCTCCCAATACTAAACATATATCTATATAAATATCACTAATATAATATCCAACCGGTTTCCTTCTATTACACAAGTTGTCTTAGATCTTGCCAATGAAATGAAGCGTCTGGTGCGTTACCTCGGTCAATAAAAATTCTTAGAAAGGTTAAATGCACGAAAGCAAAACTAATTATTATTATTTATAATTAGAGTTTCCGTCCTACCTTGAAATATTTTTTAAGCCCTTTGGCTTAAAAAATATTTCAACTTTCAGCTTCATGCAAAAATCTCCTAAATAATTCTGGAAAATCCACACAATACCGTCTAGCCCCAAAGTAAGCTACTCAAAGCTTGTGTTATGGGTACTAGATAACTGATATATTTAATATAACACAAGATTAAGAAAAAACATTTTTTGCGTTTAAGAAACGAAAAATCATAGCGGATTTTATTTATCTGTCTGACATGATAAATGGTGTGCTCGGAGCTGCTGAAACAGATTGGACTAAACACCTCACAGAAATTAAAAAACATTCCATCTTCCAACGGCAAAAGTCTCCACACACAGAAGCCGGAGGCGGAGCGGGGGCGAAGGCGTGCCGGTTTATCCTATAGCACCGCGCCGCCACCGCCGGTGTGTGTAGTCTTTCATATGATTCAATAGGATACAACTCGTACGCCTACGTCTCCCCTCCGCCTCTGGCTTCTGTGTGTGGAGACTTTTAAAGGCAGGACACATTCTTGATCAGGGCAAGTAGATATTTCAATATTCTTTAAAGAGACGTTAATGTTAAATAAAATAAAATAAAATAAAATCCGCTAAATTAAACATAATTCTGGGAAATGAATTTTTTGGGTTACTTCTTCCTCAATTTCTATGTGTTAGGTTAAAAAAGGAGAGACTATTTATGTAGTATATATTTGTAGTCTCTGTTGAGTACATAATCTACTTACAGCTCACATATTCCGACAATCTCAAGCACAGTCCTTCTACACTTTATTTTGTATTTCAGTATCTTCTTGTAGACGTTTGCAACTACCCATCAGCACATTTATGTTTACCTTATTTTCCTGAAATGTGTTATCAAAAAATAAATCGGCTTAGTAGAAGCCACCTCGCGCCGCGGCGAGGTCACTGCATTAGGCATCTTCGACTAATCATCATTAGCGTTCGACACGGAAGCCATGGGTACAGTTTGTTACTAAACGGCCTATGAATGGCCTCTGCCCCTGGGTCGGTGCTAATTGAATAATATACTGACAAAAAAGCAAGGCCTGCTAATTGGACTCGGTTTGATAATATGGTTTCAAAGTTTCGAGGTCAGAAATATACGACGAATGGTACGAAAAGCAAAGCCTGAAAACCTATAAAAGTATCAGTATTTTAAAGTATCCATAAAATAACTTTAAATCTCTAAATCAATCTAGTAAACAAATAAAGTTCCCGAAAAATTATACCGATTTTCACATTCTGATTTCAAGGGGTAGTACATTCGTAGATCCGTGGATTGATAACTGGAAAACTGTCCAATACTGTCCATGTGCACTTTTAGTAATTGCTTAATGTTCCACGTGCCAGTTTAATCTACTTGTTGATTGATGCTCTGTTCTACTCGATTGTATAGGTCAAATGATAATCGTTAAAATAAATGGGCTACGGATTGAAGTAGTGTATTTCAGAATACACAGGAACTGCCAAATAATATTTTAAATTTCAAGAAAGCCACAAACGGAATGACTAGTAAATATAAAGGCCAGGCAGGTTTGTGGTTTAATATTGCGATTTCCTTCATTAAAAGGACAGAACATAAACCACAATATGAATTATCCACAATCGAAACAGTAATTTCCCGAATTTAATCATTTTAAAGGAATATCGATACTTACCAAAAGGACGTGATCTGCCATCGAGGAATCAGATTAGGAGGCGTCTGAACACACAAATCAATTGCTTCAAAGCTTTGCCTCTCATCTAATAAATCGACAATTAACTTTCGAGTGCCGACGCTGTTTGACTTATCTTCTTCGGGATATTATTTTGTAAACTTTATTTACCAAGATAATTGAAAGTACTATAATGTGTATAGGTACAAAAATATAATCCTTGCATTTCTTGCACAGTCGATAGGTTTTTTACAAAAATACCTACATATAAAACTGTTGTCTTATGCAGCCTGTTAATTTTTTCGGCTTTATTGAGTTTATATCGAAGAGAGTAAATCACTATCAATAACTTGTCACACAAAACACACACATATGATTAGATTACGTTGCTTGCAATGTTTCTCGTCATAAAACATTTTCTACACTTTATTCCCTCTTTTCCTAAACTATTCAACTTAGTTTCAATACATAGATGGTGCAGTAGAATAATAATTATATGTTATATTTCTTAACTACGGTTTTAATGTGGCATCAAACTACCGATATTGCCATTATTCAGTAACGTGTTCGAAGGCGGAGGTTGAACGAGATGCTTTCAAACACAGCTTCATCATGATAACGAACTCACTCGGAATGAATTATAAGTGATGTTTCTGCAACAACTACACTTTATTTGTCACACGTCCCTCTTTGAATCCCCTCCGAGACAGATGAAGCCTGCGAGGGCGGCGTCTGCCGAGGGGAGACTTTGCAGTTGAATGGTTAGTAGGTACCTTAGTGCAGTGCAGTGGCATCTTCTAGGTCTTGCTAACTCAGTCACGTGTACGTGACTGACGTCTTTGTACACAACTCATGTGTTGATTTTAAAGGCTTACCTTTAACAGACTGGAAAGAGCTATAAGCCCTTGTCCTAATAACAGCGTCAAAGATTTGCTCGCACTTCGCTGACGCGTCCTTTGTGTACGCAACAAAGCCGTTTTCTCCATATTCCCTTTAACCCATTCTAAAGATTATTTTCTTTCATTACCTGAAGACAAAGTTTTAAGAAAATCTCCTCTAAATCGATTTCCAATACCTTTAGTGGGAGCAGTTCTGATGTAATAACGCTATTATTCCACCAGCTGTTAATTAAGCTGCCAATCCTATTAGTTCGCTTAGGTATATCTATACAGTGTATAGAACAATTCAATCCCAACGGCGTATAGAAAGGAAACAAGGTTTCGTAAGCTGAGAACCTGCGGAATATCAGTTTCCTTACACCATTTTTACGAAAAATAAGTGTCGAAACTTGGCTCGGCAGTTTCGCTTCTAAACTGTACCTGCCTGTTTTGTAAGGCGTCAATAGTCATTAGGTGAAAGGCACGGGCATCAATCTTTGTCAGTCAACAATGGATGCTGAAACATCGGGACGGGCGCATTTGTGTTGTTTACTGGATTGTGACGGGTCGGGGGCTCGGCGCGAGCTACAGACCCTGTTACAGCATGGGTCGGCGACCAAGCAAGGTCGCTTCTCAGGGTCAGGAAAGCAAGGCGTCTTCGTATGTCAATGCCTTAGTGAGATAGTCCATAGTTGGAAGTTTTCTCTCATGCCTCCCTTATTGTTTTCGTTTCAAAAGCTTCAGTTATTATGAATCTGGACAAAGTATCGCGACGTATTGAAATATCTAAGAGTGATACAGATAGATACAGAGCAGTTTCGTATTGCGCTGACCTGATTTTACTAACTAGGTTCAAGGGTAAGATTAGGTCAACCCCATTCCACCCATCCAACTATTCAGGTTTAATGTACCGCTTAGACCAATTCTATAATCTGCAAAGCATGAAGAGTTAAAACACCGAACACAATAAGTTTACCCTAGTGGATCTAGAACCCCATCAGGTTCGGCAGCCGCATTCGTATTGACATAGAATGACTAATGTTCCCCAGGATTTGGACATCTACGACGCAGTGGTGGACGTGCGCTGCTACGAGCTAACAGCCTTGTTCCTGTGTTCCCTGTTCGTGCCCAAGTGTGGGCCGCTGGGACACATGGTGCGCCCCTGCCGGAGTCTGTGCCAAGGTACAAAATACTTGGGTTTTTGTTATCATAGTGCGTCAGTTGAAGTAAATAGAAAATTATACATATTATTGGCTTGATTAAATACATATTTATGAGCCTAACTAAATAAAGTTATTGAAATCTGATTTAAGACTTGGTCATAGACATAAGACTCAAGGTCACAAAAAATAATGAAGAGAAGTGACCCAGAGTTTTGTCACGTTAACAAGTATGGTCCGTGTTGTTCAGAGACGATGCGTCGCTGCGGCTTCTTCCTGGAGGTGTTCGGGCTGTCGATGCCGGACTACCTGCAGTGCGACATGTTCCCGGAGTCCGTGGACACGGACGTGTGCCTCGGGAACAGGGAGGTCAAGGAGGCCAGGTTCCGGGCTGCCAAACCAGGTATCACAACCACTTCGACCATTATGGATTAATTTTCAGTTTTTTAGTGATGATACATAACTATTTATTTACTTGTAAGTAAAGGATAACACACTTTTCTGAAAATTGTTGTGAGACCGCCTGTTCAACAGATCTGTAGACAAGATTTGCCTGTTGCATGAGGTATTTTCCAAGGGAGCTGTCTCCGCAAATCCATTCTCGTTGTCTACGACATATGTACCTCTATTTCTATTTTATAATTAATAAACGTTCCGTGCAGTGTGTCCAACGGGTTTCCAATGCGACGTGAAGCGCTGCATCCCTCACGACTGGCGCTGCGACGGGCACGTGGACTGCGCGGACCGCTCCGACGAGCTCAACTGCCGCGTGTGCAAGCGCTCCGGTGACGTGCACTGCGGCAACCAGCGCTGCATCTCGCAGTCGCACATGTGCGACGGACGCCTCGACTGCCCCTGGGGGCAAGACGAGCGGAACTGCCGTGAGTCTACTCTAGGGCTGTAGTCAGATTAGAGAGGAGGCGAGATAGAACAGAAGAGTTCAATAATGTAATCTGTCTCACAGTGCGACTGAGCGAAGCCAACGGCGACGTGGGCTCCGGGCAGCTGCAGGTGTACCGCGCCGCCAACCACTCCTGGTTCCCCGCCTGTCTCAACACGCTGGACGACTCCACGGCGCTGAAGCTCTGCACCATGCTGGGATACTCGTGAGTACAACGAGCCACAAATACTAATCCGTCAATTAGAACGGTTAGCTACACATTCATTATCATTACTATCATTTCTTGCGTGGCTAGCTAGCTTGCTAGACTGCAATCGCTTCGGCAAAAAGAAATTAACCGGTCCATCCTTTGCCAGGTGGATGAACAAGAGCAGCGCGACCGGAGGCGCCCGCAGCGGGCGCGGCGGGCACCACAGCGCGACGCACTCGTACCGCTCCTTCCTGCGCAGCGAGGGCGGCTTGCTGCGGGAGCTGCGCGAGTGCCGGCACGACTCCACGCACGTGCACCTCGTCTGCAACAGCTACGGTGAGTGCTCACAGCAAGCGAGCCGGCGCGACCGGGACCGCTGAGCACCAACAAATTACGATTTAGACATATCGCTGAACCTGTTTTAAACCCACAATTTTGCGGACCCAGCGCTGAAATTACTTTCCTGATTCCCCAAAATCCCTTTTCGAACCGCAACGCCCCAACCCTTTAGGACATCAGAGGAACCATTTGCGAAAATTGGTGCGAATCGAATTAAAACATTAGCTCACCGCAAGGCGAGCCAACGGTTGTAGCGCGTCCGACAGGGCTGAATAAATCAACATTTACATGTTTAAAAATCAGGCTTTGCCCTCGACTGGGTATGATTCTAGAACTTTCTCTCCTAGAAACAACTTTTTCCTTTATGTAAATGTTGGGAGTGTCGACACAACAGGCCGTTTTAAACCCTGTACCTAATCCTATGATCCGAAACAACATTCTCCTTCTAATAATGTGATATTTGAATCTTCGGTCGGAGTGGCTTTTTGTGGTCGATTGTTCAAATGACGTGGTGAACATGGAACGCCCTAATGCTCGCCGGGCCGCCATTACACGAGAATGCGATTGGTTGCGGCCGGTGAGCGAGATTTGTTGTGGCACATAGGGCTGCTCCTAATTTCATCACTGTTTGAAATATGCACAATAAAAATTGTTTTGTAAAACAAACAACTGGCTTCTGGCTACAGGAAAGTTTTCTTTATACCTACTTATTTAGATTTCGAAAAGCTGAGTCAGAAACGCTGGGGAGCAAATTGTTCCCCTTACAGAACAAACAAAACAGGAAAAATAAACATTAGCGATAAAAGTTATGCGACAATTCTCAGGTAAATTTAAATTTCTTACTTGTTCCTTTACTTTAGCAGTCCTTTCAGGTTTCTTACTTTCTCAACACAATTTGTTAAATGAACAAAAAGCTTTGGAATAAATTCAGTAATACCTACTTAAAACTTAGTCACGGCTTGTTAGAAACCAGAGCTACTGAAATCGTGGGTACGTTCCTATTTAAAAATGGGTGAAATGGGTCTGTACTTGGTGTCAGCACCGGACGAAAGGTACCTAAACCTAAACCTACATGGTTAGATATATGTATAGTGCGGTAGATAGAGGTATGTTACGGCCCTGTGTTTGCTTTGACCCGCGCTAAACGAAATGTTACCCGGGAGCATGAGCTTTCATTCCGTGCCTTGCCTTTTGTTTCCACGCAGGGAATGCGAGCTTATTCTAATTTAAAAGTTGTAATTTTCGTCGTCATTCGAAACAATTGCTGGAATTGTGCTGTGTTGTTGTGTATTTGTTGGTAGCTCTTACAAATAACCTTATCAACCTGTTTGAATGAGCGCTTTGTGGTTCAGCTAGTTACGAGAGCGGTCGTTGAGTGGGCGGCACACGCGTGGGTCGTAAGCAAATATTTTTCCGCGGGCTATTCTCCAGTCGATCACATTCCACTACCCTTTCAAACCAGGCACTTGCCCTCGAATCTGGGATCTGATTCTGCTCGAAATATCAGAAAATAAGATCACCAGGCAGCATAAAAATAACGTTATCATGGATTTATTGCAACATAATTATAGACGTAAGTTCTTCTTTCACTTTCAATTACAATAAAAACGATCATCGATGAAATCGATGGTCAAAAGACAGTCGAGACGCGGGTAAAGCAGGGGTTTCTACAAAATAAATGCAGTGTTATTAGTTTTATAGCACAGAGTCGGGGCCGAGTCCTTTCACAAGTAGTTAATCTCAAGCTTGGAGGCGCTTGGAGACAGGGCGGGTGGTGACAGGTAGCGAGCGTGGCTCACCGCCGGTCACCCTTCGCCCACTAGTGGAATAACAACACGTGATGACTTGGACGAGCGAGCGGAAAGTTTCCCACGTGATATTTATTATCAGATTCAGACTTGTTTTTTCTCGTACATCATCTAGACATAAAATGTACAAAAATAAAAGTTGGTAAATCGTACTCGTGTTTCTGAGTTTCTTTAAACGTAAAAAGTAGCCCTTACAAAAACTGCTATAGGCAGTCATTTCTGGCCGACTTTTTCAGACGACAATTCAAAACATTTGTGCTTTTACTTAATTAACTTTGTTGGTAAATTGAGGAAAATCTTCTCGTTTACAAGATATTTTACTTGATTTGATGTCGTCAGCACTTACTTCGTGCTTGCTGCTAATTGTTCTCTTTTTAGCCAGTCAAAGTCAAGATAAGATAAGAAAAAAATTAATTGGTTTCCACAAAGTATAGTCTAAGCTACAACTAAAAAGAAAAAAAAACAATAAAAACTTTCGGCTTGGAGGCCATCATCATCATCGTTAAACCTATCGTGTTTATATTTAGAACATAATTCAAATGTATATTGTACTAGCTGCGCCCCGTGGCTTCACCCGGGTGAAAATTATGTTAAGAAGCCTGTGTTTTATTCCAGGCCTAGAACTACGTTTATTAAAAATTTCAGTCCAACCCGTTCAGTAGTTTGGGTATGAGAAGGTAACAAACATTCATCCCATCTAAACTGTCGTATTTATATAAATGTGATTTGTGTCTGTAGTAACAAATAAATGTATATCTGTCTATCCAGTCTGGCTCTCTGCCCAATTTATCGTAATTAAAAACATAAAAGTTTAACGAGAGACCCGCCGCCGCTTACTTATGACAGATTATAATGAATGGGACTCCACGAAGGTCCCGGAATACTTCAAATCTTGAAAGGGTCTCTTCAAAGACCTCGAAAGGCGTTTCTTAATAATAAAGTAGCGATTTTTCACGATAATGAAATTTATGTCAAGAATAAAAGCTTTATCTTCACATAGAAACAACACTCTCTTGATTTAATTTAAACATTCAACCCTCAACAATTTGTGTAGGTATAGAGTTGATGAAATGTTCAAGAGTAATAAACAGGTTATAAACCACGAAACTTTCATAATTCAACATAATAGACGAAAACTCTCGAAAGCTTTTTCGATAAACTTCTGAATTGGTTGTTGTTTTAGCCAGCTTAGAGCTTAGTTTGTAGGTACAAGCTTTTGCGCTTAGTTTTGTTTCGCATTTAAACAAAACACCTGTCTATCTCTCTATGTATTGAAGACAAGCGTCCCGGCTTTGCACGGGTGGACAGCTTCTTAAACATTTGAGCAAATTTTTTTGGCTAAACGTATAGTTATTACTCCCTCCCCTCCCCGCATTGCCAGCTGCGTTGCGTGGGCCATAATATGTGGGCTATGCAAAGGCCATACGTGGACCATTTAAGGACCATACGTGAGCCATATAAGAGCCATACGTGGGCCATACGTGGGCCATGTAAGAGCCATACGTGGACACACCGGGCATAATTTATATACCTTGTGCTACGACAAAATTGAATTAATTGATTAGTAGGCAAATATCTTTACAGATAGAAATACCGTGAAGACGTAATAATAGTCCCGTCCACCTCGGCCCGTGGATCAGAACACAGCCAACTGAGGGTACCGACCAGGAAGCACCAGCTTCTTTCTATATATATTTTTTAACAACTGTATTGCGAACACCAATACGACTGCCAAGCGTGTTTCTTATGGCAAAACCTTGATGATACAATTATTATATTTCTATATCTATAAATCTATTTGTCTATCGCTTAGGGTTTGTTTTATTGATCTTATGATAATCAGCATTCAGCAAATGAACCTTATCGACCTAGACATAAGGTGTCTGTCTCTTAGTGTCTCCGACTGCTACGAAGCGGCCGAGGGCAGAAGGGCAGCAGCCTCCGTCTGAAGCGCACGCGTGTGGACACTGCTTACAAAAACACGCACGTAGCGTTTGACTAAAGTTTACTTTTGATTACTTAGCTTCAGTAATTTCAAATTCTATAAACCATATAAACCACACCAACATATTTTATGCTTTCAGTCGCTCGAATTAGAGCCTCATCTATGCTTGTAGCATCCCTCACCACGAAGAGAAAATTTAAATTTCGTTTGAGATGTCTTTTATTTAATATGGTTTTTCCTATCCGACCGACATCGTTCCTTCCCCTTACTCTTGATGTGTCAGCGTTTTTTAAATCTTTTAGGAAAGCTTTCTTAAAAGAAGTTGAAAGAAAAAAAATTGGTATATTTCGGTTGTATTTTCAGTTGATACATCTAGACACAGATCGATGTTCAATATTTCTCCACACAGCAACTCTATATTTTTCTGTCACCTACCAACCTATAAAATACCTAACAATTTACATCCAGCTAAAAACGCCTCAAAAGTTAAAGTAGATGGAAGAAATGCAAACTGAGCTGAAAACTATAAGCCCATCTTTAGTTTTATTAAAACCAATCTTAGAACTGACATTTCGTGTCATTTCACTAACATAGGTGATGAAATGAAAGTAACATTCAGTAGTACTCAAACTGGGAATTATAGCTAGCCAACTTCAAATCGCTTTTATGATGCCTTTATTCGACGGAAAAGTGATCCTTCAAAATGTTTTATAGTCTTACATACTCCGGGAGTCCCGTCGCGGCATTGAATTGGAGAGACGCTATACCATTCTTCGCGCGGAAAATAATTTGCAGTTAATGTTTTACCCTAGTTTCAAGTTATTCTGTGATGTAAATCAGATTAAACTTTCTATCAGACACAAACAATTGAAAACAGAACCTTGATAAGTGCCCGTTCTCAAGAGTTCTACAAAAAACAAATATTCTAACTGACAATTATTAACTAATTTAAATGACTACCGTGTTTAGTGCAGTGAATCATCCTACAACCAGTGCGTTGGCTTCCAAACGCGAGTCGCTGCAGTACTGTTTCCTATTCTGTGGCGCTACTAACTCGTCGGAGTGACTCTCGAACAACGTAGTCCTGCAGTACTGTTCCGTAATCTGTGGCGCTAAGCGGCACAGCGTATTTAACAGTCAGTACGGCCAACTGCTCTACCGCACTTCAGGATGACTAGTAAGAGCGTTAACTGCCATGGATGCCGTAGCACCATTACGGGTAAATCATACCTGATTTGCAGCTTGTGCGCGCACAAATATGACCTACTCTGTGCAAATGTTCCTGAGTCCCGCTTCTCTAGAATGAGTAAGGATAGCAAAAGCTCATGGAAATGCCCTGAGTGCGTAAATAAGATTCCCAAGGCTGATAATAGCAATACACCAGTTGGCGCTACACATAACTCCCAGCGTCGCTTGAGCCCTGGCTCTCCCAGCAGTGATTCGAGCAATATCAACATGCACCGCGGCAGTAATGGTGGCAATGCTAGGCGCAACCTGGACCATTCATATGGGGAAGATACCTACTATCTGGACAATTTGCGTACTGTCATCCGGGACGAAATGGAACGTGTCATGGACGAGCGTGTGTCTATCCTCATCACCAAACTAGTCACTGAACAAGTAACTTTGCCCATGTATAAGGTTATTGCTGAGCTCACTGATAGGGTTGCTATATTGGAGAGTAAGCTTTTAGCTTTAACTGGTGTAAGAGGAGAATGTAAACCGCGCACTGCACCAGCCCCGAACTCCCAGCCACTACCTGTGAATGTCACGCTGAAACCCGTAGGACCGAAAACTAACCGGGTCCGTTCAGAATCACGTGATCTATCAAACACAATTCATGATGAGCCAACTATAAACATCCATCCAGCCAACAAATCTGCTACCAGTATCACTGGATTGAATGAAGAATCTAAGAGATCTCGTAGAGCCCCCATAGGTGTAGTCAGAGGAATCGCTACGCCAGGTTCAACAACGTTGGAGGCAGCTGTGAGGCGAAGGCAGTTACATCTCTATTACCTAAGAGTCGGCACTACCGTGGCTAATGTACAAGACCACCTACACTCCATCTGCGGCGACGATACCTGTGCTGTAGAGGAGCTGAAGGCGCGAGGGAGCTATGCTTCTTTCAAATTAGACGTCTCTTCTACGTATGTTGACGTTATACTGTCTCCGGAGAGCTGGCCTGAGGGTATCTGCATCAAGCCCTGGAAACAGCCCTTTCGTTCAAAAGGGAAAGAAGACCAGGAAACAAAAATTGTATAAAGACTTTAAGATATATTACCAAAACGTCCGTGGTTTAAGAACTAAAACGGTAGAGTTTTATAATAACGTATCGGCTTCCTGTTCTTTAGATATAATAACTCTCACTGAGACTTTTTTGAACAGCTCGGTATTTGACGCTGAGCTGTTTCCTCCAGGTTATGTTGTATTCCGTAGGGACCGTTTTGGTGATGTTGGTTATGGTGGAACCTTACTGGCAGTGCGTGACCATATATCTGCCACTTTAATTAGTGATATTGATGGTATGACAGATGATAAAGAGATTCTTTTAGCAAAACTAGTTTGGAAAAATATTAAGTTTTTTCTATGTGTTGTCTATATACCGCCTAGTTATAAGGATGATCAATATTTGAATGTACTGGATTGCCTTGAAAACATTATTTGTAAGTTTTCTTTATTTGATATCATTATTGTTGGTGATTTTAATTTAAACTCATTTGGTGATAATTTGAAACTGCAGTTTGACTGTTTTCTTGAATTTTGTAGGTTAAACCAACACAATGTTATATTGAATTGTGATAGCCGCATGTTGGATCTTGTTCTGTCTACTGAAATTGTGACTGGTTGTGTGTCTGTGTGTGGTGATGTAGAGCCCTTGGTTAAGGCTGAAAAGTACCACCCCCCCCTCGAGATTAAAATTGCTTTATCTCGTAGCAATGGCATTTCTAATAATTTTCCTCCGCCTCGGATTCACAGTACGGAACGTAGCAACGACTGGAACTTTAGGAAGGCTGATTTTAACGGTCTCTACTCGGACATATTCTCCATCGATTGGAGCGACATGCTGGCTGAAACAGATATCAATCTGGCGACTGATATATTCTATCGAAAGCTCTCGAGCGCAATACATGACCATGTACCGATCCGGAAACTATCTACCTCTGAAAATAATCGTAAATATCCTCCCTGGTTTACGTCTGAAATTATTAACAAGCTAAAAATCAAATATTTTCACCTTCGCAAGTACAAAGAGCTGGGACTTGATTTTAACTATGAGGTATTCAAGTATTATCGTTGGCATATAAAAATTCTAATAGATGACGCGTATACTAATTACATTGGGGTTGTTGGGAATAATATCGGTAGTGACCCTGCACACTTTTGGAGATACGTGAGAAACAGACGTACCAGCAGGAGCAACTCTAGCACCTTCTTTGCTAACGGTAATGAAATCACTGGTCAAGATGCAGTCGACGCATTCGCTGAATATTTTAGTTCCGTTTTTCTCGCTGACAACCCAAAGTTGAATGCTGAAGAAACTGAAAATTCAGTGCAAGGATGCACGAACGATGCTAAGCTGGTTTCCGTGGACTACGTGACCGAAACAGATGTTCATCGAGCGATACGTAGTCTTAAGGCTTCATCTGCTGCAGGGCCTGATGGTGTTCCTCCTTTTGTAGTGAAGGATTGTTTGCATGCATTAGTGGAGCCGCTGCTTTCTCTATTTAACAACTCTTTGGTAAGTTGCCGATATCCGGCTTGCTGGAAAGTATCAAGGGTAACACCTGTCCCGAAGATTAGTGGATCCACTGAAGTGAGTAACTTCCGGCCGATAGCCGTTCTTTCAGTGTTCGCTAAGGTATTCGAGTCAGTTCTGAATTTCCACCTTACTTGCCAAATAAATTCTTCCTTAGATGACTCACAGCATGGTTTTCGTAAGGCACGATCAACAGTTACGAATCATACAGCCTACATTGATTTTATGTCAAATGAAATGGACAATGGACGGCAAGTCGACACTGTTTATCTTGACTTTCGACGTGCATTCGACACAGTTGATAATGACATCCTTTTGGTCAAGCTTTCTGCAATAGGAGCTTCTCCCCGACTACTAAGGTTTTTTGCAGACTACCTGAGGGACCGCAGACAGTATGTTCAGCTTAATAAGTACAGATCTCAGGAGTTTTACACAAGATCAGGCGTAAGTCAGGGCAGTACGCTCGGTCCCACTCTTTTTTTAGCCATGATTAATGACCTCCCTGCAGTTTTACATAATTCGAAGTGTCTGATGTTTGCTGATGATTTAAAATTGTATAAATCAGTCACTGATAGGTACGATTGTGTTGAACTGCAGCGAGACATTGACTCGTTGGATATTTGGAGCCGACAAAATAAACTATCATTCAACGTGGCGAAATGTAAAGTGATGACATTCACAAGACTCCAAGCTCCCAATATTCACAATTACTCCCTCCGAACTGACATTATGGAGAGAGTGGATTCCATTCGTGATTTAGGCTTGGTTGAGGATACGCGCCTCAACTTTCGCCAGCATATCGTCGCAATGTGCAAAACTGCTAATAGAACTCTGGGTTTTATAATGCGAACAGCTTCGCATTTTAATGATGTACGGGTAGCGATCATGCTTTACAACGCATTCGTCAGAAGTAAATTGGAGTTTAGTGCAATTAGTTGGGATCCACGGGAGGCCAAGTATAAGATAATGATAGAAAGACTACAGCGTAAGTTTGCCAGGTACCTGTATAAACGAATGTATGGGTATTATCCGTATCTTTTTCCATCTCTTTTTGTTACTGGTATGGTTGGTCTGGATACATTGGAGTTGAGACGCAAACTGCATTTAGCCATGCACTACTGTCTACTTCTTCGTAACAGAGTGGACAATCCTGTGATATTGGGTACAGTTACCTTCTATGTCCCAAATAACTATAATAGAACGGGACGCAGGTTCCATCGGTTCTTTGCTCTACAAGCAGCACGTACACGACACGCCGGTAACGCTCCCACACTCAGAGCACTCGCACTACTTAACGATTTTTTGCAAGAATTCCAACATGTGGATATTTTCAATGATAGTTTGAGTCATATATACTTATCTTTAAGATCCTACCTTACTTTTAAGTGAAATGTATGTGAGTATTATGAGCTGCCTATTTGTTATCTTTTTTATTATCTTTCTGTACATTAATTTTCCTTTTATATTTTATGTTAAGTAGTTAGTGTTTTGGTGTTAGACTGTAAGCTAACTGCTATATAAATAAATAAATAAATAAATAAATAAATAAATAAATACGTTTCTTTTTTGTTAAAATTAAGTTTTTAGTTTATTTCTGTATTTTTTAGTTTGTGGTCTTTGTAACTAGACTTATCAAGTTATTATCTAGCTTAGTTTATTTAAAACAAATTCTTATATATTATGTTAAAATATTGTAGGAATCAGGCCTTACAGGAACGGACGTCTTCAATGTAGATGAATGTGCCAATCTAATTCCTGTTCTTTGTACTCTCTGGATGTAAATGTACAAGTCGATAGGATATTGGCTGGTTTCCAAACCTCTCTATTCACAATTCAATCCATCCCTTACTACCGAATGAGACTGGCACCTGGCGCCCGAATAGTGCATCACTGCCGTCTGTTTCAGAATATTACACAAGTCACTTATAAAGTAACTAGCGACCGCCCCGGCTTCGTACGGTTTTAATATACGTATAAACCTTCCTCTTGAATCATTCTATCTATAAAAAAACCGCATCAAAATCCGTTGCGTAATTTTAAAGATAGCATACCTACATAGGGAAAGAGAAAGCGACTTTATTTTATACTATGTAGTGTAGTTATTATACGTCATATTGTTTCGTAGACTGGGTATGTTTTTTGCTGCAACGTTACTAGCTCTAAAACGTATCAATAATCATTTTGTCTAACCACGTGGACACGTACGTAAAAGTTCGTTTATGTTTGTTAAAAGATTCCGTCGTAAATAAAGTCATCACTATAAATCGCAAAACGTTCAGACTTAATTAAAAGTAACGCGAAATGGATAAAAATCTCAAAGTCATTTCGTAAGAACCACGACTAAAGGTCGAGCTAAAATGTACTTTATTCGGTAAAGTTAAGTTTGATATTGGGTTGGTCTTGCAGTGGTTTCATTACCTGTAACGGTGGCCATAAGTCCAGAGTAAAATGTGCTCGTTCCGCGCTTGACATTGCCGGGACCACTGTTTGCTGTTTTGTATGCGCATTACCTGATCGACTGAGAGGAACTACTAGAGGAAGTTCTGCAGCATCGTCTGTGTATTGTTTACCTTGACTGCGATCTGGTCTTCCCCTTCCGGAGAGAGTTTGTTCAGTATATATGTGTGCTGGTCACTTCAAAGGGTAATTCATAAAAACAGAGTTTACTCTTCGAGGAAAGCTATGCGCCGAGTTATTGCCTTTTTATTAGGCTGCATACAAATGCATACATTACGAAACCATAATTTTATGGTAGATTGCGGCTACCGATTTATTGTTCCCAACCCTTGTTCCAATAATTCTTGACATACATGTTTTTTTAATGTTATGAGGTAATTTTTTATTGCGACGTTGTATTGTGTGTCACAGTAGCAAATAAATCATATATCTATCTATCTACCTTGTGTATGACAGGGATTGTGTATTTACCGGACTTTACATAAATAAATAATACCATTAATCAATTTCCGCGAAAAAGGTTTCATTTCATAGGATTTTATCGAATCAATCAGCGAAAGAACTCAACATTCAAGACGCAGTTTTTGTTTTATTTCGTTGTTACTTTAGGAGACATAAAATCATAACTTCCAATAAAGCGTGAGACGACAGGGCCACAACCGCGACGGGTGAGCGCCACGACACAGGTGGAGCTGCTTATTGTACAGTGGCGTTCACTATTTGCTATACCCCTAATTTCTAAAATATTCGCCAACAATAATGTTGAAGAACTTGAAGCAATCTTAAACTAAGTGCAAAAACTTAACCATAGTTGAGATTCGAACCACGGCTTACCGCAGCGCAGTCGACCGTTCTTTCAATTCTGCTACCCGGTATGTTGACTCATAGTTCGAATTTTTAAGCCAGTAGTTTTTATCTTAACGGTGGACGTTGAATCAGTTGAATGCATGTATTAATTTTGTTCAAATGAATGAGGGTAGTTACCATATTTTATGTAACGAATGACAGTCAAGTAATTGTTTCACCACCGCTGGAGTATAATTATTGTTATGGGATTAGTAAATTGTGTTTGCGTGTTAAAAAGTTTGGAATATCAAAAATGAATAGCCATTTAAGCAATTTTGTAAGCACTAAAACTATAATAAATCACGAACAAAACGTTCCTAATAAAACTATTGCAAGTCAGCTTGGGATAAGTGTAAGTGTATTCTTATTTTGTTTTGTATTAATTCGTCGTATTTATTGAGCATAGATAATTAAAATTTTATTTAACTTTCAAGGAAATAACAGTTCAACTTTGGGTGAGGAGATACGCTTTGACTGGAGATGTAAAGACAAAGCGATCGGGTCCACGCTCATGGGTTTTTACATCAGAACGCCATCAACAAATTGTGAATACTCACAGCCATGTCTGATATGGATGGTCGGATAATACTATGGAAACCAAATAAACGACTCCTACCACAAAATATACTACCTGTTCGAGCAATTGGCAGAATTACCATAGGTAAGATGTGATTTATGTATTACCATGCAAATTCTGCTGCAAAATCAGTTTCTTTTACTGGAGACTAAATGACCTATCTAGTAAATTTCCAAAATCATTTTTACTACAAACTAAATTGCCTGTCCAGTCAATTTTTAATTGAATATACACCCCTACCTACAAGTCTTGAGAATTCAATGTTTTTTTCAGGTTATTGGGGCTGGATGTCATCCATGAGCCCAGAAGAACTCCTAGAAATATGCGGCCGCTTGAATGGGGAACAATATTTACAAGTGTTGAAAGAAGTTATGATACCACAGTGCGCGTTGCTTATCCATTATCTCAAATGAAAAGTAGGCTAGAACAAAGTAGGTATACCAAGCGAGGGTTATCCAATTCGATATTAATTTTGAGTTATCAATAAATTAATTTTACTATGAAGTTCTAGCATGCTTTTCATTTAGCGTATTGCATAATTATGCTCCAAATGGGTAAATAATGGTCTGTTACACACGAGAGATCTAAATTGTTAATATTAATTATATGCTGCCTATAACAAAGTAGACCTTACAGTATACTGTGGTATAGGTATTCTAATAATAACAAAACATGTTTGTTCTACTTGTGTGTTGACTTTTATTTACAAGGATTATAAAACAACATAGCTGTGTAAAAAAGAACCAAAAATGTAATATATTTAATAATATAAGTTAATATCATTGTAATGTTATTTGTTTTAAAGAGCTTCTTTCTATTGTCTTAATAAAATAACATCACATAAAATCTGAGATGTGTTTATTATATTCCAATCATACCGTATTTCTGATAAGTAAAAAAATAAATTATAGACAATTATTATGCTATAAGGTCATAGGTGAAAAAAGCAAAAATAACATCGGTATAATGAATCGAACTTCCTACCCTTGAACACAAGCCCGACCCTTGAACCACTCATCCAGGTCGCGATTGCTATTTTAGTCGAAATTAAAGATAGGTTTTCTATTAGCTAGCTCAACCGTTTTAAGTGTATCATTTTAATTACCTATCAGGTTAATTTTTTCTTTTACAATAATAGTATTAATTTTTTTTTATGCTTCTTTATTATTTTAGTTACTAGTGCTTTGTCAAAAAAAGCAAAAAGATTGTCTAAGTAAAAGCAGGATTCGAACCTGGTATGTCTATTAGGGGGGGTAAGCAAATAATGAACGCCTCTGTACTATAGAGGTATATATTGGATGAGGTACTTATTGTATTATTTATTAGTATTTAAAAAATGATTGTCCCTTCTATAGATATTTGTTTCGGGTGTTCTGGATGTTTTCAATGTATTAATTATAATATTATATGATATGTAATGCAATATCACTTATCAGTTATCTAGTACCGATATCACAAGCTCTGCTTAGCTTGGAGTAAGTTGTCTAGCATTATTAATAGACTAGCTGGTGCCCGCGACTTCGTCTGCGCATGATAAGTATTTCGAGTACTCGCGATTTTACTTGCGTAATTCCTTTTCCCGTGAGATTTTCGGGATAAAATAAAGCCTATGTGTTATTCCAGCTTATAATCTATCTCTTTGCCAAATTTCATCCAGTACCGTTCAGCATTTTTGTGTGAAAGAGTAACAAACATCCATCCATCTATCAATCTGTCCATCCATCTATCCATTCATACTTACAAACTTACGCGTTTATCAGTTCAATTCAGTTTGGTTCCATTCGAATTCTATCACTTCCGTCGTGATGCGTGGTTAAATAATTTTTCTTTCACCCTCTCTCCCAGGGGAACCTTACCGAATTCCGGGATAAAAAGTATCCCATGTCCTTCCTTGTAGTATGAACTCAAATCGTCCCGAGTTTCATTCCAACTCATTCAGCAGTTTCGGCGTGATGCGCGGTAAAGGATTTTTACTTTCATACCCTCTCCCATGAGAACCTTACTGAATTCCGGGATAAAAAGTATCCTATGTCCTTCCTCGTAGTATGACCTATAATCATGCCGAGTTTCATTTCAATCCATCAAGTAGTTTCGGCGTGATGCAGACAGACAGACAGACAGACAGACAGACATGAATGAAAAAAATTACAGTTTTGGCTTGAGTATCGATAATAGAGTGCCCTCCAAAAAAAATTTTCAAAAGATCTTCAATGTACAGAATTGGACCTGTTACAGTTTTATTATAAGTATAGATATATTTTATTATGCCAATATTGTCAATTTATGTAAACGAAGTGCCTTGTGCTTTTTCGGTGAGTAAATAATTAAGAGTATGACTGAAACTATTTTTTTTTATAAGTGGCAATTTTTTCCGAAGATTTGTAAACTTAAGTGACTAGGGTTCAATATCACTCAACTTCCATTAAAATTCAGACAGCGTTTTATTATCCTACGAAGAGTTATTCAACTTTTCATGAATATAATAATTTGATATTCTTTCTAAAATGTCATAGATGGTATCTCGGTAAGCGATGGGCCGGGGGAGATTAATGTGTAATTTTATTAAATTCCCCGCCAAAGGTGCCTTCGTGCTAACGTAACGTATAAATTGGAAATCAGGCGGATGGATTTATGGCGACGTGTGTATCTGATGTGGGATACTGTCCAATAAGCCTGACTGTGACTTACATTTCATTAGCTTAATATACTATTTCAGTATCACGTGAAAGAGGAAATAAGTTAGCCCACTTCAGTACCGCTTCTCTGAGGATCACCAAACCGCATAATATTGGAAATAATTGCAAATATTTTTACACATATACTATATTATATTATGTTCAAAGAACGAAAATAAAATATGTAAGCAAAGCAAAATGAAAGATTCAATTACAATCGTACAATCGGATTCCATAATTATTATTGTTTATAATTTGACCGTTTTAATATAATTCCACAAAAAATTAGTACCTATTTAGTTAGTTTTGTCCAATTAGCAGCTCAGCAAGTACTCCAAGTACGGATTCATTCTTGCTGATAATTGGCATTTACGTTCGTTTTTGTTGCTTCTAGAATAAATAAATAAATAATCTTTAGGAGAACTCCAAGTTAAGTGAATCAAGTACTTAAATGCTAAAAAAGTTACGTTAAGTAAGTTAGACTACGGTAGTATTATTGTGTAATGTTTGCTACGGTTGTAGCAGTCTCTACGGCGTAGCAGTCTCTACGGCGTAGCACTTAGCTACGAGTAGCAATAAAACTTGACAAAAGATCTAAATGTGAAAGAGGTGCTATTTTCTTTACCTTTCTATGATATGCATTTGTTCTGTTTAACTTATTAATGTATTTCTTATAGAGATACTTTAGATAAACTTAAATTTAAACTTCGGTTACATCATTTTACACTGCTAACTTTGCTAAAATTGAAGAGTGAAGCATAGTAAATTGCGACAGTGAAAGTATTTGCAGATTATAACTCATCTTCTTCTTTGTGTGGATCTATTTATCTTGCGCCGCGTCGCGTCGCCGACAGTCAATCAGTCTTGCTCATGTCGAGCCGCGTCACGCCGCGTCGCGCCGCGTCGCGCCGTCCATCACTTTTCAGGTGCTCGTCTGTAGGAAACTCATCATACACTAGACTACTAAATATATACTATGTTTAAAAACTATTAACCCTTCAGTTATAGCTCTACTTTCAGCAAGCTGAGCTCCACGCGATCGCCCGTCTCACGCTCACAACGCAAAACATTGTAGATGGTTCAAGACTAACCCCCATATCTTTAATCGTTTCCTCAACCTCGATTTAACCTCGAATCAAGCTCCAAGTGCGTTTTGGTATGCTTGGTTGTAAAAAAATCACCTCTCAAATTTACCTTAAAAATATTCCTTCTACGAGTGGTGAAATGTTCTGTCATCTCAAGGTACGTCGCGACGAGGAGCGTTCAAGGTAGAACGCTCCTTAAAGAGTTTTTTTGTGAATAATTTGAAGAATATCTTGATTACATTTACGATGAAGAATCTAAAATTGCCTATTTCAACTGATTCAACCTTAGTTCAGTGGGGTTGATAAAGAACAAAATTAGCGACTAAGCATACCGGATACTTTCTCAGGCGAGCAGTGAAGGAATAATTCAGAAATTGTCTAAAGATATGGGTCTAACATAATCAGTAGAAGTTCAGAATAATTAGTGGTGTATCTGGTGTGGTTCTGAACCTAGTGCGGGGAACACAAGTAACCAGAATAATTAGTTTCTTCACTACATAGTATAAAACAAAGTCGCTTTTTCTGTCCCTATGTCCCTATGAATGCTTAAATCTTTAAAAGTACGCAACGGATTTTAAAATTGATTGATTGACTGGACTATCTGTGTAGGGTAACCCTCTAACCGTAGACAATAAAATGAAAATATTTTTATTGTTGAAACTGTAAACACAGGATCTTTTACAAACAATAGTTTATCCATTAATTATTTAACGATGCATAATATTGAGGAATAATAAAATGTTTATCAACTTGCAGCACCCAGCAACTTCGTCCGCGTAGAATTAGATTTTCCAACCATTTTTATTCCTATCTAAGAGCAACAAATCCATCCTGTATAAATTCACCGAGTTTCAGGATTTTACTGTTCTTTACAAGGACACCGCACACAATTTCTTGAATAATAATGGCCCCATTTTTACCTTAAAATATAGATAGAACAAAAAACTACTTATATGGGTAGGTAAAATACAATACAATACAAAAATTTTCGCCTTATCGCTATGAGCGATTTCTTCCAGGCAATCTTCGTATGGACATAGAACATAGTTAACGAGAACATAGTTGAATTTTTTTGTTAAAAAGTTTGTCGTATACTTTTAAATCTGGCTAACGCGCAAATTATTTTATGAAAAACAAATGCGACTCGTGATATTTTAGTGGATTTTTATGTAAAAACGCTGAGACATGGTCTACTACTAACGGTTCCTGAAATACGGAGCGTTTTTGTTTCACATTCAACCCCTTATTTTTGATTCAAATAATTGGCAAAACAAGATTTTATATGTTTTTTCCAAGATTTAATGGCCATGAACATAATATTTTTTATGACGTAGATAAAAAAACGGTAAGAAATAATTCCCCATGGAACATGTTGATTTTCCCCTGTAAAAGAAATGACACGTTGGGATCGGAATGAGACAGCCCGTCAGTCAGACATGCAGGCAAGTAAACACCAATAACGAGTTGTTACGGAGACCAAATATATGCTTTTTAGACACTCTTTATGAGAAATCTCAATATGGCGACATCTGTTATTCAAGTAAATACGAGATCAGAGGCTTTTTTATTAAATATTTTCAAGGCAGTGTCCGTTTATAAGGTTCTAAGAGATACTGTAAACTCATGGAAACAAGTATTTTGCTTTAAAATTTTCATGTACCATTTAAACAGATGTTCCTTTCATCCTCTTTCTATAGAATTAGGTTTTGTATTAATATAAATCATCTCGAGAAGTTTTCAATAAAAGTTTATACCTACTCTAAGCACTAAATCTATACAACCTGGCAAACAAAAAACAGGATTAAACACGGGAAAGCATGCATTGTTACTCACTCCCCCGTCATGAAAGTAAGGTTTTCTGAAGTTTTATTAAAACCAAACCATTGCGAAGAATGTGCAACGGAAAATGTCGTAGACCATAGAAAGTTGTAATCAGTTGTAATCTGGTTGTAATCTGTTCGCCGTCGGCCGGGGGCCTTTAATTAAGTTTTTGTGAGGCCCCCGACCGGCTCTCGAGGCCCGCGCGACTCGGTCGAAACATTCTAACAGGTACTAAACAAAGCTATTAAATAAATATTTAAGAATTCGACTTTTCCGTTTTTATACCTATCTGCCAACGAAACAGCCATTATTATTGGCTTTATCCAATGAAAGTACATACATGTATTTTCCTCCCTCGCTACTAGTTCGTAGCTCACACCAACAGATCGTGTTTACCGCTATCCCGAAAAGGGTTTTTGCCGCTTTCATTTTAATTCGGGTTCAGCTCGCTAAAGGTGAAATGAATAAAGAACTTGTTTTTGCCTGCGTTTAATTACAGCTGACTTTGTGTTTAGCGGGTTCTGACACCGTGGGAAAGACAAACATAAAAGCTAGTTAGCTTTTGTGAGCAAAGACAAATGGGCAGCTTTGTGAAGCTAATCAAACCTTCTTTGAACCCTTAACTTTTACCGCGCGCTATGAAAATGGCTGCCTGCCTACACATTCCTGAAACCCTTTCACTTAGACTAAAATAGACATACTTACTTACCTTGATATTCTATCTACTCTTGTGGAATGTGAACAGAGTGAGCCAATATTGTGCTGTAACTGAGTTACCTACATTGATTTCTATTGGCTGGTTACGCTTTGCCTTGAAGAAACGAAATTCCAAATTATCTTCAGTATGTCTTTAGACTAAAGAATAAATGCTTGACGCCGCCGGGACGGGCCGCTTTATTTACTTCTTTAATGCACAGTACTTAGGTATAGTTTGAGTTAATACATTTGATTAAAAATATAACAAGCTGAAATGGTTAAAAAATGTAGACTAAGCAACAAGTAGAATATAAATTGATGAAAACATCAGATACTGGGCATAAAGAAAAAATAAACAAATACTGTGCGAGCTGCAGCCCAGCAAAAAGACAACTAAGCGAAGTTTTGCTCGAAGAGCCAACATTGAGTTACAGTACCTCTGAGGTGAACCAACAGTGAGAAAAACGAGGTATAAACAAGTACTTCCTTTGACAGGCAAACGAATTGATTAGGAATTTCATCTGTTTCATTGTTGTTAAGAAGTAATTGGTTTGAATTGTCATTTGGAAAAGGTTGGAACAGTCAAATCAGTTTTCCGTCTCCAGAATGCGGCAAGCGGCGTACTATCGGCGGAGCGCAGAAGCGGATAGTGGGGGGAGTGGAGGCCACCCCCGGGGACTGGCCGTTCCTGGCGGCCATCCTGGGCGGGCCCGAGGAGGTGTTCTACTGCGCCGGGGTCCTGGTCGCCGACCAGTGGGTGCTGACTGCTTCGCATTGTGTCGGCAAGTGAGTAAACCATCGGTTCACCATCAGCTATGCTAGCTTACGTCCAGACGATAGCAGCCAGTCATAAGGAACATTATTACAATGCATTGTTTTTAGCGTGCCGACACTTGTTTCTTGTTATCTTTCTCGTCAAAACCCTTGCTTACTGCATTTAATACTTAGATCACCTCTCATGAAGGTCTGTTCGCTTAGGAATTCTTTTGGAAAAAATATGATAATAGCCAATCCAAAAACCAAGTCAGTACCAAACTACAGGGTGATCGTTGCTCCTTGCAGCCACTCGGACGTGAACGGCTGGACCATCCAGCTGGGCATCACGCGGCGCCGCTCGCACGCCTACTACGGCCAGAAGGTGAAGGTGCGGCGCGTCGTGCCGCATCCGCTCTACAACATCGGCATCGCGCATGACAACGATATCGCACTCTTTCAGGTGGGTACCATAGTAACAAGTCGTCAAAACAGCAACAAATCAGTAGGATTGTAAAGGTGGATTTAAGATTGTGATAACGAAAATTAAGAGTCCATAGTGCTCGAGATGTCTTTTATTTTAGCTTAATTTGATAAAATCAATATCGAAGACTGTGTTGCGTATTATGAAAGAAGACCGCGGAAGGCGGGAATCGGTCGGTCACTTGTGCCATAGCACTCGCTGAGTGTTCATCCTACAATTAACCAACAGCTGGTTAGGAAAAATTTGTACATTTATTGTTTATCCACATGTTCAACTTAAGTATTTATTTAGAGATTTTACTGGGATGTATGTACCCTGTCTTCATTAGAGGTGTCCTATGTCCAGCAGTGTATTGGCATAGGTAGTTGACGATGTACTTGTCCAGTTGGCGGTGCGCGTGCGCTACCACGAGCAGCTGTCCCCGGTGTGCCTGCCGCCGGCCGCACGCGCGCTGGCTCCGGGCACGCTCTGCACCGTCATCGGCTGGGGCAAGCGGGACGACAAGGACAGTGAGTACACACGTATACCTACTGCACTTACACGTACCTATTCATAACGGACGGAGGACCTGGTAACATCTGCGATAGACTGCGGCTGGTAGTGGGATGCGGAAAGCTGAAGACTTCAAAAACTTTTAAGACTTAGCACTTAGTCCCTAGCTGGGACAAAATGTCCCGTGTTGGACAATGCACCGAATGTGATCCTGGTGTCTAGTTTTCTCAAACCGATCGATGGCGTGTTACACTTTGATTCAAGTTTGATTCAACTCTGTTTTACCTAAAACAATTGAACCCATAGTCTGGAGAGATAGTTTTAATGTATGAGTTGGTAACGAGTATGTTTCGGTGCAGTGTCGGAATACGAGCCAGCAGTGAACGAGGTGGAGGTGCCGGTGCTGAACCGAGACCTGTGCAACCAGTGGCTGGAGCACCGCGACCTCAACGTCACCGAGGGAATGATCTGCGCCGGCTACCCCGAGGGGGGCAAGGACGCGTGTCAGGTACGGACAGGGCGCTGTGAGAGTGTGTAACCAGGGGCTGGAGCGCCGCGGCCTCAACGTCACCGAGGGAATGATCTGCGCCGGCTACCCCGAGGGGGGCAAGGACGCGTGTCAGGTACGGACAGGGCGCTGTGAGAGTGTGTAACCAGGGGCTGGAGCGCCGCGGCCTCAACGTCACCGAGGGAATGATCTGCGCCGGCTACCCCGAGGGGGGCAAGGACGCGTGTCAGGTACGGACAGGACGCTGTGAGAGTGTGTAACCAGGGGCTGGAGCGCCGCGACCTCAACGTCACCGAGGGAATGATCTGCGCCGGCTACCCCGAGGGGGGCAAGGACGCGTGTCAGGTACGGACAGGGCGCTGTGAGAGTGTGTAACCAGGGGCTGGAGCGCCGCGGCCTCAACGTCACCGAGGGAATGATCTGCGCCGGCTACCCCGAGGGGGGCAAGGACGCGTGTCAGGTACGGACAGGGCGCTGTGAGAGTGTGTAACCAGGGGCTGGAGCGCCGCGGCCTCAACGTCACCGAGGGAATGATCTGCGCCGGCTACCCCGAGGGGGGCAAGGACGCGTGTCAGGTACGGACAGGACGCTGTGAGAGTGTGTAACCAGGGGCTGGAGCGCCGCGACCTCAACGTCACCGAGGGAATGATCTGCGCCGGCTACCCCGAGGGGGGCAAGGACGCGTGTCAGGTACGGACAGGACGCTGTGAGAGGAGGGGAGACACTCACCGAGCTCTGACGAGAGTGATAGGAACAGAGCATACGGTGGTCGACGACTCTACACTAAGAACACCGTCGAGAAAGTCTAGGTCACCCTTTATAAGTTAGGTAATTTTAAGCCTTTTCTCGTTACTTGAAATATTCCGCTATGGTTGCTATTTTTGTTAAAATACACAAGATTGATTGAAAACAGTAGTTTTGCTTGGATTACCAAAATACCTTATTTATTGAAACGAAAACATTTCAAACAACAGATATAAATATATGATTTGTCGAATCACAAAAATTTTAATTATTTACCATAAATTTTATCATAGATAGATAGTTTAAAATTATACTTAATTTAATTACTTATCATTTAAAAACTCGTTAGGTACAGGTGTAGAACGTCAACAAATCAATCAGATTTGCCAATTATTAAAACATTAGCTCTGAATAATTTAAAATTCTCGTACATAACAAACAGTAAAATATAGTTAACTATTAGTAAAAGTATACACAATGCCAAAAAAAACTCAGCTAAAGTAGGCGCTCTGGTCCGGGAGCGGCCGATGTACTCGCAGACCTGGGCCGGATGCGGAGCGATGATCTCGCTGGGCGCGGGCGACCGCAGCTCGGTCAGGATCAGGGCCTGCTCCTTTATACTGCTCTCCAGCGACTCAAATTTATTCACGAGGTGAACTATACTTCCTTGCATGTCGCGCACCAAACATTGCAGCGGATACATACCTACGTTAGGTACAAATTAATAATTCCGAACGCGGAGCAGTTAAAGCGGTTGCTACTGCGAAGACTTTTAAGAAAGTGTTTACTACTTGCGAAAACACCGCGTAGGTAGTATAAAAAAATTAAAAGCCTAGAATAAAATCAAACAAAAAACATGACACGGTGTATTTATAAGCAATTACTGTACAGAACAATAAAACTCCACTGATTTTTTGTTTACATTACAAGGGACAGGTTCATAAAATAATCCGTTTCCCTTCTCCATTGTCTGGTAATTGAGCATTCCGAACGCAATATTCCCAATCCGACGTCATTACGTAGGTGCCTGCCTCGTGAACATCCATCGAATACAAATATTTGTACGCCCAATAGGTAAATCCAATAAGGACCCTCCATAAAAAGGTTTACACACCATGCTACTAAAGTTTTACTCGCTCTTAAAGTACTGTTACAGAGAGAGATACATTACTAGTTTTCCATTATTTTCCACAATATTCCCGAACCCGAAGTTACAAGGTTATTAATCCAGATCACAATATGAACCAGATTGTTTTGTAAGCATTGAATGTACCTACCTAGCCGCCTTACGAACCGATATCCATAGAACGGTGTTCCGTCGCGTCTGTAAGGGCCGTTAGAACTCGCCGTGTGCGGACTACGATAAACAACTCCTTCGTCTCGAGATCCAATAAAGTTGTAAGAAAGCTCGAGTTTCTTCATAACGGCATTCTTTCTTCGGCGTTTTTCGAATAGCTTTTCGTGTCTTACTCGTGTTATGAAGCGTCGGGTAAGATTGGCTGAGATACGAGCGCTCTAGTTTACGTCGATTTGAATAAACAATTGCCACGCGACGTGATAACATCATTGTGATTTATTGGAAGCCTAGTTTGTGATTGAATTTAAATATAGAATGATTGTAATGTTGTATGTTTTGTGCAGGGCGACTCGGGCGGGCCGCTGCTGTGCAAGGACCCGGAGGACGCGTCGCGCTGGTACGTGGGCGGCATCGTCTCCTGGGGCATCAAGTGCGCTCACCCGCGCCTGCCCGGCGTCTACGCCTACGTGCCCAAGTACATCCCCTGGATCCACAAGCAGATCCGCCTCTACAATGACGACAACGCCAAGTCTGACGATCTATAATCACACATTGATTCATATTCGAGTTTGGAAACGTTTTTGACTCTTCGAGGACTGATGGATAGCAAGTACGAATGTAGTAGAAGTATGCTCAAACGTGAACATGAAAACGCTCTATGGAATAGAAATCTTGAATAGACGCATTTTATACAATAGTTAAATATTATAAATAGAGTGTTGCAGTCATCCCAGTTTTGGACTGTGCAACGACGACAATAAAGTTGAAATATTGACAATAAAATTATTCTAAGACGAAAATATTGATTGCGCAGCCGAGAAAGGATATGTTCTAGATTTAGATAAATTATTATAAATATACCTATACACTATTTTATACTCATAATAAATGTTGACAATACTAGATTTCGAAATGAATGTATTATTTATCAGACTTATTAAAGTACCAACCTAAGTATTTATTGAAACTATTAGATCAAATTAGTACTTACATTTTTAAAATAAAGAAGTTTAATAGTAGAATCGTTTGGCGGCTGCGCAAGGAGCTAAATGTTTTTACGGATCACTGTGTGAAGTAAATTATGTAAAGCTGTGATATACGAAATTCTTAAAAAACTTATGAAATGCTGAGATTGTAATAAACTTTTACCCGTTGCGACAAGGTTGACTTTACTTTTCATATCTCGATACTTTTTCTCGAGATAATAAATTATATTATTTAAATAGATGAATGTGAGGTGAATTAGAAGTAGTTGTTGAAAGCGCGACGCTCGTCCGTTCGCGTTCTCATCTCAAGTAGGGTTCTCCAGCTTTAGCTAAACTTTTACATTACTTTTTGTGATATATTTGTATCTATTTATTAATATTGTTTCTATTCGGTGTTTTAGATGATAGTGAACATAGAAGATTAATGTTTGTTTGATGTTTGGTGTTGTGTTGGTAGATTTAGAGGAAAGTGCTTTTATAGATTGAATATAAACTCTCGGTTTAAAGGTAGTAGTGGTAGAGATAATATGTGAATTCAAATTGTGAAGTAAGTAAATGTTGCTCGTGTAATGTCTTTCTTATTTAACAATATTGGTCGAATCCTTACTCTCTCAAAGATTACCTATCTAATGTTGCCTAATAATTATAGTAAAAAGAGTAGGTGACTAACCGTGTCAATGGTAGGTATTCGTAACGTTTGACAATAACTGTACTCGTAACTTCGTAATGATAATTATGACAATAAGTGTAATATTATGACAATAATATCGATACTTTTTGACAATATATTTACAGATAGGTAAATAATAAATTTAAAGCTTTGTTATTATACAAAATGTTTGGTTGCTGTTATCTTATGTTACTCTAAATAGAAATAGAATTTTCAAAACTGTTTTCTAACGTGAAATTAGGAATAGCTTTAATAGTCGGTAAGTGTTATAGTAAAGTAGAATATTATGTATTTAAAATCAGTCTTTTTATACCTACCCAAAGATATCTGTTTCAAATTTATTGTAATAATGCAGTTATAGCATGGGCTACGCTCAAAACGACAAATAACTAGATGTAAAATAGGTATCCAAATTATATAAAGATATAATAGTTATAATTATAATGAAAGTATGGTTGTCGACTTCTTATAAGTCCTATTCTTCAACTCGAGCTTTCTAATAGATGTATAATATATTGGTCAGGTACTTTTATGTATTAGGAAAGAGTAGCATTTTATCTTTGAAAACCTTTCCGGGTTAAATTATTTTTGTAATGTTATCAAAACTGTCAAACTGCATACTATTTTATTTTTCTAAAAGTTATTTTTTATAAGTTGTAACTTATTTTAAGTATAAGTACCTATACCTCGTAGGTATTCCGATGAGAATTTATATCATTAAATTTTCCATTGCATTTATATTTTTTGAATAGCTTTTCTAAAAATTTTGTATTTCGGAATACTTTGTCGTTCTTTTATTTTTAATTTTATGATAAAAAGTAGTAGGTTTAAGGTTATGGTTAGATTTAGAATTAGCTCTACGCTTTAGCGTTCTGTGAACTTATGATAATTGTGATCTGAAAATAATATTCAATTATTAAATTATGAGTGATTTGTAAACAACTACCACGAGAATAGTTTCTAAACATTCTCCAAATGTTCTTGTGCTAAATCTCACAACTGCATTTTAATACCCATTTATAAATATATGGAAATGTCTTACCTATTTTCTGTTCAAATAATTTTAACAGATAATTTTGTCTAGTTAAATTTATCTATTGTTAAAGTATAAAATTTCAAATAGATTGCTTTTAATGTATTTTCGATGTGAATAAAAGTTTAGAGAATTCGTTTCACCTATTTCTTAGTGGCTTGCTTTTATTTCTAGTACAGTTTAAGGTGTCTTATACTTTAATACTCATAATAAATTATAAATAACAAACGAATGCATTGGTAATTGGCTTTATAGAACATGCGTCTGAAGTATGCATGTTCAGCTCTTAATGTTTATACATAAAGGAGTAGGTTTACATGGTGTTTATGTACATGTTATATGTATACTGTTGTAGATAAGAATCGCTGTTCAAACTAAAGTAGGTCAAATTATTTCGTGTTCAAAGCATATCTTCTGAGTCTTACACTTTAGGATAGATTAACTATTATGCTAAAATTACAATGGTAGGTGCTACCTACCACTAATGGATGCTTTGTTAAGTATATTCAGTACCTACTTCTGTACACGATGCCATTCGATAGTACCGACTGGGATAATGAACGATCTAATTTTAGAACATAAGCAAACAAGTACTAAATCAACGCTTGATGGAAACCGGTTTTGAGTTTGATAGTTTATCAAATTTTCAAATCAAGTAGGTTCACAAACTTCTTATCTGTGTAGAAGGATAGAAGCTGCTTTTTTCGAAGTTTCCTTTTATTTTATTTTACTTGAATTCAATAAAATAAGCTAGTTCTTGCTATAAGTGAAATTAAAGAAGGGTTGTGTAATAAATAATGTTTTAGAGTTGTCCAGTGGAATAGAAGTCAGTAAGTACCTAGCCATCACTCTGTTTAAAGTTATGAATGTTACGTAGAATCTGTTTGGCAATGGTAATATGTGATCTTTATTTTCATCTATAACCTAATTATAGTTTATACCAAAACAGTAGCATCATGATAATTTTAATATGATTTATAAAATATTTACATTCACAAAAGAAAACATATTTTTTTGTTGTCTGTACCAAATAACAGTAGATAATTTAAGGAGGGGATAAAAAACAGTGTACTTACGTCATAGGCGCGATAGAAACTCGAGAGAAGCTCAGGATTCTAGAATATCTCACGATAAAAAGGTGTTCCTAGGATCCTGAGCGCACGAGGGATTGAATCACGCTCAAGACGAAGACAGCTCTATCCACGAGGAAAATACTCTACTCGTCACATGAGAGAGTCTTACGTGTCGGCCGGAATCAAATGAGGCCCGCGACGTAAGACATTGCTTTATCTACTCGGTGCATAATCTACTACTAGGTATTGCTATTCTAGAAACTTGTACTAATGAAGTCTAGTCCATGATTGAATAATTTTCATAATGAAAAGAAAATATATAAAAAAATTAGTCATGTAATGAAGACGCACAAAATATTCAGTACTTTAAACCCCTATTTAGAAAGTTCAGTTAACTTCCCAGAATAGTCATTATTATATTGATGTTAAATGTGTAGAAGTTGCTTTGTTAAACCTCTGCGTTTTGTAATGTATGATGTCGTACGTGCCTCTCGGCTAGAGAATATCTCCCTTTATTTTAGATAAGTAAGATGATTTACGTTTTGTCTACGCTAAGCGTCAGATTTCAGATTTTACGACCTGTTTGAAGTGAATATACAATATGAGATAGAATAGGCTTCGGTTTTTATATCTTTGACACGACATATCGCTTTCATATCAAACAGATGTAAGGACATTTATTGTTTACATTAATACCACATTACGGGAAAGATTGTTATTTTCTAAACACCTTTACTTTGTAGTTTGTTCCTATGTGAACCTAAATCCACTTTTCAACGGTCGAAGTCACGAGCAGTAGATTGCCTCCTGTATATCTGTGTAGGTCGACAAACTATTGACTGGCACAGAAACGCTGGATGGACTTTACAACCACAGTCGGTCCAAGAAGGGTAAAGAACTCGAGATGCAAGTCTATGTAGAACTAGCTCGTGACTTGGCTCGTTAGCTGAGCGCAAACCATCCGCGAGTGCGCTTGTAGGCGACACTTTGGTGTTAGTTTAACGTGAGTAGCTTCTTAGTAACTATTCATTACTTTCTAATGTCCATTATTTGTAAATGTTTCCTTAGTTGTGGTTCACGCTGTCGCTTTAAGATACTTGTGTAGCTACTTTTGTTTCTTGGAGCTTGGAATAAAAACGAATACTGAAAAACTGAAGTTTTAATTAAGTTATCGTACCTATCTGGCGCAGGACCTTTGTGATGCAGAACAGGTTTTTTCGAGACTTAATAAAATAATTTTCATAATTTTTGCCGTCGCGTAGCACTGGGTAGTAGGGACCCGAAAGAGCGGCAGCACCACCCTGCCTTTTCAGGCGAACTGGTGAGACGTACCTACCTAGGAAGGTATGAGTCACTTGCGAACGCAACCACGCGGTGCAAGGATATAATATATAAGTTATGGTATGTATCGTTCTCAAATGTATTTTATGTATTACCTACTGAGCACTGGGTTCAAGTTAAGAAAATGTTTATTTGATTTCCACAAAACATACAGTGTAAGTTATAATATAACTGAAACATAAAACAATTAACAACCAAAACGAAAATTAATTTGGACCGACACAAAAAGGAATATTAAATTACAGAAATAAAAACAGAAGCTAAGATCGACAACTTTACTGGGAATCACGTTGAATATTTAATATAGGTATATTTTTTTTAGATTGTTTTTATAACTGTAAAATGTATTCGAATTCCTAAGGGATGGTGATCTTTGGAAGATTATTCCAACATTTCGTGGCAGCAGCGTAACGAAAGCTGCCACGAAATGCTTTTTGTTGGCTGTTTTTTTATTGAAGTTGACGAGCTTCATAAAAACTTTAATGAGTTTACCCTAGCATCATAGGTAGGTAGTTACTACTAGGTACCTACTGTAGATTATCGAGCGTGGATGACCAGGTCCGTGCATTTTAGTGAGAAAAATTAAAGTCGGGGTCAAGGAATGTCTTCACAAAAATTTCTTTTGTACGTACCGATTAATGACGGATGATGAAGTAGGTAGTTAATTATTAGACATAATGATTAGACTTAACTAACTATAGGATTGTGTCGATAAGAGAGATTTTAATATATAATTTTCTCTGGCATTAATACCTACAATTACAGTTTGTTATTTAGGTCATTTTTCCAGAGTGAAACACTCATTATTATTTTCACTTCGTATATGAGAAAATAAAACATAAAAATGTAAACAATTTTCTCGTTCTCCTTCTATTCTATTCGAATTGAAATTAATAGCAACAACGCTTTAGAAACTGGGTAGGCACCAATAAAATATACAATTATGTACCTAGGTACTAGTATGGCAGCTTTAACATAAGGAACAATTATGAGAAAAACAATACTTATGTACTGTACTAACTACGTAATAAAAGGGTATCACGACTTTTTTATCATTCCCTATAATCGAATGTTTGGCTTATTCAAATCCTTACCTAGTAGATGATAATTACGGTTTTTCGTAGAGTTTAGTTGGACATTATAGCACGTAGTACTTCAGCAGACGCAAATATTCACCAAAATGTAACATATGACATACTTTGTTTGAAATGCGGTTATTGTATTCCGATACGGAGATGTATGAATTCAACAGATATTTAATTTTATCATTTGATTAATTTATTTATTTTACTGAAAAGCTTAGCTTAACAGTTTTAGTAGTTTCGAAGCTACGAGGAATTTTATTGTTTAGTAAGAAAACTGGGGTCACGGCGTCATGAGGTAGTATCTATTGGATTGACGTAATTAACTGATATGAAACTGTAGAAGTCAATGGCTCCTTGAACACAGTTTTAAACTAGTTCAGGAGCTTATGGACTCATTACTGTCCATAAAACTATTATTGTGCCAATAAAAACATTTTTTACTTTACTTTTTATGTTGATTTCTTTTGTTTGCTACGCGGCGCCATCGTAGCACCGTAGCACGAAGTGCTACGAAGGTCTAAATATGTTTCTACTTCGGGGTAAGAATCAGCCAGTTCATTTTAAACAAGGGCAAAAGCTTCATTATTCATACTGAAAAACTCTTCAGGTTTTGGTAGTTTCAAAGCCACGAGGAATTATAGTGAGTAGTAAGACATGTGGGGTCTCGTTGACGTCTTTTGTATGCTACGCGGCGCCGTCGTAGCACCGTAGCACGTGCTACGAAGGTCTACTTTTAAATGTTTCTCGTTTTGAAGTAATAAGGGGCAGGGGTATGGGAGAGTAATATAATTATTTCAGATCAAAGAAAGCAAAATTATCTACATAATGGCCAAAATCCGCAACTCTCTACGACGTCTATTCCGAGTGATATTAAGAGTTTTATGATTTTTCACGAGTGTCCACTCGCGCAAGTGGTAACTCTCGCGAGTGTCCACTCGCGTAAATGGTCACTCGCGCGAATGTCTTTCGTGAAAGTGTCTTTCGCGCAACTGTACCAGACCCTAATAATAGTAATACAACATATTATGATGTAGTCGGTAGGTAGGTACCTACCCACGTAGAGTTGTAATGGTTTGTAAATAAAACAATAAATTAATAGAGTTAATATTTTACTATAGGATACAAGTTACATTAATCAACATTAGGTATAAATAACTAGCTAGTAGGTAACTGCTAGGTCTCGTGGTTACACTTCGCTTTACTCTAGTACATTCATTGTCCGATTGCCTTACTACTATTTCTAGGCGACATAAAGATTCATTGAGGTTTATTTCGATGTCAGTAAATTTATCTATATTTATGTATTTGCAAATAATCAGACTATGATATAGTAAATACGACTCCACACTCGGATATAAAATAGCATGATGTTATTTTTGGTTAACAAAGGAAATGTATACGCTTCTACAACAAAACTCCAAGTGAGTTGCAAAAATTATCGGTGAATAAATTCAAACACATTATCAAAACTATTCTTTGTAAAAAGGCTTACTATAAAATATCTGATTATTAAGATGATAAAAAAGCTTGGGACGAGTTTTGCTCCAACTCTAAAACTTACAACCTAACAAGGTAAAGGTTTCTTGTTCGCTTCTTTACTTTACCTAAATAGACCGAAGTGAACAATAATCAAAGTGAGCACTTTATTTCATAATTTCAATTATTTTTAACATGTATTTTATGACGTGTCTGTCCAAGTGTCCTGTAAGGTCTTAAGGAAAAAAAGCACTTTGAATTTTGAATTTTGAAAAAGGTACGTAACCAACGTAACCAGGAAATGTTTTACGATAACACTCCCAGAAAATAGATAAATATACTGAGGTACGAAAAACTCCTCACTATTGAGTTTCAAATTTAGGAATTATTGTCAATGTCGCCAAGGAAATAGTTGGTACTCATTTCGTTACTCAGTGGCAACTAAAACAAAAATGTCTTTACAATGTCGTGGCGATCGTTGAGGCGTGCGGCGTAGGTCACAATGTAAACAAAAACTTGGTGCATTTTGATATTCTATAAGTGTTTGGCTGTCGAGAGCATTTAACGAAAATTTAAGTTAAATTACAGTATAAAGCTAGTGCATTTCAAAACCAGAGCGAAGATTCATCACACTTTCGAAATGAACACCAAGTTTTGAGCCATGACAGCCTTATAGACCAACAGAATATCATCGTACACCAAGGCATACGAGTACTATATAGAAGTACACCCGCGCCGCGCTGAGGTGAACCCTGTTGGACGTGTCTGTCGGGCTAGCCACCGCGCTGCCGCCGGGGAGAACCCGTTCGTATCGGCTGGTGGACCACACACGATGTGACGCGGGCTAGGCGCTGCGACGGACGCCCCAAAGCTCTACTAAAGCGACGATGGACACACAACATACATTTTCAGTCTTGAGTATTTACTAAATTGACTATTCGATTGATCTGATTCTTATAATTGATTCATTCACTAAATGCATTGATAGAAAAGTTCCATTTATTTACAGGCTTCTTATGAAAGCTCACTCAGTGACTATGGAGACTAGAGATAGCTTTATACTAGTGCAGGATATATACTTTGCTATATAATAAGAATAAGTCTAGGATAATTACTAAATATATTATAACTAAAATAAATGATGGACCAAATTAATGTACTAAATTAGTAACCTGCGTTATAATTTTAAATTTAATATATGAAAATACCAGAACAAAATGAAATAATATGGGGATTGTGATTTATAATTTTTAAAAAGATTCAAAAACATTTGATAGGATCCAAAAATTGTATAAAATCTAGGGTTTCAGTTAAAATGGCCTAGGCTTAGGAACTTTTCTCTCAACACAAGCGGATCAACACCCGCGCGTGCACACGATTATAATATTATATCTTATATTGTGAGTATATAAGGTTCAAGTTAGACCTAGAAAGTTCCATTACACTTGCTACGTTGGACATAATGCTTAATTTACTTTTTCTCGTTTGAAATTAAAGAAAGATAGACCGATAAAGTTTAAAATGGTGGATAACGAGAAAATTTAGTGAAAAATACAATCCTATGTTAAAAGATTCGCATATTAAGTACCAAAATATAAATTTACGGAGTTATAATACGCGGTTGTAAATAAATTCTATGAACATAAAAATAGAGCACTCGTTCATATAACTAGCACTTAGTAAAAACCTTTTAAATACTGTTGATTGTTTTAGGCTACCCATTTTTATAACATTAATTGAAATTAATAAAAAGCAGTCCATTTTCTACCGAGAAACAGTGAGAGAGAAAAAGGGACGTCAAGTTTTCAAATATGTAAAAATAGCAGCGCCTCGCGGTTTCACCCGCATATTTCCCGTTCCCGTAGTAATTCCGGGATAAAATATAGCCAAGTTATTCTAGACTATAGTCTATCTCTGTGCCAAATTTCATTCAGATCCGTTCAGTAGTTTTTGAATGAAAGAGTAACAAACATCCATCCATCCATACTTACAAACTTTCGCGTTTATAATATTAGTAGGATATCTGCGATTTCGGACACAGCCCTAATTTTCATTTTACATGTTGCTATATTGGTAGGAAGGTATATTATGTGTTAATTTAAGGTCATAAAATGGCGTCATAATCAATACTTAACTGAAATTATTTCCAATTTCATGTTCCCAAAGGCGTCTCGGTAGAAACCTGCATTAGTACAATTAACAGCAAATATTAGAACCATTGAAACGATACATAAAGTCAAACATGAAGCTCGGCTCGGCAACGGTACCGACTCGTTCAAAGTCTCCGAAAACAAATAATAATGTAACTCGGTGAGTGCCTCCCCTAACTTTCACGTTTTGAACAGTAAAACCCTACGTTAATCAAATGTAAACATACATAAATGTAGATAAACCCTACGTTTGTCTGTAATAGCCTCAAAAGCATAGAATCTCTCAGCTGACTAACAACAACAATCTGCAATGATCTACTTTACACACAAAATATAAATAATCGCATAAGACAATATTTGCACCTCGATGGTATCTAAACACTAAAATAAAGATTTCATACATCAATAAATTTAGAATATCAAATTATCAATAGAATAAATCTAGGTAAATGTAAATATTTAGAGCAACTGTTGCTTCAGATTTAAGATAAAATATATTTAGTTTATAATAACAAACCCATAGACATCTTAACAATATCGTAGACACGTAGCACGCATTTTATAATTTTCGACTTAATCTAATGATATGAAGCAAGCGCAAAAGTAGTCTAGTTTCGATAAAATTTATGTTCACCGCACACATTACAGAACTATAACTTGGAATACATAACAATAATGAGCATATATGAAATGGTTACATCATTTTACGTACGTAGTTACGTACACGTAGTACGGGGCGTTTAAGGCGCGCTGTGTACGAACTGTTACATTTCACAATACCCGACCCTATTCCTTCACCTTTAAGATATAATTTCAACGATAAGTTTTCCCTCTATATGCTGTTCACAATATCAGTCCTAAGATACCTTTCTTCTCAACAACAAGCTACTCTATCGTGCACTCTATTCATGAAATGGATGCATTTAATAAAGTATTCTTAAATATAATAAACATGTGCTAAATTCTGAACCGGTTTGAACAATGACCCAAAGAAGTTGCTACAAATATTTATGATAACTACAACTTCAGAATATATATTCTTCTGAAAAATTTCTATTTTCAGACCGGCTCAGGTGAAAGGCACACTTATGTGTTATAATGAGAATGTGATGTATTTCTTTGGTTAAATGAGTTTCTATAATTGTTAACATTACAATAACACTCGTCGAAGATGAGAAAATTATCTGTACAAGTTCACAATGACGTGATAATTGACGAATGAGAAGCGACCTCGTTCGCGTCATTTACAATATGAACCAATAAGAATGACGTAATACGTCATAGAACAGAGTAACGACTAAGTAGAATGACAAATAAGCTCTTTACTTATTATTTCATGCATTCACTCGGACACCAACCGCTTTACATAACCCGCTCACACTTAGCTACGTAAGTTACAATTATTATTTGTCGTTTTTGTATAAATTTTTATAACAAAACTAAGTGGGTACTGCGTTGAACGTTCGTTGTTCAATGATAAAACAAAAGCTCGCCATTTTGTATCGCTATCTCATTCTATCATCAAACAAAAGACAGAGACGGCGTTAAAAAAATGGGTCAAGTAGATAGGCATAAACAGTCAGGCATAAGATCGTTCAAAGCCATATTTAACATCACAGGGATTTTGTTTGAAAATGTTATGTCAGTCAGTACCCACAATTACATTGAAATGCATTTTAAGCAAACATTTTAAGGAAGACACAGGGAAAGATAGATAACTACGTGTTTTACAAAGAGTTTACAGAAAATTACCGCTAAAATATAAATAGGACATTCTAAGTCTTTGATGTCCTCCGATCAAATCGATCGACAACCGATCAGTTGTTGTGGTATTACGTAAGATTTCTTAAAAGCACCTACGATAGTTTATACATAAAATAAGAGTCAAGAATAATATAGAAGAAATATCACTTTTAAAAAGTAGTGTTTAACGTTAAAAATAGATCAGAGGAAGGAAATAGAGATTCGTTAAGTCTTTACATTCGCTGCACGGGTTCCTTCGACGAATAGGCCTACAACACAAAATTGAGCATAAATACTCTACATCATGGTCAATTTCAAATGGACATTGAGATTCGGGATTACATCATCCTATTAAACCTATCAATAAATGCTAAGTACAAAGAGATATCCTCCATACAAGCGCAATACCCACGCGTTGGTAACAAAACCTCGTAAGACAAGGTCACATCGTAACAAAGTCGGTAACATCCAACTCAACAACATTGTATAAGTTCAAACTCACAGCAGTTCATCCTGTTGGATCGTGGTTCCTAGTTGCTAATGGTAAAATAGACCTTGTCCCGATACTGATAAGGTTAATTGTTGGCATGCTGTATGTTGGCCAGGAACGCTGGATCGACGGAAGCCACCTTGGCCGTGAGGAAGGCGTGCATGCAGAACAACAGGCTCTGTAGGATTTGGCATTCCAGCTCCTGGGGACAAAGTTATGAAGAACTTACGTTATTGATTTTACAGTTTATGGATTTTAAGCTAACATTACCGTTTTAAGTTGTTATGTAAGTTCATTTGCATTGTTGAGAGTTACATAATGTATCAGTAGGCATCATCGTACATCAACTCAGAAAGAAATCATGCTAAAAAAATATCTCACCTTTGTTTCGATAACCTTGGTCTCAGAGTCTTGAAAATGCAGTTTTAATTTAGATTTTCCGTCGTCACTGGAGCCTCTTAGCTGTGAAAATCTGCAACAAAACCCGCAAATTACGTGCCATGTTACAAAACACAACCAACACTAATTTTGTTTGATGTTTGTAAGAAAAGTAAAAAACCTTAGCTACTAGGCCTAGAATTCTTTACTTGTAGATTGCTATATATTACATACATTAAGTACGCTGCAGTCTATAGGATAAATGAAGAATGTAGTAAATAATTGAAGTAGAGCGTACCTGTAGGCCCACACGGGCTGCGCGCCCGGCGTGCCTTCGCTGAGCGAGAACCCTGAGGACCAGTCTAACGTGAGCCCCGCGGCCCGGCCCATGTGTACCACGGTGAAGGTCTTCTTCTGAAAATTAAAAATAAAACTGTTATTACCAGGATGTATCTATAGCAGATTTGCAAGGGACCGGTCTCTACGAATTATCCTTTGCGAAAGTGAAATTCGCTCAAGTGTCCACTCGCGCAAATGTTCACTCGTGCAATGGTCTTTCGCGCAAATTGATATAGTTTATGTGAATATATGATTATATTCTTCTTCCATTTTATTATTATATTTTATTATTCTACTCTTGATATACATAATATCATAATAAATATATTTAATAGGATTTGTTTTAACTTAGGCCACTGGCCAAAGCGATTCTTCCTTTTTTTTGATGAAAACTTTAGAATTCAAATATAAAATATAGAATTCAAGAATATATTGTAACCTTGACCAAACTCTATGCAATAATACGCCTTTCAAAATCACATGTCATTCATTGTTTCGGTTCTTAGCTGTCATTATTTTCACAATAAAAAAATTACGTAATTTTACGAGAATAATTGCTATTTATGAAGACATTCTTTATTGAAGGAGATGGAAAACATAGGTGAAGTGGAAAAGCACGTGTGCATGTTGTCACAGACGCCGCAATGCTTGGAGGTGCCGCCGACGAAGGGGCTCAAGCGATGGCTGGTGAGGCCGGGCTGAGGGCACCGTTAGAACCACTGCTTGCTCGTCGACTCGATTCACGATCGATGTAGACCAGCTGTACCTACTCTAATGTACAGTTTGGACGCTTTAACTGGGTTGTGCTCGAGGCGTAAATAATACTCTAATCGCGCGTTGCACGTACGACGCATTTCGTGTTGGCGCTAGATTAATTTTGGGGTTTTAAATTTTTTCTGCGGTCTACCAGAAACAAAACTAAAGGAAAAGTAATTTACCGCAACAGTAGTTTTATTTCTTGCAGAACGCAGATAAATAAAAAACCACAAAACAAATTTGAGTCTCGCGTCAACCCAAAATCCTCAACTATGATACCATTATGTACGAGCGCTGTTTCTAATGATTACCTATACAACAGTACACTTTAGGACACGTTTCGACGGAGAGAAGTCGCTTTCGATTCCGCCGCGATGATCCCGCCAACGCATACACAACGTGGCACATCTCTATAGGTATAGGGTCAGCTGTCCGTCAACCCTCAGAATCGCCCTATCGCCTAAGCGGGAGGTGTATATGTCCGCAGCTGTGCGCGCTCCGCTGGGCCGTGGTCCCGAGCGCGCGGCACAGCGGCGCGGCGCACCACCTGCGCTCGGCGCGCCACCTGGCGGCCGAGTGCGCGCGCGCCCGCCCCCGCGCACACCCCTACTCCCCGCTCGTCTCCTGCTGGCACCTGCTGCACATGCTGCTCACGCAGGCGGTGCTGCTCTACATGCCGCTGCAAGTCTTCAGGATATGTAAGTACTCATCGAGTCTGCTCTGTACTAGAGGTAGATGGCAGCACGCAAACAACATCTTTCCTACACTTCATAATCACTTACTTATCACTTTAATCAGCCTACTTCGAAAAAAGATTAGTGCCGCAACCCTGCGTCTTTTAGTCCCTGTCAAAGCTGATGATGACTTGATTATTTGACTTTAGTTTTGTTACACACCACGCACTACAAACAGGCGCGGGGACTCCTCAATACGACACTACACCTAATTCTACAGATATTTTATAACTTTTTGTGTATAGCGGAAAGCGACTGTGATGTAGGTGGTAAATAGGAACATGTGATAATACCTTCCGAAAAATCCGCCAGAGAACCAAAGTTTTCGACAAACCTCAAAGAATTGATAAGCTAAATTGGCATTGGGCCGGCCATAACTCGCGAAGAACCGACAAACACTGGAGTAAACGTGTTCCGACCAGGTTGAATGCGAAAAGTTGTAGGCAGATGCTGGATGCGGCAAGCCGAAGACAGGACGCTATGGCTTGGCGCTCATTGGGAGGAGGCCTATGTGGTGACTAATGTAGGTTGTCGATCCAGGCATAAGAATAAATAATAACTGGGTAGAAGGGACTCTTCTTTGATCTAGTCCCAAACGCCGCCATTTATATACATACTTCCCCCTTCACCTCGTTACGCCCCTCTGTCGTCCAGGCGTTTTGCCAGGGTTGCTACTGCACTGTACCGCCGCGCCCCGCCGCCGTCGCGAGGCTAGGCGAGTGAGAAAAGGTCAACGACCGATGTTCACGTTCCCTTGATTAGGTACCTACCTAATTAGTTAGATAGGAACCTACAAAAACACAATAATATTTAGAAAATATTACTTACATGGGGTATGTATTATCATTATCTTTTAGCAATCTAAAAAAACTAAAATTTGTCTTCGTTTTTGAGTTATTGTTACAACCAATCACACCACAATAACTTGACCGTGACGTCATATTATAGAGGTAGGTACTTAACCTACACAAATATCAAAGCCGCAGGCGGCGTCGCCGGCTGTGACAGCCCTACTGAATGGGCCCGCCCACTGCACGTTTAACGTGCAGAATCGCGTAGGCTACTATCGTGACCTTGAGCGCGTTCGGAGTGAAGTTTCCCTTCTACTCAGTTTATGTCTATTCTTATGATCCAGGTCCGAACCGCTACGATCCGTTCGTCCTGGCGTGCGACCTGCTGTCGGCGCTCAACATCTGCCTCACGTTCCTGTCGGGCTACGTGGACGAACAGAACATGGCCATCATCATGGACGGACGGCTCATCGCCAGGCACTATCTCAAGACCACCTTCTTTCCTGACTTTATAGCATGTCTGCCGTTGCAGGTTAGTATGTTGCACAAACATTCAGACCATGGACAGTAGGTATATATTCTTATTGAAAATAGGGATGATGACAGTAACTAGGTACAAATCTTTTTATCTGGTTTTTAAAACTACGCAGTCAATTTTGATACGGTTTTTTTAATAGTGATTGAAGAGAAAGGTTTGCATGTATAAATAATAGTTGCGAAGTTGGGGCGGGTCGCTAGTAGATTATGAAAACATTGCGATATGTAATAATAAGGTAGGCTATGTCATGAATACACCAATGACACCGATATGCTATACCAGGATATGGATGAACCTGACAAAAAGTGAAGACAAAAGAACAGTGATTCAGAAAATACCCCGGGGGTTGATTCACTACGGCCAATCCAAGCGTGTTACACACCTAAGACAAGATAGCGGCGTGGAATCGGACAAAATCGTATTTAGAACACATTGTGACGTCACACGATTAGGGCGTGGAATCTCCCATGTCCTATGTGATAGTGAATCAGGCCCCTGTCCTTACAACTTGCAGCTCATAGCGCCGTACCCCGACTGCAAGTACCCCACGCACACGGTCATGTTCCTGTTCAAGCTGCTGCGCCTCCTCACGCTGGCCAAGGAGTGGGCCTTCGCCATGGACCAGCTCCGCCTCTCCTACATCCAACAGCAGATGGCCAAGGTCGTGCACAACGTCATCCTGTTCTTCCACTGGATGGCCTTCATACACTACCAGGTAGGTGAGGCACGACAACCAAACACGCAGAAGAGCAAACCTCTCAGGTCTAACGCACTAGGAGTGCGTTTGCCTGATGATGCACTGCTCCACGCTCGTCGACTGGAGACATAACTGGACACGTGAGACTTATGTGCTGTAATTTGTACCGGCACACGTATCCTTTATACCGGAACTCGGTAATGCTAATTGAAGGCAGAAAGTTGCATGGTGATCTTCCCCGGAGCCCTTATGCAAGCGGCCTTAGTACTGTGACTGTTAAAATCACTCCCTAGCTTATTACAATATTTACCGAATAAGATGAACTGATTTTGTGGTGTGGAATAATATGTAGTGTGTAATGAATGGTTTAAACGGTTCAGGTCCCCATGTTCACGATCCAGTACTACCCTCAAGAGAAGCTCGGCGGGCTGTTCAACAAGTACGTGCGGCTGCTGCACGAGCAGCACGTGTTCCACAAGTACACGGCGCACTTGTTCCTGGCGGCGCGGCTGTGCATCGGCGCGGGCTCGCTCGCACTCGCGCGCGAGCACGTCGTGCCCGACATGCTGCTCTCCTCCGGCATAGGGCTCGTCGGCCTGCTCTTCATGCTCCACTCCTTCTCCATCCTCCTGCGCCTCGTCCTGTACGCGCAGTTCAACGGAAACGTCTACAACGGACGCGTCACAGAAATCAACAAGTACATGATGTTCAAGCGACTACCCAAATTCCTGCAGAGGAAAGTCCACCTGTTCATTAACTATAAGTTTAATGGACAATTTTACAATGAAAGCTCGATTTTGAACACTATTAATGAGCAGATAAAGCAGGATATCAATATGTTTAGCTGCAAGGAGCTGATACTGGATATTCCGCTGTTTCAAGACATGCCCGTGGCGCTTATTAATGCTATCATCTTCAGTTTGACGCAGGTTTTGTTCCTGCCGGGTGAGGTAAGATGAGCTTGATTCTATTTACCACCAGATCTTTTACATAACACACTTTAAAGATAGTGTTGGTTGGCTAAGTTGGACATCCGCTCAGCTAGCTATATATACGTAATAAGCTCATACACACCTGAGGTGGAAGGCACTCTCGTATCGAGTGCGCTTATTTATTGTGTCTCACCGTAACTTCGCACTTATTGTTTATTTGGAAACGATTATTTATGGTGAGATAATATGTTTTATCCATCTTCTTCCATGCCTGAATAATTTAAATTTTTACTTATTTTTAAGTGTGTTAAATTTCAGCCCGTTCCGTTCAGCACTTGTGGCGTTATTTAGGACACTAATTGAATCAAAGTTTCGCGTTGAGATACTTTGTTGTTAATGTTTGTCGTGCTCAAGGTGCTGGTGAGAAGTAACTCGCCGGGGACTTCTCTGTTCATCATCAGCTCCGGAACGGTGGCCGTGCTCACGTCCAGTGGGAGAGAGGTAAGCAACCGCTTCACAATCTCACTTACAATAATTTAAGTGAACAAAACATCACTCATCACTTATTTTTCTAGTTTTAATTCTTTTGGTGTACAGGTACAAGAGTCCTGTGAGTTCTTAATTTTGTTTTTTTTCGGAGGGTACATTTGTGTAGGTAAAATGTAAATAGTACAGATAAAATTATCTTAATCATGTCCATCTGATGGGGACAGCATAGTGAGGATATTGACAATAAAACTTCACAACTAGACGGCCTCGTCCAGTAGTAGACTAGTAAGTCTTGGTGACGTATAATATGTTGAGGAGATGTGGTGACAAGGCTAACGTTCTTGGCAGATAACGCACCTACGGGACGGCGCGTACTTCGGCGAGACGGCGCTGATCCGGCCCGAGACGCCGCGCTTCTCCACCATCGTCGCCATCGAGATCACAGAGACCTACAGGTACTACTGCTGAGTAGACTTGTGCTTGCTCGCTCAATGAAGGGATCGCTCCGTTCTAGTACAATCCGTACTGAAGTACTAGTTCGGACTTCTAGTAGGTACTATTAGTACCTCGTTCAGCAAGATTTTTAATTATTCTTTTGTCTCGCAATTCCCTCGGACATGGTGAACTAAAGGAAACATGAGTACTACTGAACTAGAGAACAGAAATACATATCACTGTCTCTTTTACTACCGCGGATTATGACCCTGTCTATCTCTGTTCTTCCTTAATTATTCCTAATAGTTATTTTTATTGTTATGAGATTTTCAACTTTATGGCACTAGGAATAGAATAGTGATTTAGATTCGAAATTTTTGTGGTCTGACATTTCGTGAGAGCAAGTGAACTAGTGAACTACTAGGAACGACTTGAGCTGAACTGTTCTTACTAGTTTTCTTGAAGGAATTAGTTCTTTTTAGTTCATCGTTCCTGAACTACACAAGACTACTGCTGAGACACTCCGCCCGCCCCACACATCCTAAACAGATGACCATGTCTCATTGCGGATCATCTGTCATTCCTCTCCTTGCTATTCATTAAAATGTGTGTGTATATGCAGTATGGACAGCCCAGGCAGTGCCCGCGCGTTGCACTAGCATCAGCTGTGAGTCATGTCTAGGCGTGGTGTGGATGATATGTGTTTGACCCTACCAATGAACATCATCGTCATCAGAATGGTATGACGATTTATGTATAAACAAATCGTGAAAGTTTAAAACTTTTATTATAAGGATCGTGCCCATTTTCAGCTTATAGAGAACACTCTCGATCAAGTTTCCTTTTGAATGTCAAACTAGATAAAAACCGGTTTATTTTTATGAGATACTACTATAACAAGAGAGTCTGTTAGTGAGGTGAGGTGAGAGTTTGTCAGTGATGTATGGTATATGAAGAGAGTGTGGTCAGTGAGGATATGCCTGTACAGTGGTTTGTTTCCAGACTGGACAGCGCGTCGTTCCAGGCGTGCCTGCAGCCGTACCCGCACATGCGCCGGCGCCTCGAGGAGAGCTACCTGCGGCGCCGCGCCTCGCCGAGGAACAAGTCTTCCACGGCACAATAACTACTTACTTCAACTACTTCTCTACTTCTTACTTCTCAAGTTTCCTTCTACAAAGGACTTCCAAAAGTGGGAGTTTCTCAATTCGTCGGTTTTTATCACATGTAATTTTGATTTTTCTGGGTGGACCGATTTCGTTTGTTTTTTTTTATTAGAAAGCGGTGCTTCTCATGTGATGCCATTTAAATTTATTCAAGATCTGATCAATAGTATTTGATTAATCCATAATAACGCATATTTTGTATCGGAAATGATCCAGAGGTCGACGTGACTATTAATTAATTTTTGAGTTATTCTTAATAATGCGTGAAACTTGAAGTCGATTGTTAGTTTGTAAGATGTTAGTTGTTTTGTTGTAGTAAGAATCTGTTTTATAACTATAAGAGAAATGGTTTTTTTTAATTGTCTACAAGGGACACTAGATAAACCCTGTGCAAGCAAGTATATGCTTTTATTTCTTTTAAATAGAAAATAGTACCCCAATTCCAAGTTAGGACCTCAACAAACAGTGTTTTTTTGGTTGAGTCGCGTAATACGAATTGCTTCATACAAGTCCTGTGTCACGGCAACGTGCAAAGAATTGTTATATCTGTTGAATGCGAGCTTTTTTCAAGACTCGCAACTCAAACAATATTATGCTTATTCGGTCCCGGCCGATTTACGTTAGCAACAGCTATGTCCTATGTCGATTAATCAAGTGTTTGCGACTGAAGATATAGTTTAGCAGTTATTCACTAGTTTATCATAGCGCCATCGAGAAGATATTCTGTGAAGTTCGTAACAAAGATGCAGTCGGAGCTGTCTCGGTAGTTCACAAGCGCACCTAGTAGGTGCAGTACATGTCAATGCTTGTAATAGACGTGGTGTAAAAAACAAGCAAAACCTTATTCGATAGCAAACGTCACCATCACATTAAATAAATTAAATATTAGCAGCAGCACTGTTTCTTCCTAATAAGAACGTCACTGGTAATATTGTAATTGTATGTAATAAATGTGTATTTTATTGTTGATACATTAAACATGTATTCTTGTAATCTACAAGGTGCAAGCGAAAATAGACTCTAAGGTGAAGATTTTCAAACTGTCAATGTACAACCGTGTGTGTGTATTGTGAGGTCACTCACCCCGAGTTGTATGACCGAGTGCTACATAAGCGTTGTGTCGTCACTCACCCCGAGTCGTATGACCGAGTGCTACACAAGTGTTGTGTCGTCACTCACCCCGAGTCGTATGACCGAGTGCTACACAAGTGTTGTGTCGTCACTCACCCCGAGTCGTATGACCGAGTGTTACACAAGTGTTGTGTCGTCACTCACCCCGAGTCGTACGACCGAGTGCTACACAAGTGTTGTGTCGTCACTCACCCCGAGTCGTATGACCGAGTGCTACATAAGTGTTGTGTCGTCACTCACCCCGAGTCGTACGACCGAGTGCTACACAAGTGTTGTGTCGTCACTCACCCCGAGTCGTATGACCGAATGCTACATAAGTGTTGTGTCGTCACTCACCCCGAGTCGTATGACCGAGTGCTACATAAGTGTTGTGTCGTCACTCACCCCGAGTCGTATGACCGAGTGCTACATAAGTGTTGTGTCGTCACTCACCCCGAGTCGTACGACCGAGTGCTACACAAGTGTTGTGTCGTCACTCACCCCGAGTCGTATGACCGAATGCTACATAAGTGTTGTGTCGTCACTCACCCCGAGTCGTATGACCGAGTGCTACATAAGTGTTGTGTCGTCACTCACCCCGAGTCGTACGACCGAGTGCTACACAAGTGTTGTGTCGTCACTCACCCCGAGTCGTATGACCGAATGCTACATAAGTGTTGTGTCGTCACTCACCCCGAGTCGTATGACCGAGTGCTACATAAGTGTTGTGTCGTCACTCACCCCGAGTCGTACGACCGAGTGCTACACAAGTGTTGTGTCGTCACTCACCCCGAGTCGTATGACCGAGTTGACGATGTTGGCGGTCCAGGCGGCCTCCACGCGCAGCAGCTCCTGCCGCGTCTCCGCGCTGAAGTACCGCGGGCCCGCGCCGCCCGCGCCGCCCACTCCGCACCCGCTCGCCTGCGCGAAGGGATAGATAGATAGCATTTATTGATTCAAGAAAAATACATATTTTGGTTAGTAGTATCTTAAATCCTATGTTAGGTTTATCTAGAGGTAGATACTAAGGTTCAATAAAACTAGGTAGTTATGGTAGCGTAACACGCATAGTGCAGTGTGGCTTTCAAACACAGCGGTGTCATCACCACCCTGATCACATCGTTAATGCTGCGGCGCAGTCTGCACTCATGATCTCCGCGCAAGTGTCGAGCTGGAGCGCTAAATCAAATACCCCCGAGGACAACACATGCCAGATAATGATGCATTTTTGATAATTGTTCGTTTTCAGCCCCTTGTGGTAATGTAGGTATATTAAGTATACCAGTTATTTAGTTCCCATAACCCAAGCCCTGCTCAGCTAGGCGATGTTGTATGAATTGTCGAGCGTTATATATTTTAGGGGACTAATGAACCGACGCAGCTGCTAATTGTCTGATTCCCCTCAGCAGAGGTTGTATTTGTACCTGCACGAGGAAGCAGTGCTGCCTCCAGTCCACCGTCTCGCTCTCCTTCACGGTCCGGAACATGGTCTGGTACACCTTGAGCGTCTCCGGACACTTCGCTAGCTCCGCTATGTTCATCTGGAATTACAAACAGATTTCTTGGGTTTTTCGAAACGCATAGTCCGCCACATTATTTGTACAGTCCTTCGATTCGGATCAGCATTTTAAATGGTAAACCGTGCTATAGATTTTATTAAATTTGGGTTCCTATACTCTGTTACAGAATCAAAGATATTTTTTGTAAACAATGGCATTTATGAATGAAAACCTAACAAAAACTGATAAGAATAACAGACAACATCAGGGTAACATCAAGCTAACAACTAAAATCCAAAATAATTTCTTCAACAACGCATACTTGCTAAAGCACAGCGAAAAAGATGCAAGTTCGAGTTCAATAACGAATGAAAGACTATGGATATAATGATATAATGGAATGATGAATGAAAACTGTCAAAATCACAAATTGCTTGGAGCTCCTGCAGCTTGCTCTGATGATACCAGTATTTTAAAATATGTGATACCAATATTCCTTTGGTTTTGATTACAAAAAATATCTATATTTTTGAATCGTGGTATAGATGGCGGCCGGCGTAGTGCCGGTGCATCCATTTAGAGGATATGACTATAAGTTCAAGCACGCGTTGCACCGCCCTGGGCAGTGCAGGCGAGAGGAGGTACTCACGGGCGGGCGGTCGAACAGCATGACGTCAGTGCCCTTGAGCAGCAGGAACTTGGGCGCGTAGGTCTGCCAGCAGGCGCCGCCGCGCACCTCGCCCTCCACCACCCAGCCCATGTACTCGATGCGCTCGCCCGCCTCCAGGTGCCGGTTCAGCAGCTTCATCTGAGGACGGACACCCTCTGTACTAGTGCTGCATGTTATGTAATCACAGTAGTAGGAATAATATGGTACTAGAAGTCGCATACTAGCGTGACCTTGTTGTCGCACAGGTGAATCAGTAATCAGTCACCAAAGCGCATTTTGATTTTTAGTATTGTGTCGAACGGCGGACGAGAAAGAACGTTTAAAAATGGTGTGTTGCAGCATAACCAATTGTGTAAATGCTTCCACAATTTATTTTTCCTACTTGTGTGAATGTGATAGTGTCAGTAGGGCGGAGGTACCTGCAGGTTGGTGAGGCCGACGATGTTGTCGGAGATGCTCTTGAGCCAGTGCGAGAGCGCGGCGGGGTCGGGCGCGTGGATGACGCCGGAGGTGACGTGCGGCCGCGCGCCGCGGACCTACGGGACAAATCATAAATAATACCTTTCTAAATAATGCTGCACAATCCGCACCATCTAGCCCCAAGCTAAGCAGAGCTTCTGTTATGGGTACTAGATAATTATAAACTTGATACATTACAAACACTTTATATTTACAATAAATATAAATCTGATATTCTGTTTCTTTATTTTAATTATTTCTATGGACCAATGTATATTTTACTCATCATTTCACTTATAATCAGTTTTGTTATTATTATGCATGTCTCTTAATTATTACGCATGTCTCTTAATTAATATTGTATAATTTTGCACACCAGAGCTGATTAGCTGGTAAGTCATCGCATGGGACGAATGTAAAATAAGCACACCAACCTGTAACCCGTTGTCTGCAAATAAATGATTTTGATTTTGATACATTGTTTAGGAGAAACATTCCTTATAAGCGGGCAGCCTGGTTCTGGGACGGACCGCTAGAGCAGACAGCCCGACGCGAGGTGTACCGAAAGCGACATCAAATCTGTTTTATGTTGCCAAATTTGTTTTTACTTCGATCGGTGAAGAAAGGAACGCATAGGCGTAATTAGCGTTGCCAAGTGAGTAGAGTTTAGTTTTTGTTTAATCCACATTGACTTACTATGACGGTATCTATGTAATATATTGTATTAAGTATATCAGTCATCTAGTACCCATAACACAAGCTCTGCTTAGCTTGGGGCTAGATGATGCTGTGTGGACTGTCCGGAATTATTATTATTATCTTACCTCGAACGCTCCCGGCCTGAGTTTATCAGTCCCGAACACGTATCTTGTGACGTAGCCCATCATGAGAGGAACTAGAATGTTAATAACAAAATGTACGTTAACATCAATGTCGAGCAGCTAGGTCTTCACGGGTTATTGTGTACTAGGGCCGCCGGTCGGATATCGCGTCATGCCAGCCTTATCATAATCCGGCGGTACTTGGTCAGCGCTAAGGTGCCAGCTATTCTCGAACTGAATGGTCTTGACGACGGTCGCGAGGCCCGACGGTATGACCCTCTCATGGGAGTTGGGAGGCCTATTGTGTGGGAGGTTACATGCATCGACACACTTGCGCCTTCCGGTGAGTATCTGCTATCATCAACCTATATCAATCCGCAGCTGGACATTAGCCTCCCCTAATGAGAGCCAAAGCAAGAAAAATAAAGAGCAAAATAAACATGAGGAGTCTCGTGTGTGTGTGTGTGTTAGTGTGTGTGCGTGTGTACCTGAGACGAGGTCCCGCCACTCCCTGTGCAGGTCGGCGGGTGCGTCGGAGCCGGCGGAGGCGGGCCGCGAGCGCGCGCCGCGCTCCTCCTCCCCGCTCTGAAACACACAAGCGTTAAAGATTATACACGGTTCACTTTTGACTTTCAATTTGGATGAAGCAACCAAATTGATCCATGTAAACTTATAAGTGAATCATTCAATGTCACTGAATGTTGTCGTTCTACGGCGTTGAATGTTGTCGTTCTACGGCGTTGAAAGAATTGAACATGCTCCATATTTTCACTTTTAGCGTTCAATCTTCAACGCGGATGAATGAGGAATGACTGTATAAATACAGGGATTGAACAATTCACTTTTACAGTCAGTCGTGCGCGCCGTAATGTCGAGGAAGGACGTATTTTTGCACAGTACATACCTTTCTACTACATACCTACGAAATGGTTTTCAATTGGCTCTTCTGCCAATTCTCTCAATAGACGGTTCGACGGTCGTAAGGCTTGCCTTCTTAGTACCCATGATCGCACCCACCAACGACGTCGTTCCCTTAGCTTCTTTTTCGATAATTATCTTATTAAATGATCACATATTATTGCAACTCCTAAACGTACGACCTCATTCGACGACATCTTTCGAAGAATATGTGTTGAACAGTTCATTTTCCAGATACCGTATAAACAGCATTCCTTTCATTTCTGCTCCATTCAACCAAAGCGATTCAATTTGTTTGAACCGTCTATTGTCACGTTAAGGTCGCCGCACACTGGGGCAGTGCGCACGCGCGGGTCTCGGTACCTGCCAGCCCCCGTTGGTGTCGCTCCCCCGCTCGTTGCAGTTGTCGTCGACGCGGCCGCGCAGCGAGGGGTGCTCGTCGCCCGCGCTGCTGTCCGTGTCAGACACCGCGTCCACTACCAACAAACATCACTGCACCTTAGCCTCTATACATACAGAACACACATCACTACATAGTATAAAATAAAGTCGCTTTCTCTGTCCCTAAGTCCTTATGTCCCTTTGACTGCTTAAATCTTTAAAACTAAGCAACGGATTTTGATGCGTGTGTGACTCAAGACGAAGCTTTATATGTATAATAAAACCGTGCGAAGCCGGGGCGGGTCGCTAGTTTATTATATACCGGTGTCTGAGTAACGTCTCAAGGATATTTATATTCCATGGGAACTGGTTTATGTGATGAAATGCCTATGTTTAACCAGGTCTAACGTCCAACTACGTCTACTCTTTAGGTCCGATCCGTTCAGTACTTTTTGCGTGAGAGTAACAAACATCCATACATAGAATATCCGCGTCTAAAGTAATAAGTAAGGTTTATTTATTTTACAGTTTTGTCTAGATGAAGCCGCTAGCTAAGCAGACCTTGTGTTACGGGTGCTAGATGTATAGAATCAGAAGAAGACCTCCTGCGTCGCAGGCAGATCTTCGCCCGCTGCGCTTCTGAGTTCGTCATAAAGGGGAATACCCCTTTATAATACCTCTTTAACGTGTAGTGTAATAGGCAGAGCAGGGCTAGGGGATTACTGCCCAGGCTTATAAGCGGTATTACACTACACGTTATTCAGGGACCCTAATCCTAACTAAGAGTGATGTAATAAAATTTAGGGTTCTTAGGGGACGGACCTGGCAAGCCTTGCTCCCTAATCGTCCTAACTACCGGGCCCTGAATAACGTGTAGTGTAATACCGCTCATAAGCCTGGGCAGTTATCCCCTAGCTCTGCGCTGTGCAGTGTGCAGTGTACAGTGTGCAGTGTACAGTGTGCAGTGTACAGTGTGCAGTGTACAGTGTGCAGTGTACAGTGTGCAGTGTACAGTGTGCAGTGTACAGTGTGCAGTAGTGTAGGGCACCTTGTTTCTGCAGGAACGGCGTGGCGGCGCGGTAGTGCTTCACGGTCAGCACCACTATATCTCCCGCGTTGCGCAGGATGGTCACGGCGTCGTCGTGCGCGCACGCCGTTATGTACTCTCCGTTTACTGGAATACAGCGCAATATCATTACTTTTGGGAAGGTCTAGTCAGAGGAGCCCAAACCCTTTTCTTTAGTCTAGGACCACTTTCAAAGTTTTACTGGTTTCGTTGGACCTCAAATGACACATTAGAATATTATGAATGGTCGGTGAAATCAGACTAAATAATGATGGTGACATTCATTTTTTTATACATAGCCAAAACGATCGACAAAAGGATACTGTAACAGCAGTATGTATTTAAACAAACGCGCATATCAAAACACAATTTAGCAAACAATGAGAACAATGGAACATCATACATGCGGGCACTGTACTGTCATCTGAAGCCAACACAATGGACTCCAATGTCGTACATAAAGCGCAACAGACGCCTGAAACTGGTAGGTATTTATCCCGCGGTCAGTGGTCACTTGTAGGGCACGAGGGGCAGTTAGTACATTCCTACTGGGTGGCTTAATGTTCACAAAGGCTCTGGTGATACCAGTGTCGTAAATATTTCTGGCCAATATTTATTTTGGTCTTGCAACCTCTTTGTTTATAAAAACTTTCTAGTACCGAGTATTAGTACTTTTATGAGGCCTATGGGTCAAATCTAGCATTTTCCACCATACCAACAATCACGTGCATTAGTACATAGTCAAAACGAGACAGAGTTTATAGGCGCCATGCACGCTAATGTCTAGGTACATATCATGATTGAAATGAAACATGAACCTTGTGTAAATACCATGCCGTGACAATACTGTCTATACTACATTAAAAAACGAAAGTTATTCTTTCTGCCTGCTACCCTCTAACGCCTAATCGGCTGAATGGATCCTAATGACATTTGGCAAAGTCAAAGTCAAAGTCAAAGTCAAAATGCTTTATTTCCTTAAGACCTTACAGGACACTTGGACACGTCATAAAATACATTTTATAAATAATTAAAACTAGGAAATAAAGTGTTCACTTTGATTTTTAGGTAAAGTAAAAAAAAAAGCGAACAGAAACCTTTACATCGTTAGGTTGTTATTTTTCGAGTTGGAGCAAAACTCATCCCAAGCTTTTTTATCATCTAAATAATCAGATACTTTATAGTAAGCCTTTTTACAAAGAATAGTTTTGACAATTTGTTTGAATTTATTTACTGATAGTTTTTGCAACTCACTTGGAGTTTTGTTGTAGAAGCGTATACATTGCCCTTTGAAAGATACATTAACTTTGTTTAGTCTAGTTGTAGGCAAAGCTAGTTTATTTTTATTTCTAGTATTGACATTGTGTATATCGCTATTTTTAGGAAACTTATTGATATTTCTACGAGTGTACAACAGGTTTTCGTAAATATATTGACATGGTACTGTCATTATGTTAATTTCTTTGAATTTATCACGTAGGGATTCTCTGGGACCCATATTATAGATTGCCCGAACAGCCCTCTTCTGCAACACAAAAACGGTGTTAATGTCTGCAGCATTCCCCCACAGCAGTATACCATAAGACATAATACTATGGAAGTAGCTGAAATAAACAAGTCTAGAAGTATCTACGTCTGTAAGTTGACGGATTTTTTTGACTGCATATGCTGCAGAACTGAGCCTTTTTGATAGCTTATCTATATGTGGGCCCCATTGAAGCTTACTGTCTAGGGTGATTCCTAAGAATACAGTACTTTCTATAATATCTAACGTTTCTCCTTTTACGTTTATATCAGCCTTAATTTGTTTCACATTAGGTAGAATAAATCTAATACATTTCGTTTTGTTTTCATTAAGCAAAAGATTATTGACGCTAAACCAGTGGACAACTTTTGAGATTGCATTATTCACATCGTCGAAATTTGTTGATTGTCTTTTCATTTTAAAAATTAAAGAAGTGTCATCAGCAAATAATACAATCTCATGATTATTCTTTACAATATCAGGCAAGTCGTTAATATAAACTAAAAATAGGAAAGGACCGAGGATAGACCCCTGCGGTACACCCATAGTAACTACAGACCCCGAAGACCGTTTCCCATTAATGTCAACTCTTTGTATCCTGTCACATAAGTAAGAAGAAAGAAGAGCCAAAGAGGTGTCATTCATTCCATAGTGATGTAGTTTCCTGATTAATGTTCCATGATGTACACAGTCAAATGCTTTTGACAAGTCGCAAAAAATGCCCAAAGCATCTTGAGACTTCTCCCAAGCATCAAAAATATGCGATACCAACTCTACACCGGCATCAGTAGTTGACCTGCCTCGAGTAAACCCGAATTGCTTACAATGAAGCAGGTCATTGCCATTGAAATGTTTAAGCAATTGGTGTAATATAAGTTTTTCAAAAACTTTGCTAAATGTTGGCAGTACTGATATTGGTCTAAAGTTAGTGGGGTCAGACCTACTACCCGATTTAAACAGTGGAGTTATTTTACTATGTTTCATTAGATCAGGAAATACGCCACAATCAATAGACTCATTAAATATGAAAGCTAGATCTGGTGCTACTGTTTCAATTAAAGGTTTAATAATTTTAACGGAAATGCCCCAGAGATCTGCAGTTTTCTTTATATTTAAAAGTTTAAAAACCTTAACAATATCTTTTTCATCGACATGGTTAAAATTAAATTTTTTTTCGGATTTAGGAACATTATCTATGAGTAAAGACTCAGCGATCACTTGAGAAGAGTTTAAATTCTTTGTAGTAGAGATTGGAATGTTAGTAAAAAAGTTTTCAAAAGCTTGCGCTATTTCAATGTCTTTTTTGATTGAGCAATCATTAATTTTTAAATTATAATCATTAACATAGGTACTAACCTTTCCAGTCTCACTATTTATTATTTTCCATGTTGATTTAATAACATTTTCGCTATTTTTAATTTTCGAGCTAATATAATTTGACTTTGCTATCAGACAAACTTTTCTAAACATTTTTGAGTAATTTTTAACTTTATCTTTGAACTCCTCGCTAAAATTGTATTTTTTTTCACTATATAGTTCATACAACTTTTGTCTACTCTTATGAATACCTACAGTTGCCCACTCACTAAATGAAAGTTTATCAGAAATCACAATCGATCTGGCTGTAAATATGGAATTGAATGCAGAGGTAAATTTCTCAAAAAAACTGCTATATAGCTCACTTGGGTTGTTATGTGAGTAATTAGGTGTTGGTTTGGAATTCCAATTTGATTTCATACGTTCAAATCGATGTGTGGTTACTGGTATATATGTTATTTTCCTTTTACAACTATTATTTTTCATCTGAATGTTGATTTTTATCATTTGACCTAAGTGGTCTGATTTTAAATTACTTATTACATTTTTACTAATAATTTTATCATGTAGGCAAACAAAAATATTATCAATACATTTTGCTGAGGTTTCAGTTATTCTAGTAGGTTCCATAAATAGCGGCCTCAGATTGTAAGAATTAAATAAATTAGTCAATCTGCTACTGAGAGAGTTAACTTCTAAAAGATTAATATTGAAGTCTCCACATATTATGAGATTTTTACTTGAATTTGATAATTTAAATAACATATCATCCATAATTTTTTCAAATATTTCAAATGAGGCTGATGGTGGGCTGTATACACTTACTACAATACTTTGCTCCAACTCAACACATGCTACTTCGATGTGGCTTTCAACAGACATACAAATTATGTCCTTACGGTCTTTGAATTTCAGTAGTTTATTAAGTAATATTAAAGAGCCTCCACGAATAGCATGTGATCTGCAAAAAGAACTACCAACTTGGTGGTTACTGAAGTTGAACATGAGCTCATAGCTTTTCAGCCAGTGTTCTGTTAAGCAGATGATGTCAATATCAAACGAGTTCATGAACAATTCCAATTCTAATAATTTACTTTTTAATCCTTGAATATTTTGATGCACCAAGTTAGTAAACTTTGCATTAATTTTACAAATTTGTTTTTTCTTTTGATTGATATTATTTGTTTTTTTAAGGCAAGAGACTTCCTCTATTGTCTTTATTTCTAATTTAAATGACTTGGAATAATTTCCAAGGTCTTGGTTTGTAAATTGTTACAATGCTCAAAAGAAGCATTAGTTATAGCCAAGTTTTTGGCTGTGGTTTTAAAATAATAGGATAGCGAAATTGCTATCTGTCTTTTGTAAAAATTGGAAAGGTAATAATTACCTTGAGTCAGATAATATTTTTTATTAACAATATTGTTAATATCAATCAAGTGTACATTATTATTGCATGAAATAGTATGCAATGTCATATTCAACTTATATCTAAGCTTATTTTCAGAAAGTGGCAAGCTGTCGCTGTAGGGGAATGTGAACATCACAATTTGTCTTAAATTTATAGAACAAAGTTTGTCCATGTACTTAATTAGGTCAGATTTGTTCACATTACCCCTATTACCAATGCATATTATTAAGTTTGATTGTTTATTAAAAGTTTCAATATCAATTTTCTGCATAATACTATGCAGAGTTGAATTTTGATAGCAATTATTTATTACAGGATGTTCCATACTCTTATTTAAGAACTGGCCCATGTTTTTTCCGATTTCATCGCAGTACATTATTGTTTTTATACCTGAGCATGAAGTGCTGAGATCCAGATGGGAAGCGGCTGACACGGTGCTGTCTGAACCTGAATGGTCACAGACTGGGCCGGGATCACAGCAGCCGCAGCCTTCCAGAACTCTGCCCTCCAGACTCACCTGGCTTCTGAGTAATGCATCCATGGCCAGATTGAGTTCCCTTGTTTGTTCAGTAGTTAAATGTAGTAGTAAAATGGTAAACGTTAATCCGAGCGAGTTCATCCAACCTTAGAGAAAATTCTGAGCCCCACTTGCTGAATAAATTTTGGTGCCAGATCAATTCTTGTGGCTCTGCGCCTGGTAATAAAACTCTGCCAATGACCATTAATGTCATTAAACACTTTAGGAGTAATCATATTTTAAGTTTTATATGACAACTCACTGATTATAAATCATGTCAGATCACAAGGTTATTGAGCTAGTTATTATAGCTTGGCAAAAAAGAGTAGAAAATAATGGGGGCGCCACTGTAGGTCCTTATGGCAACACCTATAGCGCACCAAGCTAGTCTTGATACTTAGGTGTATATTTCTGTTATACGTACATTTATATCCACACATAGTATACTAGTATCAGTAAATATTGTTTAATTGAGCAAGGTTCTCGTTATGTAAGTATATAAAGAAAAAAAATTAAAGTAAATTAAAATTTAATACATTGCATAGTAAGTTCTCTCTCACAGTATTCCTTTTCTATTTTTATTACGTGCTGGCACGAATTCTTCCAATCCTCCTCCGTAATAGCTTGGAACCGTTCCGTTTTAGCACGCTCAGCTGCTTCCTATAAAGAAGAAACTTTTTATGATACCTTTATCTTACCTTTTTCAGTTTATTATTTAGGCACCTAATTTCTAGACCATTTAAAATACAAACGATATATTAACTTTATTCCAAAGAAATAACACAACTTTTAAATTATGTAGAAATAGATTTACATATTAGCTAGTCTAGCTCAAGTATCAAATTCTATGCCCGCGCTATAGCAGATTACGCAGAACAAACGTAAACATAACCTAACTGCCCGATGTTTATTGTTGAATATTTCACTTGTTCCGTGGTACTTTAATTTAACCCTGCTTTAGGAGCATCAAGTTACCTTTGATTCAACTTAAAATTACAAAACAAACTCTCACAAACCTGTCATATCAGCGGTTCTTTGAAAAACATTGTTGAGATCTGAAAGAATAGTTCTGGCCTCAAATTCTGCCAGACATCGCCTGTATACCTTATAAATAAACTCCCTGGTAGCACTTCTAACTGTTTTATTCATTATTTTTCACTTTTCGTCACTTTATCACCACCGCTTGACCGATCCAAGTCAAAAATCCGAGAATTCGTAGTCTTTGTTTACAATTTTGCATCAAACGTCATTGTTTTAAAAATGTTGCCATTAAACAAAAAAATTAGTTCCGTTTCAAGACTTTTTTGCCAAGCTGTAGATTCAAATCACGTTCGATTAAGATCACACATTTTTGGCACAGTATTGAAATGAATTGAAATGGGTATTGGGTACCTTTGATAACAGCATCTCCCACAAAGAGCTGGCCGGTCTGGTCGGCCGCCTGGTCCTTGTAGATCTTGGAGATGAGGATGGGCAGCTTGTGCTCGGCACCCCCCTTGATGCTGAGCCCCAGCCCGCCCACCTTCTGACGCGTCAGTTGGACCATGCGCTCCTGAAGTGAACGACACTAGTGTTAGGTGCATCTAACTCACAAATAACTCATCTATTGTGTCTATTTTAAATTCTATTGTAATTAGTTAAGCTGATGGCAATCAAAATCAAATAAATAAATCTCAATTGCTAAGTTTTAATTCTCATTTTCAGTGCAGAATTTTGTTAACAGAAAACATATTACCTGGGAGTGTTATTGTGCCTTTGCGCACAAAAAAACACTAGAGCCTATTCTTGAATGTCTTAATGGCCTCATAGCGTAGCACTATTTAGATTATGATGATGATTATTTATGACAGAGTTGAAACCGTGTCTAGATATTGGTGACCGCTAGCAACTGCTAGGATTCTATGACTATTTAGTATTTTGCCTTTTATGTTTAGATGACTTGAGAGGTTTCCATAAACACAAGTTGTGTGAAGGCTCGGTCAGAAGGCAGTGCTATACATACCCTGGTGTGAGGCACCGTGTTGTCGTGGAGCGGCTATAACATACCCTGGTGTGAGGCACCGTGTTGTCGTGGAGCCGCTATAACATCCCCTGGTGTGAGGCACCGTGTTGTCGTGGAGCGGCTATAACATACCCTGGTGTGAGGCACCGTGTTGTCGTGGAGCGGCTATAACATACCCTGGTGTGAGGCACCGTGTTGTCGTGGAGCGGCTATAACATACCCTGGTGTGAGGCACCGTGTTGTCGTGGAGCGGCTATAACATACCCTGGTGTGAGGCACCGTGTTGTCGTGGAGCGGCGGCGGCACGGGCACTTCCTGCTGCACCGTGACCGCGTCCATGGTGAGCACGAGGCGCGCCGCGCGCGGCCGCGACTTGCCGTCAGACACCTGCACCATGCCCATGCGGATCTGGGGAAACATTCTCTTTAATAATAAATCAATAAATCCGGACAGTCCACACAGCATCATCTAGCCCCAAGCTAGCAGACCTTGTGATATGGGTACTAGATGATTGATATACCTACTTAATACAATACATTACTGTAGTGTATGCACTTATTATCGTATGGTCGAGGGTAGGCGTCGGGAGGGCGTCGTCGTCAGTCAGAATAAATTCTTGTTACTCAGCGGCTGCCTATTATTTCTGTGCCTATATAACTACCTAATAAGATACCTTACAGCGGCGATCGAGCTTAATAATTGTGCGTGCGGAACTTTTCAACGATGTCTATCGGAAAAATGGGTGAATTTGATATGAAAAGTGGTACGTGGTCATCGTACACGGACAGACTTGAAATGTATTTCAAAGTGAACGCCATTAAGGAGGATTTGAAGTTGCCGACCTTGATATCTATCATGGGGGACAGTGTCTATGAACTACTAGTGAATTTGTCAAGTCCTAAAAAGCCCTCAGAACTCAAATATGAGGAGGTGGTGGAGCTTCTACAAAATCATCTACAGCCGAATCCTTCGGTGTTGGCGGAGAGGTTTCGTTTTCGGCAGAGGAGGCAGGCAGCGGGAGAAAGTACAGGAGAATACGTGGCGGAACTGAAGAGGATGGCGCGGTTTTGCAAATTCAATGACAAACTGGATGAAAATTTGCGTGACCAGTTTGTATGTGGAATAAAAAGTGACGTCACGCGTCAACGGTTATTTGCGGAAAAGAACGCGGACACAATGACGTTTACCGACGCAATGAAATTAGCTCATTCCTTGGAGACGGCAGAACGAGATGCGGCTGCGGTGGAGGCCCGGGCCGTGCTGGAGGCCGAAGTTAAGGCGGAGGTGCACGCGGTCAGCGGGCGCGCGCAAGCGCGGCGCCAGCGGGTCGAAGCGGCCAGCGGCGGCGCGACACGTGGCGCGCAGCAAGGGCGGCGGCGGCGGCAGACAGCGGCAGATCCTTGCAAAGGTTGCGGAGCGGATCATGATTACAATGACTGTAAATTCCGGGATTTCGTATGCAGCCGATGCAGGCAGCCGGGGCACTTGCGGCGCGTGTGCACCGTCGGCGGCGGGAGCAGCAGGGCGGGGCGGCCGGCGGCTGGCGGCGCGCCTCGGAGGTTCCACTACGGTGAAGCGGAGCGCGACGCCGACCACACCGACTCCTCTTCGGGCCAGGAGGAGGAAGAAGATTGCCTGGATTTACACCAGTTGTGCATAAAGGACTATAAGGCGGTGAGTCTGCCCGTATCAATCGATGGTGAAATCATTTCGATGGAAATAGATACTGGTACTCCAATATCTTGCATCAGTAAAAAACTTTATGATAAGTATTTTAGCTCCACAGAAATGCAGACTCATGATTTGCGCCTTAAATTTATTGATGGCACGAACATTCGACCTTTAGGTGTTATTGTGCCTAGGGTACAATATAAGGGAGTGCAGAAAAAACTAGAATTGTTTATAATTCAAGACGGAACCACGTCACTACTAGGCCGGCAATGGCTAACTGAATTAGGCATTTCAATTCCCAGTTTTCAATGTAACAATGTAACATGCAGTAAAAGTCGTTCGAATATCAGTTCTGATGTAAAAATGTTGTTACACAGGTTTAAAGATTTGTTTGATGGCGGACTGGTGGCGGTTCACGGGCGACGCCGGCGACGCTGCGGGTGCGCGAGGGGGCGGCGCCGGTGTTCCACCGCGCGCGGCCGCTGCCGTTCGCGCTGCGCGAGCGCGTCGACGCGGAGCTGGACGCTATGCTGCGCGCGGGCGTCATCGAGCCCGTCGACTGCTCCGACTGGGCCTCACCACTGGTCCCGGTCAACAAACCTGACGGTACGCTTAGGATTTGTGTGGATTATAAGGCAACTCTGAATCCTGTTTTGATGATTGATCGATATCCGTTACCTAAAATTGATGAGGTTCTAGTAGCGTTAAATGGAGCACAGTTTTTTAGTAAAATAGACTTGTCACAGTCGTACAACCAAATTGAGCTGGATGAGTCTAAACGGTACACGGTTATCAATACGCACAGGGGGCTATTCTGCTATAATAGATTAGTATTTGGCCTTTCCTCTAGTCCCGGCATATTTCAACGTATAATGACCACCTTATTGAAAGGGATACCTAACGTAGCAGTGTTCATAGATGACGTTATCATCGGAGGTAGAAACGAGACGGAACATTTAGAAGCGCTAAGAACAGTGTTCCAGAGGTTGCTTAGTAGCGGGTTACGGTTAAAAAAATCTAAATGTGTGTTTCTAGTTCAAGAGGTAACCTACCTGGGATATATTTTGTCAAAAGATGGATTGAAGGCAGATCCTAACAAAATTTCGGCGGTATTGGAAATGGAAAAACCACAGAATATCACTGAACTACGATCATTCTTAGGTTTATGTAATTTCTTTGCAAAGTTTGTAAAGAATTTTAGTCAAAAATTAATACCATTATATAATTTACTTAGAAAAAACGTAAAATGGCATTGGAGTAAAGAGTGCGAGCTAGCATTTAAGGAAATAAAAAAAACTTTAACGGGATCGCAGGTATTATCACATTATGACCAGTCGAGTCCGCAGGTTCCTCATGAAAGCCCGAAGAGCCCGACGAAGGAGGCCTCGCAGCCCGCAGTTGAACCTGAACCCCGTGAACCTTTGCCAGATCCGTCACCCAAGAAGATGTCGCCTAGGCTTCGCCTCCCGAGACAGTGTAAATTTAATAAACCAAATTATAAGTTTTAAGTTTGCTATTATTTATATCATGTATTACGAACGTAGTTTAAGTGGCTATTGTTAGTAGTTTCTAAGTAGATAAGTAATCTAGATTTAGTGTGGAGGAATGTAGTGTATGCACTTATTATCGTATGGTCGAGGGTAGGCGTCGGGAGGGCGTCGTCGTCAGTCAGAATAAATTCTTGTTACTCAGCGGCTGCCTATTATTTCTGTGCCTATATAACTACCTAATAAGATACCTTACAATTACATAGATCAGCGATTCCGGAAAGGTGGTCCGCGGAACCCTGGGGTTCCGTGGAAGCGTCATAGGGGTTCCGCGGTCTGACCGAGACTTAAATAAAACGTTCGTGGAAAAGACTCATAATAACCGCATTTCAGCTAAAATCGACTGGTCCACTCTCCCTCAATTAGAATTCAATAGGGTTATAGTTCCGTTTAGCAGAAGTGTAAAAAATCTTGGAATCTTTTTGGATTGTGACATGTCTTGGGTCCCTCAAATGAAGCGGTGAGTCGCAAGGTATTCGCCTGCGCTGCTTCATTGAGAAGGCTTCGTAACTTCCTGCCTACTGCCACTAAAATTGTGCTCGCTCAATCTCTCATTCTTCCTATTCTTTACTATGCCGACGTTTGCTACCGGGACCTAACTGAGGAGCAACTTAATAAGGTTGAACGGCTCCAAAACGTGTGTATTCGTTTTGTGTTTGGTCTCTCTCTGCAAATATGATCATATTTCGGAGTTCCGCACAAAACTAAAATGGCTTCCTGTCCGTTTTCGTCGAAAGTCCCATATCCTTTCTCTTCTTCATAACATTCTCTTTAACCCTGTCACTCCCTTCTATTTAAAGGAGTGTTTTGAATTCCTCCACAGTTCTCATCCTCCCCGTGTCCTTCGGTCGTCAGAAAATCTGACTTTGAGACTTATATATTTATATATTTATTTAATATTTATTTATCTTTAAATATTCATTTTATGTTCACAATTATTGTAGCTCTATCCTTGGTACAACCCCTGCCTTTCTTTAATTCACATAATTCTTTCCATCCAAAGGTAGCCTGGAAGAGATCGCTTCTAAGCGATAAGGCCGCCCATTGTACTTGTCATATGTAATGTCTTTCATAATGTTCTGTATCTGGTGTAGAATAAAGTATTTTGCATACAATAGTATATTCAAAATACGTTAACACTTAAGTTATCAAAACAGCCAGCTAGGGTTCCGCCAAAAAAATTACGATCAGTTAGGGATCCGTAGCCAAATAAATTGGGAACCCCTGACATAGATAGATATTTTTTAATATACATAGAAACCAACCAGACCAACGGAACACCTACTAGCACGAGGACCATCACAAGATAAACACATATTATCTACCTAAGAGCTGTCTGGGTAGAGAGTACAAATAATAATGCATGGATTAAGGTAGCACAGGACAGAATGGTGCAATAGAAAACCTAGCAGTGGGCTCACAGATTGAGTAACAGTTGTAGGTATAGGGAATTAAAGTGTGATGGTCCCTATCAGTACCACAGTTTGAATCTCAGGAATTTTTAACATAAAGTACTTACTCCCATAATAGAATTATGAGATTGAATTTGGAACTCATACTAAGAGATCTCATTCCATTTGTTTCTAAAATTAGTCAAACTACTCCTAAAGCTGTACAAGCCCTGGAATGGAGCATTCTTCAAGAAATTTCAAGAAAGTCACCTTCTCGAACAAGTGCAGAGGACAACAAAAATAGTCCCTAGTCTTAAAGAAGTTCCATGAAGAACTATTGCAAGTAATTAAGGATGCTTTTAGTTAGGGTTACATAGTATTTAAAGTAGGTATCTTTTTTAAGCTCTGATGGTGAAAATAATAATAAATCTTGTTAGGTATTATAATAGATTAAATCTGGAAACATAAATAACAAGACTAGGTAACCATTCACACTGATTATGATCTCCTAGCATGCCTAGTCTGTATATAGACCAGGGCCTTTCAAAATGATGAAAAAAGAAATAAAATAAATAAATAAATAATAAATAATGCTGGACAATCCACACAGCACCATCTAGCCCCAAAGTAAGCTACTCAAAGCTTGCCTTCCTTCCACTCGACACCACCAAAACGACACCATCCGTGGTGTCGTATGGAATCTCTAGTCCATACGACACCACCCTAGTGATGTCCAGAAACGCGTGTTTTTGACTAACAGCTCCCAGTTCATTAAAATAAATAAATAAATATCAGACAACATCACATACATTGATCCGACCCCAAAGTTATTATTTCAAGTTATCTATAGTTAAACGATAATTAATAAAACAGAGTTTATGAAATATTTTTTTTTATTTCAGTGAAGTAACTAGTTATGTAGAGGTATTAAGGAACGGACCGGAAAAATAGTCTTGCAGCGTGTCCACAATTGTTGTTACGTGCTTGTTGTCTTAATGAACTTTTCTTTTAGTGTGTCTTTTCCGGGAAAAAAACTTTCAGCCAACAATTTTGCTGTATTTAATACAATCTGAGCATCACTCAAATGATCCGTTTGGGTACAATTATTCTTCATATTTTGTTCCGTTTGCGTTTTCACGGACATATAAATGTCTGGTGTGACGTCGTCATCTCTACACTCTACAACATACTCTTGAGTATCCTGCATTTCAAACACATCATCGGGCGATAGTTGGTATTTAGGTTGAAAACTCAAAATTGATTGACTCTCCATACTTTCTAAATTATGTTATTAATGAAACTGCTTGAACATAATTGGAGTTTTCATATCAACAACTTTGTATGTAGGTAACCTCACTATTAGTCGGTGGTGTCGTATGGACTAGTGATTCCATACGCCACCACCGATGGTGTCGTTTTGGTGGTGTCGAGTGGAAGGAAGGAAAGCTTGTGTTATGGATACTAGATAACTGATATATTTAATACATTATATACATAGATAGATAATTTTTATTTTACATATTAAACACCCAGACCAATGAAACAAATTTCTGCAGTTCATGCACAAATTTGTTCCGAGGCGGGAATCGAACCCGCAACCTCCTGCGTCGCAGGCGGACCTTGTTTTTGAAGCTGCAGTTTTTTGCAGTTTTTGCAGTTTTTGCTTTCAGTTTGTAGTCTGTCCTACCTATGAAAAACTGCATCATCTATGCCCATGACGCCAAAACTAAGTAATCGTTTCTTAGAATGCCTGTTAATTAGTATCTACCTGTGTTAGGAAGAAATTTGAAAGTGCAATGACTTAGAGCTCTGTATAAGTTTAGAGAAAAATTTATTTAATGACTTTTTCTCCAAAATAGGGTATTTTGTGTAAAATACTATTAGAGAAATAGAAGTACTTTTTAGTACTTACTTCTTTCTTTCTTTCTTTCTTTTTAGTAATTCTTTTGAATTAGAAAAAGGGAGTTTACAGAAAACCTCAACACTTTAGTTAGAACAATTAGAAGTGCTATTATAAATGTAATCACATCCATACCTTTTCATCTTTCTTCTCCTCTATGGGTGTCATCATCGCTTTACATGCATGCCAGTTTTGGACCTTCTACGCTACAGTAGGCAGACTTGAATTTAATTCACACAAACACTTTGAGGGCCCTGTGTGAGCGCTCTACGAAGCACACCCATTATCTCTTCAAATGCTCCAAGTGAATGTATCCAATTATTCATTCATAATCACCGCACGGTCCAGCCTAACGATGTTATTAATTATTTACGGGTTACACTTTACAAATACGCACGAAAAACAGGTCAGTGGCATGCCAAGATAAATCAATAAGACAAACAGCACCAAAACAATACGCTTTTCTTGGTCTAAGTCAACTTTACCACCGGGAACTGTTTAACCGGATATGCGCAGGGTAATAAACAATCATTTTAATGATTGTGTTATTCTGAATAATTTCAATTTGATTTCGTTTTAGTCATTTTTGAAATAATTAGTTTGTGGGTTTGACCAACCAAACTAACACAACCAACACACACACATATTCAGGGTGACCGTTTTAAAAATGGCGAATCTGCCAGATTCTGGCAAAAAATCTGCCAAAATCTGCCGAACTCGTCTCAGATCAGAAAACTGCCAGAATATGCCATCATAATTTGCTTTTATGGAGGCGGGAATTACAAATAAAAATACGTTTATTGAGGTATTTTAATGAGATTTTAATTTAAAATTTCAAAACACTTTGTTCAGTAGGAATTTAGAACATAAGTTTTTTTTTAGAACATTAGTTTTGGATTTATGCGTGGGTAAGCTTTGGATAGTGTCGGAGACCTTATTCTAGAAGCGTATACATTCGCTGATGATGAGTGATGAAAGATTTGGAAACTTTGTGGAGTCAGTAGCGTGACTTGACAGTTTGTTCTTATTTCTAGAATTGAAGATAAGGTTTTGTTAAACTGGTGTTTTTCACAGTTTTTCTAGGAATCTTTAAAATCTGCCAGAATCTGCCACATTTTTAATTCGTCAGCACTTTCTGCCAGAGTCAAAATTTGGGAGCCAAATCTACCCAAATAGCTGAAATCTGCCACAAATGGTCACCCTGCACATATTGTACAGTACATCAGGGTGACCGTTTTAAAAATGGCGAATCTGCCAGATTCTCGCAAAAAACCTGCCTTATTCTGCCGAATTAGTCTCAGATCAGAAAATGCCAAAATATGCCAACATTATTTATTTGCTTTTATGGAGGCGGGTATTAAAAATAAAAAGACGTTTATTGAGGTATTTTAATGAGATTTTCATATAAAATTTCAAAAAACTAGGTATTCAGTAGGAATCATTACATTAGTTTTGAATTTATGCGTGGGTAGGTAAGCTTTGGATAGTGTCGGGGACCATATTGTAGAAGCTTATACATTGGGTGATGATGATTGATGAGTGATGAAAGATTTGGAAGTCACTAGTGTGACTTGACAGTTTGTTCTTATATCTAGTATTGAAGATAGATAAGGTTTTGTTAAACTGGTGTTTTTCATAGTCTTTCTAGGAATCTTTAAAATCTTCCGGACTCTGCCACATTTTTCATTCGTCAGCACTTTCTGCCAGAGTCAAAATTTGGGAGCCAAATCTGCCCAAATGGCAGAAATCTGCCACAAATGGTCACCCTGTTGTACATACAAATAAGTGCTTGAGCCCGCTTGTGTTGTGTAGTAAAATAATATAGAGCTGCCATTAAAAAAAAATTGTAGAAAGTAGTCATGATTTATGCTAAGTTCGAAACACATAGAAGCCGGAGGCGTGGCGGAGGCGAAGACATGCCGGTTTTTCCTATGGCACCGCGCCGTCACCGCCTGCGGTGTATGTGTAGCACGGTGTATATGATACAGGTCAGTGACTGACCTGTATCTATATAGAGGTCAGTGATGTGTAGGCTTTCATTGATTCAATAGAATACATCTCGCACGCCTTTGCCTCCGCTGTTTCGTACTTAAAAGTCTCCACACATAGAAGCCGGAGGCGGAGCGGGAAAAAAATATTTTTTATGCCCAGACCAACGGAACAAATTTCTGCAGATCGTACACAAATTTGTTCCGAGTCGGGAATCGAACCCGCAACCTCCTGCGTCGCAGGCGGACCTTCGCCCACCACGCCATATCGGTCGTCGTAAATATTTCGATTGAGGTGTTTTCTTTTTACCATTACCAATTTAAAATACATGTTTGAAATAAAATTACAAATAATACCTCTAGATCCATTACGTCACATCATCATCATCATCAGTGTTCGGATAATAAATTAATAAGCATAAATTAATTTTCGTTAGCGAAAAAAACATACAGTGCTCTCCATTCTTTGTAGCTTAGGTAATACAGTGCACAATAGATTGTGTAATATACGGTACGGTACGGTAAAATACGGTACATTGCATCTGGCATCACTTTTAGTTTAGTGAAGTGGAAAGAACTGGCTCGGCTCTGAGACTATTGAAAATGAAAATGAAAGACTTTATTAGCAAACGAAACAAAGAACACTTAAAATGGAAATACTAATCTATGATAAAAATAAACAATTATTATTAAAAAAAAAACTTAATAACTTAAGTCTACCAACAAACTACCCGTGGTAGGTAGATGCGGGATAAGGGTGTTGCCAGCTTCAAATATCTGGGATGCACTATAACAGATACAGGTTCTAGGGAAGATGAAATCAACATTCGCATCCAGAACACCTTGCGGTGCAGTGCAGCGCTTCATAAAGTGTTGACGTCCAGACTTCTGAGTCGAAGCACCAAAATCAGAATATATAAAACTGTTATACGTCCTATTCTGATATACGGGTGCGTAGCCTGGACGTTGACGCTGAAAGAAGAAAACAAACTCCTCGTGGCTGAGCGTAAGGTGCTGCGTAAGATCTTTGGTCCGACCAGACGAACAGATGGAACATGGTGAATCCGGAATAACCAGGAGCTGGAGGATCTTTATGCCGAACCCAAAATCATAGGCGAGTTTAAGAGCGCTCGTCTCCGCTGGCTAGGACACGTCGAGAGAATGGAAGATGATCGGGCTGTCAAGAAGGCGTATACGGGAAAAGCTTAGACCAGTCGGCCGCCCTAGGTATCGCTGGATTAACGTAGTGGAAGCCAATCTCCGCGAACTCGACGCTTATAGCTGGCGAGAGACAGCTCAGAACCGAGACGCCTGGAGAAGTCTTGTATCGGAGGCCAAGATCCACTTTGGGTCGCTGAGCCACAGGAGTAACTGAGTAGTAGTAGTAACCTACAAACTAACATTAATAACTTATTTATATTTATAAGTGTAAAGTATATAGGCTTATTAAGCCTATATACTTTATGTACTACATATATAGCCTTCATAAGTTTAAACCACCCAGCATTAGCATTTCTGCAAACTGCTTGGTAAACCATCTAGTGTCATTTCCTAAAAGGTTTCAACTCAGCATGTTGTTGAATAGATAACAAGATTACCTATTCAGCGCTGGTCTTATGTTGACCCTCGTTAAATGAGTTACGTCACCAACGACAAACTTTTACGCGCACCTAAATTTACTGAATAAAAGGAAATATTAAAAACCTTGCTTTATGTATGGTAAATAAATAATAAATAATGCTAGACAATCCACACAGCATCATGCCAATTTTTTCTTAAACATAGAAAACACCCAGAACACTGGAAGAAATATTTGCAGATCCTTGCCGATCGTACAAACGTTTGTCCCAAGGCGGGAATCGAACCCGCATCCTGACCTTCGCCCACCGTACCACATTGGTCGTTAAATTGTTAATTAAATAAATAATAAAATAAATAAAATTATATGTAAGATATTGATATACCTATTTTTAAGCCCTCAAATTATTGAAGCATCGTTAATATTGATGTCGTCCCACTTCCTTTGTTCCTGAATTAGAAAAAGCTTTAATTTAGTTCTGAAACCATAAATACTGCTGGAGTTTCTAATTGGAGGGGGGATGTTATTTTAACATATTGTCGCTGCATATCGGAAACATCCGCGGAATGCAGCAGTAGCATGTCTCGGCGTGGTGAGCGGCGCCACACACTGCCTAAAGTGGCCTACACTCATAAAAAATATAAATCCGGCACTGCGGCATACTCGTTAGTCTGACCGCCGCCAGTCAAGCTTCTTAAAGAGATATGCAGGTGATTCGAAATGAATCACCCCAAAGAGAAGGCAAGCCAGATGCAGTTTTTGCCGTGATTTCATTTTCATGATGAAATGCTTGTTTAAAAAAGGGGTCACGTGTTCCCTGGGGCGTATATCGAAACAAAAGCGTGCACATGCGTTTTGCACTCTTTGCACGAGTTTCTGTGTATGTGCCAGGAGTCGCGGACCAAACACGGTGTCAGCATAATTAAGCCTAGATAGGACCAGTGACTCTACTAGCTGTAGTCGAAGGTTCTCGCTTAGATAGGGTCTGATTATATATAAAACCTTTAGCCTGTAAAAGCAGTTGCTAACACTATCCGAGATATGCTTTTCAAACCGAAGATGTGAGTCTATGTTTAGTCCCAAGTTACGAGCTTCGAATACCCTGTCTATAGACGCCCCCATAAATGAGACAGGAATGTGCGGACCAAGTTTATCTATCTGCTGCTTGTTATCACAAACCATAAACTTATTCTTAAGAGCGTTTAGAATAAGGCTATTATCCTTTGACCATGACGCGATCCTGTCGAGATCTTCTGTAATAAGCCACGATGCTCTACCTAATTCGGCTGGTATAAACGTATAGTATACTTGTAGGTCGTCGGCGTAATTATGATACTTGCAGTTCTTTATACTGCTGACAAGATCGGCACAATACAGGCTGAATAATGTGGGGCAAATTGATCCCTGTGGTACTCCTCTAGTTACTGGGGTTGTAACTGATGTTATAGTACTACCGCTGCTATCCCGTAGTTCTACATACTGGCGTCGATTGGTTAAATAAAAACTATGGAACCAATTAACGGTTTTATTGTCAAAAAAACCATAGAATTTTAGCTTTAAAATTAACAGGTCTAAATCTAAGGAGTCGAACGCACGAGAACTATTAAATCGGTAAGTACTTAAAACATATCATGCTCTGGCTGGCTGATCCGAATTCATGTAAGTAATAAGTACTACGACGTAGTAGGTACTTATAACTTCCATGTCCGTTTCATCATAATATAGTTCCTATGCTGTCATGTTGGCAGTAGTGAACATTTTGTCATAACGTCTGTCTAAAGGCGGAAACATATTTACGTGTCGCGACATAACCCCCACCACCGCTCTGGCGCAATCGGCGAATCGGCGGCTAGCATTCTGCGACACGATAGACCGTGTCGCGACACGACACGCCATACAAGTATGTCCCTAACCATACTAAATGTATGAAACCGATATGCTTCTGGCGCGCCCCGACACACCGCGACACGCAAGTATGTTAGAGTGTAGACACTAGGGTTAAGGTCCCGGGACTTTTCGTAATTTTAGTTGTCTCGAGTCCCGGGAGTTTTCGGTCGAGATGAAACAAGATAGTCGAAATTGTTGTGTTGTGTTGTAAGTAATTTTTGTTTTCAAACAATTAACATTGAAGGAGCCTAGCGCCATCGGCTAGTCAAATGAATAAGTATACAACACAATAGACGTCATAATCCGAACGTCACAGAACAAAGGCAAAAGCCTTTGTTCTGTGACGTTCGGATTATGATAGTATCTGTGTAAGTTGAGACGGCTAGTCGTCAATTTCATTTAGTGGTATTTCTTTTACAACAATTATGGATACTTACATCAAAAAATGTTTCAAAAATTATGTAAAAAAAAGGCTGACACCGCTAAAACAAACAAAAAATAACTTTTTTGGTAAAAACAGATCCCAGGAATTCCCGGGACTCTGAAATGGTCGGGAATTCCGAAACTGTACTCGACGCTGTTAACAGACAGGATTTGCCAACAAAACGGCATAAGAACTATGTGATGAAACCACTGAATGAAACGCATTAAAGCGGACGTCCTCGTCGACTTGACTGGTAGAGTTTTTTTCACTAAAAAAGTCCCCTAGATAGACGTGGCGCTGTAGTAGTAGTAGTACGTCCGAATGAAGCCAGCAATGTGGCAACCTGTCAAATTTAGTTCCACCAGTTGCCGTGGGACTTTTTTCATGAAACGGACTCTATGGTCAAAGATTCTATTATTACTACGTTTTGGCTAAGCTTGACTGATACGTCGCTGACTGAAAGCAGTTACTGTTGTCCTAAGATCTACGTACAAAAATAAATCGACAAGGGCATCGTTCGTCGTCAGTTCGACCATTTTGAAATAAACCAAATTTAATTCGCTGTTACTACGACTTACACCTAGTAGGTATCTGTCAGAAATCAATAATTAACTTTATATTTTAAGTTTACTAAATAAGTACTTAGTACTTGGACAAGTCAAATTATAACTAGGTACCGACTGGACACAATCTTACAGCCTATTAGTCTGGTTATCATATAGGTATTTTTTAGTTTCTTACGAGTTTTTCGGTATGATATTAGCCTAGATATAATAATGCTCCCCGGGGTCTCCTATCCCCTGTGTTGTTATTTCAGTAGGTAGGTACGTAGGTAGTTAAGTACATAAAAGCATAAATGGATTCCAAAACTAAACCGCTAAGCTGCTATTCAATAACTACCTATCTCTTAACCTGTACAAAACTCTAACTATCTTCAGAATTTTAACGAAACCAAGTGAGTGCATGCAGCGGTTGCAAAACAACCCGAATCGTGAATAGGGATGTGAAAAATATGTCAATTTATTTTTGTTGTAAATTCTTTTAGTGACTTATTTTATTTTATCGACGTAATTAATGAGCTAAAGAGTATGTCGTATTCCGTGGTTCTTAATAACTTAGAACCAGTGATTAAAACACACTCTCGGATATCATCTATAACCTTGCAAACTTTCATTATCATCATTTTACCTGTAAAAGTCTCCACACACTGTGCCGGAGGCGGAGCGGAAGCGAAGGCGTGCGAGTTGTATTCTATTGAATCATATGAAAGCCTACACACTCACACCGCAGGCGGTGGCGGCGCGGCGCGGTGCCATAGGAAAAAACTGGTACGCCTTCGCCTCCGCTCCCCGCCTCCGGCTTCGGTGTGTGGAGGGAGACTATTAGGCATGAAAAGATAAGATAGACAGACATAATCACTTACGCATTTATAATGATGGGTATATGATGGGTATAATGATGTGATGTCTTTTCTCTGGAAACAGTTTTCTTCTATTTAGCGACTTAAACATAGTGGTACCTAGGTAATTTCAAAATAAAAGTTTGATTCACAACACACATTCTTTATTTAATTTTTTGTTCCTTCCATGCTTTACCAATAATATTTTATTATTACACAACATGTAAATAGAAAGACTTTTATACAATAGTGTATAAATTATTTACTATTCTATTATTATTCAACAATATAAGAATTATTAATTAAAAACTTACTTACATTTCAACATTGGCAGTCTATTATAATGATATGTATCCTTTGCAGTTTGGAACAGCCATTACCTTACAATACCTACGAGTAACATAAAAGTAACAATTTATTATACTTGCGTAACTACTGAATATTATCGGCAAAATAATGTTGCACGTAGGTACGTACCTACTTACCTGGACAAGCGCAGGTCGATGGGATACCTACCAATTGCCTAGTTATATTTTTTCATGGCACATTTGTTAAGTACCTATTTACAATGACCATATTAATTAATTACGAGACAATTAGTGCCTAGGACGTTTTATGTACTATAAAATTCGGTTACATAATATCTTAAAAGAATGACAAACCAAATCTTAATTCAATGTTTTACACAATAATGTTTGACACCACTGCTAGTTCTTAAAACCTAGCCTTACCTACATAAACAATGCTACGTGAGAGTTTCAGCATGGTGGGTAGGTACATAAAAGAAATAAATTGCAGCGACAGGAACAAAAAAAGTTATCGTAAAAAAAATTAAGAACTAGCACTGATACATAAAATTTACAGTATAAAAAATAATCACCGTATTAGGACCTTTTCTTACATCATCAAAGTCTTTTTTTGAAATTAATAAGATTCATCTGAATAAGTAGGTACGCAGGTTTTTCACAAGTTATAAAATAAAATTAGTAATGATGTGGGACATTATTTACATGTTTAGGTATAAATTCGTCCTAACCGAGGTTTGGTACATCGTAAGTCGATAGAAAAAAACTAATTTAAGCAAAATGTAACCACCATAAATAACTGCCTAGTACCTTTCAATGACAAATCACAGCAAAAGTAAGTGTTATCTATCTCAGCGTTCATCAAGATGACACAAGTCACAACAATTTTATTTTGTGACTCATTTTAATTTCTTCTACACGTGTATGGTGCATTCTCGTCGTTCTTGTTCTTTTCTTTGTTGATATCTGTAAAAAAATGATTTGGTAAAGTAGACGTAGGCATATATTTAGGTATAGACAGCGTCACGAATACCTAACCCTGCGCAACGCGGATGTCTTGCAGAAGGGTAACTTATTTAGGAAGCTGTCTGTAAGAACCTCCATTAAGGCGCAAACAGCAGGTACACTAGCGCCACCACTTATTTTATCATAATTAGGTACGTTAAACAAAGGAATTTCCAAAATTCACACGTTCAGTTTGTTAAACCTAACATAAGCTTTTTTTAATGCATCTGTAGCAGTTTCATTTTGTCCATTTTAGGAAGAGATACGAAACAGAGTTTGGTGGCCATCGTATAGCTGCCTAAAGTAACCTCAGCCTTTGCGCCATAATAAGAAAAATCGAATTCATCATTAGCATCATCAACAACCTATATTAGTCCCCTGCTGGACATAGGCCTTCCCTAATGAACGCCATCTAAAATCTAAATTACGCTTGTAAAATTAATAGTTCATACTTGTCTATAAGAGAAGAAATATCGGCAGGGACAGGCACGAAGCTTCCTGAGTGTCCGTCACTGCCGTTTGGGCCTCCACTGTATAAAGACATAACCAATACATAATATAATGAATTATACATTTTTTGAGACACTAGCTACTCGTTCTAAGCTGGTAATTATAAGCCTTACCAAAAATAGTCTGAAAAAGCAGGTGAAGCTTGTAAAGCCATGACTTTAGTTAACGACTTAACTTACCTACTTTACAATGATAAATTGAACTAACCTACTTTTTGTTTGAAGAAGTGACTACGATAAACCTATGGTTCCTCGTGTTAGGTAATGAATGAATGCGAATGGAGAGGCTGGCGTGTGAGGAGTGAGCGGGGAGGTACCTGAGTCTACCTGCTGGTGGTGCGCGCGCTGCGCCGCCCGCTGCCGTACGTGCTGCCGCACGGAGACGTTCCTGAGCCTGGGACCATTACCAACCATCAATATTCATTCATTATATATTTATAAGAATACTTACCTACCTATCTAGTAATTTATTAATTAAAAACGATTGATACCTATGTTTTTTCTTATCATGAGAACCTTTATCGAGTAAACCTACCTTATACCTTATAGTATAGGTACCATGCTATCAAAAATTATAATGGTGACCTACAACAGTTTCTTACTCATCTTACTAGGTTTAATAGTATAATCTTGTGTAGGTAGGTAAGTACCTCAAATACACGAAGATTTTTTTTAAATTTGGTATTCACTTTCTAGAATTAAAAGATGCCCACAAAATAATGTATCAAGAAAATAAAATAAAATTTTGATCTACATAATAATTTCTCAATTTATTTATACAACGATGTCCATCCTTATGTATGTGCCCATCCCTAAACTAAACGTCAAATTATGATAATCCAAGATGGCCGCCGGAAATGACAATGTCAACTTCAAACTGTTGACGGCCGAAGTGATATTGTGCCTGGCGCTTATCTATGGGCATATTTAATAATATTCTAGCTCTATGTTTGGTTCAGTGAGTTCAGTTCCCGCCTCGAGACTAATTTGATAATTGTACGATCTGCACTTTAGTAAGATCATTAATTTCCAGGTCTTCTACTTAAAAGTAGTTATAAAAAATATCTATAAGTGGGTAAATTGTGGATTGTCCTACGTTCCTAGGTAGGCATGTAATTATTCATAAAAAAAAACCTACTTACATTTACCGTTTTAATATCAGTTCTAAACGTTTTAGTCCCAATAGTTCTAGTAAATGTTGATGTGCTGTGTGGCTTGCTTGTCCATTGTGCAACAATATTTAGGTACCTACCTACCTAATAAGATGTACGGAAATTCATGTGTGTTGATAATCAGGACTGAGTACTTACCTACCTACTTTACACTACTAATGTGTAAGTTAGGGAGTATGAAGAGTTAGTCAGGTAGGTATAGGTACCTTTAGTAGTGGTATTGGCGGCGCTATCGCTGTTGTCGTCGGAGTCGGAGCGCGGCTCGCGCCAGGCGGGCGGCGCGGCGCCGGCGCAGGCCGCGCGCAGGCGGTGCCGCGCCTCCACCGTCGAACACTTGGACAGGCTGGACTCGTCTGCCGGGGACCATCAACACTCATGAGAGTAGACACTCTAAACATCAAGTTGAATAGCCGTGTGTGGCCGAAATATCTATCTACCCAGGTGCTTCATTTCTATATAAATACTACTTAGGAAAATATGCGGAAAACTGGGTGGTGCGTGTTTTGCTCTCGGCCGCCTATCGAGGTTCCTACCGAGGAATGTAGTCAGGTCATGCTACTTCGCTACAGTGCATGCGGTGCTCCTCTACGGAGCGGAGCTATGGGGGCGCGCCGCCGACTGGGAGCGCGCCTTCCGTATGCAAAAGCGCGCGATTAGGGCCCTAGTCAAAGTATCGCGACAAACATCGGTACAACCATTCTTTAAAGAACTAGGTATTATGACCCTTCCTGGCATAGTCATCTATCAAGTTGCCATCTACGTTAGGACTAACATTAGTTCTTTCACTAGGTTAGGAGACCATCACCGATACGAGACGCGCCGGGCTGAACAACTCGCACGGATAACACACAAACTGACCAAATCAAAGAAGCTCACTCATATCATGGGGCCGGACATCTATAACCGGATACCTAGCTCCATCACTGTGGCTCCCAATTTAAACATTTTCAAGTCAAGGCTAAAACACTGGCTTGTCGAGCAAACCTTCTACACCGTGGAGGAATTTCTATGCTTGAGGGTTAACCTACCCTCAATATAATATTTGTACTACATAGGTAGGTAGTTACTCTATGTAACTATGTCTAATTTCTATGTTTGTTTTTATTTATTTTTATTTTAATCTTGTAATTATTATTATATTCTGATAATTAGGTATGTGTATTACGAATTTAATCAAAATTGTATTACCACCTTTTTGGAAATCTTTGACGTGTATATTTTGTTATACCAATAAATGAATCTGAATCTGAATCTGTATAGATCTAATTATATTCGTTTCTGTCCTAAGTACCTAGGTAATATCGAAATAAAAGGTCCTAACTATCTAGGTTTAGGTATTATCATCACATTTAATGTCTTAAGTGTAAGTAAATAAATTCTACGTAAGTACCTACCTACCTACTCGTTAATTCAACCGCAGTTCAAACTATTGGAGCAAAACATAGGCAGGTAAACAAGATATTCGTTTATCTATCTTTTTCAAATAATTTCAGAGAAATAATTAAATTTCCGTTCATTATTTTAGTTTAAGTGGGATAACCATGAACCTAGTTCGTGTTTGAAGAAGACCAAGATCATGAAGAATAATTTGAACTCCAATAGTTAAATAAAATACCTACCGTATCGATAATGGTCGCAGGCCCTGTGTCGGCGGCGATGCGGCGGCGCCGCGTCGTCGTCGCGCCGCGCCAGCGTCCGGAACTGTAGCGAGTGCGCCGCCGACACGCCGAACGTCGCGTACGGACTGATCTCGTACAACTCCGCTGGAAGGAAGGGCCTCAACATCATCATCATCATCCGCAGCCCGACTTCACCCACGGCTGGGTTTAGGCCTCCAAACTTGTACGCCACTCCACACGGTATTGATTACAATTCAACTATTAAAAATCGTATAAGATCCATGACATCTATTGAGGTCTTCTGACGTACGTAAATAAGGCTGTTTCTTAGACCTCAATACATAGACTCTTTGACAAAGGTTTAAGTAAAGTCGACATTAGGTATAAAACCATCCTTCGTGGTCTAGTGGTAGACCTGTATCAACTTACATAGTGTTATTTCGATGAAATGATAGGGACTGATGACTGACCTGACCCCACGTCTGTTCTAAGATATCATGATTTTGTTGAAACATAAAACTATTAGGATCGTAAGCAGCATCCTATAACGCTATAATCATCGTCCCACCCTGTTATTGCACCCGCCCTCGCGTGTGAGGGAGATGTGAATAAATAACTTACCAGAAGAGTCGTCATTGCACTTCTCGTTCCCGTTGATAGAAGAGGACGAGTACAACTTCTGTCCTTCTCTCAACTTCTCCCGCTCCGCCTCATTGCTCTCGCTGAGCTTCCTGTCGTCTCGCAGGTAGTTCCCGCCGGAGAAGCAGAAAAACCTGAAGAAATTTATAATTTTGTGAAATCCTACTAAAATTATAAACGCGAAAGTTTGTATGGATGGATGGATGTTTGATACTCTTTCACGCTAAAACTACTGAACGGATATGGATGAAATTTGGCAAAGAGATAGATTATAGTCTGGAATAACAAATAGGCTATTTTTTATCCCGGAATTTCCACGGAAACAGGAATTACCGCGTTTGAAACTGCGAGGCGATGCTACTTAACTTTAAAATAGAAGAAAGTAAGTACATTATCGTTCGTACCTAAAGTTGAAGACCCTACTTCTAATGATGAATCTACTTGGAAGATGCTGATTGTATTAGATACCTCTTCTTGCCGTGCACGAGGCAAATGATGGCGGCCAGAGTGACGAATATGACGAGCGCGCTGGCCACGCACGACACCAGCACTGTCTTCAGGGAGGAGGCGCGGCCGCCGGCCAGCGGGGCCGACGGCTTCATGGGGGGGATGCGACCTGGGGGGACAGATTGAAGAGTCAAATACAATTGCTAGCTTCTTCTCGCGACTTCGCGCGGTATTCCGGAGACAGCGCGCCCACCACGTAGCTGGCTGTGCTGAGGCCGGTGATCTACTAAGATGAGTACCTCCCGCGAGCGTGTGCGTGTCGGCGCGTATGGTGACCCTCTCGGGGCCGGCGTCGCTGTCGGCCGTCACCGCCACCTCGTCCCACGTGGCCGGAGACAGCGCGCCCACCACGTAGCTGGCTGTGCTGAGGCCGGTGATCTACTAAGATGAGTACCTCCCGCGAGCGTGTGCGTGTCGGCGCGTATGGTGACCCTCTCGGGGCCGGCGTCGCTGTCGGCCGTCACCGCCACCTCGTACCACGTGGCCGGAGACAGCGCGCCCACCACGTAGCTGGCTGTGCTGAGGCCGGTGATCTACTAAGATGAGTACCTCCCGCGAGCGTGTGCGTGTCGGCGCGTATGGTGACCCTCTCGGGGCCGGCGTCGCTGTCGGCCGTCACCGCCACCTCGTACCACGTGGCCGGAGACAGCGCGCCCACCACGTAGCTGGCTGTGCTGAGGCCGGTGATCTACTAAGATGAGTACCTCCCGCGAGCGTGTGCGTGTCGGCGCGTATGGTGACCCTCTCGGGGCCGGCGTCGCTGTCGGCCGTCACCGCCACCTCGTACCACGTGGCCGGAGACAGCGCGCCCACCACGTAGCTGGCTGTGCTGAGGCCGGTGATCTACTAAGATGAGTACCTCCCGCGAGCGTGTGCGTGTCGGCGCGTATGGTGACCCTCTCGGGGCCGGCGTCGCTGTCGGCCGTCACCGCCACCTCGTACCACGTGGCCGGAGACAGCGCGCCCACCACGTAGCTGGCTGTGCTGAGGCCGGTGATCTACTAAGATGAGTACCTCCCGCGAGCGTGTGCGTGTCGGCGCGTATGGTGACCCTCTCGGGGCCGGCGTCGCTGTCGGCCGTCACCGCCACCTCGTACCACGTGGCCGGAGACAGCGCGCCCACCACGTAGCTGGCTGTGCTGAGGCCGGTGATCTACTAAGATGAGTACCTCCCGCGAGCGTGTGCGTGTCGGCGCGTATGGTGACCCTCTCGGGGCCGGCGTCGCTGTCGGCCGTCACCGCCACCTCGTACCACGTGGCCGGAGACAGCGCGCCCACCACGTAGCTGGCTGTGCTCAGACCGTCTCCCACCTACAATAGGATACACAATAGGATACAATACAGGACATACAAATATGCTTAGACTTGATCGATCATTACCAAAATCTGTTGTTTTGCGAGTTATTTTTGAGTTTCCTTGGATCGGTTTTGATCGATCGGATCTGTTGAACTTACTACTTACCTTTATCCAATGTTCAGTGCCAGCTCTTCTGTAAGACACCCGGAAGCCCAAGATAGGGCAGCCGCCATCGCGCCACGTGTAGAAATTGATCTTGATCGCTGTTGAGTTCATGTAGACGTGGTCTTCTGGCTTTGGAGGTTTTGGACCTGCCGATGAAGATTAAACGTTCTCGAATACGTTTTGGCTCTATAGTTGAGGTAAGATTACTTTTAAGTATATGTATGATAAAGAGATACTTTAGCTAAGAAGCAAGAACAGTTTGGAATGAATGAAGTTCTTTATATTATGTTCGTTGTCTTTATAACGCCTACATAAAAAGATCAATAATTGAATTTTGTATAACTGGATTGCCTTGAAAATGTTATTTGTATTTATTTTTTATGATACTCGCGGTTTCGATTTCGTTCAAATACCTATAGATTTTTTTTATCAACAATAGACCGTTGTTTGACCACAATCTCACCTGATGGTAAGTAACGACGTGGCCGAACATGTATCACGTCAAGTCTAGAAGACAACTATTCACTCTCGTCTTGAAGAACATGAAGTCAGTTAGGCTCCGAATTAATTATTACGGAGCCAAATAAAACAATACCAAACCTTAACAACCTCTTTTAACCCGATTCGGAAAACGTCATCCCCCGTTACCTACTTCCCCGTCCCAGTAGTAGTACTCACGGCCTCCCCTGGTGGTGGCGGTGAGCACGTCGCTGGGCGGGCCCACGGAGATCTTGTTCCGCGCCTGCACCCTGGCCTGGTAGCTGCTCCCGCAGCGCAGCGCGTCCAGCGAGTACGAGCTCTGCTCCGGGGACACCTCCACCGTCTCCCACTCCGACTCCGCGGCCGGCTTGTAGCTCAGCAGGTAACCTGACAAGAACATTAATTGTAGCTGTATTCCTTCGAATAAGTATTACTTTTTTCAATAGATAAATATAACATTTTTAGCTGATATGACGTTGAATTACATTTTTTTTTCTTTTGAATGCTGCTGCTTGGCTATCTGATTTTTAAATCAATAATCCAGGTTGCTATCCGATACTAGGTATCTATTCCGTGTCGTTTAGAGAGTGTGTTGTCCAGTGAGTCAATTCTCCATCTTTGTCTGCGTATCTAGTCGCCAGGTCAGAGATGCTATGTCTTTTCAGCCTGGAGAATTTGATGCTGCCAGATCCTTGGAGGGTGGCAGAAAGTTGGTTTGTATGTCCATCGAGACTGGTATTTCCTACTGAATTCTCTATTTCATTCTTGATTGTAGGAATTTTGATGTCCATATACATATGCTTGTATGTTACTCATGTGTGGGGGAATACATAAAATAAATTATTATGAAACTAGCAGCGCCTCGCAGTTTCACCCGCGTAATTCCCGTTCCCATCGGAATTCCGGGAAAATAAAGCCTTTGTGTTGTTCCGGACTATAATCAATATCTGCGCCAAATTTCATCTATATTCGTTCAGCAGTTTTTGCGTGAAAAAGTGACAAATATCCATCGATCCATCCATCCATGCTTACAAACTTTCGCGTTTATAATGTTAGTAGGATTAGTGTCGCAAATATTTTACCCAGAATAGGCTCCGTGGCGTCCCCAGGCATCTGCCAATGCAGCTTGATGCTGGAGGTGGTGGTGTACTGCAGAGACAGCTGCGGCGCCGCGGGCGGCAGGATGGCCGCCACCGTGTACACGATGGAGTCCTCTCCGATCGTGTTGCTGGCCGTGCACGTGAAGTTGCCCGCTGACTGCTCGTTCACCTCTGGAAAATACATCAGTATACTCCTTTCAGCTTCGTATCAAACTTAGCTAGGATTGAACCGTGACAGCTCAGCTCGCGGAACACAGAACAAATACCCAAGTAACAGTTGGTATTTGACTTCAAGGAACTAAGTAATTAGTACCTACTTCAAGTGTAGCTAAGAAGGAGACTCGCGGTATTCAGACGAGTGTCTTGATTCCAAATTCACCAAAGTTTTTTATGCGGATGCCGTCGTTGCTTTAGGGTTAAAAGTATCATAGTCAACTACGACGTACGCTTTGAAAAAAATACGTAGGTATAGTTACATACACTTATAATAGTAAAGTAAATGAGTGGTGTACCTCGAATATGCAAGTGTCCTCGGTGCGTGACCTGGTAGTACTGGTGGTGAGTGACGGGCACGCGCGCGTGCGTCCAGCGCGAGCGCGGCGCCGGCGAGCCCACGCACGAGCACGCGAGCAGCGCCGGCCGGCCGCGCCCCGCCACCACGCGCCCGCCGAACGACGCGATCCGAGCCGGTACTGAACATGTTTTTTATTGTAAACAGAACAATATGAAAATTGGAACTAATGCACTGCTGCATGTATCTTGAAAGGAACATTGGAAATGATAACGTTTATAAGGTTCAAGTTGAGGATGCCTTGTAGGAACCACCACGTGAAACAGGCTTATGTTGATAGAAACTTACTTCGTGAGCTAGGTCCTTGGCCGACCACAAGCGTGGACTCTCCCTCTCCAGACCCGGTCGTGGCTGAAACCCAAAACTCGTACAGCTGGTTCTCCATCAAGTTTCGAACTTGAAACATCAGCTCAAGTTCCGTTTTCTTGTCTGCTGCAACGGTGAAGCTCTGGTGTTTGCCAAGTCTGAAAAGATAACGCGAATGAAATATTTGTAAACTTAGTGTACTTTCCACCACTGTCATGTGGTGACAAAGGGTTACATACCTGCCAGCCTCTCTATAGTAGACAGTGTAATGAGAAATTATTCCATTTGGGTTGACTGGAGCTAACCAGCTAACAAGCACTGAGTCACTGGAGTAAGCTAACGCCTTTATTTTCTCGGGAGCTGATGGTACTGAAACAAAAGCAAGACAAGTAGGTACATATAAAGAAGAACTAGTTTTTACACCGTCACGCTATAACTCACGCTTTTGACACAGTTGATAATACTGAAGAGACATTGTTTGATCTTGAGAATAAAGTACCGTACCATCTTCCTCAGTCATGCAGTAGACTGGCGGGCTGCGCTTGCCATCCCCCGCGTTGGTGAACGCTAGAACTTGGACGGAGTAGTTGGTGTATTTACGGAGAGTGTGCAGATAAGTGTCTGTGCTGGTAACTCGTTTGATTTCGCCCACGTCGGCTAAAAAAAAAGAATAAGTATTGGTATACTGGTATCAAAAAAGGAAAATGATATTATTTCATAAGGTATTTTGATGCTTACCGTGATCTGAACTGATAGGCAAGTAAATGACTTTGTACCCTTGAATGAGCCCCCCATGTTGGCCGATTGGAGGTGGATTCCATGAGACTTTAATCCCAGAAGACGACAGCGGAGAGCACGACACCCTCATGGGATGTGATTCTGGCACTAAAACAGGACAAAAGAGACGAATCATAGAACCGATATATTTTCATATTGGTTTTGTTTCACATTATATACATTTACTGACAATATTTTATTTTATTTCCTTTCATGTAATTTGCAGTATCCTTATTCAATTCAATTGTTTGTTAATGGCTCTGTGTCTGGACGAGTCTGCCAATGCCCGTAAACAGCATATTCTCACATACTTGCCTACTTTATTTTAACTAATTGCATTTTGACAAATTGTTGGAATTTATTTTTTAGGCCAACAGCCAATTTTGTGGTTATCAAAATTTTTAACATGAGTGCAATAAATAATGAAATGTCTACCTCCTTCGAGTGTAGTGGCAGAAACTGGTGCTGAAGATGGCCCTGCAGCGACTGCGTTGAATGCTCTCACTCGTACTTCGTATCGAGTAAACTTCCTCAAAGCTGACAGGCTGAGATCTGTTGCGGACCAGCCATTCACTGTTAACGTTCTGTAAAAAGAATCAAAAAGCTTAGCAAAGTGATTGCAAGAATGTTTGCTCACCAACTTTATAGTATATCAGAAGTACCTCGTCGCATTCCTAGCGAGTGGTTCAGCTCGGCCCAGCTCGGTGCACGTGACTGAGTAGCCGAGCAGTTCTCCGTGCCAGGACTCACGTGGTGGAGGCTTCCAGGTCACATGCAGTTCACCAGCACCACCCGCATTCACATGTACGTTGCTAGGAGCTTCGGACGGAGCTAGAATACAATATCCAGAAACGTTCCACTTGCTCTACGACAAAAGGGCTCACAGATAATGATGGGAATGAGTCTTGAACCCACCTTCTTCTTGCGTCTTCACAACCACGGGTTCAGTGAAAGCACTTCTGTCAATCTGGTTGATGGCGGCGATTCGGATCATGTAAGCCGTGTGAGGTTTCAGATTGCCCAATAGAGCCTCATAGTGGATATCGCCTTTCTTCGTTAACCTGGTAAAACAAGTAAATAATTATATCTTTCTATGTCATTACTACTAATATGCTAGACTAGATGCAAGGATTAGAAGACTCACGTGATGTGGGCATGAGGCGGTCCAAGCATGGAAACGTTGACAGTGTGCGCTTGGTCCCACTGGTCGGCTCGAAGCGCGCCTTGCGCTGACAACGCACAATACTGAAGCGTATAGCCCATGAGCGGGCTGTTACCGTCAAAACCCTGGCTCCAAGACAACTGGACGGCACGGGAGAGGATCTCCGTTACTGTGAGTGAGTGAGGTGTGTCTGGCTTTTCTGGAATACCAAAAATGGAATAAAGCATGCTTCTAAAAGAGATTAATGTGTTTCACCCCAATACCAGTTTAATAATGTTTCGGACCTTGGACGGAGAGATAGATGTAATGATCGCTGTGACCATACGCATTGACGGCTTGGCACTTGTACACGCCTGAATCTTGGCGGTCGGCGCGGCTTATGTACAGCTGGGACCTTAAACCACTATCAGTCTTTTGTTCAGATACGCTTAACCTGGAACAGAGAGAAGGTTGTCAATTGAGAAAATAATGTCTTTAAAAAGTTTACTTTGAATTTACGAACAACCCAATCAGAGAATTCTTACCTATAAGTATTAAGATCTAAATGGTTCATGTTGTGCGCCCAGTTGACTTGGATGGGAGAGTCCCCCCGCACTTCACACGCCAGCGTGGCGGGCGCGTCCCGTCTCGCTGTCATGTTGTGAGACGTTGTCTCGAACCGAGCTGGCTCTGAAAACAACAACATGAATAATTACATAATGGTTTATGGTTCAGTAACTGTTCTACAGATGGCAAATACAGATTCTACAGCAAGGCGTTGAATAAATTAGCTACTTACCATTGACTGACACTAGAATAGTCTTGATTAGTGCAGCCCCAACTCCGTTCTCCGATTTGCACATATAGTGCCCTTCATCGTAAGGTAACGTGGACTCGATCCACAGCGAGCCATTCGAGAGAAACTGGAACCGCCCGCCCAGGTTCACGAGCGGCACGTAGTCCGTCGTCGATGAACCTGTTACGGTAATTACATTTAACGCTTGATTCATTTACGCTGGTCCCGGCTACTTACGGACATGGCACTCGGTGCTTTCTATAAATGAAGAAGGTAATTGTTATCTAGTTTCGTGGTCAATAGTTTGGGAATACTGTTTCTCGATGGATTGTGGACGTTATTACCTCTCTGCTTCATCCAAGTGACCTGCGGCGAGGGCGAGCCCGTGGTCTGACAGTGCAGGGCCAAGGGCTCCCCGGCGAGCACCGCCTCGTCCTTGGGCTCCAACACCCATTTAGGGGAGACTGCAGCGTGCAAAGGAAATTCGTGGTCAACTTCTTGCTTAGCTTCGAATTCAGCACATTGTTGTGACGAATTTATCTTCAAGGCATGATGACAGCAATGGAAATAGGACAACTCAATGGTTTCACTAAACTAGATTTACCTGTTCCAGCAGCTATAAGGGATCAATACAGTAACCATATAAGAAGTTAAGCATTTTAATATAAGTTGTAGCATAGTATATTTCTAATCAATCTTAGCTGCATATCACGATACAGTTTTTCCTAACCACTAGCTTGTTGTTTGTTATGCTCAATATTTCTTGTTACATTTGATAAGACTCGTACATAATTCTCGATTGATTCGGTCGACGGCATCCACCTGAATCACCCTCATTATGATTCAGATCAGGCCACATTAGTGATTCGAGGCGCCTCACAACACCGAGGTGTTTGCTCTGTACATTCGCTGGAGCGGAACTCTCGGCTGGCCGCAGCGGCTCATCAAACATTCACGTTTACAGACTATTATGTTAGAAAGCCAAATATATAACAATGCTGTTTATTTTTTTTGGTTGGCTAAAAGTGACAGTTCTGAAGTTATTTTCAAAATAACCTGTGACCTTATTAACATCACTTTAGAATACGAATTTCCAAAAATTCTTTCTGATTGGGTGCCTGAGCCTACGTCATCTATAAGAACCTCCATGCATAATCCGTAACTCTTGTGGTTTCAGAGACGTCTTGGTAAGTCACTGCGTTTATCTTATTTTAATGTAGATTAACTTTGAAAAATTAATAATCTAGGTCAAATTAATATCAAGGCTTACATTATTTGCTATTAATAAATCCTAGGTAGTTAACAGTAGTAAATTGGCTATCCCATAATTACAAAAAGTTGGAGGTACAATGTCGTATCCTTTTTGTAAGTTCTTTCGTTTTCAAAGTTCAACATTTGTACAAAGTACGGACAGAACAATGTTTGAAAGTAATTTAATGAATTACCCTTTCCTCAAGCCATCTGTTATCCAACGTAGAGCAAAACAGAAATTACATAAATTTTATAACATGGTCAATGTGTGCGGAAATGAAACTGTGCTTACAACAACGATAAAAAACGTGTTTACTGCCTGAAAATTTTGCGTTAGCGGGAAGTAAAATAAAAGTAAACTTTCCAACGTCTTCCCTAAGAACCTTGTGCTTGGCTTAGGTTGCTTACGAGCGCGGTTTGCAAAGTTTTAAAGCAGTAAACATGTTACCCTTAAATATTTATAACAATTTTAGGTGGGTTCTAGTGCTTAGTATCTAATTGGATAGGTAACCTGGTGCAAAGGAATCAGCATCGACAAATAATAAGAATCAGTGCTCAGTGCAAGCTGTGCTGAGTGCGTGTGCTGGTGCGAGAGCCAGGACGTTACCTTTCACCACCAGCTCGGCGGTGTAGTTAACTTTGGCCGCCGAGTTGGAGGCCACGCACGTGTATAGGCCGCTGTGGTGGGCCGACACCTCTTTGAATACGAGGTTGCTGAAAAAATCTGCACCACGCTCTTCCACCTACACCAACAGTACCGTTCAAGACATTTGAGATTTGGGACAAACACACAATTCAAGGAAGATTGAAACCGTAAGAGTTATTCTGAATAGTTTCAAAGAGAGTTGCAAACCTGTAAAGTGGAAGGTATGGGAGTGCTGTCCTTGAGCCAGGTGAAGTGCACGGGCATGTCTCCCGAGGTCACGCTGCAGCTGACCTGCGCGCGCTTGCCTTCCTGCAAGTTAGCCGAGAACGAAAACGGCTCTATCTCTGGCGGATCTGTTGGCAACATTTTAAATTAAAGAGATTATGTTCAATCAAACAATCATCAGTTTTAAAAACACACGTACTGCTAACAACCAGCTGAAGCTCCCGCTTGGCTATTTCCCCGTGAGGACCCATCACAGAACAAGAATAGGCTCCAGCTTGAGACGGCTCCACCCTGCTCACTGTTAGGGCTCCGTCGACGCTGCTGTCCCATTCCACGGGGCTGCCGTCTCGCTCCCATTTTACAGACCTGGAATAAATTAAACATGTCTGAATTCGTTCAACGAACGGTGTGGAACTTGGATTTTGTCAAATATAAATATTAATTGCTCACGTGATGGGATAGCCAGAATATGGGCAGTAAAGAACTAGCTCTCGCCCGGCAACGGCCCTTATGGGTCCAATTGATCTGACGTATGGTGGCCCTGGAAATAGTACACATAGTTAAAAATTGAAGATGTAAGGGCAAAGTTCGAATCTAAAATTCGGTACTTAAGTATTAATTTACCGTAGATGTTGAGTCGCGAGGTGTGCGACACCTCTCCGAGCGAGTTGGCTGCTCGGCAGGTGTACAAGCCGCCGTCTTCGGACCTCACCGCGGAGATGTTCAAGTAGCTCACTACGTCATTGGCCTTCGTTGCAAACTGCTCTACACTGTATCTGCGCAAGGTACAACGCACGTGAGAACCTGCTGGATATCTTTACAAGTTTCCGGTCGAAACAATCTCTCCGTTCTTTTCACAAAAAGTTGAAACTAAATGAAGAAAAAAATATTATATTGTATGATGCAAATATTTTCGAATTTGGCGGGACTTAAACCCGCAACCCTTCCTCAGTACGGAAGTGCGCTACCAACTGCGCCACGAATTACTGTGACCGAAAATCTTTGCGACCTTCTACGGACTCAAGCGCCTTTAGCTCTTTGATATTTTTTTGCAGTTTGTTTCTTAGACATCCCCCGAGTGCTGTGCTTACGCACTATAATTGAATAACGTATAGGAAGTAGTGACCTGTGTCCCCGGGCCATGGTGTTGAGCGGCTGGGCGTCCAGCAGCCAGGCGAAGTGCGGCGGCGGCGCGCCGGCCGCGGAGCACTTGAGGGTCACCACCTGCCCCGGCCGCAGCACCTGCTCGATGAACGTGTACTGCAGCTCCGGAGCCGTGTCTGCAACGTGCAGCACGTACTCACAAAGGCTTTTTAAGTTTAAATTCAACAGAATCAAAGCAGCACTAGGTCTGCTTGGTTGAATAGGTATTTTTTACTGTAGCGACATCTAGCATGATGTGAGCTGAACTAAAATGAAAAAAGAAATAACAAAAATTCTGAGTGCAAAAAGTAGATCACGTGACCACTATTCCTAGATCGCGCAAGCGTTGGTTTCTACAACATCTAGCCTATATAGAACTTTCCGACATCAACTGTTGGTCGAAAGACCCCGGGTAAGTGGGCCAGATGGGCCGACCCGGTACAGGGAAGATCTTCCCCTGTAACTCTTTGGGGGAATTCCACCTTTAACCCCCAAACTGGTGACCTCCGTCGTGCCAGCCGTCGACTACCTCGGACGATTCTTGCCGACACCCGACGACTGGATTCCTCAACACGATTCCTTCAACAACCAGCGCAGCACTCCAGCCATCAATGATCATCATCATCATCAGCAGCAAAATCTACCTTCATCTCTTCTCTCTCCCTCAAGCTTACCATCCGGACCAGCATCATCCCTCAGCCTCCGCAGTTCCATCGCAGCCGCCCCGACTTCCTGGTTCTGCAGGCTTCTCCCCTCCTCGATAACGCTTCGTGGAGTTCCTCAGCGGCATCATCTGGGCATACAGTCTCGACTCACCGAAGACTCACCCGGAGCACCGCACCGCGCTTCATCCCGACTCACCGTGGACCGTCTCGACTCACCGCAGACTACAAGCGCCGCGCTTCATCCCGACTCACCGTGGATACGTCTCGACTCACCGCAGACAAGCGCTCTCCCGTCCCCAACCTGCTCATCGCACCAGTCTCGACTCACTGAAGACTACGACGAGCTAAGCTGGACACTGGATATGCTGATATCAAAAACCTATATCGACCTTCGGTCTGGAAAGGGAGTGATGTAGCGACATCTAGCATGATGTGAGCTGAACTAAAATGAAAAAAGAAATAACAAAAATTCTGAGTGCAAAAAGTAGATCACGTGACCACTATTCCTAGATCGCGCAAGCGTTGGTTTCTACAACATCTAGCCTATATAGAACTTTCCGACATCAACTGTCGGTCGAAAGACCCCGGGTATGTGGGCCAGATGGGCCGACCCGGTACAGGGAAGATCTTCCCCTGTAACTCTTTGGGGGAATTCCACCTTTAACCCCCAAATTTACTTTTAATTTTTTTATCTTTGTGTCTCATTATTGAAATTAATTCTGATTCAGTTTATTATTAGAGTTTTTGTAAAGCCTTCGAAGAAATACTTAAACTACCGCTTCGGGCATTCATTTCATTGTTTCACTCTAGATTTATTGCACCATTTCTCAAGTCTACAACTTTTATGATCTGAGTTCTTTAGTAAGAAAATATTAGAATAAGTTTTTAAAGAATTCTTAAAAAAAGAAAATATTGTCTATCAAAATTTTCTAGGCAGGTAGGTCTATCAATCGACCTACACAAGTTGCGTGAAACTGTGGGATGCGTAAGGTTTTATGTTTTTAAATTCCAGAAGTGGGCAATCTTTCATGTGAGATTGATGGTTAAGAATCATCCATAAATAAATCCCTAAAGCTTTATAAAGCAAAATATTATCAAGTCAAATCAGATCCTTGCTTACCTCCCAACCTCAATTCGGCACTAGCCTGCGCGGAATCCCTGTCGTTCCGGACCATGCACTGGTAGACGCCCCTGTCAGCCCTGTGCACGTCGGAGATGACTAGCTGCTCCCCGTTGCTCCGCACGCGCAGCCGGCCGCCCGCCCCCAGGGGCACGCCGTCGTGCAGCCACTCCACCCGGGGGCTCGGCCAGCCGCCCCACGAGCAGTTCATCACGGCTGTGCCCCCGCTGTTCACCACCTGACAATCACACATCCACGGATATAAGGAACGAATATAACCTCAATAGAATCGACGGACCATCAATGTTCTGCACCGAATTAGATGGTTTCACTGATACGGGACTGTGACTTCATTGATATGTGTGAATCGACCTAACAGAGCGCGCTGTGTAAAAGGGGTAGCCGTCGTCGACAAACAAACAGGCATCAAGCAGTGTCAATTTATACAGAACGAATAACAATGTATGTTTTGTTTGCCTGCGCATCGGGAGACTGAAATCGTAGAAACTTTTAAACAACAAGCGTCGCAACAACTTCATACAAATAATTTGATCTGTACATAATTAGACGACGATAGACGAAATGCGAAGGATATAATATATTTGAAGCAATGCGTGTTGATAACAAATGAATTCGGAGCTTCACTTAATTGCTAGTCATAATCAGAACAGAACGCCGTAGCTTGTCCTCGAAGCAAGTTCAGCATTCCAAGCATTTTAAATCACGTTCCTTCCTGACACTTATTCGCCTGTGGCATGTCCCAACTCATAACTAGGACTGCGATTTATCAAGTGAGTTGGCTTTGAGCTGATTAAGCATGCGGCTGGTGTCGAGTGCGTGCACCTCGCTAATTGCGGACTCGTCTCCTTTTGTACTGGAACCGACTCATTGGGTTATGGAATAGAATTTACATCTTCGTGATTTAGAGCGAGTAGGAAGGCGGAAGTGGAAAACAAAATTGTGGAAAGGATTTTGGGTCGGAAAAATATTGATATATTTTTGTAAGATGGTTTCTGCGAAAACGATAAGCGGCAGAAAATACCGGGAATGGACTTTTACTGTTTGTCTTGAATTCGAAGTAAATGGGAAAGCTTATACCATGACATAATGCTTAGAATTTGAGAAAAGTGTTTTTTTCTCTTAAAGTGTAGATATAACTACTATTTCTTAGCAGGTATATATCTACACCTTAAGGTATTTTGCCTCCTAAGGGTTTTAAAAAGGGGTGAATGTCATCGAAAAATGGTCTGTATTTGAGAAACCGTTAGTAGTAGACCTAAATTACCGTGAAAAGATACTAAAAATGGTGCTAAAGATGAAGGTTATGAAATTTTATTGTAGGTGGATGACGTTGCAGGCTATAGCTAGTTTCTAGTAAACACAAGATTTTCCTTTGTTTTGAGAGTATCAAACAAAGATCCATGACTCTCAAGTTACAGGACATTTTCCACTGTATGACGTCACGTTTTGAAAAATCACCAGCCGCTGGCAATTTAAACCAATCAATTAATCAATCACTCAGCTACTTGAAAAGTGTAGTGTAACGTCACAGCGGTCACGAGTCAATTGCTGGCGATGGGAAATGACGAAACCAAATTTTTACATTTGAAATCACGTACTAAAAATAGTCAAGATTCCAGAGCTCAATTTATGAATGCAAAATAAATATTTGCTTTTCCAATAAAGCATTAATTAAAACGAGCGCATCCATGAGCAAATATCAATAATTCGCGACGAGCAAAAATAGCCAAGAACCGGCGGAAACCGCCCCCACCGTTATATAAAATGATACCTATATGTATTTTAAAATAGATTCGGCATAGTACTCATTTTCAAAAAGACATCTTCGTTCAGTTCTTAAACATTCAAAAAGAATTTCGGGAAATGAGATAAGTAGATTTTATTCGCCATCAACATAAAAGTCAACACAAGTTATAATTTTTTATTTTCGTTTCATGTCTATTTTTCAATATTAAGATTATTCATGTTGAAACAACCATGTTTTGCAAAACCTGATTATTTTGGCAAATCCCTCCTTAAGTTCGCAATTAGTGGATTTGTCTATGGGAGATCTGTTTAGCAGTATGCGCTGAAATGATGATGCCATGATTTGCTGAAAACGGGAATCAAAAACTCATAGATATTGAGTACCTGCCCTACAATGTTTGCGGTGTTCAGAACAGCGTCATTCGTTTTATTTTGCGCGGAATTTACGATTGCAAGAGATAATTGTCCTACATTTTGCATTCCACCGTAATGCGGTAGGATTTTGTGCGGAACAATTAAACGGACGTAGAGCTTGTAGTTTTTTGTAATTCATGAATGTACTTAATTACAAAGTCAACTGAAAAAATGGCTGGCACATGAACACTTCATCTATGCTTTGTATTTACGGGAGTTTTTAATTCTACTAAGTTTGTAACTACATAAACTGTCGTAAATACAAAGCATCTTCACAAATAAAATTTCTTTCATCTCCTATAAAACTAAGCTCACAATAAAAACAGAAGTCAAAACAAGCGGAGTCAAACAGGAAATCTCGTTAAGGCCTTGGGGCATTCGAAACAATGTGATTTGCAATTCTGCCCTAAAAGGATACCGCTGCGCTACGCCGAGTCCTGGGTAAGGGGCAATTTGTTCCTTGAAACAATCAGAAGGGATTCCGACCTTGAAGTTCACAGGGAAACTGTATTGTTTATAGTGTACTGTGGTCCCTAATGATGTATAGTCTCTACGGTAGTGTGGTTGTAAGCCCTATATTTGTTCCCTAATATTCGACTAATAACACCAGTCAGTACGTATACAATTTACCACCAGATTCTACCGTTTAATTAAATTATTAAGGCTGTTAGTTCTAATACATTAAACGCTTGATCAAACAAAAATAATAATGAGCTGATTATATTTTGCCTAACCAACAGAGCTCTACGCTTTGCTGCGTGGGAGTTACGAGGGTCTAGGCCTTGCTATGTGGGAGCTACGACTGTCTACGCCTTGCTACGTGGAAGCTACAAGTGTCCATGGCTTGCTACGTAGGAGCTATGAGGGTCTACGCCTTGCTACGTGGGAGCTACGAGTGTCCATGGCTTGCTACGTAGGAGCTATGAGGGTCTACGCCTTTCTACGTGGGAGCTACGAGTGTCCATGGCTTGCTACGTAGGAGCTATGAGGGTCTACGCCTTGCTACGTGGGAGCTACGAGTGTCCATGGCTTGCTACGTAGGAGCTATGAGGGTCTACGCCTTGCTACGTGGGAGCTACGAGTGTCTACTCCTTGCTACGTGGAGGCTATGAGTGTCCATGGCTTGCTACGTGGGAGCTACGAGGGTCTACGCCTTGCTACGTGGGAGCTACGAGGGTCTACGCCTTGCTACGAGGGAGCTACGAGGGTCTACGCCTTGCTACGTGGGAGCTACGAGTGTCTACGCCTTGCTACGTGGAAGCTATGAGTGTCCATGGCTTGCTACGTGGGAGCTACGAGTGTCCATGGCTTGCTACGTGGGAGCTACGAGGGTCTACGCCTTGCTACGTGGGAGCTACGAGTGTCTACGCCTTGCTACGTGGGAGCTACGAGTGTCCATGGCTTGCTACGTGGGAGCTACGAGGGTCTACGCCTTGCTACGTGGGAGCTACGAGTGTCTACTCCTTGCTACGTGGAGGCTATGAGTGTCCATGGCTTGCTACGTGGGAGCTACGAGGGTCTACGCCTTGCTACGTGGGAGCTACGAGGGTCTACGCCTTGCTACGAGGGAGCTACGAGTATCCATGGCTTGCTACGTAGGAGCTATGAGGGTCTACGCCTTGCTACGTGGGAGCTACGAGTGTCCATGGCTTGCTACGTAGGAGCTATGAGGGTCTACGCCTTGCTACGTGGGAGCTACGAGTGTCCATGGCTTGCTACGTAGGAGCTATGAGGGTCTACGCCTTGCTACGTGGGAGCTACGAGTGTCCATGGCTTGCTACGTAGGAGCTATGAGGGTCTACGCCTTGCTACGTGGGAGCTACGAGTGTCCATGGCTTGCTACGTGGGAGCTACGAGGGTCTACGCCTTGCTACGTGGGAGCTACGAGTGTCTACGCCTTGCTACGTGGAGGCTAGGAGTGTCCATGGCTTGCTACGTGGGAGCTACGACGGTCTACGCCTTGCTACGTGGGAGCTACGAGTATCTACGCCTTGCTACGTGGAAGCTATGAGTGTCCATGGCTTGCTACGTGGGAGCTACGAGTGTCCATGGCTTGCTACGTGGGAGCTACGAGGGTCTACGCCTTGCTACGTGGGAGCTAAGAGTGTCTACGCCTTGCTACGTGGGAGCTACGAGTGTCCATGGCTTGCTACGTGGGAGCTACGAGGGTCTACGCCTTGCTACGTGGGAGCTACGAGTGTCTACGCCTTGCTACGTGGAGGCTATGAGTGTCCATGGCTTGCTACGTGGGAGCTACGAGGGTCTACACCTTGCTACGTGGGAGCTACGAGGGTCTACGCCTTGCTACGAGGGAGCTACGAGTATCCATGGCTTGCTACGTGGGAGCTACGAGAGTCTACGCCTTGCTACGTGGGAGCTACTTGTGTCCACGCCTTGCTACGTGGGAGCTACGAGGGTCTACGCCTTGCTACGAGGGAGATACGAGGGTCCACGCCTTGCTACGTGGGAGCTACGAGTGTCCACGGCTTGCTATGCGGTTGCTACAAGTGATCTACGCCTTGCTACTTGGGTGTTTAGAATGCGCTACGATGTATGTTTTTGTGAGTTTACCGTTACACTACCACCGTTAAAACACCTGTAACAGCTTTTGAACTGTTTGTTTTAGTCACTCATCAACAAGATTGAATGCAAACTTTACATCTGACAGGTACTAGACTAGACAAAAAACACCTTTAAAAAGCTATTACAGAGCGAAAGGTAAGCTCTAACACACAGTTCATAATGTCCCAGTTAAGTGCGCATTCCGAGACATCCATCCGACCCGTAGTTACCCCACAAAGCACTGTACCATCTACACTGTACACCAATTTGTATGTGCACGATGTCTTTAAAGTCCGCAGTTTACGAGACGGGCTAAAGTCATAGAGTGTTTTTAAGTCCGTAAGAAAGGCGAGTTACAACGGCGGAACATTAACGTTGAAGAAATAAGAAAAAATGGGGATATAATTCTAGCTATTACAAAAAGAGCTTTTGAGGTTACTTCGGTGATTCCTTTTTCAGTGGCGGCAATAAAATGGATAAATGGTAACTGTTTCGACTTTAAAGTTAAGTCAACGCAGCTCAGTTGAGAAAAATGTTTTGAATGTCTTTTGCAAAAACCTACGCAGCTTATTATAATTTAAGAATGTCGGCGTGACAAAACAGAAGGTCCAAAAAAGCTCCCTTGGAATTTGATTCCGTCGACGCGCCGGATAAATATTTGATAGCGAGAAAGGTTAATCTCACAAGGCAGTTTAACCCAGCTCGGGAAACTACAATATTTACAAAGGCCTGCAAATACTAGCTTTCTCCAATTTTTGTTTTTATTCTGTTATACGGGTAATTTAATTGACTTCGGAATGGGAGGGAATCCGCTTAGTGACTGGAGGCTGCTCCGTTATATGGAAAATGTTATTTCGTCTTCGTATTTTTATATCCTTGAGCCTGAAGTTAATGGTTTTGATAACAATGTAACGCCTCGCGAGCTCATAAATCTTGAAAATACATTTGTATGAATAAAGTATACTCATCTTAAGTATATTCGTCTACTTAATGCTGGTTGTTTGTAAACAAGTGACCTACTTCCTGATATAATACTTTTCACCCGTAAAACTTGTTTATCGATTGAGAGCTGCGTTGTGCTGACTTTGCCAAGGCGATCAATAGAGAGAGACGTAAGTAAAGCAAAACAAAAACGAGTGTGCATATTATTTTCATGTTTGCTTTAACTGTTTAATATTACTTTATTTATTCATCTGCCATTGCCAATTATACATCCAAACCTCCCAAACGACAAAGCCGCAAAATGCATTAAAGTCACTCCGTGACGTCACAGCCGCCATATTGAAATGTCACCGCAACCTCCATTATTCCAGGTGAAATGTGAAAGTAGAATTCTTTTTGTGTTATTGCAAATGTTGAACCCTGACGTAAACTCAAACCAATCAAATAGACTAGAATGGAGAATGCACCACTTCTCAGAATAAGATTTTAAAGCCGAAAATTTTCATACGATATTGATCGAACTGAGATAATTGGGAAACTGTACTGAACCCGTTTGATTGTTCAAGAGCATTCATTACGAGAAACATCTGATTTGTGTACCGGGCGGACAAAGAGGATTGCCCATGCTAATTTCCACAACTCAATGATACCCCTCGTTTTGTTGAAGCTATCGTAGTTTGTTGACCTCATTGCCAGCTCATGTCGAGCACTGAGACAGTATCTAAGTGTTTTTTTATAGTGGGTGTGATGACAAGCCGTATGTTGAATAATGTTTTTAACTAAGTTTGTGTCTGTCCATGTAAAGATTTTTCATGGAAAGGTACAAAACACATGCCAAAGTCAATTATGCAAAAAAACTGCAACTTTACCGCTGACACCATCGTCGGCGGTAAAGGTTTACATTCACAAAAAGTGATTGTGGAGAAAAACTGCAGTGAAATGACCATCTAACCGTTATCTGTCTTGTCAGTGAATAAAGGACAATGTTACGATCACTGACCCTCGCGGCCTCGTGGATACCCTATTAACTTCAAAAGATTTTAGTAGCGATAGAACAACCAAACAGATATAAACCAAAAATTAAAATATCAGGACACGTAATAACGTCGCTTGCAACGATTGCTAAATGCTTTTCTCTAAGTACTTATAGTATTGCAACTTGTACCCGCAACCTTAATGTATATGATTACTCTGATTTAGCTGAATCTTAATCAGGATTGTTGTGGAGGCACATGAAGTGACCTGAGAGTGCGGTGCCACGTGCGCGCGCGCGGCTGTAGCGCCCGCCGCCCTCATCACTGACCTGAGAGTGCGGCGCCACGTGCGCGGCTGTAGCGCCCGCCGCCCTCGTCACTGACCTGAGAGTGCGGCGCCACGTGCGCGGCTGTAGCGCCCGCCGCCCTCGTCACTGACCTGAGAGTGCGGCGCCACGTGCGCGGCTGTAGCGCCCGCCGCCCTCATCACTGACCTGAGAGTGCGGCGCCACGTGCGCGGCTGTAGCGCCCGCCGCCCTCGTCACTGACCTGAGAGTGCGGCGCCACGTGCGCGGCTGTAGCGCCCGCCGCCCTCATCACTGACCTGAGAGTGCGGCGCCACGTGCGCGGCTGTAGCGCCCGCCGCCCTCATCACTGACCTGAGAGTGCGGCGCCACGTGCGCGGCTGTAGCGCCCGCCGCCCTCATCACTGACCTGAGAGTGCGGCGCCACGTGCGCGGCTGTAGCGCCCGCCGCCCTCATCACTGACCTGAGAGTGCGGCGCCACGTGCGCGGCTGTAGCGCCCGCCGCCCTCGTCACTGACCTGAGAGTGCGGCGCCACGTGCGCGGCTGTAGCGCCCGCCGCCCTCATCACTGACCTGAGAGTGCGGCGCCACGTGCGCGGCTGTAGCGCCCGCCGCCCTCATCACTGACCTGAGAGTGCGGCGCCACGTGCGCGGCTGTAGCGCCCGCCGCCCTCATCACTGACCTGAGAGTGCGGCGCCACGTGCGCGGCTGTAGCGCCCGCCGCCCTCATCACTGACCTGAGAGTGCGGCGCCACGTGCGCGGCTGTAGCGCCCGCCGCCCTCGTCACTGACCTGAGAGTGCGGCGCCACGTGCGCGGCTGTAGCGCCCGCCGCCCTCATCACTGACCTGAGAGTGCGGCGCCACGTGCGCGGCTGTAGCGCCCGCCGCCCTCGTCACTGACCTGAGAGTGCGGCGCCACGTGCGCGGCTGTAGCGCCCGCCGCCCTCATCACTGACCTGAGAGTGCGGCGCCACGTGCGCGGCTGTAGCGCCCGCCGCCCTCATCACTGACCTGAGAGTGCGGCGCCACGTGCGCGGCTGTAGCGCCCGCCGCCCTCATCACTGACCTGAGAGTGCGGCGCCACGTGCGCGGCTGTAGCGCCCGCCGCCCTCATCACTGACCTGAGAGTGCGGCGCCACGTGCGCGGCTGTAGCGCCCGCCGCCCTCGTCACTGACCTGAGAGTGCGGCGCCACGTGCGCGGCTGTAGCGCCCGCCGCCCTCATCACTGACCTTGCTACGTGGGAGCTACGAGGGTCTACGCCTTGCTACGTGGGAGCTACGAGGGTCTACGCCTTGCTACGAGGGAGCTACGAGTATCCATGGCTTGCTACGTAGGAGCTATGAGGGTCTACGCCTTGCTACGTGGGAGCTACGAGTGTCCATGGCTTGCTACGTAGGAGCTATGAGGGTCTACGCCTTGCTACGTGGGAGCTACGAGTGTCCATGGCTTGCTACGTAGGAGCTATGAGGGTCTACGCCTTGCTACGTGGGAGCTACGAGTGTCCATGGCTTGCTACGTAGGAGCTATGAGGGTCTACGCCTTGCTACGTGGGAGCTACGAGTGTCCATGGCTTGCTACGTGGGAGCTACGAGGGTCTACGCCTTGCTACGTGGGAGCTACGAGTGTCTACGCCTTGCTACGTGGAGGCTAGGAGTGTCCATGGCTTGCTACGTGGGAGCTACGACGGTCTACGCCTTGCTACGTGGGAGCTACGAGTATCTACGCCTTGCTACGTGGAAGCTATGAGTGTCCATGGCTTGCTACGTGGGAGCTACGAGTGTCCATGGCTTGCTACGTGGGAGCTACGAGGGTCTACGCCTTGCTACGTGGGAGCTACGAGTGTCTACGCCTTGCTACGTGGGAGCTACGAGTGTCCATGGCTTGCTACGTGGGAGCTACGAGGGTCTACGCCTTGCTACGTGGGAGCTACGAGTGTCTACGCCTTGCTACGTGGAGGCTATGAGTGTCCATGGCTTGCTACGTGGGAGCTACGAGGGTCTACACCTTGCTACGTGGGAGCTACGAGGGTCTACGCCTTGCTACGAGGGAGCTACGAGTATCCATGGCTTGCTACGTGGGAGCTACGAGAGTCTACGCCTTGCTACGTGGGAGCTACTTGTGTCCACGCCTTGCTACGTGGGAGCTACGAGGGTCTACGCCTTGCTACGAGGGAGATACGAGGGTCCACGCCTTGCTACGTGGGAGCTACGAGTGTCCACGGCTTGCTATGCGGTTGCTACAAGTGATCTACGCCTTGCTACTTGGGTGTTTAGAATGCGCTACGATGTATGTTTTTGTGAGTTTACCGTTACACTACCACCGTTAAAACACCTGTATCTGTCCTGGTCTGCCCGCCGCCCTCATCACTGACCTGAGAGTGCGGCGCCACGTGCGCGGCTGTAGCGCCCGCCGCCCTCGTCACTGACCTGAGAGTGCGGCGCCACGTGCGCGGCTGTAGCGCCCGCCGCCCTCGTCACTGACCTGAGAGTGCGGCGCCACGTGCGCGGCTGTAGCGCCCGCCGCCCTCGTCACTGACCTGAGAGTGCGGCGCCACGTGCGCGGTTGTAGCGCCCGCCGCCCTCGTCACTGACCTGAGAGTGCGGCGCCACGTGCGCGGCTGTAGCGCCCGCCGCCCTCGTCACTGACCTGAGAGTGCGGCGCCACGTGCGCGGCTGTAGCGCCCGCCGCCCTCATCACTGACCTGAGAGTGCGGCGCCACGTGCGCGGCTGTAGCGCCCGCCGCCCTCATCACTGACCTGAGAGTGCGGCGCCACGTGCGCGGCTGTAGCGCCCGCCGCCCTCATCACTGACCTGAGAGTGCGGCGCCACGTGCGCGGCTGTAGCGCCCGCCGCCCTCATCACTGACCTGAGAGTGCGGCGCCACGTGCGCGGCTGTAGCGCCCGCCGCCCTCGTCACTGACCTGAGAGTGCGGCGCCACGTGCGCGGCTGTAGCGCCCGCCGCCCTCGTCACTGACCTGAGAGTGCGGCGCCACGTGCGCGGCTGTAGCGCCCGCCGCCCTCATCACTGACCTGAGAGTGCGGCGCCACGTGCGCGGCTGTAGCGCCCGCCGCCCTCGTCACTGACCTGAGAGTGCGGCGCCACGTGCGCGGCTGTAGCGCCCGCCGCCCTCATCACTGACCTGAGAATGCGGCGCCACGTGCGCGGCTGTAGCGCCCGCCGCCCTCGTCACTGACCTGAGAGTGCGGCGCCACGTGCGCGGCTGTAGCGCCCGCCGCCCTCGTCACTGACCTGAGAGTGCGGCGCCACGTGCGCGGCTGTAGCGCCCGCCGCCCTCGTCACTGACCTGAGAGTGCGGCGCCACGTGCGCGGCTGTAGCGCCCGCCGCCCTCATCACTGACCTGAGAGTGCGGCGCCACGTGCGCGGCTGTAGCGCCCGCCGCCCTCGTCACTGACCTGAGAGTGCGTCGTGCGCGCGGCTGTAGCGCCCGCCGCCCTCGTCACTGACCTGAGAGTGCGGCGCCACGTGCGCGGCTGTAGCGCCCGCCGCCCTCGTCACTGACCTGAGAGTGCGGCGCCACGTGCGCGGCTGTAGCGCCCGCCGCCCTCGTCACTGACCTGAGAGTGCGTCGTGCGCGCGGCTGTAGCGCCCGCCGCCCTCGTCACTGACCTGAGAGTGCGGCGCCACGTGCGCGGCTGTAGCGCCCGCCGCCCTCGTCACTGACCTGAGAGTGCGGCGCCACGTGCGCGGCTGTAGCGCCCGCCGCCCTCATCACTGACCTGAGAGTGCGGCGCCACGTGCGCGGCTGTAGCGCCCGCCGCCCTCGTCACTGACCTGAGAGTGCGTCGTGCGCGCGGCTGTAGCGCCCGCCGCCCTCGTCACTGACCTGAGAGTGCGGCGCCACGTGCGCGGCTGTAGCGCCCGCCGCCCTCGTCACTGACCTGAGAGTGCGGCGCCACGTGCGCGGCTGTAGCGCCCGCCGCCCTCGTCACTGACCTGAGAGTGCGTCGTGCGCGCGGCTGTAGCGCCCGCCGCCCTCGTCACTGACCTGAGAGTGCGGCGCCACGTGCGCGGCTGTAGCGCCCGCCGCCCTCGTCACTGACCTGAGAGTGCGGCGCCACGTGCGCGGCTGTAGCGCCCGCCGCCCTCGTCACTGACCTGAGAGTGCGTCGTGCGCGCGGCTGTAGCGCCCGCCGCCCTCCTCACTGACCTGAGAGTGCGGCGCCACGTGCGCGGCTGTAGCGCCCGCCGCCCTCGTCACTGACCTGAGAGTGCGGCGCCACGTGCGCGGCTGTAGCGCCCGCCGCCCTCATCACTGACCTGAGAGTGCGGCGCCACGTGCGCGGCTGTAGCGCCCGCCGCCCTCGTCACTGACCTGAGAGTGCGGCGCCACGTGCGCGGCTGTAGCGCCCGCCGCCCTCGTCACTGACCTGAGAGTGCGGCGCCACGTGCGCGGCTGTAGCGCCCGCCGCCCTCATCACTGACCTGAGAGTGCGGCGCCACGTGCGCGGCTGTAGCGCCCGCCGCCCTCATCACTGACCTGAGAGTGCGGCGCCACGTGCGCGGCTGTAGCGCCCGCCGCCCTCATCACTGACCTGAGAGTGCGGCGCCACGTGCGCGGCTGTAGCGCCCGCCGCCCTCATCACTGACCTGAGAGTGCGGCGCCACGTGCGCGGCTGTAGCGCCCGCCGCCCTCGTCACTGACCTGAGAGTGCGGCGCCACGTGCGCGGCTGTAGCGCCCGCCGCCCTCGTCACTGACCTGAGAGTGCGGCGCCACGTGCGCGGCTGTAGCGCCCGCCGCCCTCATCACTGACCTGAGAGTGCGGCGCCACGTGCGCGGCTGTAGCGCCCGCCGCCCTCGTCACTGACCTGAGAGTGCGGCGCCACGTGCGCGGCTGTAGCGCCCGCCGCCCTCATCACTGACCTGAGAATGCGGCGCCACGTGCGCGGCTGTAGCGCCCGCCGCCCTCGTCACTGACCTGAGAGTGCGGCGCCACGTGCGCGGCTGTAGCGCCCGCCGCCCTCGTCACTGACCTGAGAGTGCGGCGCCACGTGCGCGGCTGTAGCGCCCGCCGCCCTCGTCACTGACCTGAGAGTGCGGCGCCACGTGCGCGGCTGTAGCGCCCGCCGCCCTCATCACTGACCTGAGAGTGCGGCGCCACGTGCGCGGCTGTAGCGCCCGCCGCCCTCGTCACTGACCTGAGAGTGCGTCGTGCGCGCGGCTGTAGCGCCCGCCGCCCTCGTCACTGACCTGAGAGTGCGGCGCCACGTGCGCGGCTGTAGCGCCCGCCGCCCTCGTCACTGACCTGAGAGTGCGGCGCCACGTGCGCGGCTGTAGCGCCCGCCGCCCTCGTCACTGACCTGAGAGTGCGTCGTGCGCGCGGCTGTAGCGCCCGCCGCCCTCGTCACTGACCTGAGAGTGCGGCGCCACGTGCGCGGCTGTAGCGCCCGCCGCCCTCGTCACTGACCTGAGAGTGCGGCGCCACGTGCGCGGCTGTAGCGCCCGCCGCCCTCGTCACTGACCTGAGAGTGCGTCGTGCGCGCGGCTGTAGCGCCCGCCGCCCTCGTCACTGACCTGAGAGTGCGGCGCCACGTGCGCGGCTGTAGCGCCCGCCGCCCTCGTCACTGACCTGAGAGTGCGGCGCCACGTGCGCGGCTGTAGCGCCCGCCGCCCTCGTCACTGACCTGAGAGTGCGGCGCCACGTGCGCGGCTGTAGCGCCCGCCGCCCTCGTCACTGACCTGAGAGTGCGGCGCCACGTGCGCGGCTGTAGCGCCCGCCGCCCTCGTCACTGACCTGAGAGTGCGGCGCCACGTGCGCGGCTGTAGCGCCCGCCGCCCTCGTCACTGACCTGAGAGTGCGGCGCCACGTGCGCGGTGAGATGCGCCCTGACGGCTAGCTGCAGCCGCAGCGTGAGGTGTCCGTGCGCGTTGGCGGCGCGGCAGGCCCAGCGGCCCGCGTCCCCCGGCTCCGCGCGCCGGATGCCCAGTGCGTCCCGCGCGCGGCTGTAGCGCCCGCCGCCCTCGTCACTGACCTGAGAGTGCGGCGCCACGTGCGCGGCTGTAGCGCCCGCCGCCCTCGTCACTGACCTGAGAGTGCGGCGCCACGTGCGCGGCTGTAGCGCCCGCCGCCCTCGTCACTGACCTGAGAGTGCGGCGCCACGTGCGCGGTGAGATGCGCCCTGACGGCTAGCTGCAGCCGCAGCGTGAGGTGTCCGTGCGCGTTGGCGGCGCGGCAGGCCCAGCGGCCCGCGTCCCCCGGCTCCGCGCGCCGGATGCCCAGTGCGTCGCGCGCGCGGCTGTAGCGCCCGCCGCCCTCGTCCGCGCGAAGCTCGCGCACCACGCCCGGCACTGTGCTCTCGCGGTACCATCTGCAAATAACCCGCGTTTAGTGACCGCAGCCTGGATGGTTCGTCCACATGTTGGCGGAGCCGAGGTGAGCCTAGGCGTCGTACGTAGGCCGTTACTTAGGTTAATGTTTTTAATGACTTAATCTTTCATGTTAATTTAATTCAACTTCTAATTTAATGTTGGGACGCACCATTAGACACTTTAAACAAAGCATTTTAAATTTTGAGAAAACTTCATACGGTCTTAAATGCTTTTAACTGTAAGATCTTTTGTATTTGTATATGCTGCAATAATTTGCTCATTCTAGAGAGGTATCAAGACATTCCTAGAAATAGCTGGAGGGCTTACCAAGTTAAATGTTATCCTTAAAAGCATATTTTCCTTTTAGTTTATAAGCCGACCGGAACAATGAAACTACTGAGAATAATCCTTTTAAACATAACATTTATCAGCGGAGCAGCCTTAGTAGAATCTCCTCACAAAGAACGGCACTGTAAGCCGGCATTGTATGTAATTAACTTGCTAATCATAATGCTACGGACATAAATCGTCCCCTGCATTATTTAGGACTCTCTCAACTTCCCCTACACTTGGTAACGGCTCTCGTGAACGCTCATCTTTTTATTCAGTTTTTTTTATATTTTGAAGCGCTGTTCTGGCCCTTTCGGCTCACAAATTCTTTATGAGTTGTGGTTCGCATCGCAATAGCTGTCAGTTTACATATTTTTCAACAAACATCTTTGTACATTTTCTTCGAAGGAAAGTAACACTTATTTCTCTTAATATACATGTACGTGTACATATATTGAAGCCTAATAAACATGCGTAAATTGATCTTATAATTTACCAATCCTTATTTTAAAAATTAAAGTTCTTTATCAGATGATGTTAACGTGTGTTAAGTTATCAAATGTGCCGGGAAAAGCCAATTGTGAAAAGCTCAACTTTCGAAATAGCAACTAGACGAAATCCTTTTCCCTTCCCTTATAACTTTTTGTTTCCTTTCTATGTGAAGGCTTCTGAAGGTTCCTCCAGCGTTGCCTGGCAACCGCACGGCTCGGCTGAGGTCATTAGGGGCACAAACAGAGGGCCCCACACTACTACGATACTTTTGACTCGGATGCTTGCAATGAAACACTTTTAAATCACGGATTAGAGAGTCCGGGTTATTTTTTTTATTAGAAAATATTCCTAGAATCTTTTTTAAAATGTTTGCAATTATTTGCAAACATTTACGAAAGGTTCTACAAAAATGTACATTATCATGGTGTTCATTTTAACGAATAAAAGAAGGTAGGTGTATACAGTGTGTAACATTTAAAACGGTCAGTATGGGAAAGTCTGAAACTATAAGACATACGAAGATTTCTTTTGAGGATACATGTCATCGATTTTAGTAACAAGAAAAACTGCATTCACACATTTAAAAAATCTTGTACCTACTCAGTCCGGGAATCGAACCCGGATGTTTTGAAAAATAATCATGCTGGACGTTATTATCACACAGTATTTTCGAGCCCCAAGCAGAGCTTGTTGACCGAGCAAGCGAAGCGTCTGTGCCAACATAATGTATGTGAAATAATACCTACTTATCCAGGTGTTAAACTAATAAAAATTAAATTAAAATCATACTTTTTATAAACATCGATAATAACCAATCTCAAGTTTAATCGCATCCTAAACGCTTGCTATTTCGATAGGGTATTTTCCATCAAGTAGGTAACAAGTATAGAGTTAGCGTCTCAGTTGTCCCATTAGCCTTTGTAACGAGCCAGCGAGCTCGGCGCAGGCCATCGAGACAAGTTCTCGTAGAGCGGCGGCGCTCGGTAACCCGAGCGCGCGCTGTCCTGTCATTACCCGGGCCGCACGTTTGCTCGCATGTCTGGTCGCGCTGCAATGCATTTACGAACTAGGTGCTTACTCTCCGACACTTCTCATATCGATAAAAACCTAAGTTCGATTTTGTAGAGTTTTGAATGGCATGTGTGCTAGCTCCGATTGGAATTGACGTCGGGTGGAGTTTTACAAAACTGAAATAATAATATGTTCTAATTTATAAATTACGACATACTTGAAAATAGTATCTCGTATGGGATTGAGATTGGGATGACAATCAGCTAAAGACTGCAGACAGATGCTGGATGCGGCTAGCTGAAGACAGGGCGCTATGGCGCGAGTTAGGTAGGGGTGGTCTATGTCGGGTCGGATGAGATTGAGATTCGCTTCAGGAGTAAGCACCCGGGCAGAAAGTGAGTGGGGGTGGGTTACCTTCTCACAATTCAAACTCAAACTGCCTTATTAATTTTAGATCGTAGGTACCTACAGGAGTGTTGCACACGTTAGAACTTCAAATTATATCCCTTACTATGCCCGAGGTTTCGCATACGTTGTAAACCTACACCTTGAATCTAAATATTAAAAAAACCGAATCAAATCCGTTGCGTAGTTTTAAAGATTTAACCTTACAAAGGGATATAGGTATAGGGACAGAGAAAGCGACTTTGTTTTATACTATGTAGTGATTCTATTAGCTTATTTTGTCTACTATTGAAAAATTATGATGTGTATTCATTAAGGTAAGTAGCTATTTAATTTTTGCAGTGTGATTTTTTATTGCTCGGTCGTAGTATTTTTTATTCCGGTTTGCGACGAATGTCACGAAATTGTGCTACGTGTTACAATGGAATATTGTAAAGATAGGTATACAATATTACTTAACGAATTTTAGGTACTCTCAATCAGGTTTAGGGCGGCATACATATAATATGTGTTTTAAAATTAATGTAGTTTATTTGTATTTGATATAATTTTCTAAACATTTAGTTATTGTTCAATGGTTGAGAAACAAGAATGTAAATAATCTAAACAGTGTGATCATTTCTAGACAGTGTACACTAACCTTAACAAATTCTGATATATATATATTTGATCCGTTGTGATACTTTCAGTTATTATTTCCAAAATTTTGTTCCTTACCCAACTGCGAAGTATTTTTATAATTCTAAAATTAATTTAAATATGACTAAAATGTATAACGCTCTATTAATCCGTAGGGGTTTGACCCAAATATTACATTCCTCGGGGTTTCAATAATGAAATGAAATTAAAAGGAAGTATAAATATCAAAGCATGACTAAGTTACATTCTCTGAGTAACTTCAAATCCAGAAATAAGTTTGAATGATCGAATTATCTACGTGTTATTCTGAGATATGCTATACGGATAATAATACAATGACCGTGTTCCTATAGTGTCTTACAACTAGAAATATTAAAAGTGAATCTACCTAATGAACGCAATGTAGGTATGTTCGGAAGGCAATATACCTAGTCATCTACTACTTCGGTTCTTGCACACTAAATATGCATTCTAAGTGCACTGAAAATAAAATATCATAAATACGTACTTAATGCTATTGTTTTTGTGACTGAACAAGAACCACGACTTAAATTTGTAGGTACCTACCTCCATTGGAGACGGCTCCAGTTGAGCTTCTAATTCGGAAGCCGACGTTGGTGAAGACCCGGATTAATTAGTAAACCCTTGTTCGGGATTCAAAACTTGGATGATTAAAGTCGAGTCTCACCTTTGTGTTGAATTTAAATATTAATCTAAATGAGTGAATACAATAAACAGAGTAAAAAGGCTTCAAACGTAGTTCCAACTCCAACAAATTGAAACTAAAAGGTAAAAGTTGCGTAGTTATTTCTCAAACATCCTAAATAGAGCTCGTACGAGCGATCGTTCAGTGTGTGTGAAGAAACAAACGAGAACTCTGCAGAGTAATGAACGCGCATGTTTCGTCACAGGAGCGCGGGTTTGCGCGTTTTTGCCGCGCTGACGTTTAGGGTTGTCGTTTGTTAGAATTACGACAGTTTTTGTAATGTGGGTATTTGCCATGGACGTAAAATTACAAGGGTTGGTACTTTCATGGTAGGTATATACTTATGTAATGGCCATACATATTTTTTATTGTTGGGCTCAAGTATTTCTTTAAAAATGTGAGTATACAAAAGCGTCACACACACATTATCGTCACAAATATTTTCAAATAAATTCTAAATGAAACATCATATCCTAAATTAATGAAATCAACGCGTGAAAAGTATTACGTCGAGACGTGAGCTCGTCGTTCACCCAGCTCCATCGAGTCAAGTGCATCAATGCCTAAAACTCCTCCCCCCCTAAACCCCCGTGTGACCGACAACCCTCCAGCCAGCAGCCCTGTGACAACCCTCATTAACCCGGGAAGGCCCGGACCTCCCTTAACCACACTTTTACAACTGTTTTACCGCTCCGTTTTATTTACTTTTTTATTCCCTTATTCAATTTAGCCGGGAAACCCTTATACCCAGGTAATAAGGTCGTTAGTTGCGTAATTTTTGTTTAGCACTAATTAACGCGTAGTAAAGGCTGTTTGTGAGAATGGTTTTAATGACGTGATTTTCAACGTTATTGCGGTGTGCTAGGACAGGTTTTTATATGGTTATTAAATGGTTTATCTGCTTCATATTTGTTTGTGTTTCAGTGAAATCCTATCTAGATGCCTTCTGTAACTTTAAATATCAACAAACAGATAGAGAAACATTATTTCATAGAACAGATATAGGCAGGAACATAATGTACGGTATTGTAGTGTTATCTTGATCGTAGAAAGAGGTGCAACAAATATTTTGAACTAACTTCACTTCTTTAAAAGACTAGGTTTACGAAGTCGCCTACCAGTCAGCTCTAAAACTTGACGACAGTCCACCGTTTCGTTCGAGATAGTAAGTCTGCAATAGACACTAAGTAGGAATAGGCGGTGGCAGCGTCAGTATAATATGCGAGATAAATCTTAGCTCCAAACTGCAAGTAGCGTTAAAAACAATGATGAATACCTTCGTAGGAGAGTCATAGCGCAGGCACCAAGTGACTGCGAAGCAAACCTACGCACGGTACAGAATCGTGACATCCTGAAAACAAAACCTATAGATTTAGATGCTTTCTTGACAATGTGGTCGATGTGATGGTAGTTTATGAATTTGTTGTCGAGGTTAACTCCTACATCGCGTAAGTTAGTCACCCTCGATGAGACAAATGTAGAGGTAGGTTAAGTACACGTTTAATCTCTTTATTATATTATAATGTTTGGTAGGTAAATTGTATGATCATTGTTTGTTACCAGTTACCATCGTATTGTAATGATTTTGTTAAATTAAATTATACATTTGATTTATGAGGCCGATATTTATGGTAAAATTATATACTGTTTGTGTAATAATAGTATACGCATAAGTTTTGTAGGATGGTAAGGTTAGTCAACGACTTCTCGTGTTTTTACTTTGAAGGGGGCAGGCAGTCTTGTCTGTGGTAAGTCCACGTCATATAAAACAATGGCGATTTGGGAGGGAAAAACACGAGTAGTCGGGGATTCGGTCTCCAGACTTGAAATCGAAAACAGCTCAAAAGTACTGTGCAAGTTTATAGATATCTTAATAAAATGTGTAAAAAGTCTTATCTTCTTTGATTTCATAAAAGTATCATGTCAGCTTATATTATATTAAATAATATTTTTATGATAATTTTTTCCCATAAATGTTTTCTTCTATTGAAAATCCATTTAAAATTATTCTCGTACATATTACTCACCTCACCAAATGAAACAATGAAATACGAGATGCGCCATAAAATTTCATTTGTGCGTCCTCGGAGCATGTTTAATTGTTGTGGAGAGGCACCACACCCCTGCCTACCTACCTACCTACCTTCCTACCTACCTATATATATATACCTACCTCGTACTAACCTAGATACCTAAGCCTTCACACTTCTGAATATCTGATTAATTATACGTAAGAAATTGATAAATGATTTTATTTTGATCGCGGTGGAAATACAAATGAGTTATGGGAATCGTTCTATCGATTTTTTTTGTATAACTATATGTAACTGTTAACAAAGTGTCGGTCATTTTGTAATGTCATTGTGTGTATATAATTTAACATTTGTAAGTAATAAAAGTAGTGTCATAAGTCGGCTGCGTGTGTAATATTTATAATACGATTCAGTTTAAAAACTACGATCGAATCATACAAACCGAGCACGGCCCGCGAGATGCACTATACGTTATGTTTGTTTAAATTCAAAACTTCACTGAAATTAATGTTGTTAGTAAGTTTCCTTTGTATTTGTAGATCGAATATAAAATTAATAACAGTTACAAATTACAACTGGAAACTTGCGTGAACTGTCTCAGTCGAGCAATTAGTTGTAACTATATACCTCTACGATGTTATTTAACGGCTCTGAGGATGGTTTCTGTTACCTTTACAGAAACAACAGGATTCCAAGAAAGAATCGAACAAAAACCTTTATTTTAAGTATGTACCTAAATTTTCAACGGCATTTTTGTATTTTGGTACCTAAGTATTTCTTATGCAGATTTTCTACTATAGCAATACGAATGAACTTTATTTACTGATACCCAAAAATACGATGAAATAGCCGTAGAACCTTCGAAAATAACAAACTAGGCAGCCTTTGCGGTAAAGTTTTCAACAGAAATAATGTAAATGATGTAACAACTTCAATAAAAGTTGAGATAGGTATACAAATATAATCAAAAAGAGGAGACGGCATGCGGCATGGTCCTTTAACCTGGTGTTTCAGAAACTTATCCTCCACGACGACGCACGAGTCGTTTCCTCCCATTTTTGTGGGTTTCAATGTTGAATTTTGAATACTTACTACTGTAGTAACCACAGTTGTATGTTTCTACTATTACTGGTTTCATACCTCCTATTTGAGACTTAATCTGTCTGCAAATGAATCGCTATTCGCTTGCACTTGGGTCATGAGAGCGCGATAACCCGGCCATTTGTCACCTGTCAGAGGCGTCACCCGCTAATGGATGCCGAAACGCGGGACACAAATACTCCAAACAGGTAAGTAACACTGACGGAGACTTGAGAGTTGGCAACATCTAGGAATGAGGATTTTTATAACAAGAACAGAAAAAAAGGTTTTAAAGACTGCTGGTACAGTTCTACTCGATATATCATCATCATCATAGCCATATATATGTGTCCCGTACACATTAAATCCAATTCAGAGTCGGGTAGGGGAGAAGGAGGCACATTAGGACACTTTTTAAAGAACAGGTCGTAGATTTTTTTGTTTTTAAAATTTTTGTATGTTTTATGCGGTAAAACCTATATTTGTATTTTACCTTTACAAAACAATAATAAAATAAACATGTTTATTGAGTAGATTATGCAAAATTTTCATTTTTGTAAGACACTGACAATGTCCAAAACTGCCCCCCTTGGGGGGTAGTTTGGGACGCTACTGGGGCAGTTTAGGACTTTTGATTTAAAAGTTCACTATGATAGTAATAAAATCTTTAAAATTAAATATTTTAAATAAATATGTTATTATTATGAAATGTATTAGTTAATTGCTATAAATTCTTCAATTATTGCAATTAAATTCGTGCATGACATAAACCAAACTCATTCATAGTTTCTAACTATGAAAATGCAGTTAATCAAACATGAAATTATTAAATATGTAGATTATTATCCGTCATTTATTATTAGGATAAATAACACACACAGTTTAAATCTTGAAAAATCTAATCTAAAAGTATCGCAGCAGTTCTGGAAGGGCTTTCAATCATTGGGTGATGGGAGCTTTGTCAGGATGATCCAATATTAATATCAACCACTCATCTTCTTTTCTTTTATACCATTCAATTCCATCAATTTTATTCATTACCCATGCCTTGGGGTATTTTTTAAACCCTTAGTATATTGGTACGCCAACAAACTGGTTTTATTGGTATTAAACCATAATTTATCTTTGATGATTTTAAAATACTTATATTTTTCGAGCATAACTTCTTCTTTTGTAAATAACTGATTGATGCTATATTTTTCGTATATTTGCTTCGGCGATAAGCAACTTAAAACAAATGAAAACTTTTTATAATACCAATCACACACATTAGGACATGTCCTAAAGTGCCCCCTAATATCTAGTCCTAACCTACCCCAAGGGGTCATTTAAAAAACTTTGTGTCACATAAAATTTTCTATTACTTTAGAAACTAATACGGTAGGCTCTATCCATGCATGGACACCCAAACTTAATAGAAACCATAAAAAAACATATAATCTATGCTCAAAGTGACCAAATAAACCCTTACGGAGATCAGATGAAAAATGTGCACCAGCCAACGGAAAACCCGACCTGCTAATAAAATCAGTTTTACAGCTGACAGCGTGGCGAATAATATGTCATGGTTTGAAGTAGTAGTGTTGATTCTAAAAATGCAATTTCTTCCAAAAAAATGTCGATGGTTTTGGAGTAATCTCCAATGTCTAAAGGTGCCCCTGTCCTAAGCTACCTCCTTCTCCCCTAGATTAACGATCGAATATAAATTTAATGAAGAGATCGAAATGCGCTAAATCTATTATGATTTACTAATTTTCCATTCAAGAATCGTTCTTTTAGATTATATCTCTTGATTTTTGCGTTAAACCCCTCAGTCTTTAAAACACAAAAACGGCCATAAAGTGAAACTGCCAAATTAATGGCAAGATATCAAAACTTTACACCGCGCGCCGCACTAAGCCGAGTTTAAGCTTCTTTCCGTCATCTTCGTTTTATGAAGAGCACTCACCCGGCCGCTTGTTGTGGCGTTTTGTTCCGTTCTAGAACCTTCTGCGGAACATGATCCTACTCATATGCTTCGACCAAAGTTTAAGACTGCTGTTTGTATGGTGCTATTCGTGAACTTCTGCATGGCGCAAGCGTTGGGTGCAAGTAAGAAGAGACTGTTTATAATTTCCACCACTTGAACTTTCCCCGCAGGTGACTGAGGCATGTACTCCGGTGGTCGGCGGGAGAGGCTTCTGCTAAATAGCTTTACCACCGAACTGTGATCTCCAACCTGCATGCCCAGATGGGAATTTGAGCATTAGGAGCCTCACAACTTTTGTCATAGGGAAGTTATTTGATAAACAGGCGCGTATTAGGGGACACCGTCCAGCACAGGCTGTAGATAGAGGCTATATATTTAGGCTTTCTTGACTGAGATCAAGCAATAGAAGCCGCACTTTACTATACAAATCCATAAGATGTGAGGGTACGAGTGTCACTTACGCCGATCTCTTAAACATTTAACATAACTCTTTAACATATCTACATCTCAATCTCATCCATTAGTCCAATATCACAATAGGCCTCTCATGGCCGCAGTGATAAGATAGCCTCTTATGCTTTTAGTCCTTTATATTCATTTATTAGTTCATGATGTTCGTATTGTTCGTTTTATTCGCTAGGTATCTTTACCTTGTTGAGGCCACGACGCGGCAAATGTACATACATGTACTGGAAACGTCAAGTGGTAACTTATTCCGATAAACAGCAGCGCTCGCGACTCTCCACGTTGTTATCGAGTTCGCTTCATGTACCGCCCGTGATGTATGGCAGCGTTTACTTTAACTTATGACTTTTATACTTCCACTGAGTTACACAGTTGAAAATGCTTTGAAACTTGTTGTTCCGGATAGGTAAGCGACTTTCATTCTTCAAATAGGTTTCTTGGACGGTAAGAAAAAAAAATCGTTAAGCTTTCCTTTATCACCAAGATCTTTTTACAGCGATAAAATTACGGCAAATAAGTACCTGCTTAAAAAGCCTCTTTCATTGACTTTGTTGATATAATTCTTGACGTAAAAAGACCTCAATTCAAAGAAAAGACGCATGTATAAATCTTGGCATCCGCCTTGTTAACGTCTCCAATTTATTACCGCAAAGAGAGCAACATTATTGATTTACGACACCACATTACCAGGGAAACATGAGCGGTATAAAGCTAGCTGCACATTCACGGCTAAGCGGAAGCCGCGGCGGGGAAGCGGATACAACGGAGAGCGCTAGATTTATTCGTTCCGCTCAGGCTAAGGAAGAAATTCGAAAAATAGTTCATTTTGTAATTTTTCACTCCGATGCACACTGCTAACTATCTCGTAGAAAATTGAAGTGAAGAGTAATAATTATAAATTACTTACTTATGTTTTAAAATTTGAATTGTCTTAATTTATACCTATTTAAAAAAAGGGGTGATTCTCCCAGGGTGGAAAAAAACATGTCCGGCTCGAAAAATCATACAAAAAGTATCCCTAGCCCTTTGATTTTTTTTATGATAGTAGATTAGACAAAGATAATAGGGGAGGCCTTTTTTAGTTTTTTAATATTCTTATTTTAAATAAGTAAAAATAAATAAAATCCTTGGAAATTCTGACTTCCGTGGTGCGTCCGGACCTCATGTTCCTGTGTTAATAATTTTTTATATCATTTCCTGAAAACACTAGTACTAATTTACATAGGTTCACAATAACCCAGATAGTTACTTGCTTATTTGACGCTATTACTACGCAAAACTAAGCTTTAGTTGACAAGTTACAACGAGATAACTTCGCGTCCGTCGTTTAGCTCTGATTCCCCTGGTGCGCACTAATTCATTCATAAATGCTGTACTTTAACATCTGCGTAAATAGTTGTTAGGTCGAGAGAAACTAACAGTCACGCCCCATCAGTGGTGTGTACAACAAGTGTGTATGTCTCCACGTCACTCTGTTATTTCAGTACGTAATCACTTTCCGTGGCTTGGTATCTAGAAATTCTGATTACCATGTTGACTATAAATTTGTTTATGCTAATCCTATTGTTTTATTAATTATGATAATTCATGCCTTTTGTGTTCCTAATTTCGACTGCATATTTCAATGTAAAATAAACCAGCAAATTAAGAAAATTTCTAAGATTTTGTAATTATTTTTGATTTCCGTGGTACTGATTTCCGTGGATTTTGCGGGTTGATTAACATCTCAATAATATTTTTTTACAGTTTTTATGATGTTTTTAAGGATAAAAGTTTATTATAAATACAAAATGAATAATTATAATATTTTTAATACAAAGATAAACATTATTAGTGTGATTTTTGTAAAAAGTTACTTGTATTTACATTAATGATTTAAAGGTGTTTTTGTAAAAACTGATTAAAACTACAAACGTCAAATAATTGGTCCTTAGTTTTAAGAACCTTAATTTTCTACTTACTACCGAAAACACATATTTTTATTGATAAACCAACCCATATTTGATTTTGGTGATATAAATTCTGATTTCCGTGGACACCATATTTTTAAAATTGAATAACTCCGTAACCATAAAGCCAATAAAGTTCCCTTCACTACCAAAAAATTCAAAATTAAATCTTCATTTAGAATATACTATCATGATGTGCAATTTCAACAAAAAAAAATGTGTCACAGATGTCAGACAAAAAACGAGTTTTCGTAGAATCACCCAAAGTCAAAACCAATTTTGAAAGCCTAATTATATAAAGTTATTGATTTCTGACATCTTACTTCAAATTAGACATGAAGACTAGTTGATTTTAGAAAAGTTGATTTTAATAATTTATGTGGGTTTACTTATTAACTTACTTTTTACGTTACTTATTAACAAATTTGTAACAATACCTTCATAAATTAGAAACATGCTAATGCACATTGACATTTAGAAAGCCTTAGTTTACTCTAGTAAAGCTCACTTCCCTGTGGATTCTGTCACAAGAGACGGGAGCGTAGTTCCGCTGCGTCCGGCGCTGGCCTGCGCACAATCCCAGTATTATTCACACTGAATAAACCTCTTTTGTTTTGTAATGTCGCCTCCTACTTTGATGCATAAGTAATTTTTTTGCTCATCGGGATTTGTAAAGTTAACATTTTCTGCTCATTTTTCATTTAATTCTGATGATTCGGCCTTTCAGGAGTGTCTATTATCGTATTAGTCTATTGTATTTGTGTTCTATGTGTTCTGGCCGTGTGGTGCCGGCTTAGAATTTGCACTACCCCAACTCTTCCCGCGGGTTTCGTAAGAGGCGACTAAGGGATATCCACCGGGGGGCGGGCAGCAGCGCCTCCTGTAGAACAATTCTACCACCGAACTGCGATCCCCAACCCGCATGCCCAGCGTGGGGATTATGGGCATTACTCCCATATGATGAGTGCCAATGAGGCGCTTATCATGGGAAACCAGTAAAGGTTGTAGATGATGTGTTCTATGGTCTCAGCGTCGATATTCCATTTTATGCTTCGCCGTTAGGTTAGCTCTCGGGTTGAAATATGAGCTTAACTAGCATAATTCTCACATTTTCCAAAACTGCCCGTCGATATTGATGGCTCAATATCAAGCAGTGATAATCAACAACCTGTATCCGATAGGTGATCGATGTGCCGGGCCATCCATCTCCGTTGAACCCTCCCCCCCGAACTTACCCCGCGGGTCCCACCGCACACACAGTGTACACACTCCTCTATCCGTCATACTTACGATCGCTCTCTTTGCGCTTGTCATCGCGTCGTAAACCGTATTCGAATCGAATGCGAATCAATATAGTAATATCTCGTAAATGTTCCTCGATGGATTCAAAGTAAGCAAAAATGTGTTTTATGGTCTCCCGTTACGACGAAAGATAAAGATAGCGATGCTAATGTTTACGGTTATTGCTCAATAGCAAGCAAGGATTGTTATTTATTCCGATTAGGGGTCGTCTTGGCCCGTTAAACAAATGCCAAAGTTATGTTGAAATACTAGAACCTTGAAGAAAATTCTTAAAATAGTAGGATCTCCGATAAAATTCCACGAGCTCGTACCTACATAAAACCTTACTCGTAAAATGCTTGTTGCTTCACTTTCCAACATTCAGCCGACGCACATTCTGCGATGCATAAGCTTGAAGCTGGCGTTCGATGACACTCCGCGAGTCAAAGCGAGCTCTAGCAGCCTGAGAGCCCGCCTCAGGGGACCACACTCCCGATGGAGACGGCTTGAGCCGGCAGCCAATATGCGCTCACTCGGCTCAAGACAAAGGCGCCCGGACCAAGTATATCTACTATGAAATTGGATGAAGCTGTCACACAAAGTGGTGCCAATGTGGGTATTGCTTTATCGTTGAGTGGTATAACGGCCTGCTGCGTCAGCTTATGGTGATGAAGTATCTACAGGAAGATTTGCATCAACAAAACAAAGTAATCAGGTAGAACAGTTTCTTTTATTCAGCAACGGCGCATAGTCTCTTAATTTGGTTAATGTAGGTTTGGTTGAGTAGATAAGTAGGATCCTACTTCAAAATTTCTACTTGTTTCCGAACTCGTCTCGCAAGAAGCCGATAACTTGATCCTCAGATTGGATATTTGCTGATATCAACTATTTATATCCGCATTCTCATTGAATGCCCGCGGGGATCGACACATTATGGTATTGGCGTCGAGAAGCGATGATAAATTCCTGAGCAAGGGTAACGTAAAGTACATACGCGTAAATTTCCACGCAACCACGCCATATTGGGGTTATCTTAACCTATTCAGGGGTTCAAAGTGGTTATAGCCACCGGTAGTAAACATTTTACGATCGGTTTGTAGGTAATATTTAACGCAAATTCTCCACGGAAAAATCTTTATGAATCTCGTTCTATGTGTACAAGAATATAACTACTGTTACTGCAATTACTGCAATTCACGCTTGCTGTCTGGGCAGCACATAGAAACTAGTCGCTTCGGTTATTTTACCGTAGCAGCTTAACCTAGCCACCTGTATTGCCTGGCAGTTCCAAATTTACCTAGATCCCAAATAAAGCCATTTCCGAGCGTTCCAACGGCAACCAATTCGGTCCAATGTCCCATCTTGCACCGAGCATAAATATCAAGAGGGCCGTAGTATGGAGATCTGGTAATGGAAAACGCCTGTTTGCCCCTGGAGGCGCGTAAAATCGGAGCCTAATATGCCCGAGTCTTCGGAGAACCGATAAGACTCCTCTAAGAAGGAACACAAACTATTCCGATAAGACTAACAGCTGAAAGTTACCTGAAACACGAATCGATTATCTGCTATCGTTCATTTCACTAAATCAATCGTTGTTGATGTTTGACTTTGCTGACGCACGTAACGCGATTTTGCTGTTTACTCAAATGTGTCGACGCACGAAGAGCAAACTATGTGTTTTTTTGCTGTTAGGTCTGCAAACAATCTATTTTCCTAAACAAAAGGTCGAATTTTGATATCGTAAAATGTGTTCAGGAACAGAGACAAAACAGAAATTTGTATGAAGCTTGTAGTCAGGAAGGAAAGGTCTCTACGATCTCATAACAGTGTACACGTGTGTTAATAAACGGGTTAGGTATGTATTTATGTACGCGGGTTAAAGGCCACCCAGTTGATTTCCAGTTCAAATACGGGCAAATGTTGGGACCAAACGATCACGTGGGTCGCTGGAAATTATCAACGACGGTGGCGCTCGGGTCGCACCGGGAGACGAATAATATCGTAGTGCCAATGGCGTTTGTAAACACTTGCAAAAGACCTTACGAGCAATATTTACATACTTTGCTTCTTTTAGAATATCTTGAAAAAAGGTAAAACGTCTTCTTATACTGTACATAGTGTAGATAGTATTACTACGTATTAGGTATACGTAAATTGGTGTGGTATCTAATTTTCGATAATTATTACGTCATACGAAAGCGATTTAGCAGAATAGTTAAAGTCCGTGTGTATAATTCGAAGCTCTACCTGCGACCCTCGGAATGTAATTACACCTCGTAGGGGTGAAGCCTCAAACACTCGCTAACTCAGTAATACAAGTTTACCGGAACTTTGCGATTATTCCAGATGACGTCCTCTCCAAGTACGTGGATGGAGAAGAGGGTGATTGGAACCTAGAGCTTTGTTCTGTGTAAAACAAATATATGTAGATGACGACGTGACAAAATATCTCACGTATGACTCATCTAGGCATCAAACAAGATAGTGAACAAAACTTAGTAAAATTGAAACGATCCACGAAATAAATAAATATTTCCGGACAGTCCACACAACATCACCTAGCCCCAAGCAAAGCAGAGCTAATTGTGTTAAGTATGTAAGAACTTATATGTACTTATTTTGCCCTGTCCTGAAGTCGATGATAATGTCGTTACACGAAAACATAATCGTAAGTCACCTATTTGTTTGGATTTTTCTTTTATATAATCTGATTTCATATAACACGGTGCTGTCCTGTACGTTAGTCCAGCCACATATCCACTATACCACTTTATATACAACATTGATTGGATGGTTTCGTTCGCAAGCAAACCATGAAGCGTGAACCCCTCAGCGTCGAAACAATGATGGACGCCTCGTGTCCGGCCGCGAGCGAACAGCTTCCTGCCAATAACTGGAGCCTAGCACACGACCTGAGACGGCCACAGGGGGCTCGCTATGGCTTTTCCTAGGTCTTATCAAACCAGAACAAACAAATTTGAATATAAAGCTTATTTATATTCATCTACCATGCGACATTATAAAAGAAAGTTAAAAATATTTAATTTGTCACCTAAAATACAGTTTTGGAAATAAATTAAATGGCAACGTGACAAAAATGGTTACCGCAGCGTGTGCTATGACAGAGCATTTCATGCCATAGCGCTGGTCTTCAGAGAGAGGGTTACCTACGAACCTGGTTTGTGTTGGAGAACACCAACGAGTCCTTGCAAATAAATAATTCTTATTCTTATTCTTGCGCGCTCTGCACTGCAGAGCTCATTCAAACGTTAAACTAAATTCGTTTTTAAAGTAACTACCATACAACTTTCTAGAATACCTACTGGAACCATCTAGCGACCGGCCTCCACGGAACTAAACTCAAGTAAAGTCGCCACTTTAATAAAATATAAATTTCTGTGCACATAAAATTATAACAATAAAAAAAACTGGTGTGGTCAACTATAAAAGCAGATCATACTGTACGAACTCTATAACCTCATAAAGCCCGCAGTTGTTGGCCAAGACTTTTATAGACGCAGTAAATATTGTCGATAATGATCTAGCTAGATTTGGCAAGTTTTTCCCTCAAGTGTATCGCTCGATCAGATTGGATGTTTTGGGGAAGTTTGAATCAAGTAAAATATTTTATTTCGCAACAATAAACATCAAGGGGTTTTCTGAAGTTTTCTGGTCGTCAGTCTCGAAAAAAATCTCGAGTTTTAGATTTCGATTTGGCAACTCTTGTTCGAATCGGTCAGATTTGTCCAAAAACCAATAAAATGATGAATGTAAATAATCTTTTGACTGAACTAGCTCTCGACTAGTGATTCCACTATTTTTATTTATTTATTCTGTAGATGTTTGTGACTGCCAAATAGCGACTACCAAGGAGTTTGACAAATGAATAACCAAATAAGAATTATCTGTGTCCTTGCTAAAGGATTTTTTACGAGACTTGGTAAATACCCCTTCCCTTCAAATTTAATATACTGTATTTTCCTGTCTCGGGTATGGTGCGATCTCAACAATTCTGGAAAGCCTCTTTCTTTCCCCGCCTTATTTTCTCACATTACGTCGAGCGTTATTTACTCCGTCACTTCTACATGACATTAAGGCTCAAAAACGTCCAAACAGGCTTCAAATAACCGTGTATTTCCTCGAGAGCCTGACCTTTCCGGCACGCTCACATTTCAAAGAGAAAATCGCGTTCCACTTCCCGGTCGAGTGGGTTAAAACTACATTTTTCGAAGAGTCCATTAACGTTACGTGTACGTAATTACGTTACGTTTTAGTAACGTTTACGAGTCGCCCGGGAGCTCTCGTCCACAATAAAGGCGAGCGTTGATGCACGCGGCTGTACTTGACGCTCCGTGTTGGCGACGCCACGTCAGTTTGCTAGTTGGAAGCCACGCATGCAGGAAATGCACAGGGACATGCTTTACGAGTGGACACTTTCAGCTCGACTGACGTTGCAAACTACATTGTAAGGAACTTTGTTGGAATACTTCGCTTCTACCATTTACATACTGCCACATTTTCACTAACATTATTCATTATAAAAAGGACCTGGGATTTTATTATAATTCAGCTTTGTAGTTGAAGAGAAAATAAATAGAGTCCGTTAAGATAATTAAGAGACTGCAAAATATTGAGATCAACTGGCGTGCAGTTCGATAGGCGGTCCGTTCGCTGTAATTGGGTTGGAGCATTGGAGTGTTTCGAAGGGAGCGCCCGTACCCGCCAACTCGAAACAGTGCGAGGTGGGAGTATTTGGTTACATGAAATAAGTAGAGTCATGGTAGAGCGTAGGGATTGATTATTTGTGAGCGGAAAGGTAGTTGTAACCGTACATATACCACAGGACTTACGTATTGACAATGTTAATATCCTTCGTAGTAAGGGACTGGTACACTACTCCGGTGATGATCTTATGTATTCAAATAAACCACACTATATAATATATAATATATGGAAGAGCTTCCTCCGATAGACATATTACCCTATTATCTCTAAACCCTGTAGAATCAATAATAAGCTAAGCTTGTTAGCTCGTAATTATTTCGAAGAATAAGCGAGTTACAAATATATTCCTTACTTTACCTCACATGCTGTTTATGAACTACAAGCTTTTTGTACACCTTTGACACCCACCTCATACATATAATTATTTGTACCGGTAGGTAGTATAATAATCAGGAAAATTCAGGAATTAGTGTTGTACTAATTCCAATCGTAAGCTTTACAGGGTCTCTAGTCTAAAATGTTTTAGGCAACCTATGTGCCCCTATTTACTCCTCAGCGGAAAGGCATTAGTTAATTTTTTGTGTATTTTATTTTGTAGTAGTTTACCGATATTCACTTACAAATTTAGTTTCATTAAAATATATGATAATGTTAATATATCTGTTTGTACTTGCTGCAGATACCTACGTATCTGCAGCAAGTAAATGTTGATCTGTCTAGTTTCTTTATATTTTCACCTTGATTTTGAGAGCAAGATCCAAAAGGTCGGATTTTAATAGATTGGTAGCAAACTATTAAAACCCGACCTTTTAAGTTATTCCAGACTCATTAGCTATTAAAATGAAAGCGTAAGAATCAAAGACGATCGGTAATGTGAATACGACCGCTACGCCGCCGCTACGCCGCCCTTGGGAGACGCTCCGACGTCACGCCTCCGACTAGTGAATACCTAATACCTACGTAGCACAAAGCTCGGCGGCCACACCTAATGTAATGTCTTGAATGTATTGTTAGTGCCCTCGAAGGGAGAACTAAATAAATTTACCGTTTACGGCTTCCCTTCAACGTTAGATGTACATTTTAATTTAACATGTGAACATTCATTGCGGTGATGTTAGAAAGAGGGAGAGGTTGTGTCTATCAGTGATCGATGATTTTTATCATCATCATCATGATCTTCTTTTAGTTTACGCTGGACACAGGCCTTCCCTAGTGACTGTCACAGCGCCCTTAGAGTGTTCAGCTTCTGACCAGTCTTTCACAGGATGTCATCCCACGTGGTAGGAAGGCATCCTTCACTACGTTTGCCAAGTTGGAGAAACCGTACAAGAACTCTTCTACCCCCCAGCGTTAGTAGAAAAACTAATTAATTTAGTCAGTAGAACTCCAAAACAACTGAAGGCGGTTTTTCTTAAAACATAAAACAAATTAGTTTTCTTCAGGCGCTCGTTTACTCACGCTCTAGTATAAAGAAACTTAGTTAGTTCGTTGATAACGTGCGTCGTCAACGCTTCTTGCCAGATAATAAAAAACGTCGTACGCTTCGGAATTCGTAATGTGATGGTATGTGTAGCGCAGTGCATTAGAGCCGTACAAAAACTAGCGATGGCGGCTAATGGCGCCGGCTCGGATGGCGCCCAGGGGTGACGTTACGCAGCCGATACGCTGGCGAAGAACGAAAATGTGCTCGATTAGGATTGATGGCTTCATTTACAAGCATAAAGTATTCGTCTACATTGTATTCAGGGCTCGTATCTTGCTTCTGATTATTGAATTAGGTACCTATAACCATTTCTAAGCCTTAATTTGATAGCACCTTGGTGGTTCGTTCACAAGAAAGTGAATGAAAATCATACTGATCACTTTATTTCTTAGTTTTAATTTATATCTTGCCATACAAAGCAAACCCTATCGTTTCCAAACAAAGAAGTCCAACGTTGTCACGCCACCCTCCAACGTTGGAACATCACGCATCGTACCCGCATCCAATCTACACCAAAATTGTCTCTCCCGCAATAATTTGAAACGTCTGGAACGGCGGGCATAATGCTGCCAGTTACACATAAGTAATGCTCATTCATCTGTCCGCCGCCGCGTACGTGACCTACCCGCACTTATTAACTTTCTTTTATGTGCCGATGTTGCCGGGAAATGTTTACCTGCATCCCTGGGACTTGAAAATATTGCGAGAAATACGCGAGGAGTGTTTCTTTTTGCAGCGGTTGGTAATTGTGTGTTGTCTGTGTTGTGTGTGCACTCACGTGATGGTGGGCGGCGGGTTGTCTGTGTTGTGTGCGCACTCACGTGATGGTGGGCGGCGGGTTGTCTGTGTTGTGTGCTCACTCACGTGATGGTGGGCGGCGGGTTGTGTGTGTTGTGTGCGCACTCACGTGATGGTGGGCGGCGGGTTGTCTGTGTTGTGTGTGCACTCACGTGATGGTGGGCGGCGGGTTGTCTGTGTTGTGTGCGCACTCACGTGATGGTGGGCAGCGGGTTGTGTGTGTTGTGTGCGCACTCACGTGATGGTGGGCGGCGGGTTGTCTGTGTTGTGTGCTCACTGACGTGATGGTGGGCGGCGGGTTGTCTGTGTTGTGTGCGCACTCACGTGATGGTGGGCGGCGGGTTGTCTGTGTTGTGTGCGCACTCACGTGATGGTGGGCAGCGGGTTGTGTGTGTTGTGTGCGCACTCACGTGATGGTGGGCGGCGGGTTGTCTGTGTTGTGTGCTCACTGACGTGATGGTGGGCGGCGGGTTGTCTGTGTTGTGTGCGCACTCACGTGATGGTGGGCGGCGGGTTGTCTGTGTTGTGTGCGCACTCACGTGATGGTGGGCGGCGGGTTGTCTGTGTTGTGTGCGCACTCACGTGATGGTGGGCGGCGGGTTGTCTGTGTTGTGTGCTCACTGACGTGATGGTGGGCGGCGGGTTGTCTGTGTTGTGTGCGCACTCACGTGATGGTGGGCGGCGGGTTGTCTGTGTTGTGTGCGCACTCACGTGATGGTGGGCGGCGGGTTGTCTGTGTTGTGTGCGCACTCACGTGATGGTGGGCGGCGGGTTGTCTGTGTTGTGTGCGCACTCACGTGATGGTGGGCGGCGGGTTGTGTGTGTTGTGTGCGCACTCACGTGATGGTGGGCGGCGGGTTGTCTGTGTTGTGTGTGCACTCACGTGATGGTGGGCGGCGGGTTGTCTGTGTTGTGTGCGCACTCACGTGATGGTGGGCAGCGGGTTGTGTGTGTTGTGTGCGCACTCACGTGATGGTGGGCGGCGGGTTGTCTGTGTTGTGTGCTCACTGACGTGATGGTGGGCGGCGGGTTGTCTGTGTTGTGTGCGCACTCACGTGATGGTGGGCGGCGGGTTGTCTGTGTTGTGTGCGCACTCACGTGATGGTGGGCAGCGGGTTGTGTGTGTTGTGTGCGCACTCACGTGATGGTGGGCGGCGGGTTGTCTGTGTTGTGTGCTCACTGACGTGATGGTGGGCGGCGGGTTGTCTGTGTTGTGTGCGCACTCACGTGATGGTGGGCGGCGGGTTGTCTGTGTTGTGTGCGCACTCACGTGATGGTGGGCAGCGGGTTGTGTGTGTTGTGTGCGCACTCACGTGATGGTGGGCGGCGGGTTGTGTGTGTTGTGTGCGCACTCACGTGATGGTGGGCGGCGGGTTGTCTGTGTTGTGTGCGCACTCACGTGGCTTATTCGTCATCTCGCGGGCGAGAAACTCGCGGGAGTCCGCGAGATGGCACATTTCGATTTTACCTACTTTTTCTGTCGTCAACTCGCTGGTTTGTGAAATCTGACGTATTTACGTACAGTCAACTACAAAAACCTTTTTAGAAATTTTATTTAGGTGCATACTTTTAATGTGCAGGATGATACTATTAGAATTTAAAATAAAAGACATTATGTTTTTTGATGTAGATATACATCCTACTATATTATAACCGCGAAAGTTTGTAAGTATGGATGGATAGATGGATAGATAATTTGTTACTCTTTCACGCAAAAACTACTGAACGGATCTGGATTAAATTTGGCACAGAGATAGATTATAGTCTGAAATAACAGATAGATAGATTTATCCCGGTATTCCCACGGGAACGGGAATGACACAGGTGAAACCGCGAGCATACTCGAAATACTAATCCTGCGCAGACGAAGTCGCGGGCACCAGCCAGTATAATATAAAACAACAAAACTTGCTTATTTTACTTAAAATTAAAAACAACTCAACAAGAGTATAGCATTTGCCTATAATGACTTACTTATAAAATCAATCAGTCTTAGGAACTATGAAATCACAGAGGTTTGTTGTAAATGATTTTTTAACAAACGTTACTCACTATTAAAAACTTTGTTAAAAATATAAAATTATAAAACATAAATCAATAGTTACAGCTAATTATTATCAACTATTAAAATCAATCAGTCTTAGAAAACATAAAGATCACAGATGGTTTGGTGTAAATGATAAAAAAAAACACTGGATTAGAAGTTCGATACATAAATCAATACCTAAGACTCCGTGGAGCTACCTTTAGACTATTTGAAACCGTCTGCAGTTAGATCAAAGTTTTCTATTGTATACAAGGTATAACATATTACCCCTACTAAGCCGAAGGGGGGGGTTTCAGGAACCCATGGTGATCAGTTGTGGGGGGGAGATAATTAAAAATTCCTATTTTCAGTTTCCCATACAAAAAGTTTTCATTTCCTAGTGCCAAAATAAAGTGACAACCCTATTCGCGCAACCTGTACTTACCTACTAACTTTACAGGTATGTAGGTAGGTATTTATCTTCGTAGATTTCAGCTATGGCGGGAGATTACTAGACGACCTAATAAATTCGTGATAATAATAAGATGCTAGTATGTAAGTTCCTAGGTAGTGTTGAGAAAATCTTAAAATGCTGAGTTAGGAAAGTTGTAAGTGTAGGTACAAGTTACAAACCTCATATTTTCTCGCTTGTCAGCTGTCTAGATGGCTTCTTACGAAGGGATTTATGTATGTTTTGGTAGGTCACTTGTAGGTACACAGTCACAGACAATTCACACACTTCAGCACAAGGTAGGTTTCTTTTTAGGCATTAACATGTCTCACTCACTTTAGCACTAGATAGGTTAGTTAGTTAGTAAGTTACACATGCATGACGTAGGTATCGATACATAAGCATGTAAGTAAGGTTCGATATGCCTCCCTTCTTCCAAACAACACACATTTTATGGAAGTAAGCACACGCTTCCAACACACGCCTCTTCATCTCTTCAGCTCTGTGACACTCCGATGCATACACCACACCCTTATGGTATTCTTAAGTCCTAGTTACTTGTTTTTTAGGCACGAAAGATAAAAATTGTAATTATAGCACTACACGGCACCGCGACGAAGGTCACACTAAAATAGTTCATCATTCATTCTTTTGATTTCGTTCGCCGAAAAGATGGATAATTTTTAGGGTTCATTTTCAATTTTAATAAATCCAACATGAGTAGGAGATATTAGGATCACAGTCGTGAAATAATAGGTATGTGGTAGAAAATTGTATGAATACGTAGGTAGGTACTGGTCTTATTTTACATAGGTATTTCACAATGTAGGTACCTACCTGCTACACACACATACACATTGCGTGAATTCTGATAGTTGGTATACCTAATACAAAATCCCGTAGAAAACGGATTTAAGCTTTTTTTTTTTTGATTTTATGATTTTAAACAAACGAACTTCTTTAAATTTTGGTATTAAAAAAATTACGGAACCCGTATTAAAAAATATTTCGGCCCGCTTGGCAAATACAGCACCGCCATGTGGTGTATCCAGTGTTGCCAGATGGAATTTGAAAAAAACAGTAGAAAGTTCAGTAAAAAATCAGTAGATTGGAATAAAAATCAGTAGGTAGAAATTAACGACTGAAAATTCTAGAGGTACCATATGTATTTGTGTTTCGCGAGTATTTTGACTCGCATTTTGGCTGGCGACCTTTTTTTTTTTAGGTGCATTCGTAAAAAGGAAGCGATTCTTTGCATTTTTGCAGACAATTGCAGCTAAATAAAAAAAAAAAGGTCGCCAAGTGGTTATTTAGTCACGGAGCTATAGGCGCGGGAAAATCAGGTAGATTTCACGAAATTTTAGAAGGCGCTCGGGACATCAGGTAGATTTCACTAAATTTTAGAAGGCGCTCGGGAAAATCAGGTAGATTTCACTAAATTTTAGAAGGCGCTCGGGAAAGTCAGGTAGGTTTCACTAAATTTTTGAAATAAATCAGTAGATCGGTAGACGCCTAAAAAAGCAGGTAGATCTACTGCTAAATCGGTAGATCTGGCATCACTGGGTGTATCGCATGTTGATAGATGCCGACAGTCAATGAATGAATGAATGGTTCTCTTACTTGTCTATGATTGGCGGTTGGCTGGTTGCCATGGTTTTGCATAGTGCTACAGCCAATAAAATTTAGTCGCGTTCCTTTGTGGAAATACAAGTGTCAAAGATTAATGTAGGTACAGAACGGACAGATAAACTACATAATGACGGAAAGAGTCATTTGGTAAAGTTTTTAATTAAGTTAACCGACCCATGCGACTCAGCTCGTCGTATGTCGGATGTCGTAAAAGTCGACCAAGGGGCTTCGCCAAATGAAAGGCAGCATTTTTATTGTGTGAATTACTTATACCGTTTCTTTGATCAGCAATCCCCAGCCAAGTGATTATGGCAATACCCGCCAGATTCACAGCTCTTTTCAGTAGTGGACATCAATGTGTATTCAGTCAGTAGGTTATTATGATTAGATCAACACACAAGAAAGAACAAACAGTTAGAAAAAGACATAACTGTGTTAGCGTAGTTTAGTTCGTATGTTTAACTACACGTAACTCAACCTTCAAATTGAAATGTGATTTTAGCCATGACTTACGACAATTTGCCTCAATGATGCTGTAGGCGTTTTTCTATTTCAAGAATATGAATCTGTCACTCTTTTCTACATCTATTCTGTGACCATACTAAGGTCATCGTCGCAAGTATAAGAAACAGCAGATTTTAGGGTTGTCACTTCGTAAAAAATCAGCTGGCCATGTGAAAACTTTGTTTTAGTTTTTTCAGAGATACCAATCGAAATTAGAAAAGTCGTTGAACAAAAGTTGTTCCCCGGGGGGGTAGAAATACCCAGCTTTTCGCTTAGTACATGTATATTGTTACACCATGTATACTAGTTTAATTTTTTCTAATCCTTGATTGTAATTTTCATAATTTTAATGTTTTTGTATTCACTTGATGCTAATAAACTCCGTGGATAAATTCGTTAATGGTAAATGTCACAGGCTTCTATTAATTTTACCGTTTTATTAGAACCTTTAATGGATAAAGTTTGATAATAATTGTCTTCATCTAGTAAGACGGTCAAAAATGTGCAATGCTTATGGTTTACTGTTAATTTTTTTGTTTATAGTAGAAAGCCAGCTCTCGACCATGTTAGTAGTGCAGTGATGCATGTATGGTACAACACCATTTGTCGATAAAAAACGAAGTCTCATTTAACCAGCTCTTTACGAAATAATCATTAAATGTGACAATATTTTCATCATTTGGACATCGAGACATAACAGCTATTGTAAATTAATCTTAGGAATAGATAAATTGACATTTTTGCGTTAAATTTTGTTCACTTGCGAAACCTCCGTCATGTTTCTGCTAACCTGGTACTTTGGATGAGGAACTCTGCTAAAATAATATAGTGATCTTGGCAGTTTTCTTTTATTTATCTAACTGTACAAAGCCCCGTTTATCACGTGCACGCGAGTTGACGACAGAAAAAGTAGGTAAAATTGGAAGGTGCCAACTCGCGGGCATTTTTGGGTTTCACGCCCGCGAGATGACGAATAAGTCACTCACGGGCTGATGGTGGGCGGCGGGTTGTCTGTGTTGTGTGCTCACTCACGTGATGGTGGGCGGCGGGTTGGCGTGCACGAGACACGGCAGCACCACGTCGCCTCCGCGCCGCACCGTCGCCTCCCACACGCCGGGCGCGATCGCGCGCGGAGCCGACGCCTCGCTCATCGCTGGAAATATCACATCTTGTATGCCTATTGAAACATTTATAGAGCTTATTTCTAGCTGATAAAATCTTGTGAATTCAGACTTTCGATTCAAAAATATAGAGACTAGACCGTCCCTAAACAAAAGAACGTTCTATAGATAGATAATACCGGTCGTGGAGTAGAAGTTTGTAATTGTTGACAAGAGTTTTAGCTAAGCATTGTTTCTGTTTTCTTTTGATTCAAGTTTCAATTTGTTCTCGAGTCGCAGTCAGAAAACTTTCCCGCTGTAGACAAGTTTATGAAATATCGCGCGTACTCTCTTCAACTGCGTAATTCCAGGGCGATAAGCCTTTCTGCACAATGACTTGGGAAGTGCTCGCTCGCAGTTACCGGAAACCCAAGTTCGCATTGTTTAACGCTCTCGCAAACTATTAGAATTCGCTAAATGCTCCCCATGAAACAGTTCCCACTTCTCATGACTTTATGGTAACTCTTCGTTGGCGAATTCTCAAATATTAAGTACATAATAGATAGGCTATTTTTTGTATTTCATTTAGATATTTATTGGAAAAGTAAATTACAAAAATACGATGAATTCGAAATTAACACTATCTGTGAGCGAACGTAATACAATCAAATGGGTCAGTTTCAAAATTTGAAGTTCAAAAATACCTAGCGCGCAACAAGCACTATATCGCGTCGTTACGCTATAACGCTCGGTTGTATTACATTGTGTCGAAATCAGTTATACTAAGTAGGCAGCGTTCATGGCATCGATCAAGGAACCGCAGCCACCTCAGCTAATAATATTTTATTAGAATTCGTGGAAGGATGCCTTACAGCCTGTCCAGATAGGGCGCTTTACGCGCGAGTGCCCTCGCGCGTTTCAATTTATATTGCGTCCAGATGCGGCGTTTTACGCGCGCTCCGATGCGCGATTTGTATGGGAGGGACCCAGGGACAGTTATAAACATGGAGCGAGACAAAGCAGTCTTGCATACCAAAATTGTCAAAATATGTCAAAATTATCAGTCTCCATTTTTGTTCCAAATACGTCCACTCGCGTTGGAATCGCGCGCACCACTGGACGCAGCAATGACACCCGAGTATCTCGACTCGCGCGCAACACGCGCGAGTCGAGAGTCCAGCGCGTTGCTCGCGTTTTACGCGCCAGCAAGGAATCGCGCAGCAGCATCTGGACGGAATGTATAGCGCTCTAGTATCTGGAGAACGCGCGAGTGGTTACGCGCGAGGGCACTCGCGCGTAAAGCGCCCTATCTGGACAGGCTGTTAGATAGTGTTGTTGTGTACTGACGTGCGACGTCGATGGAGACGGGCGCGCTGCGGCGCCGCTCGCCCGTGAGGCTGTCCAGCACGGAGCACGAGTACTGCGCGCGCGCCTCCCCCGCGCGCACCCCGCGCACCGCCAGCTGCCAGCCCTCGTCCAGCGCCAGCGTGGGGCCGGCTGCAACAACGCACTCCTCACGTCACACCACATACTGCTAGACTCAAGCTTCCTCCATACGACCACGACACAAGTAGCTTTTTATTATCTCATGTTTCATACAGTCTTACATGAAATAAAGATGTGTAATGACTCCGAAGAAATAGCATGCGTCGTCATCATCATCATCATCATCGTTTGAACATCATAGGACTATGGTGAATTCAGAGATTAATGGATACGTTTTACTGTTTTTCCAACTCCTTCAAGCAAAATGAATTAGGGGTTTTGGTGCTTGACAGCTGGCTAGTGTCAGCTGAGCCTCTCTCTAAGCTGGTATGGAGCTGTAAGTGGAGAGTACTCACAGAGATGGTCGGCGGCGGGCAGCACGGCGTCGTCCCGGTACCAGGCGGCCACGGAGGCGTGGTCGCGCAGCGCGGCGGGCGCCTCGCACGAGAGCAGCCTCAGCTGAAGCTGTAAGTGGAGAGTACTCACAGAGATGGTCGGCGGCGGGCAGCACGGCGTCGTCCCGGTACCAGGCGGCCACGGAGGCGTGCTCGCGCAGCGCGGCGGGCGCCTCGCACGAGAGCAGCCTCAGCTGAAGCTGTAAGTGGAGAGTACTCACAGAGATGGTCGGCGGCGGGCAGCACGGCGTCGTCCCGGTACCAGGCGGCCACGGAGGCGTGCTCGCGCAGCGCGGCGGGCGCCTCGCACGAGAGCAGCCTCAGCTGAAGCTGTAAGTGGAGAGTACTCACAGAGATGGTCGGCGGCGGGCAGCACGGCGTCGTCCCGGTACCAGGCGGCCACGGAGGCGTGGTCGCGCAGCGCGGCGGGCGCCTCGCACGAGAGCAGCCTCAGCTGAAGCTGTAAGTGGAGAGTACTCACAGAGATGGTCGGCGGCGGGCAGCACGGCGTCGTCCCGGTACCAGGCGGCCACGGAGGCGTGCTCGCGCAGCGCGGCGGGCGCCTCGCACGAGAGCAGCCTCAGCTGAAGCTGTAAGTGGAGAGTACTCACAGAGATGGTCGGCGGCGGGCAGCACGGCGTCGTCCCGGTACCAGGCGGCCACGGAGGCGTGGTCCCGCAGCGCGGCGGGCGCCTCGCACGTCAGCAGCGCGCTGCCGCCCGCCGCCGCCGCGCTCGCTCGCACCTGCACCTGCCACTCCTGCCACACCACTGCGGACAACAATACACATTCTACCACTTCTTTACAACTCACACTAAATATGTTCTCTTTTTGAAACGGAGCTTCTTCAGGGGATAAATAATACATACAAATATTGTTTCTTTATTCCTATTCTTTGCTTATTTGACTGCGAGTCACGTGATCACGCGATTTTTTTATAATATGTTATATGTTTTTTATTATAAATGCTAACGTAACTCTGTCTGTCTATCTGTTACGCAATCATACTAAATAACAAAACTGATTTAAATTAAAGGTACAGAGATACTCGAGAGCCTGAGAAACTCGGCTATTTAACGCGAAAATGGATTGTAAGGGATTTGTAGGTACTCTAGAATATACCTACCAAAACAATAGATCAGCTCTATGAATCCTAGTTTAGCGTATCTGTACTGATGTGAATCAGCAAATAAAGTAGAGTGAGTGGGGGCAAGATCGAACGGTTTTTTGATGAGATGGTCAGTGTTGTTTTTGAATCCTTGTAGAAGAAAAGATATTAACTTTAGCTAAAAATAAATTAGACATAATTAAAGGGTAAAGACTAGATTTTTATAATATGTCAATAACAGGCCGATAAAACTGTCCAAAAAGTAGAAAACTGTAATTTAAAATATTATTTTTACTTAATTGAAACAGGGGAAGATGAAAAGGTGACGGGGTAAGATCGAATAAAAATCTAAAATCGTTAAAACGTTTCTTAGGCAGGTCTTAGGCAAAGTTTATGGTCCTTAGTCTATAGTGTTAAGTAATTTAAAAAGTTATAACTGACTGTAGTGCCAAAATACCTATTTTTAACAAAGTTATAGCAAATTAAAAAAAATATATATTCCGAACTTACCCCACTGGGGGAAGATTGAAGCAGAGATTCTCAAACTTTGCAGCCAATTTGCATAAGATTTGACTGAAGAAAAAAATATTATCTTGTAATGAAAAATCAAATAAAAACTGAAAACTTTTTTTATTTCACATGAAACCTTTATGAATATTCTTTTTCATCACCATAAAATAATTGTTTATTTTTAACTTTTGTAATTTTTCACGTATTTTCTTTTTCTATTGGATTTCTATTATTATTTCACATTTCTTAGCATACCTATTCTTGTTTTTTTTTCGTTTTACTACTTTCAGCATTTTTTTCTTATTTCTTATTTTTCTTGCTGAAACCTACACAAAGATACAGTTTGAGGACCTCTGGCTTTTAGTATGAAACCTGAAAAAGGGTCAAGAAGAAAACTTAGATATGTTCGTCTTACCCCGTTAAATGAAAATGGGGAAAGATAAAAAGTTGAATAAATTCTAAAATACGAGAAATAGATAGATTTAGAAGTAATTACATAAATGTCTACAAAAAATAATAGGCAGATGTTTCAATTAAACACTCGTACCTGCCTTGTAATTCCATTTACAAGACACGGGGCAAGATGAAATCACTTGAGTGGCTTCTGAAAAAAACACTGTGGTAGAAAATTGCACTTTACACACAACCAGGCGTTCTCATCGGCAACCGCTGACTGAGGTGTGTAACGTATTGAATTTGTGGCCCTAACGATGTAGCCAACACTGCAATAAGTACTATAAATCTGGTGTTATGGAAGACTTTTTGTCTTACCCCTTTTTTCATCTTCCCCCCACTCACTCTATACGTTTTACGATTAAGAGATCTATTTTAAATACCTACATATAAAACCAAAGCCAACGAAACTAATTCGTAACTTGGTGAAAAACTTTATATCTACAGGTGAAATAAACAGAAGATTTGCTGTTTGTTGAGATCATTGCAGTCTGTGAATCATTTATCTAGCTGAGGTCAGCGATTTCAGAGTTTGCTCAAGACGTTTGTGAGGTGTTTCGTGAAATCACAAACTTCTCAAAGTAGATATTCCTTGAAGACTTGTATTTCATTTGATTTACGCTCATTTTATTCGTCTGAAAGAGCCGTAATATCTCGGTACCACCTACTTCAGATTTGCATTCGGTACTCTGTAGCTGCTCAGAGATCGTGGAAGCAACAAGACAAATGCCAAAGTTAGGTTATTGTCCTCGTTGATTATAATGTCGCAGCCAGACGCTCTTTGCTTCAGCATTCACGACTAACGAATACTTTTATAAAAACGCAGCTAACTAAAACAATTATAAAGGAGCCTTGTTTATAAAGTAGCGCTTTATGATGGAAGAAATACTTTTTGTTGTTCCTTTTTTACGCTGAATTGAGATGAAATTCTAAATTGTCCACGAAGAAAATGGAATGTTTCCTTATTAGAATATCCAATGAATTTGATTGGAATTTGTCGATACTAATCTTGGTGTTTAGTATTCTGCAAGGGGAAGTCGAAACATGATCGGAAGCGGCGGGGCGGGGCGGCGGCGGGCTAACTCGATCATGCCTTGAAGTGGGGCAAAGTCGATCATTCGCCGCCGCGATTGCGCAACGTAGGCAGATAAGTTTGTTGCATATTGTATGAGTTCAGCCAAAAACAGCGTTATTGGATGATGTTGGAGTTGCGGTCGGAATAAATACGGTATTATCCGAGTATGACAGGACTAATGAAACGAGCTTAGCTTTATGAGCTCGGATATTATTCGGGATTTAAATTTTGGGGCCACACTATTACTATTCATGAACTGTTATCTCATCGTATTTCTCAATTATCGTTTTTGTTTATGACATAGGATTTAGGTACCTACTCGGGCAATCTTGTTATCGCTTAGAAACAAAAACAATAGATAAAAAAAAACAGCGACAAATGATAAATTTAATAACTCGCTAGATTTGTTCCAAGTATCCTCATTTTACGAAGGAGACCTTAAGAGGCGGTTCACAAATCTACGTTATGCTGATTTAGGTATTTCGACACCGAGTGGGCGGGGCATCGTGCTACACAAGCGAGTATTGCTATAAAATCTTGATCCACCAGTAATTTTTACAAAGTTTTCTTAGGATTGATTTCGGTAGATGATTTTTTTATGTGAATCAAATATCGCTTCCATAGATTTATAAATAATTTAATAGTATCTGTTTGTCTCATCGTTTTTATGTAGGTAATTTTATTTATACTTACTATGTTACTATTACATTAAAAGTGAAAGTCTGTGTGAATGTTTGTTATAATTATTGCAGTAACTACTAATTTATTTTACCTAGAATAACACATATGAAGTATTATTTTGAAAATTAACCTTTGAAGGGGTTAAATAGGGTGGTAAATTTTGTATGGGAAATTATTATTCCTTGGTTCGAAACAATCAAAACTCAGTGCAAATAAATTTTGAAGTCAATAATTAAATACGTATTTTTATGTTTTACAATATAACCCCTAGGGCTTTTGCAATAAATTTTTAGGGAAAGAAAAATAACTTTTCCTTTTACCATTACCTGAAAACCATTACGTATGTAAATAATAGATAAGCGCATCCGCTCTCCGCGTCGGCTCTAAATTCCAAAACGTGGCCTACCCACCAAAAAATCAAACGTAGTGATTATTCTCAGCCTTGGACATCGATATAGTTCTCAATTTGACAAATAAATTTACAAGCGGGCGAAGCCGTGGGGCGCAACTAGTAATATTATAATGAATATTATAATGAGTTTATTCGTTACATAAAGACTGTATGTATGTAACGAATAAACTCACAAAGTGACCGATTTCGAAGACTCTTTCACCATTAGAATGCTACTTATCCTTCAGCAACATGAGTATATTTATAAGTAAAAAAAGGATCCCTACTAAAACTTAAATTATCTAAAACAAGGTTTAAAAAAGTAAGTCACAAAATGTCTTTCGGCGCGTGCGCTACGAAAACTATTGATGATAGAACAAAACAATGTACTACGACTTTGCAGAACACATTATTATCTACAAAAAATATCGCTACAATATAATATGTCTAACTATTACAGTGACGTCATAATAAATATTCATTTAAAAAACGCCGTCATTAACGCCGTCGTCGCAAGAAAAGGCTCTTTATTTGAACCCTGGTATAATAATAATGCAGGACAATCCACACCACCATCTAGTCCCAAAATTAGCTAGTCAAAGCTTGTGTTATAGGAACTAGAAAACTATTATAATTATATAGGAATATGTATATGGATATGGATATGTATATGTATATGGATAGATTTTTTTTTATTACAATAAAAAAAAAGAATGCGACTAATTATTATTTTTTTAAAACCGTATTGAAATACATGTTGAATTGATTAATTGATTCCAAACAATAAACTTGTTTTAATTTAAATATCGTTATTAATAAAATAAGTGAAACGATACCAAAGATCAATTAATTTTAGGGACATAAATAAGGCGTACTGGAATAAAATTTTTCTGAAATTCGTAATTTATATCCTCAGTTTATACGAAAATAAAAAAAATCGCCTTTAAAGAAAAATAAACTTATAAAAATTAAAAACACACCTCAAATTCGTAGCAACATACCCTGGGTTTAGTCGAAAACGATCACGTGATCGAAATTTGTCTGGGTGTTTTTATAATAAGAAACTAGTTTTTAGCTGCAAGCAGCTCGCGTCGGTTGTGTAGGCTGTTTTTTTTTTATTTAGAACCCCTTTTCGTAACCTACACTCCTGAATTGGTGCGTTACCCACACCCCCCTACACGTTTCCGTAAAAAAACATACCTTCCCCTCCACCATCAAGGAGAACAATTATGTCAATCAGTGAGTCAGTGAGTGAGTGGTAATCATCCATCGCGAGCCGTTCGGGAGATATGAAAGGGGGTTCTAAAAAGGGGTCATGGGGAGGGGTTCGATTTTTTTTCTTCCTATTAAAGATTATACCCTCTATACGATCCCGCCATCCGCAATTATCTATCGGTACGCTATCCGGTAGCAATTCAAAAGCGGGGGTCTTTGGGGGTCAAAAAAATTTCACCCCCCACAACGATTTGGAACCTTCCACACGACCCCACAAAAATCTGACCCATCCCCCTACACGGCCGAAGAACACCAGGGGGGGGTCGAGGGGGTTGTCCTGGGGGTCGTGGGGGGAATGCAGCACGGCTCGCTTCGCTCGCCGTGCTGGTTCCCAGTGTCGCATCTCGGCTCGCTTCGCTCGCCTCGATGCTCCACCCTATAAAAAACCCTTAAAATTGGCCAAAAAACGGTTTTTTTAAAAAAAAGAGGGTCTGGGGGTGCAAAGGGGTCAAACTTTTTTTGGTTTCCGCAACTATTTGACCTCCTCTACGCGACTGCGAAAAGACTTTTTTTCCATCGCGAGCCGTTCGGGAGATACGAAGGGGGGTTCTAAAAAGGGGTCATGAGGGGGGGTCGATTTTTTTTTCTTTTCTATTAAGGACTTAACCCTCTATACGATCCCGACATCCAAAATCCTCTATCGGTACGCTATTCGGTAGCAAGTCAAAAGCGGGGGGTGTTGGGGGTCTTGGGGTTCAAAAAAATGTCAACCCCCAAAACGAATTCTAACCCTCCATACGACCCCACAAAAAAATCTGACCCACCCCACCACACGGCCGAAGAACCCCCGGGGGGTCCTAGAGAGGGTTCGAAATTTAAAAAAGTCGAAATTTTCCCAAACTTACACCCCACCCCCCCTACACATTTCCGAAAAAAAACCATACCTCCCCCTCCACCAACAGGGAGAACAAACATGTCAGTCAGTGAGTGAGTGAGTCAGTGAGTGGTAAACCAATTTTATATAAAGGGTAAAATTAAATAATACCACACCTTGCTTTCTTCAACGATAGAATATTATTATTATTTTTTTGTTTAGTAACTCATTTCTATTTATTTTTCCCATTTCGGCTTGTGATAAACCTCAGTTATAATAAAAATAACTATCTGGTATAATATGTAATAATAATGTACGAATTTAAAAATTATTGAAATATACTATGCAAATGTAAATATTTACAACGATCAAAACGTTCCAACTCGCTCATAAACGCAGCATTTTTTGGGCGTTTCGTCCGACGGAGAGTGCGAGCAAAAGTGACATAGGTCCACCTTCGACAAGCGCTCGCGCGGTACTGAGGGCAGATTGCCGGCACAATGAAATATATACCTTTTTTAATAAATTCATTAAAAAAAATTAGTTGGGATTTAAAACGTAAAATTAATATTGTAGTTTAAGAAAACAATGAAGATTATTTTGGTATAAATTTTATGTCAAAATGATGTAGAACTTTGGAGATATTAGGGTTTGTTTCGAAGCCTTTTCGATCGATAGTTAACCTCGGTTCAGATTTTTTTCCCTTCATATAAAGGCATATAACGAAAATGTATTTAATTATTATTGAAGAATGGGATATTTGTTACCTTAAAAAAAATAGTTTTATGGTCTATATTCAATGGAATCTTCAAATTAGAGCTCCCAAAACAGGTCTCCGAGCGTTTTTGCCTAAACTTGCATCGGGAGAATGATTATAACTAAATAACCAAATAAGTTATCTAAAATCTGTTTAATTATTACTGAAGTTGAGGAAACAATCTACTATTAACAAGGAATTGTTATTTCAAGCAGCGAACGTAAGCTATAGAATTTGGACGACGAATAAGTGCATTTTCGCGTTTTTTCGTAATAGGGGCCTTAAGTTAAAAGTTAAAATTTCCTTCCATAATTTGTTACCTTGTTTGAGTCGTCGCGACGCAAGCCCGACTCGTTAACTAATTGACAGGCTTTGAAGTGTTGTATCAACATGACGGGGGTTGATCATCTGCCCCCGCGGTGACGTCACAGCAAACACTCCAACAAACTTCCATAAGCCCTGATGCCGCGGGCGAGAGCCTACTTACGATGACTTGCGGCGGACGCACGGGTTTGTTTGCGCGTTGTATTTGAAGAGTTAATGGAACGATTCTACGGAATACATAACTCGAGATAGATTTGCATTTGATCGGTAGATAGGTCTATTTATCGGCAACATGTATCTGATCTCCTTAATTATTTACTAACAAACTCAATTCCTTTACGTTTAGGTGTTCTCATTAATACGTTTTTGGTGCTTAAACCCTGAATATTCGGATCGGATGTCCTTCTTCTCATCTGTAAACTTACTTTTCATTTGAAGCCGTAACTTTCTGTTTCATCTTCGGTAAAGACGTCTTTGCAGTGTCCCGTCTCTGCCGGCAGTGTTGCCAGCTCATTACTTGAATTCAATTAAACGTCTTCCTTGGGTTGCCCGCTCTCTTTGACGAGAGCGGGTCGGCCGTTCTGGTGATTAATTATTTTTGTGAATTTAATAAGGCACTTTCCCGCTTATAATTTCTTTAGATGGCCATAAAATATATCAAAATTAGCCAAATGTTTTGGGCTTTTAAGGGAAATTAAAATATGCCAGGACATAATTCTTTCAAAAGTTATTTTCTGGATAAGTAAGTATTCTGGATGATTCGAAACAACACCTTGTTGATGTTAATTCGAATGTCGCTATAACAAAATTAAACTGATTCGAGAACGCTAAAAATGATTCCATCCATTTTATTTTGATCGTTATAAAAGGGCAGCATCATTTTTAATAAGGAGTTTTCGTTCTATTTATTTGTTTCATTTAGTTTTAGCGAATATCTGATCTTATCTGAATTGACAACATAATGAAAAATATTTTCTTTAAAGTACATAAATGCACAAATCTTTAACAAATAAATTTAAAATAGTTTCTAGTAAACTAGGATACAATCGCATCAGCAGCGAACGGTTCCGGCGGCGAGGCGGGCGGGTCGGGGCGCAGACTACGTTCATTTAGTTGCTTTAATTACAAGCACAAACCGACCCGAGTCAGTCGGGCGTCCGCTATCTACCATCCTGCTACCTAAGACACGAGCTTTTTCTATTTACCTCGGACATTTTATTTGAATATGTAGAAGCATTGCCATTTTAATTAATGTTTCTATATTGATTTATTGTACATACGTATTTACATATATTTACAGCTAATATTATCTGTAAAGGAATACTACTTAATAAGAACAGAAGTTATTCTAGAGGCAGAGGTAAAAACTAACGAGGGGCAGCACTCGAGACACGAAAAATAAAACCCCTCAACAAGTGAACCCAGAATTTTCCGGAACTTTGTGAATATCGTATAGCTCTGAGCACGGCCGTATTAAAACTGTCCATTGGAGGCTTTCACGCAAATGAAAGTGCCTATTTACTCGCACTCATAATTCCGCTAGGGCCATAAGGAAGGAGGGCTCTATGATCAGCGGCGTAACATACTCTTTATAACCACAATATCTACGCTGCTACGACATTTACTGCAGTAAGTATAGGTAGATATTTTGTTACTTATCAGCGCTGAATAGAAAACTATATTTCAGTCAAAATTAATGCGCAAATTGTGCTGAAAATGTAGGTAAATCCGACCAATATTATAAACGTGTAAGTTTGTATAGATATTTGAATAAATGTTTGGGTGTTTGTTCCTCTTGTACCTACACAAAAATCGGTCTGAAATTTTAAATCGACGTAGTTTTAGCCCTGAAAAACAGATAGTCTACTTTTTATCCCATAAATTAGTTCCCATGGGATAGAAATAACCTAGAAATGTTTCCATAGAATAAGTTTATAAGGAACTCTCTGTTTGCTACCTAGATTTATATGTATTTTGCTATTACAGAGATGCTGAAATATTTATGCCGTTTCTTTGATTTTCTCCCCAAGTGTAGGTACTGTCCCTGCATGTGCTGGCCAGAAGTTTGTCCGAAATAAACGATAATAGCCCAGTCTTGGTAACTTTGGCCAAATCTCGGATTACTTGAATTGATACCGAAAGTTTATAGACACTACTTTACGTAGCGAGGTCGAGGCAGCGGCGCCCGCTCTCCTCCTCGCATGCAGGAGGGCTCACCACATCAAAGCTGTTGACATTAAATATTCCTTTTCACTTCGGTAATCCTGCATAACCTACGTAACATATGACGAGAGATTATAGCTAAAGGTATATGCATGTATGCGCTAATGAAATAAGTTTTGAAGCCTTAGCAAGTGATTACGTGTTGGTTAGGTAGATGATTCATGAATTCATTAAAAGAAGCACGGTTGCCAGATACTAAAAGATTTATTTTGTTGGGAAAATACATATCTTAGAGTTATTGCGAAGAAAAGCAATAGGTATGTACCTTGATTTATTTTGGGTAGCATGATTTTTCCCTTAAACGTGTAGCAAAGTAATTAGAAACAACTTACGATATGGCCAAAGTAGTTGTTCCTTCATAGTTAGATAAAAACCGCTGGAAAAAACTAATGCGTGACAGGACTGCGCCGTGACCAGCGATCGTTCAGTTACCTGGTCCACTTGAATAATGTGCGGCTCAGCAGTTGAACCGACGCCGCTGATTTATAAACTCCCAGATTATTCCAGTTATCTATTGTGCTTTGGAGATATAGCTGAACAAAGGCACCATAAATCAACTGGAATTTAGAAAGTAGAACAGCATTTTTGAAAAATTACGTTTTCCGGAAGCTGCGCGAGAGTTAGAAGAAAATTTTTACATGGATGATTACTGCGGCGGGTGTCATTCTATTGCGAAAGCTAACCAATTAAAAGCGGATCTTATACAATTACTAAAAACAGCAGGGCTAAACTTGAGAAAATGGTCCTCGAATAAAAAAGAGCTTTTATCAGGACTAGACATCGATCAATGCAACCAACCTACTTATGAATTTAAACAAACTGATTCAACCAAAACTCTGGGCCTCGGCTGGAACCCTCAAATGGACATGTTTATATTCGAGTCAAAGATAGAACCAAAACCATCTTCTGTGGCTACGAAAAGATCGCTTCTTTCAGACATTTCTAAGCTCTTCGATCCTTTAGGGTGGCTAACTCCAGTAAGTACCACAATGAAGATTTTATTCCAAAAGGTTTGGCTAGAAAAGCTAGATTGGGATGAAAAATTACCAAAAGAAATCGACACCGAGTGGACCAAGCTGCGGGAAGAGCTTAGCCTAATTAACACAATAGAAATAAAAGTTAACTGGTAGAATATGTAAACTGTTAAAACGATGATCTAGTATGTTATAAACTGTAAATAGACTAAAAGCAAAAGGTTGTCTCTTCCTAAACCGATTTCACTTTTCTTATCTAAGTAAATGATCACTGAGCACTTCGCACCTCTGCGCGCGTATTACTTCACCAACACTTATCACTTCTACTGATGATGGTGGTGTACTGGTGGGCCTCGGCGGCGCGGAAGTATCAGCGTACTCCTGTTGACGGTGACCTCCGCGTCGACGCCGAGGTCTGGAAGGCGGCGGGGTCGCCGACTCGGCGTCCTGCGTTCGGCGACTCTCGCCGCGGCGCGTCGTTCCGCTGCATGTACCCGCCGGCAGCAACGTCCGTTGGATGTTATGGTATGGCATATGGTTTTACTTCCTCCATTTCTTAGTTACTATTCGTTAATTTATCAATGGACTCATGAAAAGGGTTGTGGTTAGCTCGGGGTTGTGTGGTGGGTGTAACTGGTTGAACCCCGAACTGCCCTTTGTTAGTGGTTTGGTAGGTGGTCAAGGAAAGTCACTGGTATGGTTTGGTATGGACTGTATTCACTTGACACACAATTATATATATAAACTAAACTATTGTAGTTATGGTAAGAATGGTTGTAATGGTATTGAACCCGCGACGATGGCGGTCGATCGCGAACTGAGTATATTTGGGTAATCGCGAGCAAATACGCATTCAATGCAAGCGCAGCAGAAATGCATATTTGCTGCGTGGTCGGTTTACCCGAACATACTCCCGACGACAAGATGAGGATGCTGTGGTTTGGTGAGTGATGGTGATACATAATACCTACATCTTATAAAACATTATAACATTTAAAAGTTAAAACATAAGTGGTGTGGTATAAAAGAGCAATATTAAAAGCACATTGGTTCTTATTCTGATTAATGTTACGAAACATATAGAATATTTAAAAGTTAACTGGTAGAATATGTAAACTGTTAAAACGATGATCTAGTATGTTATAAACTGTAAATAGACTAAAAGCAAAAGGTTGTCTCTTCCTAAACCGATTTCACTTTTCTTATCTAAGTAAATGATCACTGAGCACTTCGCACCTCTGCGCGCGTATTACTTCACCAACACTTATCACTTCTACTGATGATGGTGGTGTACTGGTGGGCCTCGGCGGCGCGGAAGTATCAGCGTACTCCTGTTGACGGTGACCTCCGCGTCGACGCCGAGGTCTGGAAGGCGGCGGGGTCGCCGACTCGGCGTCCTGCGTTCGGCGACTCTCGCCGCGGCGCGTCGTTCCGCTGCATGTACCCGCCGGCAGCAACGTCCGTTGGATGTTATGGTATGGCATATGGTTTTACTTCCTCCATTTCTTAGTTACTATTCGTTAATTTATCAATGGACTCTCCTAAACTCGTAAAGGATGAGTTCAGGCTCCCTTCTTGATACGTAACTGAAATGTTTGCGCAGGCACCATCTTGGTATTTATTTGTTGGTACAGACAGTAATTTAAATAAAAGGTAGCTTTCTCTATCTATGATTGAATATACCTTTTGTCATTCGAATGCACTAAGTCATGTAAATGAACTAGATCGTCATAAAATTCTTTGTGCTGTTTTGGTTGTCAGCGATTTAGTGTAGGTATAACTCGTGTAACCCGAGGTGAGGTTGATGAACTGGTTTCTTATTAGGTATTATTTCTGTGTTGCAATTATTCATTAGGTAAATGGTCTTGGTTGATAAATTTAGTTCATGTGTCATTATTATGATGGTTTGATCAGTAAAAGTATTTTTCTCTTCTAGGTTGGTTGGGTTAATTGCTATGGTTTTTCGAAAAATTAAACAATTCGTCCATATGGTACAGAACGTCATTGCAATGGTGATAGGGTCTCCCAGTGCCACGGAGTAGCCATCGTAGCAGCGTCTGCCTAGCGATTGGTAGCTTGTCAGACTCTGAAGATCTTGCTTTATAAACCGCAGCCCCAAACAGCAACTCGACTTGCTGGTGTTCCCCGTTGTAGCCCAGGATCTTCCTACTGGTCGAGGGGTGCCTGGCTGAGGAGTGCTAGATCGAGTTGCAGTAGGTACCTGGTTGGTTTGCTTCAGCTTTTGGTATAGGCTACTTGGTTGATGCTTTTCTCTGTTCTAACTAGCAATGGATAAAACTAGATAAACTTTTAGCGGTCTGATCATTAAGGTACGCTGACAAAGGTCGCTAAAAAGTCAAAATGGTTCGATCTGACCTTATTTGCTGCAACCTGCGTCTGTCCTCAATAATCACTGCAATCCAATGGTTTCACTGTAGTCACTTGGTAGCTGGAGCTGGTAGATTTTGTCGAAGGACCATGAAAAGGGTTATGGTTTGTTCGGGGTCATGTGGTAGATGTTAATGGTTGGACCCTAAACTGCCCTTTCATGGTTGGTGTTTTGAAGGTGGTCAAGGACAGTCACTGGTTTGGTATGGTACGGACTAGATTCCCTTGACACACAGTGTTTATGGTTATTAGGCTATTGCCGCCAACTTATAGTGGAAATGGTTGAAATGTTTTGGTTTGAACCCGCGACGATGGCGGTCGATCGCGGACTGAGTATATTTGGGTAATCGCGAGCAAATACGCATTCAATGCAAGCGCAGCTGAAATGCATATTTGCTGCGTGGTCGGTTTACCCGAACATACTCCCGACAACAAGATGAGGATGCTGTGATTGTGTCGATAAGCGTTTCTTGTAATCTTCGTAAGCTTTGTAGTAAGTTATTACCAGCCATCGCAGTAAGAGTAAACTCTTGAATGTAAGAAACGTTTTGAAGTTCTCGTTGAAGAATGCTGGTATTTTCTTGGAAATCATTAAGTTTTTTATTTATTAACTTGTGTTGTTTATCGACTGTCAGCTCCATTTTCTTCATGAGATTGAATTCCGCTTCAATAACAGAGGTTTGGTTTCTCCACAAGCTAGATAAATGTTTCTCGTTATTTCGTAAGGTTGTAATGTCCTTGGCATACTAGTCTGCGAACCGAGAATCTAGTACTCCAAACAGTTCATTAGCTAGATACCCGACACCGTCGATGAGACCGCGGCGGCGCCGGCGGCGTCTAGCGTGGACGTTATAATGCTGATTTAGCAAAAGGTCGTTGTAGTAATTTAGTTCCTTGAACTCATGTTGTGATTGTTGTAGGATAATATTACAATGGGATTGGTTTTTTATGGTTGCGCACAACTTATCCAAATACTTTGATATTTTTTGATAGGCGTCTATTCCTGTCCAATATGGTTTCATGTCGTGGTATACGATCAGCGTCCATTTATCTCGTATTAATTGTAACTTCGAGATGGGATCGAAATAAAGGGTCTGGTTTTTTGGTAGTTCTCTCACACTGTATAGACCGAGAGCTGGTGTTAATAATGTCATAAAACAATATAGTGCTGTAGCAATGGTAAATAATTTTGGTCGGTATCTTCTTCGCTTTGGTTCTGGTTTGGTTTCTTGTTCTTCTTCTGATTGACTTTCTTGTTTTTCTTTGGTTTCTGGTAAATTTTGGCTATTTTGGTTTACAGGTAGGATAGACAATTTAACGATTGGCCTTTTTAGTAAACCGTTTTTTGTTTTGAGTGTTACGGCTCGTACTCTAATCGTAATCCATCTTGAATAAGCTTGTTGTACGCATCTTGAAGCAATCTGTTTGCTCCCACGAAATTGGTGCCATTATCGCTGTAAACATGTCGTGGAGCTCCCCGTCGCGCAGCCATTCTATGCAATGCTGCCAAAAATGCTGCGCTACTCATATCAGATACAAGCTCTATGTGCACAGCTTTGGTTACCATGCACACGAAAATAGCTATGTATCCCTTTGTGGTTTTGACGCCTCGTCCCTTATTTGCCTTCACTTCTACGAATCCTGTATAGTCAACGCCGCAATGGTAGAATGCATCTTCAGGAACTACCCTTGAACTTGGGAGGTCTCCTTGAAGTTGGTACTGCTTTACGGGATCATGTCGCTTACACGTCACGCATTGACGAATGAACTTTTTAGTTGCCATGTAGCCGCCGATTATCCAATATTTACGCCTTAAATTCGCCAAAGTTAATCGCGCGCCTCCGTGAAAGGTCAACTCATGAGCTTGTCTGATGAATAAAGTGGTTGCTATATGGTTATGCGGCAGTATGATGGGATGTTTCATTTCTTCACTTATCTGTGCATGTCTCAATCTTCAACCAACTTTCATTACTCCATCCTCGTCAATAATCGGATTTAAATTTAAAATTTTACTTTTTGAGTGTACCTTTTTGTGTTTGTGTAAATAAATCAGGTCGTCACGAAATTCAGCGTATTGAATTGTTTTGATAATCAGCATTTTTGCGCGTTTCAGCTCGTGTAACCTGAGGTAAGGTTGGTGAACTCGCTGCTTGTTAGGTAAACGTAGTATCCATGCAAAAATACGTGTTATTTTAGTTATGCAACTAAATTTATTTAATAAATAGTTTACTATGTTGGTAATGGTTGGTGAGTTTTGTTCTTGGACTATTACATTGGTTTGGCCCAGGAACGATTTCTTTTCTTCTAAATTGGTTTGGTAAATGGTTTGGTTTTTGTATTGGTATTTATACGTATGTAGCCACGACGGACCTTCCCACCATAGAACCACCCGGCTTGCGCAATCCGCCGGGTTCTCATTTGACTTTACATAATGCCATCTTTCCGCTGGTACGATGTTTGTTATCGTTTTTACGCGATTTGCTACAAACTGCTTCCATCTTGCGGGATCACCCTGGATCCATCCTAGCACTGCGGTAGAGTCAGTCCAACAGTGTATTTCTATTTGGTAGTCAACTAAACAGCTCAGGACTTTTTCTAACAGTTGAGTTAAAAGGTGAGAGCCCATCAACTCAAGCTTAGGCGTGGATATGATTTTATTTAGAGGGCTCAGTCTGGCCTTTGCAGCTACTAGTGTTACTGTGGTTTTATCATTCCTAACGACCTTGCAATAGATTACACAAGAGTACGCTAGGTTTGACGCGTCGGAGAACCCGTGTAGTTCTATAGTTTCATTTTGTCCTATTCCCAGCCATCTTTTTATTTCTATTGTGTTAATTAGGCTAAGCTCTTCCCGCAGCTTGTTTTGTAACCGCAGCTCGGGCGTTGACTTTATGAAGTATTTGCTCGCGATTACCCAAATATACTCAGTTCGCGATCGACCGCCATCGTCGCGGGTTCAATACCATTACAACCATTCTTACCATAACTACAATAGTTTAGTTTATATATATAATTGTGTGTCAAGTGAATACAGTCCATACCAAACCATACCAGTGACTTTCCTTGACCACCTACCAAACCACTAACAAAGGGCAGTTCGGGGTTCAACCAGTTACACCCACCACACAACCCCGAGCTAACCACAACCCTTTTCATGAGTCCATTGATAAATTAACGAATAGTAACTAAGAAATGGAGGAAGTAAAACCATATGCCATACCATAACATCCAACGGACGTTGCTGCCGGCGGGTACATGCAGCGGAACGACGCGCCGCGGCGAGAGTCGCCGAACGCAGGACGCCGAGTCGGCGACCCCGCCGCCTTCCAGACCTCGGCGTCGACGCGGAGGTCACCGTCAACAGGAGTACGCTGATACTTCCGCGCCGCCGAGGCCCACCAGTACACCACCATCATCAGTAGAAGTGATAAGTGTTGGTGAAGTAATACGCGCGCAGAGGTGCGAAGTGCTCAGTGATCATTTACTTAGATAAGAAAAGTGAAATCGGTTTAGGAAGAGACAACCTTTTGCTTTTAGTCTATTTACAGTTTATAACATACTAGATCATCGTTTTAACAGTTTACATATTCTACCAGTTAACTTTTATTTCTATTGTGTTAATTAGGCTAAGCTCTTCCCGCAGCTTGGTCCACTCGGTGTCGATTTCTTTTGGTAATTTTTCATCCCAATCTAGCTTTTCTAGCCAAACCTTTTGGAATAAAATCTTCATTGTGGTACTTACTGGAGTTAGCCACCCTAAAGGATCGAAGAGCTTAGAAATGTCTGAAAGAAGCGATCTTTTCGTAGCCACAGAAGATGGTTTTGGTTCTATCTTTGACTCGAATATAAACATGTCCATTTGAGGGTTCCAGCCGAGGCCCAGAGTTTTGGTTGAATCAGTTTGTTTAAATTCATAAGTAGGTTGGTTGCATTGATCGATGTCTAGTCCTGATAAAAGCTCTTTTTTATTCGAGGACCATTTTCTCAAGTTTAGCCCTGCTGTTTTTAGTAATTGTATAAGATCCGCTTTTAATTGGTTAGCTTTCGCAATAGAATGACACCCGCCGCAGTAATCATCCATGTAAAAATTTTCTTCTAACTCTCGCGCAGCTTCCGGAAAACGTAATTTTTCATCTGTAGCCAGTTTCTTCAAACACATCATCGCTAACCAACCTGCTGGTTTAGTGCCGTAGGTTAACGTGGTTAATTGGTAAGATTGGATTTTTTCATCTGGGCTAAATCTCCAGTAAATCTTTTGGAAAGCTTGGTCGTCCTTGTGCACGAGTATTTGCCGGTACATTTTCTCTATGTCAGCGGTGAAAACAAATTGGTATTGACGCCATTTTAGAATGAGTCTCTGGAGGTCCTGTTGTAGGTTAGGACCCCTGTACATTACATCGTTGAGACTTAAGCCTGTAGAAGATTTAGCCGAAGCGTTGAAGACTACTCTGAGCTTTGTGGTGCTTGACTCGGCCCTGATGACGCTGTGGTGTGGTAGATAACACTCGGAAGGTTGGTTACTAGTAGCTGGTTTCATATGGTTTAGCTCAAGGTACTCAGACATGAATTTTCGGTAATCAGTTTTCAATTGATTGTTTTTCTCCAATTTCCTCTCCATGTTATGAAACTGGGCTAAAGCTTGTGGTTTGGTAGCGCCCAGCTTTTCCTTGAGGTCTGGTTTAAATGGTAGGCGAACTTCGTATCTTCCGTTCTCAAGCCTGGTGGTGGTTTCTAGAAAGTATTGCAAACACTCCTGGTCATCGCTTGACATTTCCTCTTGATTATTTATTTGGTTAATATCTTCGTGTTCCCAAAACTTGAGTAAATCGTCTGTGTTATGTAGAACGACATTACAGTTATAGAAGGGCCTCACTGTGCCACAGAGTAGCCATCCTAGCTTCGTCTGCTGCGCGATTGGTTGCTCGTCTGAATCACCCTTTAATATACCTCCTAGAACGATTTTGCTATAAATATCGGCCCCAAAAAGCAAGTCTACTGGTCGACTTATATTAAATTCAGGGTCTGCTAAGCTTATATTTTGAATATGTGGCCATGATGGTTTGGCTAAGGTTCTATTTGGTAAGTTCAAAATCAAACTATTCATAATTATGACGTCAGTATTGAAAGAAAACGGTTCATAGATCGAATGCACGTCTATATTTATCATTCCCTTAGCATTGTTTTGGTTTTTGCCGACGCCGAATATTGTGCCCTTGCATTGTTTTCTTTTTAGCCCTAAGATCTGAGCGGCGCGCTCATCTATGAGTGATACTTGGCTTCCCCCGTCTACTAATATTCTCATGGTGTGTTTGGTGCCGTCAACTCCCGTGATATGGACCATGGCGGTTGCCAAAAGTATCTCAGTCGTGTCTTCCCATGATGCGTGTGAAGAGCCTAAAACTTGTTCCTTTTCTTTGTTGGTGGTCTTAGAAGTAGGTCGTGATTGTGAAAGTGAATTTTGCTTGATTAATGCGCGATGAAGCAGTGTGTTATGGCTCCCTAAGCATTTGCGACATCGTTTCGTTGACGAGCATTTTTCGTTAGAATGGTCGATTAGGCAGTTTTGACAATAATTTAATTCAATAATTTTTTGGAACCGCAGCTCGGGCGTTGACTTTATGAATAGCTGACATTGCCATATTTGGTGATCGAGGTTACACATTCCGCAGGGCGTTGACCTAGATGCGTGGAAGGCGTTCAAATTTGATTTATTTTTGGAATCATTGTAGGATCGATTATTATGTCCTTTTTGGTTTAATTTTTGATTAGAGCTCGACGGCGGGTTTTGATGCTGGTTTTTTTGGTTAGGTGTTTCAGTTTTACGACGGGCCGCTTCTAAGGCTGTAAACTTGGTTTCTAAAAACTCCAAGAATTCCTGTAACGAGGGAAGGTCCCTGGGTTTCTTCACCGATTCCAAGTACTCCGTAAACGAAGTGTTATCCAGTTTCTGTGCTAGTAAGTGCACTAGAAGCGGGTCCCAAGTGGTTATGTTTATACCTAAATTCTGAATACCATGGAGACATTCTTTAGTAACATCATGCAATTTTTTAATCATGGCGTAAGATTGTTGTTGCATGGTTGGAAGGCCGAGAAGTATGTTGACATGGGAAGTAAAAATTAATTTTTTGTTTCCATAACGATGATTAAGAAGTTCCCAACACGCTTCGTAATTTTCCGAACTGATCGGTAGATGGTGGATCAGCCGCTCAGCCTCACCGTTCACCCTACTCTTCAAAAACTGCATTTTCTGGGCATTAGTCATAGAGGGGTTGCTGTGAATAGCTTCTGTAAATAGATCCTTGAAGGATACCCATCCCTTGTAATTTCCATTAAAAATGGGAATGTCGATTTGTGGGGTTGATTTTTCGCGATGGGATACCGACCACATTTTGGTATTAATTGCTTTTTTAGTTTGAATAAAAATGTTTTCGTAATCAGTAAATTCCTCCTGGTATTGCCTGTCCTCACAACCGTTATCTCCCTCTATTTCCCAATGTAATTTATCTACGGCGGACCAACGAGATTCCAGGGACTTCAAGGCGTCCTCGAATTCCCATTTCCTTTCTAACTCGTCAGTTTTTATCGCATTGAGGGTCCTCATGAAGGCCCTCATATTTATTTGTTGCTTTTTGATTAACTCGTCTAGCTTGCTGATATTCCCCGTCGTGGCAAAGGATCTCCCTACTGGTTGGGGAGTGCCTGGTTGAGGAGTACTAGATCGACTTGATGTTCCTGGTCGGTTCGCCTCAGCTTCTGGTACGCGTAGGCTACCTTGTTGAGAAATTGGTGCCCTCTGCTCTAACTGGTCCATGGTTTTTTTGATGACGCTTTTGGTCGTCATGTAAACTTCTTCGGCTGTTTCGTAACAGCCTTTCGTGTTGTAAACATGGTCATGTTCTGCTAGCTTACTTATTTTACTATGATTGTTAAGGTACGTTGACCAGTAGGTCTCTAAAAGGTCATTTTTCCGCTTACAATACTCATACGTCTTTCTTTCCGCTCCATCTTTTTTGAAATTAGCCAGCAGCTTTTTTATTGCTTCGTAAATTTCAGTTTGGTTGATGAAAAGGTTGTCCATGGTGTAGAATAGACAACAAGTATTACAAGCTATAAATTAAAATGGTTTAATCTGACCTTATTTTCTGCAACCTGCGTCTGTCCTCACTAATCACTGTAATCCAATGGTATGGTATCACTGTATCACTTGGTAGGAACTGGTAGGTTTTCTCGAAGGACCATGAAAAGGGTTGTGGTTAGCTCGGGGTTGTGTGGTGGGTGTAACTGGTTGAACCCCGAACTGCCCTTTGTTAGTGGTTTGGTAGGTGGTCAAGGAAAGTCACTGGTATGGTTTGGTATGGACTGTATTCACTTGACACACAATTATATATATAAACTAAACTATTGTAGTTATGGTAAGAATGGTTGTAATGGTATTGAACCCGCGACGATGGCGGTCGATCGCGAACTGAGTATATTTGGGTAATCGCGAGCAAATACGCATTCAATGCAAGCGCAGCAGAAATGCATATTTGCTGCGTGGTCGGTTTACCCGAACAGTAGTTTTACAAAAGCTTGCATAATACATAGCTTTTAAAGAAGCCAAAGAGGTGTGGACGGGCATGTGGTAAATGATCATTACCTACTACATATTTATAGGTTTAGTTCCTTGTAATACGGTCGAAAACCTTATTGATATGAAACCTGTAATAATGTAGGGTGGGTTGGGCACAGGGCACAGGTGATGTAACAGTGAAGTATGTACAGTACAATACACAACAGTAACCGAGCCGGCGGTAACTCACGCCGCGCCGAACACTAAATCAATTTGTCCGGAATGATTTAGACGCGGCAGAGGAGTGTCGGTGAGGGGAGGGCCTGTTCTGCATGAGAGGACCACAATAGTGCTATTTGTTTGGAAAACCACCTTATTGGCCTGGAATGAGAATGTCACTAAGATAGAGTTCTATCTCAGAGTCTTCAGGTGATAAATTCCTTCTGGAAATGTACTAGTTGTCCATATTACTTGACGCCACAATCTTTACTTACCCTACTGAAATTTTGAATCGGTGCGGTGGTTCGAAGATACAATCAGTCTGAGGCTGATAATTGTATAAAATGTGTCAAAATGTAGAGTTCCTAGCAGAAATCAGAAATCAGAAATCACCGTCACAGTCACCGGTCCGTGTGTACATTGTAATTCATATTCTGCGGTGTTTCTGTTTACTGAAGCGCGCATGATGATGCATTCTACAGAAGATCCATTAAATACATAATAGGGACGTAATTAATATTGGCGGAACAATGCGGAATTAATGAGGTAAGTATCAATTATTTTTATGTTTACACTGATACATTATTTACCTTGATGCCATAGGTACATAAAGACGGTTATTCATAGGTGGATTATTTATTTAAATAACTATCAATGAACCTCTTGTCAAGATTAATCCGGCCGTACAAAGAAGTATATTCATTCGTTTATCAGCGTACAAATAAATAGCTATTCATATACTCTCTTGATAACAGCCACGAAATACCAGCCTAAAAAGATATGAAATAATGATTGTTTAACCATCAAATGAAACAACCATTTCACGGCAAAAAGAAAATTAATTTTCACAATGTTTTGCACACCACGCTAAAATTATAATGAGAAAGAAACACCTAATTGCAAAGGTATCAAATAAAATGTACTAATTGGACAAAATAACTACTTTCGAGTTTTTGTCCGTAATGAGAAAAGACGGTTCGTCTTGTTTTAATTACACTCGAGAGCAATGAATCCGGGTCACTCAAAGAATCCAAAAAATCTCGGAAAGTAAGAATGCTAGGTTAATGCAATAAATTGTATTTAATAGACAATTCAATACTCCTTAAATGAAAGTATTAAAACTTCTTAGTTATTGTAAAGTTATATCATAAAAAAATCAAATTTGAAAAGGGAACACTGTCGAAGATGGAACTACGAAATTACAGGATTTGTTTTTGCTTTTGTTTGTAATCTGTCATTTATGATGGTACATAAACCAGGTTGATAGTGCTCAATATTCATTATTCAAGCTGAAATCATGTCGCTTACACTTGAAGAATGCACCAGAATACTTACATTGGTGGAAACCGGCCGGAGTCAGCGCAATACAGCCAGGACTGTCGGTGTGTCGCTGTCAACAGTACAAAGAGTTCTCCGACGTTACGAAGAAACTGGTTCTAACCTACGCAGACCAGGAACGAGCAGAACTAGGTGTACCACAGCACGAGAAGACCGATACTTGGTGAACACCATGCTTCGAAATCGCTTTCTCACAGGAACTGAACTCACAAATCAGTTTCGACGCCTCGGAGGAAGTAACCCAAGTGCATGGACAGTAAGACGTCGGCTTGCTGAATCTAACTTAAAACCCCTTAGACCTGCAAACGGCCCTTACGGCCCTAAACTGGAGCGTGGCCATCGTATTTCAAGACTAAGATATGCCCAGAACCACGTAAATTGGAGTATTGAAGATTGGTCGAAAGTTATGTTCTCCGACAAATCAAAATTTATGCTCTACAAGCACGATGGAAGACACAGAGTGTATAGAAGACCAGGGGAAAGATTCAAGCAAGCATGCATCGAAGAAAAAGTAGCCTACGGTGGTGGGTCTGTACTTGTGTGGGCCGGAATTTCCTCTGAAAGCCGCACAGAACTGGTGATCATAGAAAACGGCTCTTTAACTAGCGTAAGATATGTGGAAGAAATCCTCAACGAACACGTTGGTCCATTTATGGTCAATTTGGGTGAGGATGCTATATTTATGCATGACAATGCCCGACCTCATACAGGTAGGATTGTGAATGACTACCTTCAAGAGATGAACATTACTTGTATGGAGTGGCCAGCGCGCAGCCCGGATATCAACCCGATCGAGCATGCTTGGGACGAGCTAGGGAGATGCGTAAAACAACGAAACCCTCCCCCAATCACGCTTCCTGAGCTCAAAATTGCTCTCACAGAGGAATGGGAGAATATTCCCCAAAATCGTATAAGGAACTTGGTGTACAGCATGCCAAACCGCGTCAACGCAGTAATGGAAGCACGAGGAGGTAATACGAAGTATTGAAATTCAAGAAAATCGTCAGTAAGTTCAAAAATTTCATGTTTCCTATTTTTGTTTTAAGGAGAGATTAGCAGTTTTTTTTCTTTATGTAATTTTGTGTAAATAAAATGTATGGTGACTCATATTTTTTTAACTTTCATTTAAGGAGTATTAAATTGTCTATTAAATACAATTTATTGCATTAACCTAGCATTCTTACTTTCCGAGATTTTTTGGATTCTTTGAGTGACCCGGATTCATTGCTCTCGAGTGTATTATAGGTACTGTCGTCAAAAGCAGGAAGTGGGTCACGTTCTCCTATGTTACATGGCTGTAGAGCTGAGTTGAACGCCTACTAGATTAGGTTCAAAATCGAAATGCTTTATTTCCGTTAGACCTTATAGTACTCTTGGCTACGTCATAAAATACTTGTTAAAATAATAATTAAATGTATAAAATAAAGTCCTCACTTTGATTTTTGTTCACGTCAATCTTTTTAATTGATAAAGAAGCGAACAAGAAACCTTTACCTTATTAGGTAACAGTACCAAGCAACAGCTTCTGCAAGCTTACCAGCAGTTTATCTTCCCCTATCCTACTCTAAAACTCATACAACAGCAAATAATTAGGTTGCTTGCTAATAGGATACATTTATTTATTTATTTATATACATTTTTTTTTCAACTGTTCAAATTAAAACTATTTCTGTTAAGCTCCGTACGAGAAAACATTTATGCGACTTTGAAAACTCCTTCAGTTACGTTACTTTTGCATAAACGCGAGTAACTATGACGAAGAAAGTCGAACCGAACTGTAAACTTGTCAAGTGCGTGCCTCGCGGAGGAACTTGACTCCCCGGAGGAAACTTCTGGAGATCGGCATAAGTACCAAAGTACCTATACTTTTTCACGAGAACAGAATTCAAGGGTTTGTAGGGCTCGGGGGGAACATCAATACCTACGCAGATTCTGAACTTTCTGCAGTAGTTTAACAACAACAAAATCAATATTATTGAACCTATTATGCTCAATAGCTGATAAAATCAATATGAGAAACTGATAATAAATAATTTTAAGCAATAGGTCTTGTTATAATATCAACTTTGTATTGTCTCGTTCCGCACTGGGCAATTTTTCGACGTTCAATAACGCAATTACGTGCTCGCTGCGAAGTAACACGTAAATCCGATACCACGTAGGTAACGTAGTCTGTGCTTGTAGGAGTATAGTCTTCAATGTAATCAGGAGCTGACGGGCTGTCGGCCGGCTAATGATGTTCTGTCTGCGTCTACAGTATGTAGGTACTGCAGCTGCCAGGCACGTGCGCTGGGATAAACGCCTCGGTTTACTAAATTTAGTTTAGTACGTAAGTAACATTTGTGGTACCTTGAAATTAGCCTATCAGTGCGGGCAGTAATTGACATCCGCAATGTAAAATCCTTTCGAGATATTTATATCTAAACGATCGATCTTTCAGTAAGTCTTTGTACCCATAGTTCACAGAGGATTATTGGTGGTAACTATAAATTTCTGCCCCAATGGTAAAATTACGCAAATGCCCAAAAAGTTCCGTTTCCCGTTTTACATTTTTATGCTAAATTTTGTACGTCGATGAATACTAAATCTGGTATTTTATCTCAAATGGCCGTATGCTGTAACGTTTTTTGTAAATTTGGTTTTATAGAGCGCTAGCCGCAGCTGTGAAAAAAGGCTGGGCTATATACAGATGCTTACGACAGCCGGTTTAAAAATGAACATGGGTAAGATAAATGTCGTGTCTACGACATTGAACGATGTTGTCGAAGATGTTTCTCATTATTTCTGTCAAGGCCAAATGGTCCAACTAGTTAAATAAAACTTCGACAAAGAGGTCAGCCATCGATGAATCCACTCAAATGTGCACCGTACGGGCAACTTCTAGAGATTCGAAGAGCCTCAAGACGAAATTATTTAACCAATGTGTGTTACCAGTGATGACTTACAGATCCGAGACCTGGTCGCTGACTGTAGGTCTCATACATAAGCTCAAGTCCCTCAGTGACCCTATAGGAGAGCTTTGCTCAGAGTTTATCTACGTGATAAAATCCGAAATAGGAAAATCCGTAGAAGAACCGAAGCAACGGACCTAGCTCTCAGAATTATCAGGCTAAAAATATCGATGGGTAGGTCATATAGATTGCAGGACCTATTACCGCTGGGGAGTAAAGGTTTTCGAGTGGCTGTGACCATGATTCAATGCAAAACGCCCGGAGTGTGGGAAGACCTTTCACTGAATAGACCACGGAGTGGAATAGACCAACGACACGTAGCAGTCACAGGGAGACTTTTGCAACTGAAAGTCTGAAATATAACACCAACCACAAATAGTTCCATTCCGAGCACTGCCGAGATACGTCCATAGTATAAACGTATTTACGTTGCAAATGGAACTAAATACTGTATTTATCGCAGTTAGATAACTGTTACGGCGTATGACGTTTATTATCGGCCGGAGGGCAGTTTGTCTGTCCATTACCGACTGCCGAATGTAAGAGGCTATTGATGGGGTTTTTATTGCGAAAGCTGATATAACAGTGATGTTGTACTCTTAGGTGAATTTTGGGTCAACCAGTTTATTTGCTTTTATGTTAGATATATAATATTAATTAGGTAGTTTTTTTGGCTGAATACACATATTAAAATGAAGTTCTACTAAATAATTAAAATAATCGTGTAGGGTTTTTTAATTAGGCCCTTGTTATCTAGAGAGCTTGAAACTTATTCATTTATTTTTTGGTGTTTAGATAATAAGTTAGCAAAACTTATTATGTACTGATTGTTTTAAGCTGAAACGTCCTTTAAAACAGACATACATTTCCTATATTGTGTGATATTTTTTTGACTCAAAGTTTTTAATAAACAAACAAAAGGGGTGTGAGAATCTATGTATGATTTTTAATTTTCAATGTACGTAGAATCAATATGCAAATGAATATGAGAAGCAATAAATTAGATCGCCGCGTTAGTGCTGCCCTTTCGTTGAATGAATGGCAATGGGGTCGTGTAGCGGCCATTGTGCCATTATTGACGCGGCAGAGACGCGAAGCAGTGAGCGTAGTGAGGGTACTTCCGGTTCCGCCGGAAATCCGGGAATGCTGTGTGAAGCGTAGTCTACTTTATCAATAATGATGCAAACTGCTTTATGAAGCTCTCAGACGTGTTGTTTCGCAACGATATTCCTGACTAAGAGAAGGACTACTTTTTTAATCTGATATCTTTTTTGCTACACGTAAACTACTTAGCTTCAGCCCGCGATTTCCAAGAAAACTTTCGCATTTACAATAATATTACCTTGTGTTATGATTATGTGATAACGAGTAGGTACCTTGGTTGGTTTTTTGAAGATGGGTCATTATTGGATGTAGGACGATGATTCCATCAACGCTAAAACGAAAATCAGATTTGTGAAGGTTTAAGATCGTGATTTTTAACTTAATAGTTCATAGTTCACTGTTTTTCCTTAAATATGTAACTTAATAATTTATTTCCGAATCTCTTTGCCTTCCCTGACTGTAGCATCAAAATAGCTTTAGTGGCATAAGCACAGAATAGATAGGTAGCATAAGACAAAGTCTCCACTTCCCTCAATATTGGGTGGCTTACGAACCACCACGTCGTTACTACCTATGTAGAGGTATAGGTATATGGTCGCGCCTGCACAAATTGACGAACGTTGGAAATGGGTTGAGTAATTGAGTGAAGTGAACCCGAGGCGAAACCAAACATATTTACCGTAACTTTATGTAAAGTACGTATCAAAATAAGTAGATTTGTTTTAGTCTTATTAAACCCCTGCAGCATGTGAGTAGATAACCCATTCATAACGGTTTTCTGACATACGTGTTCTATTATGTCTCTTTAAATAAACGCTTTCATGAAATGCCTCATTTCAATAGTATTAACAATTGAATAAAAGAATAAATATAATTTACTTTGAATAAAGAAAACTATCTTCAAAATTATACGTAGATATTAGAATTAGCCGATCAAAGGTCGGGAGGACGTTTGAATTATTTGAGTCGATCCCATGTCAAGAAGAGTTTCTACGTCATGAACGTGTTTGAGGATTATGAAGAGCTTTTGTATCTTTTTATTATTTTCACAAAATGATAGACTTGTTCTATTCGTTTCAACGTCATCATATGTACAGTACATAGGTAAACAAAGTTCGTGTGATATTCTGGTTAAAGCAGATTTAAATCTTATCGTGGACATGATACTATTAGTAATTCTACCTAAACCAGATAATTCAGGACAGGACACATGATAAAATAGACTCTGATTTCATAAAATTTAAAGTTTCATTTAGTACTGTACGTCGTAATTAGACGGAAGCCGACGTAATATAATTTCCCGCGTAAAAGCTGCGGCTTCTGTACCTACTTAAGTCAGCTTCTAAATTTTCCATAGTTAATAAATAATTTTAAATATCAGATTTTTAATTTATAATAATAATAATTTACCCACCATTGTTTGCAAGTTTGCAACCGTCTGCAGTTGGTTCAATGGTTTCAATTGTATATACTAGTTGTACCTAATTTTTTCTATTCCTTGATTGTAATTTTCGTTGTTAATAAAGTTTATTCCAACCATTAATTTAATTAAACTACAGTAGTGGCCCGAAAAGCCGGCCGCTAAAAACCAGACTGATGAAGCTCTAGTTTCAGTGTTAATTTGTGTTATGGGTACTACATGACTGATTTACCTTCTTAATATATTTGTTTTTTTAATATTGAAAGAAAATCAATCGAAAGACCAAGGTGAATATTAACGACGGAATTGACGGTAAAAGCTATCAGCAGAATCTATATCGCATCTTGAATTCCATTTCTGTAAATTCAGTCGTAATGGGTCTACTCTAGCCCTGATCTTCGTTATGGGTCCAGGAGTGTTTTCCTCCTGATTCGTTTCATAATTTTCATGCCGGTCACTGTAATTTCAGAAAGCGACATCCTATATGAGGTTATTTGAATTTTCAAGTTATTTAGTTAAGTTGTTAAGTTGTTTAGTTTTAGTTATTATTTTTATTGATAAAACTATTGATAAGTATTTAATTGTGAAATATGTATAATAAAACCACTTTCGAAGGATCGACCTGTTGATTTTTAGACCTTAGCGAAACACAGATATTGTTGTAATTATTTCAGCTAATTAAAGTTAAACACGGAGCCATATTATTTAAATCACCGATTACTTGAACGTTGGTTTAACAAGCGCTTGTCTAAAGGAAAATTCCTAATTTGCGTTTCAAACCATATTGATTTTGTAAAGAAATTTTCTTCAATGATTTGAAAGATTGATTGACAAATCTCTGTTCAAAAATAATATAGGTACGTAATCAACGTTCCAGCAACCATTAAATAATTTATCATTGATGAGTAAAGTATGAAGATGATCTTCGTTCTAGTTTGGATTTGTCAATTAGTAACTGTATTCTTCTGCGACGTCTGAAGACAAGACATTTTTGTGCTTCTTCGAATAGACCCCGTCCCTCACCCGCCACCCCCGCAGGTCACTGCTCCGTCGTTTGATGCGAGAGTCGTGCAAAAAGATGACTTCCGCAAAGCATTCAGCAGCACGTTTAATTACATCAGCGTTAAAGTAAGCTGTGAATATACAAACTATCGTTTTGTGAGAATTTTCAAAGCATAATATTTAATCCTGCAGCTTTCAGAGGCTCAGCGTAGATTTATGAAATCTCTCGGCTTGTTTAGAGACCAGATATTTATTAAAACTACAGCATCCTAGCTTTGACTTTTACAACTCTTATCTTATAAGACGTTCTCGGAAAGGAAGAAACACAGCGCGTGAAAAACAAGACTTTCAGTTTACCTTCTATACTGCCTGAAGCATAACTTGTTCCGAGTTGAGCTCGGCTTGATTAGCCTCCCAACAAGTAGGTAAGTTTGTCGTAACTCGGCTTCGAGTCGAAGCCAGTATTTTGGAATTGAATAAGGTCTCAAGCGGCGCCGGTGCAGCCGATTCTGCAGAGATTGATCACGAACCTTATCTTAATCGATTTCTTGCACCATTCGATCAGCTTGAAGCTTCGATTACTTTTGTGGTGCGATTTGGTTCAGTTGTTATAGTATTTGAAAAGCAGTGCTTAGCTGTATAAATCGTGACGATATAGGTAGGTGGAATAAAAGATTACTTAGTTCTTTTGTTTTTCAATATGAAAAATCAACGTTTTCTTTTATTTATGTAGGTAGCAAAGCATTTTTAATTGTTTTGTAAAACCTTAAATCTCAAAACGTTTGTTAAGTAAATCTCTCATTGATAGTAATTTTCCATCGTGTTGGCTAGGAAAACTTCCTACCTTGTACTTTATTCTAATACCTAGCTCAGGACTTTTTACGGATGGTGCGCTGGCAGCGGAGCAAAACAATCTCCGCGTCCGTCGGCTAATTGAGAGGAAATTTTACTTTTATGTTGCGAACTAAGGTATAAATAAATAAAATCAGAACAGAGGCAAATAAACACTTACCTATTTGGACACAAATAAACTAAAAAAATAAATGCAACAGGAATATAATGGGACAGGAATAAATAACATGGAGGTAGACTGCCACCTTTTGTGGCAGTCTACCTCCATGTTATTTATGTGGTGGTAAAAATAAAGTACAATCCTAATATTATCTATTTAGATTTCACATTGCATGGGAAATACCGCTATTTGGTTTTTCCATTCAAATTTTAGGATTTATATCTTCTGAGTAGACAAAAGTATTCTTGAATTCGAATGATTAGATGATGATCAGCAAACTGGCTTCTCTTTTCTCCAACCTATGTATATCGATTCACAAACATTCGAACGACCCAGACAAATTGTTTGCAAGCCAATCTGAGCTTATTTTCTGACCTATCTACCAGGAGTTATTATTGTTGTAGAAAACTACACCATTTTGTATTTTAATAATACTGTTATTTAACAAAGCAGTGCTATATGTTTGGAAAAAGGCAAAGAAAATTATACTTCTTAAAATTTATTTGCGGATTTTGGCACTGAAGCACGAGGAAGTACTTAATTAATGCTGTCGACTTTTGAACTTTATGGAGACAAATTACGGACCCAAGCAAATTGTATCCAGCTACGTCTTAAAGTGAAATTTTGTAAAATCCCTTAAAATTTCAACGCAAGTATTTTAAGCACAATTAGAAATTGAATGAGCCTTAATTTTTCAACAGCTTTCCAAGAATTAACGGATCGTTAGAACAGAAAATATCGAGGCAGGTATATTTCTGAAACTTTAGTAAGGAGAAAAATTGTTGAATATAAAATCTAAGTAGTTAAACCGTGTGCTTTGAAGTTTCTTTAAAAACTTCGATAATCAAGACATTCTCTATAAAGGTGGTTGCCTTTTCTCTCACCACTTATTGCATACTGCAGGAGATCACCTACAGTTGAATAATGCGCTTTCTGTTATATTCATTGGTGCGGAAGTGAACTCTATAGTGAGTGTGTGAGGATACAGACCTGCTTGCACGCGCATGTCCCGCGAGACGACGGCGCCGAGCGCGTTGTGCGCGCGGCAGCGGTAGACGGCGGCGTGCACGTCCTGCCGGTACTGCGCGCGCGAGAACGGCAGGAACACCAGCGTGCCGTTCTCCAGCACTTGTCTGCAACACCACAATACATCACCTATCTACTCATGACTCTCGACACTTTAGAGATACATGAAGCTTAATATGGGTCACCACTATATTGTGACAACACAATATAGTGGTGACCCATCCAAATATCTGCGTTTAGATGGGAGGCGGAAAGAATTAGAAGTCTCGCTATTGTAAAAAAAATAGGGCCCCCTGAGGGGGATATCTATATCGGAAAGGGCCAGCGGGAATGATCCAACAGATTTACCCTATTATTCAGGCTGTAGATCTCGAAGGATGGAGACAATTAAAGCAGCCTCCTGTAAAGTAGAATGAAAGTAGTATCCTTAAATGTTTCTGCAAAAATTCGCAAAAAAATGTAGCTTTGATTTTCAGGAGCCAAATTCCTTGTGATTTGAATAAAGATCCCGGCGCGTGTCTGGCTTCCGCCCTTGATTCCATCACATTCCAATCTCGGGTTTATTTTCATCGCTTGTATTTCCTCATCCACTCACACAAGATAATAAAATTAAAATCTTTATAGGAAGCTAGAGCATTTCACGGATTCCGCTAGTAAACCTAAAATTATCTTTGAATCCGCTTTCAAATAAAACACTCGTAATACTGCAAACTCTAGATATAAACTCACCACAGTCGATTTTCGGGAAATAATCCGGTATTTTAATTTTTGCGGAAAAATCCGACCAAATTAAGGGTGAATTCGTTGCCTTTTGTCGGAAAAAAGTGGCGGGATCCGCGTAATTGGCGCTCGGGAATTGAGGGAATATTTAGAGTTCGTACTCCGGGCATATTTGACCCCCTGGCGGCGGGGGACAGCTCTGAGTTTGGAACTCTTATTGTTCTTCAAGGCACCATTCACACTAACTTTGGTAGAAAAGTTGCTACTTTCTTTTATCAAAGTTTATGTGGAAGGTGGTCACGCAGAAAGACTTTAGCTTTGGTTCGACAACTTTTAATAATTTGGTTTTTACCTTAAAATTTCTACAAATGTTTTTGTCTGTTGTGTTGGAATCCTCGATGAATTGGGATCTCAATACTAAAATATATCTAATGGCTTAGTGTTCAGATTCCGAGACTTTGTCAAAATTACCACAAGATACCCAGGTCCTCAGTCAAGTATGTCAAACTTTTAAATATTAGGAAGGTGTTTTTTTCGTGTACCTCACCTCGGAGCCAGCACAGCGGCCATCGACCGCGGCTGCCCGTGAAGCAAAGCAACTTAAAACCTAAAAAAGCTAAATCAACTTAAATTCGTGCCTCATTCGACGTGACACCGCTCCAGGGTAGCAGCCGTTTCGCTTCTGTTTGTCTCTATACTTACACACTATACAGTTGTGCTCGGATATGGATGCCGTTGCTTGCATACGGGTATTTTGAGGCCAGGTATAAAGCTCATTTTGTTTGTTTTAAATTTACCAGCGTTTGCATTTCCAGCTTCCTGCTGTTATTTTAACATCTCAACTGCATCACTTTTTTCAAACTCGCCACGCTACAGCCGGCGAGTTTGTAGCGCGGCGAGTTTGAAAATGTCTCCCTCGCGGGGAGGGGTGCAGTTCAGCAGTGGACCCACGTGTGACGATGAGGAGGTGAATGAGGTATGAACGAGGAGGTGGGTGAACTGCCTGTTACACGTTTGCATAAACGCAACGTAGGTATTCATTTCTAACACCAAGAAAATTAATTATAATTTTAAATTTATTTAGTAATTATTTAGTTATTAAAAAAATATTCACAAAAACGTGTAAATAAGTACAAAAAATGAGGATAGGTATCGAAATGACGATCCACTCGGGTAATAAATTCAAATTTAAGTTCAAACCCACACCCCAACCTCTAATTCCGCATGTCATCCTACATTATTGATTAACAATATACCTATAATTTATTTTGATACGATATTTACTCGTAATATATCGGAAATAATGACAACAGAGCTGTTTACACACCGCTCAGTGTTTGTTTTGCAAATGAAAACTGTGCGGGTTATTATTCACATTATCACGCTTTACTTTCATATTTTCCAATAATTACCTTCCTGTTTATGTTCAAATTAACTGTTTAGTCTCTAGCGTAAATAGTGTAGAGTGCGGATCGATAACCCATTTTCGCTGCCCCAAATGGGATTCGTGCCCCACTGCCAAAAATCACAATCAAGTTCAAACCACGTAGCCTATAGAATAGCTAAATGAGGCGACTATCTAAACGTAAACCTTGATACATTATGTAAAACATTTTGATACTATAAACCTTTAGAAGATGCTCGTACATTAATTAGGGGAATAAGAAAAGATAAGATATAAAGCGCATTTCGTGGGATATTGAGCGTAGTGAAACAAAGAGTTCGATATCAGGCTGTAAAACTTTATAAGCTGAATATTTTTTGACGAGACCATATTAGAGGTACATGTTTATGTGTGACATTTGTTTCGTTTTTAGTTTTTATGATTAGGGTCTGTATCAATGTATTATATGTCAAGTTAAGATTTTTAGGATTCTGTATTAATTTATAATTTGCTAAGAATCTTACACAAGTATATAATATTTATAAACTGAAACCGAATGATTTACATTATTACAGACTAGGAATATCTTTCAGGGATGATTCATTTCCATACAGAACATTTATTGGCATGAACATCGGAAGGAAATTGCGCTACCGAAGTCAATCCCCCGCCGACGTGGACATTTAAACGGAGGAAATGGGACCTCGGAGATGTTTAGTGCATTCATGGAGGGTCTGAGTTTTACTGAGTCTGTAGGACACAAGGGCCTGCTAACAAAATATGTTCCTTTTAAACAGGCTAGCAGAAGCTCTGGTCTGTGGGTTATCAGCACATTTACTTACTATTATGACTTATATGGGCCGGAGACGCAGGATCGGGTATCACCCGATACCCGATCGGGTTCGATTTCCGAAAAATGTTTGTACGATCTGCAAATATTTGTTGCGAAGTTCTGGGTGTTTTTACGTATAAAAAAATCTATGTAATGTACTAAGTACATATATTATCATGCATCTAGTACTCATAACACAAGCTCTGCTCAGCTTGGAACTAGATGCTGCTGTGTGGATTGTCCAGTAATATTGTTATAGTACTCGGCTGACCTCGACCTGACCGCAGCCAACTAAGTTGAATTTGACACATAAAATCAGGTTATTGATGAATATAAGTGCCCGCACTTTATTGTATTGCAAAATGTCCCTAACTCCATACTCCAACTGTTTGGACTGTAAACGTTTCAACTCAAAGTTTTCAAAATAATTTGTGAACGAAACTGGTTCACAAAATTATGTAGGTACCTACCTACATACAACGTTGAAGAGGGTTTAAGAATATTCAACTTTACATGTGAAAGGAATAAGACAGACAATAGGGAGGCAGTGTGGAACGACGGTGATTAAAAAAGCTAACACGATTTTATGTGATAAAGGAACGTAAGCTTCTGATTAAATTCAAATGAAGACTTAGAATGTAATTGGTTTACAGCGCTCTTATGGATTCAGGTATAAAATGTGGTGTTCTAGGAATTTGGTGTGCAGGGATACCACGTAGTGTCGAGGTACTCTGTGAGGAGCCTGCCAACGCATACGAAGAGGCACTGTTCAAATGACAGACAAAAGATCCTACTTACTGTATTGTGTAGTGTACCTGTGCAGCTTTTGAGCCAGCCTTGTGATCGATACATGTTTCGCCTGCTTATCCATTAACAAATAGTAAGTAGGTTACTATTAATTAGTTCATATAAGTAGTTAAGTGTTTATATAAGTAAATATTTTTTATATTAATAGTAACTACCTAACCAACCTAGTTTTTAAGCTGCGAACCAAGAAACGTGTTTTTTTTCTTTCTTTTCTTTCTTTCGATGGCGATATATTATGTAGCTAAAGGCGAAAAAAATCGACGAATAGTTTTGATCTTTTGTTCAAACAGAAGGAGATGTTGTCAGATCGTTGGAAACTTTTTTCATTCTCATGTTGCGAAGTGTATATGTTTTTTTGTTCCAGGTACTCTTTTTTTATGTAATTAATTCATTTATAGAAATCGGTCAAGCAACTTATAAAAATATTTTTTACTCTGGAAATTGTATACTTTTATCTCAAGTACCTACTCAGTCAGAGCCTGTTTCGAATTTATTTTCATTCACTCTGAAACCTTGCTGTCTCATTGAGCTACGTCACATCAAAGAATTCGAATGTCAAAAATGCATTAATTGGACATAGAGATAAGCAACCACCAATTGTTGTTATTATTGTCATGTAACCGGCCTACCGCTCTGAGAAACACGTTTTCGTTTTTCAAACACGTCAACTTGTATAGCCCTACATAAATATATATATATAACATACTTACGAGGCATGATGGCTATCATGCATCGTAATCATCGTATCATGCATAAAATATCAAATTTTGTCGCAATAATTTAGTTTGCCCAGAAATACAGAAACTTAGTTGTACCTAGAAATGTTGTGTTGTATTTCACCGATTGCCTTTTGCCCCACGATCTGAATGAGAGTGCAGGTGGGCGGCCGACCGGCGGATCCCCTGTGTCAACTGCGGCGTTATCCCGCGGGATAGCGAGATTAGCAAGTTAGATTGGTGTCCACAAGCGGACGATAGCTTTACATCCGAGCTGCGAGCATCGGAGAGGACCAGACAGGTAAGACCGAGAGATGATAACGTTTTGGTAATTCGTGACTAGGATTGTGTAATGGCTTCGCAAACGATCCTTAATGCCTTAAAATTAGCACCGACTACTGAAAAAAATACTGCATTAACGTGTACTGACTGAGTGAGTAGATACAGGAAGTTTGAACTATAATTATCACAATGAAAAGTAAATTGACGTTTTTTTTTTTCAACATAAACCGACCTAAATTGTTTAAATAAAAATTGGGAACATCATCAATGTAGTCGAAGTCAATTAAATAAGTATTTAATTATTTAATAAAAAAGCATCACTTAAAAACTTATGGAAAGATCTTGGTGAAATATTTAGTAACGAAATAATTATAATAAGTAACGCTGGATAATCCACACAGCATCATCAGTTCTAGGCACAAACTAGGCAGAGCTTGTATTTTGATACTATACATATAGACGCCAATACATTACAATGTAGATATTATATATTTTACTATAATATATAAAATACCCAGAACCCAGGAACAAAGATGTTAAAAGACGAATGTTTAAAGATTGTACAAGCATTTGTCTCGAGGAGGAAGTCGAACCCGCAACCTCCTGCGTCGCAGGCATTAGCCCATCACGCAACAGAGGTCGTCGTAGGGACATGATACACCAATTTAAAAAGAAAACATCACTTAGTTGTGTTTAGAGCATTGTGCGCGACTCTCTGTTTATTCCGTTTATAATGATAATAAACCCTTTTTTTGAATCGGTTTAATTCCAAGGAGTAAATTAGCAGTTCGGCAGAAACATATAATCATTGTTGTAAAGACTATGCGGCTTGCATATGACTACAAGCTGGCGTGTAAAAGGCAGCCTGTCTGTATAACAAAATGTATATAGTCGCAGTGGGTGTTAACGAGCTAGGACAATGAAAAGATTCTTTTGCAAACAGTCCGTGCTTTAACTTATCCATTGACAACCGCCTAAAATGTCACTTGTTTGATCATAACCGGTTACTTTATTTCCGTCAGCCCTATAATGTATAGAAAGCAATATTTTCCTTCGATAAAGGTCGTGAGTACGCGCTCAATCCCCGGAGAAATCAGCTCTATCTAACTCATACGCATACCTCGATGTATTCTAATAAGAATTAGGCGTATAATATTCTTCGAGAAATTGGATTTAGGTAAGAAACTTGAAAATATTAGGTAGTGAAAGTCAAATAATTTAAGAAAACTGCCGCATTCTTACCTCGTCGAATACTCCACTCCAGTTAGGTGGGTAGCTATTTGATAAATAAGTAGACCGATGATAGTCCTACTATAAAGTCACTTTCCTGTGTCGGCTTTGTGCAAGTACTATGGATTTTGCGTGACAGTATTCGATCTGCCCATCGTAGCCCACTACTGGGCAAAGGAAGCACCTCTTGTCGGTAGAATTCTATGAATATTTGATTGTTAAAGTTGCATAAAGTCCCTGTAATGAAAATTTTAATAAAGTACACTATTTTACAAAACGCCGCTCTCGAGCGTGCAGCAGGCAGCGTGAAATTGGAAACGAAAATTTCACTCTAGGCAAAAGTGAATTTACAAATGCGCTCATATCTTTTGCATTATTATAATAATTTTGTCAATTGTATTTTACCCATGATCCAATTTCAAACTGATTTATTTATTACTCAATTTCATTAAGTTAGTTTAAGCCGTTGATTTTCCAATAAATAAATAATATGAAGTTCTTAAAAGTTTCATAAAATAACAGATGCTCTGTTTTCTTCGGGGCTAGAGATGCTGTAGGTGTATGGATGGTCTCACGGTACTTATTATTTCCCGACCTACCTCTAAACACACGGCAGCAGCGCGCCGCCGCCGCAGTGACCGCAACGCGTCACGCCACGCGGGCCTCATCGTGCGCTAATTGCTTCCCAATAACCACAGGTAAACACGTACACACCGCTCTACAACTATAATAATGCTTGTGGAAGGTTGTTGTATAAAGAAGGGTGGTTATTGTGTACTTTGATTTAGAACTGAGTACTGATTTCGGATTATTCACCACTAAAATCAGCCTTTTTCCGTGGTGACAGGAAGGTTGTTAAGGTAATGTGTACATATTAGACTGTTAGTGTCTAATATGTAGACAAAGAGTTGTTGAGTGTAGTACAAAGAGTATGTTTTGTGAGCCTGAAGAAATAAAAGTTATTGATTTCTGAGTTCTTATGGTTATAAAAGCGTCCTTCGTTTATTTGATTCGCCAGCCTACGCAAGCCAGCGAGTCGAGGCCCGCCATGGTCCGGCCAACATTACGTGCATGTGCTCTTTGACTTTTTTCTACGAAGTCCCAAGTGATGATCGCGTTTTGGCCATCGGCGGCGCCTAAACAACACCTTCCGCGGCCCTGAGCTCTAACTTTTCACATAAATTGTTTGTCGTTCACTTTCCCATTAAACTCGGGAAATTGTTCTTAACCCACTTTCTCCCCGTCTCGAGAAAAACTAAGGCTTTTGTATCGATTTAAAAAAACTCCTTGAACTTTCCTGTTTCAATGTAACACAAAGTCAAAATAATAATGTCTGGAAACAAATAATGATGGATAACCGTCGACCTGCTGTCTCCGGAAATATTATTTATTTAGATCGATGAATGAAATTCAGGTGTGTTTGTTTCACCTTCAGGTGATAAGGAGGATTCCTTGATTTCTCGAAAAAATCATCCGTCATATTACTTTCCTTTCGTATAGGCTGGTATGTTTCAACCTGCTTATAAGTAAAATATATACTTAAATCTATCCACACAGCATCGTCTAGCCCAAAGCTAAACAGAGTTTGTTTTGGGATGGCTGGATGATGAATCTAGAGATGGATTCGAGATGAATAATATTGAATACAATACTTTACATACAAAGATATTTTTATCTTAAAACACCCAGGACCCTGAAATTAATTAATGCAGATTGATAAAAACCATTTGAACCGGGAACTAAACTTGCAACCTCCTGCGGCGCGGCGGACCTGCGTCCGTCGCGCCGCTGACCTCATCCAATGCCTACTTACTTTTGAGTAGTATACTTTATCATGACCGACCGCATGCATCCGCTCGCTTTGTTGTATGCGTACTTAAGTAAAACTGCCTTAAATATTTTTGGTGAAAGTTGAAGGTCTCCTCAATACTTTCAAAAACTTATTAAAAACCATCAGCTATTTTGCAATAATAGGTCGTCCAACTCTGCCTGTTTATAAAACATTTGCCACGTAGCGCTGCGTAAATGCGACTATAGGCGTAAAGCGCGACTCACAATCATTATTATGAGGATTATCCCGCGGCGAGCAAATCTCGTTATTTGGGTAGTTTAATTAAACGGCCTGCTTTAAACGACATTTAATTTATTTTATTTCATAAAGATGCAAATTGCTTTGACGGTGGTATTACACGCGTCCTTTCCGTTTTGTCTAGTGACTGCTCCCGATAGACTAGAAAAGGGGTTAACGCACTCTGAGCGAGCGCCTTTTGCTTCCTTTAAACATTTCAGTAATTTAAAACTAAAAAGGCGGAGGAGTTGAATTTTAGCTACAGGAATGTATATCCTGTACATCCTCGAATGTGTTCCGGCCGCGGCAGTCCCTAATGATGGCCCCTTTGAGTATCCGACCGAAAATATTCACGAGTAACTGTCGGCTCCCTCAGCCTACGGAAATGAAAAGAGAAGGCTTTAGGTAAGGCAAGATTGATGTTATTTCTAAGAGACAGCTCTAATAAGGTATAAATGATCGAATAACCTAGTGTGTCAATCGATTGAGAAGCTGAGGTTTGACATCCATATAGCTCTATGGAGCATCACAATTGCTATTGCTAACGGTAGCTATGTGCCGAGAAAGCCATTTTACAAGACCCAATTTTTGTTTGTAATAAGTGCTTGTTTTTAAACACTGTGTGGTTTAAGTGGTTGTAAAGTTTTGCAATATTTTTCAGCGTATAAGTACAATTATGAACATGAAATCTGTAAAAACTTGAGTTCAGTTAAAATAATACTAGACACGGGTAATAATGTACCTTTTGAGCCAGTGCCACTATATAAAGCCCTTTTTTCTCATTAATTCTGAGAAAAATCATCTCAGTCTAAAATATTATGAATTATATTACTGTTCATTAATTGCTTCGTCTCAGCCATTATTAAATTAACCGGGAGATCTTCCTTAGCATTTTCTTGTTTGCTTTTCATTTCGTTATCTTGTGTACCGTGACAACGACGTCGAAGGTCCAACAGTAAAATGAACTCGCAAATTAACTTATTTATGCAAGCGTGGTCTAAAGATGAAAGTGTTTTTAGGAAAAAATTATGAAACCAAAACGTATATTATTTCTTTTGTAGTTTATCAGTCATCTAGTACCCTTATCACTAGCTACTTAGCTTGGGGCTAGATTCCAGTATTATTATTATTTGATCCTTACTGGAGTGGCGCAGTGACCCGTCATAGCTTTGCCTCCGACACCAGAGATCGCCGGGTGCCCTCATTTGGTCCTTTTCAGTCTAATAGAAATCTTTTGAGGCGTGCGAAATTTATACATCAGATGATAATATTGTTCCCTGTTGTTCCTCCGACAATAACCCATATCTGTAGGTACTGTTAACTGTACAACTGTTTGTGATAAAGGTACAGATGAAGTAGGTAACCCCGGTCCGCAGTCGTCCGAGAGACGGTCTCGAAACACATTTAGCGCGCTCACTTTGAGGGACTACAAGTTATGCAAATTAAGAAAACTTCCCTCTGACCGTTATGAAATTTGAAATAGTACCTACTCGCAACAATGCCCATCTTTGTATTCTTTACGCGAAATTGTGTCACAAAAGAATAAATTTAAGAGTTAGTTGGATTCGTAATTAGAATGACGTTGGGTAAGATAGAGGTAATTTTAATACTTTTTAAGAAAAAATGATTTTTGTTTTTAAGAAAAAAGACTTGGCCTGAATATCTTGGAGTTAAGTTGATATTGCGTGGATTTCGTTTCGATGATTCATGGCCAAGTATTTTTGTAGATTTTGTTTTTTGTTGTTTCTATTAAACTGCGCACTGAGCCAAGATTTTTCATTGTAAAAGCAATTGGAAGCCGTTCTGGTGTCCGACGCGGGATAAATCTGGTGTCCGGGTGATTTACAGCCCGCGTCGGCACATCCGTCGCCAGCGCCGCCGCCGCCCCACGCTGCCGGAACTGATAAACTCTGCACAAACCAGGTCACCGCAACGATTTCTCCTGTTACTTTTGTAAGAATGTCATATTCGTTAACTATTAAAATATGACCAGGATACATGCAGGATACTAGCCTGTACCTTTAGTCAACAGAACTTCAAAAACTAGGGCGAGAGCTTCCACAAAAAATTCGTTGAAATAAATTGCACATAGCGCTGGCTGTTGTAAGCTGCAGCCAAGTCCATGCAAATAACAACTTTAAACAAACTGGACAGCGTGCAAATTTGCATCTACTCGTTAATGTAGAGCAATTTACCTAATTATGTCTTCGGGAAACCGAATGCAGTTTACGAGTCCTTTTGGAAACATTTTGTGCCTGAGAAAATGAGCTTTGGGGCGTTGCTATAGGGATTAGTTTTTAGTGTTGTATATGATAACAACAGGTTTATTTCCCCGTAATGCCTCGTAACACTATTTCCGTGTTTGTAATAATTATTTTGTTGACATCAAAGGTTTCCTATTTCGATAAACTTGAATGATTTGGACAGCAATGTCCCTTTATAATGTTCTGTGAGTAAGTGAGAAGAAGAAAGCCAATTACTAAATATAACTCACTTTCAAACCATAAAGTAAACTGTTTTAAAATAAAATATTATAAAAATAACACGAATGTTGCAAATATGCCATCGGAAAGTCAAGGTGGAAAATAAGATTATGTACATACTTTAACGTAAAAAGTTCCAAGGTTATTTTTATCTCGTGGGAAGCGTTTTATGGGTTAAAAGCCTGTGTTTTCTAAGAGTAAAGCTGTGCGTGGTAAATTTTAGCCCCACTTGTCTTGTAGTTCAGACTCAAACTCAAAGTGCTTTATTTCCGTAAAACCTTACAGGTTCTGTCGTGAAGAAGTATCAGACATCCATCAATCCTCCCAAACCTCCGTCTTTTAGTTATTAGTGTGTAGTTCTGAAAGCTGGTTATCTCGTGTATGTAAATGTATGCAAACATATAACATAGGTACATGTAGATACATGGCCGTGAGGCGAGGCCGCGGGGGACGCGTGACCCGGTGTCCAGGAGACTCGATTAGAGTCACTTTGATTTGGATGTTATTTGGGTCCTGACGGTTTCGAGGAACTACGCCTTGACACAAGATATCATAATAGAAATGATCCTGAAAATTGTGTGAAATACTATACAACGTAGAGAACTGTTTTTGAGTTTTTCTGAATATAAATAAAAGTAATATAGTTTTTATGGAACTACCTTGGGCCCAGTCTACAGAAGCAAAAAAATCATATTAATAGGAAAGTGGCAAAGTTATAGAGTAACAAACACAAAACTTTAAATCAACGAGGATTGAGAACAGCTTCCTTTTGTTTTTCATCGGTTCAAATCAAAAGTAGGTTCATGTTACACACTTGATTATTGTTTTGATCCGAAATTTCTCAACATTTTATACAACTTAGTTTTGTTTGAACATGTAACCTAACCATGTTCTGTCTTTTCTATATTCTCGCTGCTCAATTGGGGTATAAATGATTGCTCTCCTCGCAGAGTTATAAAATATCCGCATAACAAAGATTTCCTCTTAAATTTCGCCGTGAACTTAACGCCGTGTGACGAAGCCGTAACTACGAGTTTGCGATGAGGTCTTACCCGCCGAGACTTCGCACGATGACGATACTTAAATTTAATATTTAATGAGCATTGAGCTCTGTATTTTACGTTTTTATTCAGTCAGCAGTTAACCATTTCTGAATTTGATTTATTTTCACCGATTCAAGTAAAATAATTTTAAACGTAAAAGGAGTCGTGCATTGATTGGGAATTATGCTTTTTTCTCATCATCTGGAGTATTAAGGATTACATTTAAGAAATTTTTATTTAGGCTAGATATTGATTAGGAATGATAAAATTACCTCTAGATTTTTATTAAAAATGATGCGATCTTTTTAAATAAGTAATACGTTATTTAATAACGAGTTAGGTAAACGAATTTCGAGAAGGCCCATTTGCAAGTAAGGCTGGAGCTCTCTGAGCCGATTTATGAAGCCTTTGTTGGACGCTGCATGCAACGGAAACATCAATGCATACACACATCGCGGTGCCGTTCCGGACCGGTTGTTCAAATATGTAAATACAATGCATTGTATTTACATATTTGCAATATAAATAGTTCCTATGATCTCGTCTCACACGAGACCAGGTCGCCACGCCCCAAGGACGTGCTCTCTGTACTCGGTGGCTCGTGTGCGGTGATCCTAACAAGCCGTCCTAGCAAACGTCAGCACTAATTAGTTAGTTATTTAATAGTAGGTAATTAAGGTGTAAAATTGACGCGGTTGAGCTACCATTATAGTGTGTTGATTATGTTTAAAAGTGAGGGTTTGGTTTTATGAAACAAGCTCCGGTAGATTTAATGGAATTTATGCTGAATTAACTTCCCCTCTAAAAAAGGGGTTTTGTCATAGTCGCTATAATCACGTTTGACAGGATTAGTGTCGCAGTGGAGGTGTTTAAAATACATAAAGGGCAGATACTGACGATGCAATTGAGTCTTACGACATCCTTCAGCTGAACAGCCTAGAGGTCGATTCTTACGAATCCTCTATGTATTACTTGGAAATAAAAGAAAACGCATCCACCATCTTTTTTATTATTCATACCTCTGATTTACGTGATTTAATAGTGTGGTTACCTACACGTTTTGATAACCAAGCGCTAACCTTTGTTTTAATAAACAATTTATTTACAGTAGGTTCATTTTCAGGGTTTGCATACGTGAGTAAGAATTTTATAATTTTATTAGTTGAACTAATGCTGTGCTAAACAAGAGCAACCTCAGCTGGAGTGCAGTGGAAACACTGAGCGTCTTATCATTTAGAGCATTGAAGTAGTTTCCAGCTACCGTGCTGGCTCAGTGCGCTCGGGGATAACTCGGACAGTCCCAGTTCATAGGCCATTGTGAGAGTGCGTACTACGTTCATACTGGTTTAGGGGACTTTAGATCTATGTAAATCTATGTCAATGAGATAAGACGCTCAGTGTTTGCACTACATTCCAGCTGAGGTTGCCCATGTTCTATGGATTTTATACTACACTTTTAAGGCTATAAGGTACTTTAGTCTCTTTTATTTATATTACTGCGTATAGATATCACAATTTTCTTTAGCTTGTGGTTCACGAGGTGTTTGTTTCTACCGGCTGATGATGATGATGTAGTACGAGGTATTATGGATGAGTTTTACAAGTGCATACCACGTGTAAAAGCGGGAAAGCATAGCTTAATTATAGAGTAGGTATCTATCAACCCATTTCAATCTATCTATCAATTTATTTCATTTAATTGCAACAGAAATTCATTGGTTTCGTAGAATTTATAAAGATGTACCAGGCTACTATGAATTTGCAGAGCAATGCAGACCGCCGAAACACGCCTGCAACCGAGCACTCCATTAATGCGATAGGAGGCCGTCGGAAAGCAAAGCTTTGTACGTCTTGTTTGTTTTCAGCTTTCAGTTGCCAGTGGAGCATTCCGTCAATTCCTACCTAGCATTCTGATTGATCTACGATTGTTGGAACAAGCAATTGCGAAAAAGAGACCTTTTACTATTCGTTTTATAAATATTTATGGTGTAATTTATTTTATTTATTTATTTATTTATACATACATTGTTGACTGACTTACAGTTTCCCAAAGCGTCAGACACTACTTATAAATTAAAATTAACATTACAAACAATATTTACATGGAATAGAAGATAATTAAAATAAAAATGTCAGAAGAAAACATAGTAAAACAATAGTCAAATTCACATTATTACATTAAATTAAATAAATAGCTGTTGATGTCACGTTACACAGTTTAAAATAAGTTATTGAAATAAAAGAATAAAAGCATCAACTGATGTAATTTAGCGATGCTGTCAAAGAACAGGTCGGCCCCAGTCGCGGAGATGAACTCGTTCAGGAGAGCAAGTGCTCGAGGGGTAGGAGCGCTCTCCCCGGCTCTCGTGCGGTACTCGGGGGGTCGCGCGAACAGCGCAGGCTGTCGCCGCGGCCCGGTGGCAGCCACTGTTCCTGCCATGTACCGCCGCGGAACCGCGAGACCCATCTGCTGTAGGGCCGCTAGGTTATTGACTCTACCGCGTAATATCATTATGTAATGCGTTAGTTGAAGGAGTTTACGACGCGAGTGTAGAGTATCCATACCGACCATCCCCGAGACAAACAGGGACGGATACAAATATGGATAGTAGCCGTACAATCGCTTGTACGAATAACGCTCGAACTTCCTCTGTATTCTCTCGACCATTAACCGGTACTTGTCCTCGTGAGGATCCCAAACTATCGCTCCAAACTCCAGACGACTACGTACAAAGGCATTGTATAGGATTTGCGCTGCTCGTAAATCGGGAAAGTCCCAAGTTACTCGCATTACAAATCCTAAGATTTTGCTCGCTTGCTTGCATACGCCCTGTATATGAGCATTGAAGTTGAGCTTCGGATCCATCACCAGGCCAAGATCCCGTATTGTGTTAACGCACTCAAGAGTAGAACCAGACAAATTGTAACGGTGCAGAATGGGGTGGCGACGACGAGTAAATGTCATGGTCTTGCATTTTGTGGTGTTGAAAGAAAGACGGTTGGCATTACTCCATTCAGCAACGAGATCAATGTCTCTCTGATGCGACCAGCAATCGTCCATTCCGCGCACAGCCGTATATAGCTTCAGATCATCGGCAAATAAAAGACATTTAGATGAGTCCACTACAGAAGGTAGGTCATTTATCATAAGCAGAAATAGAGTCGGTCCTAGCGTGCTTCCCTGGCTTACACCAGACCTGGTGTAATAGGTTTCAGATAGATAGCGCTGGATAGAAACGTATTGGCGGCGGTTTTGTAAGTAGCTGGCAAAGAATTTTAGAAGATTTGGCACGAAACCCATCGCGCTCAGCTTTACGAGAAGAATGTCATTGTCCACCAGGTCAAACGCCTTCTTAAGGTCAAAATATGTGACATCTACCTGTAAACCAGCATCCATAGATGATGACACATAGTCAACAAAATTGACGTGATTTGTCACAGTAGACCTAGCCGCTCGGAAACCGTGCTGAGAGTCGGCGAGAGATACATCAACCTGACGGCGAATATCATTGTCGAGTATGGACTCGAAGACTTTTCCGAATACCGAGGGTACCGCGATTGGCCTATGCATATCTACTGATGTGCTCGATCCACACTTAGGAACTGGGGTGACCTTTGAGACCTTCCAACGGCTCGGATACCTGGAACTCTGCAGTGATAGGTTAAACAGGTAGAGTAGGGGTTGTTCAAACACCGCTCTACAATCTTTCACCACATATGCCGGTACCGAGTCAGGACCAGTGGAAGCTCTCGGTTTCAACCGTCTGAACGCTCGACGAATATCCAAAGTTCCGATTTGATCTATAGCGACTCTATTTTTATCCAGGCAGCCCGACGTTGCTCCCAGCTGCGCCGCCTCCGCGTTTAACTTGGGTTCATTACTGTGGAAGACTGAGCTGAAGAAATCAGCGAAGGCATCCGCTGCTTCCTGGCCTGTTATATCCTTACCTTTCCACTTAAATTCGCGAAGTGCTGGTCTATTTTGCCGCTTGTCTTTTACGTACGTCCAGAATTTTGAAGGGTCAAGTACGATATTATTTTGCATTTGATTTATGTGATTTTTAAATGCTGTGTCTATTAATTTTTTAACAACCTGTCTATAATATTTATATAGCTCTTCATTAAATGTTAAGCCCGATTTTTTGAATTCTTGAAAATGAAAGTACTTTTTTTTTATATAGTCAATGATTTCGCGCGTATACCAACATGGGTAGGTATATTTCCCTGCCATGTTCGAGTAGCGCTTGACGGGCACACACTCATCAAAGCAGCTATTTATATTAGTATAAAATAAATCAATAGCTAATTCTATGTCGGTTTCAGTGTATAGCTTATTCCAGTCAATCTCGCCCAAAGCAGAGTAGAGTTTTTGGAAGTCGGCTTTACGAAAATTCCATTCCTTCACCAGCGTTGAGTAGTGGTTAGAACCATACTCTACTGACAAAGAACCAGAATAGATATGGTGACGACGGGGGAACTTGATATCTATTAGAAGTGGTGGGTGGTATCTATCCATAGGGACCAGCGTGTCGGGTGCACGTTCGACTGTCATGAGGTTATTATCCATCCCACTCAGTACCAAATCCAGTAAGCCGCCGTATTCATTGACAACATCGCTAAATTGATGGAAATCACATGTAACACAAAACAAATCAAAATGAGTCCTAACACTAACACTGCAAGAATTCAAGTTGAAGTCACCAATAATTACTAATTCTAGGTCGGAATATTTACAAGATACATTTTCTATACAATTCAAAACACTGACATATTGCTCATCTTTGTAGCTAGGTGGTAAGTAGACTACGCAGCAAATGAATTTAATATTTCTAAACGAGACATGTGCAATTAACAATTCCATTGAACTTGTGAGGCCATCTATACACGTGATAGGTCGTAGAGTAAAGTCAGTACGAGCCGCTAGGAGAACCCCGCCCCACCCGGTATCACCTTCACGGTCTTTCCGTAGCACTGTGTAGCCGGGAGGGAAAAGCTCTCCGTCATAGACGGAACTCGTAAGGAATGTCTCAGTTAGAGCAATTAGGTCTGATGTACATTCATATAGATTATTACGGAAAATACTCGTTTTAGTGCGGAGGCCGCGTACGTTTTGATAGTACATCGAAAACTTTTTGTAATTACTGCGGTTGTTGTTTCCCACGAAAAAGCTGCTTCCATGGCTTTATGCAAATGTCTTCGGTCCAGTTCTCGGGGGACAAGACACGTTCCGACCACTTCACAGGAACGCCCAGCTTGAACGATGCATAGTTCCCGCGTGACTTCAGAGGCTGGGCTGTACAAACATCGCCTCCACATACCATTTTCAAATGCTCAAGAACCATGCTTTCTGTGGTGCCCTGTTTGACATAGAATAGATGTAGGTATTTTACTCTTTCCGAGGCCTCGAGGAGCATCGAACCGGGAGCTGCAGTTCCTCGCAATACGTTTGGAGAAGGAGTAGACATTCTGTTCAGCTTACGCTTTACTTCCTGCCAGCCCTCACTGGTTTCTACGCTGGCGCCGGCGGAGCTCTTAGACGGCAAAGAGAGCCTGCAAGAGGCTACATCTTTATGAGGTGGACAGCTTGATCGATATGCTAATGGAGATGTTAGTTTATTTGGTGAGCTGATCTTCGATGGGGGCGCTGCGATAGCCGTCACCTGGTCGGATTTTTTTGTCTTGGTATGTCGCTTCTTTCCCGTTTCAACCCGTCTGGATTTCACATTTCCGGTTGATGATGATGCGTTACTATCGATGAATAGTAATTCATTACTGGATGTAGTTTGGCTCGGTTTATCCTCAGGTACGGTTCGCATCACTGATTGTTTATCTGGCTTGGGAACAATCGTATTTTCTACCAAAGATCCGACCTGCGCATCGGTGTCATTCCTGAGTTTCATTTGAGCGGTCGGGGGTGACGGAAGGAGTGCTTCAGCGGAGGCTTTTGACATTTGTACTGGTAGGCAGCTTTTCAGTGTGTCTTCAAGGTCAGTCAGCCTATCATTAAGCTTACTAATATTATCAGAGATTGTTTTAAAATTGGTTTTGATAAGTTCCGTCAACTGTGCTGTAATAGCTGTCTTAATAGTTGAAACAAGGCCCAACTCTAGGGCACTTATTTTCTGTTCTAACTCTTCGCTGAAGATGCTGCGAATATCTAATAAGGTTGAGTGATCGGCAGCTTGTGGGGCTTTTACCGTCTTGTTTTTGCGCAACGTAACATTATCAAAAACACCATGTATTGGTGAAGACTCGCTATCCTTGGACGGCATAGGATGCATTCTATTAAAACGTACCGGGGTGTGGGTGTTATCCGTTCTCGGTAACTTACTAACGCATTCCAAGCACGTCCAGGAGGTCAGTTGGTCGTTAGTCAATGCTTTAAATTGGTGTTCGTTTACGTTTGCACAGAGTAGATCATAAAAGTTTTGACACTTCGAACAGCTTAGAAAGTTTTCAGTTATCAGCATGCGGCAGCCTGAGCAGGTTTTATGCTCCATGACAGTTAGCGTTAGTACAGCGTAGCGTGATTAATATTCGTGAAACAATTGCGTCCAATGATAAGTTTTGTATCCGACTTCCAGTGTAAGTGCGCTAAATTCTACCTGCGCGATTTTGCAGGCAATACTTAAAAGTGTTCTGCTATTCAAGCTTAGCAGGCGCTCTAGGTGGTGTTTTAATTTAGTCTGTGACAAAAATCTTGCCGATAAGTCATCAAGGCGTGCAGTTTTGCCTTATCTGTAGCTCAGTATGTCAAACGTCAACTTTTAATTCTAATGTCAAAATCAGTGAATGCGCTTGACACTATGATTTGTTTGTTTACTTTTGTTTTTGGATATTTATTGCGGAAGTGCGTAAGATTTGGAAGAGCTATTTTTGAGGGTTGGCCAGTTAATTACACTTTTCTCGATGTCTATTGGCTGTGGGGTGTCTCCGGAGATTCGAAAGAAATGATGGATAACTGTTGGAATGGTGATGGTGATATATAGATTGTGAATTTTTGCGAACTGTGTGTTATGCAGGAGCCGGTAAATAAGTGTAAAGTGTTTACCAAGTGTGGATGAATCTGTGCAGGAGTTCAAAAGTATGTCTGAACTGGAGTATCTCTTCTTAATTTGTGTTTAACTAGGCACTGCTATAATACACGTCTGTACGGTTTGCCGACCGGAAGTCGAACCGAACGTAATAAATAAGTAATGGCAAATTCATCAAATATTTAGACTGAAATAATATGTTGATTTACTTTCATTTACGTCAGCAAGTTTGTTCTATAGTAAAAGTCTATTTCGTTAGAAACCGTATCCTAAATTAAACTATCAAAACCACTTCTAAATTCGAAATGACTTTTATGTTATTCTACCTGAGCGAACCTTGACTCTATTGTACCTTTGCCAAAACTATTTAACTTGTTCATTAGATGGGGTCTGTGAAATCAGCTGTGAATCTGCTAACTTTGGTCTGATTTCAGTTTGTTTCAACTCGTTACATAGAGCAGGACTCGGGAGCCTCATTACATATCTGAGAACTAAACGCGGCATGAGAACGGGATCACGGGATTGTTTGTGGCGTATGTTTATAATGCTAATTACTGGTTTATCCAATTTATCATTCTTGTTTTGTCAAAAACCCTAGCCACTTATATGTAAATACAACCCCTTATCATTTGAATCATAATAGTATATGTGATTCAAATGATATGGTTGTAAAAAAAATTACAGAGGTTAAATGAATAAAAGTGTGAGCCGCCATCAATTTACCTTTAATTAAAAGATAGGATTGGCGTCACTTGTGCCGTCAATACGGTCGGCCCTTGCTTCAGAATATGTCTAAATTACTTTTTGACAGCAATTACCTTCAACCCTTTCGTAATGGGCACTTAAAAAGCAGCTTATCTGTAGAGTTCATCCGAATTACTCAATTAAAGGAATAATTACAGTTTTTGTGACCTTACAACCTAAGGTGGCGGTATAAATTCATGAATATTTAGCAGTTTTATAGAGACACGGTTTGTGTTTCATTATAAAATCGCGATTCAGGTAACCAAATAAAAAATTGATAGCCTAAATCATATCCCATCATCATCCCATTTTATTTGACGTATTTGTTTAAACCTACGCTTGCCACGATACCATGCTAGCCGCCCCAGAGAAAGGTAATTTAAAATAAAACATGGCTTAGATAAAAAACAATCCCGTACCTTATCATATCATCTGACTTAGTCTCGTGAGGCATCTACATCATAATAAAGTCCTAATGTCTTTTTTATTATAATTACAATGTAAATCATTCCTTTCCTCATTCAATAAACTTTTTTACTAACAACCTAGTCAAAATAAAATATGTCTAGAGAGCATCAACGATATTGTGTAAACAAATGATGTGGAGTATTAATAATGTTTGAATTTGGTTTTGTTTTTTATTTTGGGAATGTTTCTAGAGCATTCGTTATCTAAGGAGGCCAAGGAATGGATTAGTACCTTTCACAAAAGGTCGCGACCCTCCTCACGGAGAGTAGATAAAAATAACCTTATTCGATCTTACACAAAGCAATAAAATATTCAGATCTGCAGTACAATTGGTGGTTTGTGCAAAAAATGCTTCCAGCCGAGTCTTTGTAGCTCTATTTTACAAAGCAATTTTCCTTTCGGCCCCACATTTTTTGCATGAACAGCTGTATCAGGATTTTGATTCTGCTGTTTGCAAAATACTAAGAAGATTTCAGATTTGTTCGCTAGAGACCAATTACCCACAAGCTCTCGCAAGCTCTGAATGGAAGTAGGTACCTACAGGTTAAGGAGCCTCTCTCGACGTAAATGCTAAGTGTGGGCTCTTTACTCTGCGGGATAAATATAGGGTAAACACGGGGTAAATACGAATAGTTAGCAGTTTTGTTTTGATCACGCCCTTTCTCGGCCGTAACCGTTTTATAGGCATAATCATAAATGTTTTGTTTACCCGGCGGTTTATCGAGCCGCGGCTTATCGGACGGTCTACCCTACGTAAACATGGGTAATTGGTTAATGTTTTTATCATCAACCTAAAAAGTTATGGATTTTATAAGTTTTTCACCTCTATGTTAGGATGAGGACCTGCAATCTTTTGTTCTCACTAAATCCAAAACTACCTTGGATCTTTTTTAGTGTAGCCTTTGTAACGCTTTAAGAATGACTGGTGATGTGAGGGAAGGAGGAAGGAGGACCTATAGTTGTGGAGAGGTTGGTTTACAAATAAAAGTTTATTTAGAGTTACAATATAAACATGGTTTTATTAAATTTTACAAGAGCAAAGTTTTGGTAATGTTGGGCGCCTTAGGGTAAAGTAAAATTATGTTCAGCGGTAGAGCTTAGAGTAAAATAACAGGGTGTGGTAGCCTACATTCAACTTCTTAGCAACCAGATAATGAAGAAATCTACAGTTATTTAATTTATAGCACGGATGATGTTCAGCGAGTGGAGTAAGTAACAGAGGGTTCCGGATGGTTCCAGAGTGAGGTTAGTTTTGGGTCACAGCACAATTAAGTAAATGAGACACGGGGACCAGGGTCCAGCCGTGTTACCAGTAAGCTAGCGCTGTCGGTCCAAAGGTCAGGCAGGCACAAAAGAAGGGGCTTGCACTGAACCGCACCGAACAGCCTCCGAGCGGTCTCTCTCCGACCACTCTCCAGGGACAGCACATACAAAGATTTCACCCCCTCAGCTAGATCCTGCAGCCAGATAGCTGTAGGACAAAATAGCTATAGTATAGACAGAACGCGTACTATCTCTAGCGACACGTGGCGCTGAGAAATTTATATAGAAATATACCTGATCGAGATCGAACGCTCCAAACCGTAGGAGGAAGACGACACGGCCTCTTGCGCATTCCACGCGGGCAGGCAACTGCAACCACGGCACCCCGGATGCCACGAGGACACTGAGTCTGAGTGCAGGATCCTGGAGTTTTACAGAAACAACGGACGGTTAGGCAGACCGCTGGCGAAACCACGCACAGGCTGATGGCCAGAATACGTACCAGCTGAAGAGGTATCACGAGGATTCAAGGATTATGTAGGAATCTGACCAACCGTGGTCGATGTCCGTGGCCACTCATTTTTAAAGCGTTACACCTTACTGAATTAACCTATACTAGTACAGCTGTGAACTACTGCTGTACTAGTATAGTGATGATTAATTAAATAATATCTACATACTTTCTTTTATCATGACCCTTACGCAAATCTACAAGTTTTTACCCGCAATTTGCTACAACTACAATGTAGGTAATCATTGTTCATCAATCAAATCTATAAATACTAGAAACAAAGCTGGCTCGTGCACAATAGGGCTTTGTTGCGTTACCCATTGTGCGGCAATTGTTCAGGTGGAGCGATGTATCGCGGCCGCCCCGCCTCGCCCGGCTGCCCGGCCAGGCCTGCCCCATTATTGACTCAAGTGGAACTGTTTCTTAACACTATGAAGAGGTTCGTGCCTCGTTCGCGTGTCATACCGGAGTACATCGCAAGTATGCCCGGATAAGATTAGGACACATTTTGTTCACCTCATGTTGACACAACGGAATTTATACAAAACGTTTCTTATGCGAGATTCGTTGTGAAAAAATAACTGAACGGTTTCCTGATGCTTTATAACAAACGGATTGATGACTCGTAATTCGACCTCAGTACCTATATCATGTTTAGATATAACTCCGGTAGGAATATTTCAAATGACATTAAATATCAACTTCCCTACGAAACTATAAATAAGAAAACAAGCGTCGCCGAGTGTCGCTTCAAAAATATCACAAAATATAACAGACGACGGCGCGGGCGGGTGGACGCTGTCCTCGTGAATAATTCTTATTTCCTGCTCGGTACGGGTTATATTTCAGAGTAATTCACCGGGCTGGTGCATACTCACAACGTTTTCTAAAATTAAATTCAGAAAATGTATAATAGAATATTTTGTAAAAGCTCTGTTAGTACTTTTATACGGGGTCTGTTATTCGAAGCTGTTCTGTCAGCCTAATGCAAAAAGATAAACGTTACAGATTCTTGTTCTGGGCATACCAAGGTTGAGGAAGACGCTTCTACTTAATTTACAGTTTTACCTTTAAGATACCAGTTAAATAATCAACCAGAATAATAGAAGCCAAAAGAGTAAAGGAAACGCAAACCTAATTTCCTAAGGAAAGCGCGCAAAGTAAGATTAGAATCGGTTTGTGTAAAAATACCGCAAAAGCCCGCTGTTTTAGGATAACAATTTATTTCTCTTTAGAAATATAAAAATGTTTATTCAAGAGGTTTCTTGAAATAGTAAGGCTGTGTCCCCAGTAGGCAAACTGTGAGCGGCCGACTGAGTGAGCCGCAAATTTGTGGCGAACAGCTGCAAACTCAGATCAGTTTGCGTGCGTATCGCAAGCACTGGAACCTGCGAGTCGACCGCTAACTGAGACAGTCGGCGCACGTAACGCTGCAAACTGCGTAGAGTGTGCGCAAACTAGCAAACTGTGGACACTCAATTTAAAATTTATGGAAGGGCGTACTGAACTGATACGCCGCAAACTCAGTCGGCTGCTCACAGTTTGCCTACTGGGGACACAGCCTGAGAGCAAGCTGCGGAGCTGTATGAACTGCCCGAGCAAACTGTGGGCGATAGGGTGAGGGGGAGGCTGATTTCAGATTAGGAGAAAAGAGCACGAATGTAAGGACATCAATGTAAAAACTAGCTTTCCGTTTTTTAACCTATAAAGGATCGTCCGACTGCCTTTACAGGACTACATGTTTTTTTTTTACTATTTTGTTTCAACCAATTTGAGATATTGGTTAAAATTACTAAAAAACTGCAACACAGAACCCCGTTTTACCCTTCTTATTAATTTTCTGTTTTTTTTTATCATGTTTTTTTTTAATTTATATCAGTGAAAGTGTCAGTGATATTTCGAGTCGTAAGCATTGTACATTAAAAAGTTAGAGACATTTCAATACGGATCAAACTACGAATTTCAAACTTCAATAACCCGTTTTACCCCATATTTAGGAAAAATTTTTGTTCATCTTGAAACTTTTATTTGATAATTTTATTTTTTTATATTCTCTGTAAATTTAAAGCAAATCGGACAACTCGTTACGGATTTACAAAAAACACTAAAAAAACGTAAAGCCTTCCTTCCACTAGCATATGTGTACAATTTCAAAAATCCTTTCTTATCGGTTTTCGGTGAAGTAAAAGGTACCTTCCACTATCAGCTTTCTAGCTTTAGCAGTTTAGTCTGGGCGAGGTGCACCAAAAATTGCTTGTTTCTTATCTGTTCAGATTGTTTCGCCAAGAGTCAGTGATAACTTAACTACATACTCATACTGCCACCGCGATGTTAGACGCACGTAGCATGCCAATAAATAAATTTATAATTAACACAATTAGAATAAATATGTTTTTTTATAAATGTTTCTTTTATTCATAGGAATAGATGTCCTATCGACAACACTCGTGTAATTAAATTAACGTTCATATAAATTCGAGACAAGCTGGTTTATACTCAAACACGTTAAAATAGATAATTTAACTGTACAAAGTTGGCAGACAAAGTTCACAGACGAAAGTTCAAATGAATTTGTTCTATAATCAGACCAATAATAACTTTTGTTGTTATGAAGAACGGATTGACAGTTGGAAAAGCTATTTGTTGTTTTTATTTTCTATTTACATTTGCTCGCAGTTTCACACGCGTTTTTTAAAATAAAATACCACATTTTAGTCTGGTATCAAAACAAAAAATGAGCGTGAAATTTCAGCTTGTTTCCATTCAGCAGTTTGCGCATTATATGGATGCTATGTATAAGCTAAACGTCACATTGGTAAAAGTTTTTCCTATTACACTTGGAATTATTTATTTATTTAAAAAAGTTTTTCTTAAAATGAAAGATAATTTGCTGTAGAATAGTCAATTGTCTGTTAACTTTGACATAAAATAATTCGCTCAAAAAGTGAATTTAAATGTATACGTCCGATTCAAAGGAGCTAACTTTTATTGGTCTGATGATCTTTAAAGAAACCTTTGTTTTCTTGACGATATTTTGTGGTAGTGTTTTTTATATTGATTTTTTGGTAACAAATAGATTTGTTGATAACATAAAAGCCTTATGTACGGAATACTTATTTAGAAATGCGAGTACAATTAGCTAATGTCGGCAGGTGGATGGTGTGCGGCGAATTCAAAATAACCTCCTAATCAATAGAGCGGAGAGTGGTCGAGAACTGTCGGAGGCACACTCAGCTCTCGCAGGAATCTTGAAAATTACACAATGCATTCACTCGTAGTTGACACTTGAAAACCATTTTTATACTTCACCTTTGTAAAAATACCTTTCTGAATCAAAAATATAATATTCTCTTTTTTATTTTAATGTAATTTATATTTTATATCATATAATGTAAAGATAATCTAATTAAATCTTGTAATCTGATAGGTGAAAGCACCAAGTTAAACGTTGCATGAGCGCAAGCAGAGTTGATAAAGTAGTCCGCGCGTGGTAGTCCGCGCATGGTATTCTACGGGTCCGCAAATGTTCAATACGACCAAAACACATATATTATCTTGGACGTGGTCTGGACCGTCCTTTGTCAAGGCACGACTTGAATAATATCATTGTAAAAGAATAAGTTGATCCCGCTTTGATTGAGCAAAATAATTTTGACCTTAATACCAACATATTCAGCAATAATCTGTTTTATTTTCTCTTAAGCTCACAGAAATCTTGGACACATCAGAAATTAAATTATATGCATGAATAAAACTAGGAGAATCACCAGAAACCTCATTCTGTGTTATGCGATTGCAATCGTTTTGCGACTAGACGCAAAAACAAGCTGCGGCCGAGAAAAAATACTGTAGTTTGTGGTCAATATCCGCATACGACAACAAGCAAAGTGATGTTTCAGCGGCCCGAGAGTAGACGCAGCGGAAGATCACACACTTGGCGCCGGCGGAGCAGCATAGGTAAGTGATGAAAGGCACGAAGGCGAATGTTTTTGACCAAACTCTAAACTGGATTTAACTCCAACCTCAAGTTACTGCGTAAAAAGAATGTCTTTCGAATAACATGCACTTAAAAGCGCATTAACTCTGCTATTTACGGGGTTTGAAAGCTCGCGGTCGTGTTTCAAGGTTCGTACAACACAGAAGAAAAACTGCTGTTTGAAATTCCTTTTAGTAAAATAGTTTTCCCTTTACTTATCACTACGGACATTTGACTTTACAATTCCTCGCATTTTTAACCTTCTTTTTCTGAATAACTTTGAGGAATTTTTCTATTTTTGTACTGTGTATTTTACATTGTTTCATTTTATGAAAAGATTTTAAAATAGAAGTTAATGATATTATATGAGGATAACTACTTTCCTTCCGGATATTAGAACTTGAACTATAGCTTTAAGGAATTTTAAATAGATTCAACAATTTTACAAAAAAAAATAATGCCCACCATTATTTCATTTAACAAGTATACACGAGTAAAAGTCTAATTTCATGTTTATGGAAAGCGTTCAGATTAGATCTGTTTTACGTAGAATGTCTAGATAGCTCTTTGAGATCTCTATTCTCGGAACTAAACTAAGAGAAAACGAAGTACCTGAATACATATTTCTAGCGTATTTTTACTCCGTAAATAAAGCGTCTGAGCGAGTGTTCGTGCCGTCAACCAGCATAGTACGTAACTTTATAAGCACGTACGTATACATATATTGATGTACTCTTTTATATTAAAGAAGGTTCTGGATCAGCACCTGAGGCTTTGAATCCTCGGAGTTTGCGCCTCGGCTCGCGAATTACAATAATATACAGGGAAATGTGAACTCGAAATAGTGGTTTTGTTTTTAAGGAATCCTGGAGCCATAATAATCTGAATATATTAAACTGCGAATCCGCAGTCAATGGAACGTGGGAAGTGCTTTAAATAATAAAACATAAAGATTTTGATATGTATTTATTTCGATAATACCTTTGTAGGATCCAAAATTGAAATAAATAGGATTCATGAAAGATTGTAAAAAATTAAAAATCAAGAACTATCGCGTAGCACTTTCGTAGCACCTTGCAGTGGTGCTACGAGTGCACTACGAGATTCGTAGCACCTTACAGTGGTGCTACGAGATTCGTAGCACCTTGCAGTGGTGCTACGAGTGTGCTACGAGATTCGTAGCACCTTACAGTGGTGCTACGAGTGTGCTACGAGATTCGTAGCACCTTACAGTGGTGCTACGAGTGTGCTACGAGATTCGTAGCACCTTGCAGTGGTGCTACGAGTGCACTACGAGATTCGTAGCACCTTGCAGTGGTGCTACGAGTATGCTACGCGATTCGTAGCACCTTGCAGTGGTGCTACGAGTGAGCTATGAGATTCGTAGCACCTTGTAGTGGTGCTACGAGTGTGCTATGAGATTCGTAGCACCTTGTAGCGGTTCTACGAGATTCATAGGATATTTTTGTTCGGTTTTGATAGAACTTGTGATTCCGTTTCGAGAATGTGCGAAATGTGAAATGTTACGTCTCTTCGTCTTCTCTGTTTTGCATTATTTTGTAAGCTTCCTGTTCATGTGGAATGTCACAATTTAGTGCAAAATTAGTTCTCGAAGCAACAGAGTAATCCAGCTTATGTTCGTAATAGGCCTATTATAATTGCATAATGAGGTCACGTTTTGCTCAATTATACCTATCTCTTACTATTGTTGTGCGTATAAAAAAAGATGCACAACAAGAGGCTACAAAATTTACATCCAAACCGGGGTACAAAGCATCGTGAGATGCTTTCTAAGTGTGTGATGCTTTCTAAGCGTACTTTTCTGCTGCACACGATAGTATATCACTTAACGTGTGACTATATGCATGTATGGAGCATGTTGCAGTACATACCTGAGGTTGGGCAGGTCGTGCACGGGCGCGCCCGAGGCCAGCAGCCAGGCGAGCGCGGGCGCGGGCGCGCCGTGCGCGGCGCACGAGACGCGCGCTCCGCTGCTGTTGCAGTACATACCTGAGGTTGGGCAGGTCGTGCGCGGGCGCGCCCGAGGCCAGCAGCCAGGCGAGCGCGGGCGCGGGCGCGCCGTGCGCGGCGCACGAGACGCGCGCTCCGCTGCTGTTGCAGTACATACCTGAGGTTGGGCAGGTCGTGCGCGGGCGCGCCCGAGGCCAGCAGCCAGGCGAGCGCGGGCGCGGGCGCGCCGTGCGCGGCGCACGAGACGCGCGCTCCGCTGCTGTTGCAGTACATACCTGAGGTTGGGCAGGTCGTGCACGGGCGCGCCCGAGGCCAGCAGCCAGACGAGCGCGGGCGCGGGCGCGCCGTGCGCGGCGCACGAGACGCGCGCTCCGCTGCTGTTGCAGTACATACCTGAGGTTGGGCAGGTCGTGCACGGGCGCGCCCGAGGCCAGCAGCCAGGCGAGCGCGGGCGCGGGCGCGCCGTGCGCGGCGCACGAGACGCGCGCTCCGCTGCTGTTGCAGTACATACCTGAGGTTGGGCAGGTCGTGCGCGGGCGCGCCCGAGGCCAGCAGCCAGGCGAGCGCGGGCGCGGGCGCGCCGTGCGCGGCGCACGAGACGCGCGCTCCGCTGCTGTTGCAGTACATACCTGAGGTTGGGCAGGTCGTGCGCGGGCGCGCCCGAGGCCAGCAGCCAGGCGAGCGCGGGCGCGGGCGCGCCGTGCGCGGCGCACGAGACGCGCGCTCCGCTGCTGTTGCAGTACATACCTGAGGTTGGGCAGGTCGTGCACGGGCGCGCCCGAGGCCAGCAGCCAGACGAGCGCGGGCGCGGGCGCGCCGTGCGCGGCGCACGAGACGCGCGCTCCGCTGCTGTTGCAGTACATACCTGAGGTTGGGCAGGTCGTGCGCGGGCGCGCCCGAGGCCAGCAGCCAGGCGAGCGCGGGCGCGGGCGCGCCGTGCGCGGCGCACGAGACGCGCGCTCCGCTGCTGTTGCAGTACATACCTGAGGTTGGGCAGGTCGTGCGCGGGCGCGCCCGAGGCCAGCAGCCAGGCGAGCGCGGGCGCGGGCGCGCCGTGCGCGGCGCACGAGACGCGCGCTCCGCTGCTGTTGCAGTACATACCTGAGGTTGGGCAGGTCGTGCGCGGGCGCGCCCGAGGCCAGCAGCCAGGCGAGCGCGGGCGCGGGCGCGCCGTGCGCGGCGCACGAGACGCGCGCTCCGCTGCTGTTGCAGTACATACCTGAGGTTGGGCAGGTCGTGCGCGGGCGCGCCCGAGGCCAGCAGCCAGGCGAGCGCGGGCGCGGGCGCGCCGTGCGCGGCGCACGAGACGCGCGCTCCGCTGCTGTTGCAGTACATACCTGAGGTTGGGCAGGTCGTGCGCGGGCGCGCCCGAGGCCAGCAGCCAGGCGAGCGCGGGCGCGGGCGCGCCGTGCGCGGCGCACGAGACGCGCGCTCCGCTGCTGTTGCAGTACATACCTGAGGTTGGGCAGGTCGTGCGCGGGCGCGCCCGAGGCCAGCAGCCAGGCGAGCGCGGGCGCGGGCGCGCCGTGCGCGGCGCACGAGACGCGCGCTCCGCTGCTGTTGCAGTACATACCTGAGGTTGGGCAGGTCGTGCGCGGGCGCGCCCGAGGCCAGCAGCCAGGCGAGCGCGGGCGCGGGCGCGCCGTGCGCGGCGCACGAGACGCGCGCTCCGCTGCTGTTGCAGTACATACCTGAGGTTGGGCAGGTCGTGCGCGGGCGCGCCCGAGGCCAGCAGCCAGGCGAGCGCGGGCGCGGGCGCGCCGTGCGCGGCGCACGAGACGCGCGCTCCGCTGCTGTTGCAGTACATACCTGAGGTTGGGCAGGTCGTGCGCGGGCGCGCCCGAGGCCAGCAGCCAGGCGAGCGCGGGCGCGGGCGCGCCGTGCGCGGCGCACGAGACGCGCGCTCCGCTGCTGTTGCCGAACACGAGGCGCGCCGGGGGCTCCAGCAGCAACACGGGCCCGTGCTGCTGCCCCTCGCCACCTGCCGCACACAACAACACCTCCTACACAAGTTCCACTCAAGCTCAGATATGACTAAGATCCACATTCGGTCTCTGACCCTGCAATACTCAAACGCAACTCAGATTTTTGCAAGTCGAACAAGTGACAGATTTTAATAAGCAACTTTAAAATTTAGTGTTTAGAGACTTGTTCAAAACAGATTTGCATTTTTCCACGTTTCCTTAGATGACCACTGCATAATTGCTTATTTACAAAAATTAGGCTGGTTTTTCTAAACAAAGTTTTGACATTAAAAAAGGTGAAAGGTTTTTTCTGGGTGCTGAAAATACCCATATAAATCTGTATTAGTTAACTACAGCTAGTTCGTTGTCATGAATTTTATTTAAATAAATCTTTCAACATAATAATAGATCAATTTTTCAATTTGATAGGTGTAATGTAGGCGTGGTGTGTGAGCCCAGACGTCCTCTCGTCGGAGGCGGCCGGCGCAGTGGGTCAAGTGTGTCCTCGCTGGCGCTCTATACCTCAGGTAGCTACGGCGAGGGCTTTGCATTGATGTGTTCGAGCAAAAGACGTCCTCAATGACTACTTTGTGTCGAGAAACCTGACTTTATTTGCATAACAGAATACTAACGCAGCCTCGAGCAAAGCTCATTCACGCGAGGCTTTCCGGGATAATCACAATCACCCTAGCAACGCTATTAACGCAAATATTATTAGTGCGCGTCATGTTAATGCGAAACACAAACTCTTGCTTGAATGGAGAGAGGAATTCAAATTGCGCATTATACATATCCGGCAGCCGTCTGTCTGTCCGTCTGTCTGCCTCACTAAACCGGTTAGTCGACTTTGATTTGACAAATCTCAGTACAAACAGCACCTTAATATAATAATAATAATAATAATAATAACTTTATTTCAGGCAACAAAGAAAATTTACAAGATGTAACTTAACTAGGGCCCATATAATAAATACCTTACAGACTAACATAGATATAATATCAGTCATAGATATAAGATCAGTCAGCGCTGCACGCTCACGCCGAAAGCACGCTCGCGTACGCTACCCTATCGCGCCCGAATTTACAAACACCGCAGCGCGATTATTATCATCTCACAAATTATCCTCCAACACAAAATATACAATGTACTCTTGTCCAATCTGCAAAAATAACTTCTCGGATGGAGTAAGGTGCTCCAAATGTTCCCTGTGCTATTGTTTTTCGTGTGCGAACATAACGGAATCGAACTATCGGAAGCTGGGACCAGCGGGCCTACCCTTGAATCCAATCCCAATCTCAATCCAATTCTAATCCGAATCAGTTCCAATCTCACCAAACGTAAAATTGGCACTCTGGAACAAAGTCGAGATTGAAATTAGAATCGAGTATGAGATCGACTTCACATTGTAAATAACAGTGTCAGAATGAAATATCACGATGCGTTAGAACCGCAGTAGGCTCACGCGAAGTGAAGCCATTTCAAGTTAGCCTTTAAAGGCTACGTACATCGCTCGACTCGTCAGTGCATTATGTCAAGTACTACGGGGAAGAGCTCGCTGAATTTCTAATAAAAATGACTTAAGTACTTATTGTGCAGTGAAAGGGTGTCACAACTCTTCACATAATCATCAAAAACAGTCGAAGATTCCTTTTCACGGGTAATAACAATCTGGAATCTTTTATTCTTGAGTAAAACATTAGTTTAGGCACAAAAATAAATCGTAAACAAAACAGACGCCATTACAATAAAATGTTGAAAAAATATTTTATGGCTTCAAGTTATAGCGGAATTTTGTGTGAAATTATCACTCTATGTCTAGTTACTCTAAAACGATGCGTACCGGTGCGGCGCGCCCATTGGCTAAAATCGCGGCAGAAACCACCAGCAAAGTTGACATGGGCAGCCTAATAGATGGCGCAAGCCTACCGATAATAAATATAAAATAGTATTTTTTATTGTACGAGTATTGAATTAAAATGATAATTTACTACTTTAATAAATTTCTTTAGAGCCAAATGTGCCATTTTCTCGTTTAAAATTACTCCGTAAATCACTAATATCCTCGCACAATCGCTAAAAAGTTTACTTTTGGCAACTGTGAAATTTCTATCGCAAACTCGATTCCGTTCTCAATACGAAACGTCAAAATCGCGTCAAGAGTGCCAAAAATGTTGATATTTGCGACTAAGACCAAGTAGGTACCTTACGAATATAATCTTTGATTTGCGAGAAGAGTCGATTTCATTTAGTTCCATAAAATTTCACGTCCAATCGTGCGCTAGTTGCGCGGTCAAGAGTACCAAATGGCATGATTTCGAACCCAATTTCAAATTACGATTGGAATCGAGTCTCAAGAGTTGGCCTGCAGCTCGGCAGTCTACTATGCAATGTACGAACTGCAAGACCAACCAAGGCCAGCTATCGCCTACCGTGTTGTATTCTGGCTCATCCTCAACGGCGACCCTGGACCTGGTCCTACAGGAGCTACGCAATGGAATCAGTGGGATAAATACGAGACTCGAACAACTACCTCCCATTGTTCAAGAATTACAAATACTAAAAGAAAACTTCCAGAACTTCGAAACCTCGATGTGCAGCATGAAAAATAAAGTCGACGAAAACAGTCTGAAGATTGGAGAAGTGGAAAAAAGAGTTGAATCCCTCGAATCACGGTCTTCATTGAATGATGACTACCCCCAACTAAAGGTAGACCTCGCTAAACTTTCCAGCGACCTACGTAATAAAGAGCAGCTATTGCGTATAAATAATATTGAAATCAAGGGAATCCCATTGAAGAAAAAGGAAAATTTACTTGAATTAGTCTGTAAAATTGGCGAGACCCTAGGCCAAACAATATCAAAATCTGATATAAACTTTGTAGTAAGGGCTCAATCCGCTTCAGATCAAAAAAATATAATTCTCGGATTCCTCGGAAGATATACAAAGGAAAACTTCATAGCGGCGGCCAGGGCACGCAAGAATGGGATGACCGCCGAAGATTTAGGATTCGCAGGAAATACAAATAGAGTATATATAAATGACCATCTAACGCGGGAAAACAAACAACTCCTTACCAAGGTAAAAACACTGGCAAAGGAAAAAAACATCAATCATGTCTGGATCCAAAACTGTAAGATCCTTACCCGGAAAAATGATACCTCGCCGATCATCGCAGTGTACAGTGAAAGTGACCTTCTAAAACTTAAATGACTATTTTTCCACATGCTAACCTATTTTATATTTTTGTGTTTGTTTATAAGAAATATCCTAACCAGATTTGTTTACTTACCTACTTTGTCAAAGCCATATCAATCTAACAAAATAAATATACCTAACCACTACCTATTATCTATAATTACCCTACCTCTAAATTACAATAATATTATCTTAAGTACCTACCTTACCTACATACCTATACCTACTAAAATAATTGTAATGTACTATAAATATAATGTGTCTAACCTATGCCCAAAGAAAAGCTTACCAAATAGACTGACCTACTTAATTGTCCTAATTATTAGAATACATAAAATATATGATGATCTATCATACCCATGGTACCTACGAGCAGTAGTTATATCGAACTTTGTTGTTTTTAAGTATGTGTTTGCCACACACATCACAAGAACTAAGGTCTGTAAGAAAACCTATTACATAATTTATTTTCCGCATGCACTTGTGCTCAGAATAGATCTTGGTGTTTGTGTTGCACTAGTCAATAACTACCCCAAGTCGGATGCTATACTTTTTTTAAAACCTAAAAAATACCTAGGTGGACTTACACAACTTACCATAGGTTGCCTTAGCCTAAATAGTATCTACTCGTGTGCATTCTTGACCCCAACTTACCGTCTCATTACAATGTCATTCAACCTCGATTGTAAACAAATCAAGTCATCGTTAAACTGCACGCTCGCCTATTCTCACCTACTATTACGGCGTAATTTGCACAAGCTGTCTCTTTATCTGAACTGTTCGCAAACCTCTAACATTAATTCATTGAATTTAACTTGTTTTGATACACTCACTGCACTCTCCAGCCAAACAAGTTTTGGCTGGTTTGTGTTTTATGGGTTTTAACATTTATTACCAAAATGTTAGGGGTTTGCGAACAAAAACGGTTCAGTTAAAAAGAAATTTACAGCAGTGTAACTACGACGTAATAATATTAACGGAAACTTGGCTTATTGACGGTATTACGAATGAGGAATTATTCAGTGATATGTACACGGTATGGCGACGCGACCGAGACTATTCTCGCACTAAGCAGGTAAGGGGCGGTGGCGTTCTTATCGCTACTCGACGCGACGTCACGGCATTCGGGCGCCCGGAGTGGCACTCTTCAGCAGAAGACATATGGGTATCTATTAACATATCGCGAAGTACTAATAATCCGTTAACTCTGCATATATGTTGTTTGTATTTATGTGACGAGAACCTAGGCTCGTCTTTCTCAGAACAACTCGCAAATTATACGGAAAATGTTTTACGGATATCATCTGAACACCCTAATGATAAATTACTTTTAGCGGGCGACTTCAATCTGAGCTGTGTGAAATGGGCATCATCTACCGAACATCTTTTTAAAACACCTACTCTGTCCCTAACCGTAGCCAATCAAGCGGAATTATCAGATTTAATGAATCTGTGTAATTTAAACCAATATAACGACGTTTTAAATAAACTTGACAGAATTCTTGACCTTATATTATGTTCAGACGACATCCTGGTGTCTAGATGCTTTGACCCACTCTTAGAAGAAGACGACCACCACCCTGCACTTATCTGTCACCCAAAATTTGTAACCTTACCCACACTTAAGCCCATGTCAAGGACCAAGCACTGTTATTCAAAAGGAGATTACGACGCTATTTGTAAGAATCTTAACGAACAAGATTGGTACGGTCTCTTAATGTGTGGTTCCATTGATGAGGCTGTGGACAGTTTTAACAAGCTGTTGATCGACCTGAGAGATAAATTCATACCCTCTAAAATTACTCGATCCAGTCGTTATCCCACTTGGTACTCCCCAGCCCTCATTAAGATAATCAAGGAGAAAAACAAACACTATAATAAGTTTAAACTTTACCACAATATTTCCGACAATAACTCCTTTAGGATTGTACGGGACCGCGCTAAGCGTGTCGAGCACGATTGTTACAACAATTATATTCACTCGGTTGAAGACAGCATCCGTAACAACCCCAGAGCTTTTTGGTCTTACGTTCAAGCTAACAAGCAAAATAACTCTTATCCGTCGTCTATGTTATTTAATGGTGAAAACCTTACTTCCGGAGTTAGCATCTGTGATGCGTTTGCAGATTTTTTCAAATCAACCTTCCTACAAAAGCAACCTCCAGATTCTGTTACCTCTTTCACTGATCCTATTGTTGATTCTATCTCTGATATCAGCAAAGTTGAAATTGTAGAGTCAAAAGTACAAAAACTACTAAAAACCCTTGACTGTAACAAGTCTGCGGGGCCTGATGGACTTCACCCTAGTCTCATATCACGTTGCTCAGGTAGTTTAGCGCTTCCAGTTTCACTGCTATTCAGGCGCTCTCTGAATGAAGCAATAGTACCTCGTATTTGGAAATCAGCGACCATCACTCCTATACACAAGAAGGGCCCTAAGCGAGAAGTTATAAATTACAGGCCGATATCAAAGCTATGTGTTCTAGCAAAAGTCCTGGAAAAAATAGTGAGTGATCAAATCCACAAATCGCTTAAGCAAACTTTCTTGGAACAGCAGCATGGCTTCCTAAGGGGTAGATCTACCGTCAGTAACCTAGTTTCTTTTACCGATGCTCTATCCTCTGGTATGGAATCAGGTGGTCAAGTTGACGCCATCTATACTGATTATAGCAAGGCTTTCGACAAAATTGACCATGTTATACTTCTTAGAAAGTTATTGGCAGCAGGTATTCGGGGTGATCTCCATAGGTGGTTTGTTTCTTATGTCCGGGATAGATGTCAGACTGTTGTCCTGAACGGATTTGCGTCGTCGCCGACGTTGATAACATCAGGAGTGCCACAGGGTTCTATTTTGGGCCCTCTCTTATTTGTCATATTTATAAACGACATCGACAAATGCTTTGTCAATACTAACTTTTTACTTTTTGCTGATGACATGAAAATTTATAAAAAGATCAAGTCCATCGATGATACATATCTTCTCCAGAAAGACTTAGATAACCTACATAGCTATTGCCTATCTAATAAGCTGGAGCTCAATATTTCTAAATGTCACAGTGTCACGTTCACTAGATCCGAACACCCCATAACACGCGATTATAGAATTAATAATCAAACACTTATTAAAACCAACGAAGTGGTCGACCTGGGCGTGATCCTTGACTCTAAGCTTTTGTTCGACAAGCATATTGACCACATCATCAAGAACAGCATGAAGACGCTTGGGTTTATACTGAGGATTACTAAAGATTTTAAGTTTACAAAATCTCTTAAAATTCTATATTGCTCGTTGGTTAGAAGTAAACTTGATTATGCTTCGCAAGTTTGGAATCCGCAGTATAATAAATACATTAACAATCTAGATAAAGTACAAAGAAAATTTCTAAGGCACCTAAATTATAAACACAAAATATACATTCCTGATCATGACTATGTTGAAAGCTGCAAGCATCACCATCTTCTAACATTGAAACTTCGGAGAGATGCCGCCGACCTCACATTCTTGCATAATATTCTTCTTGATAGGCTTGACTGCTCGCATCTTCTTTCTAAGATCGGGATCACAGCCCCAACCCGTGCTTCCACGAGACGCAACTACCTAAAAATGCATGTACCTACCTGTGCAACTAATTATCGAAAGAACTCATTTATGCATCGAACTGCTGCTCTTTTCAACACTACTTACAGCACGGCCAACTTTGATATTTTCACATCAAGACCTAATGTTTTTAAAAAAATAATTAATAATAGTTTCTTTGGCATAACACAAAAACCCTCCTGATCTCAACCTATTTACTGCTAGAATTAATAACTAATATAATATTTTTATTATTTACAACACATTTAATTATTATTTACAATTTAATATACACAAATTAACTTTTACCTGACAGGTATAATTAATTGAATATACTATTATTAACATTCTGTAGGTATGTATAAACTATGAACCAATCCCTTTCCCAGTGAAATGATTGATATGGCTCCTTTACACTTTATGAACTTGTATTTTCTTTTTTGTTTTTTTTTTTGTTTTTTCCTCTTTGTGTATTCTTGGATAATTTTATTCTCTTTCTATTTGTGGAAACTGCCTAGCTTATTTTTCTAATGTTAAGTATTTTATATTGTAGTTCTAAAGCTTTTTGTTTCCCTAAGAAAAATAAATAAATAAATAAATAAATAAATAAATAAATAAATAAATAAATATACACATTCGAGTCATCGACGCTCCGATGACGCACGCGCGGTGTCGTTTGACAGGCGTCCGACGAATTTCCTGTAAACGACACCTTTCGGCCAAAACCCGCTGTCCATATACGTGGAGAGTTGATCCGTCGGCACTCTCACCATAAATGAACCGAAGTTCACATTACGGCTTGACACCAATTTTTCAACTCTCATGGCGATGCCGGTCTTCTGCCTCAGGTACTTCGCCACATCCTCAGCGGTCACGGTGTAGAAGACGCGCGACACGTAGAGTTGCGTGGTAGGTACTTCGGCACGTAGCGGGCACAGCTGCCCTTGTGCGTTCGGTGCGGCGGTCCCGCACTGGTTGCGACAAGTAGGTTTCCTCTTCTTCCTTTCAACAATTACGAAGCCTTCCTTGTCACAGCGGCCCTTCTCAGGACCCGGAGGCAGAGCGCCACGATTAGGTTCGCGGCCACTCCGCTTCTTCCCCTTGCGTGGTTGTCGCGCGGGTTGAGTCGCGGCGACGGCGGCGGCGTAGTCTCGTTGCGGGGTGGGCGAGACACGTGACGGCTCGGTGACGCAGGCGGTCCGAGCGGCGGGGGCAGGCGCGGGGGCGCACGCGCCTCTACCATCGGCTGCCACGGGCGACGCTAACTTCGACACAAAACTGCTTGCCGATGCATTCAGCTGCGCATCGCGGCGAACGTTGACATTGGATGCCACGGGGTCGGGTGACCTAAATACCGATTGCGTATTGCGCAATAAATCAACTTCACTGCGCAGGTCGGCGATGGTATTTTGAGCGGCATCCATCTTCAGCTGCATCTGTGCTACGGTCGACTTCAACGCCTTGATGTCTTTGAGCAAGCTCGTACAATCGATATGGTCGAAGTCCAGCGGCGGCACACGATGCAGGTTCCGGGCGACGAAGGCGGGCACGTCATCTGGGTCGGTCACCTTCAAGACGCTGATGATGTCCTGCAGACTGCGTTCCCCTTGTTCGTCCCTCCTGTACATCTTCATCTTGTCCGTGATGTTGAGCGACTCGTAGAGCAACGTCCTGGCCTTGCGGATCTCATCTTCGGAGAAACTCGACTTGCAGATCTGCATCGCCGAGACCTCATCCATGACATCCAGTCGATCTTGGAGGAAGGCTAGGAGTTCGTTAGCCACAAGTTTTTCGGAACTCATGGCGACTAAACATGCATCGGCCGAAGCCGCGCGATACGTGAATATTGAATTCTTAGCGTTGCAATGCGACACGTCTACTCGCAAACGTGCTCCGCACTGCACCTTAAATTGGTAGTGTTCTACTGAGCATGCTAATCAACTTAAACAACAAAATAACTAGATGTTTAAATGTTAAACGGTTTGGATGTTTACTAATTTTATAACCTCCCTATATCAAGTAACTCTAATGTTAGCTCTAATGTATGGACGTGCATGATCATGCGGATCGCGTTCTCACAAGACGCTGTACAAAAGAAAACTAAAGTTGGCTTATGAGCATTAAATGACATATCTCTTTGACATTTTATTTTACAATAATTCAATTTATTATCTTATATATTATTTTTGCATTTTTTCTAATTATATTTTATACTAGCGACCCACCCCGGCTTCGCACGGTTTTATTATACGTATAAACCTTCCTCTTGAATCACTCTATCTATTAAAAAAACCGCATCAAAATCCGTTGCGTAGTTTTAAAGATTTAAAGGGATATAGGGACATAAGGGCAAAGAAAGCGACTTTATTTTATACTATGTAGTGATTATTTAATTTAATTAGAATTAAGAACATGACATGTAACTTAAAAACGATATCAATTATATACTCGACTGAAGTATTTACAAAACAAAACAAACCGTTACAAAGATAGATATTTTTTTCATATTTTAAAAACACCCCAAAATCCCAAAACAAATATTTATGGAATCAAACCCGCAACATCCAGGTTAAAACTTCCTTTGGCCGCCGCGCCACAACGGTCATCAAAATTATATTTATCCAAAATACTTTTAAATCACACGTTCACAGTCGTTTCTAAATGTATAAGCTTTTAATAGCAAGGGTGATGCAAGACAAGTAAAATGTACTGTTTCAAAAGCTCGACGAGATGGACAAACAATTCAGACAAAATATTTACGCGAAGTAAAGTTACGATTCTGGTTCAGATTGTTGTACTTACTCTTTACTTCACAAGAAGAGTTTGAACGTAAACTTGGGAATTTGATCAAACATGATTTGTACCCATCAGAACTAATGAACTCAGAGCTGAGCTCAATTTGAAACTATTCACGTACTCGTTTGATTGATTGTGTCACAGCGGATTCACTGAGCGATATCGTACGAGTCGAGACGCAATCCTATCAGATGTAATTCCTCGCTCGCAGCGCGCATGCCAACCAGATCATTCAATAACTAGCTGTATTACCTACAGCGTAGGCACACTAAACATCTCTCGTGTTATTCCAGCCAGTCGAGCGGAAGGTCTACTAATACAATGTACATACGTAGGTACGTTTTACAAAGGTCCGACTGGAGATACGTGATGAGGATCATGCAAGATCAATGGCTGGTGAAGGTTTTGTTTTGGTCTTAGTTTGTCTTAGAAGAACTATTAGGTTTAAAATAAAATAATTCATTCTATAAGAGCATCTTTTATTTTATGTTCATGCTTTTTATAGCGGAAAATTACAGATATAAGCGAAAATACTAATGATTCCGAGTATCTATAGATACAGCTAAGTTTTTTACAATACTGCTACAGTTCTTCTGCCTACAGCTTCGCACGCGATAAATAGGCGCTAATTCTAAGTTCCGAATTTAGCGCCGGCAAATTCGCGAATATAATACTGAATACAAATAAAATGTAAATTGGGGAAGGCCAGCAGTGGACTAGTATAGTATATTTATCATCATCATGATGATGAAAATGCTTTGGCGTTGCGTGTGACGAACACAAATAAAAAAAATATTATACTTCCAATAAATCTTTAGTCTTTAAAATAATTGTTCTAATCGTATCTGATAATTAATTTGATGTTTTTACATTTATCAAGAATATCGAATTGGCAAAGCTGAATTTTCAATCAAACACAGTGCAGCCCGCGGCGCCGCCTGGAGACGCCGCGGTGATTCGATTCCGTGCGCGCCGTACTGAGCGTCCTGCCACTGCAGCTATACTCCATATGCACGAATGATTTACAATCTCACATGGAACAATACGCGAAATGTATTTGAAACATTTTGTAAACGTTCTGCGGAGCCTGGACACGCTTGTATGTATAACAATGTAGTAGCACTGGTGAGTGAGACAAAGGGAGGAGGTCCCCCGCTCCTCCCCGGGCGGTCGAAAGATATGAAAAAACGCGAACTTTTACAAGCTTTTAATACTTTTTATCTGCGCGCCTTTGTTCGGGAATCCGGCGGAGTGTCATAGGACGCCTTTGTGCGCCTCCATACAGATCTAGCTAGCTTTTACACTGAAAATATGGAAATAAATTATGAAAATGGGAAAATGGAAGCATTCATTCAATTTTCAGCTGAAAACATATAACGATACCCCGAAAACTACAATCAGATTTGAGTGCGAGCTGTTCAAAGACGATTTATAACAAAACAAGCATCTGCCCGCGGCTTCGCACGCGTTGTTTCTATGGAAACGTCTCAACGTTGTTTCTATCCCGTGGAAACTGATTTATGAGATGAAAAGTATGTGTTATTCCGAGGCTAGAACTACGTCTAATCTAAATTTCAGGCTGATGCGTTTAGTAGTTTTTGCGTGAAAAAGGAACAAAAATCCACATTCATACATTCTATACATCCACACATCCATACAAACTTTCACGTTTATAATATTAGTAAGGCTACCTATACATAAGATCCTATGCTGCATTTTGAATGTACGGCCATAACAGGCTATGCCGTAGGTTATGTACGATTGATACCTCAAGGGCTATATAACTTAAGTACTACTTATTATAATATATGAAAAACCACTAAGTATTTTATATTTTATTATTTTGAGCTGAGCTAGAGTTCTCTAATATTAGCACAGACATTGTAGAAATGTTGTTTCTAGCTAAATTAATTATTGAAATTCGAGTTTGAACGTCTGGGGAAAGCTGTCTATTCCTGGAAAAGGGTGTGATTGGGACAAACTGAAATGATTTAAATTAACTATGTCGATAAATAAGACATCACGAAACAAAAGTGGCGCAAGTAAAATAAGAAAATTCCTATTTACCTGTTAACTTAAAGCATTAGTTGGTGTTAAAGCAGCTTCATTCTTTGTGTAAATATCAAAGTAACTTCGCAGTCCATTTAGCAGAATTCACGGAATGGGTTTAAGACGTTTCGACGCGGCCGCGCGGAAAACTCTTTGTCCGATTTAGGGCTCCCACACAAAACTGCGATTTGGTGCGATGCGATGCGATGCGATGCGATTCGATGCGATGTGATGCGATGTCACATGAACTTGATTTGCGAATTTCTGCGATGCGAATTTGTGCGGCGAACCGTTTTGTAGGGTAACCATACCTTCAAGTTTAGTCAGCCGTATTGGACGTGTTTTTAGGAAGCGTAAGATGGATCCCAAAAAGATAATTGAACCGATTTAAGCAAAAATGATCCAACCCACACAAACCTCATTTCGATATAATCGATATTTAAGTTTGTGGCGGTATTTCTCTAGCTTTGTAATACAAAATGTTGTTATTTTAATTTAATTTAATGCTATGTAAACTCAACTTTTTTGCTATAAATAATATAAAGAATAAATTGTAATAGTTTAGTAGATGATTGGGAAAACTTGCGCCTGGATCATTAATACAAAATTAATTTTGTATGGAAAGAGCTATGTAGGGTGCAAAAATTAAAATGCAAAAATGATTCAAAGTGTGATAAAACTTAGTAATCATTTTTGTGTTTTAAAAGACAAAACAAACAAAATTGGCCCTACTCCTCGTCCAAATCAGAATAAGGTTCATCACATAAACCATCTACATCGTCTATTATTGCAGCTTCCCTTCGGTTTCTTAAATTAATCAATGCAATCATCTGGTATCTAATATTAGATCTGCTGGCCCTGTACTTATTTTATTTATTTATTTTTCGTTAAAGTACGAAACACACAGAAGCCGGAGGCGTGGCGGAGGCGAAGGCGTGCGAGTTGTATTCTATGGAATCCTATGAAAGCCTACACACACACCGCAGGCCGTGGCGAACGCGGTGCCATAGGAAAAACCGGCACGCCTTCGCCTCCGCCACGCCTCCGGCTTCTGTGTGTTTTGAACTTTATGGTTTATTTCGTTTACGTACTTAGATGGAATAGCAATTTCAAATATTAACTTGTCAAAGCTTAACTTGTTTTATATCATCATCATCATCATAATCAACCTATATTAGTCCACTGCTGGACATAAACCTCCCTTAATGAGCGCCATAGCTCCCTGTCTTCAGCTTGACGCATCCAGCATCTGCCAGCAGTCTTTCGCAGATCGTCATCCCACCTGGCCGGAGGGCGTCCTATACTACGTTTGCCAAGTCTCGGTCTCCACTCAAGAACACGTTTCCCCCAACGGTTGTCGGTTCTTCGCGAGATATAGCCGGCCCACTGCCACCACTTCAGCTTGCTAATTATTTGAGCTATGTCGATAACTTTGGTTCTCTTTCGGATGTATTCTTTACGAATCCTATCCTTCAGAGAAACTCCGAGCATAGCTCTTTCTATAGCTTTCTGAGCTCTTCGAACTGATGGACCAGCTTAATATTATAGTTTGAATCATTGTAGCAAAATAGAACGGTTATATGTTAGGGTAACCAAAGCAACACAAAAATGATTCAAGTGGCATGAAACACTTATACATTTAAAAAAATGGTCTTCGACATGACAGTTGTGGGTTGGGTCATATGGATTTTCCACATTTGTGAACATAGAGGTGTGAGTCTTTGATATGTTAAAATATACCTTATACTGATTACATAGGTTAAAAAAACTGGAAATTGACTAGTTTGTGGGTTGGATCATTTTTGCATAAATCGGTCCAATTGCACTGCTGTTATTGTTAAATAGATATAAAAGAAAAAGAAGATTCTGGATTCATCCATTTAATACGATTATGAACACTGAAGGGAACTATTTTACTCGAAATTACTATGAGTTGAGAACTGAAGCAGTTTTTTTTACAACACAAAGAAGGCGGCTCAGGCGCCGCGCATCTTTCGCTAAAGTTGTCTCAGAGCGGACTAAAAGGGGGGTCACCAAGTATGACGTAATATGACAGGAATGCGCGATGCAAATGAGATCGGACGTTATCGTGCGAGCTCGCAGATATTTGCGATGCGATGCGAGCTCGCAGTTTTGTGTTTGAGCCCTTAGACGCTTTCTGCGGTGCGTTTTAAAATTTTGCCGAGTAGATGTGTGTTATTGGTTTTTGACTGGTTCTATAATGGCGTGAAACTTAAAGGGAATTTGATGACGTGCTTATGAAGTTATGATACAAGGTGCTTTTTGGGCTGCTTACAATATTTTACACACAGAAATGCCGCCCCCGTGCCGTGGCGACGAGTTCGGCAGTTTCGGCGAGTGGTAGGTACCTGCATCACATAACTTGGCATCACGAGTGCTTTCTTTTCAAATACGATATAAATGATCGTTCTAAACAATTACATACGAGTTGAAGTTGCATTTCCTCCCATGCGACGCTGATTGCGCCCTCTACTTGCGATGCAACCTTTTTAGTTTGGAGTTGCAGTGAAATAGCTTGTATAGATTTTTATTCACCTCGGAGAATAAAATGAAGAAGTCGCAGTCGCGGGCCATGCTAATGAGGCATTATTCAACCCCGTATTCAAAGTAGCCGGGACACGGCGAAACATCGCGATCACAAAAACAAACTAAACTTTTAGAACTTTATGAAGATCTAAATTGTACAAGTGGAAGTTTTTAAAGTCCCCGATAAGTTATGTAAGATTCCCTCAGTCCCCGGTCCCCGCCTCCCCACCCTTCTCCCCCGCAGTGCGAGCTCGTTTATGGAATTATTCCAAAATTCGTCCTCGAATGTAGTTAGAAAAAAGACAATGAGTACTTGAAGCTGTGTTTTGAGACGGTGAGGGCCGTCGGTAAGTGTAGGGAAGCCAAGTGAGACCTTTCAGTGTAGCAGATGTCCGTAGGATCGTGCTTTAAGTCTGTGGTTTACGAAAATAATCAAATCAAAACATTGCAAAAATGATGTTTTAATAAAACCACCAACTGCTCATAAAGGTGTTTCAAATTTATGTTACTAAATATCACATTAAATAAAGTAAGCTAGTAACGATGATAATAATAAAAATTGTACATTAGACAGGGTTTTAATGCATATTATGCATTAAAATTAAATATACAATTTTTATTCTACGCAATTGATATTTTGTTTCTATTGAATGAGAGAGTTTGAACTCTTTTTCTTTAGTCCTTAGGTCTTTATTTATTGCAAAAGCTCAGCTCAGAGGAAGTATGTTAAGAGCCAGTGGTTACCTACTCATATGGAACTGGTTCTAACAAACTCGTGCGTTAAAGTCCCGGTAGTTAATGAGGTGGCAGCTAATGAAGAAATAACGGGCACTTGGCTTGAACAAGATTCCTCTCAAACAACAATAAATGGTGTAATTTGGAGTCGTAAGTGCGGGCCGGGCGCGCACTCGCTCCCGTGGCTGATAAATGCGGCCGAATCATAGCACCCACTGTAGGTACTACTCGTACGGACGTCAGTCCCTAGTCACATACAATACGCATACTGCAATCGATCAAAGAGGTTTAATCACTTGCTAAAGAAATAATGGATTTATAAATGTTCAATCAAAAACCTAAAGAGAAAATTTATTTTAGGGACTCTTTTTCCCTACAACTCTGATTATTCGTTTTTGAATCCAACATCGTGGTATTTGCTTTGCTCCGCTTCAAAAACAGTAATCAAACGTTTCTAAAGGCGGGCGCGCCGAGAACATTAAATACTTACTGTCTTTATGTAACGTTTTAATTCATCGTCAAAATGTAAACGGAATTCTGAATGGCGTTGTTATTCGGGAACCCGAATCGTGTTTAACAATAGCGTAGCGCGATCCCAACAATATAATTCTTTACGTTTTGAAATTTTTCGTTCTGTCCGTAACAAAGGCCGGGGATTTATGCGGGCTCAGCAATTTCATATGCAGTTTTATGATAAAGAATTATTAAAAGGGTAATAAAATTGTTCCGGCCAGTTTGAACCACACCTTGTAGTTATCAAAACTTCTTACTCTATTCCAGTTTCTCAGAGTTTCAGTTCCAGACAACGATAACTTATTCGACTCCGCCACTCAAATTAAACGTCAATCATTTGACAGGGTCCAAATTAGCCTATCGAAACAACTAGCCCGCCCGTCTTACCTGTCAATCTTTCAAGTGCCAATTATAGTCTCCTCTCGGGGAGAAGTTCTGTACTAGTCGTTCAACTTGGATCTATACATTACTAAATCGAACTGTTACGAGATGAGACTTATTTCTCATCATCTCGTGAAAATCCTTCCTTTTGTAACTATCTACGTTACACCTTGCCGGATGTCTGATATAAGTATTTTAACGAATCACTACCTACATAGTATAAAACAAAGTCGCTTTTTCTGTCTCTATGTCCCTATATCCCTATGTCCCTTTGAATGCTTAAATCTTTAAAACTAAGCATCGGATTTTGATGCGGTTTTTTAATAGATAGAATGATTCATGAGGAAGGTTTATATGTATAATAAAACCGTGCGAAGCCGGGGCGGGTCGCTAGTATAATTTATAGACAATGAAAATTTCAACAAAAAAAAATCGAAGAAAACGATTTAAATAAAAAACTTGTATTTATGACTGAAATAATTGAAATAACGGCAGATTGCAAATAATGTACAGGTAGCTCAACTATCAATTGGAAGCGTCTCCAAGACGCTGGCTGCTTCTGCAATGCTTGCTTTCAATCTATCGTAATTCCAAGTTCTATGAATTAGTACGAACTCTACGAACTAGTGGATTTGCAAGTAAGACTAAATAGTTCTTAGTTCGGCTAAGCTTGAATTAAGTTTTTTTTTAGTTTTGACGAAATGAAAGTCCTGTATAAAAGTAACCTGAATTACAAGAAGGAAAATAGACATTAATAATTATATATTTCCTTAAGCCCTTAAGCCCACTGTTCAGCCACAGTAATTCGTACACGTAGGTTCTACGCGAGATTAAAGTCAAACTTTAGATTAAAACAAATAAATTGCTCCGGCTTCCGTTGTAAGTTTGTGATGAAAGAGGAACCCTCCGAGATACATTAGGGAACTACACGAGACAGGAAAGTGGCCTTGTTGACTCTTGTGGCCGTGGATTATCTGGTTTACTACTAGTATATTTGAATACTTTGGAAAATATAATGAAAGGTTATTTTTAATATTTCATCAATTTTTTTTTATAATCAATCGAATATCGAAGATTTTCAAGTGGTCTTAAATTTTTTTCCCGAGATTAAAAAAAAAAATCATATCTATCGAATAATGATCGGTTAATTAAACGACTCGGCGGCAGCTCTCGGATGTTCTCAAGGCCACAGTTTATTAAAAGCGAAAACTAATATCCTTCGAACCTTTATTAAAAAGTAATGAGCGAGGACACATTTCATTAGCGAAAACAACGAGTTGTCTCGCTTCTTGTTTATATGCTAATGCCCCACGAACAAGCCAAACGACGCTTCCCGACAAGCTGAAATCACCCCTGTTATCCCGTCGTAGAGCTGAGAATTGAACGTGGCAAGAAGTAATAAAGTCGCTAGGCATTATCTGAGAAGATTTTGAATATTGTGTTATTGGATGCTCTTTATTTGTTTAGCATTAGGGAAGTGCGCATGAATAATGAGCGACGATGCGGAGGAGGTACTCGGGGGGGGGGGGGGGAGGGCTGAACATAAAGGGAATATGTATCGTTTTCCCTTTATTTTACCTTCTCTTCTGAGAATTAAGAAGCTTAGCTTCTGGAATAGGATACTTTTCCTTCCAGAAATCAGTTTCTATGGGATAGAAACAGCGAAGCCGCGAGATACTAGAAAAATAAAGAAGTTTGATCACGATGTACAGATGGCTCCAAAACTATGCGATAGTTGTATACCGAATAGGGATATCAGAAACAGAGACTAAAAATAATTGAAATAACTTTAGAATGTAAAATCAAACATCCACGTTTCAGCATAGCCTTCAGGCGAGCGGCTCCCCTCGCCTCTACGAAGCTCCACAAAATACAGTAAAGCGCGATAAAGGGTCGCTTCCACCAGATCGAATATCGGATTAAAGTTGAAAAGGCACAGTTTAGGGCTCCCACACAAAACTGCGATTTGGTGCGATTTGGTGCGATGCGATGCGATGTGATGCGATGTCACACGAACTTGATTTGCGAATTTCTGCGATGCGAATTTGTGCGGCGAACCGTTTTGTAGGGTAACCATACCTTCAAGTTTAGTCAGCCGTATTGGACGTGTTTTTAGGAAGCGTAAGATGGATCCCAAAAAGATAATTGAACCGATTTAAGCAAAAATGATCCAACCCACACAAACCTCATTTCGAGATAATCGATATTTAAGTTTGTGGCGGTATTTCTCTAGCTTTGTAATACAAAATGTTGTTATTTTAATTTAATTTAATGCTATGTAAACTCAACTTTTTTGCTATAAATAATATAAAGAATAAATTGTAATAGTTTAGTAGATAATTGGGAAAACTTGCGCCTGGATCATTATTAAAAAAATAATTTTGTATGGAAAGAGCTATGTAGGGTGCAAAAATTAAAATGCAAAAATGATTCAAAGTGTGATAAAAATTAGTAATCATTTTTGTGTTTTAAAAGACAAAACAAACAAAATTGGCCCTACTCTTCGTCCAAATCAGAATAAGGTTCATCACATAAACCATCTACATCGTCTATTATTGCAGCTTCCCTTCGGTTTCTTAAATTAATCAATGCAATCATCTGGTATCTAATATTAGATCTGCTGGCCCTGTACTTATTTTATTTTATTTATTTATTTTTCGTTAAAGTACGAAACACACAGAAGCCGGAGGCGTGGCGGAGGCGAAGGCGTGCGAGTTGTATTCTATGGAATCCTATGAAAGCCTACACACACACCGCAGGCCGTGGCGAACGCGGTGCCATAGGAAAAACCGGCACGCCTTCACCTCCGCCACGCCTCCGGCTTCTGTGTGTTTTGAACTTTATGGTTTATTTCGTTTACGTACTTAGATGGAATAGCAATTTCAAATATTAACTTGTCAAAGCTTAACTTGTTTTATATCATCATCATCATAATCGACCTATATAAGTCCACTGCTGGACATAGGCCTCCCTTAATGAGCGCCATAGCTCCCTGTCTTCAGCTTGACGCATCCAGCATCTGCCAGCAGTCTTTCGCAGATCGTCATCCCACCTGGCCGGAGGGCGTCCTATACTACGTTTGCCAAGTCTCGGTCTCCACTCAAGAACACGTTTACTCCAACGGTTATCGGTTCTTCGCGAGATATAGCCGGCCCACTGCCACCACTTCAGCTTGCTAATTATTTGAGCCATGTCGATAACTTAGGTTCTCTTCTTCTCTCATCCTATCCTTCAGAGAAACTCCGAGCATAGCTCTTTCTATAGCTTTCTGACGGCTCTTTCTTTCTGCTCTCTTTATAGTTTGAATCATTGTAGCAAAATAGAACGGTTATATGTTAGGGTAACCAAAGCAACACAAAAATGATTCAAGTGGCATGAAACACTTATACATTTTAAAAAATGGTCTTCGACATGACAGTTGTGGGTTGGATCATATGGATTTTCCACATTTTTGAACATAGAGGTGTGAGTCTTTGATATGTTAAAATATACCTTATACTGATTACATAGGTTAAAAAAACTCGAAATTGACTAGGTTGTGGGTTGGATCATTTTTGCATAAATCGGTCCAATTGCACTGCTGTTATTGTTAAATAGATATAAAAGAAAAAGAAGATTCTGGATTCATCCATTTAATAGGTACGATTATGAACTCTGAAGGGAACTATTTTACTCGAAATTACTATGAGTTGAGAACTGAAGCAGTTTTTTTTTACAACACAAAGAAGGCGGCTCAGGCGCCGCGCATCATTCGCTAAAGTTGTCTCAGAGCGGACTAAAAGGGAGGTCACCAAGTATAACGTAATATGACAGGAATGCGCGATGCAAATAAGATCGGACGTTATCGTGCGAGCTCGCAGATATTTGCGATGCGATGCGAGCTCGCAGTTTTGTGTTTGAGCCCTAATCCGTCACGGCGGCATCGCGTGTCACAGTAAAACAATTAGGCGTAACTAACGCTTAGCGCTGTTGATTGCCGCTGTTAATGGCCGGCTCGGGTGTCGCTGTCCGCGCCACTTGTTTATTGTCTTCTTCTGTTACCTCTATCGATTTAAACGTTGTTTAATTTTCTGAAGCTGCCTTTAATTGAAACATCATCGATATTAAATAAGATCTTGCATGTTAGCAGATATTATGTGTTTAAGACCTAGTTTATTATTTAAAGTTTAAACTTCTCACTTCAGCTAAGTTTTAGACTTGTGACGAGAATTTTACAACACGCACTGCTGCGTAGTTCTTGCTATCTCAACCTGCCCAGTCCAGCTACTAGATACCTAATGCCCAGCGAGTTTTAAAAGTTATTTGACATACTTAGTTGAATGTATCGCTAGCCGAGTGTCCGCGCACGCTCGGCCACGTCCCCGACAGGCTCGGTATTTCCGAAGCCCGCCGCAGCGTGCAGACCGCAGCCGCCGCCCATACATCAAAATGTCTATTAATTATGACTCGTCCGCGAATAACACGAGAATATCATTAATCTCAAACAAATTCGTCTATATTTATTTACATTTGCATTTCGAAATGTCGAATGTAAAAAATATAGAAATATATTATATCGGCACCGAGCGCAGGGACGAATGTTTTATATTTTACAATACTCATACTCGGAAAGTAGGTCTGAACATGAGAGCGGGTTGAAAGTGATAATTTTCAGTCCTAGGGAAAATTGATTTCAACTGACAGGTATCACCTTACTATTCAACCATGAGAATGGCAGAATGTGAAAGAAAGCGGGAAAGCGGCAATTCGATCTTCATTTGGTTTTTTTTTGTGTTGTTGAGTTTAAAAAAATCACAAATTTTTTCTTTAGCTAGTTAACGTTATTATTTATATTTCCTTGTATTCGTAATGAAAAGCACAGTGTTTTCGTTTACCTCGGGTGAAAGCCTACTTAATCCAACTCTAGGGTAACAATGTACTATTGCAATGGATTCCCGCAAAGTGGCGCCTGTTACTATTATTTAACGAAGTAGGTCATCTGTAAAAACAGCTTCATTTATGAGACAGTGTTTGTTAAAATTGGCTCCACTCCAGACAAATATTTGATAAAATCGGCGTTCGGAAATAAGTAGCGCACGAGTAAATAAATTTACTGAGCCTTTTAGATAACTTTTATGAGCACTATTCTTTAAAGATATGAGACAGTGTCATTTTACAACGTCTTGCACTTTTTGTTGCATACTTACTAAATTTACAAACGTCGTTTGGAATTGGAACATAATACATAATTAGTTGTTAAAATGAGAGAAGGCCTTTTAAAAGTGTAACTGTGTGTGTTTGTGTAAAATGTTCCGCTTGCAGACAACCGCATGATTTACGGCGCGTGTCAAACGTCAAAAATTCCTCTTACAAAGGGTGTCCGCTCATGTGATTTCTCGCGAGTGTAGCGTCAATTACCATGTAAATCGGCGCCAGCGGGACACGCTGTACACGGCGTATTTTGTTAACATTTGCGTGGCAAAGAGGATTTGCTTGATAAAGGGATTTGTTTAATTCCGGGCACGGACACGGCTTTGACGGGGCTTCGCGACTTAATTGTGCGTCTGATGAGTACGACGAGCAAGGGCGCGCGTGGGGCGCCAGCACGGGTGGGGCGCCACATGAGTAAGGCGCCGCACGAGTGGGGCGCCAGCACGAGTGGGGCGCCAGCACGAGTGGGGCGCCAGCACGGGTGGGGCGCCACATGAGTAAGGCGCCGCACGAGTGGGGCGCCAGCACGAGTGGGGCGCCAGCACGAGTGGGGCGCCAGCACGGGTGGGGCGCCACATGAGTAAGGCGCCGCACGAGTGGAACGCCAGCACGAGTGGGGCGCCAGCACGAGTGGGGCGCCACACGAGAGGGGAGCCACCACGATCACCTGCGGAACCACCTGGCCGTCCCATACTCCTCAAGTGTTTCAACGAGCTTCAGTTTATAGTGTTTATAGTATACAATTCAGGACCTACATACATCAGGCCATGAAATTGTGTCACTTTATTTGATTTTTAATGTTATATTCAATGATGTACAATTTACTAACCAGCGCCCCGCCCCGGCTTAGCAGGGGTGTTTTGTAGTTACTCATAAAAATTCATTTTGAATTTTATCAATCAAAAAATCCGTTTAGTTCTTAAGATCTAAGCATACAAAGCGATAGCAGACAGCCAGCGGGAAGCGACTCTATTTGATACTATGCAGTGATACATCGTATCTACAGATTATTATAATAAAACCTGCTAAATGAAAGCAGATGTAGTACTCTTACGGCGCAATGCATGTTCAGGGAGGGCGTTTTCTTTTGGAATAGATAATCTCTATGTCCTACTTGCTTTGATTAGAACTAGGCTTGTAAGCCTAGTCTAGTCCTACCAATATGTTACCGCTTTTACTTTATAACTTCTACAACGATTTCTTAAAATTCACCAAATTTAATTTTAATCTCCACGTGAACCATGCGCCGCTAAATCCAAAAGCAGAAATATATGACGAGCTAAAATTGAATGGGTTTCAGGTTTTATGAACACTGAAATAAAAAGTAAGAAACGTGAGATCCGACATGTTTACCCTTCACAGGCTGTCCGAATGACTTGGCCTGTCGCGGCGCAGGCCGGCACGGAGCGTACCCTGTGAGGAGTAGAGGAGACGGATCCTTTTGGATTTGTGACAAAATGTACATCTTCGGTACTGAATCATATTGTGTCTGAAACATTGTTCAGTTTTTTGGTTCAGCAAGATTGATTGTTTTAGTTACTTTGAAATAAAGCTTTTCTGTGTGGCTGTAGTGATTGTGATAAAACATTGAGTGTGGAGTGAGGTTCTCTCCGAGACCTGAGTAATGCTTGTTTTTGGAAAAAAACAAAATGAGTGTCCCTAATTAAAAGTGTTGCTATAGATAACGTACCCATTGCGAGGAGGACGATGAGAGCGGACACCAGGCAGGAGCTCATGGTGAGGTCGCGGCGCTTCACATCGCGCGAGCGCGCCCGGCGGCGCGCGCCAGTGGCGGCGCTGGCCTGCAACGAGGGGGAATGATCACATACATTCACTTGTAGGGTAACTAATTACTTATTATAGCTGTAAGGTCATACATCTTTAAATGATAAGATGTTGATTTGATATATACATTTATTCCGAAACACAGTACGAGTTAGGCTGTGGCCCCAGTAAGCAAACTGTGAGCGGCCGACTGAGTAAGCCGCTAATTTGTGGCGAACAGCTACAAACTCATATCAGTTTGCGTGCGTATCGCAAGCACTGGAACCTGCGAGTCGACCGCTAACTGAGACAGTCGGCGCACGTAACGCTGCAAACTGCGTACAGTGAGCGCAAACTAGCTAACTGTGGACACTCAATTTAAAATATATGGAAGGGCGTACTGAACTGATACGCCGCAAACTCAGTCGGCTGCTCACAGTTTGCCTACTGGGGACACAGCCTTACAAACTTAATGATCACCTAAACGGTAATGATAAGAAATGATACTAAATGCTAATGATACATGATGATAGAACAAGTAAGTTTTTTAAAATTGGTAGATCTAAACCGTTATTAAGAAGTTTTCAAATCAATGCCCTAATTCCCTCCTCCTTACCACAAACTCGAGATTAAAGCTACAAAGACTATTTAATAATTCAAACCAATTTTTAATCAACGGAAAAAGTTTTACAACAAATTAATTCAGCGCAACGCAATTTCGTGGCCCATTATTTAGGAATAAGAGTTTAATCCAACAACGCAACTTGGAATTGCTAAAGTTCCCTTGTAAAACTTTATGTGAGCGACAAAAACTTGAACTCGCACAGACGTGTGCGGCCGCGAGCCTCGCTTCTTACTCTGCGCGAATTAAATATCAACCTTCAAATAAAACAATGAAGTAGTATGTTGCTACAAAATATGTTTCAGATCTCAGAATATCTGTCGGTCCTCCGCAACAGAGGGCACCGTGACTTCCTGTCTCTTGGTTTAAAGCAGAATAAGTTTTTAAGTGCTAAGTGGCGAGTCGGACGAGCGATAAAACTTTAGGGCTCGTAAAAGGTTACATTCCACAGCTGGATTACTCTGGGATGAATGTCATATTTATGAATCGTAAAATTATTCCACTCGTAGTAATATTGGAAAATCATTGAGCTTAACACATTCTATAGGGTAGAACAATGTACACTAATGCCCATGCTTAGCCTTTATTTAAGTTTCGATGTTTTATTTGAAGGGTCACGAGCTATCTATGTTTCTTGAATCCTTATATTATCTATATCAATGTTATTCCGAAATTTCATTACAAGAGGCGGTAGATGAAGTTGTACACAAATACAATTTTCGAATGGATCCCTGATTCTGCTCTCGGCACAATAAAACTCACCAAAATAATTAAAACGGGTCTCCGCTCAACGCCATAAATCTCTGTGACGAGTTTTTAAAGTAACCGGGGTTTTGATAAATCGTGTTCTACGAAGACTCTACAATTTTCTCTACTGGATAAAGGTCTTAATTTTAGCTCTGTTTTACGAGTTGAGAATTTAGGTATACCGTGACTGGGATGGCTGTGCGCTGACATAAAATGAGACACCATTTTATGTCAGCCCACAGCAATGTCAGAGCCAGTTAGACCAGGGTAGAGGTACTGGTCAAGGGTGATGAGAACAAGCTTCGAGTGGGTACTTGTACAGAGTATTTGCACCGTTGTACACAGTGTTACCTCTGTTATCTCAATGTTATTGGTAGTGCAAGTTACTAATTAAATAAATCATTTCAAGACGTTTCGTATTTTCGGAATCATATAGTAATATATTAATCTTGAGATAAATTGAATAAAACTTTTAAACTAAAATACTATTGTCATAATTGTATAATAATTGGGATCCTGAAGATAAAAGGTAGTTGCGGACAACGTTGTTCATTTTCTACGTCCCAGCACTCAAGTTTCTTCCTTATCAAATACATGCGATCATCTAAAATATTTTAATCAAAACAAAAGGCCCTTATTTCATTTAACTAGAATGAAGACAGCAGGTCCACGCGGAAACCAGGCCCCGCTTCATGAACGGACGCCCATTTAAGGCACTTCTAAGATGTCTTACTCTATTTTATATGGACCAGGGATTCTGACCTAAATCTGCCGTAAGAAATACCCCACATATTCACTTCAATTTAAATAATTTATTACAATAATTTCATAATGAACACTTGGTCAAGTCAAATCTCCGAAACATGCAGTTTAAAGGGTAATAGTACAGAAGGTGTACCTCGGACCAGTGCATACACATGGCTATGAACAAGTGATCGACTTTAACTTCTATCTCGCATAGTTCTTTGTTGTCTGTTACAGAGATTATCATATGTCTACCTTATTAGTTCACTTAGTCTAAACACTGCAGGACTCCTTTGTCATAACTCGTGCTTTCTAGTCTTAATAATATAATAAAAGAACAAGCTATTTCAAGAGACAACGCCCAGCCCAAACCATTGTTGCTAAAAAGCTGAAATTTGAGGTACCATTTACTGCATTAGACAACCGGATAAGAAGGTATTTTCTGTTATTCCAACCCAAAGGGTGAAAATGGGCGTCGAAGTTTTTTTGGTGTTATTTGTAGCTCCTTAACTAGTGGCCCGATAAAAAATATTGAACAAGTGTATAAGGATTTTCAAAAACTCATGAAAATTGGGTAACATGTCAACTCATTACATTTTATGTGCTAGATGTAACTACCTGTAATTGGGAGATCACGACTGGTTATACATTTATGCTCTCTAATGTGTGTTTATTGTGTATCTTCTGTTGGTAAAATAAATAAATAAACATGGGTTATCAAAGTTTGAAATTCGCAGTTTGGCTCCGTATTAAAACGTCTGTAACTTTTTATTGTAGGACTAGCTGGTGCCCGCGACTTCGTCTGCGCATGATTAGTATTTCGAGTACTCGCGATTTTACTTGCGTAATTCCCTTTCCCGTGGGATTTTCGGGATAAAATAAAGCCTATGTGTTATTCCAGCTTATAATCTATCTCTGTGCTAAATTTAATCCAGATCCGTTCAGCAGTTTTTGCGTGAATGAGTAACAAACATCCATCTATCTATCAATCTATCCATCCATCTATCCATTCATACTTACAAAAATTCGCGTTAATCAGTTCAATTCAGTTTGGGTCCCCTGGGCTATACGGGTTTTCAAATTTCTCACAGCATCTGAACGACGCGCGCGTCGTTCAGATGCTGTGAGAATTTTGAAAACCCGTATAGCCCAGGGGAACCAAACTGAATTCCGGGATAAAATGTTTCCCTTGTCCAATCGTCCCGAGTTCCATTCGAATTCATTTACTTCCGTCGTGCAGCGTGGTTAAAGAATTTTTCTTTCACCCTCTTTCCCAGGGGAACCTTACCGAATTCCGGGATAAAAAGTATCCCATGTCCTTCCTTGTAGTATGAACTCAAATCGTCCCGAGTTTCATTCCAACTCATTCAGCAGTTTCGGCGTCATGCGTGGTTAAAGAATTTTTCTTTCACCCTCTCTCCCAAGGGAACCTTACTGAATTCCGGGATAAAAAGTATCCTATGTCCTTCCTCGTATTATGACCTATAATCATGCCGAGTTTCATTTCAATCCATCAAGTAGTTTCGGCGTGATGCGCGTTTACGATACAGACAGACAGACAGACAGACAGACAGACAGACAGACAGACAGACATGAATGAAAAAAATTACAGTTTTGGCTTGAGTATCGATAATAGAGAGCCCTCCAAAAAAAATTTTCAAAATATCTTCAATGTACAGAATTTGACCTGTTACAGTTTTATTATAAGTATAGATGCTTATGACACAAAATGTTCAGTATGTACTGATAAAACTATGATATAAAATAAAATAATTAAACTAAAAAAGTCTGTTAGTATTTCAATTATTCATAATACCTTAAAAAAATAAAAATGGTAGATTGAAGAGCAGGAGAAATCGTTTAGTCTACGCGGGCTAAGCCGCGAGCGGAACGCTAGTTAACAAATAAATGAACTCGATCGAGTTCTCAAGAAAAGTCTCTATATTAGTCGTGGTTCAGTGTTTACTTTGTTTTAAAATATAGTTTATAGACAGCGATCAAGCTGCTCTGCGAAACTTACATGATGTACTTATAAATGGGGGTACATTAGGGATGGAATGAGATCGTTGCTCTCTTATTAGTAAAATAATTTTAAAGATAAATGAATATTATTATAGAGCGACAGACTCTACTGCTTGCTACCTGCTAGTTAACCCCCTGCTGGACAGCAGGCTCTAAATGAGTGCTAAGCGCCCAGATCCGTCTCCTTAAGACTCCGCAGTGTTACAGCTTATTCAAAACAACTGGACTCCGTTAAAATACATTTGTTGCTGTATCTAACAATCTGTAAGAATAATCAACATGGGAAATCGAGAATTAGGAGAAGCAAATTGTATCCATGCCAATATCACAAATAACTCCCTCTGTCTGTTACCTTTCTTACGTTTTAAATGAAATTTCGCTGGAAGATAGGGGTCCCGGGAAAGGATATAAGCTACTCCAAATCTCGAAAAAGCTCGTTCAGTTGGGGGAAGCATATAGATTTACTATTCTGAAGTTGGCTACAACTTACAAGTCATGGTCACGTGTAGTAACTGCCTTCACACAGGTCAGGCGCTGCGGCGGCGTCCTGAGTCGTTAGTAGGAGAATTTAGCCGGTCATTTGTATAAAAGGCTGAGAACAATCGTAGCTCGCTCTCAGAACAAGACATTATCGTGATTTACTGAGCGCCCGCGCCGCCACAGGCCGCATCACCTCCATTAACCCTGACTTATTGTTACGAGGCGAAATATCTATAAACATAATCTACTTACATAACTTCACGTATAAAAAGCTGAATACAATAAACTTGGTTCGTTTATATCAAAGCAGACATAAAAACAGATATGAAATAGAGACTTCATCGACTGAGCGACTGAGATTACAAAAAAGTAAATAAATTATTCTCAACAAAAACAATAATCATAAAGTTAAATTATTTTTATTTTAGTGTCTCTAGTGGATATTATGACTGTTAACATAGTGAATTGATTTTTATAACATTAATTTAAATAAAACGAAGCTGATATACATGATGTACTCACAATTAAATTTGATAATAGAAATGAAATTAAAAGAACCCTTGTGGTTTTGACTGAATCCACTCAGTACTATACTGAAAGATTCAGGAATAGGTTATCGCCTTCGGAGAGATGGTTAGGTTACTTCACACTTGTTGTATGTCATCATCATCATCATCAGCCTATATTAGTCCACTGCTAGACATAGGCCTCCCCTAATGAGCGCCATAGCGCCCTGTCTTCAGCTTGACGCATCCAGCATCTGCCAGCAGTCTTTCGCAGATCGTCATCCCACCTAGCCGGAGGGCGTCCTACACTACGTTTGCTAAGTCGCGGTCTTCACTCAAGAACACGTTTACCCCAACGGTTGTCGGTTCTTCGCGAGATATGGCCGGCCCACTGCCACTTCAGCTTGCTAATTCTTTGAGCTATGTCGATAACTTTGGTTCTCTGTCGGATGTATTCATTACGAATCCTATCCTTCAGAGAAACTCCGAGCATAGCTCTTTCCATAGCTCGCTGAGCGACTTTGAATTGGTGGACCAGCCCTACCGTGAGTGTCCACGTCTCAGCTCCGTAGGTCATTACGGGTAGGACGCACTGATTGAAAACTTTCGTTTTCAAACATTGCTTGTGTGTGGATAACTCAAACTACTAGCGCGGAATAAATCAAAATTAATGGCCCTCCTGAACATCACACAGGGTATTCGGTAATGCGATTAACGTGGAGTTCGGCGTTGATAAGTTTGCGGTCATACAAATACAATGAGGAAAAGTTCTGGAGAGTGCTGGAGGCGAGACATCAACTCCTGTGCTGCGACTTATTGAAAGCCTTCGCAGACCACAGCGGCCTCGCTTCCACACTCGGGCACTACGGCATCCGGGAGACCGGACAAGGATGGTGGTTGCTAACGGCGAGATGAGACGAAGGCAGACCATCTCGGGACGCTGATGAAATACAGAAATACAATTCATTGGTAAAATCAATTTAAACTTCAGATTTTTTTAAATAAGTGCACAAAGTTATATTATTTTAGGATAATTTTGATGGGCGTAGCGCAGGGATCGTCGGTGTCCGACATCTTGTTTCGGCTGCTACTTAATGACCTGCCGGAACACGAGACGGAAGGGGAGGCGTACATGTACGCGGACGATGTGGCCGTGGTCGTCAGCGCCCCGTCACTGGACCAGCTCGAGAGCGGTTGAACACGGTCGCTCGCCAGGTCGCGCAATGCTTTCAGTGGAACGGACTCGCTCTGAACCACAACAAAATGCACTTCATGCATTTTTGCTTATGTGGGCGTCAGGTTAGGAGCTTGTCCGTTACCATAGAAATAAACACCATTGTACAGGTTCCAACGACCGTGTTCCTGGGATTTCAAATAGATCATGGCCTTAACTGGGCTAAGCGCGTAGACAGTTTGTCCGCCAGGCTGGTTCTCGAAAACAGCCGTGCCACGCTCTATCGGGACTGCTCTATCATTACAGACAGGACTATTCTTGCTAATAAGCCTAATATTGTAGGTAGGTACTGATAAATTGGTTTGAAAGATGGGCGGTTCTTGCTTTTGTCACCATACCACATAGTGGTAACCTCGTTAAAGCTGAGAAAGATAAACTCAGCAATATATTTACTTGGCTAACGAGGTTTTCAGCATATTGTGGAATGTTGATTCAGCGACCATCGTCCCGATAGGCGTTTCGGTTACAGGCGTAATATCAGGTCCAATTAGTAATTCTTTATAACGTGGCTTTGAATTACCAGTTCCGATATTTATGAGTCTCCATGTTGCTTTCATTAGATGAAATTATTTTATGTTATTTATATATTATGTACACGCAAAACAAACTATACAAGGATATTTAAAATAAAAATCCTTAACTTTTAAAAATGTTCCTAAAGCTAGCAGCAGTGCCGCGCAGCAGCCGCGGAGAGAAGAGTCTGCGCCTGTTCGTAATAATATTAACATGCTGTTAGTGTAACGTCATTTGAGTAGCTTACTTTGGGGCTAGATGATGCTGTGTGGCTAAGCTGTGTGGATTGTCCAGCATTATTATTATTTCACTTTATTTATTTAATACTCGTTATAAAATACATTTTTTACTATAGAAAATACAAAAATATTCTACAGTAAAAAATATATAAAAACTTGGATCACCGGCCGCGAAGCCAGGCTCAAGCAGCCGGTGACTAGGGTTGCAGACAGAGGAACTTCCTGACGATACGCGCCGAATCCAGGAGAACCGCTTTTTGGATCCTTGATCCAACTTCCTAGCGAGAGTCTCTTGAGGTGTTTATCGAGGCTCTTCGCTATTACCTCGTTAACCGAAACGACTATCGCGACGATGGTCGCTGAATCATTATTATTATAAGTGTAAAATCAAACGATGTTCTGCTCTATCCTCCTAATGCTATAGATAATAATATAATAAAACGACTACCAAGTTCAACTGAAGTATTTTAATATGTACCTATTTTGCTAAGATGTAGCATTACTACGTTACGACATCTTTGGTATTTTGATGACAGAGCGCCTTAAGGCCAGACGCAAACGTAGTGAGGTAAATAAAAGAATTCCTATATTTGTATATTAATTGATTATCCTTTATTTATTTTTTCAATACATATATAGCGTTTGATGCCTGAATGGAGATCAAGTGTCGGTGCGGCCGCGGTCATGCAGTTCGCTGTTACAACGGCACACGTTCAGTTCTAGCTCATCGTGACAGGCTTGCCTATTTCAAGGCTTTAAGTATATGCTTTTTTCCTTTTTCAAAACCTTGGACTTCTTTACTGTACTGCAAAGAAAATAATGTTGGAGTCCCAACAATGAGCAGAGGTACAAAAGCACTTGTATCGACCAGTCGGGACCTGGTGTCAAATAATCAAATAAGCCCTGCCCCGGGGCGAGGCGTGGTGCGCTCCGCGGCGCCGGGCTGGCTCTCACCTGCCCCGGGTTATTGAGCAGATGGTGCTCACCATCACCACGAGCAGTACGAGACTCCCTACTAAGAGAAGTATATTATTAAATTCTAAATTAATGGCGTTTTTTCTACACATATTCTAGTAGTACGTTTTCATGATAACATAGTTTTATCAGTGAGGGTGGATTTGCAGGGAATATATAGGTACAATGCAAAAATTTTGCATTGGAAACTTGTTTACTTTGATTTTGTTGAAAATTAAGATAGCTGACATAAATGACAATCCATTGGAAGAGTCTTTTGATCAATCATTGTGTGTTTATGGTTATTTTATCTCTTGCTTTCTAAAGAGTTCTATAAAACAAGTAAAGACTACAAAACTACTATACTATTTTATAGCAAGTAAATATCAAGTAAATCAATATCTTTATTTCTTTATCCTTACAAAATAAATACTTGGACAAGTCAAATTTTAAAGGTATACATAATTATCAAAATAATATGTATAAGAAATTCCATTCAATTCAATTCAATCAAAGTGATAATTGATTTTCCCTTCGTTTCAATCTTTTGTCCACTAGTGGAAGAAGCGAAAAAAATAACTAGGTAGCACATGTATAACATACGTGTTTAATTCACTGGTCTAATACAATGTTTGTTTTAAAAATAATTAAATGCATCTGTCGGTGTGGAGCTGAGCGACATCTGGCCAAGCATTAATGTCATTGATGTAATCATTTATGGAGTAATATGCCTTCTTCATAAGATTTTGTTGTATGTACTGTTTAAAAAAATCAGTAAAACAACTGCTTCAGATGGCAGCTTATAATACAAGCGCACACAATTACCCATAAATAATTTCCTCTATCCGATAGAGGTTAGTTAGTTAGGTTAATAGAATTCAAGAGGAAGGTTTATACGTATAATAAAACGGTGCGAAGCCGGGGCGGGTCGCTAGTTAGTGATAATTGTACACTGACCTCTATTTATACAAGTACGCTGGACCTCTGATACCCTTTGAAATGACAGCTCTTGAATGTGCCTATTTGAAGCTTCCCAATGCGAGGGAAGACAGCTAAATCTGACGTAACTGACAAATGGCCGTTGTCTCGTTTGTATTATCTCCCGTGTTTTTAAAGTGTTTTTGGTGGTTTAACGCGATTTAGCTTGTTTGTTATGTCTTATTTATTTAGTTCATACATAAATAAGTGGTGGGCATTCATAGGTAAACTATGAAAGAGTGTGTGTTATGCAAAACTCGTTATCAGAAGGGAAGTGGAGTTACATTCCACAAGTAAGTGAATTTACGGCTAATCTTCGGCTAATATTCAACAAATTCATCCTATCTTCATTATTATACGTAATAATAACATATTTATCTTCATATTACCGGTTTTTTATAAACAATAAAGTTTAATAGTGCTTGCAAAGTTACCTGTCGATAAAACTTATCGACATTTTTCCTATAGATATCTATGTACTTTCAAGAACGGAAATCGCCGATGACCGATTTTTATTATCAAATACATATAATTTTTAAATACTTCACAGGTTTTCGACAGACATAAGACTGGAATTATGGCTGAAAAACATTAATCAACCTAGTTGGCGTCCGAAAAAATATGATTGCATCTGTTCAAAGCACTTCTCTGATGACTGTTTTATTAAACATAACTCATGCACTACTTTGAAAAAGTGCAGTACTCCAACAATTTTCTGTAGCAGTGCCGGTTAGTATAAAAATACCGTATTATTTCTAAAATGTATAGATAGATAGGTCATACATAAAATTTTTATTCTGATGAAAATTCCGTAGATATTGATTTTGAATGATGGGCTATACTCCCTTCCAGTTCTTTGGGAAGCTGTTCTTACACCATGTGTTAAAACTTCTGATTGGTTAAGATTACGAAAAAGGCTGTTTTATTTCAAATTAAAATATCATGTTTTTGTAGAAAACGTATCTTCAACGCATGAAAGTATGGATTTACCTACACCTTCTGTATCTGAAACAAGGATGGTTACCCCCGCACCCCCTGTACCTACGACAATAACTGTTGATGTAAAAAGAACATTAATTATGGATCAGAATAATACCAACTTGAGCGGTAAGGACTTAATCAATAAAATTAGGACCACGTCATGTCACCTTGTATGTAGATTATTTCAAGAATGCGCTATAAAACAGTATATTGATATATTTTTACTTTTGATTTGTGGTTTAGTTGTTGATTAACAAAAATTTTGTTTCTAGGTCGAAAGCGCCGAAGCACAAGTTGCGACCCGCAACAGAGTACTCCTCCAAAGAAGGTTAGGTCTCTCTCCGAAATCTGCGATAGTATCAAGCATGATCATCATTATGAAAACTCTCCTAAGTCATCCAAAAAATCATTGCAGAGAATTAAAAACTCTTTGATAAAATCAAGAGCTCGTGTAAAAGCCTTGTCACAAAACGTGAAACGTTTAAAAGTCAGCGTCGCTAATTTACGCACTATAATTAGGGAACTAAAGAAAAAAAAATTGATTGGTGATGATTGTGCGGATATGCTATATCAGTATGATGATTTTAAGCCACAGTTGCTTAGAAGGATGTCAGCAAATACTGGCGGAAGTGTAAACCGTTCTAAGTATCCACCAGAGTTAAGATCCTTTGCGATTACTCTCAATTTTTACTCGCCAAAAGCGTACAACTTTGTTCGAAAAAAATTCAAATTAGCATTACCACATCCGAGTGTAATACGTTCATGGTACAGTTCTGTCGACGCGAATCCTGGGTTCTCTGTTGAATGTTTTAATGCTTTGAAACTTAAAAGTGACCGAGCAAAACAAAAAGGTGAAAAACTAATATGTGCTTTAATTATGGATGAAATGAGTTTAAAGAAAAGTTGCACTCGTAGTCGCGATGGTGTAACGCGTGGTCATGTTGATTTTGGTATCGATTCTGAAAGTAATGATTTATCTGATTGTAAAGACGCATTGGTTTTTATGATTGTTCCCTTAAAAGGCAATTGGAAAATACCAATCGCCTATTTTTTTATCAATGGGTTATCTGCCGATACAAAAAGTGCCCTTGTTCGTCAGGCTCTAATGCGCTTACATGATGTTTCGGTTGAAATATGCTCATTAACTTTAGATGGGCCGCCGGAGCATTTTTCAACAGTTGCTAAACTAGGGGCAGTATTAGAATCAGGTAGCAACACGAAACCTTTCTTTTATCATCCTTCAAATAGAAATCACAAGGTTTATGTAGTATTTGACCCCTGTCATATGCTTAAAAATATTAGAAATTGTATAGGTGATTTAAAAGTACTTAAAGACCACGAACAAAATTTTATCAAGTGGGAGTACATTGAGAATTTGGCAGCTTTGCAGGAGAGCGACGGTCTAAGATTAGGGAATCGGTTGAGAAATTTACACGTAAATTATAGAAAAATGGTGATGAAGGTCTATCTTGCCGCCCAAACCCTAAGCAACAGTGTTGCCGATGCCATTGAATTTTGCGACAAAGATTTAGAACTTCCAGAATTTAAAGGTTCTGCTCCCACAGTTAGATTCATAAGGGCAGTTGACCGTATTTTTGATTTTTTGAATGTGAGAAATCCATGGGGCAATGGTTATAAAAGTCCACTCAGACCTAGCAACGAAAAGAGATGTCGGGCCAAAATAATGAAAGAAATTAATTATCTTAGCCAACTAAAGCTAACTAATGATACATTGTTGGTAAAATCACGTCGCAAAGCAGGTTTTTTGGGGTTTTACAATGCAGTTATTTCGATCCTTCATATTTACGACACGTATGTTAGAGCAAAAAACCCAGATCTTAATTACTTATTAACGTACAAACTCAGCCAAGACCATTTAGAGTTATTTTTTTGTGCAATACGTAGCCGAGGGGGTTGGTGTCCAAACCCCACAGCTGCTCAGTTTGTGAATGCATTTAAACAATTGCTTATTCATCACGAAATAAGCAGTTCTACTGGTAACGTCCAGGGTAACGACATAGCCATATTAAGTGTATCTTCTAATTCTTCTAGACGGGCTAAAATCGATAAATTTGATGTAGATGTTTATAGCAATGCTGAAAATATACGTACAATAAAAAAATATCGTTTAGATGAAACTGAATCAACAACACTGCAAGATGAATTAGGTGAATTTTTACACTTATTTTGGGTGGTACCTGACTCGAACGTAAACGAAACTTCTAAACAATGTGTCGGGTATATCGCAGGATTTGTAATACGAGCGATTCGAAAAAAAATCAAGTTGACGATTGTTTAGTTGCTTGCGAGTCTTTACCACAAGATCTTGTATTGAATCGCAGAAATGGTATAGCACTCGTTGTACAAAAAACGAGAGGTGGTTTAACAATACCTTCTACAAGTGTTGTAAATATTTGTTTATTGGTAGAGTCATTGTTCCGCCAGGCATGCAAAAATAATAACGGAAAACCTCCTATAGAAACGAATTTTCCCGCAGTATTAACTGCAAGGGTACTAAAAAATTTGGTACATAAAACAGAAACTTTGTTTCCTGATCTACAGAACCACTTCAAGGATACATTAGTGTCAGATAATTTTAACAGCCACTTTCATATTTTATTGAAACAAATCATCACCAAATATATAGACATCCGTCTGTACGCAGCCGTTAAAAACTACTCCCAATATATTACAGGTGTAAATGTTCGAAATTATTTGTCGCGACAAATAATTTGGGCTCGCCAATGAGAGTAGTTTGTGTACAACAAGATCGCCTGTGTACAACTATACCTACCAGCCACGCCATCCAGAGCGCTACACGAAAACAGGGTGGTGATGACACCGCTGTGTTTGAATGCAACACTGCACTATGCGTGTTACGCTAGCATAAGTACCTAGTTTTAGAGAACCCTAGTATCTAGATAAACCTAACATAGGATTTAAGATACTACTAACCAAAATATGTATTTTTCTTGAATCAATAAATGCTATAATGAGTAATCGCAAAGGATCTTAACTCTGGTGGATACTTAGAACGGTTTACACTTTTAATTTAGCGGTTTACACTTTTAAATTAGCTTTCTACGTTTGTATGGAGGAAAAATGAATTGTATTACCCTAAGTAATAAAGTCTATTCGAAGATTATGTTATTTAGTCACAGTGTCTGACAAAAATTATTCTTCTATTTAATGATATGTTTAGTGTAATTTTGTTGTGATATATAAAATTTACAAAAATAATTAAAATTTCCCTGTTAAACGCAAAGTATGAAGTTTTTTTGATGTAACCTATGTAACTATGAAAATGATGACGAAAACTAATAAAAATGTTAAAGATTTGTACATATATTTTTATTTTCTATAAATACCTGACCTATTATTCTTCTATTTAATGATATGTTTAGTGTAATTTTGTTGTGATGTATAAAATTTACAAAAATAATTAAAATTTCCCTGTTAAACGCAAAGTATGAAGTTTTTTTGATGTAACCTATGTAACTATGAAAATGATGACGAAAACTAATAAAAATGTTAAAGATTTGTATATACATTTTTATTTTCTATAAATACCTGACCTATTATTCTTCTATTTAATGATATGTGTGTTCCGTTTTTCGGAGTTACGTAGCGCACTCGTAAATTTAGTGTAGTTAATAATGTTTATTTGCATGGGACTTGGGAGTGACATTTTGAACAGATTCGACAGAGGTTTCGTGTTTTCTAAAGATTCAAGCTATGACTACGTTCCGTAGGGATTACAACATCTTTGGTGTTTTCAGACTTACAGCTTGGCAAAAAAGTCTTGAAACGGAACTAATTTTTTTGATTAATGGCAACATTCTTAAAACAATGACGTTTGATGTAAAATTGTAAACAAAGATTACGAATTCTCGGATTTTTTACTTGGATCGGTCAAGCGGTGGTGATAAAGTGACGAAAAGTGAAAAATAATGAATAAAACAGTTAGAAGTGCTGCCAGGGAGGTTATTTATAAGGTATACAGGCGATGTCTGGCAGAATTTGAGGCCAGAACTATTCTTTCAGATCTCAACAATGTTTTTCAAAGAACCGCTGATATGACAGGTTTGTGAGAGTTTGTTTTGTAATTATAAGTTGAATCAAAGGTAACTTGATGGTCCTAAAGCAGGATTAAATTAAAGTTCCACGGAACAAGTGAAATATTCAACAATAAACATCGGGCAGTTAGGTTATGTTTACGTTTGCTCTGCGTACTCTGCTATAGCGCGGGCATAGAATTTGATACTTGAGCTAGACTAGCTAATATGTAAATCTATTTCTACATAATTTAAATGTTGTGTTATTTCTTTGTAATAAAGTTACTATAGCGTTTGTATTTTAAATGGTCTAGAAATTAGGTGCCTAAATAATAAACTGAAAAAGGTAAGATAAAGGTATCATAAAAGTTTCTTCTTTATAGGAAGCAGCTGAGCGTGCTAAAACGGAACGGTTCCAAGCTATTACGGAGGAGGATTGGAAGGATTCGTGCCAGCACGTAATAAAAATAGAAAAGGAATACTGTGAGAGAGAACTTACAATGTATTAATAACAATGTATTAAATTTTAATTTACTTTATATTTTTTTCTTTATATACTTACATAACGAGAACCTTGCTCAATTAAACAATATTTACTGATACTAGTATAGGTACTATGTGTGGATATAAATGTACGTATAAATAATAGAAATATACACCTAAGTATCAAGACTAGCTTGGTGCGCTATAGGTGTTGCCATAAGGACCTACAGTGGCGCCCCCATTATTTTCTACTCTTTTTTGCCAAGCTATATATACACGTTAAAGGGGTATTACACTACACTTATTCAGGGACCCTTACCCTAACTAAGAGTGGTGTATTAAGATTTAGGGTCCCTAAGGGACGGACCTGGACCCAAACGATATTCAGGACCCGGTAGTCAGGGTCCCTGAATAAGTGTAATACCCCTTTTACTTAAATTCCAAACCTCTGAGTACAGAAACCAAAATAATCGGTCAAACCTAAGATCTAGCATTACTACGTTCCGAAACAGTAGGTACCTATATTCGACTTCTTGATTATGGCTCTGCGTCTGGTTTGACGCCTACCTATACTTATTCATCTTTCAGTACTCCGAGCTCTGTACAGCTCTGTACTCAGAGACTCCGAGATATATTCACATTACCAATGTCAAACTTCGAAATGCCACATTTCTACAATTGTAATCCATTATATCCGATCGTTTCTTGAGATGATAAACTCTTCAACAAATTATTCAAGCTTCAAGAGATTAAAACCCTTTTTTCCAACCCTAGTTGGTTCCATACTCGCCGTCGTAAAAAAATGTTATTTCAGGCTCGTGGCTCGTGTGGACGCAGCCTAATCCCATGGGAACGGGCAGACGGCGATCTTTTGTTGTGTCTTTGCAACCGTGCGAAGTGAACGATGGAGCGGCGCGGCGCTACATTTTTCCCGTTTAAGTCCGTGTTAATTACGAGGCTTCCAAATGTTGTAATATTGAACTAATAGGGCAAACAGCATGTCAATTATTTGCCGCTTCAGAACTTTCAAGGAACTTCTAAGTTGGTAAGAACGAATATTATATATTCAATTAATTCTTGCTGCAATAATTTCGTATTCAATACTGATTATTATGTTTCTAAATTAGTAAAAATAATAATGTTCAAGCTTTGTTTAGTTAGATTAAGTAATAAAAGTAGGCACCTAAAAATATTAAAAGACGTTACAATTTTTTTGCTGAACAATGTTTCCAGCCATAAAATAATGTTTAATCTCAATTGAAAGCGGAAGATCTTGTTGAATCTGTATGCCGACCACATGGGCAGTCCCATACATACCTCATCAGGTGTCGGAGCAATAGCCTCGGCTGGTAGTGGAGCGGTGGGTCCCGCGGCGTCCACTCTAGCACGGCTCTCGTGTGCACTTGAAGCGCGCATGGACGCGGGAGAGCTGTGCGCGCGGCGAGCGGCCCCGAGCGCGGCGCGAGCCCGACTGGAGGCTGGCTCCGCGGGAGGGCAGGCGCCGCCAATCTATACCCGCCCGCGCTAACTCTACGTTTGTTTGTCGCACAACTCATGCACAATCCTTACTAATAATATAAACGTCAAAGTTTGTTTGGATTAATAGATGTACGAATGTATGGATGTTTGTTCCTCTTACACGCAAAAACTACTGAACGTATCGGGCTGAAATTATGCAAACACATAGTTCGAGCCCTGGAATAACACATGGACATAAATCCGTTCCCATGGGAAATAGCCTTGAAACGATTTCATATAAATAAAGCGTGCGACGCCGCGGGTAGATGCTAGTTGTTTATATCATTGAAACTTTTCTTTTCACTCAATAGTCTTTGATATTAGAAATGTGTGTGACTCTACTAAATTTCAATGAAAAGCCTGGGATTAATTGTACTACCTTGACCATCAAACTAAAGATACTAAAGAAGAACCTGTGGTATCATCAACCTCTCCTAAAACCATTAAATGCTGGGTGGCGCTCCAAACAGAAGCGTAGGTAGAGCCTTCTTGTCAGAACACGGCTAGTAAAGTGTGGATGTGTAAGGTCGGGAGGCCGGGGCGGAGGCTTCGCAGTACGTCCCCGTGCACATTTGTTAGGCAGTGAGTGTGGCTATGCGTTGCAGCCCTCAGTGCGGCCCCGACTCTGCTCGCGAGTCCAACAGCGACTGGGATGGGGCGCTGACGACGACCACTGGAACTCTTGTCATCGACATCTTTGTGGTCAGTCAATCATTTTGTGAGTAACTACGTCTATTGTGCGCATTAAATTTTTGTCGATTCGTTGTTTTAGTTAGATACTTAGTACCTAATTTAGTTTGTTGGAGCCCTACATCATAAGATTGAGCAACGTATTTCTTCAGATCCTCAGCGATCCCAAATGCGTATCTTACCTAAAGCGCGCTCTACACTCGCTCGCGATTCTTGCTGTGAATTAACGCCGGCATTCGCGCCGTGCACTTCCTCCACACTCGCGAAGCCTCGCAGTTGCGTTCGCTGCCTCAAAGAAAATGGATGACGACGTGAAAAACTGCGAGTGTAGTTGCGTTCGCGTTCGCGCGCCGTGAACCAAGCGCGAACCTTTGTCGCGGGACAAAAACCCGACAACGAACTGGTAATGGCGGCTCCACATTTATGCCGTGCGTGAAGTTCCGTAAACAGGCGTGAACGTAAATGTGGATGGTTTTCGCGGGGTTCACGCGTGTTCGCGCCTGTTCCCCGATCAGTGTCGGTATTTTATCCCGCGACAAAGGGTTTGCGGGGGGGTAAGCTAGAGAACGGTTGAGGAGGGTGCCTGTCTCCGGATGATGAAGACAGGCATCCTCCCCCTCCCATCTGCAGTGTCACATGGCGGGACACTAGTACAGTGCAGACTCTAGCCAGTCCATGGATCCACGTCCACCGTCGTCCCCCCTGGGAACTTCTGCAGCCACATCTTTTTTGTGACCGCCAACTGTACCTCGCCCGCGTCGGGAGCCTGCGCGACGGTCTGGCGACCTCCCTAGCTCTGCTCCAACAGAGTTGGGGAGGCGCAAGACCGGGTGGTGGCACGACTCGGGGGACGTACAGCGCTGCAGATGCCGAGTGATCCGGGGCATAAAGGGTGGCTGTTTCTGGGCCCTACAATTTATTGTGGGGCACAGAAACAGCTACGTCATCATCATCATCATCATCACTGACGCGATGGGGGAGGGAGAGGGAGGGTGCGCGAGTAACATCGTGAACCCTCTTCCCCTTCCCCCTTTTTCGCCACTACGTGGGGCTACCCACAGCCACTAACAGCTTTGTTTACAGCTAAATAAATAAATAAACACATCAAACATGAACACGAAAAGTATTAAGAATAATGAGACGCCATGCGACCCGGCCAGCACCCGGCGCCCGACGGGTTCCGGGCCCTCGGGTGTTAAGTTGGCTACCGAAGGTAGAGGCGGGGCGGGACCCCAGGCCCCGCTTTCTGCAGCTGCTACTGGGGCCAACAACAACAACGAGAATGCGGCCACTCCAAGCACCGCATCCCAGGCATCGGTCTCCGAAGGACCAGTGCAGGCCAAGCTAGGGAGGTGGCATAAGAAGAGACTGGCGGCAAAGGCTGCGCGGGCGAAGGCAGAAATGGAGGGCACGGCGACGAGCACTGGCGACGCTGTGTTGGACACTGGCAGCAGTGCAGGTGACAGTCGCGGGGCAATAGGTGCGCCCTCAGCGCAAAACCCCGCGACTGCAGGTAAGAAGTCTGTGGGCCCTCTGAACCACAGACAAAGAAGAGAGCGCAGACTGAAAGCGTCTGCTCTTATGCACAAGGTACTGACCGAAAGAGTTGAGGGGTACGTGTACCCTGCTGACCTGTCGACCCTAGCGCCGGCGGTCAACACGGTAATGAACCTCCCGGTCACACCTTACATACCCCCCGGGGAAATCCATACAAACTCGGGAACGGTGGGGATTCAGCCCGTGGGCGCCGGTAGCGGACAGAGCCAACACGGGGCCTCGGCCCCATTAGTAGCTTCTGGACCGGACCGTGATACCCCGCGGGTAGGGCCCCACCCGCCCATCGAGAATTCCACAAACACAGGCGGCGGCAGGCAAGCCAAAAGGCAAAGGAGCTCTGAGCTGGTCTCACCATCCTCTGCAGCAGCGGAGAAGAGACCATGCCTACAGAAGGACGATGCCAGTATGGCTCCTGTCGCTGTCAAGGAGAGTGCCGACGGGACTTCGTCGTATGCAGAGTCCGCCAAATCCCACCTAAAGGTGGTGATCATGGAAAAAAACGGTGTGCATATGGACGAGGAGCGTGCGACACTACTCCGAAGACACCTGGACGTGAGCTTTGCAGCTCTATGCCAGGAAGATATGTATAAGTTCGACCAAGAGGCCCCAGGTTTCGAAGCGATGCCGAAACCGGCTCACGGTGGCCTAAGCGCAATAGCGGCTGACGACTACAGTCTGGAGTGGCTAACTAGGACGGTCGCTGGCCTACCACCCCTGTGGCCAGGAACTAGCGGACTGGTAGTGGTACCCCACCACTCACTTCCTAGGTACCATAAAGGAGTAGTCTTCGTGCCGGACTGCGAAGGATCATCAGAGGATATCCGACAAATACTGGCGTGGTGCAACAATCGGAGATTGCCCCCCCTGCGTATCGACCAATGGCCGATCTTCGCCCACAAACGGACGAAGAACGACACCATGACCGACAACGTCATGGTCTTCGGGATTCCGGTGGAGGAGCTCTCGGCGTTGGCGGCCAGGAAATGCAAACTCCGCTACAGATTGGCCAATTTGCACCTGACCATCAGAGCCCCCAAAGCGTCGGACGTAAAGACCCCTATTGCGGAGCCATCGACTGCGGAAGCACCCCGTGCAAACGGGAGCGTGCTCGGAGCAGTGGACGCCGCAAAGCAGGTCGACGCTGACCCCGCAACAGGAGAGAGGGAGCTCTCCGAGGAGGCTATAGACGAGCTTCTAGGCGATGCAGGTGATGAGTTAGGAGGCCTTTCAGGCCTAAACCTATTCTCACCTGCGCCCGAGATGGACGTGGAGCTCTCAGTGGCATCCCCGGCGGGATCCCTCCCACCTCAACAAATGTAGATTCGCCTAGGCACCCATCTACTCCCCCCCTAAACCCCCCTTTTTTCTTTTTTGACTTCTTATGTCTGTAAAAAACAAGGTTACTAAACAAACTCACAACACACCCACATGTGGGAGTACCAATAACCATAATCGTATCTTGCAACACAGTCACGATAATCAGCATACCCTACATAGGGTAGCCCAGAATAGCTTAGATGTAATCGATATAATCTCAGTAGTCCAAGCCAATATCCAACACAGCGTCACAGGGTTTGCCTCGCTCAGAAGAACCCTAGAAGAGCAACCACACACCATTGCACTGGTCCAGGAGCCCTACATCGTCCGGAGACGGGTATGTTTTACTTCCCTACCAGGGACGGTGTTCACTCCACCAGTCACCAATAAAACAAGAACGCTTATTTACGTACCTAAGAATATGAAGGCCTCACTAGTTACACACCTGTGCACGGATGATCTCACCGTGGTGCAGCTGGAAACTGGACTTTCAGGTAAGCTCAAAACCATTATAATTGCCTCGGCATATCTAGACAGCAACGTGGTAGCACCGCCTGAAGAACTAGAAGTACTACTACAATACTGCAACGCTCAAAGTATGGAATGCATACTGGGCTGTGATGCTAATGCACACAGCACCGTATGGGGCTCCACAGATACAAACGAAAGAGGCAAGGACGTGCTAGACTTTGTTCTACGTTATAACCTTAACATTATCAATAGAGGCTCTGAACCGACGTTCGTAACCTCCTGGGCTCAAACCATTATAGACTTAACAATGGCTACCGACGCCATTTCAGAGCACATACAAAACTGGCATGTAGCGACACAGGAAGCCTCATGCGCCGATCACAGGCGGATAAGATTTCAACTGACGACAGGAGAAATCCGTCCCCGTACATACAGAAATCCAAAAAAAACAAATATCGCCGTTTTCGTGGAAACTTTGAACACTAAATTGGATGCTCTGCCGAGCTTATCTCAAGAGCACCAACTAACTCCAGACGATATTGAACATACTCTGACAGAACTGACTGCACATATTACAGCCAGTTATGAACAAGCAAGCCCATTGATAACCGAAAGCAATCGGATTGCTCATCGCAAAGACAAATGGTGGAACAAAGAACTAACCAAACTTAGAAAGAAGGTACGTCATCACTTTAATAGAGCGATGAACACAAAAAGTGAACAAGACTGGTCTAACTACAAAAAAGTCAGACAAGAATATAAAAAAGAGATTCAGAGCAGCCGTAAAAACTCTTGGAAACGCTATAGCAACTCAATAGCCAGTCAGAGTGAAACAGCTCGACTCAACAAAATTTTATCTAAGGATACGTCAACAAAGCTTGGCTCTCTCAAAAAGCCAGATGGATCATACACAAAGACCGAGCGTGAACAGCTCGAGTTACTGCTGAAAACACACTTTCCTGACTGCAAACTGGAGAAAAACACTGGCTGGGAGGTCAGAAATCATCACAAACCCCAAGAAAACGACTGGGAGCTCGCAAACCTGATAGTAAAAGAAGAAACGCTGGAATGGGCGGTTAGAAGTTTCAAACCGTATAAAGCCGCTGGCACGGACGGTATCTTCCCCGCCCTTCTTCAGTGGAATCTTACAAGAATCACACCAATGTTAGCCTCTTTATTCAAAAGTTGCATTGCATGGAAATACATTCCTCGGGCTTGGAGGGAGGTCAAAGTAATCTTCCTACCGAAACCCGGGAAAACAGATTACACTCAGCCAAAGTCATTCAGACCGATAAGCTTAAGCTCGTTCCTACTGAAGACACTAGAAAGACTATGCGACAATTACATTCGTAGCGGTCCGCTAATAAGAAACCCCGTGAACAAAAATCAACACGCTTATCAATCGGGCAAATCAACAGAAACAGCTCTACACCAAGTAGTCCACAAAATTGAAAACGCGCTTGAAAGCAAGCAATCATGCTTAGTCACTTTCATAGATATTGAAGGTGCCTTTGACAAAACAACCTTCACATCAATAGAAAACGCTCTACGAAACCAGGGAGTTGACGAAAACCTAAATCAGTGGATAACTGAAATGCTTTCCAGCAGAGCCACGAAAATTGAGAGTTCAGAACCTCTGGGGCAAGCAGACCAATGCAGGGTGACGCGGGGGTGTCCGCAGGGTGGGGTCCTCTCGCCACTCCTGTGGGTACTGGTCGCGAATGAACTCTTGGACTCGCTGAACAAAGACGGTATTCTTACGATCGCATATGCAGACGACCTAGCAATCATGATATCGGGACTTTTCGAAGCAACTCTGTGCGAAAAGATGCAGAAGGCACTTCGGATTGTGGAAACCTGGTGCACCAAACACAATCTATCAGTTAATCCGAACAAAACAGAACTTGTACTCTTTACTCGCAAAACTAAACTACCAAGACTTGAACTACCCTCACTGCTAGGTACAACACTTACGCTAAGCAGGGAGGTTAAATACCTCGGCATATGGCTTGACAGTAAACTGCTTTGGGGCAAACAACTAGATCATGTCACAACAAAAGCCACAAACGTCCTATGGCAATGCATGCGAGCGGTGGGCAAGGACTGGGGCCTCAAGCCTAAGCTGTGCCTCTGGCTGTATACAGTCATGGTCCGCCCAGTACTAACTTACGGAGCTATAGTATGGTGGCCTAGGACAGACTTAGTCACCACCATAAACAAACTACAACAGGTTCAAAGACTGGCCTGCACACTCATCTGCGGCTGCAGGAAATCAACCCCATCAGCAGCACTGGACATAATATTAGGACTAACGCCCTTGCATGTTCACATACAGCAGGAAGCAATGGCAGCGTCTCTAAGAATAAAGTCAACAAACCAGTGGAAAGGCGAATCTGGCCTGACAAACCACTGTAGAATAATACGTAAGGCCATTGCTGCAATTCCAGAGGCAGCGAATGGCACGGACAGAATAGCGTCTACTTATCTCACCAATAAGGCCTATGAAATAATGCATGAAGAAAACGCAACAGCGATCAGTTCTCATGACGTCACCACATACCACATCCACACCGATGGGGCCAAGAACAACACAGGAGCCGGCTGCGGCTACTACTGTCCCGAAATCGGCCTTGCAAGAGCCCAACCTCTAAACTCATCGACCACGGCCTTTCAGGCGGAAACCTTGGGACTCCAATTAGCAGCAAAGCACATGATTTTAGATACATCTATCAAAGGGTCCAGCCGGATGCATCTGGTCTTTAAAACAGACAGTGCTGCATTAATAAACGCACTCAAAAGAGCAGACACAAGATCAAAATCTATTGTAGAATGCCATAGCGCTCTACAAGATCTTTCTAAACACAATAAAGTCTGCATAGAATGGACAGAAAGTCGATCCTGCCCAGCCAACATAAACGCAGACAGACTAGCAAAGGAAGGAGCGAGACTGGTCCCAACGAGTCATGATAACAGTCTATCAAACCCACCCACAGCAGAAGTTAAAAATAGACTAAAACTAAACTCAGAAAAAGAACACCAAAAATTATGGGAGCGTAGAACAGACTGCAAGCATACTAGAACAATATTCCCCTCCAAAGACAGGAAAACCACAAACACGATGCTCAAGATGAGCCGCGAGGATCTAAGGACAATGGTGGAAATCATCACAGGCCACTGCGAATTGAACCACCACCTTTTCAAGACCGGAGCCACAGACAGCAATCTGTGTCGTGGCTGCTTTCAGGAAGAAGAAACTGTGGAACACGTTGTGGTACTATGCACGGCCACAGAAGAGATCAGACAAAAGACGGGACTGAAGAGCCTCATTGAGGCATCAACCTCATCCACACCCACAGAAAAGCTGAAACTTAGCTGTCAATCACCAAAAGTCCTGCTCCGGTTTTTCAAGGAGCTGGGCTGGTTAGGGCCTGGTTAGGCAGGGGGATAATGCACAATACACTCCTATGCGAGATGTCAGTGCAGATCACAGTTCCCCCACTTAGAATTAGAATTAGAATTAGAAGGGTTTGCGCCCCTTTCGCGCGGCGTTCACGCGTACACATCCACATTCACGGCCCCGTGCCAGTTTACTCCAGACTACAAGGGCGTACGGACGTGTGCAATCGCTGTGCGCGCGCTATGGAGTCGAGCGTGAACAACAAACATACCTTGATCGGTTAAAGGGGTATTAAAAAAACAAACAAACTCCCATTTATAATATCGGTAAGGATTGTCGATCGATCACACTTATTCGACTAATATCCTACTAATATTATAAACGTGATAGTTTGTAGTTATGGATGGATGTTTGTTTCTCTTTCACGCAAAAACTACTGAACGGATATGGATGAAAAATGGCACAGAGATAGATTATAGTCTGGAATAACGCATAGGCTATTAGAATATTTTATCCCGGAATTCCCACGTGAACTAGGCGCTGCTAGTTAGGTAAAAATGTGAAAGTTTGGTTGGATGGATGTTTGTTACTCAATCACGCCAGAACGGCTGAACGGATCGGGATGTCATTTGGAAGTGAGATAGATAGCGCATAGGTATAGTCTGGAATAGCACATAAGCTATTTATATTATACCTACTGATTTACTCGTGCGAAGACGGGGTGGGCCACTAGTATTATAAATGTGAAAATTTAGATGGATGGATTGATAGATGGATTTTTGTTGCTCAATCACGCCAGAACGGCTGAACGGATCTGGATGAAATTTGGCACAGAGATAGATTATAGTCTGACTTAGGCTAAATTTTATTCAAAAACTTTCTTGTTTTGGACGTTTAAATAGTGATATGTTGCCACAGCAAACAAAATTATTGCAGCAGCAGCTCCTACATACGTCCATTTCACGGCGGGTTTCACGAACGATTGTGAGCATTCCGTGAATGTGGAGGGTACAACTTGCGCCGTGAATTCACGGCGTGAATTCGTGCTTGAATTCACGGCACAAATGTGGAGCCGCGGTAACGGCGCGAAGCGTGAACGTGAACACGCGTTCCGAGGCTTTCGCGGCCTTTCGCGCCGCGAGTGTAGAGCGTGCTTAAGGAGTGAGTAAATAATAATAATACTTTAAAACACTATTTGAAGATAGCCCAATTGATCCATGTCAATACCAGTCGGAAGCGTCCCCAATACACTGGCTGCTCCTTTAGACTGTTTGCAACCGTCTGCAGTTAGCTCAATGGTTTCAATTGTAATTGTAATTTTTTCTATTCCTTGATTGTAACTTTCGTTATTAACAAAATATTTTTAAAGACAAAATAATTATTTGTTATGATTATTTTGTTATGAATATCAATTTTTATAAACTATATCAAAAAGCTTAATATAAAATAGGAATTATTACAAAACAAGCAGCGCCCCGCGGTTTCACAATTCCCGTTCCCGTGGGAAATCCGGGATAAAATATGTGCCTATGTGTTATTCCAGACTATAATCTATCCCTGTGCCAAATTTCATCCATATCCGTTCAGTAGTTTTTGCGTGAAAGAGTAACAAACATCCATCCATCCATACTTACAAACTGTATAATATAAGTAGGATTTAAACCTTTCAACATAAGCATAATATTCTCAGATAAGTATAAGGAAATATACAACTATAGTGCTTAGTATTCCATTTATATTATTTTGATTAATCTGTCGGGGCAAAATATACGTGTGTGTGTGAATGAATGTATGAATGTGTATGTTGTAAAGTACTCCTGAGGACATCGGACTCGTAAGCTTTGACGTAGGAAACAATGGTAATCTGCAATATTAAGTCATCGCAACAAAACAGCCACTTGTCACATTTTAATAGAACTAGACATTAACAGCTACAAGCCCGCTCACTCAGAGACTTCTTCACAGGCACAAAGATCGACAACATTGTTCTCGATCCACCGGAGAGAGCCTCGGTCGCAAGCTGCCGCTCTCCTCGGAGAGACAACCAATCAGAAAGCACAAATCAATAACCTTCATTCTTTAGGATTACTAAGACAATATTTAAACTATAATATAAAATTATAAAATAGTTTAAAGTTGTTCTTATAGTTACATAATTATGTAAAAAATATTATACAAAAAAATTGCTTTTCTCATCGCTTTAATCAGTTTTCCACAAGTGGAAAAAGCGAATAATAAATTACTAGCACGTGTATAATTTATGTATCTAATACATGTTTATTTTATAAATAACTAGCGACCCGCCCCGGCTTCGCACGGTTTTACTATACTTATAAACCTTCCTCTTGAATCACTCTACCTATTAAAAAAACCGCATCAAAAACCGTTGCGTAGTTTTAAAGATTTAAGCGTACAAAGGGACATAGGGAAATAGGGACAGAGAAAGCGACTTTGTTTTATACTATGTAGTGATTAAAGACTATTGTCGATGTGGAAGTGAGCGACATCTGGCCAAGCATAAGCGTCATCGTTGTAATCATGTAAGGAGTACACTGAGCTGTACATTACAAGTCAGCTGGTGGGCAGATTATCGATAACATCAAATTAAGGCTATTTTCGCCATTAATGTTGCAGAACGATTGCGGTTGGACCGACAACCGTCCACGGAACTTTTATGGTTGTCGTGTAGTTTGGTTCAGACAACAAAAATAAACCTAAGTATGTATACCAGCGATTCCCAGCAGTCGCTTAGAATCGGCCGTCTCTCTCACTGTAAGCAGCTGTCATTGCGATTATAGAATATCTCGTGATGTTTTTCAGCCAAAGAAATTAAAACTGAAATCAACAAAGAAACTAAACTAAAAAGATAGAAATAAAGAAGAACCTACTGACTGGACAGGACAACGTAGCTAAAGGGACTCTTACAATCCCATAAAAAACAACCAACAATCAATCGACTGCAGGCGATATGTTTTCTCTGTCCATCTAAATGGTTAATTTGTTTCTCTCATAAAGTCTCGCTCGGCACTTCCGCTCCAACGAGTCATCCTTGCCCCTTGGCCTCTTCCCGGGTACTTCCACGTTTGACATTCCTTACGTGTGTGAGTTGTACTGAAATGGCCGCCGCTCCCGGCGCGCAGTCTACGCATGCGCGACTTCCTATGATTCCCAACGTGAAGCTCTATATGCATAGAGACGAGTGCAATAGTGTAGAAGCCAATCGTTTATTTTGAGTTGTATTTGATTGTGAAAAGTTTAGATGAGAGTGAGGAATTGAGTTGTTTATGTCATTTCTGGCTTGGCGGGTTGTTAAAGTTTTGTAGGTTCAATGTAAAGGCCGACTCGTACACGGAGCGATCTCTTCCAGGCAACCTTGGGATATGCAAACAGCAGATGTAGACTTTTTTTTTAAAGGGAACAGCCATTTTACGACTTTTTATATTTGCAGATCATACAAAAATTGTACCTAAGAAGGGAATCGAACCCGCAGACTCCTATGTCAAAAACTTATCATGCATGTACCTTATATCATTTTAATATTAGGTATAAATGAAACGTTAATGAAGGGCGAAGCACATTTCGCTTCGTTCAGACAGGCTACGCTCAGCGCCAGTCACCGCAGCGATGCAATACATCGTGTTAAAGTCACTGTCCCATCTACCGGGAGGCCGGTCAGTGCTCCAGTTACAAAACGTTTTATTCAAAAGTGCAGCTCTTGGAGCGCCCGCCGCGTTACTTGGACGTGGCGAGCGCGCGGCCGGCGGGCGCTCCGAGATAAAACACAAGTAAAGTAGGTGCGGTACTTTGGCTGCTAACGCTTCACGCTGCATGCGCCTATCTATCACATTTCAGTATCTAGCCACAGAGCAATAAATTAGCAGGCCTATTTATATAGAACAAGCGGTACTCCACGACTTCGTCTGATTAGAATGAGATTTTAGCAAAATCAAAATAAAACAAGTATACCTTACTTTTATACACCTCTCCAACCTAAATGGAACATTATGTACACTCCAAATAATAGCTGAGACTTTTCAGTCTGATTTTCAGGAAAATTTAAGTAAACTATGAAACAGCTTTTTCCATAGAGGGGAAACAGCTGGTAAAATTGATAAGGTTTATGAAATATAAAGCTTTTTTGGAGCTTAAGGAAGCAAATTTTCGAAATAGTTTTTTAAATCAACAACTACACCCTAACTCAAAATTTTTTTTTTGTCCTATAGACCTACATCGGTTTAAACTGTACGCCTGTCTGCCTATTAGTCATTCAGTTAAGTACCCCTTGAAATATAAAAAGATGATAGTTGTCTTTTTTATTGTTATTGCTAATTGTAAGTGTAAGCAAGTTCATCTTGTTTACAGCTTTCTAAAAGTGCTAAGTAGTAATGGATTGTGCTACAATCACATTCCTAGAGAATCTCCTGCGACCAACAGTCGCCTCGCCGTCAAACACGGCTCATCCTGCAGACTGTTACATTTTATGTGTGCTCCTCTTCAACGGCTGCCAAATCAGTACCCCTACTACTGGCCTCCATCTCATTTACGAGAAATAGTTTTTGAGCTTTACCAAATGCGAATAGCATTGACATAATTTTTTATCTCACCATTTATTTATTCAAATTTATTTACTTAGTAACTAATACCTACGATAATAAATTATTGTTTGTCCCCTATTTCATGGCTAAGATTGATTTTCCCTGAAATTGTCAAAAGAAGATAACAAAACGCCTCCTATCTTTTGCTTAAATTTGAGGAGAGTTAAAGACTACTTTAGTAAAAGAGTTAAATGATAACGATCTACTATCAATGGTAGTGGTGGTGCAGAGTGGCACGTCCTTCCATCCCTGGCAGAGGGTGTGTGACGTCACCGGCGCTCCGATGGACCTATTCGAACTTTGCTGGAGCCGAGGCGATTCGATATCGCATCGACATATCAAGCGATGTTCTTTGCAATCGTATTGGTGAATTAGATAAAGATTATTTTGTAGTTTTTATTCCCGTACTTAGTAACAAACATCCATCCGTCTAACCTTCTATCCATCCATACTTACAAACTTTCGCGTTTATAATATTGGCAGGATAACACAATCTCTGTCCACCTGTGGGCCTAGAATGAAAAACTTAGCATCTCGGAAGTAGTTCCGCAAAGCCTTGAAGATGAATGAAACCACTAAGTATTTTTTCGTACGTAATTTATTTACAACTTCATTTCTAATATAAATAAGTTTAAGGTAAAGGTACGTAAAATGTAAAGGCAGTGATAACAACATAAGACTCGAGTACCAGGTAGGTAGTATACTTATTGTAGTTAGTATCTAACACCAGAGATGTATGTACCCACAACGACAGTAGCTGTGCTCGAACACAACTCTAAATGTTCAAACAGCGGGCCAGCAGTAGAGTCGCGCTAGTGAGCATGATAGGACATCCCCGATGACATCTTCATTTGGCCACACATCTGTCAGGTGTCTCTCCTCGTATTTTCCCATTTAAAAACGAATTATTGTACTTATTTTATTGATAGGTATATCGATTGTACTAATTATTTATAATGTATTTAATACAATTAATATAAGATATGGCTGAGAATCAGAAAGTTCACAATTCTAAAACACTATATATTTCGGATTATGACTAGGACATCTAAACGTTTGAAAATTACTTGTAGGTATTGCTTTTTACAAAATTTAATTTTCTCTTCCAAATAGGCCGCGACAATTTTAAATTCCAACGTGGTACAAAATATTGTTAAATATTTACAAACTCTTCATAAATCTCTAGTAAAATGTTAGTTCAGCTACTTAACAAATGATTTGCTCGTAGCAGTCTTTATTGTCTTCGTGTCACACGTGTATCGTGAAATCTCTCCTCTCTTGCTCCTGTCGTTGCTGGTACCTGCAACACAAACATCGTTGAACCCCCGCGCCATCTGTGCTCACAGCGCTCAACTCTGTGCTCCGCCACTTACGGACAGGGTTCAATGCGAGGGGTTCTTCTGAAACCTCTCAGCGACACTTTGGTTCTCACTGATACTAACGTTAACAGCTAGATGGCGCTGCAATGAAAATATACTCTAGCCTCAAACGGAGCTCATTCAGACGGACCGACAAAAATGTGCGGGCGTGGAGTGGGGAAGACATGTATAGAGAGCTGGCTCGTTCCTTCTTGTGAGAGGATGGCTAGTGGTGAGAGGGAGGCCTAGGCCTGGGTACCTGGCGGGCGCGTGCGCGTGCGGCCGGCGGCGGCGCGGGGCGCGCGCGGCCGCGCCCGCAGCCTCCGCGCTCGAGGCCGGCGCCGCGCGGAGCTCCTCTGCGGACAATGCCTACCTACATATACATGTACACACAAAACATCAGGCATACACATTTATTTAAATGTTTTTTGAAAAGGTGTGGACAGGCTTGACCTTGTCCACACCATCATAATTAAGAATAACCTTTGTATGTGAGGTAGCGTGGCTTCAGCGTTGTTTCCTGGAAGTGTGCATTCATTGTTAAGTGATTCGTATTCGTAAACTTTCGGGGACGTGTTACATTTTTCAGTCAGGTAGAGCAGTCGCTCGACTCCGACTCCGACTCGGAGCGCCGCACCATCAGCGTCAGGGCGCGACACAGCGTGCACTCGTCTGGGACACAGCTGCTAGTGTGTGTGTGTGTACCTTTAGCGTGCGCCTGGGGCAGGCGGTAGCGCGCGGAGCTGCACTCGGCGCAGGGCGGCGGCGAGCCGCTCGACTCCGACTCCGACTCGGAGCGCCGCACCCTCAGCGTCACGGCGCGACACAGCGTGCACTCGTCTGGGACACAGCTGCTAGTGTGTGTGTGTGTACCTTTAGCGTGCGCCTGGGGCAGGCGGTAGCGCGCGGAGCTGCACTCGGCGCAGGGCGGCGGCGAGCCGCTCGACTCCGACTCCGACTCGGAGCGCCGCACCCTCAGCGTCACGGCGCGACACAGCGTGCACTCGTCTGGGACACAGCTGCTAGTGTGTGTGTGTGTACCTTTAGCGTGCGCCTGGGGCAGGCGGTAGCGCGCGGAGCTGCACTCGGCGCAGGGCGGCGGCGAGCCGCTCGACTCCGACTCCGACTCGGAGCGCCGCACCATCAGCGTCACGGCGCGGGAGAGCGTGTACTCCTCTGTACTCGTTAATTATTACTTATTTCATTAAATGTTAATCACTCTTACTTAATTTAACTTGGTATGCTGAATCGATATCTACCGGGTGCGGCGATGAACTGTCCGTCTCTATCTGTTTTACAATTCGAACCACTGAATCGAACGCCGCCAAAATTTCAAATGTTGGTCTTTGACATATTCTATAACATCATTTGAAGTGATTTTGTTGTGAGAGAAACACATTTGAATTTAGACCAATGGATTTTGTACGAAATTCAGTGATTGCTCTACATTTGGAGGGAAAATCAAATATTGAAATACGTCGAGCGCTGCCAAATCTTCAATTGAACGAGAAATTTGTGCATCGCACTATTCAAAGTTATAACGAGACTGGTAGTGTTAAGAAACGCTGCGGTGGCGGACGACGCTGTACTGCAACAGCGCCAGCAGTTGTCGAAAAGGTGCGTCATCGATTAGACAGAAATCCAGCAAACCAGCTCGCGAAGGATCTCAAGGTGAGCGATCGCAGTGCTCGTCGCATGTTAAAAGAAAAACTTGTAGTCAAACCATTAAAAAAAACCTTTCTCAGGAACTCACTGCTTTACAGCGTAGCAAACGGTTGGATCGTTCGAAAGAGCTGATTCGCTTGCTCGACTCTGGCGAGCTTCCCAACTTGGTGTTTTCAGATGAGAAAACTTTTTGCGTTGAACAGTTTTTAAACAAACAAAATTACCGTGTTTGGTTAAAGGGACGCGTCAGCGACCATTCAGATGAATTGCAAGTCACTCGATGCCATGGAGCCGACCAAATCATGGTCTGGGCCGCGGTGTCTGAAAAAGGCCGTTCTCCGCCCGTTTTTCTTCCAATGGGTCTCAAAATAAATCAACAAATTTATCGAGATAAAGTCTTGCGACCAGGGCTGATACCGTGGGCACGCAACACATTCGGTTCTGATCGTTGAGGTTGGACTTTCCAGCAAGACTCGGCACCATCGCCCAGAGCAATTGGAACGCAAAATTGGTTGAAAGCAAACGTTCCAGTGCTGATCGACCGAGATATGTGGCCGTCGTCATCGCCCGACTTGAATCCGTTGTACTTTTGTATTAGGGGTCTCTTACAGGCCAGGGCCTGTGCTGAAAAACACACTTCGCTGGAAGCGCTCAAAGTTACTCTTACGCGAGATTGGAATTGTTTGAGTGACGATGTCATTCGAGCAGCCTGCGCTTCTGTCAGAAAGAGACTTCAGCTTGTAGTAAAGGCTAAAGTGATTATACAACTTTGAACTTTCTTATTTTCACATGGCAAAAGTGTTTAAATATAAAATTTGAAATTTAAAATTTAAATGAAAATTAACAGAAATATTTTATTTTCACATACGGACAGTTCAATCGTCGCACCCGGTATATATTTACGAAGGTAGTAACTATAAATCTATTCCTTTCCCACTTTAAACAATTGATATGGCTCCTGAAAATTTAAATTTTGATCTTTTGCTACTTGAATGTAAATTATTTTCAAATATTTTATTCTTATTTTATTTGTGGAAACTGCTTAGTTAAATTTTCCTGCTTAGTGAAATAATTTCACTAAGTCCTCGATCAATGGCTGGAATTATTCCAGGCATTGATAGTGGTGTGAGATTGAGGTGTGTTCACCTGAGTCGTTGTCGGTGCGCGCGCGGCGCGGCGGCGCGGCGTGCAGCGGCGCGGGCTCGGCGCGCCCGAACGTGCGCAGCGTGCCGCCGCCCCCCGCGCCCGCCGCGCCCTCCCCCGCCGCCGGCCCGCTCGCCCCGCCGGTCATGCTGAACGTCGCGTATGGACTTATCTCGTACATCTCTGGAACATTTCGTTGGTTCCCTTAGCTAGGTGATGTGTGTGACGCTGTCAACTCTTCGAGACCTCACAGTAACTAATTGAGTACATAAGTAAATAAGTTTCTACCTCAAGACAAACTTATTGCTGTAACCCCTTGTAATTCTTTGTATTTGTAATTCTTGATGTATTGGCTGTGTCTACAGAATAGGTAGCTCCGGTACCTTACGGAACGTAAGGTACCTACTTGGTCTTAGGTAGCTCCGGTCGTCTTAGCGTCACAACTTGGAGTTGACACTGACAGCTCCAAAGTGACGTCTGTCTATTCGACTTTGACGGGTCGCGGTTGGCATTTGCGTTACGTGTTGAGGACATCGTTCTTTTGTCTTCGACAACGATCCTCGCTGGTCAGATTCCTACATAATCTTTGAATCCTCGTGATACCTCTTCAGCTGGTACGTATTCTGGCCATCAGCCTGTGCGTGGCTTCGTCAGCGGTCTACCTAACAATCCGTTGTTTCTGAAAAACTCCAGGATCCTGCTGTCAGAAATCGTGACCTTGTGGCATCTGAGGTGCCGTAGTTGCATCAGCGCCTGCTCGCTTAGAATACGCAAGAGGCCGTATCGTTCTTCCTCCTACGGATTGGAGCATTCGGATCTCGATCTCGATCAAGGTATATTTCTATATAAATTACTCAGCGTCACGACTCACGTGTCGCTAGAGATACGCGTTCTTTCTATAATCTATCTATTTTGTCTTACAAATATCTGGCTGCAGGATCTAGCTGAGGGGGTGAATATTTATCTTGTGCTGTCTCTGGAGAGTGGTCGGAGAGAGAGACCGCTCGGAGGCTGTTCGTTGCGGAGCAGTTTAGGCCCCTTCCTTTGTGCCTCACCTTTGGACCGACAGCAAAGCTTACTGGTAACACGGCTGGACCCTGGTCGCCGTGTCTCTTTTATTATTATGCTGTGACAAAACTAACCTCACTTTTGAACGATCCGGACCACTCCGTTACATACTCCACTCGCTGAATATCATCCGTGCTGTAAATTGATTAACTGTAGATTCCTTAAATATTTGGTTGCTAAGAAGTTGAATGTAGGCTACCTCACCCTGTTATTTTACTCTATGCTCTACTGCTGAACATAATTTACTTTACCATAAGGCGCCCAACATAATCTAAATTGTGAACTTGTAAAATTTAATAAAACTATGATTATTGTGTAACCCTGACTAAACTTTCATTTGTTTTCCTCAAACCTACCTCTCAACCATAGGACTCTTCCCCCTCACATTCTTAAACCGTTACATTGCTTGCTCACTTTTTAATGTTGCTGTGCGTCTAGTATGTCTGGAGAACTGGTGAAAAGAGGAAGAAGAGCTCGATGCATCGACACCTATAAAGTGTTAGGAAGTAGGTAGTAGTATGTAAGGGGTACCTTGCTGGTCCTTCTTCCCCTTGCCCGGCGAGGAGGTGTAGAGCTGCTGGCAGTTCCTCCGGTTGTCCCTCGTCTCCGGCGCCTTGTCCTCCTCCGCGGACACCTCCGCCTGCCGGTAGCCCTTCGACCAGCACGGGGACGAACGCTGCTTCAAGCTGGACATTTAATAATTCAAATCATTTGTGTTCAATGGAGTATTTAATGTGACATGCATGAGATGAGAGATTACACCTTGTCTATGTGTTCGTTTATGATAGGTATAGTTATGTTTAAGAGTACATCATTTTTGCAGGTTCTGCATTTGGTTTTTCATTCGTTCTGGGTGATTTCTATTATAATAAAATGAAGAGCTTAAATTGTGCTATGGGTAATAGTCGACCGATATACTAAATACAATACATTACGTAGATGGATTTTAATTTACACTTACGTAGTTAACACCCCGAACCCCGGAAATAATGTAAGTGTAGGAGCTCACCCTTTGTAGAGGGCCAGGCCGGCGGCCAGCGCAGCGGCGAGCGCGGCGCCGGCCAGCAGGGACAGCAGGGCGCGGTCGGCGGGCTCGCCCTCCGCGGGCGGGAACCGCGCCGGGCGCCCGATGCGGGCTGCGGGGACATCATACAAGTATGACAATCGAGCTAGGTGATCTTTATTATTTTGAAAGCCATTAGAATGAGCATCAGTTTTCACTAAGCCTCATCATCGTGTGTGCGAACACACACTCACTCCGGGCGTGAGAGATTGTGGTAAAACAAAGTAAAGAAGCGTTAGGGTCTCACCGCCGTCCTCGGTGAGCGTAGCGAAGTAGTAGTGTGCGGTGGTGTCGCCGGCCGCGCTGGAGGCTCGCACGCGCAGGTGGTGCCAGGCGGCGGGCGCCAGGCCGCACGCGCTGAAGGGCCGCGCGCCCGGCGCCACGGCGCGCGCGCGCCACGAGTCCTCCTCGAAGCGGCGCAGCGCCACCTCGAACTGCTCCAGCGGACAGCCCGCACTGTCCCACGTCAGCAGGTTCAGCCGCACGCAGCTGCTGTTGCTGCTGATCAGCTCCTTCTCCGAAGGCGCTTTGGGAACTGCCCGAGACCAACGTACTCTACATGAATCACATCTACTTTCGGATCACCTTCGCGGTGCATTGCAGACACGATACATTGTATACTCCGTATACGCTCTTATTTTATTTTTACTATACTTTAAATAAGTGTATTTCTTTCTGTAAGATTGAAATAACAAGTAGTTGTTGGTCGCTTTCTATTTGGTTTTCTGTTGTCACAATTTTTTGTAATTTTTTGACAACGTCCTTCTCACTCTTGATACTGGTACTGGAAATGATAAGAATTTGACTCCAAAGTAGTATCTAAGTCTGAGTATCACCCATATTAACTCAGCCTGGCGGACATGGCTTTGGATTTGATAGTACAGGAATATAAAATGTACGAGCCGAGAACGATTAAAACTTCTTCATAAACAATAACGATTGTCAATGATCAATCGAAATACCAAAAAGAAAAAAGTTCTTGGAACAAGTTACCGCCTGTTGTGTTATTTTAGTTTACAATTTCTGTATCAGAACTCCCACATGGATGAAGTGATTTTAATTGTGATTTTTTTCCTTAATGACATCGAACATTAAGAATGTTCCTAAGAAAGGATACTTTTCAGAAATTAGCGCTACAATTCCTCAGTTCAAAGTAAAATCAAATCTTTTTTGTAATTTTTATATTAAATAAGGTAGTTTGAGGGTTGTTGGTAAGAGAGAGGAGCACTCACGTCCCCCTTTGGTGGAGACGAGGAGTTCGTCGGAGTGCGGCGAGTGTCCGACCGCGTTGTAGGCCGCGAGCCGCACGCGGTAGGCGGCGCCGCACGCCAGCCGCTCCAGCGCGTACGAGCGCGCCTCCGCGCCCAGCCGCACCGCGCGCCAGCCCGCCGTCTCCAGCCGCCTCCACTCCAGCACGAACCCTGCAACGACGGGTCTCCATATTGTACACTATTGAATTTCTAAGGTGCTATTTTTACATTGTGTTATATGCTGTCGCTGCTAGGTATATCTGTGCGAAAACATTAGTTGTAGGCGTCACCATCCTAAAAAAAGCTGACAACGAGACCGGGGAAGCGGCGTGTGGTGGCGATTCCCAGGCAATATGAAGGCACGCGGGCGAGGCGCGGCTGCCGACTTCTGGCGGCTGGTCCAGCTCCCAAGAGGCGCGCTCCTCGCCCCACGGGCTGGCTCCAGGCACGTGCAGGTGTAGCACTAACCGTGCAGAGCAGGCGAGTGCCCCGTCTGCTGCGGCGGCGCGTCCCAGGCGAGCTGCAGGCGCGCGTGCGCGGCGCCCGCCAGCCGCAGCCGCGGCGCGGCCGGCGGGCCCACCGCCACCAGCTCCCAGGAGGCGCGCTCCTCGCCCCACGGGTTACGCAACAGACACGTGTAGTTGTCCGCCGTACTGCGGTCGACGCCTGAATATAAAAAACCTCTATTAATTCTCTAATTTTTAGAAAAATATTATCTGCGCTCGCACTCGCAGGGCATAGCACATTTAGATTTTGTCTATGGGCTGAGTTTACGAAAAATATTCATAACCTCAGATCAACTCGCACGCCGGACGTAGTTATGAGACGTCGCTCTTAAACCTGTGTAACACCATAGTGGTCATGTTTCCGTGTCTATCTCACGTAGCCAAACAACAAAGATAACCGGTGTACATTTGGCAACGTCGCGTCGGTGTAAGTCGTGCCAGTTCATGAGTGAGATGATATAAAGAGAGGAGGGGAGCAATAAGTACTGAGTATGACGAGGTAGTGTCCCTCGATGAGGAAGCGATGGTCCCCCTGGAGCGGCGGCGCGGGGCGGCGGCGCGACCAGGCGCGGTGCGGCGGCGGCGCGCCCGCGCCCGCGCACGCCAACCGCGCGCGCGCGCCCAGCGCTGCCTGCACGCGCCCGCCGAACGAACTCACTCGCGCGGCCGCTGCAACCAAGCGCATACAGCCTTCCAAATCTGCGCCATATTATGTTCTGCCCTAGCGCAGGGTTGTGATGCTGATTACTGATTGCCTTGGTCTATTTTATTGTACTGAGCGAGATCGCGGGTTCGAACCAGGCTAAAGTACTTTTTTTGGATAGTATTTTAATTACCTACTTAAATATCGAGTCAGGAGCTGATTATAATAATATTGACCAAAAAATCGCAACTAAAGTGCAACTCAAAAATTCAAAATATACAGCTTTTTCTAAATAATCGAAGCTCATTGTGAACATTCACAGTTTTCCAAGAAGTTCGGTAAAAGTGACCATCAAAGCACATAGGTCAAGTCAAAGTCAAACGGAATGTTCTTTGAGAATGTAATAAGTAGGTGGTGTATGCGGAGACATGCCTCTACTGTCAGGCTTGGCGGAGACGACGGCGCTCATGTGGCCCTCCCCGCAGGCCGTGGCCGCCGTCACCCAGAACTCGTAGGCCTGCGCCTGCAGCCCGCGCACCTCCGCCCGCAGCTCCCCGCGCCCCTCCGCCCGCAGCTCCCCGCGCCCCTCCGCCTGCAGCCCCCCGCGCCCCTCCGCCTGCGCCACCACCAGCGCCGTCTGCTGCCCCGTCCTGCGGTACATACGTTTCACTTGTCTTTACAACCTGAAAACTAGATCTTTATCCCTCATCAGTACAGACGTTTTCATTGTTTGATGGGCTCATAAGCTCTGAGAGGAACTCCCCCTCCCATATTTTTTATGGCAATGAAAAATGTCGAAAAATGCTACCGCTTGAATGTTGTAACGGTTTTAGAATGTGAGGGGTGGAGAGTAGGGTGGAGCGTCAATGTATGGAAAAAAAATAAAGTTACATAATCGATTTCGAATACCTGCTAAAAGTTGCAAAATGGCAAGACAATAATAAGTATAATTTTATTTTATTTTTTAAATATATTTTTTGGCCCTCTACCGTCGTTTGAAGTTTGATATTTTTTCCATTTACGTAACTTTTTAAAATCTGTCTTCTACAGAAACTAACAATAAATAACTATATCGACTTATCCGTAGAACATAGTTCTATGTGATCATAGACCAAAAATGACTTTAATAGTGAAACGATATAAGAAGAACAAGCTCTACAGAAGTACGTTTTTAAAATTTTTGTATCTTACTTAGTTTCGGAGATATAAAATCGAACAACGTCCTAACTGATATCAACTCCGCCCAAAAACGTTCTAAGTGATCATGCAACGGCGCGCGGGTGCGGCGCACGGCGCGTGCGCTCGGTCCGTTCGTCAGTTCGGACGCTGTTCGCAGGAGATAGGAAAAGAGAAAGTCTTTCGATGTGTTTTTTATAGGTTTAATATACATTAAATTCAAATATAAATATTGCTTTTTTATCTCGGTTTTAGGTAGCAGGCGTTCAATGTTTAAATAGGACGTTTTTTGAGGGAGAGGTCGTGTAACGCATTTTTTGTACAGAAATTCTTTGGCGTAGTGCATATTCAAAGGAATAATCATTTTTTCTTTAATAATTAACAGTAAAAAATTTAAGTCATATGATACGTTAGAACCATTTTATGCGAACACTATTGAGCTTCTTAGGATTTCATATGACTATAGGACGTTTTCCTTCGGAATCTGTTAGACGATTTGTCGGTTCGATGTTAAGATAGAACGTTGTTTGTGGGATAATGAAATCATTTAGGACGTTGTTCATCACAAAACATCATTAAATATTGAGATTTTTTTATTTCTAATTAGTGTAATAAATTGCTAAGTACATTATTTTTCAGTATATATAAAATATGAACGTATTTTATACATAGTTACAAAAATAATTAGTTTTTTCTTCAATTCCAGTTGTGAATGTTGATAACAGCCGCATGATACCAAAAAACGTCGCCTTTGCTTCCAGGTGCAGGAAAAACTAGCTAATATGATCAGAATTAAATTCTGCATGAGATAGTGGACCGATGAAATTACCTGCGATAGCTCAATACCGAATGTTGTGTCTAATACCTCAGCCATGAACGTTTACATCAATGAAGCTAGTTTTTTTTCTTTGAAAATTCATTCTAGTCACGAAAATTCACCATAAATATAGCATTAAGAGTTAGAAGTTTCTCACCACAGATGTACCCCAGTTTAAAATTAACCAGGGTGGATCTGTGGTGATAAAATTTTAACTCATCAAGCTGTATTAATTATGAATTTTCTTAACTAGAAGGTTTTACCAACAACATGTTTATGCCGTCTTATATTAATGTCCATTCGGTCTGCTACCTGCGTATTCCGTCCTAATCATGTGGATAATCAATGTGATTAAAAAGTGCGCAAATGCTTGTGAAGTAATCAGTGATTACTACACCAGCATTTGCGGTACAGTTTTACTAAAAACTTCTGCGGGCATCATCGAATTCCAATAGTCATTTTAACCTATGTACCTACTTGTTCCGATATAAATTACTTTGATTGACAACATGAATTCGCCTGCATCTTCACAATGATATCCTGATCGCAACATGACTCCTAAAAACAGACAGACATTGAATGCTAATGCCTTGAAATAAGGTAAAAATTTGTTAGGAGAATTAAAAAGTCGTAGATGATGAAAACCATCAGGCCAACATACAAATGCCGCTGACAAATTCCCTGTGTTGAAAGCTAACAGCGGTTGGCTTTATAATTTTTTTTGGCAACTATGAGACTGATCCATGAAGCGGAATTTCATCAACAAAGAAAAGAAGACTGGGATGATGACCTAACCAAACAAGCAATATTATGTTTTGCTGATCAATTTATGATCTAAATTCCGAAACAATGTTCAATTATAGTAGTAAGTGCTTAATTTGGTTTTTTAATGTTTTTCTAAATTATATTTCAGTATAAATAAGTGATTAAATAATATAATATAAGTTTAGCTATTTTTGTATGTGTTTTGAATTAAGAAACTAAAGTGCGAAGTTTACACAACTATCTTCATGTTTTGTCAAATATTTACTTAGATTATTTATAATATTACGAATCAGTATCGTTTCGCCCTGTTTTGAAACTTAATTGAACTACATGTTAACCGAAAACTGACTTGTTGGCGTAATAGTTAAAACTTAAAATACTATATCGTATGATAAAATGGTAACCAGGTCAGAAACAGGTAACATGTCTAAAAATAAATGTAGATGGACAATTCTTCACACAAAATCATGTAGCCCCAAGCATTGCTTGTAATTATGGGTACTTGTCAAGTACCCATAATTACAAGCAATGCTTGGGGCAGTAATTCTTTGAGTATATCAGTTATCAAGTACTACTTGATAACTGATATACTCAAAGAATTATACTACTTACATAGGTAGATTTTATTACTTTATCTATATTATATATAGAAAATAACCTGAACAAATATCATATATGACCCAAGGTGGAAATTGAACCCGCAACGAGCGTCGCAGGGAGACCTTCGCCAGCTGCCCCCAGAGTTTGTCATAAACTTATCGGCGTACGTAGTCTTAGGTAAACTGATAAATCCACGTAAATATTTATCACCACATGAAGATATTAATATTTCGCACCTTAGTCTAAAATTTATTCATGCGCATCTTCAGCATTTTTCTAATAGGGAGATGATATTAGCCGTAGCAAATATTCTATGAGCTGAATTTTAAATGACGTGTTTGTTGTTCTAAATCTTGCCATATATTGGCTATATTACTTATGTTGATGATTTTTTAACTTAGTTAACGATTTTAGTACTTAGAAGTTATAATTTTATTACAATATTTTAAGGTAGTTATCCACATAGGACTCTTACAGAATAGATAACTCCAACAAAAAACGACCCATATTAATATAAAACGTCATTTCGCTAAGACGTTTCCGTAAAACAACGTTCTATCTTCACAACAGACCACCGCTGTTTCGCCGTAAAACGTCCTACGTTAATATAGGACTCACTATCTCCAGAAATAAAAGGAAAATAAATATACACTAAAAAGCATTTAACTAGGCTAGGGCATTGTAACAACATACCAAAAAGTCTCAATGAGAAGTCTCACCGTTTAAGAGTTACACAAGTCAACAACTTCTCTAACGTCTACTGAAAACCATCAACTCTGCAGATAGGACTTTGTTCTACGGATGAGTCGATATATTTTAGTGGAATAGTGTAAATAAGACATAAATTTTATAATAACAGTTTCAATAAGAAAAGTTTCATTTAAAAATACAATGCTTCAAACAATCAAAAAATTAATCAAAAATTATAAAATTGTGAGTATTTAGGTTGACTTTTTAGCTTTGATTTTTTTCAGTATCGAACGATAGCACGCGATTGTATTTTATCGCGAATGCATCCACCTCTGGCCTTCTTACCAGAAACAGTCATCAATGCCTCAGTTACCATTTTCACACATTTTCAACAGCTTGATTGTGACAAGGAAAATCCGAAATCCTCAAGCCCAGGTCTCTGATATTATACAGATTTATTGATCGTAAAGCATAGCCTCTAACATATTTTTTGGATGTGCAATAAAAAGAGGTTTGTCTGAATAACTCCGTCTGCAATTTTCTGTACATTAAAACTCAAAACATTTTAATTATGCAATCAATCAAAGAACATTCACCGAACTTTGCTTGAATGAATAATTCATTCTAGCAAATTTACGTATATGATACCAAACAGGAGCATAAGCTCTTAATATAGTATATAATAAGATTTATTAGGTTAGAAACTCTTAGTTTTAAAAGGTTCAAATAAGGCTTGGGTGTCTTAATATAGCTATCAGCTGTTGTCAACCATCGCGAGTGAGCATTTTTTTCATGATTCCTGCGAAACTCGCATGGCGGCTTGTTGACCATTTTTCAGACATTTTACTGTTTTTTTGATGAACAATACTTGTTTTAATCCAACAGCCTTCGTTAGTAGTATTAATTTACTACAGAAATAAGGATATCCATAAATAGAACAGTCTATTTCACTTCGAGTTCTTATTTTCGACATTATTTTGTCTTTAGCACATTAGGCCACGAAATTAATAGCTTATCGTATTGATTACTGAAAAAAACAACTAAAATAAATTTACAAGACGAAGGTTATTTAATAAATAGGTAACTCGAATGATTCTAACGTCAACAGTTCAATTTGTAAAGCTTCGTACCGACTGATACCAATCATTGAATTTTGTTTAAAATCGGCGTCTTTGATATGTATAATTTAACTTCATGACAAGCTTCTAGTGATATAGGAATTATTATTTACCACTCATTTTATATTTAAACATGCTAAAATATGATTTTCAACATAAAAAAACGGTTAAATGTTTAGTTAAAATTTTTGTTAATCAGTCCCATTTTTTCATAATTTTGAAATATTCAAAGGGCAGTAGAGGGCTGAAGAAGGGTTGCAATATTTTTATTTTATTTTTTTTCCTTGCCTGTGCAACAAGATGCAACTTTTGAGAGGTATTCAGAAGTGCAAATGTAAAAATAAAAATCTCGCTCCACCCTAGTGGAGAGTCCTATGGTTGAGAGGTAGGTTTGAGGTTAACAAATAAAAGTTTAGTCAGGGTTACACAATAATCATAGTTTTATTAAATTTTACAAGTTCACAATTTAGATTATGTTGGGCGCCTTATGGTAAAGTAAATTATGTTCAGCAGTACCTAGAGCATAGAGTAAAATAACAGGGTGTGGTAGCCTACATTCAACTTCTTAGCAACCAAATATTTAAGGAATCTACAGTTAATCAATTTACAGCACGGATGATCTTCAGCGAGTGGAGTATGTAACGGAGTGGTCCGGATCGTTCAAAAGTGAGGTTAGTTTTGTCACAGCACAATAATAAAAGAGACACGGCGACCAGGGTCCAGCCGTGTTACCAGATAGCTTCGCTGTCGGTCCAAAGGTCAGGCACAAAGGAAGGGGCCTAAACTGCCCCGCACCGAACAGCCTCCGAGCGGTCTCTCTCTCCGACCACTCTCCAGGGACAGCACAAGACAAATATTCACCCCCTCAGCTAGATCCTGCAGCCAGATATTTGTAGGACAAAATAGATAGATTATAGAAAGAACGCGTATCTCTAGCGATACGTGGCGCTGAGTAATTTATACAGAAATATACCTTGATCGAGATCGAGATCCGAATGCTCCAATCCGTAGGAGGAAGAACGATACGGCCTCTTGCGTATTCTAAGCGAGCAGGCGCTGATGCAACTACGGCACCTCAGATGCCACGAGGTCACGATTTCTGACAGCAGGATCCTGGAGTTTGTCAGAAACAACGGATTGTTAGGTAGACTGCTGACGAAGCCACGCACAGGCTGATGGCCAGAATACGTACCAGCTGAAGAGGTATCACGAGGATTCAAGGATTATGTAGGAATCTAACCAGCGAGGATCGTTGTCGAAGACAAAAGAACGATGTCCTCAACACGTAACGCAAATGCCAACCGCGACCCGTCAAAGTCGAATAGACAGACGTCACTTTGGAGCTGTCAGTGTCAACTCCAAGTTGTGACGCTAAGACGACCGGAGCTACCTATTCTGTAGACACAGAGCCAATACATCAAGAATTACAAATACAAAGAATTACAAGGGGTTACAATGTCTGTAAATATTGCAGGCCGACCTGTTTGAAAAACTGACTTTTTTTTCATTTTAATCAGATACTGGAGTCCTAACTGATGCCAGAGTGTATAAACTTATAAATGGTTCGCAGCACTCGCAGACTAGCCGGATCTTGTTTCACACTTCATGCTGAAATACGTGCTTTTTATGTCGTATATTTAATATGCTCGATTGGTAAGGGTCATCTCTTATCAAAACAAGTGAATAATAGTGTTTTTGATTAAATATTAAGATATTTGCTGACTTATTGACTTTACAAGTGTAAAGCGTTAGCAGTTTACCTTTGTGGTCTGCTATAGACCGTATAGTGCTTGATCTTGCCGTTCTTCTGCGCCGGCGCAAGCCAGCTCACTATGACACTGTCCTCCGAGTTCGCCAGCGCCTTGATATCAGCCGGTGCCCCTGGAACTGAACGCAAGGAAACCTAAGGATCATGTCAGCCAGCAGATGTCGTGCATAATACAGTTTTCAGAGGTGTCGTTACTGCAAGTTAGTTATTATTTAAACGGAAAGATATCGTCGAGTACAGTTTTCTACCTGAAGATCGAGACAAACATAGATAGATACAAGCAGTGAAGGTAAATACAAAGTGTAAAAGAGTAGTACTGTCTTCGTGCGTGGTGCAGTAGATGGACGGGGAGGGCGGGCCGGCGCCGGCCGCGGTGCGCGCGCGCACGGAGATGGAGTAGTTGGCGGCGCGGCGCAGCGCCTGCAGCAGCGTCTCCGAGCCGCCCGCGCGCCGCGTCTCCGGCTGGCTCTCCAGCTCGTTCGCCACCTGCGGTCGCAGTGAGCTCACACAAACTGAAGGACATCATCAGCCTTTTAGAGTATCAGTGAGGACATGAAGAGTTCACCTCGTACAGTATCTCGTACCCCAGCAGCGCGCCGCCGCGCAGCGCCAGCGGCGGCGGCTCCCACCACACGCGCACGGACTGCGCCGACAGCGGCTCGCACGAGACGCGCTCGGGCGCCGCCTCCGGGGCTGCGAACAGGAAGCACCCCTAGTACCATCCACCGACACCGCAGGCGTCCCGGAGCGGAGCCTACCGGAACGATGTCGGACCTCCTTCGAGCGTGGTGGCGGCGAGCGGCGCGCAGGGGGGCCCCGCGCCGAGCGCGTTGAAGGCGCTGACTTCCACCTCGTAGCGCGCCCGCGCCCGCAGCGCGACGAGCGCGGCGCGCGCGGCGGCCCAGCCCGGCGCCGTGAGCGCGCGCGTGCGGTTGTCGCCGCCCGGCGCCGCGTCCTCGCGCCACGTCACCACGTAGCCCAGCAGCTCGCCGTTCCACGTCTCTTGCGGGGGAGCCTAAAGGTACCCGTTTACTCATTTGAAACATTATATACATTCAGTCAAAAAAGTATCGGGAATGGATGATTTGTTTATGGTTCCAAATTCAAATTTTTGTTTTTTTTGTTGTTGTTAGATTGGCACATCTGTTTGCCATTTTGGCGCGGAGTTTGAGTTGCATCTGTTATTTATATTAAATACAGTGCTGTTTTTAGTTACATCATATCTAGTGTGTATTGCGAATTTCACAATGGACAAAAACATCGAACAAAGAGTTTGTCTTAAGTTTTGCATCGCCAATGGAATTTTGTGTTCGGAGTCACTGAAAATGTTACAGAAGGCTTTCGGTGAATCGACTTTATCAAAAACACGTGCTTATGAGTGGTACAAAGCGTTCTAAAGCGGTCGAGATGTGATGGAAGATTTGCCTCGCTCTGGTAGGCCATCAACGTCTGCAATTGAAGTTAACATCGCAAAAGTGAAGGAAACAGTGACTGAAAATCCTCATTCAACTTTGCGAGACATAGCCGCCGAACTTTCTGTATCTCACGAGTCGATCCGTACCATTTTAAATAATCACTTGGGTATGAAACATGTTGCCGCTCGACTAGTCCCAAAAGACCTGAATTTTCTCCAAAAACTCAATCGCATGAGAGTCGCTGAGGACATGCTAGAACGAGTCAATTCCGACCCAACATTCATGAAACGCATTATTACTGGTGACGAGACGTGGGTTTATGAGTTTGACATGCAAACTAGTCAACAAGCTTCGGAGTGGCGCCTTCCAACTGAACCGAAACCGAAAAAAACACGCCAAAGTCGATCAAAAGTCAAAGTCATGTTGACTGTTTTCTTTGACTCTCGCGGTGTTGTGCACTCGGAATTCTTGCCGGAAGGTCAAACGGTAAATAGAAGCGTTTTACCTGAAATAAAACGCATATTAAAATACTTACCTTACTGGAAGCTTTAATAAGCTTTTAACGAGAAAGCACATCCGTTTCCGTCGAATTTGACTACTTTTTACTGATTTTTCGGTAGTATATCCGGTCCACTGGCGACACCTAGGCGTTTCGCGCCATTTCTAGTTTGCGTAAAATGGACAGCGCCATGTTTTATCATTGGTTAAGTTACACCAGGCAGAAATAAAAGCAAAGCTTCCAGTAAGGTAAGTATTTTAATATGCGTTTTATTTCAGGTAAAACGCTTCTATTAAATCACTTGACCGTTACTGGAAGCTTTAATAAGCTTTTAACGAGATCTGTTTGATTTCGCCTGGTGTCGCCAAATGTAAAGTTTTAGGGAATAACGCCAATGTGATGAGATAAAATTAAACAAAAGAATGTGTAACAAGTCTTCTGAAAGAATACTGATACAGTGTTCTCTTGAGTTTTGTTCTATAATTCTGACACTCTTGATTTTAGTAGGTAACCAAGAACTAATTTATTAAAATTTATAATATATCCACCTTTAACTTGAAATTAGCCGTTTTAACAGCTAAAATATTCGAATTGCCACCAAACTAAAGTAATAATTAGCAAATATTGTATCAATTGTTTTCAACAATAATGGAATAACATTATCAGGTAGATATATGTTATTTCTCGCCCACAAATCCTTTAAAAATTATTGGCGAACAGCCAATTCCCTCGTCTAAAGATACAGTGATCGTATGTTATCTGAAACTGCTCCAACATCTGTTTATCTAAAAGAGGTTTTATCCCAGCCAATATGTACGTTACGCTAGCTTAGCCACTCTTAGTGAAATATTAAAATCGTTTATAGACTTTCAGTCTAGTTTTATGATTAAATAAGTATAGTTTCTTCATAATAGTGGATTAAATTATAACATAATTAATGTTTGAAAGAAGTCTACTACTGTCAGTGTTGGAACCGTCAAAAAATAAATAATACCTACTATCGTACACATTGACAAGTTCAAGGTATGTCTAGTAACGTTAAGACGTGTAAACTTTTACGTGTACAGATCAACAGTTATATCTATAGTAGGTATTTTGTGTCAATTGTTCCACCATTCTACACGTACACTTCAAAAACATGAGAACGATGTTCTTGACTTTCGGTGGTGACAGACAAATTCCTCAGTTGAGGAACTACTAATCAGGTATCCTCAGTCATTAATTGATTTAGACGATACACTTTAGGGATTAGAAATGGTAACGGAAATTCCCATGCTAGTGATCGATACATACCAGATTTTAAACACGCTATGAAACTTCCAAGGGATACTAAACGCGTCATGAAACATAATTTTTCAGATCTCGTGTAACATTATTACAAAGAACATGCGCTGCCTTTCAGGCAAATAAATGAATTAGATAGAAGTATCTAGGGTCCCCACTTTATAAACATTATTCAATGTTCATATATGCTAGCAGTTGTTGTCACTCGGGGGTAAACGATAACGATATAGGTGACCTCCCCGATCATTAGGCTTGCCTGGGATATTGTGTATGCTGAGATGTATTGGATGTCGAGCACATTCGATAGGTTATCTCTATGGTACAACTCTATGCTACTGCAGTATGATTATAAGCCCATACAGTGAGATGAAGGCTGTGAAATGTGTGATGTATTTCATGTCTGGCTAGCACACACACAATAACTTGTATATATAATAGATTTATTTTGATTGCAGTGCAGGAGAAACTCTTATCGTTACCAGAAGAAACGGTCAGGCTGGAGTCGCATAATATAGCAGAAAAATCCTTTGTATTTCCTTTGAATGTGCACCTCTAAACAGGCATGCACAATGACAAAATATTAATTTCTGCAGGTATATATTTTGGACTGTTCCCGGCCTTCACAATACATCTTTCTGCGGTTTGAGGACCGAGGTACCTAAGTGCTAAGACCAAGATTAAGTGCTCGCGAAGCACATCTAAATTTTGATGCAATGTATTACAGAAAATCGTCGAGATAGGATACTCGTATTTCGGTCATTAATTACATACCTACTCGTTTAGTGCCTCGATATTGAAAATGGGACTTCTGTTAGATTTAACTATAAACATTCGGGATATCGAACGTGGTAATACCAGAGAGCTGCTATTGTCTGTATACCTACCAGAGCAACCTTCCTATCTGACCTCATTGAAATGTCTAGAGTCATTGTTAACTTTCGTTAATTCTAGTGTCCACGAGCATGTTTCCAGGAGCATTCGAGCGTCCTATATGTATATATATATATATATTGTTACCTTTTTGTTTAAGTGTCAAGAAACATTGGAGCTTCCTGCATATTGTATTTATCTATGCGATAGATAAGGAAATTGTAAACGTTTATGTCTTAATAAACGAAATATAAAATAAATAAATAATTGTTCACATTTGTTAAATGCAGTATCCAGGAGCATTATATATTGTTACCTTTTTGTTTAAGTGTCAAGTGTCAAGAAACATTGGAGCTTCCTGCATATTGTATTTATCTATGCGATAGACAAGGAAATTGTAAACGTTTATGCCTTAATAAACGAAATATAAAATAAATAAATAATTGTCCATATTTATTAAATGCAGTATCCAGGAGCATTGGAGCGCCCTGCACCATATTTATGACTGTGCTGCGAACCTTGTTGGTAAAAGGGAACTCATGTTTTTGAGCCTTGTCATAATAATATGTTATAGTAATTGTATACTAACCACTTCGGGGCTGACCTCTGTGAGATGTTATTATGGTATCCACCCCGCGAATGGTGTTTTTGTAGGCATTTCACCTAAGTCCAGGAGCATTGGAGTGTCCTGTACTATATCTATGACCGGGCCTGGAGCCTTGGTGGTAAAATAAAACTCTTGAATTTGAGCGCTGGTCCTTGTTATTATAGTTATACATTGGCCACTTCTGGGCTGACCTCGTTGAGAGAGGTTATTATGGTATCCACCCCGCGAGGGTGTCTTTATGTAGGCATTTCACCTTGGTCCAGGAGCATTGGAGCATCCTGTTCCATATTTAAGACCGGGCCAGGAGCCTCGGTGGTAAAATAAAACTCTTGAAGTTGAGCGCTGGTCCTTGTTATTATAGTTATATATTGGCCACTTCTGGGCTGACCTCGTTGAGAGAGGTTATTATGGTATCCACCCCGCGAGGGTGTCTTTATGTAGGCATTTCACCTAGGTCCAGGAGCATTGGAGCATCCTGTACCATATTTAAGACCGGGCCAGGAGCCTCGGTGGTTGGTCTTTGTTATTAAAGTTATATATTGGCCACTTCTGGGCTGACCTCTTTGAGAGAGGTTATGATAGTATCCACCCCGCGAGGGTGTCTTTATGTAGGTATTTTACCTAGGTCCAGGAGCATTGGAGCGTCCTGTACCATATTTAAGATCGGGCCAGGAGCCTCGGTGGTTGGTCCTTGTTATTATAGTTAAAATTTGACCACTTCTGGGCTGACCTCTTTGAGAGAGGTTATTATAGTATCCACCCCACGAGGGTGTCTTTATGTAGGTATTTCACCTCGGTCCAGGAGCATTGGAGCGTCCTGTACCATATTTAAGACCGGGCCAGGAGCCTCGGTGGTAAAACTCGTGATAGTTAGTATATATTGGCCACTTCTGGGCTGACCTTTTTGAGACCTCTTTGAGAGAGGTTATAACGGTATCCACCCCGCGAGGGTGTTTGTGTAGGCATTTCACCTAATTTCAAGAGCATATGAGTGTCCTGTATCATATTTATGACCGGGCCGGAAGCGTCAGTGCAGCGGTAAAAGGAAACTCGTGAATTTGAGCGCTGTCCTAGTAATTATAGATGTTGTATATTGGTCACAGCCGAGCTGACCTCTGAAAGGCAATAACGGTATCCACCCCGCGAGGGTGTGTCTATGTAGGCATTTCATGTGGATAAATAAACTTTGTTATATGATTTACCTATGTTACTTCGAAATGGCCCAATAAATGAATATCTGATTTATAGGGATATACAATTCTGCCTTTAACCTTGAAAGGAACCTGGAGGTCCACACGATGGATCTAGTGATGCACACTAGCTCTATTCCCGCGAGGGGCAGTTAAGTCCTTAATTATGTTTTGCCAGAACAGGGTTAAAAGATTCACTTATTACCCAGCCTTTTAAAACAAAATACAAGATCAATCAATCAATCAACAAGATGACTTTAATTTCTTTAGGCTACAAGTACAGGTTATGAACAAGTCAAATCTCAAACTAAAATTATTATTTAAAAACTCGCAGGTAGTTATGTAGAATGTGCGCGACTAGAGTCGCGCACATCCTGAAGTCCCTCTTTCGTTAAGGGATGAAATTAAATGTTGTTCTTCCAACACTAGTTAACTCCTTTTTCGTAAATGAATTTAACAAACTGCTAAAGTTTTAATATAATATTTACCAATTTATATTTTACTGTCAAATTTAGATTACATTACTATTCAAGTTCTCTTTGTGTATGTTAATTGATTGAATGATCAATAGGAGCCGTGAATGGTTGAGTTGAGACTCAAAAATAAAACTTTTGAGGGTAGGTATTCGGTGAAGATTTAACTAAAAAGGTCTAGTGCTTGCTAGTTATTATTTCTTGGGTCGTTTCTTGCGAACCTAGAAGATGTCTTCGAAAAACAGTTGCGTGTTTTCGGAACCTGTGGTTTCGTTCTTCTAATTTGTTCGAAATAATGGCCTTGACAAGACATTGATTGTCAGTGAAGTTAAACATGTTTGTACAAGCGTCGACGCTTACAAAATGAAGTTATCGAGACCTTACCATCATGGCAAGCAGTATAAAAACGACTCCATTAGTCAGGCAGGGCATCAGTTATAATAACTTTGGAGCTTACCCGTATCCGCGATGAGTAGGTATGCTTACAAATGGGATCGAAGCTCACGGCGCGTTCACGGCGGCGGCGGCGGCGGTAGCGCCGGTTCCGGCTCTAATAAAAATAGGCTGTAATTTTAAAATAAAGTTATTCAAAATATTTTTACAAAAATGTTTCTTCCAAAACTTACCAAAAATACCGGACCCAATCCGGTAGAAATAACAGATCATTTTAAAATATGATATCTTATATGACAGAACCAACACAATGAAATAAATTATTTAATTAAATGGACTTGGAGACCGGAACCGAAAGAACCGAATAAACCGAACACAATCAGTAAATTATTAAAATAAATGATCAAGTACTTTCTATTAAATACGAGATCCGAACGGAACAAACCGTTAAATTTTTACCGTTAGTTACCTACCTTAGGTAAGGTAAAAAATAATGACCACAATATGCTTTCCTGAATCAACGTTCTTTGGCCTTTGTCCTGCAGTGGGACAGTAATGGCTAAAATTGAAAGCAGGCCCTATTTCTTATTAAATTAACACAAATATTATAACAAAGAGATTTTTACAACACGGTCGATAAAAATTCTCAAAATGATTTCAAGTGCGAGAAAATAAGTAAATTTAAAAAACTTACAGGTTTTTCTGCGATTCACTTTACGATATAACCTTATAATAATTACCACTATAGGTAGTGCAACTTTAACAGAGCCAGAGCAGAACTGCTGCGTACACAAGTTGCTTCGACGGAATACGAAACGCCAATGATAAAACATGGCGCTGTCCATTTTACGCAAACTAGAAATGGCGCGAAACGCCTAGGTGTCGCCAGTGGACCGGATATACTACCGAAAAATCAGTAAAAAGTAGTCAAATTCGACGGAAACGGATGTGCTTTCTCGTTAAAAGCTTATTAAAGCTTCCAGTAACGGTCAAGTGATTTAATAAAGAATATTATTTGAGCGTTATGCGGCGTTTAAGAGAGCAAATTTGACTAAAAAGGCCAGATTTGTGGAAAGAAAATTCTTGGAGTTTGCACCACGATAATGCGCCTTCGCACAAGGCCATCATTGTGACCGAATTTTTGACCAAACACTCAACAAATACCATCGAGCAACCACCATATTATATGGCTCCGGCCGACTTCTTTCTTTTTCCTAAACTCAAATTACCACTTCGTGGCACCCGTTTTCAATCGGTACAAGACATAAAGGAGAATTCGCGGCGAGAACTGAACTCAATTCCGGAAACAGCGTTTAAAAAATGTTTTGATGATTGGATAATTCGTTGGCGTAAGTGTATCGTTTCTGAAGGAGCATACTTTGAAGGTGATAAAATAAATTTGGATGAATAACAAACATTTTGTGTATTATTGATCTTTTCCCGGTACTTTCTTGACAGAGTAGTACATACATAGACATCAAAATTTATCCTATGAGAGCTTTTTTTACGTATGAAACCCTAAATTCAAAGAAAACTAAATTTCTTGGTAAGAGATATGGATTCACGAGTCTTAAGTATTCATGCAGTAATGCTACCCAAATCTTCTGAAGATTATCGTTTCTTATTTATTTATTGGAAAATCAACGGCTTAAACTAACTTAATAAAATTGAGTAATTCAATCGGAGAGCCAATTAAAGATTTTCACGTTTAGACATATTATAACAACAACATGTGAACACAAGTAAACTACATCTGATCGAACGGCTTGAGATAAGAAAGATAAAAATAAACTATATATTATATAAAATTAATGTAGGTATAAACCTAAGTACCTACGTCACTATTAAAGTAGCCTCTGGTCAGTCGCTGTCTGGCTGAATGAACGCTCGTACAGAATAGATCTAGGTCTAAATCAGGGTGTCTACAATACTTATTGAAAAAATCGCTTGTTCGCCATAAAATAAATTTGTCTATAGTTGGTGCCAACAATAGGTATAGAAATGGTAGGACTGAATCGGGTGATTTTGGACGGGGCATGAAGGTCAATTTTACTAAGAAGTTCAGGACAATCTATTATGTATGATGATATTTTAAGAAGGAAAGACAGATCAGCAATTTCACGCCTTTTTGAAAGAGGAAGAAAGTGGAACTTTTTACAGAGTGCATCATAAGTGAAGGACTAATAGGGAATTTTCAGACAAAAACAGAGATATTTCATGAATTTAATTCAATTCTGTCACTATAGACACTATATCGCGGGTTCCAAACCTGTGATGCATATTCGAGAATGCTTCGGACAAACGAACAATAAAGTATTTTAAAGGTTTTAGCCCGGTTGAAACCAGCGGAGCTCCTCATCAAATGTTTATCGTCTTTGTACTTCAGCCTCTTTGTAACGTTTGTTGCTTTAGTACGTATGAAGATGCTATAGTTTTGTTTTTTCGCGTAAAGGTTACTATCGTACATTTAGTTGGGTTAAGGTCTAGCTTATTTGTAACACAGTAACTATCTAATCTTATCAGATCAGCCTGGACCTTAGTTACATCCTCAGGAGATTTAATGGCCCTATCGTCAGCAAAACAAAGTAAGTGACAATGTAAGAAACATTGTGATATAACATTTACAAATATCAGGAAAAGGAGGGGACCCAGCAATGATCCCTGAGGAACTCCACTGGGGACGGAGACCCAGCTAGATATATAGTTGTTTATGACTATAGCTTGAGATCGATTTTTTATATACGAAGAGAACCATCGAAGTAAATCTCCTCTTATACCGATGAGGTGTAGCTTGGACAATAACAGCCTGTGGTCAATTTTGTCAAAAGCTGTGCTATAGTCTGTATAAATAACGTCTACCTGAAAGCCATTGTCCATAGTCATTCAGTCAGAAAATCATTAAAAAGGACCAAGTTTGAGGTAGTGGAGCGTCCCTTGAGAAAGCCGTGTTGAGATGAACTAAAAGAGTGATGCAGTGCAGAGTAAATTTGATCATACACTATCCTTTCAAATATTTTCGCTATGATACAGAGTTTTGAAATTGGTTTATAGTTAACTACTTCAGTTTTTGAACCTTTCTTATAGGTAGGTGAGACAAAAGCTGACTTCCAGATATCGGGAACAGCGCAAGCAGAAATGGACTTCGAGAATAATAGGGAGATTGGTACCCAAAGAGATTTGGCACAATTGGTGAGTAATATCGGACTGACCTCATCTGGACCGGCAGATTTAGAAGAATCTATATTCATTAACAATTTTAAGACCATATTCTCAGTTATTTCAATACTACTGATATCATATGTACCTCTACATCCAGAATCATGAAAATCAAGTGATAGATCATACTTTCCAGCAGGTGATAAAAATGTAGAATAAAAATACTCTGAAAACATTTTGCATATACCCCTAGACTCGCCAGTAGTTGCCGTAGAACCTTTATATGTAATACATGTAGGAATGCCACTAGAGGTCCCTGATCTGTTCTTAATATACGATCAAAACTGTTTAGGGTGTTTTTCTATACCATTTTCTTTACCATTATGACAATGATGACGTCGCATACTTGCCAAGTAGAATAGGAATACGTGTCTTTAGTGAATTTTTTGCGATGATGCCCTAGTCATTAGTGAAGCGGATGGTTTGTATAGTAAGTACCCTGCTAGGCACTTTAGTTTTGGTTTTTTTGATATAATAGGCTTTGTTTGTACCTACCTATTGAATCTGTATTTGAGATGCACTGCATTGATAAGGCCGATAGCGACATGTTAATGTTACGATACGCACCTGCCACGTCACCAGCAGCTCCCCCGGAGCAGTGGCCTGGACTTGGACGTTATGAGGCGGTTCCGAAGGCACTGAAAAGTTTCGACAAGTTGAAACTTTGACTTTTGAGAACCGTAGTTTGCTAACGCAATACATTTTAATTTGATAGAGTTGATGAAAGTTATTATACTTGTGTACCTTCTTCCAAGGTCTGCACGATGACCGGCTGGGAGTAGTCGCTTTCCCCGATGGCGTTGACGGCGGCCAGCCGCAGCGCGTACGCGGTCGCCGGCCGCAGCCCTTCCACGCGGTACACCAGGAACTCCTCCTTTCCACCCGAGGGGACCGGCCTAGTCCAAGTAACGTTCAATTCAGCCTGGATCTTTGTCATTTTGCAATTGTTTATTGTATTTCTTAGTTAGTTGCCCAATATTTGTTGAATGTAATTTAATCTATCTTTAGTATTCATTGAATACGTTATGCTCGAGTAGGTTGCTCGCTTATATACCTTCGTTAGTACCTACCTACACTCACCCTGTACTTCGACACAAGACTGCCGCTATTCACTTGCCGTTTTCTTCGTTGTCATTTCCTTTAGTATTTGTGACGGTATTTTACTAATGCAAAACTGTATTCGCTTTGCAAAGATTCTATTATCCTGTGTTTCTTGGGATATAATCTTTGGTATTTGTTGAGATTTATCAGCAGATGGAACACAAGTACCTCTCGAGAATATCGACATGAGACGGCAGCACCTCCCTGGAGGGCGCGTCGGCCCAGTCGGGCGCGGCGCGCGCGGCCACGGCGCGGAGCTGCAGGCGGTAGGCGCTGACGGGCGCGTTGCCGTCGAACCCGCGCCGCCACGCCAGCGTCGCCACGCGCCCCGACACCTCCGACGCGAACAGCCCTTGCGGGCTCTCGGGTAGCTCTGCAACAGTACCGTACACAACATTTCATCGACATTCAGTGTACGCTTTTAGATAGTTTGTATACAGGGTGTCCCATAATGAGTGGATAACCTGAAAGGTGCTTATGCGCCAAGTCAAGGCCAAGCCAGTCCAGCCACCGCGCTGGCCACTGGGAAGCGCCACCACGCGTAAACCATCTGTTTGGATACGCTGAATCTAAACAATGCCGTTTCTGAACGGCTTAGTGTACTGGGCACCCGTCGTTCTGTAGTTTGAATCTTCTTTCCAAATTCATACCACCAAATTCGTACTCATAACACAAACTCTCTTTACTTTCGGCTAGATTATTGTTTATTATTTATCAAAATATTTCCTATTTTCCAGCATGAATCAGCAAAAATAGATTTCCCTCACTATTTTTAAGAAGCAAAGTAATCATTTTAGAACGAGTAAGGCGAAAAAGATATTTTATTGATGTGTTGGTTCAATATTATTTTTAGTAGCTTTGGCCCCTTTTGGCACAAAAGTAGCAATATCTCAGTTTTTTACCCTACAAAATTTCAACGTTTATTATCATTTTAGGATGCTCTTGAAATGGACATGTTTTTAAAGTACCTGGCATCTTAGGTTTCCTTATCTTTTTTTTAACCACAGCAGCTCAAACTTTGCATAAAAATATGAAAAATTAAAATTTTCTACTTTAAACCTGCCTTGAAAATTACTGGTCCTAGTTACCAAAATATTTCTTACGGTGTTCAAAAAAACTGTTTTTCTTTAGTATATTCCAAAAATAAAAATTAAAAAATTATTAAAATTGTAGGCACAAAATTCAAAAATGTGAACAAAGGTACAAATTTTTCCAAATTTACAAAATATTAAATATTTTCCGAACGGGTCAAGTTAGAAAAAAAATAAAAAATGTTTCTGATTGGCCTTGACTTGGCGCATAAGCACCTTTCAGGTTATCCACTCATTATGGGACACCCTGTGCGGAGTAGTGACCTTGCACCGCGAGGTAGATGAGCAGCTCGTCCCGCCCGAAGGCGTTCTCGGCGCGGCACCGGTACACGCCCGAGTCGGCGCGCGCCGCCTGTAAGATGCTCAGCGTGGACGTCACGCCGCGCTCTGACCGCTTCTCCGACACCGACACCCTGCACACACACCAATGCCTACAGAATGTATCGACTACAAACTTACCGACTAACAATTCCTACATACCTACATTATATCACACTCGCCTATGTACGTAATAGATTACACACGCTAATGATTCTAATAGATTTTGTGATTGGGTGTAAAAAACGCTGGATAATTTTACTTCTTGACTATGGTTCTGTGTCTATCTACTAATTCACAGATTTATAAGTAGAGTACCTACTAAAGACATAATTCCTCTCTTACTTCACTTAGCCTCATCTGGCCCTAATGTAGAGAGAACTTGACAGCACGAACTATCTATCACCAAGAAGTTTCATTACAAGCAATACGGACAATATGGACATCGTTGTAGGAAAGGCAGACGCTCGTTACAGTCGAAACCTATGAAGGAAATCAGGACGACAAATTGCTTGACATTCCATAATTAGCCTAGAGATTGTCATAGACTACATAGTATATGTATGTTTCATATCGTATATTCTTTCTTTCATGTCATTAATTAGTAATAATGGACCTGTAGGTAGTGAGTTGGAGTGTCTTCATGTTGTGCGTCCACTGCAGCTGTAGGGGCGGGTCGCCGCGCGCGTCGCACTGCAGCGCGGCCAGCGCCGTGCGCCTCACCGTCATGTTGACATTAGTTAGTAGTAAGGGACCTGTAGGTAGTGAGTTGGAGTGTCTTCATGTTGTGCGTCCACTGCAGCTGTAGGGGCGGGTCGCCGCGCGCGTCGCACTGCAGCGCGGCCAGCGCCGTGCGCCTCACCGTCATGTTGACATTAGTTAGTAGTAAGGGACCTGTAGGTAGTGAGTTGGAGTGTCTTCATGTTGTGCGTCCACTGCAGCTGTAGGGGCGGGTCGCCGCGCGCGTCGCACTGCAGCGCGGCCAGCGCTGTGCGCCTCACCGTCATGTTGACATTAGTTAGTAGTAAGGGACCTGTAGGTATAGTGAGTTGGAGTGTCTTCATGTTGTGCGTCCACTGCAGCTGTAGGGGCGGGTCGCCGCGCGCGTCGCACTGCAGCGCGGCCAGCGCCGTGCGCCTCACCGTCATGTTGACATTAGTTAGTAGTAAGGGACCTGTAGGTATAGTGAGTTGGAGTGTCTTCATGTTGTGCGTCCACTGCAGCTGTAGGGGCGGGTCGCCGCGCGCGTCGCACTGCAGCGCGGCCAGCGCTGTGCGCCTCACCGTCATGTTGACATTAGTTAGTAGTAAGGGACCTGTAGGTATAGTGAGTTGGAGTGTCTTCATGTTGTGCGTCCACTGCAGCTGTAGGGGCGGGTCGCCGCGCGCGTCGCACTGCAGCGCGGCCAGCGCCGTGCGCCTCACCGTCATGTTGACATTAGTTAGTAGTAAGGGACCTGTAGGTAGTGAGTTGGAGTGTCTTCATGTTGTGCGTCCACTGCAGCTGTAGGGGCGGGTCGCCGCGCGCGTCGCACTGCAGCGCGGCCAGCGCCGTGCGCCTCACCGTCATGTTGACATTAGTTAGTAGTAAGGGACCTGTAGGTATAGTGAGTTGGAGTGTCTTCATGTTGTGCGTCCACTGCAGCTGTAGGGGCGGGTCGCCGCGCGCGTCGCACTGCAGCGCGGCCAGCGCCGTGCGCCTCACCGTCATGTTGACATTAGTTAGTAGTAAGGGACCTGTAGGTAGTGAGTTGGAGTGTCTTCATGTTGTGCGTCCACTGCAGCTGTAGGGGCGGGTCGCCGCGCGCGTCGCACTGCAGCGCGGCCAGCGCCGTGCGCCTCACCGTCATGTTGACATTAGTTAGTAGTAAGGGACCTGTAGGTAGTGAGTTGGAGTGTCTTCATGTTGTGCGTCCACTGCAGCTGTAGGGGCGGGTCGCCGCGCGCGTCGCACTGCAGCGCGGCCAGCGCCGTGCGCCTCACCGTCATGTTGCGCGACGAGAACTCGAAGTGAGCTGGCTCTGGAACACAACAAAACTATTATGACCTCTTTATTTTACTTTTTTATTCAATTTTAGTAAGTGGGCACCAACCAGTTGACCTGAAAAATATTTCCGATAAAGCATAGATTCGGTCTGTTTTCTCTAACATTTAAAATTCGATCTATCGTGACTTTTACTAGTACCCTCCACATCTACAGGTATCGAGAGCATTCTGGTGGCTTGAGGAGTACGTTTACATGCAATTCCAGTCTGCGTTTGATGGCAGCTGGTGCCAATAGTGGCAGTTCCAGCTCTTGTAACAATTATCTCCGTGAATAGCACTTGACGCTAGATGATAATCCTTCGGACCTCTACGTCCTGCGATGCCAGCTAGACCATGTTTCGTGGCGTTCTTCAAAGGTCGAGTACAATGTTATTGCCATTATATTGTAATTTTTCAAATCCTCGATTTATCAAATAATGTAGCAGTATGTAAATACACACATTCCGTGTGGTGCCGGCTTAGAATAGCACTACCCCAACTCTTCCCGTGGGTGTCGTAAGAGGCGACTAAGGGATATACCGGGGGGTGGACAGCAGCACCCCTCTAGAACAACCCCATCATCAGACTGCAATCCCCAACCCGCATGCCCAGCGTGGGGATTATGGGCATTACCCCCCAAATGATAGGAAACGCCAAAAAATGGCCCCCAGTAGCCGGCCGCCTCGCTATTCCTGGCCATGGTCGCGGTCATGGTAACGGCGGGGCAGAGGGTGCTAAGAATCACCGGTATTTAGGCTACCACACGCTTATTAAAATGACCCTGGCAACGTTTAACGGACACACTCTGAGGCTTGACCATCATCTAGCGCAGTTGGAAATGGAGTTAGAGACCATTAAATGTTCTCGGGTTATGTGAAGTCCGTAGAGAGGGGGAGGACACCGTAACCCTACAACAGGCCATCTTCTCTACTTTCGTGAGGGTAATAAAACATCCCGGGGTGGCGTAGGTTTCCTCGTCAATAAGGCCCTCTCTAACAACGTTCAAGAAATCTCCAGTGTGTCGACCAGGGTAGCGTACCTGATGCGTTATAGCATGAAGGTAATTCAGGTCTACGCACCGACCTCGGCACACTCGGACGATGAAGTGGAGGATATGTACGAAGACATATCCAAAGCCTTACACAACACCACTAAGGCTCACTTCAACGTTGTTATGGGGGACTTTAACGGCAAGGTTGGAATCCAGACTGGCAACGAATCCCGAATAGGCCCGCATAATTATGGAGTTAGAAATCACAGGGGGCAAATGCTTGTCAACTTCCTTGAGAAAGAGGGGCTGTTTTTAATGAACTCCTTCTTTAAGAAACAGCCCCAGCGGAAGTGGACATGGCAAAGCCCCGACACTGTGACAAAAAATGAGATCGACTTTATCATGACGGATAGCAAACACATATTCAGAGATGTCTCAGTGATCAACAGGTTCAATACCGGATCTGATCACCGAATGCTCCGAGGCACTCTGAATATCAACTTAAAGCTTGAACGAAACCGTCTGATGAAGTCCACGCTCCGACCTAATCCAATCCAAATCATGGCGGGCACCGAGAAGTTTTAGCAGCTTCTCGGGGAGCTTATATATTCGCTGCCTTGGAACCCACTGATAACGCTGACGAGACCCTACACAATCTGGTCGAAAAGTTGAGGGACGAGGGCACTAAGTTCTGCAGCAAGCTAGGTACTGGCAGGAAGTCCAAACTCTCGGATGAGACTCTGGATCTGATGTCAAAAAGGCGGGAAACCACCCTAATGTCTTCGTTAGAGAGGTCAGACCTGAACAAGCGAATCGCGAAGATGGTACGGCGTGACCTTCGGAGCTCCAACACACGCCTCATTAAAGAGGCGATAGAGCGAAACCGAGGGTCCAAAGTATTCACTCAGCAGCTTGGCAGGAGCCACCTGACGAAACTACTCACGACGGGAGGATTGTTTTGTCGAAGCCAGAGATCTCAGCCGAGGCAGAAGATTTCTATGGCCGTTTGTACACTGCACATGCCCCTCATTCCCGAAGCGATGACCATGATTCTAGAGCCACCCTGACACGCCACTATACCGACGAACTGCCAGATTTCAGCCAAGATGAAATCGTGTTAGCTCTGAGGCAGCTTAAAAATGGAAAAGCCCCCGGTGAAGACGGTATTACTTCAGAGCTTCTGAAGGCAGGAGGAGCCCCCGTTATACAGGAGCTACAGAACCTCTTTAATGCCGTCCTTCACAGTGGGAGAACTCCTAAGGCGTGGAGCGGGAGTTTGGTGGTGCTCTTTTTTAAGAAGGGCGATAAAACCCTCCTTAAAAACTATAGACCCATCACACTCCTGAGTCACGTCTATAAGCTATTCTCGCGAGTGATCACGAATCGTCTCGCCAGGAGACTCGACGAGTTTCAGCCACCGGAACAGGCCGGGTTCCGCGGAGGATATGGCACCATAGACCACATTCACACAGTGTGGCAGATTATACAGAAGTCCGAAGAGTATAATCAGCCCCTGTGTCTCGCTTTTGTGGACTATGAAAAGGCTTTTGACTCCGTCGAAACCTGGGCTGTTCTAGAATCCTTACAGCGATGCCAAGTAGACTATCGTTTTATCGAGGTGCTGAGGTGTCTCTACGAAGCCGCAACTATGAGTATCCAAGGACAGGGCCAGCAGTCTAAACCCATCCAATTGCGCAGATGAGTGAGACAGGGGGATGTCATATCCCCGAAACTGTTCACGAGCGCATTGGAAGATATGTTTAAGACTCTGGACTGGAAAGGTAAGGGCAATTACATTTCACACCTACGATTTGCTGATGACATAGTTTTAATGGCGGAATCGCTAGAGGAGCTGACCCACATGCTGGACGGCCTAGCCTCAGCCTCGCGACGCATCGGTCTTGGCATGAATTTGGAAAAAACCAAAGTCATGACCGATTGCCAAATTGATCCGGGACCGGTAGTCGTAGAAGGCCACCTTCTCGAAATTGTTTTTGAGTACACTTACCTTGGGCAGATTATGCAGTTGGGTAAAAACAATTTCGAGAAGGAGGCCAAGAAGAGGATCCAGCTGGGCTGGGCAACGTTTGGAAAACTACGTCGAGTCTTCTCGTCATCCATACCGCAATGTTTGAAAACGAAAGTTTTCAATCAGTGCGTCCTACCCGTAATGACCTACGGAGCTGAGACGTGGATAGTGGATACTCACGGTAGGGCTGGTCCACCAGTTCAAAGTCGCTCAGCGAGCTATGGAAAGAGCTATGCTCGGAGTTTCTCTGAAGGATAGGATTCGTAATGAATACATCCGACAGAGAACCAAAGTTATCGACATAGCGCAAAGAATTAGCAAACTGAAGTGGCAGTGGGCCGGTCATATCTCGCGAAGAACCGACAACCGTTGGGGTAAACGTGTTCTTGAGTGGAGACGGCGACTTGGCAAACGTAGTGTAGGACGCCCTCCGGCAAGGTGGGATGACGATCTGCGAAAGACTGCTGGCAGATGCTGGATGCGTCAAGCTGAAGACAGGGCGCTGTGGCGCTCATTAGGGGAGGCCTATGTCCAGCAGTGGACTGGTATAGGCTGATGATGATGATGATGATGTGAATACAACGCAACAGTTTATATGATTTCTAATTTTACTTACTAGTAATTTAGATCGATGAGGAATTTGAAAACAACAATTTAGGTTGCGCTCTAACATGCACTATTTTCTTATAAAGTTTTAAATTATTTTTCCATGGTCAAAAGTTGATCATGCAATAGTATGTATTTTATTACAATAATAGGTGATGAAAAAAATAATTCACCATTAACAGAAACAGTAATAATCTTGGAGAGTCCCCGGCCGATGCCGTTGTCTGCGCGGCACATGTACTGGCCCTCGTGGCGGCGCGCCGCGGGACCCAGGCTGAGCGAGCCGTTGGCCAGGACCGAGGACTGCAGCTCCAGGTGCGCCACCGGCCTGAAGTCTGCTGCGCCACTCCCTGGGTCCAACGTAAAATACACCGTGCAATCATACTACTACTACTACTTACTTACCTAGATAGTTATCTACTTTTAGGCTAATTATTATAATTTAATAAATAAGCTAAATCAAAGAAGAGAACCTAGTGCTAAGTCAAACCTAACATAGGATTTAAGGCACTATACTAACAAAATATGTAACTTAATTGTTTTGAATAAAAATATTATTATTATTATTATTATTATTATACATCGCATTGCATTACTCATTTTACAATCTAATTACGACAGTATAAGACATCAATAGTAGCGGTTGTAAGTAAAAATCTAAACGGATTGAGTAGTTTAACTAGAGTCAGGTCGCGGGTGTAGCATCAACGATAATGTAAATACAGAAAGGATGACTCACCATGTCCTTTAAGCCACGCCACTCTCGGCTCCGGATAGCCCCTGGTGGCGCAGTGCACCAGGATGTGCGAGCCCAGCAAGGCGGCCACGTCCTGCGGCTCGCGCAGCCAGCTCGGGGCCACCTTCACGGCCAGGCGCGCCGTGTGGTTCACCTCGGCCGCGGTGTTCGTGGCCACGCACGTGTACTCTCCGCTGTGCTTCGACGTCACGTGAGAGAATATGAGGAAACTGAACTCGTCTAAGGACTTCGCTTGGACCTAAAACACGCAACATAGGAGTCTGCATCGTTCTGGAAATTTCAACATGTGAAGGGTAAACAATAATGACGTGTTTACCTGCAAATTGGAAGGGATAACATTGCCATCTTTCAACCAAGTGAAATACACAGGTTTGTCTCCAGAAGTGATGCCACACAGCACTTGGATCGAGCTACCTTCCACTAAATCCGTAGGAAAAGAGAATCCTGCTATTTTCGGTGGATCTGGAACGAGCATTTCAATCAAGATCTAAATAAAACTAAAAGAATTGTCAGGTTTTGTAGAATCATTAGGAGATTTACTTTTGACATAGATCTGAATGTCCTTCTGCGCGTACTGTCCGGAGGGCGCCGTGACCCGGCAGGTGTAGAGGCCGGCGTCGCCGGGCTCGGCCGGCCACAGGCGCAGCTCCCCGCCCAGCCCGGCCAGCGCTCTGCCGCCGGCCGACGTCAGCTCCACGCCGCCGCGTTGCCAGCTAATCTCACTATATACAGTATATAGAAGAACGTTCAATGTACTACTTTCGAAACCGATATACTTAATTCGAGATCAGTTGGAAAAACTTGATATAAAAAGGACAACTCAAGAGGGGTAACATCTAAGACAAACTTTTACTGAAACTGAACGAAGAGCTATAAAGAAACGGAAATGAAACTTATAAGTTTACTAAGCAAATGCACCTCCATCAACCTGATTGGAAATCCTGCGTAGGGACAGTAGACGGTAGTGTTGAGGCCGGCCACCGCGCGCACGGGGCCCGCGGCGCGGATCGACGGCGGACCTGCGGACAGACCTTCTTCGTATATTCAGATCATTTCTCAGCGGAACTAAATTACTATTTCAATGCAATCTACTGGAAAACTGCTCTATGCGGGTTATGCAGAACCGTTTCATTCGGAGGAAGGTTATAGAGGAAATGTTTAGAGGTGTATATGTGAGGCTTCGTGCGTGCAACCCTGGGACTCACCGTAGACGTTGAGCCGGGTGGAGTGCTCGGCCGCGCCGCGTGAGTTGTGCGCGCGGCAGGAGTAGCGGCCGCCGTCCTCGGCGCGCACGGACGTCAGGTTGAGGAAGCTCACCACGTCGCCGTTGGAGTTCATGAACTGCGATATTGACCTGTAAACCAACAAATAACATTTATGAGATGTTGGTTCGAAAGGCCAGCGCTGACTTACGGCGTGGCAAGACAAAGACTGTTATTACTGATCAAACTATTATAAATTTTATTTCGCATCCTTCGGGATACATACGGAATACTATATACATTTTAATAACTTCATGAAGCTGAACTCTACATAGCTAAATACTTGTACTCCAGCCTGACGGGTTGTTTTCTCTTGTTAACCCAAAAAATCCATTCCAATCCACGCCCAACAACCAATTTAATCATAACTCGTCACAGTAAATGGACCGTAATCGCTCCGACCCACTGCAAATTGCCAGATGCGTAACAAGGTTATAGCGAAAATCAATAGCATTGCATTGATCCATTTAGCCGTACCTACATACCTACTACCTAGTGCACATCATTCAGATTTGGACTGGCGGCACACTGCAGATAACGCTGCCGAACAATATCGTATTTGTTACAAGCAAACACGGAAATACATTTTGTAAAACAAAAGCAATATAAAACAGCAAATTGAACTCAAAAATGGTAGTCTTTTATATTTTATATGAATTGGCACAGAGTTCAGTAAACATGGTGTAAACATGGCATATTCCAAACGTTAGGTGAATATAGGTAGGACATTCCCGGTCCTATATCAACGACGATAGCAGGAGGTGCGCTTGCCAACTCCGGCCCTAAGTGGCCAGATGCAGCGCCGGCTGCCAAGCGCTCGCGCGCGCGGCTGCTTTACGGCGCTGCTATTCCTTTTATGACTTAGACAGTTTATGCAAATTGTAGCGAGTTCTTGTTATTGTTTCCAACTTGTATTGGATTCTGCCATCTGTTAATACACCCGAATGTAGTTTTGGTGGCAGAATACTTAATTGCGTCACCAATTTAGATAGGAACTGGTTTAAATGAAGAAGTTGGACGAAGGTCGATAATCTTTATACATAATCCCGAGTCAAACACTTGATTTCATTTAATGAGTTGATACTGGAAAATAATAACTATCGTTGACTATCTATTGTTGTGTTCATGTTATGAGAAGTGTAAACTTTTTGTGCCTTTAGAAACGAAAAATAACATAAATATGTACTTGATAGATAAACATTCCCAGAAATATTTTTTTTGTTTCGTGTAAAGCCCGAAAGCCAAAGAGTTCTAGGGCTGGAGGTACCTCTGTGCGGAGGTGAGCTCGTCCAGCGGCGCGCCGTCCCGCAGCCAGGTGAAGCGCGGGGGCGGCGCGCCCGAGGCGGCGCAGTGCAGCGCCAGCGCGGGCCCCGGGTGCAGCGCCTGCTCTATGAACGTGTAGAGCTCTGGGGCTGGAGGTACCTCTGTGCGGAGGTGAGCTCGTCCAGCGGCGCGCCGTCCCGCAGCCAGGTGAAGCGCGGGGGCGGCGCGCCCGAGGCGGCGCAGTGCAGCGCCAGCGCGGGCCCCGGGTGCAGTGCCTGCTCTATGAACGTGTAGAGCTCTGGGGCTGGAGGTACCTCTGTGCGGAGGTGAGCTCGTCCAGCGGCGCGCCGTCCCGCAGCCAGGTGAAGCGCGGGGGCGGCGCGCCCGAGGCGGCGCAGTGCAGCGCCAGCGCGGGCCCCGGGTGCAGTGCCTGCTCTATGAACGTGTAGAGCTCTGGGGCTGGAGGTACCTCTGTGCGGAGGTGAGCTCGTCCAGCGGCGCGCCGTCCCGCAGCCAGGTGAAGCGCGGGGGCGGCGCGCCCGAGGCGGCGCAGTGCAGCGCCAGCGCGGGCCCCGGGTGCAGCGCCTGCTCTATGAACGTGTAGAGCTCTGGGGCTGGAGGTACCTCTGTGCGGAGGTGAGCTCGTCCAGCGGCGCGCCGTCCCGCAGCCAGGTGAAGCGCGGGGGCGGCGCGCCCGAGGCGGCGCAGTGCAGCGCCAGCGCGGGCCCCGGGTGCAGCGCCTGCTCTATGAACGTGTAGAGCTCTGGGGCTGGAGGTACCTCTGTGCGGAGGTGAGCTCGTCCAGCGGCGCGCCGTCCCGCAGCCAGGTGAAGCGCGGGGGCGGCGCGCCCGAGGCGGCGCAGTGCAGCGCCAGCGCGGGCCCCGGGTGCAGCGCCTGCTCTATGAACGTGTAGAGCTCTGGGGCTGGAGGTACCTCTGTGCGGAGGTGAGCTCGTCCAGCGGCGCGCCGTCCCGCAGCCAGGTGAAGCGCGGGGGCGGCGCGCCCGAGGCGGCGCAGTGCAGCGCCAGCGCGGGCCCCGGGTGCAGCGCCTGCTCTATGAACGTGTAGAGCTCTGGGGCTGGAGGTACCTCTGTGCGGAGGTGAGCTCGTCCAGCGGCGCGCCGTCCCGCAGCCAGGTGAAGCGCGGGGGCGGCGCGCCCGAGGCGGCGCAGTGCAGCGCCAGCGCGGGCCCCGGGTGCAGCGCCTGCTCTATGAACGTGTAGAGCTCTGGGGCTGGAGGTACCTCTGTGCGGAGGTGAGCTCGTCCAGCGGCGCGCCGTCCCGCAGCCAGGTGAAGCGCGGGGGCGGCGCGCCCGAGGCGGCGCAGTGCAGCGCCAGCGCGGGCCCCGGGTGCAGCGCCTGCTCTATGAACGTGTAGAGCTCTGGGGCTGGAGGTACCTCTGTGCGGAGGTGAGCTCGTCCAGCGGCGCGCCGTCCCGCAGCCAGGTGAAGCGCGGGGGCGGCGCGCCCGAGGCGGCGCAGTGCAGCGCCAGCGCGGGCCCCGGGTGCAGTGCCTGCTCTATGAACGTGTAGAGCTCTGGGGCTGGAGGTACCTCTGTGCGGAGGTGAGCTCGTCCAGCGGCGCGCCGTCCCGCAGCCAGGTGAAGCGCGGGGGCGGCGCGCCCGAGGCGGCGCAGTGCAGCGCCAGCGCGGGCCCCGGGTGCAGTGCCTGCTCTATGAACGTGTAGAGCTCTGGGGCTGGAGGTACCTCTGTGCGGAGGTGAGCTCGTCCAGCGGCGCGCCGTCCCGCAGCCAGGTGAAGCGCGGGGGCGGCGCGCCCGAGGCGGCGCAGTGCAGCGCCAGCGCGGGCCCCGGGTGCAGCGCCTGCTCTATGAACGTGTAGTGCAGCTCGGGAGCCGTGTCTGGAGAACAACTATCCGGTTAAAATGATGCTTGCTATAGACTGGTGTCGCAACGTGCCTGTTGTTCAATAGGGCTTGGTCAGGCTTTATACTCAACTTGCTCTTTAGTATGATTATCACAACTCTTACTTGAAATAATAATTTAAATTGAAACTAAGATAGGCGCAGCTACTGACGATAATACTCGTACATTACTTTTAGTGAACATTAAGCCCATATCGATATGGTCGTAAGTTATTTACAAATGTCCATCCCACCCCATTTCTTACATTAATATCCGGCACAGTGGGCTTATCCGCAGACCTAATGGAGTAGCGGACTCGATCCGCGAATCTACGGCCCATTACTCACTATTATCCATTCATACTCGCGGATAAGGAAGCAAGCATCCCCGAACTGGCTTCCCCGGCCGGGATTAATCCGCCAGGAAATCTACATTAATGCAAATTTATTTTCTCGTCCCAGTAATTCTCGACCAGATTGCTATTCAATCTGAGGAACTAGTTCATAGAATCCGCTTAGCGTTTTTAATCAAGTTCCGCCGGAACAACAGTCGTAACTCTACATTTGAGCGGCGCAGCGCTAATCCCGCTGCAGCTTACATTTCCAAATAATTCAATTTGGCGTTAGTAACATAACAAAATGAATACAAGGCTGGCGGCGGCAGGAAGCCAGTGGAATTATGAGGGGCTAAATTGTGAGCGGTCGCGTTGTGAGCGCTTTATTACAGCGTGCGCCGGACGCACTGACAGAGCATCTGTTAGAGCGCGGGCCGAGCCACGCACTGAGGCGGACGCGGGCACGACTCTACCACTGCCATCCTACTAGAGACCGTACCTATAACATCGCTCTGTTCATATTTATGGTTGAGGTGGAATCCTACTAAGAGCATTAGACAATGTTAATGAGTTTTGTTTCACGCACTCTGGATCATAATGCCGCAATACTTACAACGCTATAAAACAACCGTAGTCTGATGAATCCGCTAAGGATGTGAACGAATTAGGTTCGTAGTTTACATGCATAAAAGTGGTGCCAAATAACAAAATTTAAACAGCTCGGTGAGCTGAAAATCTTTATTTCTATTACTTAATCAATAATTGATTTTAAATCTCTTTCATAAAAGGTTGATAAGCAGTTGAACACCAACGGCAGAGTGTAATTTACGCGTATATCTCAGGTCCATCTCCAGGCGCTAGTTGGCGCGGCGCCAGTGCGGCGGTGGACGGTGCCACGATCCCGCTCATTTATACACAAAGCCCAACACTGATAGTCTGCTAATTATTGTGCTATCCTAGAGGCCATCAAGTCCAAGTTAACGCTAGGGCTTTTTAATTTCATTACTTTACTTTATTTATTTCATTACCGCGTGTTGTGCTGTCTGCGCATAAATAAAGGATCCTTTGACTTATGTGCTACAAGTAACATAGAAATTAGGTAAATTAATATAAATATTCAGGAAGAGCACCAAATATAGCAAATGACATGGCTTCAGCCGAAAATCGTTACAAAGGTTTCCTGACTGATTGTATCAGCGGAGCGGAGAAATAAACGAGCGCCTCAGTACCAGCATCTAATACCTACGCCTAACACCGGAGAGCCATCCATCCGCCGTAATCACGCGTTGGCCGCTGAGCCCGCAAATGAACGATACACCACTACGTGTAACTACATCATACACAGAAATGATCCGAGACATGAGGATATTCTTTTGTTTATGTTACCACATTTTTAGGATCTCCTATTATGAACGGATTTTGATTGGACGCAATCATTGATCTGTTAATTTATGGTTTTGTACTTGTTCATTGTAGAGGTATTATTTGACCAATTATTGTTTGTCGAATGTAAAGTATGATCGAAATAACGGAATTTAGATAACGTTTTTGTGATATTTTACGCGGTAAAGTTGAATTATGTTTTTCAATTGTTTCATGGAGCTTGAAGCGAAAAACTCTATTCAATTCTCGTCACGACTTACGTATAACGGAGAAATATCTAAAGACACTGCAATGTCCAATGTTATGCATGTGAAAGCTAGTTCACTTAAAACCCTATATAGCTTAGCGAGCACTACGTGTAATGCGTAATGTTTATTGTTTACCGTGACTACCAAGTTTCGTATTGAATCTCAATATTTACTTAAATCTAATCTATACTTATAATAAAACTGTAACAGGTCCAATTCTGTACATTGAAGATATTTTGAAAATTTTTTTTGGAGGGCACTCTATTATCGATACTCAAGCCAAAACTGTAATTTTTTTCATTCATGTCTGTCTGTCTGTCTGTCTGTCTGTCTGTCTGTCTGTCTGTCTGTCTGTCTGTCTGTATCGTAAACGCGCATCACGCCGAAACTACTTGATGGATTGAAATGAAACTCGGCATGATTATAGGTCATACTACGAGGAAGGACATAGGATACTTTTTATCCCGGATTTCAGTAAGGTTCCCATGGGAGAGGGTATGAAAGTAAAATTCCTTTACCGCGCATCACGCCGAAACTGCTGAATGAGTTGGAATGAAACTCGGGACGATTTGAGTTCGTACTACAAGGAAGGACATGGGATACTTTTTATCCCGGAATTCGGTAAGGTTCCCCTGGGAGAGAGGGTGAAAGAAAAATTCTTAAACCACGCATCACGACGGAAGTGAATGAATTCGAATGGAACTCGGGACGATTGGACATGGGATACCTTTTATCCCGGAATTCAGCTTGGTTCCCCTGGGCTATACGGGTTTTCAAAAATTTCTCACAGCATTTGAACGACGCGCGCGCGTCGTTCAGATGCTGTGAGAAATTTTTGAAAACCCGTATAGCCCAGGGGAACCAAGCTGAATTAAACTGATAAACGCGAAAGTTTGTAAGTATGAATGGATAGATTGATAGATGGATGGATGTTTGTTACTCTTTCACGCAAAAACTGCTGAACGGATCTGTATGAAATTTAGCACAGAGATAACATGATAAGCTGGAATAACACATAGGCTTATTTTATCCCGAAAATCTCACGGGAAAGGGAATTACGCAAGTAAAATCGCGAGTACTCGAAATACTAATCATGCGCAGACGAAGTCGCGGGTACCAGCTAGTTAATAAATAAACTAGATGCGATATATACTCGTTGTAGTTATTTATAATATCCTAGTACCTCTGACAGACGTCCCTCGGCAACCACAAGCCTCCGCGGAATAACAACACGACGGTAAGTCGATAACGAGGGCCCTATAGCACTATCCGCACTGTAAAGGAAACATCCGACGCTTGTACGGGTTGTCTTTAGGGACCGACCGACGCATTGTCCTTCTATTCAGAATATTAATTGCGGGATCATAATATTGTTACCGTAATTGCTTTATTTGAGCCGGAGGTGTTGGGTTGTCTATCCGCGGGTAGTGCGGGGTAGCGCGGGTAGTGCGGGGTGACGCGGGTAGTGCGGGGTGACGCGGGTAGTGCGGGGCGATGCGGGTCACATTACTGACGAGGGTGTTCACTCCTCATTCAAACTAAACAGACTAACATTTCCGCTCATGTCCGTAATCAAGATTCTCGTATAATGCGAGGAAACCATTCAAATATTCCACTTTAACTTTGTTTTTACGCTGGAATACATTATCAAGCATTTAGGTGCCATATATTTTATTGTATTAGTTTAATATTTTTAGGTATTTTGGGTTTTATTACTATTATTACTTATTGTTGTACCGCTATCCTTTACTCTTTTCACAATCGTTCCGGTAGCCTGGAACAAATTGCTTTAAGCGATAAGGCCGCTAATTCAATTGCTTCTCTCTATTCTAAAGCTAAATTTTACGGTGTCACTGTACATTTAAGTTTAGTAAGTATGAGTGCAAAAGTAAAGTCACTGCCACTTTTCAAAAGTTTACTGATCACGAAAAACATGGATAGCAAGTAAAAGATCCGTTAGAAGTTTTATCGTGTCACGCACGGTCACTTGTGCCATAAGAATAAACAATAACTACGTAGAAGAGACTCTTCTTTGATCTAGTCCAAAACGCCGCCATTTATATACCTACTTCCCCCTTCACCTCGTTACGCCCCTCTGTCGTCCAGGCGTTTTGACAGGGTTGCTACTGCACTGTACCGCCGCGCCCCGCCGCCGCCGCGCCGTCATCGCGAGGCGAGGCGAGTGAGAAAAGGTCAACGAACGATATTCACGTTCCTTTGATTAGGTACCTACCTAATTAGTTAGATAGGAACATACTAAAACACAATAATATTTAGAAAATATTACTTACATAGGGTATGTATTATCATCTCATATGCATTATCTTTTATTGTTACAAACGATCACACCACAATAACTTGACCATGACGTCATATTATAGAGGTAGATACCTAACCTACACAAATATTAAAATCCGCGTGCGGCGTCGCCGCCTGTGACAGCCCTACTGCACGTTTAACGTGCAGAATCGCGTAGGCTAATATCGTGACCTTGAGCGCGTTCGGAGCGAAGTTTCCCTTCTAGTCTGTTCTTATTCATATGCTTGTGCCTAGTTAGTAGGAGCGTGGAAATGCCGGTTCAGTCAAATACATACATAGTAGGTAAGTCTTTATGCATAAATAAATTACCTTCTGTTTTTAGGCGATGCAATAAATGTATTTATTACCGGTCATTAATTTGACCTGTAAATAAGGCAATTGCGGAGATGAACAAAACATTCAAATTGTAAATTAATTTAACATGAGTATCAACACGCGAACTTAACTATCAGCCACCTCGAAAATAACCCCAATAAAATTAAACGGGCACCTAGCATTCCAGCAGCGATGGTCCCGTTTGAAAAGCATTAGCAAGGGTCAGTTCCCGGCGGCTCCCGTCGGCTCACGGCCAAATAACATAACACCTCGGGCCTACAGAGGATTGTCCGAGGTCATCGCCCCAGCCTCCGCAGCTCCTCAGCTAGCTCGCTCTCCGGACGCCGAGCTCGCACAAAGGCGCTGTGCAGGTCAGATAGTCAGATAGTCATTTTATTGGTAAAATCATTTACAAGTCATTTCACATTATATTTAGTACATATTAACAGATAAAGTTATAAATAATTTATAAAATAATGATAAAATGTACCTTTTATAAAAAATAATACTTAATATTAATTAATTCATGTTCATTACATTAGAGTAAAATTATAAATTAAAATAAAATAAAAATGATTAATCACTTTTAATCCAAAAAATCCTCAACCTTATAGTACGCCTTCTCAATGAGCCATACCTTTAGTCGATTTTTGAATGAATACAAGCTGGGTGCAGTGACAACATGCTCCGGTAGACGGTTATAGACAGCAGGTCCAAGCACGTGAGTGAGCCTATCCGATTTGGACAACCTGTGCTCCACAGAGGCGAGTTTCCCAGCTCCGCGAGTGTTGTAGCGGTGTGCGTGACCGTCACCGCGCGTTGCGAACGCTCCATGATTTTCTCTAACGTACATTGCAACCTGGAAGATGACGATACCAGGCAGCGTAAGTATTCCCATGGATGTGAACAGCGTTGTTGCCGGTGTGTCCCACGCCACTCCCGCAACGGCTCTCACAGCACGTTTCTGCATGCGAAACGCGCGCTCCCTGTCGGCAGCGCGCCCCCACAGTTCAGCTCCGTACTGTAAGAGCGAATGCACCGTTGCGAAGTAGCATGTGCGAACAACATCAGATGAGACTACTCGGCTTAGTCTTCGCAACGCATAGCAAGCACTACCCAGTCTCGCACACAGATTGTCGATGTGTGAGTTCCAAGTCAGGCCTCGATCGATTTTGAAACCCAAAAATGTGATGGTCTGCTCTTGCTTTATATTTATGGAGTCTATCGATACAGATAGGCCCCTCACCTGCCGCCCCGAGATGGAGAAATGCATGAAGTGGGTTTTCTTGAGGTTCAGGACGAGTCCATTCCACTCAAACCACTGTGCAACCTGCCAGGCAGCCTCGTTGAGCCGCTGCTCGAGACGATCTAGAGACGGAGCTCGCACAACCACGGCCACGTCATCCGCGTACAAAAAGACATCGCCCGCCGTCACGTGCTCGGGCAGGTCGTTCAGGAGCAGAGAGAAGAGGATGTTCGAAACGGAGGAGCCCTGCGCGACGCCCATCACAGTTCCGAGAGCGTCGGACCTGGTCTCGCCGCAGGCGATTGTGTCCGCAGCTCAGGTTTACTGAGCATCGAATATGATTCGGTCGGATGCAGGCGCACCGCACGGCTGTCCCAAACCAAAACCTAGTAAGAGACATTTTTTTTGAAAACGTTTTTTTTCGTGATTCGTTTCTTGAATTTTGAGCCGCGTGTTATGCAAAAACACCCGTATTTCTATCTCATTTAGAATCAAAGCTACGAGACCCACTAATCCTAGTAAGTCCACTTGCTACACTGCAAAACAAAATCAAAATCCTAGCATGTAACATTTCCAAATCCAAATACCTCGTAAATGGTGCTCATACTAGGTGTTTGAGTTTGGAATTACCACTTACTAGGTTTTTCAATTTGGGATTGGCTATTACTAAGTTTTCGAATTGGAAAATAATGTTATAATTGTACCTAAAATATCAAAAATGCTCACACAAAACACAGCAACTCGATGCGTAGTGGGCGTGGTTAAGGGGGGTTAGGGTACACCTCGTCCTAATGAAAACTCGACCTTGGACGAGTTGTCCTCTTCACTTTTAGACTAAGGTACAACTCGTCCGAGTCCCAAATCTGCTGATTTTAGATTCGGACCAGTTGTACCCAAAACCAAAAGTGAAGTGGACAACTCGTCCGAAAGAAGATCATCATTACTTTTCAGGATTCCTTATGGTGTTTTTTAAATATATAACCAGCCTAAAAAATGATATAAGATATATAAACGGACTCCGCTCTTTGAATCCATAAGTTGGAAAGGTCTATAATATCGTGAAATAAGCTATTAAACTAGAAATTGTAATATCTTGGTAACTACCGATCGTAGAGCACCAGTTTTTTCAGGTTAATCTGATAAGTGTGGTTGAAGTTTATGATGGGATTTACGAGATGAAAAGTTAGTAGCCTTTGTGTTATTCCAGGACTAGAACTACGTCTTTTCCAAACTTTAGGCCGATCCATTCAGTAGTTTTTGCCTGAAAGAGGAACAAACATCCATCGATACATCCGTACGTAGGATTATTACAGATTTTCAAGTCTTTGTGAATTTTTGTTAAGAAAAATCTCCATAACTACATATTTAACGTATTTAGATGAAATTTGGTATGCAAATAGTTTGAAATCTAGAGTAACAAATGCTAGTTTTCATAAATCATCCACTGATTCGAGTGATTGTAAATTGTGATTAAGTTTCTATGGAAAAGTATTATTCCTTGGTTCGAATCACTAAAAACTCTGTACCTACAAATAAACAATAGTAAATAATTTGAAATGTATTTCGTATTTTAATTTACTACACATACCGGGCACGACTCTTTGAGATAATTATTTAAAGAGATAAATATTCTGACGAGTACTATAAAGAACCGTTACAAACTGGTGCTCTACGATCGGTAGTTAGCGAGATATGACAATTTCCAGTTTGATAGCTTATTTCGCAATATTATAGATATTTCCAACTTATGCTTTCAAAAAGCGGAGGCCATTGGATATATCATTTAAAATGGTTGTATATTTAAAAAACCATAAGAAACCCTGAAAAGTAATGACGATCTTCTCTCGGACGAGTTATCCACTTCACTTTTGGCTTAGGGTACAATTGGTCCGAAATTCCGAATCTAAAATCACCAGATTTGGGACTCGGACGATTTGTACCCCAATGTATAAGTGAAGAGGAGAACTCGTCCAAGGGCTAGTTTTCATTCGGACGAGATGTAACCCTTAGAACAATCAAATAGGACACAATTGCCATTGGTATTGCCATTGCCATTTTAATAAATGTCTTTTTTGATATATTTTTTGTATCATTTACTTATTATTTTATGTCAAATCAAGCTAAGTCAGGTCAGCCAAATTTAAGTAAAACTTTTACTAGGTTTTTAGTGACGAACACTAATTCAACTAATCCAATCTTCCAACTTAAATTCCTAGTAAGAGACTATACTAGGTTTTTGATTTTGTTTCTTGATTAATCGTCTGAAAATATTTATGTAGTAAGTCTCATAAAACGTGTATGTGCTACAGATTTTCGATTTTAATACTCTCTACTTGTAGAAAAAAAAAATTTACCATTTAATCACGAACAAATAGTTCATCAAATTTCATACTATTGAAGAGGCACGTAAAAAAGTTTGTTTCGCTTCTCCTGTAAAATTTTCAAAATGTCTCTTACTAGGTTTTGGTTTGGGACAGCCGCTCACCCCGACCCACTTCCATTGTACGTGAGCGCTCCCAAGCTTTCGGATCACTCATGCACTGCACTAACTTGACCCTGTTGCCATCATATATTATACTTGTATACAACTAAAACAAAACTACATCATCCAAATAGGCAAGTGAAGAGATTGAAATAAAAAGACTTATATCAAAGAAAGAAAGTGACGATTTTTGCAAGTTTTTTTGTATTCTAAAGTTCCATAGCCACTAGTTTCTAAAATCTCCCATTCTCAACAATATGTACGTACTTTTGAGTGTGACATAACATGTCACACGTAGGAAACCTGCAGTGTGCTATCTCTCTAGCCCGCCTATGCCGGACAGTGTAAGCCGGCTCGGACGTGGCGGCCAATAATCGCCCGACGTCCGGTGCGATAGAGGCGAGATTGCCTCGACAAAAGGGCCGCTACAAGTCAACCCACTGTTAAAGATTGTAAAAGAAATATGAGTTTGTGGAGAGTGGTCGTCGTTGTACGTTTATTGCTTGTCTCTTGGAGGGCTTCGTTTGTAGCAGGTGTTTAAGTCATTGAGTCGATTATTACTAATGTAAGGACCCGAACACACTTGTTCTCAAAGATACCTTGAAAACAGCTTTATAGCAAAAACGGTCGTTGACAATATGTTTAAAATTAGCTGCGCCACTGGTCAAAACTTATAAAAAGTACCCTACGTTTTATTCCGGGCCTAGAACTACGTCAATTCTAAATTTCAACTCGATCCGTTCAGTATTTTTTGCGTGAAAGAGGAACATACATCCATCCAAACATCTACTTAAACAAACTTTCGCGTTAATAATATTCAGTAAGGAACCGTGCTATATCATATGAATTTTAATTATTATTCACAATTATTAATAGGCTAGATAAAACACATTTTTGTCTTTCATATTAGTTTAAGTAATTAATTAAATCCTGTAAGATAGTGAAATCATTTCTAAGTACAATATAACCAAGTTAACATTGTTTGATGAAGTTGTTTTTTTATCTTCATATTTTTAAAATACAAGTCAGAGCCCGGATCTGCCTTTCGATGCTCTTCATGCGCTGGATGTTCATGAAGAGCACTCGGTCTCGTCCTCATCTTACTTCCCATTCAATGAATGTGAATTTCAGTAGCGTCGAGGATGATCGATGTCTGCACAGAGAACAGTGTTCCGCCGGAGCGCGTGGCTCGCGCCGCGCCGTGACGCTGGCCCATTACTGCATCTGGCGGTCATCAATAACTGTCCGGCTAAATGCTCCACTGGCCCACTGTCATTTATCCTTTACAGGCACACGCTACAATCAACGCTACGTCGCCAGCAAAGAGACCGATTTAATATACTCCGCTCGATCAAAGTGTGCGTACACTTTGATCGAGCGGAGATCAGAGACTTACAAAAGCCTAAGATAATTACAGGAACTCCGACAATAGCTTTATTTTAAGGCAAATAGGTATTTATAGGTACCGCTTGGGAACGTAAAGTCATTTACGGCTCGAGTACAATCAACCCTACTCTATTGTCACAAAGGCCAATATCGTTCGAATCTAATCCATGTAATTTTCACAGCTTCGACTGACTGGAACATGTCTTTGACCAATTGAATGGAAATTTGGGACTGTTCGGTTTCCCTCATTGAAATGTGCTTCTCAAAGCGATCGCCTTTTGAATCAGTTAGGTTAAAGTACTGAGATGCGCCCCGCCCCGCCCCGCCCCGCCCCGCCGCGCCCCGCCACGCCGCGCCCTGACACCTCCAAGTGAACAACCGACGCCTGCTCCTAAACCAACACACGGCACTGAACCTTCAGAAATAAAACTAAACACTGTCTCCTTTGTGAATAAACCAATTATGTCAGGTACCTACTTCCGTGTCGTCGCTTTTCAACTGATACAGATTTGCATTTTAAATGTTTTTTCCATTATTCGAAGAGAATGCTTCGTGGAAAGCGAGCTTCAAGGAACTGAGTACCTTCCAAACTTTTAATTATGTTTGTGTTTCAGTCACTAGACACGTCACAAGTTTTGTAATTTTAGTTGATGACATGTTTCTTATCTGGGGTGATTGTTATTTTTGAATGAAAATCCTCAGTTAACGTATGTGTTGTAGCTAGTAGGAGCATTGGATTGTCGGTCAAGTAACATGAGCGAATCACTGAGACAGATCAATCCGTGTGATTGTGTGCCGTCAATGTGGTGTGCAAGTGTTCGTGCCTGGTGTGCGAGCGTGCTAGTGTACGTACCGCCCAGCCTGAGCTCGGCGCTGGCCTGCGCGCTGTCCTGGTCGCGCTCCGCCACGCACTGGTACATGCCGCGGTGCGCGCGCGCCACCCCGTGCAGCCGGAGCACGCGCTCGCCGCCGCCCCCCCCCACGGGCACGCCGTCGTGCAGCCAGCGCACGCGCACCGCGCCGCCCCCGTCGCCCCCGCCCCCGCCGGACACGCTGCAGTTGAACTGCACTGAACTGCCGCTGTTCGCCACCTGGACAGAACGCATTCAGCACATTTATCTAAATATAAAACTTTCTTTAACTTTGGAAATATCTGAGCGGGATTCATAACGCTCAAACTTAATGGTGAATCACACAGGTTAATGTATATTTAATGGTTAACTTTACTGTTCTCTGTTTTCTTAAAATACCTATGTAAGTAGTCCGAAACTTCAATAACTTTAATTCAAATAACTGGTCTCCGCGATACAGGCCTAGTGCCTAGTGCGGAGATCGCAGGTAAACTATCCATGAATTATGTCTTTAACTTTGTATAAAATCTTAAATAGGTTATAATACAATGAGATATTCACAAATCGTCATCACTGTCAGCATCTAACTCCAGTAGCGGATTTATGCCTCCCCTAATATTTTCCATGTTTCCCTGTCTTTGGTTTCACACAGTGAACATATCGCGCAGCTGACAGTAGGACTCTATCCGCTGTAAATCACAAACACCTTCACAAAATTCACGATATAAACAAATTTTTAGAACTCACTCAACATTCAAAAAACATATTTGTTATTTTTTGTTTCGATAAACTTTGATGTCAGCTCAGCTCTACCTTCATGCCAAATTAGTGTCTGAGGCATCTTACTAGGTTGTGGAAACCATAGAGGAAGAGAGACTTGTGTATATACATAACCAAACTTTGTACGGTTTCCATCCCAAACAAAATTAAACAATACAAAATAAATACAATTAATTAGTTTTTAAGCCCCAAACAAAAGCGAAACCTAAGAATAACTTCGTTGACAAGTGGAGTTAGGTAATCAAACAAATGAAGTAGGCGAGCGTCGGAACGGGCGCGCGCAGCTGACCGCCGAGACACATGAATTATTCAGGCTGGCCACTCCACGGTAACTAAGTTGACGCTGGCGACGTCGGGAGATTCGGGATTGTGTCTGAAGAGGAATGCACGGGGAAACGAGGGAAGGACGGGGAACTATAACCTGTGCTTACCCAATGATGCAGGGCTAAATGAGTCAATGAAAAACAATGTTCGAAATTGTAATATGTACTATATTATAAAAAGTATATCTCAAACTGATTCTTTGTATCAGAATTATCCTCATAAACATAGTAAGAGCCCCCTTGGCTAACATGTAGATAAACTTGTAGAAAGAGTTGCTATTACCCTTAGTCGTCGAGAAAGGTTGAATGTGAACTCAAACACAAGGGTCCATTATTAACGGGACATATCTCCTGTCCGGTCCCTTTGCGTGGAGATACTGACGGAGGCAGGAGCCTGCATCTAGTTAACTCCCGAATGGTACTAATGAGGATATCAAGTTTGCTACAAGGGTTGTCCTCTCATCATCCCTTTGTTTATATGAAGGCATTCAATAGTAACTTATTACTTAAAAACCAGTTTAGTCAACTCATCTACTACAATTTTAGTAATTCCGTGGTTAATATTCAAAAATCATGAGGTTGTGTTTAGTTTGCTCCTCAGCGCGGGGCAAATTTTGGGAATATTTTTTGTTTTGAGTCTGGGTTTTCTGCGTAACTGTGTCATAAATAATGTGTAATCGGTTTATTTTAAGAGTACAAGTTGCTTTATAATAATATGGTTTACCAAAATAATATAAACTATTATTATTATACTATCATACTTATCAGTTATCTTGGACCTTCATCACAGTCCTGCTTACTTAGCGCAAGATGACGCTTAGTCAAGGATGGCTACCGAAATGGCATGAAAAGTAATTGAAACTCAAAATTGCAAAGAACTTTATACAAAAACTTTAAAATCTTTTAAATAGGTACCTACTTGTGTATTGAACATCAGTCGGCATAGCGACAGCTCTCGTGTCAGGAACCTGTTCCGAAGTTAAGACTCCTGATTTGTTCGAAGGAGCTTTTTAATTAAATCAAACGCCGATTGTTGTTGATTCTGCGCATTTATTAGTTTTGTTGAGTTTGAAGCGTTTCTGTTCAGGATCGATGGGCATTCGACTTTACAAAGCTAAGGCTTTTGTACAGTATTAACTAGGCGGCGGACTTGAGGAGGCTTATGACTATAGCGACATGGTTTTGACGGATTCTCAAACAGGATGATTCTAAAGCATTTTAAGACTAATAATATTTAATGTAATATTAGATATGAATGCCATCCATATTCTCATAGCTGCTAGTCTGCAAGTTAATGTGAGTGACTGTGAGCGCGATCGCTCAACTCGTTTGCATCGATATTCCTGTGACAACATTATTCCGCGGGACTTCGGGCGCCTTATTACGTCTTATACGTGACTCTTATACGAGGGTTCTTTACTCTTGTATCCAGTTACCACGTCTGTGCATATAGAAACCGTGTTCACGGTCCCATGTGACGGAAATTAATTATTGATCTGTCGGAGGAATACCCCAGCCTTCAAGCGGAAGGAAACACGAAGAGATAATAAATACATACGAGCAATCGATTGTAAGGATTTACATGCCGCAAACGATTTTCTTTAAGGACAAAATAAGACTTGTGAGTTTTAAAATACAATACTGAACTAGCTCTAGACCTCTAATCAAAGAAAGGTTGTGTGTTTGATGAGGAGAAACCAATTTGGTTCGTCGCCCGCCCGCCCGCTCGGCGTGCGACGAGCACGCGTTGTCTCCGCGCCCTGTGCTCGGAATACTTATTTTTCAATTTTTCACGACGACAACGCGTCTGTGACACGAATGTAAGCAGCCGGATGAATGTGCCTTTTGCCGTTACGTTTGCAATCTGGGCGGAGGTGAGCGATGCATTTGTCGCCCTGGCTTATACGAACATTTATAAATTGAAGCGATACGTGCTCGTGATTTCGCTTCAAGTTTCGGTTTTGTTTTGCAAGAAAGAACGATATTGGTGTTGATTTTGTTCGTACAATAACTTCTCTTTCTTTGCGGTAAATATAAGACGAATAACACATTTTATTTGCTCTAATTTTGTTTAGCTAATTCGACTCCACGTCGTGTTAGTTGGCAGGTCTGGTGGCAGTGCTGCCAGCACCAGGACGCATCACCGTGAACAGCTGCGTGCGCCAGTGCCTCATTGAATGAGTGGTTGCGCTGCGGCGAGTGCCCGTGTTCATGCCAACACTAAATGACACTTCATTACAGAGCCCATACTCGTAGATCGAGTGCGGCGGAGTGAGATTAGAGAGGAGCTAGGCCTTCGGTCGCTGGCCCAAGGCACAGGCTGAACGGAAACATTAAGAAAACATTGTTTTTGCCCGCGGCTGCTCACTTATTATCTCGGAGATAAAAATAATTATCTCTTCAGATATGATTTTATAGACAGAAAAAACAAAGATTTAATTATTATTCGAATGTTTTCAACATTAAATTTTTTCCTCTAACTGCTTCTGCTACTTCCGGAACTGATTTATGGGATAAAAATAGATTTCTTCATCTTTTACAAAGCAAAAGTAGGGTAGCAAGTAAGGTTACCTGTAACTGTGGATGTACTTGCAGATGGAGGGGCGAGCGCACCCTGAGCCGGAGCTCGCTCCTCTGCTCGCCGTACTGGTTGTGAGCGCGGCACGTCCACACGCCTGCGGACACAAACAGTCCCATTAGAGACACGCGTGGAGTCTCACCGACAAACAAGGAGGGGCTGCTAATACAAAACATTCTCGAAAGGTGTGTTAGTGGGGTGCGTTAGCATGGAGGTCGACTGCAGCTACAATTTTCAAACATGGCTCCGTGAGCCTGTTGTCAGGATGGTGACGCAGTAGGGACTCCACTGACAAAAATCTTAACTATTGAAAATAACAATAGAGTATTGAAGTGAGGTACCTGCGTCGGAGGGCTCGGCGCGCCTGATGGTGAGGACCTGTTCCGAGACGGAGAGACGGATGCTGTTGGAGACGGGGCTCAGGCGCCCGTGGGAGTGGCGGAACCAGCTGCGGGCAACACGTGTACTGCTTTATATTAGTGTCTACCGAGGGCCTCGCTTTGGATTAATCATAGTAATGAATGCGAGTGGGCTAACTGCATGCGTTATCTATGTTGGAATAACACCAACGTTCCTACGCTGTTAATCTATCAATCATGATCATCCATTTTGAAACTTCTGCATCTCTCTTTTCCTGGCTTTTGTATTTTTTATCTTGATATGCAATAGAGTATAATAAGATATTGTATTGTAGTTACCTATACTGTTTGTTGAGACGATTCATGAAGTGTTCATTACGATACTTAGTGGAAAGTAATAATATGAAACTTTTCAAATGTTATTGTTATAAAAAAAGTATGTATTAGCGTGCTCATTGGAGCTCATTAATGATCAGCTCCTATGTTAAAAAAAAACTTACTATAAAACATCTGATTATTTAAATGATAAAAAAGCTAGGAACGAGTTTTGCTACAACTCGAAAACTAATAACCTAACAAGGTAAATGTTTCTTGCTCACTTCTTTACTAAAGATAAAAGTGAACAAAAATCAAATAGATTTTTGTTCACACACACTTCCTGGTTTTAATTATTTATAACATCAATTTTATGACGCGTCCAAGTGTCCTGTAAGGTCTTATAGAAATAAAGCACTTTGACTTTGTTAGAATGCGAGTGAAGTGATGAGTGATAAACAGACAATGTGGTGTATGGGGCTGCACCTGTAGGTGGGCGGGGGGGAGCCGACGGCGCAGCACAGGAGCCGGATGTCGGCGCCCTCGGGGACCTGCTCGTCCTCGGGCGCGCGCAGCACGCGCGGGGGCAGGCTGCCCGGGGCATCTGAACACGAGGACCTTTGTTACGCTACCATCTATTCAGTCTATAGTTATGAGTTCGCGAATCTACACTTTGATCTTAGCCAAAAGGCCGAGAAGCTATACTGTGCTAATCTATTTGTACTTTATGTAAAAAGACGTCACGTTCTCTGACATTTCGACAATCTTGCTATTCATACTACAGACTACTGTAGTCTCTATTTGTTGAGTAGATGATCAAACAATTAGCAACATTCAGTCGTGGTGAAAATAATGACTCTGAGTAGTAAGTCTCTAACGTTTCTACGACAGCTAGAGGTCTGATGGCGCTTCACTGCGCTCCAACTAAACGGTACTGAGCAAATTATGGTTTCATCTTCAACCACGTCTTCACTAGTTCTCTAAGAGAATCTCTCGAAATAGAGTTGCGAATGTGCATTAAATGGAAAGAAATTAAAGTAAAATTATCCACAAAGAAAATGGCACGACATAGAAATAAGTTAATAAAAACCTAGATTGTTGTAACAATGTTGCCAATAAAGAATCTGAATCTGAATCAGAATCAGAGAGCCAGTAGAGTCGTGCTGGTACAATCAAACATAGGTGAAGTCGAACATGAGGTGCATCAGTAGGTAGTTGCAATCGGCTAGCACGCCGCGCCGGGTGAGCTACAGCAGTGGTGGTACTCACGCGAGACGAGCACGCCCTGCGGCTCGCTGCGGCGCGTCTCGCCCGTGAGCGCGTGCTGCGCCTCGCACGCGTAGGCGGCGGGCTCGCCCGGCTGCGCGTCGAGTGAGCTACAGCAGTGGTGGTACTCACGCGAGACGAGCACGCCCTGCGGCTCGCTGCGGCGCGTCTCGCCCGTGAGCGCGTGCTGCGCCTCGCACGCGTAGGCGGCGGGCTCGCCCGGCTGCACGTCGAGTGTGCTACAGCAGTGGTGGTACTCACGCGAGACGAGCACGCCCTGCGGCTCGCTGCGGCGCGTCTCGCCCGTGAGCGCGTGCTGCGCCTCGCACGCGTAGGCGGCGGGCTCGCCCGGCTGCGCGTCGAGTGAGCTACAGCAGTGGTGGTACTCACGCGAGACGAGCACGCCCTGCGGCTCGCTGCGGCGCGTCTCGCCCGTGAGCGCGTGCTGCGCCTCGCACGCGTAGGCGGCGGGCTCGCCCGGCTGCGCGTCGAGTGAGCTACAGCAGTGGTGGTACTCACGCGAGACGAGCACGCCCTGCGGCTCGCTGCGGCGCGTCTCGCCCGTGAGCGCGTGCTGCGCCTCGCACGCGTAGGCGGCGGGCTCGCCCGGCTGCGCGTCGAGTGAGCTACAGCAGTGGTGGTACTCACGCGAGACGAGCACGCCCTGCGGCTCGCTGCGGCGCGTCTCGCCCGTGAGCGCGTGCTGCGCCTCGCACGCGTAGGCGGCGGGCTCGCCCGGCTGCGCGTCGAGTGAGCTACAGCAGTGGTGGTACTCACGCGAGACGAGCACGCCCTGCGGCTCGCTGCGGCGCGTCTCGCCCGTGAGCGCGTGCTGCGCCTCGCACGCGTAGGCGGCGGGCTCGCCCGGCTGCGCGTCGAGTGAGCTACAGCAGTGGTGGTACTCACGCGAGACGAGCACGCCCTGCGGCTCGCTGCGGCGCGTCTCGCCCGTGAGCGCGTGCTGCGCCTCGCACGCGTAGGCGGCGGGCTCGCCCGGCTGCGCGTCGAGTGAGCTACAGCAGTGGTGGTACTCACGCGAGACGAGCACGCCCTGCGGCTCGCTGCGGCGCATCGAGTGTGCTACAGCAGTGGTGGTACTCACGCGAGACGAGCACGCCCTGCGCCTCGCTGCGGCGCGTCGAGTGTGCTACAGCAGTGGTGGTACTCACGCGAGACGAGCACGCCCTGCGCCTCGCTGCGGCGCGTCTCGCCCGTGAGCGCGTGCTGCGCCTCGCACGCGTAGGCGGCGGGCTCGCCCGGCTGCGCGTCGAGTGTGCTACAGCAGTGGTGGTACTCACGCGAGACGAGCACGCCCTGCGGCTCGCTGCGGCGCGTCTCGCCCGTGAGCGCGTGCTGCGCCTCGCACGCGTAGGCGGCGGGCTCGCCCAGCTGCGCGTCGAGTGTGCTACAGCAGTGGTGGTACTCACGCGAGACGAGCACGCCCTGCGGCTCGCTGCGGCGCGTCTCGCCCGTGAGCGCGTGCTGCGCCTCGCACGCGTAGGCGGCGGGCTCGCCCGGCTGCGCGTCGAGTGTGCTACAGCAGTGGTGGTACTCACGCGAGACGAGCACGCCCTGCGGCTCGCTGCGGCGCGTCTCGCCCGTGAGCGCGTGCTGCGCCTCGCACGCGTAGGCGGCGGGCTCGCCCGGCTGCGCGTCGAGTGTGCTACAGCAGTGGTGGTACTCACGCGAGACGAGCACGCCCTGCGGCTCGCTGCGGCGCGTCTCGCCCGTGAGCGCGTGCTGCGCCTCGCACGCGTAGGCGGCGGGCTCGCCCGGCTGCGCGTCGAGTGAGCTACAGCAGTGGTGGTACTCACGCGAGACGAGCACGCCCTGCGGCTCGCTGCGGCGCATCTCGCCCGTGAGCGCGTGCTGCGCCTCGCACGCGTAGGCGGCGGGCTCGCCCGGCTGCGCGTCGAGTGAGCTACAGCAGTGGTGGTACTCACGCGAGACGAGCACGCCCTGCGGCTCGCTGCGGCGCGTCTCGCCCGTGAGCGCGTGCTGCGCCTCGCACGCGTAGGCGGCGGGCTCGCCCGGCTGCGCGTCGAGTGAGCTACAGCAGTGGTGGTACTCACGCGAGACGAGCACGCCCTGCGGCTCGCTGCGGCGCATCGAGTGTGCTACAGCAGTGGTGGTACTCACGCGAGACGAGCACGCCCTGCGCCTCGCTGCGGCGCGTCGAGTGTGCTACAGCAGTGGTGGTACTCACGCGAGACGAGCACGCCCTGCGCCTCGCTGCGGCGCGTCTCGCCCGTGAGCGCGTGCTGCGCCTCGCACGCGTAGGCGGCGGGCTCGCCCGGCTGCGCGTCGAGTGAGCTACAGCAGTGGTGGTACTCACGCGAGACGAGCACGCCCTGCGGCTCGCTGCGGCGCGTCTCGCCCGTGAGCGCGTGCTGCGCCTCGCACGCGTAGGCGGCGGGCTCGCCCAGCTGCGCGTCGAGTGTGCTACAGCAGTGGTGGTACTCACGCGAGACGAGCACGCCCTGCGGCTCGCTGCGGCGCGTCTCGCCCGTGAGCGCGTGCTGCGCCTCGCACGCGTAGGCGGCGGGCTCGCCCGGCTGCGCGTCGAGTGTGCTACAGCAGTGGCGGTACTCACGCGAGACGAGCACGCCCTGCGGCTCGCTGCGGCGCGTCTCGCCCGTGAGCGCGTGCTGCGCCTCGCACGCGTAGGCGGCGGGCTCGCCCGGCTGCGCGTCGAGTGAGCTACAGCAGTGGTGGTACTCACGCGAGACGAGCACGCCCTGCGGCTCGCTGCGGCGCGTCTCGCCCGTGAGCGCGTGCTGCGCCTCGCACGCGTAGGCGGCGGGCTCGCCCGGCTGCGCGTCGAGTGTGCTACAGCAGTGGTGGTACTCACGCGAGACGAGCACGCCCTGCGCCTCGCTGCGGCGCGTCTCGCCCGTGAGCGCGTGCTGCGCCTCGCACGCGTAGGCGGCGGGCTCGCCCGGCTGCGCGTCGAGTGTGCTACAGCAGTGGTGGTACTCACGCGAGACGAGCACGCCCTGCGCCTCGCTGCGGCGCGTCTCGCCCGTGAGCGCGTGCTGCGCCTCGCACGCGTAGGCGGCGGGCTCGCCCGGCTGCGCGTCGAGTGTGCTACAGCAGTGGTGGTACTCACGCGAGACGAGCACGCCCTGCGGCTCGCTGCGGCGCGTCTCGCCCGTGAGCGCGTGCTGCGCCTCGCACGCGTAGGCGGCGGGCTCGCCCGGCTGCGCGTCGCGCACCACCAGCTGGTCCCCGCGCGACCCGCCGATTACGTACCGACTGCCTGCGGACACACACTACACTTACAACCGAAGCGTCTGAGTGACATGGGACTGAGCGACACGGCAGCATGTAGTTGCGGCGACCCCGTAGAAAGTAGGGACCATGCTTTGTGGGAGTGTAGGATCTATTCGGAGGGAAGGGGTAAGTTATTGGATGGCATAGTGAGAGACGGTGAGGGCCCGGTGCATTACACCGATCTGGTTAGTTCCGAAGCCAACTTCAAAATGTTTAAGATATTTGCCCACTACTGGCACAAATTGCGGCGCGCTGAGGAAGGCACACCTTCGACGAGGGACGGGGGGGGCACAGAGCAGTACGGACCTGGGGAGGAGCAGCCCGGCAATGAAGTCTGTGATGTGATGTGGCATGCCCCAGAAGGGGGAGAGTGTACGGGATTTGGGGGTTAAAGGTGGAATTCCCCCAAAGAGTTACAGGAGAAGATCTTCCCTGTACCGGGTCGGCCCATCTGGCCCACTTACCCGGGGTCTTTCGACCGACAGTCGATGTCGGAAAGTTCTATATAGGCTAGATGTTGTAGAAACCAACGCTTGCGCGATCTAGGAATAATGGTCACGTGATCCACTTTTTGCACTCAGAATTTTTGTTATTTCTTTTTCATTTTAGTTCAGCTCACATCATGCTAGATGTCGCTACATCACTCCCTTTCCAGACCGAAAGGTCGATATGTCTTTTTGTTATCAACATATCCAATGTCCAGCTTAGCTCGTCGTAGTCTTCAGTGAGTCGAGACTGGTGCGATGAGCAGGTTGGGGACGGGAGAGCGCTTGTCTACGGTGAGTCGAGACGTGTCCACGGTGAGTCGGGACGAAGCGCGGCGCTTGTAGTCTGCGGTGAGTCGAGACGGTCCACGGTGAGTCGGGATGAAGCGCGGTGCGGTGCTCCGGGTGAGTCTTCGGTGAGTCGAGACTGTATGCCCAGATGATGCCGCTGAGGAACTCCACGAAGCGTTATCGAGGAGGGGAGAAGCCTGCAGAACCAGGAAGTCGGGGCGGCTGCGATGGAACTGCGGAGGCTGAGGAATGATGCTGGTCCGGAAGGTAAGCTTGAGGGAGAGAGAAGAGATGAAGGTAGATTTTTGCTGCTGCTGATGATGATGATGATCATTGATGGCTGGAGTGCTCTGCTGCTGACGATGATGATGATGATGATCGTTGATGGCTGGAGTGCTGCGCTGGTCGTTGAAGGAATCGTGTTGAGGAATCCAGTCGTCGGGTGTCGGCAAGAATCGTCCGAGGTAGTCGACGGCTGGCACGACGGAGGTCACCAGTTTGGGGGTTAAAGGTGGAATTCCCCCAAAGAGTTACAGGGGAAGATCTTCCCTGTACCGGGTCGGCCCATCTGGCCCACTTACCCGGGGTCTTTCGACCGACAGTTGATGTCGGAAAGTTCTATATAGGCTAGATGTTGCAGAAACCAACGCTTGCGCGATCTAGGAATAATGGTCACGTGATCCACTTTTTGCACTCAGAATTTTTGTTATTTCTTTTTCATTTTAGTTCAGCTCACATCATGCTAGATGTCGCTACACGGGACAATGTGCGTAGGATTTGTAGAGTCTTGAGTCACCCGAGTGGCTCATTTCTCACAGCTTCGGTCCGTATAACCGCAAGGTTGGTAGGACCATGGGAAGGTGGAGGGAATGTCCCTACACTTACAACCACCACATACACTGCCGCAGGTACGACCGCGGCCTTACTGCAGCGAGATGAAAGTATGCGAGGGCGATTGCTGCGTATGTTAGCCGCTACTGCCAATGAGTCGCTGAAAATAGTTGGGCGGCATATTATGAAGGAGCATTTCATGAAATGCTTTTTGTAGTTTTGACTTGTTCAGAGTAACATACAACTCACTCGTAGCCTTACTAATATTGTAAACGTTTATAATGATGTATGGATGGATGTGTTTATTCCTTGTTCACGCAAAACTATTGAAAGGATCGGGCTGAAATTTGAATAGATCTTCTGGTCCTGGAACAACACAGGCTACTTTTCATCCCATAAATCAGTTCTCACGGGATAGAAATAGCCTTGAGACGTTTCCATAGAAACAACGCGTGCGAAGTCGCGGGCAGTTGCTAATCAAATATGTATGCTATATATATGTGCTACGTGATATAAGTTAAGTCAACACTTTGCACCATGATGCATCATCATCAGGAGCCATTACGTGGTAGCTGTTGTAGCAAGTCGTAGCACAGTGCTGCACCGCCGCGCCATAGCTTTGTTCGTAGTGATAAGTAGACTAGTTTGTTTCAAGATATATTAATACCACATAAAACGGTTGCAATACCGAAACAGCCACCCCGTCGTGATAGTGCGTCTGCCTTGTTTGGGCCAAAACAAAGTGAAAATATCCAATTTATATTATTTTGTCATTTGAGTTTTGATATTTTGTTCTCAAACATCATCAATATCCAATTAGCAACCGCAAACAGAGCCGCTGTGTCCCTGGCAAAGGGTCCACTTGCATCAATAACAAGAGATGACATTCCCCTCAATTTCATTTCAATAATTGTAGCGCGCGCGCTCACAATGCTATCCGCCCATCAGTCAACGCGGCGGCCGCGTCATTTAGAATGCATTGAAAAACGCGCTGAAAGTTATCTGATTTTAAAAGAGTGCACCCTGCTCACAGGCATGCCAGATAAAATATAAACCAGCCAAGTGTGAGTCACACTACGGTTATGGTTTCCTTGCAATATCTCTGTTCCATTATTTTTCGAGACTTTACTTTTTCAAACATAAAAAGTAACAACAAATAAAGTAAAAACAATTAGACAGACTTAATAATCTAAGCATATCTGGGTAATATGGGCTATTTGCTCATGTGCTCATTACAGCAAAAAAAGCTAACAAAAAATCTTCAAAACGCTAAACTATCATTTATAAAGTAAGTCCGGATCGCTCCAGTTTATCTTAGAATTAGAAAGAAGGTCTTCAAGCTGGACATTCCTATGCTGCTGCAAAGCTGAAAGTTTCACCGTTACAACTGCAACAATTGAACAGTTTAGCGCTTTGCCCTCGTACAAATAAAAAATGATACATTTTATTAACCTTTGTGTCCTGTTTTACTCCTTTTAATAAACCCAGTCGAGTTGTTTGCGTGACTGACCGTTTATGAGTAAGAAAATTCAATTGTGAATTTCCGAGGAGGGATCGTAAATGTTTTTAGTTCCGTCGGTAGATCCCCGACGGAGCCACCTTTGTGCAGGAGTGAAGAGCGTCTGTCGCCGCGTCTCAAACGGTGTCAGCCGTCGCCATAAATGCGTAAGTGCACTCAATCGAAGTCGCCTCCTAATTTCAAAGTCATGAGCGTTTTACTACCAAGCTCCCCCTCCCCCCGGCCCCCCGGCCCACCCCCGCCCGCCCACGCCGGCGCCCGCCCTTTATGTTGCAAATTGAATGACGGATCCGCGACTCTTGAATGCTTGGCGTCTTTGACGATTGATATTTATTCAGTAGTTGCTTTTAATCGCTGTTTTGACAGACAATGTTTGTCCGGATGAGAGCGAACCATATTATGTAGAGACAAGTGACGCACGCACATACCTCTCTCCTGTAGGCCAGTTAGAAATGACTAGCACATGGAGAATTTGTTGTTTTTAAAGGACAGTTTTTCACAATTACCATTGATTATAAAACATTCTGAAACCAACGTCTATTTTATCATAATTATCTATTACAACAAACGTCTCTGGCTTTATTTCACAAAATTAATAGTCCAAAAATATTTTCGTTAACAAAAAATATAATTTAATAAGCGACTTCTTGGATCAAATAAATTTATTTGAGCTTATCGTCTTTGCCTCGATTCATTTTGTGTCTTTGTTTTACATTTTTTAATGGAAATCCTCAACACCAGCGATTTAACTTGAGTCTCGAGAGAAAATTCTGAAAGAGCTTATTGACTGAAGTTTTACAAAATAGGTAGGGTACATAAACGAAATAAACATTATTCCATCATTATTCCATGTTATACTTAGAAAATATTTTGTGTTAAATTGGGTGTATCAAATACATAAAAAAGGCAAATATATTATTTTAAAATTCTGAATGATTCTAATGTTCATTACAACATCCAGGAAAATAATAAAAAAGTAATTTCTTGGAAGAAAACGACAGCTCGCACAATGACTTTATAACGGGTGTAAGGTGAAGTCATGGCGGCCGTTAACTTTGATGTCGGAATCAGCTCCGACTGAAGCGGTCGTTCATTACGCCATAATAGGTAGACTTCGCCTCATTCTAATACACCTAAAGGAGGAAGTCTTCCGGAGCGTCTATTCGTTCAGGGCGGCGGCGCACCGCGCTCCGAGCAGGTACCTGGGAAGCAGGGCAGCTCAGAGTTATCTCAAAAAGCACACTCAGAGAAAAAATTACATCTATAAAATCTCCTTGTGGACATCTAATGAGCGGTTCTGATAAAAGGATAATTTTTGCAACTGGATTTAGTTCTTGGTTTATTTTTAAAGGAGTTTTGTAGTGATTACAAAGAGCTACCATTAACCTAGATAGTTTGCATGTGAATATAAACAGTCAAGCTATACCTCTACTACTCCCTCTAAAAATATGTATGTTATCATATCACAGAATGCTTCCAAGTCGTGTGCCAAAGCCTTATCGATGAGTCGTTAAGGCGATAACCGCAAGAGATAATGACTTAACGTCTGCTTTAAGAAGATAAGCGTCTTTGGGAGCCGCGAATTTGGCTGCTCGAGTGTTTCCAGGCTTAGAGTGAAGCTGATGTGTGGTGTGACGCCGTGATAAGCGCGTATCGGGTTGCGCGTACCTACTCGGCTATGCGCTAGCTTATGTGTGAAGTCGATGTGATTATTTGAGTTCAGGGAGTTTCGTTTGAAACTGTTATTTGGTTCCATAGTCGTTACCTGCGTTAGGGGCCGTAAGGCCATTGTGAAATCTCATTGTGTTAGGTGCCGCAGGGCACACGGCGGAGGCTCGTGAGTAGACCTATTAGTTATAGAAATTGTTTCTAATCAAACAATTTAGTGGGAAATAACATAAAATCTACTTCTATATATCTACTTTCATTTAGGGTACCCGAGGCTAGCAGATGATGAATAATGCTAACTAATTTCATTTTATTGAGTTCAGTAGTTACCGAAATTATAACTATTTTTATTTGCGTGATGTGGCTTACTTATCACTGCGACCATGATATGCCTATTGTGATCGCCTCTTTATTTATTCACTTCACATTGAAGATACGGCGTTCATAATTCGCCACTTATCCGTGCAGCTACTAGGAGCTGTAGGATTTTCTTCAGGGTGTCTCTTAGCTCTTCTGGACTGCGGATATAGTACGTCGTAAAAACATTCAAACATATTTTCAATTTTATTATATTAGTATTATACTATATTGATTATTATACTCCTAGTTATTAAAGTAGTGCGTTAAAGCATCGCCGGCAGGCTGCAGTTCACCCGCCGGAATGCAGCCTGCACTCAAATCCCGATTTATCTTCGGCTTGCTGACGTCCAACGGACGGATCTCCTGGCTTTTCGGTAACTTCCTCTACAAATGTAATTCATTTCAGTAATCGTTTCCATAAGTCTACTAAGTTTTTATCTCTTCACTCAGTACACCTAGATGAATAGATGACCTAATCACCCAGAAAAGACCCTTTGCTCTTTTGCATGCAAAATAATTCCAAGAACAAAGCTGCTGAGACTCACAAAGGCAGCGAGCGTTCCTTCTAGAGGCTTAGCTCCGCGGCAGTAATTCGCGGCGACTGCATAGCAAGGCGGACATTAAACTTGCATCAGAGCTTAACTTTTATTGGAACTTCCAAGTTTCAATCTTATTTCGTCGGGCACTGAATGTCTAGTCTGTTTCATTGTTTAACGGCATTCATTGTTGGCTCGTCTTACTTGCTTCTATTCTTATACTTCTTTTTTTTCTTTTTCTTTGCCCAGCTTTGATGCGATTCCTTGTTTATTACATCGTCCTCCTAGTTCTATGAACAAAACCTTTTGACAAACAAATTCTTAGTGACTAAGAATGCTACGAGATAAAGTAATTACTTACTTATAAAAGATCTAAATAAGCTTATTTTGCACGATTGAATGAAAACTTAACGCTGGCAAATGTTCTTTTTCTTACAATTTGTTTGCACATACCTCGTCTATTTTAGTATATATTAAAACTCATCAAAGTCTCCAATAACGTTCAACATAGCGATAATAGTTTCATTATAGATAGAACACCGAGTCTAAGGCAGTGTTTCAGATATGAGATAAGCTGTCTCAGCCTATCTGTTATTAATTCAGCCTCCCACAATCGAGCTTTGTTGCTAATCCGATAACGCGGGTAAGGAGATGCCTGTCTCGGTTCTCTGGTATCTTATTGAAACATTGTGTTTGAGTCGTACATTGGTACACTTAGTGGGTCAGTTTACTTGTGAGTGGTGATAATATGTAAGATGGCTATAAATGTGCTACAATTTCTAGGTAAGGCGTTTTAACAGCTCTAATTCGAAGGCTGCAAGTAAGGAAGTAGAAACAAAAAACAGCACACCCGTATAATACACATAATATTTTACTAAAAGGACCTATTTGAAAAGCACACATTCTAAATCATTAAACTCTAAGCATATAGGTACTTTTATTCGAATTAATAACGAAAAACAGAACAGCAATGAAAGCGAAATTAATAAATTTGAAGTCGACTGCTTGTAGAGTTCAGTCGGTTCATAAAAGCAATAAACTGGAGCGGCAATTCCAAACAACGAAACCAGTTTTCTAATTAATCATTTTACTTGAAATCGTCGGCGCGCATTGCCTGGAGCCGCCACCGGAAAGTGCGGATCCTAATCGAATTTCCGAAGCTTAATCTCGCAGGAAGTCATAAAGAGCTTCTGTCGCGGACAGGCGTTGCGAAAAATTAAGAGTTTTTCGCCTTTCCCAATAATCACCGGTCGAGGAGCACCGAAGGAACGGGCTCGCTTACAATAAAAAATAGGTATCGACAGTAATTGAATTTTCGAAGTCGCACGTCATTAGAATCGGATAAAAATGACATAACTCGTGAATGTTCACGGTGAAGTGTTTTATCCAGCTTGTGATTGTTTGTAAGCGGGGGGCTGTGGGGGGCTACAGGCGGAGCGGGGGGCGCGGGGGCGGACTGGCGAGCGGCCAGCCCGCGGGACCTTCTAACTTGTTTAAGTTGCCTCAACTTGTTTGACACCGCACGGCCAATTGTGAAGAAAAACACTGAGTGGAGTTAAATTGTTCCTTTGTGAGTTGGACACTCGGTGCGCTCTATTGTCGGCATCATCGTCCGCAGCCTTGCTCTACCGATGACTCTACAATAGGTCGGCTTCGTCTATTGGAATTCTTTCAACAGTAATTCTAGTCTAAAAACTGTACCGCCTGTAAGCTTTCAAGTGGCCCGCTGCGGTACAGCAGGGTGTTTCCAATTTGCAGAAGTTTGCAGGTAGTTGATGGAATCGCAGAGCGCAGGTGATCCTCTTCGGCAACGTGAGCAGCTCGCAGTCCAACCGACGACGTGTAATAGCATTACTGCGCTCGCCGGCGTTTTCTACAAGTGCCTCAGTAACTCGAGCCAGATGTTATGAGAAAACTAGTAGTATAGTATATAGAAAACCACTAGTTTTTTCATAACATCTAGCTGTCGGTGCTTACTCACTGGTATTTGTTATTTTGGTAACTAATAATCTTATCGTACACGATAATATTATTATTTTGTAGATAACGTTTCTCGTACAAAGTGTCCTGTTTTATGTTCATCCCGCGAAGCCTATAAATAAAATACAAAAAAACTTAAAATAAAAACACTTGCAGAAGCCAACGAAAAAATAATTATACGCCAAATTCTTACAAAATGTATTGAGTAGGTAGTAGTACACGGCACATACATGATAAGGTTCATAGGTACACAGTCAATTTAATTTTCAGTCGCTCTAGAATTGTATGTATATGTCTAGAACGATGACGATGACAATTACCGGCACAGTTGTACGTTCAGTTCGGTAGACACTTACACTTAGCATGTAAGAAGGTAAACCTTTTCATTTAGTCACCTCGAATCTCTGCGTGGAGCTTACGTGCGCGTGGTTCGAGCTGAGTAGATGTTCAGGAGCGTGGGTATTACCTTCAGCGGATGCGGGCGGCAGCACGAGGCCGTGGCGGAGCCAGCGCGTGACGGCGACGTGTCGGCGCACGGCGGGCGACGCCTCGCAGCGCAGCAGCGCCGCGCCCCCCGCCAGCGCGGGCGCCGCCACCACGCGCACCTCCCACGGGACGTCCATCACTGAGGAACACACACACCTCTCACTGATTATTGCTAGCTTGCACAGTCAGGAGAACGGGCTGGCATGAGGGCGTCTCGATGAAAAATCGCCTCGAGATGACGACATAAGGACCGACCGCCTCGAACCCAGATCCGCTTTAGGTATTTGAACAAGAGACTTAAAATTGGTCACTTTGAATTAGATGGATCAATTATCGGCTGAAGCAGTAATCGTTGCAGATTTGGCGACATGGTTTCTCTAGATGGATGTTGAATCTGATGGATCTGAAGTGTCACTGAGTCTTCAAAGCAGCTGTCAAAAACATCGATCGGCCGGACAGCGGTCGCCATTAGACAAATCAGTCGTGATCGCGCAATCAGTACTCGTCCGGGCAGTTACGCTGATAGATCGTCTGTCGCTCATTACCCCCTCCACTCCACACTCAGGGCTGCCACACATTCACACTATATATAACGTTAAACAAACAATAAGCTAGCAGTACTGTAGGTCTCTGACTTTGTTTCCAAATCGACGATTAAGATTGGGATTTATCGAGTAGTTGTATAACGGAAGGGCGCTGAAAGTCTGAACGGAGACACTGAAATGCAGTACTAGTGGCATTTTAGATATAAAGTATAATGTATGTAGTTTATTTTATTCTTATGTATTTAATTTATGATTCGTAGATGGCAGCCCTATGCCGGCAGTTGCACCGACATGACTGTGACGTCATTAATTACCGGCGCACATCCGAAAAGGGTATAGTGGCGAGCTTCTGCAGTGTGCGGAATACGATAGGTAGGACACAACAATGGATTCTAGGCGCATAGGTTTAAATAGAATCCCATTTAAAAGTTACGTAGAAAATGGCATCTTTCGACGGATATGAAACTCGTTCAGGCTGCACTTTTTGTTTCAATAATAAATGTTACAAAAGTCGGTGTTATGAGTTTGCTCTTAAAAACGTTTACTTTGAGCCTCGGTTAGCTCATTAAAGTTGTGCTTTGTTAACTTTCCCTACAAAAAAGTTTCTTTGTTATTTTTGTTTTCATTATAATTTGGTTTACATTCAAACTTTAAAATACCATATTGTGAAAGCTTAGGCACTTATTACTAACCAGTTATTTATTTCTTCATGTAATAGAAAGAAAGCGCTACTATGTAATCGATGAATAAAAAAAATGAATTTTTTTTGTATTCATTTTCAGTTTGAATATAATGTTTCTACCAACATTGCCCCATAGAGGGCACATTCGATTGGTATTGCTTAGGATCAGTCTATCAGTCAGAGCTTTCTCTAGATTGCTTTGATTGTAGTTAGTTCAACTGTTTACATTGTTAATATGTTATTATATGTAATTTGTTCGAGACAAAACTAAACGTTTAAGTTTTGTTATTTTCATAGCGATACATTATATAGACGACTGTCAGCTCTTTTATTTTGAACAAAGATTCTAGCATTACTACGTTCCTTAGATCTTACATACAAGTTCATCACCAATGTAACTCGTATCTAGATCGTTGGATCGTGGCTGTGTGCGGAGCGTGCTCATGATTGTGAGCGATGTGGTGTCGAGTGTTCGAGGCAGCTCCGGACTGGAGAGCGCGGGCCCGTGAGCGGCGGCGAGGGAAATCAGCGCCGCGGTATTATTCATCACCAGCGGGGCAGCGGGCGGCGGGTGGACCTCGTTACGTTCATCGCGACTACACCCGCGCCCGCCCGCGAGACCCGGCGCCGCCTTGTTCTGCGCACGCCCATCTACTGTTCATTATGATATGACGCAACGCGCACGTCGCAGCAACTCAAAATAATGGAATGCAACTCGGATGACCCTGCGCAACCATCGTACCGCATCAATCTATGAGAGGTATCTTCTTATAGCGTGAGTAGATCTAAAGTGTGGTCGATGCGACGCGTGCTCGCTAGCGAGAGTATCTGGCGCAGCATTTCCATACAGTGACAATGCAGCCAGCGTCTTGGGACTCATCTGACTGGTCGACTGGTCTTGATATGAATCAATTGAGCTACTTTTAGACTGTTTGCAACCGTCTACGGTAAACTTTTTTTCAAATAGAAATAATTACTAGTTTTATTTTATTATTAGTAACCATCAGTTTACCATTTCAAATATGTAATGAAGCAGCCAACTAGTGACCTAATTACCTAAGCGTATTGATCCAATTCGATAATATCCATTATCATCGTTGATGCGGTCAGATTTTCCAGGTACTGGGAAAATGTAAAACTCATTCAGCGATCCATTGTGCGTGCGTATTTCAAATCCACGTCAAGTCCCTTCGTATCTAAAAGTCGTTTGATCAAATCCAGGTGAAATAAAGGCACATTTATTTACCTTTTCCAAATTAAATCAGAATAAAGTTAATTTAGGCTCGTGAAACAAAATACACAATTTATTTCTTCGGTAAAACAAAACCGAATTAAAACTCGGTGAGTGGAAGCAAAGGACGTAAAATATTGGTTTTTCCTTTAATCGGCTCGCAGTGATTTATTTTCATCCGGACTCGATTGCTCATTTTCAGTATTCGTGTAACAAATGCAAAAATTCTCTGCATCATAATGGAATAAACCTTTATTCTTTTGTGTCAGTTACCGGCTCGTTCCGGTTTTATCATAATTTTCGGTCGTCATTCACAACACTAACAGCACGTACTTCTACATGCTATTTACCTTGATAGTTATCTATTATTTTACAAGGAAAGATAGAATTTTTGTATTTTACGGTTTTCTATATTTGTCGTCACAAATATAGAAAACCGTAAAATACAAAAATAAGGGCTCCCACACAAAACTGCGAACTCGCACGATGCATCGCAAGAACGTCCAATCTCATTCGCATCGTGCATTCCTGCCATATTACGTCATACTTGGTGATCTCCCTATTAGTCCGCTCTGAGACAACTTTAGAGAAAGACGCGCGGCGCCTGAGCCGCCTTCTTTGTGTTTTGAAAAAAATATTTTCTTCAGTTCTCAACCCATAGTACTTTCGAGTAAAATAGTTCCCATCAGAGTTCATAATCGTAATAAATGGATGAACCCAGAATCTTCTTTTTCTTTTATATCTATTTAATAATAACAGCACTGCAATAATCTTTTTGCGATCCATCTTACGCTTCCTAAAAACACGTCCAATACGGCTGACTAAACTTGAAAGTATGGTTACCCTACCAAACGATTTGCCGCACAAAATCGTATCGCAGAAATTTGCATCGCAAGTTCCTGCGATATGGTATCGCATCGCAGTTTTGTGTGAGAGCCCTAATCGGACATTCCATTCAAAGATATAACGAATTTAAAATGTCAATCTAAAACATTTTTGGTAAATACTAGCATTGGCTCTACTTTTATACCAAAATTATGAAGTATTCCCGTTTCAGCACCTATTTTTTGGGCACCTTATCTGTAAATGTGTAAAAATAATAATTGGCCGCCCTTGCGAAGCCGGGACGGGCCGCTAGTTCAGTCATAATGTCTTACTGCCAGACTCGGGTAAAACGATTCCCTGTCGTTTTAGGTAAAGTAAATTAGTTGGTTAGATTGGGAGCACAAAATGTTGTTTGTCCGATTGTAAATGAGAAACGTGTCCTGGGGGCCGGCGCTCGGCTTTGTTGCGCACACAGCGCACACAGCCTCACTTTACAACATCTATCTATTTAGCGAACAATAGGGAACATTTGTCAATCTGCTGCTATGCCAACTAAGGATGGCCGGCTCTTGATATCGACAATATTCGTGAACATTCATTGACCTGTCAGTCACGATAGCACAGACGCTAGATGGATGTGGATGGGAGGACTCTAGTGTCTAGTCTCAATTACTTGAGGTGACCTCATTACGAGGGTTTGGGCTTGTTCACATAAGACGATTTCCGTACTCAATTCGTATTTGTAGTAGAAAACCTAATTCGCTAGTTGCTACCTTCTTTTTAATGTTTTCAATTACAATTCCATTTAATATTTTGATTATAAAGCGATTTTTACATGTTTACAATGTTCAATAAAAGGCTCAATAGCTCAATAGCTAAATCAGAGCAAATGTCTTATTACTTACATGCCCTTAGATAAAGAGAAATCTTATTTTAGATTTCAAACTGTTTGGGCTTATTTTATTGATGACGTGGCGCGGTGGGCTAAGGTCCGCCTGCGACGCAGTAGGTTGCGGGTTCGATTCCCGCCTCGGAACAAATTTGTGTACGATCTGCAGAAATTTGTTCCGTTGGTCTGGGTGTTTGCTATGTATAATAAAAAATATCTATCTATGTAATGTATTGTATTAAGTATATCAGTCATCTAGTACCCATAACACAAGCTCTGCTTAGCTTGGGGCTAGATGATGTTGTGTGGACTGTCCGGAATTATTTATTTATTTATAATCATTACTTGATTGTCTTACAAAAAAGGCCAAGTTAGAAAACGACAATATAATACAAATAATTTCAATTAACGTTGCATCAAAGACGTAAATTTGATTTAGAAATATGAAACAAAATATTGTAGTGTAATAAAGAAAGAGAACAATCGTTTAAAAATTCAAAGCGTTATTAAAAGTTAGCAAATTTTATCTCGACTGTCAAAGAAACTCAAGTCTCAGATTCACGACCCAGATAGAACAAAATACGCTTTATTTGCGTCAATTTTAAGATTTATGTCGTCCTTTTGTCGCCTTCAATCATTCGAGTTGGAGCCAACAAGGTAACTTAGCAATCTCTAAATTGACAAAATACTTTGTGAACTGCCCGTGAGGAGGCAGTGCGTCAACTTTAGTGCGGCACCACATTTCCGTAATAGCTAATAGCATCAGCCAAGGTCGCAATATTTCAGCTATCGTCCTATATTTCCCGGAGCCATAGGTCGCCCCGGCCACCTCGGGCAAAGTTAATTAGCCAGGAAGCGGTCGTAATGTGGCGCCAGGTTGCGCCTAGCGTCGCTTTACATGCATAGTGTAGTGCCCGCGCTTATTGCCCGGGATAAATGATGGTCCGCCCTCGGTTCCACTTATTACTGCTGGCAGGAGAGCTGTGGCAGCGGCGTAAGCGGGGGGGGGGACTTTGCTATTGCACCTCACTAACATACACACGTTGATTACATACACTCAACACAATCACGAGCAAGACAAGCAGTGTTGTAGCAACAAGTATGGTCCTAGATGAAGGACCTATTAAAATGGTTAAGTGTAGCAAAACTGCTGTGTTCAAAAGGGATGGAACCCTCGGCCGTGGCTATCACTCGAGAGGATTGCTTAATCTGCAGTCTCCCTGTCCCTTCAAACAATGGCACTTTTTGCGCGCCGGAGAGCAGCCGAGGGCTTGAAGCGCTTAACTTCATTTATCTAGAGCTCCTTCAGAGGTTTCAGCGCGGTGTCCCGAGAGGTGCTTACGGCGCAGTGCGTTGTTTGAGGAACACTCTCCGTTCGGAACCTTTTCAAAATGGCAACGAGAAGTTTAACGACGGAAAATGTTGAAAGATTTTTGTAGTCTAGTCTTCTAACACAAGCGTGGTTCCAAAGGTTCCACAGAGCGAAGGAAAACAATCGTTTATTAGGAAATGTTCAACAGCAAATACATAAAAGCTAGCCGTGTATGTTTAAAGTTTTAATAGAATTGGTGATTTTTTTTTTATTGCCAGCAGGTAGTTATGTAGGTAGGTCCGTCTTTATTTGTGTTCTCTATAAGCCCCTAGTCGATCGTCTACGTAAATGCTTCTCCTAAGGTTTCGACTACGTAAGTCTCAAAGCGCCCGAGCGTACGCGAGCTCCATTGTCGGGAGCAGAGGCGCGGCGCGACGGCCGATGTTCCGATAAGTGCACAACGTGACGTCACGGGATGGACCCAGCTTTGCACTGCTTGTAGATTAGACATTAGTATTTTATCTCCTCGATGATACTTTTAAATATTTTTTAAACTGATTATATAGTTACTCAGAAAAGTGCCAGTGGTTTATTTTTCTCTCCTTTCACTTGTGGACAAAAATTTGAGCAAAGAGAAACTCAATTTTAACCTAAGGTTATGCATTATTTTAAAAATTATATAAGGTTAAAAATGTTGGGCCTATTCGTGGATTCTCTAATCCAAAAACTTCAAGGAACAACTTCAACTCCAAGAACCTTTCAGACCTTCCATTGTTCGAGCCTCTGAGCCTCCGAGGCCCGCTCTCCCTCGTCTCTGAGGCGGGACAACTTGAAACCTCTTTTGAGAGGTTACCTTCTAGACTAGAACAAACTCAGTAACGAACACCTCTTTTACAAAGTTCGCGAAATGGCGCGTGAAATGTAAACTTTTGATAGATAGATATCATTTATTGACACAAAAAATACATGTTTTGGTAAATGGTATGTTAGGTTTATCTAGATACTAGGGTTCTCTAAAACTAGGTACTTATGCACGCATAATAGGCAGTATCGCATTCAAACACAGCGGTCTACGTGTAGCGCTCTGCATGGCGTGGCTGGTACAGATTCAGATTCAGATTCTTTATTGGCAACATTGTTACAAGTCTAATGGTACATTGTTTATTACTTAAAGTAATACAGCAAGTAAATACTTATTGCAGTTAAAAACAAAGTGTTAACAATTAAAATAAAAAAGAAATAATTTTAAAATAAATAACAATCATAATCAATCAAAATTGGAAATGTCACAACATAAATCAATTAATTTATATTTATTAACTCATTCACATTATAAAAACACATGTCAACTAGCCAATATTTGAGCTTATTCTTAAAGGATTGCGTCGACGGTGAGTTGGTGATTTCAGGTGGCAGTCTATTATACACACTCGTGCCGAGTATGTGCACCAATTTTTTTGATTTAGATAACCTATGGTCAATGGTCCTCAGCCTGTTTGCATGCCTGAAATTGTATTTTTGTCCATCGCCGCATTTCGAGTATTCCTCTAGGTGGCTTCGAACATAGAGCGCTGCCTGGTAGATGACGAGGGCAGGAACGGTCATTATACCTAGGGACTTAAAGTATGGTCTAGCTGATGTAGTTTGGGATACTCGCACAACAGCCCGTACTGCCCTCTTTTGCAGCCTGAAGGCGCGCTTCCAGTCCGCAGCGCAACCCCAGAGGTCCACTCCGTATTGCAAGTGACAATGGACAGAGGCGAAGTACAGACTCCTCATCATCCTTTTATTTAAAGTTGCTGAAAGGCGCCATAGTGCAAAGCAGGCTCTACCTATTTTCTTGCTTAGGGTATCTATATGTTGTTCCCATGTTAGAGCCTTGTCTAGGGTAAAGCCTAGGAACATTGTCTCATTGACCTGACTTAAATGACTGCTACCAATCGCTACATTCAGCGGCCTATACGCACGTCCAGCTAGGTTAAAATGGATAAAATTCGTCTTAGTCACATTTAAGACCAGGCCATTCTGGGTAAACCACTGGTGCAATCGACTTGCTACAGTATTGAGTCTTGCCTCCAGTGTGTCCACTGTTGGAGCCTCAACCACTGCTGCCACATCGTCTGCATACATTAAGACGTGCGCATCTTTGATCCATGCTGGCAGGTCGTTCATCAGCAAGGAAAAGATGATGTTCGAGAGGGAGGATCCTTGGGGGACTCCAATCGTAGTAGGTAGAGCCTGGGATTTTATCTTACCCCCTCTCCCGGTCACAACCTGATTTCTATTCGTTAGAAAGCTCGCTATCAACTTAAGAGCTGGTCCACAAACTCCATAGTGCGCGAGCTTTTGGATAAGTAGAGCGTGATCTGCGACGTCAAACGCTTTTGACAAGTCACAAAACAAGACCGCTACTTGGTTCTTAGACTCGCGCGCTTGAAGGATATGTCTGACCACTTCCCTCGCAGCATCAGTCGTCGACCTCCCCGCCCGGTACGCGTACTGCCTCGCAGACAGCGAACCTGTACTCGCTAGGTACTCCAAGAGACGCGCACTAATACCATTCTCTAGTATTTTTGCGATAGCTGGAATAATACTCACAGGTCTGTAGCTATTCACATCCTCTTTTCGCCCTTTCCCCTTATATAGAGGTGAGACTCTAACGCTCTTAAGCGCGTGCGGATATTCCCCTTCCATTATACATCTGTTAAATAAGATGCAGAGAATAAAGGCTAATGGCTCAGAAGTCTTATGAATAAGTGACGTTGTTATTTCGTAAATATCTTTTGTGTTTTTATGAGATACACCTACATGAATTATTTTACATATTTCAGCAGGTGTAAAAACCTTAAACCTCAGCGAGGTATCTGCCGACTTGGTAGCACATCTCAGCGCTAGCATGGCAGACGGCACGCAAGCAGCGGGTGCGCCACACGTCCTCGCAGCATTTACGAAATATGTGTTTACTGCGTCTACGGCGTCGCTGTCGCTCTCGAACTCTGACCCATCATGTTTCCGTAAAGACTCAATGAAGTCTAGAGACTTGCGTGTTTTGCCCGTTTCGAGTTTCACAATATCCCACATAGTCTTAGCGGAATTGCCTGATTTTGCTATTATATCACAATAATGTTTAGACCTTTCTGCACGCAACACCTCATCAAAACGATCTTTGAAATCGTCGATTTGGTTCGATAAAGTTGCGTTATCAGGTAGTCTTTGTGACATTTCGCTCATTTCGCGGATGAGATATTCTAATGCGATAACATCATTTGAGACCCACGAGTTGCTTTTCCTATGAGAACTAAAACATTTGACCGGGAAACAGGTGTCTATTTTGTTGAAAATAATGTTTAATAGTGCGGTAGTTAACTCATTTAATGTCGACTTCTCATATTTTTGAGCAATAGCTAACCAGTCTACACTATGGATTGCTCCGATAAAACTGTAAGTGTTTGCCTTTGCATACGACCTAGCGCGGTAGGTACCAGAGCTTTCGCTTGGCACCTCACACTCAATCACGGCGCGCACGGCATAGTGGTCGCTTAGATCTGTATGCAAGGGTATCGCACGTACCATTCCAGACCTCACGAGTTCATTATTAACATATACATGATCTAGGCAAGTACTTGTTTCAGAAGTCACCCTAGTGGGAAAATCTACTATGTTAAAGTAATTCCTTGTGCTAATTATGTTGTAACGCTTTAAAAATGAGCGGTGGTGGGGAAGAAGGAGGAAGGAGGAGGAGGAAGGACCTATAGTTGTGGAGAGGTTGGTATACAAATAAAAGTTTTAGAGTTACAATATAAACATAGTTTTATTTAAATTTTACATGAGGAAAGTATGGTAATGTTGGGCGCCTTAGGGTAAAGTAAAATTATTATCAGCGGTAGAGCTTAGAGTAAAGTAACAGGGGGAGGTAGCCTACATTCAACTTCTTAGCAACCAGATAATGAAGTAATCTACAGTTATTTAATTTATAGCACGGATGATGTTCAGCGAGTGGAGTAAGTAACAGAGGGTTCCGGATGGTTCCAGAGTGAGGTTAGTTTTGGGTCACAGCACAAGTAATAAGTGAGACACGGGGACTAGGGTCCAGCCGTGTTACCAGTAAGCTAGCGCTGTCGGTCCAAAGGTCAGGCGGGCACAAAAGAAGGGACCTGCACTGAACCGCACCGAACAGCCTCCGAGCGGTCTCTCTCCGACCACTCCTCAGGGACAGCACATACAAAGATTTCACTCCCTCCAGCTGGATCCTGCAGCCAGATAGCTGTAGGACAAAATAGATATATTATAGACAGAACGCGTACTATCTCTAGCGACACGTGGCGCTGAGAAATTTATATAGAAATATACCTGATCGAGATCGGACGCCCCAAATCGTAGGAAGAAGACGACACGGCCTCTTGCGTAATCACGCGGGCAGGCAACTTCAACCAAGGTACTACGGATGCCACGAGGTAACCCTGGGAGTCTGAATGCAGGATCCTGGAGTTTGACAGAAACAACGGACGGTTAGGCAGACCGCTGGCGAAACCACGCACAGGCTGATGGCCAGAATACGTACCAGCTGAAGAGGTATCACGAGGATTCAAGGATTATGTAGGAATCAAACCAGCCTCGAGGTCCGTGACAAAGGAAATAACCATGACTCGATACGTAGGTACATGACAACGCGACTTGACAGTAGAATAGACAGACGTCACTTTGGACTGTCAACTCCAATTTGACAATGACAGACGCTAAGACGCAGTATGGCTCCGTGGACACAGAAATAAAATAAATCAAGAAAGGGGCCTTACAATGTCTGCAAGTTTTTTTAGGTCGCTGTTTAAATGACTTAACCAGTTAATGTTAAAATCACCCACCACGACGCAATCCTTGTCATATTCATTTAATAAATCAAATAAAGTTTCCAAAATAGGAAAGAAATCGGATGTGTTTGTCTGGTTTGATCTGTATATACAAACAACAATTGTGTTATAGTCAATTAATTCTACAGCAGCAATCTCGCATACTTGTTGTCTTGAAATATTTATAACAAATTCTTTATATTTAAGTCTATTATTTACATAAATGCATGCACCTCCGTGCTCGATATTAGTTCTACAGTAGTGACTACTCAAACTATAGTTATTTATGTGGATACAACTTAGTTCAAAATCTTTGAGCCAATGCTCAGTCATACACAACACATCGCATTTTAAAATTGTTTCTAAAATAACTTCTAGACGTCTTGTTTTTCCTTTTAACGCTCTTATATTTTGGTGACAAATCACTAAGTCGCTACGCCGACATGAAGTTAGCAAATCATTGCAGTAGTACGGATGCTCGCTGCTGATGCGGCTATCTCGCTCTTCGTGCGTGTTCGGGTCCTGTACTCTAAGCTTCCGTAGAGGCTCGGTCGCGGTCCGGCCCCCGCCAGTGGCGGGGACGCGTGCGAAAGGGGATCCAGGGTACAAAGTGAACACCGGGTGGCCATAGATCTGCTCTCGTAACTTCATCGTAAATACTTTCTGGGATTCTAATTAGAAAAGACGCGTGTAGATCGGTTCTGATGTCACGCCTCTTAACGTAGTATTCTGCTTTTTTAATACTATTAAGAAAGTTTGTAACTTTCTCGGCTGTTGTTTCGGGTCTGAAAGACCAGGCCTGAATATACTTTACTTTCTCAACAGCTTTTAGATCATGGGTTGTGCTTGTTTCTTTCTCCGTGATTGTCTATTAACTACTTGCCATTTACCGACATTCATAAGCGCTGCATCCTCGCCCGCGGTGCTCAACTTGCCCAGCTCACTCTTAGACCTCGGACTCGGGTCATTCGGCTGGTTTCGGTCGTCGTTCGGCTGTGGTCGTGTCTGCGCTTGCGCCTGCGACGGTAGTGACGACACGATAGGTTCATTCCGATCGCGTTCATGGTCCGTCACTGTCATAGGCAGAAACGTCCGTTGTAGATGTGGAGTATGAATTTGTTTTGAAGTAACAGCTGATTTTTTCGACGCAGTGCTTATCTGGCTACTTACTTTTTTCTCAGCAGCCTTGATTCGCGCTTGTCGTAGTGGGCGTTGGATTGCAGTGTGTGATGTAGGGACCTGGATATGGTCCTCGACGATAGGTGTTATTGGATCTTGTGTATTTGGACTCACCGGCTGCTTTCTTTCCGCCGTTGTGTTCAGTGTCATTGAGTTTTGATGGGTGATAATCCGGCTCTGGTCATCTATTTTTGTCTCCAGCACGCCTATTCTTTTGTTAAGGTCACATATCACCTTTTGAAGATCACGTACTGCAATTTCTAGCGCTTTTTGCGTCATTTTGTAATTTTTAGAATTAAAAATATACGGAGCTCGTTAGTACTACGCCCATCCGGGGAAGGGGGAGGGGGGAGTGGAGTGTGGTACGTATACTGTTGTCCACAGGCGATCCACCAATCACGCGCATGCTACTTGTTCATATACATGTAAAAATATCCACAAAATTCACTAAAAGTCATAAAATAAAACATCGATAATCAGTGGATCCGCACACGCTGCTCATAAATGTTAAGGTAAATAGCGAAACACTCTCGGTACATTTGTAATCCACGGTTGATTCTATTAGGGCTTTTTCTCTGTGTGAGGATATAGCGGTCTCCGAGGCCGCTCCCCTGGACCCCGCTCCCCCGGACCCGGCCCTCAGACGCTGAATAAAGAATATTTGCGTTCCCGGCGAGATTGATCCCGGCTTCGGAATGTCAATAAGGTAGGTCAAGGGGCGCAGGCGACCGCTAAATTCGTCCTTCTGTTCTCCGTCGTAAGGGTGGAATTCGAGTGGATCCTCAATGTCGAACGCGTTGGAATTGTGCTAGATTGTTTGTTGGGCCTCGGTTTTAATGTGTTAAGAGTTTGATGGTTCATTGCTGATCCGATGCGCGGCGACCGTTAAATTAAATCCTTTCACGATTTTGTGAAACATTCTTCGGTCGTAAAAGAATCCATGGGTCTGCCTCTTGATAAAGGTTAATGGATTTAATACTGACGGAACCTTTTAACCATTGTTCCGATTTTACCTTATATGCCTTTCTTTGAGCTTTGTCCTTGTGTACATATCTACTGATGAGATGATGTGGGTGAGTTACAATGTCTTCTCAGTCAAAGGTACTTTTGCACACAAATTCCATAAAGTGTTGACGCGATAATCTCGTTGTAGGTCCCTCCGCACAACAAATGAAACTCAAACATTCCCTCCCCCCTCCCCCGCCCCCCGCCCTTTCCCCTCCTGCGCAATCAAAGGAGCTCTATCATCATCGACACAATGCAATCCAATTTACCAAACACTCCTGTTACCTTCATTCTTTACTTTACTCGTTTCTTTTCTAGTTCAGGCGCAGACATTTTATTTCGCCTTCATTTGGAGCTTATGTTTGCTCACGTCGGGTACGTGTTCTACTGAGATCACAAGTGTTACTGAAATACCTATAGATATACATATGACGGATAAGTAACCGCTTAATGAGTTTTCTACATGGATCGTATGTATGTGCTGCAGATTCATGAGGATGAAATTTTACGCCTTTGTCTGAGCAACATCGCGCCTTCCGGCCGAGCCGCAAAACTATGAGCTGTTAGTTTTGTCGCGAGTTATATAGAACACACAGTTCGTGACCGGCGTCTGTGTATGCAATCCGCGGCACAGAACACGAGGCACGGCCGGGCGCCGCGTGCCGCGACTGCGAATGTGTCTCCGCGCCGCGCGGGGCACACACATCCTGCTTCTTGTACACGTACGCTCTTTTTGGGACCACTTTGTTCCCAGTAATAGAATTAGCTGGATTGTTAGAGATAAGATAAAGGTCGTTGCTATAATTCTACGCGCTGTAGCTCTAACGATACAGCTAAAAGTTTGCCTTTATTGAGTAGGGAAGTAGATTCAGTACCATTTAAACTCATCGACTCTCTCAAAAGTCCAGGAAACCTGACATTTCTTCTCCTCGATAAGTACGGCTTAAATCTCTTTCCGGTCGGGGGAAGGAAGCGACGGGCGATTACCGACAAAATCACCCGAACAGCTCTTTAACAACTCGATTCCCGAAACTCGGTTAAGTGCTTATTGCCAAAAACGGTCTCTAATGACCTCTCTAATGGCTGCGGATTGACCCTGACGGCTGCCGCGGAGATCAAACGCGCGCAGCACAAGACTACTTTATATTTTACAAAGATTCTAGCATACTACGTTCCAAAGATTCAAGCATATTACGTTCTTTGATATTTTACGTTTTATAAAAATAAGCAAGAAGTCTTGTCAAAAACTGGCATTGCACCAAGCTATAGTGACATTGGGGAGGCCTATGTCCAGCAGTGGACTAATATAGGGTGATGATGATGATGATAGTGACATTAATCAATAGACAACAACCGTTAACTATCGTAGATGGATCTCAGTCTGCTGTTAACTGCCTCGTCTATACGCTGATCAGTGAGCAAGCGATCAGACGTGCGTTCTTGAGATCAACTGGCGCTCTCCGGGACTGCGCGCCTGGTCCCAAGGATGTAGGTACTTCCTTCCACTCATGGACTTCCACTCCACTCGCCGTATGACACACGGAGATAAGTCTCATTTATTGATGATACTCAAGAATAATCTGTACGTCGTATAAATCCTTCTTATTCTTCTATCATGACGTCACTATCTACTTAATACTGACCATCAAAATCGTTAAAAAGGTTAATCTTTCCGAACTCGCTTCCGAGCTCGCTATCTATAATATAAAGCAGTTTTTGAATTGTCAATGTTAACAATTAAAGAAGAAACTTGTATTTTTGGTCAGAGATAATTTAATTAGCAATGTTTAGTGGTAAACGGTATATGTCCCGTCAGCCCGTCCGTGCGGTGCCGAGGCGGTGCGCGCTGTCGGCGCGCGCCGGCGCGGCGGCCGCGGGAGTAACCGCAGCGATATTCATTGTTTTATTCTCATTATGATATTTCAGGAAAACATTGAATTTAATTAAAACGGAGTACAATTACGAAGTACACGTTCTTGTTTGAGCATGTTTTGATTTCAATGTATGATCTACAACGAGTTTATGTGTTTAGGGAAAATGCAATTGTAAAAAATCGATATCCATTTCTAAAGAGTAGGTAGGATAACTCAAGATATGGGTAGATATCTACTGGACTGAAATGTCTTTAGAGATTACCGATCGATTTGAATTCCGAGTCGACAATACAGTCTCCTTTTAAGTTTACGTGTAACAGTATAAATGAAGCAGTTATGTTATTATAAAAGTAAGGTGTTAATAGATTTGAGAGTCAAGAAGGAGGCAGATGTGTAGCACTGACCAGCCTCGAGCCTCACGTCCCTGGAGAGGATGGCGCCGGCGGGCGAGGCGGCGCGGCAGCGGTACACGGCGGCGTGCACGTCGGCGCGGTACTGCTCCGCGCCGAACGCGCCCAGCCACAGCGTGCCGTTGGCCAGCGCCACTCTGCAACAAACAACATACGTCACTCCCCCACATCACCACAACACTCTCTCACTACACGCTGGCTCTAACAACATGACAATTGAGCAGTGGCTAAAGTAAAAGGCGGATCGATTTTAGAGGTAAAATTAATCCTACTAAACGCGAAAGTTTGTCAGTATAGATGGATGGATGTTTGTTACTCGTTCACGCATAAACTTGAACGCATATGGATGAAATTTTGTGAAAGTTAGGTTACAGTCTGGAATAACACATAGACTATATTTTATCCAGAAATTCCCACAGGAACAGGAATTACGCGGGTGAAACCGCGGGGCGCTGCTAGTAAATAATAAATATGAAGAATGCTGGACAATTCACACATCATCTAACTAAGCTAAGTAGAGCTTACCTATGTTACGGGTACTGGATTAAAACGCCTAGGCGATACTCATGGGGTGTGTGCTGGCGGCCTCACCCCTGCCTTAATTGTAAGCTGCTTCCATTGAGTGTAATTGAAAGGAGCGCCGCTGCAATAAACCCTAGTTATATGACACAGGGACAAGACTAGATCCCTCCAGTAAATGCCGGCGGAGTGCTCGCTCGAGGACTTAACGGTGTCTGCTGCGTCGGGGCCACCGCTATACGAGCTCATAACTTCAACTTAAATGCTTAGGGCCTGACTGGAGACGAATCGGTTAAGGGACCGGCCGAGGTATCTTTTACCAGAATTATAGCCCTAATAAATACGGGTTATAAGGGATCGGTTTTGCGCATACGTAACATTCGTCTTCTGAAATATCCCAATAAACTGTCCGATAAGAATCCAATTCAAGGAATCCCACCAGGTCCCCTGCTTCCTTTATAAGCGTTGAATAATTTCCTTTGAATTTAAACAAAACACTGACTCGAGACAGTTTCATATAATTAATAAAGGAACCTCTCCTCTGCTCCGACTCTATTCAATTCCGCAGCATTTTTGAATAAGAAATCGTTTTAATAGAATGGCCCCGGTCTGAATAAGATAAATGGCTGTGCGATTTTTGGTGCGAGTAAAAAATGATCGGTCAAAAGAAAAATATCGTGTGAATGGAAGTGGAGCGAGGCTCCGCTGCCGCGCATTACTCTCAGGTGATAGCGGGCAGCATCCGAGCCTCTCATTGTCACAGAAATGTTACACGAATCGCAAATATGTACATTACAAGTGTACTCGATAAATAGAACTTCTATTTGAACTTCTAACTTCTATTCCGTATACGAGCTCCGTTCTCGGGAAAAATGCACTTTTCATCTTATAATAATCTTAGAGACCTTTGCGGTAGGTCCTACGTTACACGAACATTTTCATTGACTAGAACAAAATCCCTATACCCTCCTCCTATATATATCCTCCTCATACTCAGCGCCTGATCTTTATTCCGCTATCACCTTACCATACGATAGACCATTCCTTAAATTTGCTTCAGAATGCTAATAGTTTTTATTTCCACGTCCCACCTAGTAATAACAAGTTTATATTCAGGTTGACCTCTGTGAATAGAGTGGCGCGACGCGGCGCGACACGGCGTGACGCGGCGCGACACGGCGTGTTTGCGCGGCGCCGTGTAGATTACAAGTAAACAGCGCGCCAATTAACTACAGCGCTCGGGAGAATTTAATTAACATACAAACGGATAAATACCTCGGTTATATACAGTCGAGTTTATTTGTTGGTGTCACTCCGCCTTTCATGGAGGCAGGCGTAACCGTGCATATTAGCAAAACAGTGACTTCATTTAATATAAATATAAAATAAATGTTATGTACTCGACAAAAAGGCTTTCTCTCCAAGGTCAACTTTATGAATTAGAGGAAACCGTTCATGTTCAATAAAAGTTGGTGCTAGTGTTTGAAAAGCAGAGAAAGTTGAAACACACACTACCTGAAACCGCAAAACTACGCAATTGTGAAGACAAACAAACACTCGACAACACGGGGTCGCAATAAAAAAATCATGTTTATGTTTCGGGCACACGTGAATGCATAAAACATGAACTCGAATGTAATAGCTTAGTACATCTGCGGATAAACCTTTATCTACAATGGGTTCAAGGGTTTTTAGTCAGTGGCGTAGTTTGGTTTGTTGCTTGCAGATAGGCATTGGTCACAATCCCCGGTTTGAAAATGTTTGGGTACGTCAATTGTTTGCATAATTAATGTTTTCGTGAATAATGAGCGTTCTTAAGATCTTCTTCACGTTGTGAAACAATCTTAACGGGCGGTCTACCGCGAGGCTCCACACCTCGCTCCTCACTTCGCAAACTGTAAAAGGAACTAATGCGAATACCTGAGCTCAGCAGTAGAGAAACCAAACGAAGTCAACATCAATTAGGACGGAGAAGTCAAAGGCCACTAATTAAAGCACAGTGAAGACATGTTGATTATATTAATCCAGAGGGTAAATATGAGTCGATGACTGCGAACCTTAATTACAGACGAGCTGAGGGTGCGGCGAGCGGGGCGGGGCGGGGGAGGCACGGCTCCGGTGGAAATGAACTACAGTGGGCTCTACGCGAGGCTACACCATAAATATACGAACACAAATGCTAGTCTCATCAATGTGTATCATTTCGGTGTTTATTTCAAATAGACGCTGGAGCTTAGGGCTAGATGATGCTGTTGGAATGATGTCCAGTATTTTTTATGAATTTTTTAGCAATGTTACGTACCAACTCAGTTTATTGTGAAGTAAACCGACTAAGTAAGCATAAAACAGACACATGCTTAGCTCCCGGCTCTGTTTACAGCTCAACTTGGGAGCAACATTCACATCTCCCCCACGCAAGTTTGTTTACTGCGGCTCGGCTGAGTTTCCGAACTTGCTTCAAACACTGAAACCTAGACGTCGTCTCTTAGCGCCCTAGTGCTCTCTGGCGCGCTCGGCGGGACTCGGCGCTCACTTACACACTACACACAAGAACACGAACAAGCAGCCTCCGACTATTCTATTCAGATGTGTTCGTCAGCGTACTTATTTCACAGTAAGAAATATGAGTAACTAATATGTTTATATTCTAATTGGACTTTTTAGTGTGTGGACTAAAAAGTCCAAATAGAATAGCTAATAACAAAAACAAAAAGGTCAAAGCCACACCATCTAAGGCCGTATACAGAAAGAAAGCTGGAAACTTATAAGCGCTTACCGGCGCTTGACAGCGCTGGTCCGTTCTACACAAAGGAAGCAGGTTGAAGCATTGTTGTCGCAGTTGTTGTTTATTAATTTTAAATGGTAGCGCCCAGCGCTGACCAACGCGTGTTCAAGCTTGTCGGTACTTGTCGGCACCGTTCAGCGCTTGTCAGCGCGCTTTCATATATTTTCCTGCGCGGGTTACCAGCGCTTGACTGCGCTGCTAAGCGCTTATAAGTTTCCAGCTTTCTTTCTGTATACGGCCTAACGGAGTAAAGCTTGTTAGTATTTTTTTTCGCGCATTGTTAGAGAAGTGTTATCGAACGTGTTACACTCAGCAGTGACCCGCGCCGTGTCGCGCCGCACAGCGCCGGGCGGAGCAGCAGCGCCGCAGAATGTGTGAACCATACCAGACAACTTCAGAAGCATTATTTAGGGCTCCCTAATGAGCGGGCCCCGTAGCGCCCTGCTTTTAACTTGCCGCATACAGCGACTCCCAGAAGTCTTTGAAAAAGTTAAGAAAGAAATGAGAATGAAAACAAATTAAAATGTATCTCGAATAAACTGAGCTTATTTTGTATGCTTTCTCCATGCAAGGGGAAAATAACTAGTATTTCATAAAAATGTATAAACCGTAGCCCCATCAGTCGCATACCATGAATCATTCGGCGAGGGCTCGAGCGAGGTTTGTTTGATTTGCAAGTTCCAAAGCCCGGCAATGGCAGATAGGATATAATCAGATTTATCTAATGGATAGTTTGGCCCCGAAGTGCCCAAGTTCGTTAGGTTGCAAGTTATCATCATCAAAGTACGCACGGTGGTCAAACACAAGTTCATGAATATCCATGCGCCGAGCCGTCGTCACACCTAATGGAGAAAGTAATTAAGTCGAGAACAAGTGAAATTCATCACGGCCCTATCAATTGGGGCCCGGCCACAGAATACCCCAAATTCACTAAAGTCACGATACACTCTACCGGCAGTAAAGACGCTCATATACGTGGACATCGAGTTGGTACTTAACTCATTATGGGCTGAATTAATTTGAAGTTATCGGTGACCTTTTTATATTTAAGTAGAAAATGTGGACCCGAATGTTTTTAATGGGTGACCGCTAGCGACATAAGTGGTACTTTTACAAATCTTAACGTAATGAAATGAATTAAAATAATGTTAGAAATATTCTATCGATAAAACACAAAAACTACTATTTTATTATTTCAATACATATGTATGGAATGATAGTTACAAACAACAGATAGGCCACCGCGACACGTACCTACTTTTGGTTTGGGGCCTGCACGAGTGCAGGGCACATCTCCGCAGGAAGCCCTCAAATATGATGTATACTGAGATTCCTTGTAGAGGCACACACGATCTGGAAACTCGTGGACGTCTGCCACCACGTGATACCAAATATTTGTTTTATTATTGATTTTCTATTATTGATTTTCCAGAAAATCTAAACTTGCTGACGTTGCAGTTATTTGTACACCAGTGAGCTATTAAACATATATTTTATAGTGAGCTGTAAAAACAATACTGACATGCATAGTGTAGGATACTGCGCAGCAACAGTATCGTGTCCGGTCAGTAACGAGGTCAACGAGCTGCTGAAATTCAAACTAGCCATCCGGCAGGGGCTGTAGGCGCGGCTGTGCTGCGGCGCGCCCGCTAATATTTGCTAGGGATGAATATCAACTTGATTATTATTCATCGTGCTTGTGATGAGTTATAATTAGTTTTAGTAGGACTCTAGCGACCTGATGAGATACCTACCTCTAATTTTTTCGGACCAGTAACTATTTTTCATCCGGGCTTTTTATCATAAGTACGAGGTACGGTTGACAAAAACAGAAGTTGACGGAGCACGAGATAGTGAAATTCTTGTTGCTGATATAATAACTAGCAAACTTTCTCAGGATTTAAAATAGTACTTCTCTAGTTAGGTAATATTTTGGATAGTGTGGCTACGCATAGCCAGCTAGTGATGATGATGTACTGTTTAATAAAAACTATCGCACTGAAATTGCTTACATTATAATAATCATCGCTATGAACAAATACTGATATAAATTATCTGATCCATCCATACATGTAGGCATCATGTAGGGTTGTAGTAGCGAATGGCACGGACACTCGACCGCGCGCTCCAACTACGTTATTATGTGCTTGTGTTCAATTAAGTCATGTTTTCATACGCGGGGGGACACACGCATGTGCGGCGGGGGGGGGGGGGGCGTGCGGCGGCGCGGGGGCAGCGCGGGGGGGGGGCCGGTGCGGAAGCACGCGCCGCGCTGCCTATAATGAAAGCATTGTAATGAACGGGAAGCGGCCGTATGCTTCTGTTGATTAGTATCATAGATAGGTATTCACTCAGCTCATCGATAGGAAAATGATACGATATTTTGCAATAATAAACGCCGAGTTAGTTACCCATTGTTTGAATATATTTCCAATAAAACGGAATGTCTTAGTTGGCGATACGACCAAAAAGCATTAAAGAAAGGGTGTTGTGAAAATTGAACCTTTTAAATGTATTGGCTAGTCGTCAGAGGGTGTTTATAGTGATTGTGCAAGTTTGAGCCCTTTTACAAAATGGGAAAAGTTGTAGGAGCCCCGAGCCCCCGCCCAGGGCCGCTACGAGTGATGTGACGTCACGGGGACGGGGCGAGTGGTTTGTTCGATTCTCGGACTTACAAATACAAGTTTTCCTCCGGTTAGAAACTTATATTTTAAACTTTAGTTAAACATCCTTAAAAATTTGGATAACTTCTGCCAAATTTATTAATAGTATGCAGTTACCAAAATTAATAAACTTTGAGAATAAAGAGAGCATTTTAGAGCTTTCGATAAAGTTTTTTATTAGTTTTTTTATTTGTATGCCTATTTTGTTTAAATGATATTCAACATTTGTAGGTTTCCGAGATAGCGACGCGTGTGGGTGATACCCATTTATGTCTCGAACGATCCCCGCACAGCGATCCCTCGTTGGACAAAGGGCGGTTTGTTAAAAATAACGCCTTATGGCCCTTTGAGGCTCAATTGCGGTTCACAAATTATTTTTTCGTCCTTTGTACGTTTGTGGCAGATGTAGCCTTTTGTTCCCGTATAATGTGACAGAGTTTTTTGTGATGTTTAATATTGTCTCGTTACAAAATAATACATTCAAACGAGGAAAATATCCCAGTAAATGAAACAAGGGAATCTTAATAGGAGAACGTTAAAGTAATGACCGTTCCAAGCTTTTATTAAATAAAGCTACTTGCATCACATGGCTCACGTACCGCATGTATCTCTCGTCGCCGCCGGCCGGTGCGAGTGTCTCTGCGAGCTCGCGGCCAGCGCTCTCTCTCTCCGCCCTAGCCGACGTAACTCGGTTACGATGAGCTACGATGTAACGAAGGCGTCCGGACGTTTGCCGACTCCGACCAATCAAAACCTTTCAGTGTGGACCGTAAGCCGTGTTTGTAATATGTAAAGGCTATTTATCCACGTCCGATCCGGTAGAAGGAAACGCAACTTAAAATGATAAACGTTCGTAGCGCCTTACTTAGTTTATTACAAAACTTTACAACTATTATTAGTTCCAGGGCTGTGTTATGCAAACTCGCTCTGCTCCAGAATGTGATATTTAGTTTCCGCGGTTGTAACGCTTCACGTCATTCCTAAGCTACGCTGTCTATGTGATATTACAAAGGTAATGTTATACAGGAGGAGGCCTATGTCCAGCTGTGGACTGGTATTGGTTCATGATGATGATGATGATGAGTGCTAATTGCTATACAAAGTAGGGCTCATTGCAGCTGTCCAGTATATCTACTCAGTTTATTATAACGAACATTCATATATAACTTTGTATCTGTTCTTAGCGTTCATATTGTACTCTTTTTATCAATAAATTAACAATCATTCCAATCTCTTCTCGCTAAAGATTACAGTGTGCAAAAAGCGTAGTGCTCTACTTTTACGTAGGTATCCGATCCGTGGCCCTTTAATTTAACTTTCATTCAGTCCGGGCCTTCATTTCAGTTGTGAAATTTGTTCTCGCATGAAATAGGGGCTGCTTTGTTATTAACGTTCGACGGGAAGGGTGTACGGCTCGAGGCGGCCGGCTGTGACCACTTTTGCTGCTTTTAGCACTTTTCCCTGTGAAGTGTGCTCGAGGAGCGAGTGCGCGTCCCTCCGACTCACTCCTGCTCGCTCCGAGCTCGTCAGCACGGCGAAAGCTTTATGACTAGAGACATTGCTCTTTTTACCTCGACTAAATTAGCCTTTTTGAAAACAAATACCTGCTTTGTTATAATGGAACGAATAATATTTCATATTTCATCGCTCTTCGAATTGTAACACACAAATAAAGCAATAAATAAAGCAGGATTTCCGCATCGCTGGCCGCTGAACAAAAGGCAATTCATCCGTCCACGTCCCGTGTCGGCGGAGAGCCCGGCACGTGACGCGTCACGTCACTCCGATCTCTCTTTAGCCACATTTCGTTGGTAAAGCCATACATTAAATCATATTGAAAAACCAGCTGCAGTAAGGTTTATATAATCTAGCTAAATAGTTGGCTTTCTACAAAATTGAAAACATAGTAGCTATAAATTGTGGCCATCGTATCAGGCAATAGAGTAAAAAACATTTTTCACTTTATCCTTGTGTCCTTTATTTCTCAAAGTACCTATTTTGATGAAAAAAACGAAGTTTGAATATTCAGGTCAGATTCATTGCAACTCTGGTGACGTTACACATATAAGTTAAAATATTTATTATTGATCGTTATTCGCGATTATCTAGGTTATCGACTTACTAATTTGTGACTTCTACTTGTTATATGAGCACCACCATGATAGAATCAGCGGATTAGGAAATTTAAACGTTAACAAATATGTTTAGTGATAGTAGCAGTAGATCTACCGCTGTCTCTACTGAGTGAACTTACTAAGTAATAAAGGATTATAGACGGTTTCCCAAAATGAGTGAGATAACTTGGCCAATGACGACAGAGTGTAAAAAGGTCTGTTGGAATGTTTTTTATAATTTATTGTGTTGATTTCTTTGAATGTGATGTAGCCTCATGCGTTCTACGAGTAGGTATTTTTAACAATGAAAACGCGAACATTTAACGACCCCGGAAATTTTAGCTAAAAACAAAATTACATTGCTTTTTACAAATACATGATAAAAAGTCCATCTATCATCGTGCGACAGTATTCCGGGGACGTCATTAATGTGACGTCACGCTCATACGTCACTGTCAAAGGTCGCGACGCGGGACGTTCCAACTGATTACCTCAGGCTTTGTGCCAGCGCAGCGCTGCGGTCAATATGACCGGAACGTAAGGTACCTACTTGGTCTTAGATGACTTTGCTCATCTTTGCAATGATCGTTTTCATGTCATGTTATGTAAGGAAAGAGACTGAGTTGCAATGTTTCAATCCCTAATCAAGTATCCCTGGATAAAGAATCTACGACGGAGACCTTTGTTTGGGTGAATTATGTGCGGTGTCGAGTGGAACGGTTTTTGTCGCGCCGCGATGTGTGGCGATGGATGGAGGTCGAGTCGGGGCACGCGGCCTCCTTGATTAGCTACAAGACTTGTTGTGTCACGAGATATTGACTCTGTAAAGTTGTGTAATATTAGGTAGGTAAAAAAACTATCATAAAATAATATGACAACCTATGAATTTAATTTTACGACAGCGACCCGATATGACTTTAATTTTCAATAGCAGGGACCGGAAGATCGTAAAGATCGGAAGTGTCGCGTGTGTCGCGAGTACAAAGGTTGCTTTTAGCTGAATCTAATACAATGTGTGAAGGTAAAGTTCAGTAAAATATAGTAAAAGCGAGGGATGAAGTACGAATACAATCGCGAGTGCTAATTTGACGCTGATCTAATAGTAAATGAACTAAACTCCATAGATAAGCAATTTGGTGTAAGAACAGTATTTGTGTGAGTTAGCACATCTGCTTAGATATACAGGGTGTAACATTTAATGTTAAAGTTAAAAAATAAATGTATGGGAAAATCTGAAATTACATACGAAGATCTCTTCTAACACTATTTTTAGTTACGTTTCATAATAACATTTACTCCTTAAGACCTTCATAATCGATACCTAACTAAAAATAGTTTTAGTTTTATTTTTCAAAAGATCCGGGTTCGATTCCCGGACTAAGTACAAGTTTTTTTAAAGTGTGAATGCAGTTTTTCTTGTCACTAAAATCGATGACATGCTTTCTAAGAAGACATCTTTGGATGTCTTATAGTTTCAGACTTTCCCATACTGACCGATTTAAATGTTACACCCTGTATAAATGACCTTGCTAATTGACTATATCAATCGAGCAATACTCTTCAAGGGGCCGGCGGATGGATCAACATACAAACGGAATACCAAAATATAAAGATATTTTGTAAGTCGAGCATATTTCCACAAAATTTAGGTGTTTTTTATATTCGAATTGTCGAATCTATGGTCCTAATTAGTTGTTTGTCAAAATAATTAAATTAATTTATTTTAATTTCAATTTTTTTGACAAAAATAACTACGTAACCAAGTGCTCAAAAAGGGCAATTCAATTATAGGTTTAGCTTTATCAAAGGTTAATATAAAATATGATTTGCAGCCAAATACTTTCCCTATTTTTACTTTTCCACGATGAAAAACTCAATAAACTAATTTACTCGCGCAGCATCAATGAGCGATTTTAATACTAGAAAATATTTAAACTATTTAAATTCACACCAATATTGTGTGAAAAAATAAATTTGTGTGCTACGGCGTAGATATCACTGTGCTATGGCGTAGCTATCACCGTGCTACGGTGTAGCTATCACTGTGCTACGGCGTAGCTATCACCGTGCTACGGCGTAGCTATCACTGTGCTACGGCGTAGCCATCACCGCATACTACGGCGTAGTTATCACTCAGCTACGACGTAGCCATCACCGCATACTACGGCGTAGCCATCACTCAGCTACGACGTAGCCATCACCGCATACTACGGCGTAGCCATCACTCAGCTACGACGTAGCCAGCACCGCATACTACGGCGTAGCCATCACTCAGCTACGACGTAGCCATCACCGCATACTATGGCGTAGCCATCACTCAGCTACGACGTAGCAGTATGGAATGCGCGCAATACTTTTGATCTTCTTCGTCCGGACCTTATCCCGTGCTTTATTTATATTACGCCGCAAGTGAATTAGCTTTGAGATACCAGGGCCCAAATTACACTAAATAAATCGCTTCACCATATAAATAGAATCGTGTCAAAATGTCAGTGTTAGTCTTTTGGGTATTCTACTAACACAAACTTTTTGAGGTTCATTCATAGCTGTCACGATTACCTTTTTAAGGTTGTTTCTGGTCCAGGACTAAGCATAGCTCCGCTATTAGATGGCGCTGATTTTCTATGTTGAAGTTTTTCACTATTTTCTTATTAAATTGTGCATAATTGTTTAATTGTAATATATTTGCCGCAAATGGGATGTTGTTTTTCATGTACCAAGCAATTTTTCAAGTGTTGAAAGCATCTATGGAGCTTGTATTTGGGAAGAGCAAAAAAGATTTTGCCTGTGTGAGTGATCGGCCGCTACGAGTCACTCACACAAAAAAAGATCTTGCCTGTGTGAGTGATCGGCCGCTACGAGTCACTCACACAGGAAAACCCTATAAATTCAGTGGAACTAAAATAACTACTGTTCGAAAAATAACAGAGATAATTGGAGACGCCTTAGGACTAAATATTTTTCGGACCAATATTTCCGTTTTCGGGACATTACTAAATTACATCTAAAATTAATTCAATAAAACCACTAGTTAACGAACTAATTTTCGACTCTTGTTTTTTTTAAGAATAAAAACAGGCTCTATTTACATTTAAAAAAATAATTGGAGGTAATTTTCTTTTATCGTTTTGAACAATTTAAGTAAAAAGGCGCAGAGGGTAATGTTATTTACAAACTAGCTTATTAGCTAAAGAATATCTTACAAATCATAAATAAAAAAAAATAAGTTTCATGCTATTTATTAATTTCGTTAAATCATTGGAATTGACAAATAAATTGAATAAGTTCACAATAACAATCATTAATTTTAAATGTACTCTCTGTGAAAGTTGTTCCAATTTTATAATAAAATTACATTAAAATTATTAGCGTAAGGAAGTCTCCACTTTTTTTGACTCTGTTCTTTGTGTACTTAGGTATTTTAGCTCCGATTTTACGACCACTTATATTAGATTAAAAGTAATACAAATTTTCACAGTATTTCAATAACTCACTTTGGACTAGCGGTTTGAACAGTCGGGTGGGTGCGACGATGTATAGTCGTACCTGGGTTCGAAACCACCGAAAATTTAATTTACTTTTTGCTTTTTGAAAATAAAATATCCACAAAATTTTGATACATCCCGTTAGTACGGGCTCGAATCCCTTCAACACTACCAAAATTTTTGATTTTTATCATTTTTATTCTTTATATTTTGAACAATGTCATAGACCTAGTACAAACAAATTCATATTTGTCATAAATTACTTATTGTAAGCCTTCCTAAGTCTATTTGATTGTTATATAAAACTTTGGTAGACTGTTCTGCGTAGGTACATCCCACAAAGGGTCCTGACCTCGTTTCTAACGGTATGACAAAAATAAAAAGAAACAATTACGTACTATCAACACCAACTGATTTTTATTTTATTTTAGCTCTTACGCCAGCTAAGTTCAGGCATTTTTACAAATCGCTCATTGAATGCAAAACGGCCACATTTCAAAAATTTAGAAAATGGTTTTATTTCTGATAAAGTATATTTTCTTTTGAGAACATTTCATAAAGCTAGTTTAATTTAAATATTTATTTCTTTTTATTGGGATAATTATCTTAACTTTGCTTCAAAATTTTAATGCAAAATGGGCTTTTGTAGTTTTTATCAAGTTGGGTGATAGCTATAACAGCGACCATTATTTTAAAAAATAGAGCAAAAAATTACGAAAACAATGATGTTTTAATATTAAAAAAGAAAAACTTTAACTTTTCAAAAAAATCATGTTCAAAATTTTGTTTTGGCTCTCTGTAAAAAGTTACGACGATTAGTCCAATAAAAAAAAAATATATATAATTCCGGACAGTCCACACAGCATCATCTAGCCCCAAGGTGAGCAAAGCTCGTATTATGGATACTAGTTGACTGATAAACTTAATACAATACATTACATAGATAGATATTTTTTTTATAAATACATAGAAAACACCCAGACCAACGGAAAAATTTCATGTTCAATTTCTGTAGATCGTACACAATTTTTTCCGACACGGGAATCGAACCCACAACCGGTCGCAGGCGGACCTTCGCCCACTGCGCCACATCGGTTGTCGCTGATGAATGATAGAAATGCTTTGCATACAATCTGACACGTCTGATGCTAGGGCCACACTACCGTGATATGCCGATAAATATTTTAATTATAACTTATACAACACCTAGGTGTAACCACGATTTATGGCCATAATTTTACAATGCCAATCAATATGGCAAATGGCGGTAGACAATAGCTCCGGCGGCGGTCTTTTTTCGCACATCAAAGAAGATTACCGCAGTAATTAATGCGTTTGTGGCCACTACCGTTTGTCCAGTGTGCAATATGAGCTCACCGGCGACGCACGTGATATTTTTACCGCCTTATTTATTGACATATCTAGGTAAACTCTAGTGTAACCACACCAGGTCATGCAGTAATTTAAACGGTAATTTAATGTCATAATTATTGCGGTAACAGCCCGGTAGACGGTAAGGTAGTGTGGCCCCAGCGTAAAACTCTCTAAACTGGTATCTATAAGCAAACATTTTATCTGTTTACATAGTGTCATTTATTGTTGTCATGGAAACGGAACGTAGGCTTCCTAGATCTTATTTGACATGCAGCAAAAATAGATAGGAATAAATACTTGGACGATGGAAAAACCCTTTGAGAACGGTAGACTTTGGTATTATTAGATGATTCTTTAGATAGCACACAGATGGCGATTCCGTCGCCGCCATCACACTCACATGTTCAAGTAAGCGGGCGTACGACACTATCCGTGTTCACTCACGCATTGATAGAAATGGCCTAAAATTTTCACGTTATTTCTAATTATTCCGAGTGTTTTCATGAATCAAACACAATTTGCCGCAAATAATGACGAATAACAAAGCCAAAAACAGTTATTTATTTGTTAAATTATGTCCACATCGCTCATATTTGGGAAAATACAAACGTATAGAAATCGAACAACCTTAACTACCAATTTGACATTTTAATTATGAAAGTCTCTTCAAGCGCAAAAAATTGTATAATAACCAAATGCATTTTAATCATCTTGACTTGACGTTAGTGCTTGGCCAGATGTCGCTCAGTTCCACATCGTCAATAGTATGTAATTATTTATAAGGCAAACATGTATAAGACACATAAGTTATACACATGCTAGTGGTTTCTATTTCGCCTCTTCCACTAGTGGACAAAAAAGTGAGGTAGGCATGTGTCATTCGATCATTCACAATGATCGATATCAATCATGACCTGGTATGAAAATGAACTAGAACATATGACCCGTTCATTCGAATGATTGGTTTTGCCGTCGGGCTGTCATCGTCTCACTTCGATTTTTCGTTTCTATTGTATCATGCATTTCGTGACTGATACATTACCGGTGCGAGATCAGATGTTTGCGTCGCGTCGTTTCGTTACTGATTGGTTTGATTCTTGCAAAAACTTTTCGAATTCGGTTTTTATCATTCATAAATAGGTGGTAAAGTTTGTATGGAAAATAATTTTTCCTTGGTTGTATTCACTCAAAACTCGGTATAAATAAACTATGGACTGAATAATTAAACACGTATTTTCTATTTTTACACAATAACCCCAAGGGGGTGTGCAATAAATTTCTGAAATTTGTACGAAAAAAAACTCTGGTTCGCGGGCGAAGCCGCACGGGGCGCACGCATCTAGTATTACATTAGATACACTTATAGTACTTTATAGGTACCTAGGTAGGTGAAAAGTACCGAATGTTTGGTAAGGAATAAAGCATAATAACTCCTAAGTAGCGGGCTGCGATAGCAGACTCTATTGCGTTACTTTAAGGTACATTTACTAGGCTGCGAGTAGATGAGACAGTCCACGAAATGTGTCCTACTCGCACGCACCACTCACGGCCTCGCAAGAGCAAGACGCAGCATCAACGATCTTCGTGAGTTCGTGTTACTTCGCGCGCTTCTCGGTCATTTCATCAGTGACCCGAACATTGAAATGAACGGGTCTTTTCGTCGCCACTGTTCGTATCAATCACGCGCGGCCCGTGATTGCAATCATATGAGCCGTTCGTTCATGATCGACACAATCCTAAAGTGAGGCGAACTGAAATCAATTATCACTTTATTTCTTATATTATTTTGATAATAATGTACCTATAGTATTAAATTTGACTTGTCTAAGTACTTATTTTGTGAGCCTAAAGAAATAAAGATATTGATTTCAATTCAATTCTCTTTATATGATTAATAAAAAGAATTGAATTGAGTTGAATTGAATTTATTTATTGATTTACTGGCACTATTAAGACCTTTGTTTTGACATTAGTGGAATGTGGCCCCAGGTGTGAATAAGAGGACACTATCGTTATCTTTATAAACAAAGGAAAATTACAACGATGACACATTTTTCCACAGGTACAGCAAAATCGGGTACACTGGTCTTGCATCGAGCTAAATTAACTCTTCCACCACTATCGGTGCCAGATTTATTTGTTGAATCACAAAGAACAAAGACGTTACCAACCGAGCCGTTGTAAATATCACCAATAGATCGTCAATATAGTATTTTGATCACGACGCTGACGCAGGCCACGCCACGTTGGAGCCAAAATATTGGCATTCCTAAAATCTTGTCACGATTTTATCTCTCACATATTCCGATCTAGGTATTGATTTTATTTGGATGAATACACTTTTTTAAAGCAAAATGAATAAAGTAAAGGTAAATACATGGATGGTGGTATATTTACTAGTGTGGCGTGTAATTTTTCATTGCAAATTTTCTTACATATCACACTATATCAAATGAGAGCATAGTTAAAGATGTTCCGTTTAACTTTTGGAGAGTTATTTCATTGTGGCGGCCAGAAGCACCCGAGTTTGCAGGGACTACGAGGACGTAACAGACCTAACTTAGAAAAGTAAATGTGTTAAAATTAAATAGTTGCTATGGTTCATTTTAAAAGGCTTTTTTATTTTTTTTATTGTTATTTTTATTTATGGTTCATTTTGGCCGAATTTATAAAAAAATCATATAAAATGTTATGTAGGAAAAGCTGAAAGCAGAAAATTTCCAGCGTCGTTACATAGAGGTACAGCTAACCAACCAAAATTATATAAAGAGACCATGGAATCGTTCGCAGACGAGTATAGGTTTAGCACAGTTGTAAGGATGTGTAAGTGGCGGGCGGGTCTGGTGCGCGGCGCAACGCGCGCGGTCGACGGGTTGCGAGCTGCACGCTCCCATCTATTCGGAGGTTAGCGGGCTCACTCGTCTTAGCGTCGCCTTCATTATCGAATCATACTTTTATTTAACGCTTGCTGGCATGCGATCGATTGAAAAGTCAATGAGCATGGATGATTGATAGAAACTCTCCAATATTAAAATAACAAATAATAAGTTTATCGAACAGCAGCATCCCCGGTAGTATCTGTGAGAGCGCTGCAGGCGGCGCGGCCGCGTCCGATAATTGTGCACACGCGTCAATGGACGCCAATTTTCATGTAAATTGTAAAAATTGAGCGCCGATGGCGGAGCGAGCGCGCATGTGTTTAAGGGTAACCTCGTTGCGAAGCCGGCCACGGGAGGGACGCCGTCGGCACAGGAGGCTGCTTTATAATGACCACTTACTGTCTCAATTACTATGGTGTACCCTTCGTGCTAGCTCACATATTATTATAAATATGAAATTTCGATGGGTTTTAGTTGTTAGATGTGTTTTACTTCTTAATGCCGAGACTTCCGAATATATCCATACATGTGGTCTTTAGCTTGAGTGAAGGCAAGCAACTAGCTTTTAACCCGGACTTAGGCTTGGTTATAAATAAAGCTACTTTCTAAACATGAATTTTCAAAAACTTATTATAGAACTAACTTTGTATGTGAATCCTGGCTTCGGATTAGATTTGTTCTAAATGAAATCCGTATTCTGTAGCTCTATTCTATTTCCACGGCTAAAAGTTAAAGTTAAAAGACATGAATATAACTTGAATTTGAACATGAATTTGAACTAACCTATCCTATCCATACTAATCCTACTGATATTTTGCATGCGAAAGTTTGCGTACGTATATGTGAATGTTTATCAATTATATCCGTTTTATCTATATAATGTATTGTATGTATAACTTACTGTTCATTTATTATGTTTATGTATTATGAAATACTATTATTTAACAGAATGAACATAATAAATGAACGATGAGTGTCGAAGCTTGCGAGCACCGAGCCCGTCCAAGCCGCACAGCGGTGGACGCCGCCGGAGTGAGCGCCCTCTGACGAGGGTTACCTCGTAGTGAGCACTGCGCACCACATCCCCGAGAATGACTAAACAAGCCCGAGAATACGAGACTATTATACAAAACTATGTGGATATTGCTCTTTATTTTACGACATACTTATTACTTTTTCAAGTGTATCTGTGTATAAAAGAGGATCAAAAACCCTGCAAAAGTACGATATTGACTATGACATTTTGATAGACTCATATTTGGTTTACGACACCGGCCCCGGGCTCAATTTGCGCATAAACCGTTTAATGCGCGGAGACGTAACGTCGTTACTATCGGGACGTCGTCAAACAACCACTTTACTATGTGCTTTATATTAACTGCCTATTCAAACATCTTATTGAATAGTGTTATAGACTTCCCTTTATATACCAGAAACATTAAACTAAGCTGTACGGCTAAATGAAAATTTAATTTAAACTCTCATTTTGACGAAAAGTGAGATATCAGCAATCGCAATATTGTTCATAGTAATATTGTTCAAATCTAGTAAAATATAATATCTAGTCACTATCCGTAAAAAAATAAAGAGACAAAAACGTTTTCATCAATTTTACTTACCTACTTGTAAGCAATAAGTACTTATTATCGACCGTGAGACAGTTTTCTTTGCCGCATCTTGACCGCTTTTTGTAAAACCCCGACAACTAACAAAGTTCCCCTCGCGGCGGCGGGTTATCGCGTTCGCGCCCGACTGGAGCCGCGGGAATCCTCTAGCTAGTCAGGGACACGACAACTTTGTACAATCTTCATCACTATTTTATACTCTAACAACGCGTCGAGACATCGGTGTACGGAAAGAAGTGCAATGCAGTTACAGTAACACTTTACGTCGGATGCATCAACAAACTCACGTTGGAAACAATTCTGATTGTATGCAGTAACGCTACCAACAAACACTATAAATTCTAATAATTAATGATTTAATTATACTTAATTGCCTTTATGAAACGCAGAGCATATTGAGCTCTATTTCAATAAAATACAGCCTAGTACCGTGTCCGCAGTCGGCCGGCGATGAATCATATGAAATGATCGGCGTATGTTCGGGAACTATTAGCGCGGAGCAGCACGGCGCCATTAGCGCACCTCATAACACCCAACGACGGACGCTCGCTCCGGACAAGGGAAATAATACTTGAATCGCTTACCTGCGTGAAGAACAAACGACATGCGACCCGCCCCGGATGTAGAACTATTCCTGAACCTCATTGTGACTCTTTGACGACCGATGACGGAAGCCGGCTCATAGGTTTCTCGATGCCCATAGACGAGCCGAACTTCCAGTCGAAGATAATAGTTTGCTCAAACTCCACGATCGAAATGCAGGTTGTACTAGAGATGTCTCTTTATATTTCCTGTGAGAGTCCCCGGAGGAGCCTGCAGATTGTTCCTGTCAGAGTGAAGGGTTTGATGCATCCATTATTGTCTGGTAATGAGCAGAGTGAGACCGCGCGCGCCTAACGAAGACGAACGGCCGCGCGCCCTGACGCGAATATCAACAGAACGAGCGGGGGCGGGGGGGCGGGGGCGGGGGCGCGGGGCGCGGGGCGAGGGGAGAGACCAGGAAACCTGAAGCTGGAAGGCTGGAAATTGGTACTGCAAGTATTATATTATTAGCTACCTATTTGATTCCTACTAAAATGTCGTTATAGTCGTATATTCGTGTCATAAATAATACATATGTAAGTAATGTGTATCGTGTATAAGTAGATACATGATGTTACTATAAGGTTGATATTAAATCAATAAAACGCTTGTCCATCTGCGCACTAGAAGGTACTGGCTCGTCGCCGCGTGCATATTATTTCCTGCAAACTATATCCAGAGATGTCAAATATTCCCTGTGTCTCCGCCACCGTCCTGACCACTCCTGCATCCTCCACGTCCTGCCTCGATAGTCGCGCACCTCATTTATCGAGAGTGCAGCAAGTGGCGCCGCAATGGAGTCCTGAACGCTCTGCGCTCTCTCTGTCGCGAGCCATTCACGGAATTTCATTTAATAAATGTATAGAGGACTTTTAGGATGAATTCTCTGATAGCGCGGCGGACATAACTTTGTGAAATATTTCAGTTTGTGAAATATTTTTCATAGCCTTTGCGCACCCGTGGCAAAGAGACAGGGAGATAATAGAATAAGCCGGCGGATGAGGAATTCGACTCGCGCACTATATGTTCGTTTACAATCAATATCATTTTTTTAAATTTAATTGTAGATTTACCTAGTGATAGTTCATAGTTATATGTACAATGTTAATTCTCTATGGACCGTAGTTTTATCTATAAGAAAAATTACATGTAGTCTCTATTAGCTGTAGATTTTGTGAAGAAATAACATAAAAAATAATTCCTAACATATCAGTATACACAAATGGTTATTGTTAAACGATTGTGTTTAGTTTTGGTCGTGATTTATTCATTATCATTGAGACCCATGTCGTCTTCTCTGAGCACCGCGGCAAACTAACTTTCGATTAAGGGTAACGATATCTGGTAGAAAAATACAAAGATGTATGGATATGACTTATGCCATAGACATATCACGTGATCTGTACTTTTACAATCTTCCTACACTCGTAGACAGTACTTTCAAATATTTTTGTGAAAACTCATTGGTGAAAACTAGTTGGAGACTAGAATGCACTGTGTGAGCTACATAGTAACCATCCTGCGCGCTATATTCAACGATCAGCGGACAGACAATTGGCATTAAACATTGGCTCTTTGATTCCACAGCTTTACAATTATACGTTGAACCTTTTCAAATTGTTATTCAAGTAGGGATACTTAGGGATACTTGAATAACAATAGACGGGTTCCTGATTAACATTGTCAAGTAGCCTATGATTGGCCTAAAGCATTTCCAATGTAAGGGTGGCATGTTGTCTGAGAAGGATTAGCGGCGGGGCCGGCGGCTGACGTCTCCCTCACCAGGCTGCTGACCCTTCCGCCTCGCCGCGCCGCGGGCTGGTCGCCGCCGGGCGGGGGCGGGCGGGGGTTCTTTGGTCAGTACTCTTTGACGTCTGCCCGATAAGAAGACGACGACGTGAAAGATTAATTACCATAAAAACCTATTCAAGTGAATTTATAAAATAATAAGTTCCCACCTCTAACGAAACGGTGAATGCATCAGAAAACGAACGTGAAATTTCAGCAGTAGACAAATATCAAAACTTTTCGAGCCATATTCATATGAAGAAAGAATGATACGGTGGAACAAAAGCGCTTTCGAAAGCGCTCCGCGCGGCTACAATAGCAAAAAGTCCTTTACGACCGGTTTGCAAAAGGCGGCTGTTATCGCGGATCCGAGACGGGAATTAATCGCGCTGGTCCGGCGAACGATGGCGCCGCATCGCTCACTAATTCGTCCGGGAACAGAACGAATGGAAACAAAACTCTTCGGAGCGTGATGTACATTCATTCACTCACATACACGTCATGCTGACGACGCTAGCTAACAGGATACAAATCGCTAGGATTTTGCAACATGGGTATCTAAATGTAAAAGCTGCACGTGATAATCATATTTCCATTTCTCTCCATTTCAGTTTTGTTTTACCTTAGAACGATGAATTATCAGAGCACCACTTGCGTTAGATATTTTAAAAGAAGCAAAATATAAAGCCGCGCAATTATATCTGAACCCGGAATGCTTTGATTTTATGCTAAATAAAAAACTATTTTATGCTAAGTATCTTTTATTTGTAGGTACACACAAATTTATAATATACTGGAAATTTTTTGTTTTCCACGCCTGACTGCGCTGAAGCTGAACTCGGAATGTGATCACGTAGGTAATGTTGCCGGTGAGCCGGCGCTGCGTGGCCTCGCGCGTGACACACAGTGCCTCCGTGCGATGCAGTCGGACAGCGGGCGCTGCAGCCGGGGGACGGGACCGGGCGCTAGTCGCAGCGCTCGCAACAATGTGCTTCATACGAATATCAACACATTAGCATCACAACAAAATGATATTGATCGGAAAAAACTACAGATTTCTCAAGGGTCTAACCATAATCTCACTAAATAAGTAGGTAGGTATACATATGAAATAATAATAAAGAATAAGGTAGAGCTCGTTTCCCAGAAGGAACTTATTCACTCGAGATTGAAGACACCGAGATTGTGCCGACCGAGGTTGTTTTGAAATTTGTACATTTCGTGATCCCTTTGTTGAATTAGCTAATTAAAATTAATACTTCGCACTTTGAGAATATTATTTTATTTATTTATTTTATTTTAAAAAAGGTTTTGAATGACACTCCTTATACCAGATGGAGCTGGTGTCCAAATTTTATGAGCAGTTAGAGGGTTTCCTAAAAAGAAAGAACTTGCGAAAAACTGCAGGCAGATTAAAGTGGATGCGGCAAGCTGAAGACTATGGCGCTATGGCGCTGATTAGGGGAGGCCTAGCTGTGGACTACTATAGGCTGATGATGTTGAGTGTTACCTGAGGCCGGAGACGTCGGCGACGGGCGCGCCGCGAGAGTTGGAGAACGAGACCCGCGCCGGGGGCTCCGTCAAGTGTTACCTGAGGCCGGAGACGTCGGCGACGGGCGCGCCGTCCTCGGCCAGCCAGGTGAGGAGCGGCGCGGGAGTTGGAGAACGAGACCCGCGCCGGGGGCTCCGTCAAGTGTTACCTGAGGCCGGAGACGTCGGCGACGGGCGCGCGGTCCTCGGCCAGCCAGGTGAGGAGCGGCGCGGGCGCGCCGTGCGCGGCGCAGGACACGCGCGCGCCGCGAGAGTTGGAGAACGAGACCCGCGCCGGGGGCTCCGTCAAGTGTTACCTGAGGCCGGAGACGTCGGCGACGGGCGCGCCGTCCTCGGCCAGCCAGGTGAGGAGCGGCGCGGGCGCGCCGTGCGCGGCGCAGGACACGCGCGCGCCGCGAGAGTTGGAGAACGAGACCCGCGCCGGGGGCTCCGTCAAGTGTTACCTGAGGCCGGAGACGTCGGCGACGGGCGCGCCGTCCTCGGCCAGCCAGGTGAGGAGCGGCGCGGGCGCGCCGTGCGCGGCGCAGGACACGCGCGCGCCGCGAGAGTTGGAGAACGAGACCCGCGCCGGGGGCTCCGTCAAGTGTTACCTGAGGCCGGAGACGTCGGCGACGGGCGCGCCGTCCTCGGCCAGCCAGGTGAGGAGCGGCGCGGGCGCGCCGTGCGCGGCGCAGGACACGCGCGCGCCGCGAGAGTTGGAGAACGAGACCCGCGCCGGGGGCTCCGTCACGAACATCAGCTGGCTGCGCGCCGACCACGCTGCGGAACGAAGGATACGTTACTTCACTCTTTTATAATTGTCTCTTCTACTTTAAAGAACATTCTGACGGGAAAATAACTTTACCCGATTTTGTTTAAGTACATAATGCTGAAATACTTTTATAATACTTTCATAATACTATTTGATTAATTTGTGGAGTTGAACAATGCTGACCAAAACGCCTGATGGAAATGATCAATATGTGGGTTTGATAAGGAAATTCTTTCGATAGTAGGTACCTATTGAGACGCTCAGATAAATCATACAAAAATACTATTTTGGTTTCAGTTACAGGTATTATTATTACTTTTAACTATTTAGCGGAGTAATAATGATCTCAGTTGTAACTATAAACTTTATAAGGTAGTTAAAATATAAATTGAGCTCGAAAAGTGTTAGTAGTATTATACTGAACGACGTTCAACAACTTTTAGAGTTACAATAGTGCTAACTGCAACAAGTATACTTAAGATGTTAAAGGTTTAACCTGTTTGTAACATCCAAATCTACACAACGGTGCTAGCTGACTCTTGTTAACACTTATTGTTTCCGTAAAGTGCCTTATAAGTATTTTGGTGTTATATTGATTATAAGGTGCAGGCATTACTTTTAAAACAGAGTTTGTCAAGAGTATAAAATTGAAAGTTCTCAGCAACTCATTTATGCAGTTAATTTTATGCTTAGCCGGTAGTATTGTCTTGGCTATAGTAATTGTAGTTACTAAAGAATATTAATACACTGTAAAGTGTACTAAAGACTGACAACATTCTTGACTAAAGATGTTGTATCTCGAAATGCTTAATAAAACACTCAAACAAGACATAAAGCTTTAATGTTAGTTCGCCATTGTTTTGGTCAATTAACCTATATATATTGAATAAGTTATTCAATATTTGACAACAAAATACTTCATTATTTATGTAACTTCTGTCATTCTACTGAAACCACTTAATTTAACATGTTACTGGCTAATAAGGAAAAAAATAAAAGAATGAAAATTTGAAATTTCGTTATTATGCTTCATAAGTTTTATTTAAAATCTTTATTAAATCCAGGGCGCGTTAAAATTGAGATGGGAAACATGGTATACATTTACAGTAAAATCACCGCGGCAGATTATTTTCACTTCACAATGAAAACTTTAACTCTTTAGTATTTGTATCTCCTCTGACAATTCTTTTACGCCATTCACTGATAGTCACATTATTTTATTAAGTAACAAAGTTATAGACTTTCCGTCGTTAGATACAAAATACCTTATACGCTTGAGATTATTATAGATAACTTCTACGTAGTTAAGTGTCAGACAACTCTTTTTAATAGGCCTTGTAATATGTTAAGAGATATTACATTCTTAACTGAAGTATTTGTATAACCTATGGTGTTAACCGACTCATCTACAAGACAGTTATACCGGTTAAAGTAGTAGCTGAGAATGAATAAACACTCTTGTGCAGGACTTAACACCCTTGTAACACTGCTCTACAGGCTTTCTAAAACCTTTACCTGCAAATCGTGGGCCTCTTTCGTGGTTATATGTGAGTTAGAGCGTTCTCTAACTCCGCTGCTACAGGTATTTTTAACATTAAAATACTCGATTGGAACCGATATAAGTATAATATACAGGTTATTTTAACGCCAACGTGCTAGTTGGGAGGTAACTGTATTACAGATTTAGCCGATGTCTCTTTATTACGTAACCGTATTAAAATTCTGAAAACAAAGTGTAGAAATAATCGAACCGATACGTTTCAATCGTGTGAGCGTTCTACTCGTTTCCTCTGCTAATTAATAATGCACGGATCGCTGGAGCCGCCGCGTTGTTTGTCAATTCCAAAGCCAATCTGTACGTACCTATGTTTGCTTCTTACTATAATAAATTGGTTCACTCTCAACATGGCAATAGGTTTATTAGGACACGAGTACGCTGTTATTACAGTTTTCCTGTAAGTTTAGCTTTTCGAACTCTTGTGGGAATAATTGCTCGAATAATTGCTAAACACGTAAAGTTGAAAATATAAAATTAACATTTAATAATTCACAACATTTCTGATGGTTAACTAAACCCTGACCACATTTGAATATGAGCTAGAGAAGTCATCAAACCATATTTTTCCACAGGTACAAGTAGACAGTTAGTACGTATCAACGAGCACAATCAAATAGTTCATCAGTGTGGGTACTAATTAGGAGTTGAGACGTAGACGCGGATTCCTCTCGAATAGTGGAGGGAACAATTATCGTCTGCTGCGGAGGTATTTCAATAAACATGGCGTCGCACCGCCGGAGCCGCCGTGTGGAAATAGTTGGCTAACGACTGGCACGTGATCGACTGCCGCCGGTTCTATTCCTCGACAGTAACTTACGTAATAATTACTAAACATAATACTTTTTTTTATCTCTTCTATGTTTTTAGGTTGTAAATAAAGTTCGTATTCTACTGTACGATCTCACTCGCAGCCATCGCAATGATCTAGTGGTGTCGCGGCGGCGCGCGGGGGGAGCGTCTCTCGCGTCGGTAAACTGCGATTACTCAGAATGTCTGTATTGAGCGATCTCCCGTAAGGTTCTAGAACGCTCATTAAATCGCTAATCAGTCGACAAAGCAATTTACTGAACATGTCTCTAAAGTACCTTTGCCAAGTTCTAACCGCCGTTCTATTTGGGTTCCAACATTTGGGAGCTCGGTAGAACGGTTGGTTGTCTTAGGCTTGCAATAAAGTACCTTTGCCAAGTTCTAACCGCCGTTCTATTTGGGTTCCAACATTTGGGAGCTCGGTAGAACGGTTGGTTGTATTAGGCTTGCAATAAAGTACCTTTGCCAAGTTCTAACCGCCGTTCTATTTGGGTTCCAACATTTGGGAGCTCGGTAGAACGGTTGGTTGTCTTAGGCTTGCAATAAAGTACCTTTGCCAAGTTCTAACCGCCGTTCTATTTGGGTTCCAACATTTGGGAGCTCGGTAGAACGGTTGGTTGTCTTAGGCTTGCAATAAAGTACCGTTGCCAAGTTCTAACCGCCGTTCTATTTGGGTTCCAACATTTGGGAGCTCGGTAGAACGGTTGGTTGTCTTAGGCTTGCAATAAAGTACCTTTGCCAAGTTCTAACCGCCGTTCTATTTGGGTTCCAACATTTGGGAGCTCGGTAGAACGGTTGGTTGTCTTAGGCTTGCAATAAAGTACCTTTGCCAAGTTCTAACCGCCGTTCTATTTGGGTTCCAACATTTGGGAGCTCGGTAGAACGGTTGGTTGTCTTAGGCTTGCAATAAAGTACCTTTGCCAAGTTCTAACCGCCGTTCTGTTTGGGTTCCAACATTTGGGAGCTCGGTAGAACGGTTGGTTGTCTTGGACTTGCAATAAAGTACCTTTGCCAAGTTCGAAGCGCCGTTCTATTTGGGTTCCAACATCCAACAAACACAAATTTAAATCTATAAAAATTTATCATGACGGACAAAGCTATCAGGCTAAGAAAAAAAAAACTGAACTTTACTGAAAGAAAGAACTCTGGCTGCTACATTGAAAGCGACATCCAAAAATTTTATTTTAGTTTTGAAATATATTTCAAATGATCCAATGATATTTTAAAGCGATCCATATGAAATATCTTAAACGCATTTTTGAGTAGGTTTTGAACTAAATGTTGATGTATAGTATTACGATGAACCTGCTTTTTGCTTGCCTGCTCAGAAATAAAAATTAAATTATAGTATTTTTTCAGCTACGAGTAATTATACTTATTACTCTTGTTCAAAGAAAAAATCCTACTGATCTTTCTAGAAACCAATTATTGTACTGTTTAACAAAAGATTTGCTTTAACTAATCTCTGTTCAAAAACAAAATAGGTACAAAATCAACGTCTCAGCAACACAAATTACACTTGATCATAGATCTGATCACTGATTGGATAGCTAATTATGATCTGCTTTCGAGAAACTGGATGTTAGTCACGTAAATCAACAAAATGAATATCTCATCTACGCCTGCCTATCCACTTTATAATACTAAAAACAAATCTCTCATTATGAGTGAAATGCTTTGATGTTTCTTAAATTAATAAAAAAGCTTTAAATCAAAATCTAATTTAATATTTGCACTGCCATATCGCTGTGGTGGGATCAGTGCTGTGGAAAATAATATTTTGTTTGAATTATATTCACCAGCACTGACAATAATGACACTAAATAGGTACTTTTTCAACTAAAATATGAATAAAAGCATTATGTGGCATTTTTTATTATCAATGTTAAAAAACACTAAGTAATCATTAATACACCAGCAAAAAAGACAAGACCTCATTAAATCTTTTTACTGTAACTAATCAACCACGGGTTCAAAGTAGAGATTTAAAAATCAAGGAAACATACACTCGAGAGCAATGAATCCGGGTCACTCAAAGAATCCAAAAAATCTCGGAAAGTAAGAATGCTAGGTTAATGCAATAAATTGTATTTATTAGACAATTTAATACTCCTTAAAGGAAAGTTAAAAAAATATGAGTCACCATACATTTTATTTACACAAAATTACATAAAGAAAAAAAACTGCTGATCTCTCCTTAAAACAAAAATAGGAAACATGAAATTTTTGAACTTTATGACGATTTTCTTGAATTTCAATACTTCGTATTACCTCCTCGTGCTTCCATTACTGCGTTTACGCGGTTTGGCATGCTGTACACCAAGTTCCTTATACGATTTTGGGGAATATTCTCCCATTCCTCTGTGAGAGCAATTTTGAGCTCAGGAAGCGTGATTGGGGGAGGGTTTCGTTGTTTTACGCATCTCCCTAGCTCGTCCCAAGCATGCTCGATCGGGTTGATATCCGGGCTGCGCGCTGGCCACTCCATACAAGTAATGTTCATCTCTTGAAGGTAGTCATTCACAATCCTACCTGTATGAGGTCGGGCATTGTCATGCATAAATATAGCATCCTCACCCAAATTGACCATAAATGGACCAACGTGTTCGTTGAGGATTTCTTCCACATATCTTACGCTAGTTAAAGAGCCGTTTTCTATGATCACCAGCTCTGTGCGACTTTCAGAGGAAATTCCGGCCCACACAAGTACAGACCCACCACCGTAGGCTACTTTTTCTTCGATGCATGCTTGCTTGAATCCTTCCCCTGGTCTTCTATATACTCTGTGTCTTCCATCGTGCTTGTAGAGCATAAATTTTGATTCGTCGGAAAACATAACTTTCGACCAATCTTCAATACTCCAATTTACGTGGTTCTGGGCATATCTTAGTCTTGAAATACGATGGCCACGCTCCAGTTTAGGGTCGTTTGCAGGTCTAAGGGGTTTTAAGTTAGATTCAGCAAGCCGACGTCTTACTGTCCATGCACTTGGGTTACTTCCTCCGAGGCGTCGAAACTGATTTGTGAGTTCAGTTCCTGTGAAAAAGCGATTTCGAAGCATGGTGTTCACCAAGTATAGGTCTTCTCGTGTTGTGGTACACCTAGTTCTGCCCGTTCCTGGTCTGCGTAGGTAAGAACCAGTTTCTTCGTAACGTCGGAGAACTCTTTGTACTGTTGACAGCGACACACCGACAGTCCTGGCTGTATCGCGCTGACTCCGGCCGGTTTCCACCAATGTAAGTATTCTGGTGCATTCTTCAAGTGTAAGCGACATGATTTCAGCTTGAATAATGAATATTGAGCACTATCAACCTGGTTTATGTACCAACATAAATGACAGATTACAAACAAAAGCAAAAACAAATCCTGTAATTTCGTAGTTCCATCTTCGACAGTGTTCCCTTTTCAAATTTGATTTTTTTATGATATAACTTTATAATAACTAAGAAGTTTTAATACTTTCATTTAAGGAGTATTAAATTGTCTATTAAATACAATTTATTGCATTAACCTAGCATTCTTTCTTTCTGAGATTTTTTGGATTCTTTGAGTGACCCGGATTCATTGCTCTCGAGTGTATTATAGGAACGTAAGAAGTAGCTGTTTAGGTGAGGCTCTGATAGCCTGTGTGTAGCGGACTTATGAGCGGAATGACGAGGCACGAGTCGGGCTCAGACCAGCAGGACATTGTAAAGTGACGCGGCTCCTCCTCACACAGCACAACGGCGCCTTCATATACCAGGGGATCGACTCAGTTGTATTTAATATAATTAACTAGCGACCCGCCCCGGCTTCGTACGGTTTTATTATACGTATAAACCTTCCTCTGTAATCACCCAATCTATAAAAAAACTAATAAATTATTATTGATTTATTTATTGAATATACAAGAAACAACAACTTTGCGCGCAGGAGGCTGCGGGTTCGATCGCCTTTTAACTTATGTTTGTACGAACTGCAGATATTTGTTGCGAGGTTCTGGGCACAATAGAAGATGTCTGTTTGGGGCTCGATGACTCTGTGTGGATTGTCCAGCATTATTTATTTAATTCCATACGACAATACGAATAAGTGACGTTCACCCGCATTGTTTAACGTTAGTCGTTCAACAAGCAGCTTTGTTCATAATTAAGTGTATAAATAATTTAAATTGCCTCGTTTTACAATTTTGCAAAAGCACTGATTCTACAATATGGTGGCGGCGACTAATATACTGTTGCAAACGAACGGACAGACAAGATGCTACTATCCCGTACTACACTATCCCGTAACACAAAAGAACAGACCGGGAACTGATACGGAGAGGCGTCAGAGTCACTGCATCTTGTCGAGAATGCGTCGCATGGCGTAGAGCGCTTACCACGGGGGTCCACCCGAGCGCTTGAGCGGCCCTGTGGAGGGCGGGGCGGGGCGGGGCGGGGCGGGAGAGGTGCCGATATTATTTTATGGCAGTTCGGTTTACTACGTAACTTAGTCCGTGTGAATGGTACTTCGGGATACTTTCATACTTTATTTGAATAAACTTTCACGTCGAAAGTCATCGTCACTTGAGCAACGGTACAAAAAATCTTTGCCGCAAGATTCTGATAACACACGTAACGGTTCGCTGTTCATTGTTTGGGTATTCAATATAGAAAAATTTTTCGACAGTTTTTTTCCCAAAGCGATTAAAGCACAATTAGCCCGATTGAACTTTCCACAATCTGTTCCAATTAAAATGTCATTAATAAAATTGTATAAATAAAAACAATTTGTCGTCGATCAGCAATAGTATCAGTCGACCAAATATGTTCCACATGTTCGGCTTCCTTCTGTTTCTGAACGTGGTGCTGTGCGCGGGCGCCGGGAGCCTGCTGCTCCACTGGCTCGGCGCCCGCAGCCAGCCGGCCCGCGAGGAGAAGCTGTGAGGGACGACACGAGGACCTCATCTCCATGACCAGATCACTTCCTCAGTCTGACGAGCAACAACTATCGCTGAATGAGCGGCGCCGCGAGACACGTGCACGCTCGACACCCCCCACCCCCCTCCCCGCCTCCCCCCGGACGTCTGCCTCTGAACTAAACTGTTCTCTCTGCAGCTACTTCATCTCACCAGAGTCTAGCACCTTTCCTGTCGTGATATTCGAAATAGTAAATTAAATACTGGTTATGGATGATTAAACTAAATATTATGAAAATTATTGCATTTTTGTAAGACCACACTGTGTTTTTCGTTTTAACACTGTTACGGAATTTATTCCAGATTTCTGATGAATCAAAAAATATAGAGCATAAAGCTAGGTTCATATTGCTCTGTCGGGGTGTGTTGTGACGCGACAGAACGCTATCGGTCTCATACATTTAGTATGACTAGATTCACATTAGTAGCTTGTGTTGGGGTGTGGCGCGATCTGTCGCAGCGGCAATCGCTCGGCGCCCGGTCGCGCCAGAGAGGTGGTGGGGGATCTGTCGCGACACAACGCGCCACATCAATGTGTATCTGCCATTCTGGCGCGTAACCGCGTGGGATGCAGTTCATTCCGTAAATAGAATTATTTTTCGTTCTACGCAGTTATTCCTACTTCATTTAAAAATGTCTGATTAACCTATAGAGTTAATACGGCAATATTATAGTGTACTCTATGACACTAAATATAAAGAAAATAAAGATCAAGGTATCAGGAATGGTGTTTGGGAAGAAATAGCAAAAACATTAAATATTTATTCTTTTTTTTAAGATGAGTCATTAATAATAGAAATTGAATATTTTCATCAAAATGACTGTCAGTATCAGATGATTCCATTTTAAAACCAACACGTTTTGACGCCACAACTCTCAAACGATGAATGATCTAAAAATGCGACATATTGCGCCCCAACACAACACATCAGTATGAACGCTCAGCGAAACGACAGACGGCGCCCCGACAGACCCCGACACAGCAATATGAACCTAGCTTAAGTACATACTTTAAACGTATTTTGTACTTCTTGTATTGAAAAATATCAATTACATATTTATTCTAGAAAACTATTTTCTTCCTGTTTTGCATGCAGAGAAAAACTGTTAGAATTGAAAAGGTTAAACCAGAATTAGGTTACGACATAATTACAAGCACATTGTCTGTATAGCTCTTCTCAGATTTACAAGGTGCTTAAAAACTATTATTTTAGGCGAGGTCAATGATCTTTGATACTTAGTCGTTAAAACACAATAAACTAAATATCTTAGTATCTCTCCAAGTACCGGACACAATAAAACCAACTGGTTCCTAAGTGTTAGAGTCACATTGTAACCTAAAACCGTGATAGCGATGTCGACTGTATTTATTGTAGTATCCATCATATTAAATAGTATTTTTCCTAATGTAAACGGCCTCAATTTTAATTCGAAAGATGTAGATTTGACCGATCTTGAAATTCAGCGTAAAGAAGTGTACTCAAATGACTCCGCAACTTTAAGAAGCGCATTCGCTCAGGAACGTCGAGTGAACGGAAGGGCGGATGTGGAAGACAGGTACCTGAACACGTCGCAGCTGATCCGCAAGTACGGCTACCCGGCCGAGGAGCTGGAGGTGGTCACGGAGGACGGGTACGTGCTCACGGTGTTCCGGCTGCGCGGGCGCGGGCCCGTCGTGTTCCTCATGCACGGGCTGCCCAGCAGCTCCGACGGCTGGCTCACGTCCGGCGCCAACTCGCTCGCCTTCCTGCTGGCGGACGCGGGCTACGACGTGTGGCTCGGCAACGCGCGCGGCAACACCTACTCCCGCAGGCACGTCTCGCTGTCCACCGACAGCAGGGAGTTCTGGGACTTCACGTGGCACGAGTCGGGCCTCTACGACCTGTCCGCCATGATCGACCGCGCGCTCCTCGTCAGCGCGCGCTCGCGGCTCGTCTACGTGGGGCACGCGCAGGGCACGACCTCGTTCTTCGTCCTGTGCTCGCTGAGGCCGGAGTACAACCGCAAGATCCTGGCGTACATCAGCTACGCCACGATCGCGTACGTGTGGCACGCGCGCTCGCCGGTGGCGCGCGCGCTCGTGCCCTTCCGGCGGCAGGAGTACGCGCTGTCGCAGGCGCTGGGGCTGTACGAGCTCCTGCCGCGCAGCCCGCTCGCGCTCTACCTCACGTCCGTGCTGTGCAGCAGCTCGCGCGCCGCGCTGGCGCTGTGCAGCACGGTGCTGTTCACCGTGTTCGGGTTCGACTACGGTCAGATCGACTACGCCAACCTCCCGGTCCAGCTGAGCCACTTCCCGGCCGGCTCCTCCTTCAAGGACCTGGTGCACTACCTGCAGCTGGCCTCCTCGCGCCGGTTCGCGCCGTTCGACTACGGAGAGAAGGAGAACCTCGTGCGCTACAACCGCTCCAGTCCGCCGGAGTACCCGGTGGAGAACATCAGCGTGGAGACGGGCATCGTGTACGCAGACAACGACGGGCTGTCGTCGCTGCAGGACGTGAACCTGCTGGTGGCGCGGCTGTCCTCCGTGCGCGAGCTGTACCGCGTCAGGGACCCCGCCTTCAACCACTTCGACTTCCTCTGGGCGAAGGACGCCAAGTCGCTAGTTTACGTCAAAACCTTGAGTATGATCAGGCACGCCTACAGCTATATGGAAGATGCTAGGGATTAACGAACAAATAAGCGTCAGCAAAAAGAAACTACACTAGAAATCTAGTATTTTAATGTAGGGGACATTACTAGTTACCATTATTCTTATTTACTATACAAATAAATAAATTTCTCGAACCGAAAGCACAGACGAGGTCAAAATATTGTAAAGGTAACTGTAAGACAGGGACGCACCGCGCCGGGTAACGGTACTGAAAGAATAGAAATAATTTTTAGATACGAACAACAGTAATAGTAATCAAGTAGGTACCAAGTCAAGTCAAGTAGGTACAGCAAGGAAATATAGAAGCTCTTCTCACAGAACGGTCTTTCAATTCTAGGGATTATGTTTTAGGTAGAGTGCGTCAGTCAGCTCTCGAACTCTGAGTTATTTCTTAATCTTTTAATTCTTTGTCATATTCATCTAGAACAGCGTTCTTCACAAAAGCAAAAGCAAGTATGCACCCACTCACCATTTACTTATATACTAACTAGCGACCCGTCCGGCTTCGCACCGTTTTATTATACTTATAAACCTTCCTCTTAAATCACTCTATCTATTAAAAAAAAACGCTTCAAAATCCGTTGCGTAGTTTCAAATGATTTAAGCATTCAAAGGGCTATAGGGACAGAAAAAGCGACTTTGTTTTATATTATGTAGTAATTTTTATTAGTGTGACAGGAGCATCTATTGTTCATAACCGCCATCTATAGTGAAGGTTGTTGAATTGTTGGAGGCAGCAGAGCTCTGGTTTCGGTATGCGGCAGACAACAGCTCTGCGGTACGGCTGCAGCATGTAGACAATGCACTGCAAGCACCGGTTACATCATCGGAACGTGAATTGTATCCATTCCATGAGAAGTCCTTTACGCGAGACATCAAAGACGTGAACACATAAACGTTTAAGTCCAAATTACCGAGCGTTAAATTATTAAACCTGCGCCCGGCTGGCTCCGGAGTGCAGGGGACATCAAACGTGACGCTTTACCTCTATTTACCTGACAGCGACCTTCTCCTCATTTTGCTGCAGCCGAGTGGCTGCCAGGGAGAAGACCAACTGCGCACCGCCAGCGGAGACGACTAGAGGGAATTTGACAACACAAAGTGATCGGTGATTTGTCTACATTACAAACAAGATTGTAAGGGAACGGTACAGAAGAGCCTTCACCTTTTGGGTTATCTACTAACTTGACACAAGTGATCGGACGCACGTGTATCGGGGCTCTTTTATGATTTTTATGATCAGTCAGACATTTATTGAGTGACGACAAAATATAACTTTTATAGTAGATATAAACTAGTAATTTTAGGAGTCGTTAAACTTTAGGTAAAGTACCTTTAATAATTTTAAGACCTGGTTTCATTTGAAGCAAAGAAATCATGGCTTAACAAACTGTTATGATACTTCATTGGACTCCAGCACTAAAGATAAACTACCAAAGGATGAGATTCATTATCATTTGTAGTATGATTAAGTTCATCTTTGTTTTCTGTCTCAGTGTGCATGCAGCTTTACCATAACGGCGCATGTCGCAGCGCTGGCGCGTTCTGATGGTATATTGAAAACGATAGGAGTATGGCTGCTCCCGTGCGCACATTAAATTTAACAGGCAGTAATGTGATGCAATAAAACACCTGAAACGCACGCCGCCGCCCTTTGATATGGGACGTACGTAGTACGTACGTACGTGTCAAACTAGGTTCACGGACCTAACATGTTCCGTCTCGTAATAACCGACATAACTATTGTTTTAATGAATACTAGATTATTATTACTCCTCGTTTTAATGTGATGTTGAACAGTTTTTAGGAACTTTATGGACGGTATGTGAACGGTTCTTATTATTGGCGGAATCGAAGAAAATGTATCATCTAAAGAGCCTTTCCATAGGCCAAGTGCGAGTCGGACTTGTACATTAAAAGTTACGTGCTACTGTGTAAGACTTTGCACCTACTTTTCTGAATGAGTTAGTTACACTTAAAATTAATGCAAGTTGGGCGCATTTTGCACTTTAAGAGTGATTTTGTAAATCTGCCTCCTTCCGGTTCTTCAGCGGGTTTCCGATGATGCATCAAAATAATAATAATATTTTTCTCTATCAATAAAAGATCATTGTTAGATAGAGTAAGTAAGTACTCAATTCAGAATACGTAAGCAAATGTAAGCTTAAATAAAGTAGGAGTGTTTGGTGGTTATTTAGATAATTGACTAGCATCTGCCCGCGGCTTCCAACTCGTTATCTCTATGGAAACGTTTGAAGGTTTTTTCTATTCAGTGGGAACTGATTTACGGGATCGAAGTAGCCGAAGTATGTGTTATTCCAGGACTAGAACCACGTCTATTCAAAATATCAGTCCGATTTTTTCGTCAAGGAGATTTTTCGTGAAAGAGGAACAAACAACCATCCATCCATCTATATCATTTTTTAAGGCTTCCGGACCTCGGGCCGGCTACCTCGGAAAGCTGCGGATCTACTATGTGGGTAGTCGGCAGCTGAGAACATGGCCACGCGCGCGGACCGCTCCCGTGCAGACAGACAGGGGCAGCACTGGCCGGGGACTGACTGCCTCGAGCTGGTCTCCCGCGGAGAATAGGGGACAGGGAAGGTCTGTTTTTTGTCTAGATTTCATTCTAAGGTTGAAGTGGTTATTGCGGTCAGGTGTTAAGTGACTGCACGGAGGGACATCAACACAAAACCTAAAGCGAACAACCTTTGGCCGCATTCTGTATCAGCGATTTGAAAGTACAAGTGAGTCCACTTGTAGTAGTGTATATGAAGATTTTTTAAGGTATGCTCGAATTTTATGTATTAAAAATTGTGCCCTACAGAGGTTCTATTCAAGTAGCATCTCACGCTAGACCGGAGCAAACTAATAAATAAAATTTGCTAGATAGTGCTTTTTAGGGTGCTAATGAAATGGCGCGGCCTGTCAATTCAAAAGCGCTAGTACCTACCGGCTGTGCACGGGCTGTACTATTATTCACTCTGTGGCAAAGGTTGTAAACACCGATATAGGTCTCTATATCTACTCCGTGATACACGTAGAGTATTACTAGAGAGTGAAGCCGGAGGGGGACAGGCTCATTAAAACTAACTCTGTCTCGCTTCCGCCCGCCGCCGCCGCCGCTCGTCCGCTAATTGCTGGTTATCATGTGGATTCGCTCTTTTCAATTAAAACTCGCCACACGAGCCGTACTGTATTTTATATGGAGGTTCAAGTCATTATATGCACATAGATATTTTATTCTTAAACTCATTTTTACAAGTTTAATATATACATCGTTTTAATTATCATAATTATTCTCAGTAAAATAATGTGAAATTGTCAAATGAAACATAAAAAGTGCGTCTCCTTGTAAAGGGTTAGCACTGAGCTAGGAGTCCTTCAACAGAGGCAGGCGGCTGTTCTGGCGCTCCTGTAGCACTCACAGGAGTAGGCAGTACTTATTAGATGCCTTGTAAGCCGCGGCGAGCGCTACACCGCGCCGCAATTACAACTGCCTAATGGCGCTGGAGGCAGCCGCACGTCACTTCCGCCGGGGACCGGAAGCATCGTCCTCTCCCTTTTGAACGCCATTTTGTTTTGGCGGGAATTGTTTTTAATAAGCCACTGAATAAAAGTGGTGATAAAAGTATTGAATTTACAATCATATCACACTTATATTCGTAAGTGCGGGCTTGTTACGTCTTCACGCCCAACCTTTGAACCAATCGTGCTGGAATTTTGCAAATTGGTCGTTCTAGTCCTCTAAAACAACACAATGTTTTTATTCCTTTATACCTAAATGAGTTCTATGTGATAGAAATGACTTTAAACGTTTCCATAGAAATAACGCAGACAGAAACTGGTGTTTATACAGGGTGTAAAAAGACGACTACCAAAAGCGAGGGGTGGCGGCGGAGCAACCATAAATTTTAATAAATAATAATCCACGGTCTCAAAACTTCTAGTTTTAAAGAGTTTAAACTATTTGCGAGCAAGCAATGTACACCGTACGCCGACATTCCGACTAAACAACAAAACTATGAAAGTTTCCAGGTAGAACTAACTTGCCCTGGACCAAATAAATATTAGGCTAGAAAAAACTAAAACGACCGGATATTAAATTAATTTATTTATTTTTTATAAATTAGTTATTATACTTACTGATTGTGACCCTTTATTTGTCAACAGTAGGTAGTATTTTTAAACCTTGGTCATTTATTATTAGAAGGTAAACAAAACATTTTATATAATTCCTAATGAAAGTGACTGATTCACACCAAACGTTGAGGATACACAAATTAGTAGAGCGGCAGGATTTGAACCAGCCCTTTGGCTTGCAATTCCGTAAACTAAACCAAGCCGAGGGCGGGGCGAGTCGGCGACCGATAGCTGCACTAATGTTCCAGAACAAGGAAAGTTCCGACTGCACTAATCGGGATTGAAACTCCGCTCAAATCCGACTTTGAGTGAAATGTGGTAGATGCATCCCGCGCGTCAGAGCCGCGCCGCGCCCCGGTCGGAACGCGCTCTCTCTACTGGACTATAATATTAACTCCTCAGACTAGAGAACTATCTAGACGGAGCCCCAACGAAACCCGCACTGAGGTAGGTAAAATTAAGCCTTGGCGTGTACAAACACACTTACACACACACATAAATGACGAAAATACGCCTTACCTTGTCAGTCCAGCTAAGCCGTCGCGCCGAGTGTCACGCAAAATTATTACGAGATTTAGAGGGACAAAATGCCGAATTATGTTTTGAAAGGGTGTTCAAACCAATCTCGCGACAAAAAAAGCAGGATGGAATCACATTTCATGCGAAAGTACACCTGCACGGCAACACTCAGTACGAGCACATATGTTTACGAAACCGGCTTCAAATTCATTGTTGACAGCGCTCTGTCTAGGTAGTCTGAGATTAACTCATTTATTTCATAATGATAATATCATTAATCATCATTAATTCATCAACTAGAGTTAGATAATAATTATCATGTAGGCCATGACTGTGATCGATACATTCCAAGACAGCGATCTTAATTGTATATATTATGCGTAAGTGGTAAAAACATTAGATATAGGTCGCGTCACGTAAAAAGAGCGCTGGAAGAAAGTGGAAGGGGTATGTTCGCGCATGGGTACTGTAGGGTAAGTACCTAAATACCTATAAACAAATAGGTAGATAGATATATTGTAATATGATCAAAGACATGTGTACTCCATATAAGGATAAGTATTGTAATGTGAGTAATTAATTAGAGACCATTGTTTACTTCAATAGGACACCATGTAAAGTGACCCTTATTATAAACAATGACGTAATTACCTACTTTAAGGAACTATGTAACCCCTATATAAAGGACCAATATTTACCTAATAAATCAGTTATCATCTTGAGCTCTATCTTTTACTTTCGCACCTCGCACCCACAACACATGGCGATCCTGCCAGTGCGTCGCGTCGGTACCTATCGGTAGATCCGATCATATAGCAATACCATAATTGGTATCCGCGTGTCGTATTCGGCTCCGAATCGTTAGGATTAAAAGTATAATAAATAAAATCATGGAGAATAAAGCCACTACATTCCCGTCCCGTCCATCAGACACACAAGTCGGTACTTCTTTGTCAAAATGGAAGCTTACTTAAAGGCAATCAAACAGCAATTAACGGTTTTCTGTGAGCAGCACGGGGTGTTCTTACAATCTATACTAATAGGAACAGAAGAAGGACGAGTGGTAATAAAAGCCTATATCGAAGGCCGCAGAGGGCACTATCTATTATGTCCCACCAAAATACGCGCCAAAACCCACGCTTTACTTTCCAATAGTCTGGACATACCGCTTGAAGACGGAACAACGGCTATAGCGGAAATAACGTTGTTGTACGAAGGAAAACTCATATGGATATGGAAAATTAAGTGGGAGCGTGACAGTACCTACACACAGTGGTAATTTAAGATGGGAACGCAAAATACTAAAGAAGATAAAAAATCCAAAGAGGAAGTAATAATTACACAAAGCGGACAAAATAACTATGCGCCAAATAGTATCTACACTGGAAATACATATTTCCTTCTGGTCACCGTTGTAGTGATGTGCGCCATCGTCATGGGATACTTGATTTACAAGAAACTTCACAAATGCCTTACTAGGAAGATTGACAGGCAGGCAACTGGTATCGTTATGCGCACTCAACGTGTTTCTGTTTGAACTAGAAATAAAAAGTGAAAAATAAAAGTGCATAGGTAGTAGATGTGAAAAGTGAAAGTGATATGAAAACCTATTAATGTAAGTGGACAATAATTTTACTAACTATTTTATACTATATGTTATTTTTATTTTCACGTTTTAACCTAATTTTTTTTTAAGGTTACATCAGTTTAATTTTATTTAAATAAATGTCGGAAGTTTTTGTCGATATCACTAACAATTTAGTGGAGGTTAAAAAATACCTAATAAAATGTGGTAAAAAACGATATTCAAGTAAAGCAGCTCAAGAAAAATACGAGCTAGCTAAGAAATTGTATAATAATTACCAGGACGCTTATGACCAGTACTTACAAAAAGGGAATATTCCTGATACAATTGTTAAGGTAGCAAATACCATAACTTCACTTATTGTTGAAATTAAAGAGTTAATGATAGAAGGAACCATGTCTAAACCAGATTTTGATTTGAAGGTAGCAGTTTCGCTATTACCCGCAATGGATAATACCGAAAAGGTGACTTTACAGCTGATTGATGCAATTGAATTGTATTCAACTATGATTTCTAGTGACAGCATTCCAACTCTTGTACAGTTTGTATTAAAAACACGATTATCCAATAGCGCTAAACTGAGATTAAATAGCACATATAATTCGGCTCAAGATTTAGTTACTGAAATGAAAAAGAACCTTCTAGTTACTAAATCGGGTGCAGCGTTGCAGAAAAAACTATTAACTTGTTATCAGGGTAACAGAACTATCGATCAATTCGGTGCAGAGCTAGAGCAACTGTTTGTGAACCTTACTCTTACGCAAGCTAACGAAAATAAGGATGCTTATACTATTCTAAAGCCATTGAATGAAAAATTAGCAACCCATAAATTTGCAGACGGATTACGAAATGAGAAATTAAGAACTATAATAGCTGCCCGTAACTACAGCTCTTTAAAAGAAGCAATACAAGGTGCCAAAGATGAAGATATATCAATGAGTTCTTCATCCTCAGGCCAGATTTTTTCAGTTAGGGGTAGACCATACAGACGAGGATTTCAAAACCATCAGGGTCAACGTTTTCAAAACAAATACCAGAACAATAACAATCAAAATAAACAAAGCTATTCAAAAAACAACGCTTTTTATACACGTGGTAAACGTCAAGGCAATTTTACGAGAGGTCGTGGTAACACAAATGGTTTTAATAAACCTTTTAACTACCAAAACAGCAATCAAAATCATCATGTTAACATGACATTTGACTCACAGAATGTAGGAAGTCAAAATAAAAAAGAAGACGAAACGCTAATTCCGAAACAGTTTTTTCGAGACAATTGAGTACGCGTTTAGTTATAATAACATGAATTCCATACAATTCTACATGGAAAATCAACTTTTTACATTTTTAATAGACACGGGTGCTTCATTATCGGCAGTAAAGTATAATTCCATCAAACACAGAAGTGAGTACATTCACCCTAAAACTACACATATAAACGGTATTGGTGGTCAAATTACCTCTGAGGGATACATCAAATTGTTACTACATTATGATAATTTTTTTTTTGAACATGATTTTCATATCTTTAAGACTTTACCTTTATACATTGATGGTATACTAGGACAAGATTTTTTGTCTAAATACAAGACACTACTTGATTTTGAAAATAAAACATTAACATTACATAAAAACGAGGAGTTTGTAACTATACCAGTAAATTTGTTCTCTACAGGTAACATGAATGTAACTTCAAACGTTAAACTACCTGCTAGATGCGAAAAGATAGTTCAAGTATATACAAATATTGAGAGCGAGTGTGTAGTTATGACAAATGAGGTATGCGAAGGAGTATTTGTAGCAAACTGTTTAAGTAAAACCCATAATGGAAAAATATCAGTAAGACTTATTAACACAAGAGAAACAGAAGTGGAATTACACTGTTTCACTCCAAATATAGTACCTTTAGATAATTTTTATTGCTTCTCATTCGAAAAAGTGCAAAAAGATGGCAAACGAGTTAGAACGCTATTTGACTTATTACAGTTAGAACACTTAGATAAAGAAGGACAAACGGATATTGCAAACATTTGTGCGAAATTTGCTGATATATTTCATTTACCAGGTGACAAATTAAACTCGTGTAATTTGAACGAACAAAAAATTCACTTAAAAAAAGATACTAGTCCCGTTTACTCAAAACCCTATCGTTTACCGCAGTCACAAAAAGCTGAAATCAAAAAACAAATTCAAGAAATGTTAGATAATGATATTATTGAGGAATCAATATCAGAATGGTCAAGTCCTTTACTAATTGTGCCTAAAAAGGTTGATTCTAAGGGAGAAAAAAAATGGAGAGTGGTCCTTGACTACAGAAAATTAAATGACTGTATTCAGGATGACAAGTTTCCACTACCAAATATAACAGAGATTTTAGATTCGTTATCGGGGGCAATGTATTTTAGTCATCTAGATCTAAATCAAGGTTATTACCAATTAAAATTAGATCCTGAAAGTCGAAAATATACCGCATTCATCGCTGATAAGCACTATCAGATGAAAAGGGTACCAATGGGTTTAAAAACCAGTCCAAGTGCTTTTAGTAGAGCAATGACAATAGCCTTAAGCGGATTAAACTACGATAAGTGTATTGTATATCTTGATGATATCATTGTGATTGGACGCAATTTAAATGAACATAACAAAAATCTGATTGAGGTGTTCTCACGATTAAGAACAGTGAACATGAAATTGAATCCACTTAAATGTAACTTTCTCAAAAAAGAGTTACTCTACCTAGGACATGTAGTAACACCAGAGGGTGTTAAACCAGATCCAAATAAAGTTAAAGTCCTACAAAATTACCCAATCCCGCAAAATGTTGATGAAGTAAAAAGATTCATCGCTTTCGCTAATTATTACAGAAAGTTCATCCCCAATTTCTCAAATATTACTGTAAATTTAAATAATTTAACTAAGAAAAACATTACTTTCAGTTGGACTTCAGAGTGTCAAAAATCTTTCGAAATTTTAAGAAATGCGTTATGTAATCCTCCTTTACTACAGTATCCAGATTTTTCACCGCACAGTGAATTCATTGTACATACAGATGCATCAGGATTAGCTATAGGCTGTGTTTTGTCAAACGGAGATCAAAAACCGGTGGCATATGCAAGCCGTACTTTAAATAAAGCAGAAAGAAATTATCTTGTAATAGAAAGGGAACTCTTAGCCATTGTGTGGGCTGTAAAATATTTTCGACCTTATCTTTACGGAAGAAAATTCAAAATTTGCACTGACCATAAACCATTAGTATATTTGTTCAATATGAAGAATCCTTCTAGTAGACTAACTAAATTCAGACTATGTTTGGAAGAATATAATTTCGTTGTTGAATATACCAAAGGCAAAGATAATGCAGCTGCAGACGCGTTATCTCGCATAGTATTAACCTCAGACGAATTAAAATGTATGAATGAATATGAAAATCCTGTCATGGTAATGACAAGAAGACAAAATAAATTATTGATGGAAAATAATTGCGAAAATGAATCAAATGTTACTAACAAAGACAATTGGATTGATCACCCAAGAGTCATTGATATTTTAAAAAAACCAAGCAATGCTATACAATTTAGCTTTGACGCATGCGATTATTCTAAGAATTACACTAGTGTAGACAACATTTGTAGTAAAAATAAAATATTCATATACACACCTTGTAAATCATTAGTTACTATAAATCCAAGTTCTCGATCATGGCTGAAACGAGCTTTCGTCGTGAGAGAATTGGAAGAATTTTGTAATGAATTAAAAATAAAAGAATTATGCATAATTCGAAATAATGATAATGAATCATATATTAAAGAGTTAACTCGAGGTGTAAGGTCGTTACATATGTGGCAAGGTCCACATTTATGTATTATAAAAGGTGTGATAAAAATAGAAAATAAAGACGACCAGAAAGTAATACTAAATGATTTTCATATATTACCAAGTAGTGGTCATGCAGGTATCCGTAGGATGACTAACAACATTAAAAGACACTACTATTGGACTGGAATGGACAATGATATAGGAACATTTGTAAAAAAATTTGATAAATGTCAAAAACAAAAGTATCATACAAGTATCAGACAGCCTATGTGTATTACCACTACGGCATCTTCTGCTTTTGAAAAAATTTACTTAGATTTAGTTGGACCAATAAGCGGAGACTCTAATGGATACGCATACATTCTAACTTTACAATGTGAACTTACCAAGTATGTGGAGGCATATCCAATTGTAAATAAGGAAACACAAACAGTCGCTCGAGCATTCGTTGACAACTTTATTTTGCGTTACGGTATACCACGCGAAATAGCTACAGACCGAGGTACTGAGTTCATTTCAGAAACTATGAGAGATGTTTGTAAATTATTAAATATAGAAAAGACACAGTCAACTGCGTATCACCACGAAAGTTTAGGTTCTTTGGAAAACTCACATAAATCATTAGGAGCTTTCTTAAGAATTCAAACTGATAACAATGCTCAAACATGGAGCTCGTGGATACAGTATTGGTGTTTTGCGTATAATACTACTGTACATAGTGAGACTAAATATACGCCATATGAACTTGTATTCGGAAAGATGTGCAACTTACCAAATAATTTAGTAAAAAATTTGGACCCAATCTATAATTATGATCATTACCCTTTCGAATTAAAGTATAGATTACAAAGATCGCAACTAGATGCTAGAGAAAATTTAATTAATTCTAAACTACATAGAAAAAGTAATTACGACAAATATTTAAATTCTGTATATTACAGAGTAGGAGATTTGATACTAGTAAAAAACGAAAACAGAGAAAAATTGGATCAAGTTTATTTGGGACCATACAAAGTTATTTGTGATATGAATGAAAATGTAAAGATATTGCAAGACGGAAAAGAAAATGTAATACATAAAAATAGAACAATACCATACTATATATAAGATATACATATATGTAATATAACTGTAAGAAAAAAAAAAAAAAAAAGGATAGAGATGTAGGGTAAGTACCTAAATACCTATAAACAAATAGGTAGATAGATATATTGTAATATGATCAAAGACATGTGTACTCCATATAAGGATAAGTATTGTAATGTGAGTAATTAATTAGAGACCATTGTTTACTTCAATAGGACACCATGTAAAGTGACCCTTATTATAAACAATGACGTAATTACCTACTTTAAGGAACTATGTAACCCCTATATAAAGGACCAATATTTACCTAATAAATCAGTTATCATCTTGAGCTCTATCTTTTACTTTCGCACCTCGCACCCACAACACACTCGCGTACGATAGTACTATGCCAATTTGCTGTGCCTATTTTTAACTAATATTTCACTCGCGGCTTGGTGTTGGTTATTAGAAAATAATATTAGATAAAATTAAAAACAAGTTCGATTCAGTTTAGAATGCTTAATCTAATTACAAAAAAAATAATGTAATGTAGCAACTCCATCCATTAAGTCGTCTTGGGTGACGTGAAAACCAGATGAGGTCGCGGGATTGATACTGGAGGTGGCTATTTCATCATCGTCGCTGTCGTCACTTGAGCTTTCATCATTATTTGAGTCAGAATCATCATCCCTTACACGAATATTAAATGTTTCTGTAATCATATCTACCAAATGATCGCTTTTACAGTAATCGGTCTCTACCTCTATTTCCTTTACCTTTGTGCATAATTTCCAAAAACCATTAAAATGTAAAACCATTTCGTAAACTTTAGTGCGCGATGGTATTTTGACAAGAAACGTGACGTGTGACAGCAAATGTCAACTGACGAACCAATAGCGCACCGGCAAGCATGCGGCGCATGACCCTTCCACCCCGCGCCCCACCGCCTACCTCCAAATAGACCCATAAATCGCCTTCTGCGCAGCTTGACCGCCAGCGTTCTTCTTACATGACGCGAACTATACAGTACCATGCAATAAGATATAAGGTTTTTAACACTAAAATCATTGAATACGGGTTACCATGATTTGTTTTCTTTGGAGTTTTTCGATATTTCGGCACCGTTTCAGGCGCCATGATCACGAAAGAACTGAGGTCACTGCGAGTGAGTTTTTATTGGCAGATATATCGATCTACCCTCATTTTTCGTCTTTTGCTACGAAAGTTACCACTACCACCGGTTTCATGCAATAAGATATCAAATGGCACTGGGACATGTGTATGCCATAGATAAATAGTCTTGCATGCTTGTTTTATTTAATAAGACGTTACTTTACCGAACCTGAATGTAACACAGAACACGCGCACAGCAATTTCCACACTTCGGAGCAAACCGGAAGTTGCCGGCTTCTTTTATGCACTCGCCGGATGTACGTTTATTATTCAACTGTTCTGGACTGTCCAAATAAAACGATTCGTATTATGTCTTGAAGTATTGTAAGCTTGTCTGCGTGTCGGTTTGTTATGATACAGAGCTGATGGAGTGTACAGCCGACGCGGCCGGCCCGTCCGGCGCGCGGCGGCGGGTTGCTGTCGGCTCGGTGTCGCGTTTATTACAATCACAGGGTTTTGTACACTCTTGATGATTCTCTGTCAGGCGTCTCACCCAGCGAGTATCGACGGCCATTATTCAGCAGCTGACAAGGGATTGCCCCGGAACAATGCACCGCTCGAACAGAGGTGCAAGTTAGTTACCCACATTAGCATTGCAAACGCAGACGTATGCTAAACCTGCGGCCGCCCCCAACCTGCCTTGCCTATTATTCGTCAGGCTGTCACTTCAAGATGCTCTCCACTTGAATTCTGTATTCAGTCAGTAATCCTTTGTTGCACGACTTCACGGGAGAGCTTTCAGTTACTGTCTGTTTCCGTAGTGCGAAGTGATTTTACGTACGTAAGTACATTGAAAGAAAACATCTGATAAAGTCTAGAATTGAGACCGGTTCACTGACTAAGTTGCATACATTTTACAAAACAATTCAATTTCAATTATCTATCGATCGATCTTATTCTTCTCATCAACTAAAGAGAAAATTACAGAAACAATGAAGCAATGAGTAGGTAGTTCCAGCAAACGTTCCGCGGCAGTGGTGCTGTGATCGTGTTAATAATGCCCGAGGGAGCCCGCGCGGCCGAACCCGTGGAACTCTCCAGAGCAGCCTTTGATCGATCCACCGAACTGCTCCGAGGAGCTGCATACTTCTCCAACTGACATCGCCCGCGGTGTACTTAGCTCGTTCAGTGATCTCAGTCAACTTTGCTACTTAGTTGATTATTAACAATAAAAATTACGATCGAATAGAAAAAAAATATTTATTAACAAAGAAAATAACAATCAAGGACAAATGAGACGGTTGCACACAATCTAGAGGTAGATCAACTGACTCATATCAATACCGATCGGAAGCGTCCCTAAGACACATTACCACGCTGTATGGCAATGCTGATGCGCCGCACCAGACACTCACCAGCTCTCGGGTCACGTCACGTCGACCAGACACACGACACACGAAGCCCGGAGAGCCTCGGTACCCCACGGACCTAGGGACTCGACTCCAAGGGAAGTAAATACGTAGGTTCTGTCGAGACCTGCATATTTGCGCCTCTTGAGACCCTCAACCAACTCTGCCGCCGCACCAACCCTCGCGGATGTCCTTGGAAGATGAGAGAGAGCGAGTGCGTCGACGCATGGAGCGTCTCACACAATGGGACTCCGCAATCACAAAAACAACTTTTCAGTTGTTGATGTTCTGGAAATTGTACAATCAGGGTATATTGCATGCGTAATGCAGAGTCCTTTCATGCAAGTTCCATGACGCAGGGTCGTAATACATGTCTGGCTTTAAAAAACAATGCGAGCGCCGGTGGCTGCCCGCATTGTGCCGCGCATACCTGCGACGGATTAATTTCGGCCCTTTTCATCTCGCTAGAGATGCTGCGATTCAACATTACAAAGGACGGAAACTTAAAAGAGACTGTTTTTTTCAATATGGGAAATTAAAAGTACCTACCAAATATATTAAAAATCTAATAATTAATTTCACAAATCTACCCCAGTCTTCCCAACAACTTAGTAATGAGTTGGTTCTGTCACAGTTGACAGAACCAACTCAAGGCTTACCATGGTTTTATACTGATAAAACCATGGTAAGTTCGCTAAATATCAAAGATAAGCCTTTAAGATGACCAACAACCGGAAAACTTCAATCATGTACGTACATACCACAGAAGTAGGAATAATATGGTGTATACTGACCACCTAGCCATTAACATAGATTAAAAATGAATAGTATACACGCAAGCCAAACTAAATGAAACGCTGAAGGCGGCCGGACACGCGGGCGCCGGTCGGAGCGAGCGGCGCGCCTTGCGCCGGCCCGCGGGTTGCCCTGAGCTCCGCTAAGCTGCCTTCATTCCGCTTGTTTTATGCGCGCCTTTTTCTCATAATATAATGAAAACCAAGATTAAGTAAGTAAAAGGATTTACAGTATTAGTGAGATTACTTTTTGTTGTGTTGATTAAATTATTTTCGGTCCGAGCTACCCGTTTGTTCAAATTAAAAGATTCTACCAACCATGTACCTCGTTATACATACACTGATCTTTTTGAAACTACAAACTTAAGTAAACGATAAAAGGATGTTGTAAGTAGTGAAGTTAATAGTTGTAAGTAGTGGCAAGTGGTGAGAGGTGAGCGGGCTCCCGCCGCCGCGGCCTGCGAGACGGGTTGTGCCGAGTCGCCAGCCGTAACTACTATAAAACACGGTAGTTGTCAAATCAGTTTACATTAAGTTTGTGCTTATCAGGGATTCTTATGAATTATAATTTTTAATGCATTCTTTTAATTGGCATACTTATAATACGGGGTGTGTTTATTTCAAAAAACGAAGGAAGTAATTTTTAGAATATCTTTGAAAGCAGTACTACTATTATAAATCAATGACTTCATTTTTAGGCAAGTATAAAAGATTACGTTATTTTTCCAGCTCTTCAATTTCATAGAACGCCGAATTGAATAGCCGTGAACTTCGCTTTCTATTCATCAACGAAAGACTACACAAAGCTGTAAAAAGTTATACGGAGCCTAACTAGGAACCTCAAACTCTAATAATAACCCGTTATACCCCAATTTCCAGGAATATGTTCAAAATTGTCTATGATGACTAACAACATGTAAGGCAGATTATTACTACATCCTAAGGTAAATTATAATTATTAGCTCCAAGTATATGGTTTTGTTACGGTGCTGGACTTTTCAAACAAAATCAGAGTGTAAAGATTAGTTCTGACAAGTTGAGAAACTGTAAGTAGTTTGACTTGATTGGTGGGAAAGTGACGGGTTTCCTCGCTTGGACATTGATCGTGGTTTGGATTATTTTCGAAACATTTAGGAATGTGAGTTTCTGGAGACTAGCTCGAGGAGGCGTATACCCAGAACTAAGCGTGGCTAAACAATTGCAATTGAACTGTAAAATGTGTACGTAATAAAATAACTTGCCTTGTGAATTTTATGATCTTGAACTGAATTTTGATTTCCATCATGTGCGATGCCCTTGTTAGCCCACCTACTCCCGTTCCGGCCACCATGCACACACGCCCTCATGCGACCATATCAAATGTAATCAGACAAGTATGTTATTTGTAGTAAGTTTATTTGGATTGTAAACGAGCGCTCTCGCTAGAGCCGCAGTTCTGTTGTAACTCCAGTTAATTAAAAGTTGGAGCGCCGAAGAGCGCTTTCTTTTAGCTATTGTTTCTTTGGTGAAAGTATTTGGTTTTTTTCTAGATTTCCCAATATTTTTTATCTCTCTGGATTTTTATCCTTCTTCTATTAGTAATAATGTGAAGAATACCTATTTGGCGCTCTCTTCTTAATTCATTTCCACTTACTTACATAATAATTTAGAAATATTGTAAAATAATAAAAGGTATCCATGAACTCTCAAAGTAAAGTTTTTAAGTCCGTTCATAATAAGAAACTCAGTGTGATACAAATGTTTACCTCAAACAACGCGCATTTAATAAAACATGAGCGAAGTCTGTTTCCATTGCCGAGGCAGTCAATCACAACGCTCTATTCTTTTCTTATTTATTATTCTTCTCATATTTGTACAATTATATTCAATAGATTCTATTGAAGTCATACAACGCGTACGTACAGCCTCAAGCTGCGGTTTAGCGTTCTGTATACATATTCGCATCGACCGCGAGGTATAGGAGAGCATAAAACCAGAGCATCGGAACACAGCGCGGACAACATTTATAAGAGGCGTTTATCTTAATTTCCTTCGCGACCGAGCGACTCCACCCTCTTGAGCCAGCTTTAGGACTTCGGAAATAATTATACAGTTCTAAGCTCAGTCGGTGGCCGTCGCGAATTAATTAGAGATGGCTTTGTTGCTTCAAATTGTTAATTTGTTCATTTCGATTAGACTGCGGGGCTCGCTTTTTAACGAAAGACATCATGTTCTCAATGCATTGCAATAACCATGTGGCTAAGGTGAACAAAAATCCTTGTTTGAGAAGTGTGTGAGTTTCAATAGGTCAGAGAGTGCTGAAGGAAGCCGTGTCGGTATTGTCGGAGCGAGCGGAGCTTCGAGTGTCCACTCCGCGCCTTGTTACTGGTCGCCATGTTTGCCACTTGTCAACAAAAGGCGCCAAAATCACGAAAATCCGAGTTAAAAGCAGGTCGTTCACCCTCTCGACAACTCGTCCACAAAACATTTCCGCAGAAAACTCTACCGAGGTCCACTGTCCACTGAACAGTTTCACAAAACATTGCGCTGATGCGGTAACTGTCCAAATATAGGTACTTAGGTTATGGTAGGGACTTGAAGACTAGACATTCTGACTGTAAAAGTTTAGAAAATTAAAGCCGCAGGTAAGGTTCCAGCGTCTGTCCCGTGCTTGAGACTCAACGGTCTTGAGCTAAATAGAGTATATAAGTTCAAGTATCTGGGAAATTTCCTTACCGACGACCTTGACGACCAGGTGGACATAGAACGTGAACGCAGGGCGTTGGCGGTTTGCAGTAATATGCTGGCTCGAAGATTCGCCCGTTGCAGTAGGCAAGTGAAAATCACACTTTTCAAAGCCTACTGCCAATCGTTCTATACGGGCAGACTTTGAGCTAGCTTTACTAAAAAATCGCTCAGCGCTCTGCGATTGCAGTATAACAACGCCTTCAGGATGTTGTTGGGATGCCCCGATTCTGCAGCGCATCCTCCATGTTTGCTGAAGCCCAGGTTGATGGCTTTCACGCCATCATCCGCAAGAAAACAGCCTCGCTGCTGCATAGAACATGGAGCAGTCCCAACACCATCCTGCAGGTTGTGGGCAGCAAGTTTGCCTCGCCCATCATGCAGTCTTTCAACAGACTCCTGACTCTTTAGACTCCATGGGTTGAGTTGAGATTGAGACTCTGTTCAAAGATTGCTTTAAATACCTAACAATTGTGCTTTACCTATTGTGTTTTTTAATTAGTTACCAATATTTTTGTTTAATTGTGATTTTTATTTGTATGTGGACAAAAATGTCTGAATAAAGAAACTTTTTTTTTTTATTTATTTTATATACGGAATGTGTGAAATGAATCAAAAAAAGTGTCTGGTCCAGCGGGCAGCGGGCTGCACCGCGGCGCGGCGGCGGGCGGTCAAGTGCTGCGCGAGACGGTACATGGATTCAAATCGCGGAGCTCCACTCGGAAACTAATCACTTTTACTGCGGACGGGGAAACGAGGTTTTTGGTTTAAACACGTCTCTTGGCAAACAATATAAATATAAATCCACGTTATTTGAAAAAATATACTACTTACATCTTTTTGTAACGTTTCAAGGATTTAAGAAAATTACTTTATGATGTTAGTTTCGTAGTTAGTGCTATCCCTACTAACCAATTTCAAAATATAAGAATGAACCTTTAATAAAAAAACACATTTTAAGCTTCATTAGATTGTGTAATTAAATCCTAGGCACACACAGAGTCGTAATTCGAAACTGTGAAGTGTGTTGGAGTGTGTGAAGTGCACAGTGCGCGGGGCGGGGCGGGGCGGGCGGCGGGGGCGCGGTAATGAGGCCGCCGCTAATGAAGGCCCGCACTCATCTGTTGCCACGGCTTGGGACGTCAATGGGACTAACGAAGCCTCCTAACTCGATATATCCTCATCACTTTAATATTCTACCAAGACATTTATTACAAACATTTTCTATGTATAATTTTCGTAATACATCAAATATGGCAGGAAATTATACAAATTTCGTAGTAGTTTGTAAAGTTCAGACAAGATGGCACTGAGTGCCCTCCGCGCGGCAGTCGGTCGCGCTGGGAGTGCATAATTGCGCGAAATTAGCGAGCTTCAGGGCCCGGGGCCTCCGCACTGTCCGCGCGCTCGGGGCCTCCGCACTGGGGCTCTCGGGGCCTCCGCACTGTCCGCGCGCTCGGGCCCTCCGCACTGGGGCTCTCGGGGCCTCCGCACTGGGGCCCACGGCAAAATGTCCTGAATCCTCTTTAAAAACAAAGAATCATCCACCGAGGTAATTTTAAAGGGCTGCTTTAGGACTCGGTGAACAAAATGTTTAAATGCAGCTGTATCCTGGTCCACGGTAAAGTGGTTTATAGCGAGAGGGCGCAGCGGCGGGGCCCGCCTGTGGCCGGTCGAGCGTGAGAGCGGCCCCGCCCGGAGCGGGCCCCGCTCGCGGACAGGACTCACTTGAGTTAGAACTTTAATTAACCCCTGAACTTTTAATGGGAGTAATGATCTGCGAATCGCACCGCCACCGCAGCCGTCGGGCGTTTCTTATAGTACCAGAGTTATAGGGGTGGTTGAGACGCTCCACTAGATCTATATTTATCTTCACTATCACTACATAGTATAAAACAAAGTCGCTTTTTCTGTCCCTATATCCCCATGTCCCTTTGAATGCTTAAATCTAACTAAGCAACGGATTCTGATTCGGTTTTTAATAGATAGAGTGATTCAAGAGGATATATACCTAGATATACGTATTATTAAACCGTGCGAATCCGGGGCGGGTCGCTAGTAATATATAAAAAACAAGCTATTTTTTGGAGACAACGCCCAGCCCAAACCACTGAAGATAGAAAGCTCAAATTGTAGGGTTATGTTATAAGGGTTTAGGCACCGATATCAACTAATTAGGGGTAAGGAGAGGTGAAGTTCTTTCGGTGTTTTTTGGCGACGTTTGTTGCGGTTGCGCGTTTGATTCCCGCCTCGGAATAAATATTTAAGTATACGATTTCCAGATATTTATTCAAAATATTCTGGTTGTTTTCAATAAATGAAAAACTTGTCTAAGTAGAATAATGTACTAAGAATATCAGTGAACGCATAACACAATCTCTGCTTAGTTAGGGGCTAAATGATGTTTTGCGAATTGTCCAGCATTATGTAACTGGATTTTTAAGTTGCTCTTTTTACAATGCCGCAAATAATTGCATTTTGGAGATTAATTATTCTTAAACCGTCTCCTAATTGAGTTGTACTACTGTAATCAACTCTACTGGTGTCCGAACTTAACTTTATAAATAAAAAGTTGTACGCTCTACACCAGCGTTTCACTAAACCAACAGTATAAAATGTACTTTATAACTTTAAGGCAAAATGGAAACTGCCTGACTGACCCACATTGTATCGTTTCCATTGAACGTTAGCGAGTGGGGTCGCGTGCTGGATGTAGTGCAGACACAGTTGCAGTAAGTACCCTCACAATGTAACGCCATCGCGCACAGAAGTCGTTAATTAGTATTGGCTGGACGGCACTTTGCGCGCATTCATACTTACCTCCATACAAAGTGACAGTCTACCGCCGCTGCTGCTACTTTGTGAACGTGCTCTCCTCACTGCATTTTAGGAGCGTTTAAAGGTGATGCTTGGTTCGTGTTCAATTCAGATCACTTATTACTATTAGAAGGTAGTGTATGTGGTCACTCGGAGTAAGGTTTTTTCTGGGTTATTTGTGGAAGTTCATTCATTATTTTAAGCTGTCCAAATTTGGAAAAGCTTAAAGTTATGTTAACCAGGACCTTAAAAGCTGGAGCCAGAACGATGTGAACAGTATGAATGTGCAGCGCTGCCGCGGCGTGCCGGGTCCGCGGCGCCGAGCGAGACGGGTGCGGCGGCGCGCCCTCTCGCTCGGACACATGTGTCGGAAGGAGAGTCGGGTTAGTTCCTGCTTATTTCTGTCAAAAACTTCTGGGATATGCAAACACTGTCTGTCTCTTCATAGAATCATCATCTGGCGTCATCAAAGTTTCGTGCTCAATTTTATTTTCCTCGATTCTGTAGTGTAGGATCAATGTTGTCGTACATCAATTATATCATTCATTTTTATAAAAGTGTCATTATTCTTATAAAGATTCCTGGAATCATGATCCAAAAAAACTTAATAATTTTACCGTCGCTCGATTAGCGGATATGGCTCAAAAAAGTGAACCGTATTTGGCACCTCGTTTTATGCATCACTGAGCATTTTATGAAGCAAGGATCCGAACTATTCCTAGATATAGATAACTACTCCCTAGCTACATGCTTTTGTAGATGTGATAGTAAAAGAGGTGGGGCATGTATATTAGTATATAACTCAATTATATTTGAATGTTGTGCTGTTCAGTTAATTGAGTATAAAATTTTAATAATATGTATTTATAGAGTTCCTAAGCAAAGTAATTTAAATATTTTCTTCAATAAATTAGAAAAATTGCTAATGTATGTAACAAACTTAAATATTAATAATATTATAATAACAGGCGATTTTAACATAGATGTTCTTAAATGCAACAATATAACACGGGAGTTTGAATGCTTATTATTAAACTATAACCTGAATCTAGCTTTAAAACAGCCAACTCGTCTGATCAGCAAATCTTGCATTGATAACATCGCACATAACTATAAAACGACTTGTAAGACTGAAGTGTTAGAATTTGGCCTATCTGATCATACAGCACAAATTATTAAACTCCCAGCTAAAAAAGTACTTAAACTTACATATTGGCGTAAAGAACTTCGAGATTATAATACAGATAATATAAAAAAGTTTAAATTATGTTTAGAAGGTCTCTCTTTTTCTGATATTTACAACGTCGAAAGCGCCTCTGTAGCATACCGGGAGTGTCTCGACACATTTATGTTATTTTATGAGTTATGCTTCCCGAAAAAGTATATTTTAATTAAAGTACTCAGACAACCGAAATGGGTATCACGTGGTATTCGAAGTTGCAGTAAACGAAAAAGGGATCTCCTTTGGAATTACAGGTCTAAGCCCACAAAAACTAATAAATTAATATATATTTCTTATACTAAAAGATTTAAAAAAATTATTTCAATTACAAAACAAGCCCAAAATAACCACAGAATATTGACATCAAATAACAAATCTAAAACAACATGGCAACTTATCAATAAATATCGACCAAATTTACCGAAAGAACCAATAACTAAAATAAAACATAATAACAAAGACATAACAAACCCACAAGATATTGCAAATATTTTTAACGATTATTTTATAGATAGGGTAAAACCGATACCAGGAATAGGTAAGTACGTGACAGCAAACATAAACACACAAGAAAAATCCATGTTCTTAGCACCCTGTCTGCCACAACATGTCTATAAAATAATAAAATCTCTGAAGAATACAAATAGCTCAGGATTCGATGGTGTTAACACTAAAATAATTAAAGCAGTCAATGAAGCTATAAGTCCGCATTTAAGTTACCTACTAAATCTTAGTATAGAAACCGGACAATACCCAGATGACCTAAAAACAACTATAGTCAAACCAGTTTTTAAAAAAGAAAATAGAGAAATGATGGAATTCTATAGGCCCATTGCTCTCATTTCCATATTTTCAAAAATATTTGAAAAGTATTACTACGCCGAAATAAACACGTACCTTGAAAAAAACAATATTCTGTGTGAAGAGCAAAAAGGTTTTCGTGAAAAGAAAACAATAAACATGGCAATCTATGACTTCTTCTATAACGTAATTTCTAAAGTTGACAAGAAAACTCCTATCTGTAGCATATTTTGTGACATGACACAGGCGTTTGACTATGTGGATCATAATATCCTACTAACAAAACTCGAAAGTTATGGAATTAGAGGAAACGTCTTAGACTTAATAAAATCCTATCTTAGTGACAGAAAGCAAATCACAGAGATATCAAGAATAGATGCTAAAACTAAACTTGAAGTTGTACACCAGTCTAAAATAAGACATACTAAATACGGCGTACCTCAAGGTAGTGTGCTGGGACCGCTGCTATTTATTATATATATTAATGACCTGCCAAGAGCAACAACTAATCCCATGACATTATTTGCTGATGATAGCACAATAACAATTTCTTGCGATGACATTAATTCTTATAAATCCGACATAAATGATTCAATTAAATCAATCATAAACTGGCTTGACAATAATAATTTAAAAATCAATCTAAGTAAGACCATGATTATGCGTTTTGACCAAAGATCCCAAAACCCATCTGACATAAATATAAAATTTAATGACTATATAATAAATCAAGTAGAAACTACACGACTCTTAGGACTCATCATCGACAAAAGACTCAATTGGAAAGCGCATTTAGAAGGACTAAGTAAGCGTGTTAGCAGCCTAGCATATGCCCTGTATAAATTGTCATCAACAGTTAATACACGTGCCTTATTGACAGCATATTACGGTATGGTAGAGTCTGTTCTACGATATGGACTGATATTTTGGGGCAACTCTACCAACAAAGACATTATATTTAGGCTACAAAAAAGATGTTTGAGAGCCATGTTTAAAATAAAAATCACTGATAGCTGTAGACCATTATTTTTAAAACACAAAATTCTGACACTTCCGTCCCTTTACATATTAGAAGTAGCTCTCTTTGTAAAAAACAATCCCCATCTGTTCCCCCGGCTATCGGATATTGTAAGTCGAAACAGACGAGATAATACTAGGCTAAGAACTCACCCTGTAAAAACAACACTGATGCAGAAAAGTATTGTTGGTGTTGCTACCAAAATCTATAATAAATTACCTAGACAATATAGAGACATAAATTTACAAATGTTTAAAATAAATCTTAAAAAAAAAATTAATTACAAAATGTTATTATAGTCTTGACGAATTTTTTAATGATGAATTATATTAATTAGCTGTTAAGTTTTTGCATGATTAGACTATGTGCATGCCATCTCTCCACCCAATTTGCATACCTTTATCGGTCAAGCATGTTGTTTCACATATATTTTTGTACATCTTTTTTTTACACATGTTTTTTGCAAATAAATATCTTTGAATCTTTGAATCTTTGAATCTCGTTGATCGTTAGACTGTCAGACATACTTTAGTAGAGCATTTACAATAGGGTATCATTTAATCGGTCAGTGAATTAAACAGATTTTGGTGAACAAAAAAATTAATTCGGTAAGCTGAATAAATAAAACTGGGCTGCGACAAATGGCCTGCAAAAAAATAAAAATTGGGCAACAAGAAATATAACAACGGGCTATTAAAAAAATATTTGTGCTTTAAATTATTTTTCATGCAGCGGCAAATCATGATTAGCATTTATTGAAATTTTGGCCTGCTGTAAAACTAAAAATGTAGCAACCAACTATCAAAAATGATCAGCAGACCGTGGATCGGATTTAATTCAGTGTTTGGAAGATCACTAATTAATTTTGGTTTGCTAATTTGACGATCAATGTGGCGGCGTGCGAGGCATTATTATTTTTATTATGGATGGATGGATGGATGTTTGTTACTCTTTTAATATGGAAAACATTAGGGATATCGAAGACTGAGAATAACACGTTTGATTTTGTGATGAGATGGGAGGCCACGTTTTGGATCGAAAAAGCAAATTCGGGTTTTTGCATTTAGAGCTGTGGCGGGGCGGCGCGACGCGGCGGCAGGGAGCGGACGCGCGCTACTTGATTTCACCAATCAACTTTAAAAATGATTAGCAGACCGTGGATCGGATTTAATTCAGTGTTTGGAAGCTCACCAATTAATTTTGGTTTGCTAATTTGACGATCGATGTGGCGGCGTGCGAGGCATTACTATTATTATTATGGATGGATGGATGGATGGATATTTGTAACTGGATGGATGTTTGTTACTCTTTTACGCAAAAACTACTGAACGGATATGGATGAAATTTGGCACAGAGATAGATTATAGTCTGGAATAGCACATAGGCTATATTTTATCGACGAGAACGCGCGGGTGAAACCGCGAGGCACTGCTAGTAATATATATATATACCTAAGCAGCCCGTCCCGGCGTCGTCGCACAGGGCACAGGTAGGTATTTAACGAAAATTTTATATATATTATAAATTTTAACATGTACCTACCTAGTATACACACTCACGCAGACGATTTCAAGCATTGACTCTGACTCCCCACAGTACCCCAGTGACGCCCTACATCACATAGGTAACTTTTACTTTTTTTAAACTTTTTTTATTACATTATGCGCCCCGCGGCTTCGCCCGCGAACCAGAGTTTTTTTATACAACTTTCAGAAATTTATAACACAATCCCTAGGCGTTATTTTGTTAAAATAAAAAATACATGTCAAATTATTTATTTTATAGTTTATTTATACTTACTGAGTTTTGAGTAAATTGAATCAAGGAAAAATAATTTTCTAAACAAACTTTAACCCCATCAGAAGTTAATTTTTGAAAATTTTATTAGCGTTTTGGATCGCGAAAGCAAATTTGAGTTTTTGCATTTAGAGCTGTGGCAGGGCGGCGCGACGCGGCGGCAGGGAGCGGACGCGCGCTACTTGATTTCACCAATCAACTTTGAGCCTTACTTTTTGTGTGCTTGCTTGTAAATAAGGTTCCTAACCACAGAAATCCTAGCACTAGAAAAGTTATTTCTCTGATTGATTACATAGGTAATTAGGTACCTGCATCCGAAACGCTTGTCGCCACCTCTACTAATATTGTAAACAGTCCTGGATTTGTAAATAGGCCGCACAGGCCGCGGCCTAGGGGCGGCAGCGTCCTAGGGGGGCGGCAGATTTCAGAGGACGGTCACTCGATTGCAGACTCAAATTGTATGTCTACCGGGGGGGGGGGGGGGTGCATGAACGGCTCAGTACATGGGGCGGCGGAAAAAAGTGGCCTACACTCATGAAAAATATAAATCCGGCACTGATTGTAAACGCGAAAATTTGTAAGTATGGATGGATGGATGTTTGTTACTCTTTCACACAAAAACTACTGAACGGATCTGGATGAATATAGATAGATTAAATATAGTCTGGAATAACAAATACGCTATATTTTATCCAGAATTCCCACGGAACATTCCGGTAATTTCGCGGGTGAAACAGTACCTACCTACTATTTTAATTGGGAAAATAAATAAAACAATGAAAAAATATGAATATTAACATTAAAATTTATGACAGTATGTGTGTAAGTCCTCGCACTCTGTGCAGCACATTTTGGGATATAACTTTATTTCTTTATTCCCAAGATTGACAGATAGAGATCATCTGTAGGAAAGCCCCAAAGATTTTAAACTTTGCTTAGTATTTACTAAGTTATTATCGGTCTTAAAGTATCTACTTACATACCAAATATCATCTAAAATACTAAGTATCTACATACCTACCACCACCAAATTTGTTCTCAATAACTTAAGTATCTACTGAGATTATTTATAACAAAAATTTACACAGACTTAAAATAGTAAGATTTCAAATAGTATCGACCTAAAATAGTAAGATTTCAAACGCAGTACCAGTGATTACGGCTTATTTTCGCTTTTTTCTGCTTTACTTTTTTACAATTCTATTGCCCATAACATTTATTATGCACCTCAAAAATGTAATTACTTGCTGTAACATAATAACGGTTTATTACTGCCCATGATTTTTTTATTCAGTTGCCCAAAAGTATTAATTTCATAGACCATACCGCTATTTATTCACTTACCAAAAATTTTATGTTTGTCAGCCAAGTATTGCAGGTCGTTTTTATTTTACATCCGACCAAAATTTATTAAGCTGCCCAAATATTTATTTAGCTGATTTTTACCGCTTACCCCAATATTTAAAATAACTACCAATAAATTTACTCCCTTTACAATATATATCCATATTGAAGAGCTCTCTCTATCCCTAGGGAATAAAGTTGTGAAGTAGTCGTGGAAAAAAAATCTATGTTATTAATGAAATTATTAAAATTAGCAAGCAATTAGCATCAATTTTCGAATAAATTGTAATACAATCAGTCAATAAGAAATGCGCGCCCGGTACAAGTGGGTCGCGCCTGTCGTGGACCGGCTGCAGCCGACGGCTCCGCTCGCCGCCGCTATCAGCCGCCTGCGTCGCGGCGGACACGGCATCTGAATAACTATCCGCAATCGATCGGGCAGCGAGCCAATGTTCCCAATCTCTCAATAACCAAACAGTATACAAGGGCCGACTAGACTGAGCACATGTGTAGTAAGACTGACGCACGAGCGCAGCAGCAGCGCAACACTACCAGCGAGAGAGCAATGTTCCTGAAGCCCTGCTAATAATGCAGTGCTGCAGTTCACTTGCAGTGCGCACTGCACCGCAGACCCAACGCCTGCGCTCACAGACCCACCGCCTGCGCTCACAGACCCACCGCCTGCGCTCACAGACCCACCGCCTGCGCTCACAGACCCACCGCCTGCGCTCACAGACCCACCGCCTGCGCTCACAGACCCACCGCCTGCGCTCACAGATCCACCGCCTGCGCTCACAGACCCACCGCCTGCGCTCACAGACCCACCGCCTGCGCTCACAGACCCACCGCCTGCGCTCACAGACCCACCGCCTGCGCTCACAGACCCACCGCCTGCGCTCACAGACCCACCGCCTGCGCTCACAGACCCACCGCCTGCGCTCACAGACCCGCCGCCTGCGCTCACAGACCCGCCGCCTGCGCTCACAGACCCACCGCCTGCGCTCACAGACCCACCGCCTGCGCTCACAGACCCACCGCCTGCGCTCACAGACCCACCGCCTGCGCTCACAGACCCACCGCCTGCGCTCACAGACCCACCGCCTGCGCTCACAGACCCACCGCCTGCGCTCACAGACCCGCCGCCTGCGCTCACAGACCCGCCGCCTGCGCTCACAGACCCACCGCCTGCGCTCACAGACCCACCGCCTGCGCTCACAGGCGCTCGCCACCAACAGTTCCACCTTAATTAAAATGTTTAAATTTTAATCTCCTGTGTTATTCTAGGTCCTAAACTATCTACACAAACAACCCCTAGGGAGCGTGAAATAAATTTCTGAAATTTGACAAATAAATTTTCATGTGGGCGAAGCCGCGGGTCGCTAGTAGTTGTTATTAAATGAAGTTTAAAGTTTATGAATAACTAGGAGCGGCTCGCGGTTTCACCCGCGTAATTACCGTTCCAGTGGAAATTCCGGTATAAAATATATCCTACCTATGTGTGATTCCAGACTATAATCTATATCTGTGCCAAATTTTATTCATATTCGTTCAGTTTTTTGCATGAAAGAGTGACAAACATCCATCTATCCATCCACACTTACAAACTTTCGTCCTATACAGAAATTAAAGATCAATTTTACTACCTAAACCTTCGTTACCCCTTACTACATGTGATATTAGCTCCGTCGAAATAGTAGAGAGTAGCATATTAAAGCATATGGAATCACTTGATGACAAAAAATCGGCTGGCCCGGACGGTCTACATCCATGCTCAATCACCAACTGTGCTCCGAGTCTATGTTACCCCGTTTGTCTTCTGTTTGAGCGCTCCACCAATGAGGGAATAATGCCTATCGTGTGGAAAACTGCTATTATTACGCCAATTCATAAAAAAGGTCCGAAGCAAATTACATCTAATTATAGGCCTATTTCTTAACTTTGTGTTTTAGCAAAAATATTTGAAAAGGTGATTCACGACCAGCTTTTACGGCACGTAAGCACACATTTCTACCACAACAACATGGTTTCTTAAGGGGAGATCTACGGCAAGCAATCTTGATACCTTTATGGATGCGGTAGCAGCTGGCATGGAAACTGGAAGACAGGTTGACGTTATATATACGGACTACAGCAAAGCATTTGACCGAATTGATCACGCTCTGCTCCTTGACAAGCTGCTAGCCGCTGGGATTCGGGGCGACCTGCACAGGTGGTTTGCTTCGTATGTCAGGGACAGATGTTAAACTGTAGTCCTCAATGGCTTCTCGTCTAAATCATACCCTATTCCGTCAGGAGTGCCCCAGGGATCGATTTGAGGACCCCTGCTGTTTGTTTTATTTATTAATGATATTTATACATGTTTTAATTATTCAAATTTCTTGTTATTTGCGGATGATATGAAAATCTACAAGACTATTAATAGTGCACTTGATTCGGACCTGCTTCAACAAGACCTCCATACTTTCCACCTTTACTGTGTAACCAACAAATTAGATCTCAATATTCTTAAATGCTCTCAAATAACTTTCACTAGATCTCCAAATGCCTTCCATCATGTCTATAAAATCAACGACCAAGCTTTGTCAACAACTAACAGTGTTGTTGACCTCGGTGTTACAATCGACTCTAAACTTCGTTTTAACGAGTATATTGAAAGCATTGTTGCAAAAGCTTTAAAAATGTTGGGTTTTATATTCCGTGTTACGAGAGACTTTAAATCGGTTAAAACACTTAAAATCTTATACTGCTCATTAGTAAGAAGTAGGCTTGAGTACTCGTCGCAGGCTTGGAATCCTAGCTACGGAGTATATATAGATATGTTGGAGAGGGTCCAGAAAAAGTTTTTACGATTCTTACTTGCTGCCTCTGGTCAAGCGCCGGGAGGCTGCCGACCTCACCTTCCTGCATAACATCGCTTTGAACATAATTGATTGTCCTGATCTTCTGTCGCTGATTCGAGTCGAAGTTCCGCGCCGTGCTGTTAGTCGCCGAAACGCTATGAAACTCTACGTCCCACAGTGCTCTACTAACTATCGCAGAAACTCCTTCTTTGCCCGTACATGTAACCTTTATAACAAAGAATATTCAAGTGATATAGATTTGTTTTCTTTGAGGCAGAATGGCATAAAAATCTAATAAATAAATCATTTTTCGCAGATTAATTTATAACAATTATTTAAATTCATTTGTTGTTTGGATTGGACTTATTGATTGGAGAATTATTAATGAATTGTCATTAATTTCTCCAATTAATGAGCCTCACTATTTTGTTTTTAATTTTATTATTTTTTCTTACATTCTTATTTGATATTTTGGTTTGGATGGCTTAAGTGTACTAAATATATAATATATAGTAGTTTAAAGTATAGTACACTAGTTAAGTTTACTTGTTTAGATTTTACTTCAACTCAATTCAATACTTCGATTCAATTTTAAAGACACAGAACATTGATTACCTATATGCGGAAACTGTTAGGCTTAAGTTACCCATAAGTTTCAACTATTGTTGTTGAATAAGCCGTTTGTTTTCCAAATAAATAAAAAAAAATATAAAAAAAAAAATTTTACTATCACCTGATCTGCAGCAAGTCGACAACATGACGTGGGAATGTGATAAGTCCGTTCTAGTTTTTTAGGCTTTTTTTAGATTCTTCCTTGCTTTAGCTATCAGTAGGAACAATAAACTTTACGCCAGACGTTGCTGTGTGGATTGCCCGGCATTATTTAGTTATTTAACTTTTCATGGACATTTTTATAGGTACATCGTTATTTCGCAGGTTTTTGTATTTTTTATACATTATGATTTTATTGTTTTCAGTAATTTTGTAAGTAAAACTAAGTAAAATAAGAAAAAATATATGTTGTCACATAAAATAAATGAAAGAAGAAATGCTTGAGAAATGCAGTTTTGAAAATAATATAAAAAAGACGTGACAAAAATGGTAACCACTCCTCGTGTGCTACGAATGTGTTGTACACGATATGTACCTGGCTACTATGTATTGTGAGTGGACACACGATAAAAATAACTTTACGAGAAAGTAGTGCGCTCCTACGAGTCCACCTTGTGATGCGCGTCACAGCATTGCTCAAACTATGCGGCTGAAGCAGATGCTCCTTACAATATAATATCTTATGTAGTGGTTCCTTTTTCTCCCTTGTCTTGAATGAGCTTCAGCACGTGGTCGTACACCAGCTCCTTGACGTCCCTCGCCCACAAGTAGTCCATGTGGTTGAAGCGCTCACAGGCGACTCTGTGCATCGCGCACACGCTGGGCGCGTGCTGAGCGAAGATAGTGACGTCTCGCGTGTCCGACAACCAGTCGTTATCGCTGTAGTAGCAGGCGATCGGAGCGGTGATGTTCCCGAGCGGGTACGCGGGCGGCTCGCGGAGCCCGTACGCGAGCAGGTTGGCCGCGGGCCCGCGGTCGAACCGACGGAAGGTCTTCGACTGGACCAGCTGCATGTAGTGCAGCAGCTGCTTGAAGCTGCAGCCCGCGGGGAAGTGCGCCACGGTCACCTGCGCCTGCGCCGCGTCCACCTGCCCGTAGTCGAACCCGTACAGCACGAACAGCACCGCGTGGCACAGCAGCAGCGCGAGCGGCGTCGCCGAGCACGCGTCCCGGAACACGAACCGGGTGAGCGGGCTCGAGGGGAAGGCCTCGTGCAGACCGAGCAGGTCCACCGCCGCGTGCAGCGCGCCGCGGACCGGCGCCAGCGCGCGCACCGCGGGGCTGCGCGCGTGGCCCAGCCACGCGACGGTGGCGAGCGAGGCCATCACCGCCACCTTGCGGTTGTACTCGGGCCGCAGCGAGGCGAGCACGAAGAAGGCGGTGGTGCCCTGCGACTGGCCGACGTAGGAGAGGCGCGCGCGGCCCGCGCTCCGCAGCACGTGGTCGATCGTGGCCGGCAGGTCGTAGTAGCCGATCTCGTGGAAGCTGAAGTCCCAGAAGCGCGGGTCCGCGGGCGAGAGCAGCGCGTGCGTCCGGCAGTACTTGTTGCCGCGCGCGTTGCCGAGCCACACGTCGTAGCCGGCGCGCGCCAGCACGAGCGCCAGCGAGCGCTCGCAGCCGGCCGTCAGCCAGTCGTCCGCGCTGTTGAGCAGCCCGTGCATGAGCAGCGCGACGGGCGCGCCGGCGCGCGGGATGCGCACCAGCACCAGCTCGTAGCCGTCCTCGGTGCGCACGGCGTGCTGCTCGGCCGCGAGCCCGCACGCCGCGATCAGCTCCGTCGCGTTCAAAAACTTCTCCGTGCGATTCGCATCACCCGGCTCGATCATCTTCGAGATCGCATCTAGCACTACGTTTTCCCAAATAATGCCCGTTGTTGGTTTTATAAGAATTGAAAGTAAAAATGAAATGAACATTGCATAGGCCTTCATTGTTGCGCAGCTCGGCTTATACTATCTATAAGAACTGTAGTTTATAAAATTATAGTCGGTAGTTTGGTTATATCGTGGCATTAGAAACTTATCACATATGGTACCTTCTTTAATCGCTAACATGAACTGTAATTGAATGGGTAATAGGAACATTTGCATATTAAGTAGATAACAAGTTGATTTCATTTCGTACATTCGTTCGGATACGCACCCACACTACACGATTCTACGCGCCTATTTAGGAAGGTGTACATTTACAACGCCTCTATCTTCATTAATTATAGTGAGACAGGTTTAGTAATTGGAGCAATTTCAAAAATAAACTATGTTTGAAAGTGTTACTATGCTCTTGCACGTTTACATTTATGTCTCTCTAATCTATTGACAGTACCTAGGTACCTATTGAAGTCGAAAATGAAACAGAATGGAATCACGGCCATGCTATTGCTCTTCTCTCACCGAGTAAATCATCTTAAACTCCTAACCCCGAGCCATGCGAGCCCGCCAGTCCCCGCCGCCTGCTCCCGCGCGCAGCGAGTGCGCAGTATGTGGTAGGTACGAGTAGGTATGTATTCGATATGATTACGGTCCCCCGCAGTAGGACGCCTGCATGCATCATTGATGTCATTGACATCTGAATAATCCAGGAGGCCGAATGAGATGTTGTTCGCTCCGCACGTGACTTTACCTTCTTTGTCCTACCACACTACCTACATGAAAAATTTCGGAAATGGCCAATAATGGGTTCCGAGGAAATGGCCGATATTTTCGCAATCTGCTGGTTGATAACTTTCTACGAATGCTCATACAACGATCTATTTTTTCAGTAAGCGTAAAGCTGTCTACAAAATCAATAAGTACTGTGTTTTATCCTGCTGAAATAATCACAAGGACTGACCAATTCAGTATTGCGAACGGGCAAGCTGTCTGGACTGGACGTCTGCGGCCGTGCTGGAGGCATCTGCCCGGAGTTACAGCCGGCGCGGCGGGCGAGAGAGGGCGGCGCGAGCGGAGGGAAGCAATTAGTGCAAGCGAGACGTGTAATGAGTGATGCCGTCTGAAACGTGGGTACAAACAAATGCCAAGCAGACCTTAGCAAAAACTGCCTTATTGCAAGTCACTAAGGTTGCTTTACATAAAACTTTGTCTGAAATAAATACCATTTTAGGATTTCAAATTATGACCGTAAGTGTAGCGTTCAGCGATGTGAGAAAAAAGGGTGTGAATTGTTTTAAATTTGTTTCGGTATGAGTGTCTAGACTCCGCCGGCGGCCGTTCTATGATTATGACGGATTACTTCAGCAAAGTTTGTTCTGGTAACTTTCTCAGTGGTACTACTACTCTAGGTACGTAGATATCCTAACGTGACAGGGAGTATGGCGTTGGCGGTGAAGGCTTGAATAGTTTGGTCGAGTTGAAGTTCTGTGCCAGTGGCGCGAGGTGAGCGCGCCCGCGCGAGAGCACTAGTGCAGCGCCGGCGAGTCTCTCGCAGCTGGAATTCAAATAATAGTCGTCGTTTTGACTGCAGCATTGCACTGCTCTTGAAACACTCAAGTGATACAAATTGCTTGCAGTTTTCAAACGCAGTCTACATTGGTAGGAGCCGGGACGTCATACCTACTGCTTTGTGCGAATAGTTAACAAGAAGTTATTCGTGGAATTTATTCACATTTATTTTACCCACTTAGAAGGCACAATGAAAATAAAATTTAATTTTGAATGTTATTGGCGAATATTATAATGATTTCTTTCAAATACAAATAGAAATAGGACCATTCGAATTGCGAGGCAAAAATAAACGCCTTATTGAAAACGAGGGCTTAAAATCTAACGTTTTTAATGGATATTATATTCATATTAATATACTACTATATGATAGTATAAAACCTTTTATTTCCATACCTCAACCCTATTAAAGGATCGTTTTATTTATTTATTTATTTTTTTTTTGTTTTGTAGGATAATTATTATGTACCTCTATATAATCTTTAGTTTTTCTTTATCGTTTTTTTTCTCTCATAAGTGGTGACAAACTTTAACACACACACACACACACACTAATTTTAGCATTTACAATATACTAACCGTGTTTTCGTAAGTTATGCTTTACTCAATAAAAAATGATAAGGTAAGGTAAGGTAAACCGAAATAAATGAGCTCTATCTTCTCAATAACTTCCGCGATATGGATTGGCTAAACAAGTATCATATCATATAATTTGTATTTAGTTGCGATAGTAGTCACTAGGTACTTGGACAATTCAATCACAGGAGCAATCGCGGAACTGAATTGATTTATTGACATCTCAAATAAATTATTTATTTAGGAAAAATACAGCTTACATATCACATAAACATTTCGGTTACTTATTGAATATAACTTATAGCCAAAACTTGCTTCCAAATAAGAATAGTTACTAAGTGAAGGCCGAATCCTTAATTACTAAACATACAAAGTTGTAAATAAATGATAATGCTCTTAATCAATGACTAAGTAAAGGCTGAATCTACTTAATGACAATTAATGTACGATGATATTATTAAATCTATAAATTAATTATAAATTTTTAATTAATAATTTATTTTAAATTTATTTATAAATTATCCTTTCTATAAGTACTGTTTTTTATATGTTATAAGGGTAACTTTTTATTATTCTGTTAAAGACGCATAATGTGTTCCGGTTATGGGTACCTAGTAGTCACCGTTTTATAACTTCCACGAACACACGACCCCCCCCCCCCACCTAGCCCAGCTGTCATAGCGTGGCCCAGCAGTGGGCGCGCCGCGTCACGTGACAGGAACATCACTATCTCGGGGCCGGGCGGGCGCCGGCGCTGCCTGCGCTCAGCAAAACCGACTATTATAATTTAAAGCGCGACGTTAAGATGATTTATGAAGCAAGTTGCGGCTGATCTGCATAATGCTCGCGTCAGGTCGCCGCCGCCGCCGCTAACCTCTTGTGTATACTTTTAATGAAAGACCGCTTATTTTGCAAAAGGGAATGAATTTTAAAAAATACGTACCTATTCGTATACCTTAAACCCCTTGTTCATAATTGTCTGTAAACTAAACATTGTAAAACTACAAGGCAACTGTTTTTAGCTAACAAACCATTATGAATAGGTAAGAATTTAAATCTTTGCCAAAATTTAACTGCAATAATGAAATCCCCTAAATTTTGGTTGCTCACGAGAAATATTCGTCTTTATGACAAAGTTTTATAAGCCCATTCTGGCTTATTAGTCTCAATTATAAAACGTGTGACCTACAGCAAAACTTTTACTGGGTATCATCATTACTCAGCAAATGTAATGATAAGTATAAGAACAACCCGTAAATGTTATCAACAACAATTAGCGTTCATTACGAAGCCAGGTGTATCTCCTCTAACGCGACACGAGTCTGCGCTGTCGCACACGTCAGCGCTCGGCGGAGTCGGGACGTTTATGCGAGACACTCATAATATTAATTAAAACGCCGCAAGAATGACTCGTGAGCACAGAGCCACGCAACTCAGCAAAGAGGTATTAAGAATTCCATTTTCCTCAACTCTTAGAATATACACTGCAATGTAGGGACATTGCAGTGTATATTCTAAGAGTTCTCTAAGAGATCTACGTAACTAATCTTATTATTATGACTCTACCTATCATCTTCATTTGTTCTTATTGTATTCTTCGAAAGTAGCCAAGCTCATATTTGCGCGTCTGTAGAGTTGCAGATAAAGCTGCTACATACATATTTAGCTGTTTCCGTCGAGCTCTGCCCCTCGGCGTTAACCCGCATGACGTCATTAAGTCTCGGATAGCTGTAGCTGTGGCCGTGTATAAATGACGACAATCAGCTCATAGTTACATGTACAGCAGTATGTATAGTTGCATAAAATGGCGCATGGGAGGCCTATGTCCAGCTGTGGACTGATTTAGGTAGATGATGTATGGTTGAAGTTTGATTTTGTTTTTTTAGAAGTTTTAAAGACAAAATAACAATTATTACAATATTTAAATAAAATAAAATCAAACACGAAAACTTAAACGTGTAAAAACAATTTGAGCGGAAGAATAAATTCACGTTTGTAAAACTTTGACACTATTTTAAGGTACAGTCAGCAGCGCAGATGTTCATACACCGAATTAACATTATTTTGTTTTATGCGAAATTTTAAATAATAGTTAGTTCCTCCGCCACGTATAGATGTAGATATGTAGTCATTTTAAATTCAAAATGCTATATTTAGTAAATAATTGTAAGCCATCGAATAACAAATTAATGTATTCAGTACCTTGCTTTAATAATTATAATGCATACCAAATAGAGAGTGCCACAAAAATATACAAATTTGTACAAAAAATATCGTACAGTCCACACTAGCGAAGCCGCGAGCGAAAAGCTAGTCTACCAATCTCAGTTAGTATGGTTTGATAGAAGTTTTTGATTTGGATCGCTATCCACAAAAATGCTCTCTCCAGGAAAAGCTTTGTATGTATTTCTTCTGAATTACACACACCGTTACCGTTAATAGAAGAAGTACCTAAATAGTGTGTTTATTACGCTAGGCGCTGAGTGCAAATGCGAGCGCGGCGCAGGGGGCACCTTCCTTAAACAGCCATTAAAATACATTTTGTTGCTAGCGATGGCAGATAGCAAGCATGATAAGTAGGTTATAATTAAAACCTATTGAGCTGGAGGAACTCTTCAGAATGCCGTAATGTCAGTGTCATTGAGCCTCGCTCCGGTCCGCGGCGGCGCGTGAGGGTCCGCAGCGGCCTCCGCTCGGCGACCATTACTCTTCGTCCAGCGGACCGGGGTGTGACGTCACTCCCCAACTTACAGGCTCACAAACAAATTGCTAGCTTTTCTTGGATTACGTTCGTCCCCCGATAGTTAGGTGTATTGATATGACTATCAGGTTGTAGTACTTTAAAGCATTTAGGACACCGTGTACTTAATTAACTTGATATTGCTTTACCCATAGCTCTTAACACAAAATGCGACTAAAGCATCATCTTTATGACACCGTGACCTGGCTGACGCGCTCTCGCGCCGCGTGAAGCCTCCGCAAGTTGCTTCTATCAGTTCCAGCGCTGGGCCAGTGGACACTCAATTTAAATACCTTGATCGGCTATTTTCCCAACTAATTAAAGCAGATTTCTATTCATCCTATATTGAAAGGAACTCATTTCATTTGGAGTGGATTTAATTAAGTGAAACCGATTATATTTTAAGTTATAATGTTCGAAGAGAAGCTGCGGCGATGGTGGCTCACTCCGCTCCACACATTTCCAAAGTAAATAAACTATCATCTCAAGTTCAATTTAGTTTGATTTACTTAAAATACGGTTCAAGCACCGAGTTACCGAGATGTGGCTGATGATATCGGAGGAGGATTGCCATAGGATTACAAGGTAGGTATGCTTCGGTATGATTTTTTTTAATTGGTACGTGTAGGTATAGCTTTTCAGACCAAGACTATGCCATATCATGAACGACATGCATACTTACCTTGGAAAACTGTAGTAGTATAAAACAAAGTCGCTTCCTACTGCCTGTCTGTCTGTATGTATGTTTAGACCTTTAAAACTACGCAACGGATTTTTTATAATCTTTTTTTAAAGAAATAGTCATTCAAGAGCAAGATTTATGTATAAATTTAACTGCGCGAGTGGACACTTGCGCGAGTGGACACTTGCGCGACAAATTACAAAACTCTTAATATCTCTGGAAATAGACGCCGTAGAGAGAGAGAGAGAGTTGCGGGTTCACCATTATATGTATGTAAATAATTTTGCTTTCTTTGATCTGACATATTTTCCCATACCCCTTCCCCTTTTTACCCCATAACGAGAAACATATTTAAAAGTAGACCTTCGTAGCACGTGCTACGGTGCTACGACGCCGCCGCGTAGCAAACAAAAGACGTCAACGAGACCCCACATGTCTTACTACACACTATAATTCCTCGTGGCTTTGAATCTACCGAAACCTAAAGAGTTAAGCTTTTCAATATGATTAATCATGAAGATTTTGCCCTTATTTTAAATGAACTGGCTGAGTCTTACCCCTAAATACAAATATTTGTTGACGTAGACCTTCGTAGCACTTTGTGCTACGGTGCTACGTTGGCAGAAATGTTGAATGAAAGTATTCACCAAAATGTGCCATCAATGGTTAGAAGTGCGATTATTGTATTCTAATACGGAGGGGTATGATAAGATATAATTCCACAGATTTTTAATTTTATCGTTGACACATTACACCTCTGGGTGTGTAGGGAATAGGGATGTATCAGACGGTTGATTTTAAAACACGCGTTACCAAAACGTGAGCTCCATCTCAATCGCATAATGAGTACAAAGTCCCAGAGAGACGGCTCCCTCTCGCCCGCTGTTCGTCGGTCAGCCCTATCACCCGCCTCTGTCAACACTCTATTATTTAGATTTAATTAAATTCCGTCGGTTACGCAGTTTCTACGAATGGCATCACCCTCTCGAACTAACAGAAACTATTACATTTATATCAACGGGTTTATTGAGGGCCTGAGCATTGGATGTTTAATTTGGAGAAAATTATTCATGTATTCAAATTGTAGTAACTTTTTACGAGCAGTCAGAGAATTATCTCGACCAACTCCTGAATTATGATTCAGGAATGGGATCAAATAGTCCGATTATATGTAGATACTGTCAGTTTTAGCTGCGGCGAATCCCAAGGTCATACAATAGGGTAGTAGAAGCGACGGTTTATATATTTATTGCTGTAATAGATTATGTTTAACATTGCATTTATCTTTGTGGTACCTAGTAACACTATTATCGTAATACCTTTAGAGTTAGTAAGTCCCCGCTCCAGTGGCCGGGACTAGACGCGCTCGATGCTCCCTCGACTGCGATCGCCTCAAGACTCAGACGTGAATAAATATGAACTGCGTGGTTCGAGGCGGTCGTTTCGCCACGTGTCGGTAGTCGTGTCGGAGGCTGTAAAGGGTCTGCCATGGAGACCTTAAGATGTAGGCTTTTACGATTGGTACGAGCTCGAAGGTTGAGTACACTATTGCTTATAGCTGGATTTGAATATCTATTCGGTGGAGAATTAGATCGACAATCGTCTTATCGAGTCGGCAGTTTTCGCAACATTTGCCAATCGACGTAGATTGTTATATGTTTTGTTTCTGTTTCTTTTTTCGTTTATACAATGAATTCTGACAAGCCTAAACTCCTGAACCAGATAAGAATAAGTAACATAAAATTAATATATCTCAACTGTATTATGTCTATTTTGTAAATTCTGCAATTTTGATAGCATATAAACATACATCTAGTAGGGGAAGGTGGGGGAACTACGAACACCTAAGGGAAAACTTAAATATAACAATGGAATTTCATCGCAGGAGTTTCTTTATTATTTAATTATAAAGTTTAATATATGTTCAAAAATGGTTGTTTTTTGAAGATTATAAGTTTCTGATGCTCTGTCGATGCTGAGTTTTTTTGTTTTAACATTGTCTCTAGGCTTTTTGAGATATTGAAGACTGTACCACGGTTTCGTCTTTCTTTAGTAATTAGGTACATTGCATCTGAAAAAATAATAAAATGTATATGAACGGGAAACCAACAAAAGGAATGAGAGTAATGGTGAACGTTCGAGATTGCCCGACAGGGGGAGTGTTTGCCTTTGGATAGAACTGGATAGAATACAATGAAATAGGGAAAAAAATTGGTTATATATTTTTTTGCCGATTGCGTGATTGTTATTTTGTTGTTTAGTATGTGAGTATTCCACTAAGTAAAAGTTAAATTGCTATTTTAAATAGACATAAAGCAACTCCAATTTGAATTGACCAAAAAGTTACACCAAAAACATGCAAAATATAGATAAATGCATTCCTTGACAAGAACATGCGTCTGCGTCTCCCGTGTTGCTTATTGGCATTATTGGTAGCATGATTTCCGAAACGGCGGTAATTAAAATAATATGGTCATAGCCTATGCATTTAATTAAGTATATTTTGTATATTTGTTATTTGTATACCTATTGACAACAAATGATTCTTATTCTTATTCTTATGTTAATCCCTTTCTAACATATAAGAACCATTGGATTCGGAATTACCCTGCATTCGTGTTTCCCCCACTCTCCCCTAAAGAGTATTAAAATATTCTTGTCATAAGTAAAAAAAAATCTTACCAAGAGTGGTCATATTAATACAAATAAATAAGTCGTAAATAACCTTAATAATAATAGGGATAAATAATAATTACTTGTATTTCGCCAATTCCTACGATCAAGGATAGGTACCTACTACGATCATACTCATAGTACGTTAGAGCACAAAGCAGCGCCGCCGCCAGAATATTTTTAATTGATATAAAGGACTTCTATTTTATCAATTAAAATAATTCTTATCTTTGGACGAACATCCCATTCTAAAAACAACAAATGACCCCCGCCCCGCACCACCTTGACATGGAACATTATTAAAGCAGTTCGCACGTAACCAGTAAGTTCTGGATTCAACTGGTCCGCCGAGCACGTTAACAAAGCGCACATTCATCGTACCCTAATTCCGGCCTCCGCCACTCCAGTCTATAACCAGAGTCGAATTAGCCCGTGAACGGACCCCTAACGCCGTTCGGTAACGCCGCCCGTCGTTAACGGCGGATTTACTCCTTTAATAAGACGCTCGCTGTGGGAGCGACCGAGACTAGGAACTGTCGGCGGCGGCGCGTGTTGCCTTTCAACGGGTTCCTGGGATCCTATCGATCTCTACAAACTCATTTATAGTTGACTAATCAGTATCTTTGTCTGATTGCATGATTGCAAAAAAGGAGCGTGAGTGATTGATTCAATATTTCGCGATGCTCAAATAATACCCCGGAACGTGGACAAGTCATTAAACTTGCTATATTTTATTATGTAATTACAGTTGTTCTCATAGACATAAAAAAATTGACTACGTTCAAAAGACCAACAAAGCGTGTAGTCCGGTCAATTTAGACATTCAAGGTTACAATAATTCCGACTAGGCTGAATATTGGTAGGATTGTTCAATACACTATTATAAAGGAAATGTGAAAATAATAATAATAATGTATTTATTTCAGACAAGTTACAGTCCAATATGTTAGTAAGCTTAATAATAACTAGGGGTTAGTACTTAAACGTAATTAATGATTTTGTCCTCTGAATCAATTTATAAATAATAGGACAATCAAATTTTTCAGCAATCGCGGTTAGGATGCTGAAAAGTCCTCATCGATCCGGCACGTGCAAAAAAATTTACTAGGGTTCAAAGGTCACAAAAACGGGTTTTTCGCGATTTTCAGTAAAACGGTAAGGTTTATCATAAAATTAGCTCACACAAAAATTGTAGATCAGATAATTATCTATAAAAAATGTCAAAATACTCGTACTTTTTTTCCTAAGAGCCACCGTTTTTGAGATATACCTAACGATTCAAAAAGTTGTTTGTTTTTGGTAACGCCTTTCATGTGTTGCCGTTTGTCTTTGACATCCTAAGTTTGTGGTTATTCTACGCTTTTATAAGCTTAAATACATTTCAGCTTAAAATAAAACTTAATTGTTTGATACCAAGGTACATTTTATTTTGGAGGACTTTTATACAATTTGAGCTCACAAATTTTATTCACAGATTTGTTTTTTAATATTTTAAACCTTTATAGTATCCATCTGAAAAATATTTTTTTGTTTTCTTTTATAAATGAAAACTATTGAATGGCTGGTAGTTTTCGATGTCAGTTCCTGACATTCTCGTACGGCAGGGCACGCGGTGCAGGCGGGATGTCCCTAGTGCAGACATGTGTCGATGTGCCGCTGGTGATCCGAGGGAGCCCCCCCCCCCCCCCCCCCGCGCCCCCCGCGCCCCCCACCCCGCCGCCCTCAGGTCTAGGATCGCCCCTCGCTGCACTCACGGCTGACGCAGGCTATTGTTTTACTGTGAGCATCGTTTTATCTGCGATTTTCTTGTTTTCTGCACCGCTGACTTGGAATAATATTAAGAATGTTTGTTTAAAAATAAGGTTTCATATAATAAACAGCATTTGATATACACAATATATCAGCTTTGAGTTTAGAATGCGATGCGTGGCACGAGCAAGTTGTGTGTGTATCCAACATACCAGGAACGCGCCCGAATCCCGGAATCCCGCGAATGTGAGGAACTCTACAAATTACGCTCAAAGCGAACAGCCCCCGCCGCGCCGCGCCCCGCCCGCACCGCGCCCACGGCTTCTGCAGTCTCGCGGAATCCCTAAAGTGTGCGGACCGGGAATGCAGGCCGTGCTCCCGGCCGGGGACACTCACTTTGTGTAGAGATCGATTAAAGCTGCCCAATTAGAACACATTTTCTTATTATTGATTATGCAAGGCCTAAATACTTGCCTAAATTTGATATTGAAAGACGTCGTCTCCGTTGTGTGTTCAGTGTTGTGGGATGCGTGTCGGGTGAGGAAGAAGGGTCGGTGCGGTGTGAGCGCCGCAGCCGGAGCGTCGGCTCCCCGCGCGGCTACTGCTGGGTGCTGGACACGGTGCATGACTTCGCCAGAAGACGGAGCACTGGCTGGTGCCAGGGTACTCTTCTTGTCAGGTAGTTAGGGTTTCGGATCATTTTTGCTGATATTTTAAAGAATAAGATGATTTATATTTCATAAATTACAAGATAGCCCTCTATCCTTTAATACATAGGATCATCCGGATCTTGAAACAGGAGTAGGCTCTAGGATATTATTATTAGTGGGGTTTTAATACTAAAAACTTCTATGTCTAGAATGATCTTATTACTAGTTCCAGTATCTGTACCGTGCGTCCTGTCGACAGAAGCGTGAGCTCGGCATTGTTCGCCCCGCGCCCCGCCCCGCCCCGCCCCGCGCCCCGCACCCCGCGCCGCGCCGCGCTGAGATTATGACGGAAGTAAACACTCCCGAATTCATATCACCCACATACCATGCATTTTAAGAACCTTGTTACAAAAGTATATACCGTTATGTTTACTCATAAATAGGTGTAACATTGTTTTGAATAGACAAAAACTCTCACTCAAATTATAGGATACAACACGAGTTTGTTATAGAACAAAATCATTGCATAAAGGATATAGACCAGGGTAGATGGGTTTTTGAAACAAATAAAATAATAGTAGGATGAAACCCTTTTTTTTTTCATTGGAACATGAGGAGAATGTATGTAGTAGAAATTTAAGGAAAAATAATTTACGGGCGATCTAAGGTAGGAAAGGGGTCCGTGTTTTAGCGTAAAAAATGGTTAAGCTCGATTTCCGGCAAACCAAGTTTTTGGTTTTTATTTTTATCTTTTACAATAAGCACTTACCTTTTTATGTCTCAAGTACACTGTAATTTTTTTAATGAAATATTAATTTTTTCGTCTTATTTTGACCAAAACATTAGGATAATTTTCAATCGAAAATTCACACGTCAAAATATGAGATTAAAAAAAAAAGTGAGTGTTTTCTGATGTTTGAAATCTCTACTTTCCGATGGTGTGAAAATATATATAATATAATATATACAGGTCGCACATTCAACTTAGTGCTCTTCTAGATTTGTCGATCAAGTTTGAAAGACTTCATCATATTTCAAGCAAGCTCAAAATTTCAGCTCAAAATAAGAAGGTAAATTACTATCATACTATCAACAGAATGCTAATAATATTTTTCAGATATTACTTCAATGTTTTACTGAAAGAGAAAATCAACACTTTATTTCTTAAAATATTATTTTCATTTTTATGTAATATGTAGTTACTTGTCTAAGTGCTTATTTCTTAAGCCTTAAAATATCCAATAGGCCACTATGTTGAACAAAACGAACTATCCAATTAGATTATGAAATTCGTATAAACTGTAAATAGGTGCAATCCTTGTAGTCAGCCGGAGCGGCGCTGCTGATACTCTGTGGCGCCGGTCATTAATCCCAAATCAATGAGCCCGCTCAGCATCCCTCGCTCCCGATAGATGTGGGAACACTCGCCGGCCATGTATCTGCGCACTCCAAACTAAACCACGTTTCGTTTGCCGGTGAGCTTTGCAAGACAGAACAAACGTCATGCTTCTTGGGGCACACCGGCGCTTGCACATAATGTCATAAAATGATGTTGAAAAATGACTGAAATATATGGTTATGTGGGTTTTGGTATAGGACGAGGGTCGCATGAAGCCGAACATCTTCCGAGTCCATACAGTTGTTGTGTCGTTACCGCCAATGATGACGTTTGACAAACTTATAATCAAAAACCAAACGCGCAGCGCAATCACGAGAAGTACCTACTGAGGTAAAAACGTAAGCTTTTCAATAAAGAGTACTTATGAACTGACTTTTATTTGACTTTGAACACAGAAGAGCACGGTTTAAAAAGTTCACATAAAGCAAGATATTAATGGAAGCCCGGCCGCTATCAAACCGGGATTAGTGGATCCGCTGACACACGCCGCGCCCCGCCCCGCCGGGGGTGCTAGTCATCTCATCTCACACTAACTCTCATCTTCGTAGAAAATGGACACTTGTATAATATTGTTCCAGCTACTCCTCGTTACGCAAATTCCCTAAGAGTTGAACTGTTCTTGAGCCCAAAAAATACTTGCACAGTTGGTGGGAGGCCTCAGTCCCCGTCACATCAAGCTTATCGTCCACTTCAACGGTTATGCAAAACATTCGTTCGCTCACAACAAAAAATAAATAGGTTCAACAATAAAACTCAACTTGTCAGTTCTGATTCCTAGAAATCGAATAAAACTCCAAACAGGGAAATAAAAGTAGGAATGCGAGTAAAAAACATCAAACGGCGAATATCGGGGTTCAACCAAACTGCGGAACTGCGCTACATATTTGAACAGTTTCATAGCACTTCTCCGGTGTCCGGCGGTTGAACGTTTTTACTCGGAACTTCTCTGAATTTCCAAAACCTAATTCAAAAACTTAATTGAAATTTGTTTTTGGGGACCTGGTAGGTACTGACAAAGATAGTTCAGATACTTCCCGAAAGCTAAATGCCAATAAAACAATGATGAATATTGAGTTGAATCCCGAAACACACCTTTTATAAATTTGTGCACTATCATTGCGATGCGTCGAGCACGGGCCCGCGTGTCCGGCCCGCTGCCCGCAGCCCGCGGCCCGCTGTCCGCGGGCCGCGGGCCGCACTCAGGCATATAACAAGAAAATGTACATTTCAAAACTTTTATTGAACGTATCTTGGGTCATTTTGTAGAAACTCAAACTAATATAATAAATGACAAAGTTTGGATGGTTAAATGGATGTATGTTGCTTCGTCACGCCAAAAGTAATGAACGGATCGGGCTAAAATTTCGAACAGACTTCTAGCCTCGCGCGCCTACACCTCACACCACACATTCTGGTGGAGCAATACTTACTACATACTTACAACATGAATGCTGCTCTCTTAGATACAACTATCTAGAAGTTTATAAGTAGGTACCTATGTATATTCTACTTGTTTGTTAGTACAACTAGTCTAAGATTTAAAATAAGTTGACTCGCTCCCGCCGATGCAGAGCCTGCACTACTTCCCCCCCCCCGACCCCGCGCGGGCCGCTCGCGGCGACCCCCGCAGGGCCCCGCCGAGCCTCGCTTTACGACCGACTGTGATCTGGATCTATGCGTCCATCTAGGCGTGCTTTACAGGTAAATGCTTACTTTGAAAGTTTTCATGCTTTTTTTCAATCTCAAACTTTGCAAGGCCTTCATCACACCAAGTGGTAAGGCGTCCAAGCGGTGGTTTGCGCGGAAGTGTTCCGAACTATTTTGTAACGTATTTAGGTACCTAAGTTGTGTTAGTTTAGTTGGCTGTGTTTCATGAATAGTAAACTCGCTCGTAATCAATTATTGGATTTAGCACTTTACCCGCGTCAACCCTGAAACCTCGTCACGAAATCCCTAATAATAATAGTAAATTGTATGTGCTGACGCTGATCTATGTATGACTCACGCTGTGAGGATCACCGGCAGCGTGCGCTACGGAAACATGACAAGCTGAAGGCAACAGTTTTCTTAATTCACTTCAGCATGGCTGAAGTTCTACGTTTATTTTCTACAGAGGAATTGCTGCCTATCTGGTGAAAAAAATCTTTGTCACCTCTTTAGGTAAAATCATTTTAAGATGGACGGTTGTGTGGAACTCGCGCCGGCGGCGTTCTGTGACACCATTAGTGCGATTGCGGCATGCCGCTGCGTGTACATTTAGTTTAAAATAAGAAACACTTCTGGGAAAGTAAAATTAAAACGACCAAGAATTTGTGAAATACATTTCATACCACTGCAGTGAAAATCAAAGTCCTATTTAATTATGATGTGCCGCGATGTGGAACACATTGCGGTGTCCTGAGGCGCGCGGACCGCGCTCTCGGCCGCAGGCGGCGGGTCGCGCATGTCATAGGAATATGTACCTACTTTATTATTTTTGTTACTCATTGATTACTTTCAACTGAAAGCTTGGAAATAATGATAATCCAGTGAGCATTAAATACTTTCAGCTCGAGATATGAAGCGCGGTTTCTCCGCGCTCCCGCCCTCAGTGTCTCCCGCCCACTGTAGCCTGGTCCCCCGCCCGGCGCACGACCTGAACCCGCTCCCGTGGTGTGAGGGCTCCGCATGTCCTGGACAGGGGCTCTGCCCTAGTTTATAATTACATGCATCATATTGGCCCGGTGCACTGCGAGGTCGGATTTCGAGTTAAGCCTGAATGTTCATTGCTTTGTGGGAACTTTTAGGGTACTAAAATTACATGAACTCATTTCATAAAGTCTCAATGGAATAGATTTTATCAGTAAAAGTTTGTTTAGGTCAGTTTTAACGTTGCTTTAGTAAATAATACTTCGTAGGTAGTAAAAAGTGGGAAGTACCAAGTCGTTTTAAGGCACCCTAACGAACAAGAAGTTTTGCCAAACCCGTCTGTCTGTTTGTCCGTCCTCGGCTTATCTTAAAAATAATTAGGACTAAAATTCTGTACTTTTACAAGGGAAGACTATTTTTATACATACTGAACACGCCGACAAACGCGTCGAATAAAATCCTAAAAAATAATTTTACCTTCTCTATAGGTACCCGAATTATTAAAATTGAAAGTGCAAGACGGTCATACGTATGCGGTCAAATACCAAATGATCAAGGCAAAGCATTTTGTTCAAGTTTTTAGTACGTGCCCGAGTCCCACATCGTTTTTTACGAGCCGTAGTGAAACAAATGTGTCGGCCCGTGTCAGCGGAGAATGCCACCGCGTCGTCGGTCTCGGCAAACGTTCGCGCCGGCCCGGCGGCACGGCCGGTGCCGCGTGCGTCGGGCCGGTTGGGTCGGTCCGGCAAACGTTCGCGCCGGCCCGGCGGCACGGCCGGTGCCGCGTGCGTCGGGCCGGTTGGGTCGGTCCGGCAAACGTTCGCGCCGGCCCGGCGGCACGGCCGGTGCCGCGTGCGTCGGGCCGGTTGGGTCGGTCCGGCAAACGTTCGCGCCGGCCCGGCGGCACGGCCGGTGCCGCGTGCGTCGGGCCTGTTGGGTCGGTCCGGCAAACGTTCGCGCCGGCCCGGCGGCACGGCCGGTGCCGCGTGCGTCGGGCCGGTTGGGTCGGTCCGGCAAACGTTCGCGCCGGCCCGGCGGCACGGCCGGTGCCGCGTGCGTCGGGCCGGTTGGGTCGGTCCGGCAAACGTTCGCGCCGGCCCGGCGGCACGGCCGGTGCCGCGTGCGTCGGGCCGGTTGGGTCGGTCCGGCAAACGTTCGCGCCGGCCCGGCGGCACGGCCGGTGCCGCGTGCGTCGGGCCGGTTGGGTCGGTCCGGCAAACGTTCGCGCCGGCCCGGCGGCACGGCCGGTGCCGCGTGCGTCGGGCCGGTTGGGTCGGTCCGGCAAACGTTCGCGCCGGCCCGGCGGCACGGCCGGTGCCGCGCGCGACCGACCCGGAAGAAAATTAGTGATAGATTTAGTAAGCGCGGATGGTCCTGGGCTCAATATAATGGCAACTGTTGTGAACGGAAGGCGCTGTCATGAGACGATATCCTTGTTCGTAAAGCGCTATAATTGTACCTCAGGCATCCTCAGACAGGAACCCCGTCCAGTGAACCCTGATAGCGGGCACCCGATAAAAGGTCAAGCTAAGAACAGTTCGAAACTAGAAGTCATAAATAAGGGAGATAGTTGGTCCGAAACAAAGGCGCGCCGAGTCGAACTGAACCACTCGCTTCACGTGTAGGGATCCTGTACTAGTTGTAGTTGGATATGATTATTACTTGTTTTGTTTGATTTATACTTACGTGCTTGTAAGTACTTGTAAGATAATATGTTAGGAACTGTTTTCTTTAGCTTAGGCCACTTTTAAAGCTCTCATAATGTGTTGAGAAGAAGTTGTGAACCTTAGTTCACCTGGTCTTATTCTAGAGGTACGTACCTAAATTTGTGATTTTATCCATGTATAACAAAACTAATATGAAACAGAAGATCCTACTCTTTGAACACTAGGGGCTAATAGGGCTCCGCCTTGGGTATTTATGCCATAAAATCAGAATTTCGGCATTTTTACCTCAAAATACATTTTCACCTCGCTTGTTAGGTAAGGAGGAAAGTTGTAGAGTAGACAATAGCCATCCGCAAGTGTTTTAACTTCGGGATTAAATCATTAAATCAATAGCTTTATTACTTTAGGCTTATAAAATAATCACTTAGATAAGTTATTTATTTATTTAACGTTTTATTTATTTAAAGTTGTGTGCGTGCCCGTGTCCGCTTCTCACACGCGGGCATGACTAAACTTAACCCTTCACTCGGCTTGTCATCACGCCGCCGCCGGAAGGAGACCGTGCAAGGAGCGCTCTGTACTAAACTTAACCCTTCACTCGGCTTGTCGTCACGCCGCCGCCGGAAGGAGACCTTGCAAGGAGCGCTCTGTACTAAACTTAATCCTTCACTCGGCTTGTCGTCACGCCGCCGCCGGAAGAAAACCTTGCAAGGAGCGCTCTGTACTAAACTTAACCCTTCACTCGGCTTGTCGTCACGCCGGCGCTGGAAGGAGACCTTGCAAGGAGCGCTCCGTACTAAACTTAACCCTTCACTCGGCTTGTCGTCACGCCGGCGCCGGAAGGAGACCTTGCAAGGAGCGCTCAGTACTAAACTTAACCCTTCACTCGGCTTGTCGTCACGCCGCCACCGGAAGGAGACCTTGCAAGGAGCGCTCTGTACTAAACTTAACCCTTCACTCGGCTTGTCGTCACGCAGCCGCTGGAAGGAGACCTTGCAAGGAGCGCTCTGTACTAAACTTAACCCTTCACTCGGCTTGTCGTCACGCCGGCGCCGGAAGGAGACCTTGCAAGGAGCGCTCTGTACTAAACTTAACCCTTCACTCGGCTTGTCGTCACGCCGCCACCGGAAGGAGACCTTGCAAGGAGCGCTCTGTACTAAACTTAAACCTTCACTCGGCTTGTCGTCACGCTGCCGCTGGAAGGAGACCTTGCAAGGAGCGCTCTGTACTAAACTTAACCCTTCACTCTGCTTGTCGTCACGCCACCGCCGGAAGGAGACCTTGCAAGAAGCGCTCTGTACTAAACTTAACCCTTCACTCGGCTTGTCGTCACGCCGCCGCCGGAAGGAGACCTTGCAAGGAGCGCTCTGTACTAAACTTAACCCTTCACTCGGCTTGTCGTAACGCCGGCGCCGGAAGGAGACCTTGCAAGGAGCGCTCTGTACTAAACTTAACCCTTCACTCGGCTTGTCGTCACGCCGGCGCCGGAAGGAGACCTTGCAAGGAGCGCTCTGTACTCAACTTAACCCTTCACCCGGCTTGTCGTCACGCAGCCGCTGGAAGGAGACCTTGCAAGGAGCGCTCTGTACTAAACTTAACCCTTCACTCGGCTTGTCGTCACGCCGGCGCCGGAAGGAGACCTTGCAAGGAGCGCTCTGTACTAAACTTAACCCTTCACTCGGCTTGTCGTCACGCCGGCGCCGGAAGGAGACCTTGCAAGGAGCGCTCTGTACTCAACTTAACCCTTCACCCGGCTTGTCGCCACGCAGCCGCTGGAAGGAGACCTTGCAAGGAGCGCTCTGTTCACTCGGTTTGTCGTCACGCCGGCGCCGGAAGGAGACCTTGCAAGGAGCGCTCTGTACTAAACTTAACCCTTCACTCGGCTTGTCGTCACGCCGGCGCCCGAAGGAGACCTTGCAAGGAGCGCTCTGTACTAAACTTAACCCTTCACTCGGCTTGTCGTCACGCCGGCGCCGGAAGGAGACCTTGCAAGGAGCGCTCTGTACTAAACTTAACCCTTCACTCGGCTTGTCGCCACGCCGGCGCCGGAAGGAGACCTTGCAAGGAGCGCTCTGTACTAAACTTAACCCTTCACTCGGCTTGTCGTCACGCCGGCGCCCGAAGGAGACCTTGCAAGGAGCGCTCTGTACTAAACTTAACCCTTCACTCGGCTTGTCGTCACGCCGGCGCCGGAAGGAGACCTTGCAAGGAGCGCTCTGTACTAAACTTAACCCTTCACTCGGCTTGTCGTCACGCCGGCGCCGGAAGGAGACCTTGCAAGGAGCGCTCTGTACTAAACTTAACCCTTCACTCGGCTTGTCGTCACGCCGGCGCCGGAAGGAGACCTTGCAAGGAGCGCTCTGTACTAAACTTAACCCTTCACTCGGCTTGTCGTCACGCCGGCGCCGGAAGGAGACCTTGCAAGGAGCGCTCTGTACGCTATGTTAAGGTAAAGGTAAGTAGTAAAATTCGTCGCTCCCTTATCCAAATGTAGTAGTCTAGAGAATTTTTAGTTTGATTGAGTTTAGAATTCTTTATAGAAGTATCGTTTTAAAATTTTGAACCAGTCTGCCGCTTGCTTCCCTGTTTCAATTGAAAGGACCCATTCAATTTGTTTCTATTCTTTAGTTGTTATTTGATTTGTCAATGAAGTCATATATTCAAACAATTAATATTGTCTTTCTGTATAATCTGGCTGCGTCAACTGTACTTGTAATCCTCTTCGCTGAGAGAGAGCGAGACGCACAGAGCGCCGCGGCCGCGCTGCTGAGACAGTTATAAGCCTTTAATATTAAGCCAAAACTCTACGAAGCCGGATTGTGAAGCAATTTAAGCGCTTTAAATGCAGATAGATGTTATTAACTTTCATGTTTCCTCGTTACGTGTTGTGTAGGTGGTGTTGTCTAGCGCGGGATCGCATCTACATTGTTAAACGGTTATTGCGCGCAGGTCCCACTGTGATGGGACTACAAGTTGAAGCACGTTGCAGATTTGAGTGTGCGCGCGACAACAACACGACACTGTAGCTCCTCGGCTCGGGGTATAAAGGCGCCGAGTCACGTTTTTCATTTATTTCACAAAATTATTATAAAAGCTCGTAAATTCTGTTTCATAGACAATGCAAACATGTTCACGAAATATGACAATTTTAATTATCATAGAGCAGGAATCAATTAAAATAGTTTTCTATTTGTATCGCATGTCCCTACATTTCAATAATACCTCATACGTATCCAAAAATCATTAATAACTTCAATACGAAACGAGCTCCGTGCAGTCGTATTAAAATATAATTTTCTCTGGCTGGTATTTGAAATATATCAAGGTGGACGAGTGATCCTAACTGCATCGACGTAGAGTTGTTTTCGGCTCGGCTCGCGTTCACTCGAGGTGATACGTTGGGCGGCACGTGATCCCGCGTCGATCGACTCATCAATCAGCGCTGATTAATACCGTGCTATAGAAACACCCGCGGGGGTGAACGTGTAGGGCTGTACACTGAGTCGTGGCGCCGCTCTCCGACCGAGCAACAAACACCCGCGGGGGTGGACGTGTAGGGCTGTACACAGTGTACACTGAACGTGTAGGGCTGTGCACAGTGTACACTGAGTCGGGGCGCCGCTCTCCGACCGAGCAACAAACTCTCCGAGCAGAAACATAGTCAGCGATGCTGCTCCGAGGCCCGAGGCTAGTGAACACTTCGCAGTCGGGCTCAAGGACTACTCATTTTGTGAACGTTCAAAAGGTTACAGTGAGAGCGTCTCTTCTCCTGCTCCATGCGGTGCGGTGTCTCGATCGTACAAGGTAGTTTGGCGCACAATGTCAACTATAGGTATTTCTAATGCAATAAGTGATTCATTATATCTTTCATCAGACTGTAGGACATGTTGAGCAGCTGAACCCGTCTCTAGTATAAAAAAACACATCAAAGTCGCTTTCCACCTCACTCTGTCCCTAACCCTATGTATGCTTAAATATTTTTGATGTCATTGTGTTTATTTTTTTAAAGGAAAGAGTAATTCAAGAGGCTGGTTTATACATGTATAATAAATCTGTGCGAAGCATAAGCGGGTCGTCAGTTTAATATAATAATAATATGACTCGCACAAAATATTTGCACGCACCTGCGCCTGCTTGCAGGCTGAATACAATCACGAAAATAGTAATAATATCTGATCTGACATACTTAATGTAAAGTATAATTAAAGTACATTCTTGCAAATAAATGATTTGATTAGATAATTTAAAAACGTTAAGTGTAACTGCACCGAAGACGCACTTTATTTGAATGATGAAAAAATGTCAACTGATAAGCAACTAGCCGCTGCTCCCCGCCGCGTGCGTCGCGCTGGTAACAAAACAACGCCGATCAACTTGCGGCTCTGTTTCGATTTGCTTACGACTCTAAATTGTTTGTCAACTTAACTGAGAGGCCACTGCTATTTCATTTTAACAAAACTTTCACAGCCTTACCACAAAAAACAAAATCACGATTTAGTTGTTTAGCAAAAGTCATCATACAAAAACATGTTAAACAACTGTTAAACCCGTGTCTAAGTCGTAACTTTTCTTTTTGTGGTAAGGCCCTTGGTGTTTCCTGAATTTCAGAAGTGTTTAGTTTCCCACACCATTCATCTAAGTTCAAGTTCAATATCTTTACTCGTAAATTGTAAATTGGGTGACATATAGAAATGTATTACACAGCTTAATAAAATCAATAATAAAACGGGATTATCGGTTTTAGCGTTCGAATATTGCCCTGAAAACGAACGCTTTTTCCCTAGTAAAGAAAAACGTTTGTCAACAACACCTTGTACAAAGGCGCGGCTAAAGCCGTGAGTGTTGAGGAGCAGTGTGTGTGCACTCACCTTGCAGCAGCAGTGAGTGTTGAGGAGCAGTGTGTGTGCACTCACCTTGCAGCAGCAGCAGTGAGTGTTGAGGAGCAGTGTGTGTGCACTCACCTTGCAGCAGCAGTGAGTGTTGAGGAGCAGTGTGTGTGCACTCACCTTGCAGCAGCAGTGAGTGTTGAGGAGCAGTGTGTGTGCACTCACCTTGCAGCAGCAGTGAGTGTTGAGGAGCAGTGTGTGTGCACTCACCTTGCAGCAGCAGTGTGTGTTGAGGAGCAGTGTGTGTGCACTCACCTTGCAGCAGCAGTGAGTGTTGAGGAGCAGTGTGTGTGCACTCACCTTGCAGCAGCAGTGAGTGTTGAGGAGCAGTGTGTGTGCACTCACCTTGCAGCAGCAGTGAGTGTTGAGGAGCAGTGTGTGTGCACTCACCTTGCAGCAGCAGTGTGTGTTGAGGAGCAGTGTGTGTGCACTCACCTTGCAGCAGCAGTGAGTGTTGAGGAGCAGTGTGTGTGCACTCACCTTGCAGCAGCAGCAGTGAGTGTTGAGGAGCAGTGTGTGTGCACTCACCTTGCAGCAGCAGTGAGTGTTGAGGAGCAGTGTGTGTGCACTCACCTTGCAGCAGCAGTGAGTGTTGAGGAGCAGTGTGTGTGCACTCACCTTGCAGCAGCAGTGTGTGTTGAGGAGCAGTGTGTGTGCACTCACCTTGCAGCAGCAGTGAGTGTTGAGGAGCAGTGTGTGTGCACTCACCTTGCAGCAGCAGTGAGTGTTGAGGAGCAGTGTGTGTGCACTCACCTTGCAGTAGCAGTGAGTGTTGAGGAGCAGTGTGTGTGCACTCACCTTGCAGCAGCAGTGTGTGTTGAGGAGCAGTGTGTGTGCACTCACCTTGCAGCAGCAGTGAGTGTTGAGGAGCAGTGTGTGTGCACTCACCTTGCAGCAGCAGTGAGTGTTGAGGAGCAGTGTGTGTGCACTCACCTTGCAGCAGCAGTGAGTGTTGAGGAGCAGTGTGTGTGCACTCACCTTGCAGCAGCAGTGAGTGTTGAGGAGCAGTGTTTGTGCACTCACCTTGCAGCAGCAGCAGCAGCCGCAGCGCGCCAAGCCGCATCGCTGCACCTGCGGACACGCGCGCGTTACTAACATACACAATGTGCCCCGCGCTCTCTGCACTACACTACACTACACAATGTGCCCCGCGCTCTCTGCACTACACTACCTCTGCACAATGTGCGTGCAGTGCCAGCACTACACTACCAGTCCCCCCCACCGATGCTACTTCTACTCAACAGCGGAGCGGCGGGTTCTCCATTTATATTCATGGGAAAACCCCTTTTTCCTGACCAGATCGTTCTTCTATGCAGTCGTCAAATATAAAGTACAGAATAAAAGGCTTTAATTGCGCCCATTCTCACGGACATTTACAACGAATTCCTAATCAGCGAAATCATACCCCAGAAATGGACGTCTTCGACAGTAATTCTGTTACACAAAAAGGGAGACAAAAATGATATAAACAACTATAGACCGATAAGCTTACTGTCGAACATATACAAAATCTTCGCTAAGGTAATCCTCAAACGCATAACAAAAACACTTGATGAGCACCAACCTAAGAAGCAAGCGGGGTTTAGAAGTGACTTCTCTACCATTGACCATATACATAGTATATGTTGTAAAACAAATTTTCGAAAAAAGCAAAGAATATAACATCCCCTTCTACTGCTGTTTTGTGGACTACAGTAAAGCTTTCGACTCGCTGGAACACGAAAGTATATGGCAGGCGTTAAAAAACCAAAACCTCGACCACAAATACATAAGAACCATTAGAAATATTTATGGAAACAGCACATCAAGAGTCAAACTAGAGAGAGAGGGAGCAGAGATTAAAATAGAACGAGGAGTACGCCAGGGTGATCCCCTTTCCCCGAAGCTGTTTTCAGCTGTTCTTCAAGGAATCTTTCAACATCTAGACTGGGACAAATTCGGGCTTAACATTAAAAAAAATTTAAAAAAACCCATTGGTGAAAAATTAACACATTTGAGATTCGCAGACGACCTCATAATCTTTGCTTCAACTAAAGAAGAACTACAACAAATGCTAAGCGAACTTGACAACGAGAGCCGGAAAGTAGGATTCACCATGAACACGGAAAACACTAAAATGATGACAAACGCTACACAGGATCGAAATATAAACATTAACAACAGCATTATCGAGTTCGTAAATGAGTATACCTACCTAGGCCAAATAATATCACCAACTGACCTTATGTCTAAAGAACTGGAAGTGAGGACAGCCAACGCGTGGAAACGTTACTGGACTTTCAGGGAAATCATGAAAAACAAGGAGATGAACATGGATTTCAAAAGAAAGCTGTACAATACCTGTATCCTCTCAATCCTAACGTACGGGTGCTAGACCTGGGCCCTCACAAAAGCTCATACCAAGAAGCTAGAAGTCTGTCAACCGGCTATGGAGAGAAGCATGCTGAGACAGTAAACAAACACTTAGATGGCGAACTAAATTAGAATATGCGACAGTTAAAGTAAAGAAACTGAAATGGAGGTGGACTGGACATACAGCAAAGGAAAAAGACAAATGGAGCAAAACGCTGATGGAATGGTTTCCAAAATATAATAAAAGAAACAGAGGGAGACAGTTTAAAAGGTGGGAGGACAAACTAAAAGATATAGCGGGAAATACATAAGGATAAGGAAATACATAATGGATAAGGTTGGCAAGAGACAGAGAAGAGTGGAAAAGGCAAGAGGAGGCCTTTGCCAAAAGAGGGCAAACAGAAGAATTATCGGTGTCGTTAAAATAGTTTAGTATTTGCGTAGTTAACAAAATTGTAAATGTTTTTCTGAATAAAGGCTATAAATGAATGATATGAAATGAAGTAATGCTCTGGATCTAGCCTGCTCTAGCTTAATGTCAAACATTAAGCTAGAGAAAAAAATTCAAATACTGATAAATTTCTCGTTTTGTTTTTTCGATAGCTACTAAACCACGGAATATAATGTACGGTAAATCCAGCATTTAATACCGAATGAGGTAAGAACTTAACGAAAATCTGGCGCCAAACTGAAGATCTCACACAAAATGAAATCTGCAAGTTGAATATTACATTCGCATTATCCGTTCCGAGTCCGAGCGAGCTGTCTTCAACAGAACCTTGCTACAAAACAAAGCCGAGTAGCGCAGGGCCGCACCCAGGACTGCCTCGCGTCACTTCACGATCTTATTAAAAGTTTGGTCCTAGTGACATTCCTAGGCGGCGTCCCTGGATGCGGCCCCGCCGAGCCCAAGCATCCGCGACAACCTAATATTCTCTTATCAAAGCAGTAATTGCGGAGGCGCCGCGGACAGCTTATACAATTTATCTTTCTTTCTCTTTGTTCCGAACTCGTTCCATTCAAGGACTGTTTAGGATATTCAATTATGTTGAGATACAAGATCCCTCCGCATAGGCCGAGTTACATATTCTGTTTCCTAATTTAAAGTGACTCGTTATACATTCAGTCAAAAAAGTATCGGGAATGGATGATTTGTTTATGGTTCCAAATTCAAATTTTTGTTTTTTTTGTTGTTGTTAGGTTGGCACAATTGTTTGCCATTTTGGCGCGGAGTTTGAGTTGCATCTGTTATTTATATTAAAAACAGTGCTGTTTTTAGTTACATCATATCTAGTGTGTATTGCGAATTTCACAATGGACAAAAACATCGAACAATGAGTTTGTCTTAAGTTTTGCATCGCCAATGGAATTTCGTGTTCGGAGTCACTGAAAATGTTACAGAAGGCTTTCGGTGAATCGACTTTATCAAAAACACGTGCTTATGAGTGGTACAAAGCGTTCAAAAGCGGTCGAGATGTGATGGAAGATTTGCCTCGCTCTGGTAGGCCATCAACGTCTGCAATTGAAGTTAACATCGCAAAAGTGAAGGAAACAGTGACTGAAAATCTTCATTCAACTTTGCGAGAGATAGCCGCGAACTTTCTGTATCTCACGAGTCGATCCGTACCATTTTAAATAATCACTTGGGTATGAAACATGTTGCCGCTCGACTAGTCCCAAAAGACCTGAATTTTCTCCAAAAACTCAATCGCATGAGAGTCGCTGAGGACATGCTAGAACGAGTCAATTCCGACCCAACATTCCCCAACATTCATGAAACGCATTATTACTGGTGACGAGACGTGGGTTTATGAGTTTGACATGCAAACTAGTCAACAAGCTTCGGAGTGGCGGCGCCTTCCAACTGAACCGAAACCGAAAAAACCACGCCAAAGTCGATCAAAAGTCAAAGTCATGTTGACTGTTTTCTTTGACTCTCGCGGTGTTGTGCACTCGGAATTCTTGCCGGAAGGTCAAACGGTAAATAAAGAATATTATTTGAGCGTTATGCGGCGTTTAAGAGAGCAAATTCGACGAAAAAGGCCAGATTTGTGGAAAGAAAATTCTTGGATTTTGCACCACGATAATGCGCCTTCGCACAAGGCCATCATTGTGACCGAATTTTTGACCAAACACTCAACAAATACCATCGAGCAACCACCATATTCACCAGATATGGCTCCGGCCGACTTCTTTCTTTTTCCTAAACTCAAATTACCACTTCGTGGCACCCGTTTTCAATCGGTACAAGACATAAAGGAGAATTCGCGGCGAGAACTGAACTCAATTCCGGAAACAGCGTTTAAAAAATGTTTTGATGATTGGATAATTCGTTGGCGTAAGTGTATCGTTTCTGAAGGAGCATACTTTGAAGGTGATAAAATAAATTTGGATGAATAACAAACATTTTGTGTATTATTGATCTTTTCCCGGTACTTTCTTGACAGAGTAGTACTTGTGAGCAATTCATTTATTTGTTTATCAGACTCCGCCCGCGGTCATCACCATCATCGATGGTGCGGCAACACTTAGTTTACGAGTACTTTATACAGGAGAGTGCAACCGACGAAGGGGAGGTCTGTGCGCTGGGCCTGGGCGAGCTGAGGAGAATGTGGCCACTAATTGCGGAATCAGTGAGTGCACTGAAACATTATCATGACGAGTGAGGGATGTCTACTAAACTGCTGTCCACACTACCCAAAGGTTAGCAGGTAGAGAATGGTATCTAGCATTATGCTCGCCCATGTACAAATTTTGTGCAATAAAGTATATTCTATCTATCTATCTATCAACCGCAGGGGCAGCAGCTCCTACACCCGCGCAGGCTCCGTTTGTGGATTACGGGCACTACCCACATAAAGCAGAAGTTTGTCAGGGAAGGCTTGCGTCCAGCAGTGGACCACTATAGGTGGTAGATCCAGATAATGTAGTTCAGGTACGTAGCTCCAACACGAATGGAAATGAAGATCGGCGTGACACTTATTATAACTGTATTTACACCGCAGCCGGAGACTACAGCGACGGCTGTCGACGCGTCGCTCGGCTGTTCGTTTCAGCACGGTTGTTCATTTACGTTCGGATCGACTTCTTGAGGCTGGTATTTATTACTTGGTGGGTTTTAAAAGTTTACGGACCCGCGTCACTCGGTCTGTTTATTACAAAATTTGAGGACAATTGTGAACAAATTGAAACAAAAATTTGAATTAATAATTTTTAAATAATTGTTTTTATGTTCCCTATAACTAAGCACCCGCACTCTGTCCGGTTGTCAGCGGGCACTCTACAGTACCTCACTGTAACTCATGTTCCATATAAAGTAGACTGTTGTTTTCCTCTACGTTTATCAAGGCTGTATCTCTTAAACCGAAATAAATTATTGAATTTATAGGATCCATCTGAAGTTTTATCTAGTATCGTTTTAACAACAAACAAACAAAATAAATGTCATAATTAATAGACTGTACACAATTGAGTAGGTAGCGATTACACAAGTTAAGCAACTTTGTGCGCAGTCGGTGACCGAATGTTGTTTTCTCAACTCGCACTTTGCCGGTTTTATTTAAAACGTAGTTTTGAACGTAGTTTGAATATTTTTTTATAATTTAGTAGGTTAAGAGTGAGAGAGTGTTTGTTTCGCTCGTAAAATGAGATGATGGATGCAACACTATAGGTTTTATCATTATAGGTTTTATGCGAGGAATCTTGGATTTTTATGAACTTTCTTTTCACTACAAGTAAAAAATAATTCAATATTGAACGCTATGCGTTTTAAGAACTACGAGAACACAACATTATGCAAGAAACACCAAAAAAAGAATACTAATGAAAAGCGGTATATGCTTATCATCCAAACGTAGCCTGGAAGAAGTCACTTTTTAGAGAAGAATCCGCTAAGGTTTGTGTTTTAGGGTGCGTGAACAGTTTTTATTATACTGTGATTTTATCGGTTACCGAAAACATTGTAGCAACGAAAGCATAAAATAAAGTTTCCTAAAGTTTTAATATTCAATAAATTTTGAAAAGTTATCAATACAGCGAACATAAACACCAAAAAAGTAAATTTTGAACAATTTTACAAAATTACCAGTCAATGAATCTGCCAAATCAAACTGCACAATATCTTGAAAGTTTTCAAAGAAACATTTCCGAGAGCGGGTCGGTCCGCGGCGCGAGACGGAGCAGAACTTAGCGTCTGTCGCGCGAGGGGACAGCGCGCGGCGGCGCGGCGGCGCGAGTGCCGGAGCGCCGCCCGGCAGCGCTCCGTTGTTCCCGCCGCGCTCATTTGCCTGCCTATTACCACTTCTATTTCATTGTTCTGCTTTTAAGCCGGAGACGCGCTCTAGCACCTGACGGAATCAAACAGATGGATGTTACATTTATTGGTCAGTGATTAGTACGAGTTACATTTATAGATCCGCTTCTCTTTTTGTTTTGTGGCAAAGTGTTGTGTGAACGTTTTTTAGAACATGGATATTTTTCTCACAGGTATTTAAATATTCCGTTTAATCTCCGGTATTTTGTATAAATTGTGTTATTCATTTGTTTATTAATATAATAAATATATACAGGCAAAATAAAATTTCACAGCTAAAACTTTTTTTGTATTAAAAAACAACCGCCCGCCGCCGCGCCGCCCTGCGCGCTCGTCCAACAAGCCCCACTGTTCCATCGCGCCCAGCCTTCCTCTGGAGAGGAGCACGCGTCTCTCGGTCGTCTATGCGAAGGAATCAGGACACAACTCATGAACTTCATACTCAAATATTGTTCTGAATAATAATGAACTCCCTGTGAAGTAGACGTGCTCATTCTTAACTCATCTCCGGTGGTTTCGCAGGGAACTTTAAATTGACACGATATTGCAAAGTCGATGAGGCAGGTGGTTGAGAAAACATTGCTATTATTATGGACAAGTTCATGCAAATAATTATCTACCACATACCTCCTACTCGATGAATATTTAGTCAGATTCAAACGTTGTTATCAACGTCACTATGGATCTGGTCTAATCCGCAAACTGGGTTAAATTAGCATAGTAGGAGTGGGTGCGAACGAGATAGCTGAGTAATTGTTTACCCATGGAGCGCGGCTTAACAAGTTTGTTAATAAGACGAGGTCGGGCGGGGCGGGGCGGGGCGCGGCGGGGCGCGGGGGGCTCCGCCGTGGACCAGTGACTACCACCGTCGGCGTTTCCTGGGTAAGCCTCTGAAAATATATTTCCATCATGTTTTAATTATTCAATTATACAAGAAAAATGTTAACTTCCAAATTTCACCTGTAATCCTCTTAAAATAAATAAGTAAGATTTGATTCAAACGTATAAAACTATATCAGAATCAGTCCATTGTTTGGTATCCCCCCCCCCTCCCCCGCAGTCAGGCTGGCGGGCACACAAATACCACCAACTAATTTTAATCTTTTATTTATTTATTAAATTCGGATTGCCACCAATTACAATAGAATTTATAATAGATACAGAAAGCTAATAATAGGCATTCACTAATAAAATCATATTATACTCTAATAAGTGTGAACACAACTTTTTTTTTTTTCGTCAACAGTTGCGTACCTACTTAATGTAGCAATAAAATTAAGGTGATCCGAGTTCCATACGTTTGTATTTTCCCAAATATGAGCGATGTGGACATAATTTAACAAATAAATAACTGTTTTTGGCTTTGTTATTCGTCATTATTTGCGGCAAATTGTGTTTGATTCATGAAAACACTCGGTATAATTAGATATAACGTGAAAATTTTAGGCCATTTCTATCAATGCGTGAGTGAACACGGATAGTGTCGTACGCCCGCTTACTTGAACTTGTGAGTGTGACGGCGGCGACGAAATCGCCATCTCTGTGCTATCTAAAGAATCATCTAATAATACCATAGTTTACGTTCTCAAAGCGTTTTTCCATCGTCCAAGTATTTATTCCCTTCTATTTTTGTTGCATGTCAAATAAGATCTAGGAAGCCTACGTGCCGTTCCCATGACAACAATAAATGACACTATGTAAACAGATAAAATGTTTGCTTATAGATACCAGTTTAGAGAGTTTTACGCTGGGGCCACACTACCTTACCGTCTACCGGGCTGTTACCGCAATAATTATGACATTAAATTACCGTTTAAATTACTGCATGAACTGGTGTGGTTACACTAGAGTTTACCTAGATATGTCAATAAATAAGGCGGTAAAAATATCACGTGCGTCGCCGCGCCGGTGAGCTCATATTGCACACTGGACAAACGGTAGTGGCCACAAACGCATTAATTACTGCGGTAATCTTCTTTGATGTGCGAAACAAGACCGCCGCCGGAGCTATTGCCTACCGCCATTTGCCATATTGATTGGCATTGTAAAATTATGGCCATAAATCGTGGTTACACCTAGGTGTTGTATAACTTATGGCAATAATTATCGGCATATCACGATAGTGTGGCCCCAGCATTAGACGTGTCAGAGTGTATGCAAAGCATTTCGCTCATTCATCAGCGACGACCGATGTGGCGCAGTGGGCGAAGGTCCGCCTGCGACCGGTTGCGGGTTCAATTCCCGTGTCGGAAAAAAATTGTGTACAATCTGCAGAAATTTGTTCCGTTGGTCTGGGTGTTTTCTATGTATTTAGAAAAAAAATATCTATCTATGTAATGTATTGTATTAAGTTTATCAGTCAACTAGTACCCATAATACAAGCTTTGCTCAACTTGGGGCTAGATGATGCTGTGTGGACTGTCCGGAATTATATATTTTTTTTTATTTTATTGGACTAATCGTCACTTTTTACAGGAGCCAAAACAAAATTTTGAACATGATTTTTTTGAAAAAATGTTTTTCTTTCATTCATCACATTCATCATTGTTTTCGTAATTTTTTGCTCTATTTTAAAATAATGGTCGCTGTTATATCTATCACCCAACTTGATAAAAACTACAAAAGCCCTTTTTGCATTCAAATTTTGAAGCAAAGTTAAGATAATAATCCCAATAAAAAGAAATAAATATTGAAATGAAATGTTTTCAAAAGAAGATATACTTTATGAGAAATAAAACATTTTCTAAATTTTTTGAAATGTGGCCGTTTTGCATTCAATGAGCGATTTGTAAAAATGCCTGAACATTAGCTGGCGTAAAGAGCTAAAATAAAATAAAAATCAGTTGGTGTTGATAGTACATAATTGTTTCATTTTATTTTTGTCATACCGTTAGAAACGAGGTCAGGACCCTTTGTGGGATGTACGCAGAACAGTCTACCAAAGTTTTATATTACAATAAAATAGACTTAGGAAGGCTTACAATAAGTAATTTATGACAAACATGAATTTGTTTGTACTAGGTCTATGACATTGTTCAAAACATAAAGAATAAAAATGATAAAAATCAAAAATTTTGGTAGTGTTGAAGGGATTCGAGCCCGTACTAACGGGATGTATCAAAATTTTGTGGATATTTTATCATCAAAAAGCAAAAAGTAAATCAAATTTTCAGTGGTTTCGAACCCAGGTACGACTATACATCGTCGCACCCACCCGACTGTTCGAACCGCTAGTCCAACGTGACTTATTGAAATACGGTGAAAATTTGTATTACTTTTAATCTATTATAAGTGGTCGTAAAATCGGAGCTAAAATACCTAAGTACACAAAGAACAGAGTCAAAAAAAGTGGAGACTTCCTTACGCCAACAATTTTATTGTAATTTTATTATAATATTGGAACAACTTTCACAGTGAGTACATTTAAAATTAATGATAGTTATTGTGAACTCATTCAAATTATTTGTCAATTCCAATGATTTAACGAAATTAATAAATAGTGTGAAAAGTATTTTTTTTACCTATAATTTGTAAGATATTCCTTAGCTTATAAGCTAGTTTGTAAATAACATTACCCTCTGCGCCTTTTTACTTAAATTGTTCAAAACGATAAAAGAAAATTACCTCCAATTTTTTTTTAAATGTAAATAGAGCCTGTTTTATTCTTAAAAAAAACAAGAGTCGAAAATTAGTTCGTTAACTAGTGGTTTTATTCAATTAATTTTAGATGTAATTTAGTTATGTCCCGAAAACGGAACTATTGGTCCGAAAAATATTTAGTCCTAAGGCGTCTCCAATTATCTCTGTTATTTTTCGAACAGTAGTTATTTTAGTTCCACTGAATTTATAGGGTTTGCCTGTGTGAGTGACTCGTAGCGGCCGATCACTCACACGGGCAAGATCTTTTTTTGTGTGAGTGACTCGTAGCGGCCGATCACTCACACAGGCAAAATCTTTTTTGCTCTTCCCAAATACAAGCTCCACAGATGCTTTCAACACTTGAAAAATTGCTTGGTACATAAAAAACAACATCCCATTTGCGGCAAATATATTACAATTAAACAATTATGCACAATTTAATAAAAAATAGTGAAAAACTTCAACATAGAAAATCAGCGCCATCTTATAGCGGAGCTATGCTTAGTCCTGGACCAGAAACAACCTTAAATTTAAAAAACACTGTAAGTAGTAAGTAAAAGTAAAACTAATCATGTGCAAAGAAGTTGAGAGTCATGCATCGCCTTGCCTCGTGAATGCTGGTATTGAAAGGGTCAAATTCTAACATCCTGCTGAAATCATTGACAGTTCTACTCGCTCGCACTATAAATGAATTTTGTCAATGTATAATTAGTTCCAACATGGACATGCAGTTGGACATGCAGTAGGGAATTGTGTCTAAGCTGCTTACGCGGTACATTGAAGTCTAATTTGCCAAGAAGCTAATTTAGCTGTAAAATAAAATAAAGAAATCAAAACATCGTTTTACTAAGCAAACCAAAGTCAAATAGTTTGTTCGCTCTGCGACTTGTCTAGGGAGGTCACACGTAAACTCGGAGTCGATTTATATTAATCTTTTACACACGGTTAGGCGCGTCCCCCGGCTGCACCCGTGCCGATGGAGAGGTTTCTGTTTTCAATTGATTGTTATTGTGACGTACAAACAACCATCGTTAGAATGAGCCAAATTAAAATAGATAACAGGCTTATAATAGTAGTTTTGCATGAACTTGACGTTTGTCCAGACAAGGATGATTTTTCCCATTGAGTCGTTATTTCAGCCCGCCCGTCGCCCGCCGCCCGCCGCGGCCTCGCGACCAGCCGCCCGCCCGCCGCCCGCCTTGCGCAGCGCGCCGCGGCCTCCACACGCCGCCCGCCGCCCGACGCGGCCTCGCGACCAACCGCCGCCCGCCGCCCGCCGACCAGCCGCCCGACCGCCGCCCGCCACACGCCGCCCGCCGCCCGACGCGGCCTCGCGACCAACCGCCGCCCGCCGCCCGCCGACCAGCCGCCCGCCCGCCGCCCGCCACACGCCGCCCGCCGCCCGACGCGGCCTCGCGACCAGCCGCCCGCCCGCCGCCCGCCTTGCGCAGCGCGCCGCGGCCTCCACACGCCGCCCGCCGCCCGACGCGGCCTCGCGACCAACCGCCGCCCGCCGCCCGCCGCCCGCCGCGGCCTCGCGACCAACCGCCGCCCGCCGCCCGCCTTGCGCAGCGCGCCGCGGCCTCCACACGCCGCCCGCCGCCCGACGCGGCCTCGCGACCAACCGCCGCCCGCCGCCCGCCGACCAGCCGCCCGACCGCCGCCCGCCACACGCCGCCCGCCGCCCGACGCGGCCTCGCGACCAACCGCCGCCCGCCGCCCGCCGCCCGACGCGGCCTCGCGACCAACCGCCGCCCGCCGCCCGCCGACCAGCCGCCCGCCCGCCACCCGCCTTGCGCAGCGCGCCGCGGCCTCCACACGCCGCCCGCCGCCCGACGCGGCCTCGCGACCAACCGCCGCCCGCCGCCCGCCACACGCCGCCCGCCGCCCGACGCGGCCTCGCGACCAAGCGCCGCCCGCCGCCCGCCGCCCGCCGCGGCCTCGCGACCAACCGCCGCCCGCCGCCCGCCGACCAGCCGCACGGTGGTCGGGAAAAATCAATGTCCCTTTCATAGGAATTTAAAAAAAAAAAAAATCTTTTTTTCTTGTTTTGAGTATGCAGTTTGGTTGGAAACATGAAACAATTGTGTAATATAGTAGGTACCTACCTGACTTTTTTTTGAATAAAAACCATAAAAAAATGGGTTTATAGGTTTTGAATGTATGAAAGGTAGCGCAGGTACCTGCTGCTAAGCTGAGCAGTAAAATTAAACAAATATGTAGGTAATTAGTACCTAATTAGGGTAGGTATGTAACTTCGCTGTCTTTCAGTACGTCAATACAGTAAAGAGGTTTTGTTATAAAATTTATTACCATGAGCATATTTTAACGTAAAATTTTGACCATGGGCCTTTGTGAATAGTCTTAAAACCATTGTGGTTGGTATTTATCACCTGCCTAACAATAAGGGACTGATAATATGACCAATAAAATGCTTTGTGACCCATAAACCGCAAAATAAAATGATAGTATCAACCAAATTCTAATATTTAATGAATTCATAACTTTTAAACACGACCAAGCAACAAGATCAAAGATCAGTTGAGGTTGAGTAATAATGTCTAAAGCCTCCTCTACACGTCTGCAGATGCGTCTGCAGACGTAATCGGCGGATGTGTCCGCCGACGTGTAGAGGGGGTAATTTGTACGTCTGTTGTAGGTATTTAACGTCCGCAGATGCGTCTGCCACTTATCTGCTTGTTGTCGGTCTTTGTGGCACGGATCAAAGGGTTTTGGCTCTAACGTGCGTCGTCCTGTCCACACGTCTGCAGACGCATCAGTTTGATCGGAGTTGCGATCGAGAGTGCACGCGTGCCTGCGGTTTAATTTACTTTGCGCAGCACTCGTGAAAACGCTTGAAATTGCTAACAATATGAGCGCTGACGAAACTTTTAAGTTTCTTGACCTATATCAAGCTGAATTTTTTTTTCAATCAAATCAACGTAAATTTGATTTGATTTGAACCTGAATAAAAATTCGCTTAAAAATTATTTTTCTATGTATAGCCAGCATCCACCATCTTCTTCTGTTCCATTTCTTTTTAATAACTCTATTGCGATGCACATTCACGTAGTAGTTAAAAGTACTACATAAATAAATAGCTGCTACAGCTACGGTCTCAATATCCATATTTAAATTTTAATGTTGCGTCTGTCGAGAATAAACATAGACTGATCGACCTGCAGACGTGTGGACAACTCGAGGTGATCCATCTGCGGATGCATCTGTCAGCGTCTGCAGACGCATCTGCAGACGTGTAGAGGAGGCATAACATGTAATAAGTAGAGCAAAATATTGTTTTTTGTTACATTTACCCCACATAGTCATTTTAACTATTAAATATACCACAAATACGTATTTTTAATGAATTCATCTCATAAACGGGACCAATCAGGAACACCGTCAAAGGTCAGTTGAGGTTGAGTAATAATATCTAACATTTAATAAATGGAAAAAAATATGAATTTTTGTTCCACATAGTCATTTGAACTATTAAATATACCCCAAATACGTACTTTAAATAAATTCGTCAATTAAACGGGACCAATCAGGAACAAGGTCAACGGTCAGTTGGCTTTCTTAAAGGTTCAGTAATAATGTCTTACATATAAATGGAACATAGTAAAATGGCCCAAATACGTACTTTTAATAAATTCATATCTATTAAACGGGACCAAAAAGGAAAAATATCAAAGGTCATTTGCCTTTCTTAAAGGTTTAGTAATAATGTCTATTATATAAATGGACAAAATATTAATTTGTGTTAAATTTACCCCACATTGTAATATGGGCCAAAAACGCATTTTTATTTAATTCATATCTTCTCGAGTGGACGGTTCTGGAACAAGGTCAAAGGTCATATGGCTTCCTTATGAGTTGGTCTATAACATCTATAAGTTTCATCCCGACCGAGCGGAAACGAAAGGAGTAACGAGGAAAAGAAAACTCATTTTCATACATTCAAAACCTATAAAACCAGTTTTACGGTTTTTGTTAAAAAAAAAGTCAGGTACCTACTATATTACACAATTTTTTCATGTTTCCAACCAAACTGCATACTCAAAACAAGAAAAAAAGAATTTTTTTTTTCAGAATTCCTATGAAAGGGACATTGATTTTTCCGACCACTGTGAGCCGCCCGCCCGCCGCCCGCCACACGCCGCCCGCCGCCCGCCGCGGCCTCGCGACCAACCGCCGCCCGCCGCCCGCCGCCCGCCTTGCGCAGCGCGCCGCTCTCTCGTCGACATCTCACTAAACAGAACGCGGCTCATTTCTCTCGGCTAACTAAATCAAGCGTATAGGCGCAGCAGTAGGAGTGTATGTATGAAGCGGTGCATAATGGAGGCTGGTTATTATCCGCAAATGCTGAAATTAATGTTATCTGCCGCGAGCCCGATATATGTTCGGGAATTGTTGCTAAATATTTTATTGTACCTGTAGTTATTTATTTTCAGTGCATTAATTTGTAACGACGACGGCTGGGTCTCGCTAGGAAAAAAAGTACTTGTTGTTTTTGTGACTTTTTTTCTTAACCATATACTGACTTCATAAATTCTTCCTTTTTGTGTTGTACTATTTTAAGTGTGTATGGCTAAATGGCTGAAATAAACGAATTTATTATTATTATTATAAATGAGTGACAAGTTTGGAATGATGTCATCACCCGAGGGCGCGGGCGGCGGCCCGAGGCAGCTCCTGTGCCTCCCGAGCTGTCGGCGAGCACGCGGCGGGCAGGCGGGGCTGGCCCGAGGCAGCTCCTGTGCCTCCCGAGCTGTCGGCGAGCACGCGGCGGGCAGGCGGGGCTGGCCCGAGGCAGCTCCTGTGCCACCCGAGCTGTCGGCGAGCACGCGGCGGGCAGGCGGGGCTGGCCCGAGGCAGCTCCTGTGCCTCCCGAGCTGTCGGCGAGCACGCGGCGGGCAGGCGGGGCTGGCCCGAGGCAGCTCCTGTGCCTCCCGAGCTGTCGGCGAGCACGCGGCGGGCAGGCGGGGCTGGCCCGAGGCAGCTCCTGTGCCTCCCGAGCTGTCGGCGAGCACGCGGCGGGCAGGCGGGGCTGGCCCGAGGCAGCTCCTGGGCCTCCCGGGCTGTCGGCAGAGCACGCGGCGGGCAGGCGGGGCTGGCCCGAGGCAGCTCCTGTGCCTCCCGAGCTGTCGGCGAGCACGCGGCGGGCAGGCGGGGCTGGCCCGAGGCAGCTCCTGTGCCTCCCGAGCTGTCGGCAGAGCACGCGGCGGGCAGGCGGGGCTGGCCCGAGGCAGCTCCTGTGCCTCCCGAGCTGTCGGCGAGCACGCGGCGGGCAGGCGGGGCTGGCCCGAGGCAGCTCCTGTGCCTCCCGAGCTGTCGGCAGAGCACGCGGCGGGCAGGCGGGGCTGGCCCGAGGCAGCTCCTGTGCCACCCGAGCTGTCGGCGAGCACGCGGCGGGCAGGCGGGGCTGGCCCGAGGCAGCTCCTGTGCCTCCCGAGCTGTCGGCAGAGCACGCGGCGGGCAGGCGGGGCTGGCCCGAGGCAGCTCCTGTGCCTCCCGAGCTGTCGGCGAGCACGCGGCGGGCAGGCGGGGCTGGCCCGAGGCAGCTCCTGTGCCTCCCGAGCTGTCGGCGAGCACGCGGCGGGCAGGCGGGGCTGGCCCGAGGCAGCTCCTGTGCCTCCCGAGCTGTCGGCAGAGCACGCGGCGGGCAGGCGGGGCTGGCCCGAGGCAGCTCCTGTGCCTCCCGAGCTGTCGGCGAGCACGCGGCGGGCAGGCGGGGCTGGCCCGAGGCAGCTCCTGTGCCTCCCGAGCTGTCGGCAGAGCACGCGGCGGGCAGGCGGGGCTGGCCCGAGGCAGCTCCTGTGCCTCCCGAGCTGTCGGCGAGCACGCGGCGGGCAGGCGGGGCTGGCCCGAGGCAGCTCCTGTGCCTCCCGAGCTGTCGGCAGAGCACGCGGCGGGCAGGCGGGGCTGGCCCGAGGCAGCTCCTGTGCCTCCCGAGCTGTCGGCGAGCACGCGGCGGGCAGGCGGGTGATCAACGTACGTGCGCTAGGTGTGGCGCGCCGGGTGAAGCTCTGCTCGCAACGCAGGACGTTGCGAGTTCAAGAGAGGAATCAGCTGAGTGAACTGAGGTCATTCAATTTTGCAAATACATGTTTTCTTTTTAAATTAGTTTATTATTGCTTTTGTAGTGTTGCATTAGGGGTATGTTTATTTTATTTTATTTTATTTTATTTATTTATCTTAGGGAAACAAAAAGCATTAGAACTACAAGATAAAAATACTTAACATTAGAAAAATAAGCTAAGCAGTTTCCACAAATAGAGAGAGAGTAAATTATCCAAAAATACACAAAAAGGAACAATTAAATCAAGTTTATAAAGTGTAAAGAAGCCATATCAATCGTTTAACTGGGAAATGGATAGGTTTATAGTATAAAATATATACCTACAGAATGTTATTAATGAATTAATCGAATAATTGTACCTGTCCGGTTATTAGTAAACGTTAATTTGTATAAATTGTAAATATAAATTAAATGTGTTGTAAATAATAAATTTATATATAGTAATTAATTATAGCAGTAAATAGGTTGAGATTAGGAAGGTTTTTGTGATATACCAAAGAAATTGGTGTTAATTATTTTTTTAAAAACATTAGGTCTGGCTGTAAAAAGATCAAAATTAGCCGTGCTGTAAGTGGTATTGAAAAGAGCAGCAGTGCGATGTATAAATGAGTTCTTACGATAATTAGTCGCACAGGTAGGTACATGCAGTTTTAGGTAGTTGCGTCTCGTGGAAGCACGGGTTGGGGCTGTGATCTTTATCTTAGAAAGAAGATGCGAGCAGTCAAGCCTATCAAGAAGAATATTATGCAAGAATGTGAGGTCGGCGGCATCTCTACGAAGTTTCAAAGTCAGAAGATGGTGACGCTTGCAGCTTTCAATGTAGTCATGTATATTTTGTGTTTATAATTTAGGTGTCTTAGAAATTTTCTTTGTACTTTATCTAGAGAATTAATGTATTTGTTATACTGCGGATTCCAAACTTGCGAGGCATACTCAAGTTTGCTTCTAACCAACGAGCAGTAAAGAATTTTAAGAGATTTTGTCACCTTAAAGTCTTTGGTAATCCGCAGTATAAACCCGAGCGTCTTCATGCTATTTTTGATGGTGTGGTCAATATGCTTGTCGAACAGAAGCTTTGAGTCAAGTATCACGCCTAGGTCGACCACTTGGTTGGTTTTACTAAGTGAATGAATATTAATTCTGTAATCGTGTGTAATGGGGTGTTCTGATCTAGTGAACGACACACTGTGACACTTAGAAATGTTAAGATCCAGCTTATTAGATAGGCAATAGCTATGTAGGTTATCTAGGTCTTTCTGGAGAAGATTTGCGTCATCGATGGACTTGATCTCTTTGTATATTTTCATGTCATCAGCGAAAAGTAAAAAGTTAGAACTAATAAAGCATTTGTCGATGTCGTTTATAAATATGTTAAATAAGAGAGGGCCTAGAATAGAGCCTTGTGGCACTCCTGACGTTATCAACGTCGGCGACGACGCAAATCCATTCAGAACAACAGTCTGACATCTATCCCGGACATAACGACACTCCCTACGTATCTTCGTGTAACTGCCAGATACACACTTATACGTTTGATGCATTTTTGGCATCTACACATCCCAGTCTATCATTATAACTTACAAAAAATCAAAAAAGTCTACTCTAAGTACGTTTTTCTTAATCGTATAACTGTCCAACTTCATTATTTTCCCGCCATATAATGCTGTATCTTCCACATACACACTTTTACGCGGGGGGAATGAGGTGCGGGCAGCGGTAACTGCCCGTTGCACGGTTCTTGCGCGGACAACGAATAGAATGCGTGTGCAAGTCGTAAATATTTGATTGCTCCAAAATAACAAGTGAGCGTTTCCGATTCCTGAACAATTTAAAAGCAAAAGCTACTAAGAAAGGAAAAATAGATATCCTAGACCCAGCTATATCTACTACAAGACCAGGTAAGTAAATTATAATTAATGATTTACCAACTTTTTGTACTTTTTGATGTCCAATCATAGTTATTAGGTTTCTTGAATCAGTTTTGTGTTATTGAATTCATTGCTGACTAAATAGACAATTTATTAGTAAGTACATTTTGAAACTTTCCCAAAATGTTTGATAACCGACGTACAAATGTGTAACTACGCACATACATATTTATACATCGGGATTCACTATGATCATAAGGTGTATCTAGGCACTTACATATTTATACTTCGAAAAGTTGTTAAATCAAAATTCGGTAACTGACTTTTACATAGTTTTACATAGGAAAATTATTGAATTAAAGTTATCGTAACCCATGCACTTACATAGTTATGTGTTTGTGTTTTCATGTTATTTTAATAAAAAACAATTATTTTTAACCAATTGAAAAAATCCCAATATGAATTTTTTTGTTCGCGGATAACTTCGTTGTTTGTGAACCGATTTTTTTGATTCTTTTTTTTGTCGGAAAGAAGATAATTCCAAGGGTGGCCCCATTAAAATATTGAGGATCTTCAGAGTTATGATCAGAAATGCACTTCAAAAGTGCAAGGTGCTCTCTTCCTAAGAAATTTAAGTCGATTTTCATAAAAATAATAATTTTGCTCTTTGTTGTTGTTTTCAAACTCCAATGCCATTTTCAGAACATTTTACTGATGATGACCTAAGCCGAATGGGTGAGATAATATCTGCCAGCGATGAAGAACCTTTTCTTGCACCGCGCATTTCCGTCTTGCATTCTGCGAACACTAACGGTGATAGTCCTGCATCTTCTGAATTGCATGCCCCAGCTTCCCATATCTTACAATATTCCTTGCAAGTTTGTGGTGGAGGGTACAGCAATGACACAGAAAACCTCAGCACTTCGATGTAACGATAGTCAACTTGGCATCGCTGTAAGTATTCCAGAACAGCCCAGGTTCCGACTCAGTCAAAGGCCTTCTCATAGTCCACAAAAGCGAGACATAGGGGCTTATTATACTCTTCGGACTTCTGTATAATCTGCCTCACTGGGTGTATGTGGTCTATGGTGCCATATCCTCCGCGGAACCCGGCCTGTTCTGGTGGCTGGATCTCGTCAAGTCTCCTGGCGAGACGATTCGTGATCACTCGTGAGAACAGCTTGTAGATGTGGCTCAGGAGTGTGATGGGTCAGTAATTTTTAAGGAGAGTTTTATCACTGTTCTTAAAAAAGAGCACCACCAAACTCTGTGGAGGACGGCATTGAAGAGGTTACAACACCTCTTTAATGTCATCCTCCTCCTGTATAACGGAGGCTCCTCCTGCCTTCAGAAGCTCTGAAGTAATACCGTCCTCATCGGGGGCTTTTCCATTTTTAATCTGCCTCAAAGCTAACAAGGTTTCGTCTTGACTGATGTCTGGCAGTTCGTCGATATAGTGACGTGTCAGGGTGGCTCTGGAATCAAGGTCGGGAACGAGGGGCATGTGCAGTGCACAGACGACCATAAAAATCCTCTATCTCGGCTGAGATCTCCGGTTTCGACAGTACGGTCCTCCCGTCGTGCGTTTTAAGCTTCGTCAGGAAGCTCCTGCCAAGCTGCTGAGTGAATACTTTGGACCCTCGGTTTCACTCTATCGCCTCTTTAATGAGGCGTGTGTTGGAGCTCCGAAGGTCGCGCCGTACCATCTTCGCAATTCGCTTGTTCAGGTCTGACCTCTCAGACGAAGTTGCTTGGATGGTTTCCCGTCCTCTTGTCATCAGCCCCAGAGTCTCATCCGAGAGTTTGGACTTCTTGTCAGTTCCCTGTTTTTTGCAGAACTTGATGCCCTCATCCCTCAACGTTTCGACCAGATTGTGTAGGCTCTCGTCAGCGTCATCAGTGGGTTCCAAGGCAACAAATCTGTCTCCGAGTAGCTGCTCGAACTTCTCGGTGCCCGCCATGATTTGAATTGGATTTTGTCGGAGCGTGGACTTCATCAGACGGTGTCTTTCAAGCTTCAAGTTGATATTCAGAGTGCCTCGGAGCATTCGGTGATATCCGGTATTGAACCTGTTGATCACTGAGACATCTCTGAATATGTGCTTGCTATCGGTCATGATGAAGTCGATCTAATTTTTAGTCACAGTGTCGGGGCTTTGCCACGTCCACTTCCTTTGAGGCTGTTTCTTAAAGAAGGAGTTCATTAATAACAGTCCCTCTTTCTCAAGGAAGTTGACAAGCATTTGCCCCCAATGGAATCAGGAATCACATTCCTGATTCCATAACCATGCGGGCCTATTACGGGCGTTAGATGTTGACATAGTCAAGTTTGCTATTTCATAATATTAATTATGTGTTCACGTTTTGATAATAATTAGGTTCATCATCATCATCATCAACCTATATTAGTCCACTGCTGGACAAAGGCCTCCCCCAATGAGCGCCATAGCGCCCTGTCTTCAGCTTGACGCATCCAGCATCTGCCAGCAGTCTTTCGCAATTCGTCATCCCACCTGGCCGGAGGGCGTCCTACGCTACGTTTACCGAGTCGCGGTCTCCACTCAAGAACACGTTTACCCCAACGGTTGTCGGCAATAATTAGGTTGAAGTACTTTAATAATTAGGTGAGCACATACTTCCCTAATAAATGGTATTTTGAGCTTTTTTTTATGGTTTTATTTAAGATAATAATATAAGGACGACCAATATTAGCGAAAAAAATAAGAAGATAAGTGGGAAAAACCCAATTCACGAATACAGTTTTACATTTTAGGTACTACTAAAATTACCTACCTACCTTAAAATAGGCTTAGTTTCGTAAGCAAGTGAATATTCGGCAATTAGAGCCTGGCGACCTGTATTAGGTACTGGTCACCAGGCCTAATTTGTCGAAACAAAATATGTAGATGCATATTATTAAATTATACAATTTCCAACGTTTAAACATGTAAGCACCAGTTAAACAGAATTATTCAAATAGATCTACTAAGTATAACCGTGTAAAAGGCAGTTACGAAATTGTCATTCTCCTAAGCTTCCACGAAAAAGTGTGTATGTGCCACATAGAGCATTTTATGAGGTTATAAGCACCACGTAAAAATATGTAAGTGTAATAAAATCTAAACCAGTATAGATTGAAATAAAAAAAAGTATCCATCATAAACTAGATCTACAGTAAGAGCATCTCACCAATTTTCACAGAAATATCTCAAAAAGGGCTCCAGATATAAGCATTTGAACATTTTCAAATCTTTAAAACGCTCTCCTGTAAAATTTGTGTTTTGCAGATACACAACTATACGTAGGGAGTGTCGATAAGAAGAAAACCACCTATGGAGATCACCCCGAATACCTGCTGCCAGTAACTTTCTAAGAAGTATAACATGGTCGATTCTGTCGAAAGCCTTGCTATAGTCAGTATAGATGGTGTCAACTTGACCACCTGATTCCATACCAGACGATAAAGCATCGGTAAAAGAAACTAGGTTACTGACCGTAGATCTACCTCTTAGGAAGCCATGCTGCTGTTCCAAGAAAGTATGCTTTAAGGAGTTGTGGATTTGTTCACTCACTATTTTTTCTAGAACTTTTGCTAGAACGCATAGCTTTGATATCGGCCTATAATTTATTACTTCTCGCTTGGGACCCTTCTTGTGTATAGGTGTGATGGTCGCTGCTTTCCAAATTCGGGGTACTATTGCTTCGTTCAAAGAGCGCCTGAATAACAGTGAAACTGGAAGCGCTAGACTACCTGAGCAACGTGATATGAGACTAGGGTGTAATTCGTCAGGCCCAGCAGATTTGTTACAGTCAAGAGTTTTTAATAATTTTTGGACTTTTGACTCTACAATTTCAACTTTGCTAATGTCAGTGATAGAATCAACAATAGGATCATTGAAGGAGGTAACAGAATCCGCAGGTGGCTTTTGTAGGAACGTTGATTGGAAAAAAGCTGCAAACGCGTCACAGATGCTAACTCCAGAAGTATGGTTTTCACCATTAAACAACATAGACGACGGATAAGAGTTATTTTGCTTGTTAGCTTGAACGTAAGACCAAAAAGCTCTGGGGTTGTTGCGGATGCTGTCTTCGACCGAGTGAATGTAATTAGTATAACAATCGCGCTCGACACGTTTAGCGCGGTCCCGTAAAATCTTAAAGGAGTTATTATCGGAAATATTGTGATAAAGTTTAAACTTATTGTAATGTTTGTTTTTCTCCTTGATTATCTTAATAAGGGCCGGGGAATACCAAGTGGGATAGCGACTGGATCGAGTAATTTTAGAGGGTATGAATTTATCTCTCAGGTCAATCAACATCTTGTTAAAAATATCCACAGCCTCATCAATGGAACCACACATTAAGATACCGTACCAATCTTGTTCATTTAGATTCTTACAGATTGCGTCGTAATCTCCTTTTGCATAACAGTGCTTGGTCCTTGACATGGGCTTAAGTGTGGGCAAGGTGATAAATTTTGGGTGACAGATAAGTGCAGGGTGGTGGTCATCTTCTTCTAGAAGTGGGTCGAAGCATCTAGACACCAGGATGTCGTCTGAACATAATATAAGGTCAAGAATTCTATCCAGTCCATTTAAGACGTCGTTATATTGGTTTAAATTACAGAGATTCATTAAATCTGATAATTCCGCCTGATTGGCTACAGTGAGGGACAGAGTAGGTATTTTAAAAAGATGTTCAGTAGATGATGCCCATTTCACACAGCTCAGATTGAAGTCGCCCGCTATCAGTAATTTATCATTAGGATGCTCAGATGATATCCGTAGAACATTTTCCGTATAATTTGCGAGTTGTTCTGAGAAAGACGGGCCTAGGTTCTCGTCACATAAATACAGACAACAGATATGCAGATTTAATGGATTATTAGTACTTCGCGATAGGTTAATAGATACCCATATATCTTCAGCTGAAGAATGCCACTCCGGGCGCCCGAATGCCGTGACGTCACGTCGAGTAGCGATAAGAACGCCACCGCCCCTTACCTGCTTAGTGCGAGAATAGTCTCGGTCGCGTCGCCATACCGTGTACATATCACTGAATAATTCCTCATTCCTAGTACCGTCAATAAGCCAAGTTTCCGTTAAAATTATTACGTCGTAGTTACTTTGCTGTATGTTTCTTTTTAATTGAACCGTTTTTGTTCGCAAACCCCTAACATTTTGATAATAAATGTTAAAACCCATAAAACACATACCAGCCAAAACTTGTTTGGCTGGAGAGTGCAGTGAGTGTGTCAAAACAAGTTAAATTCAATGAAATAATGTTAGAGGCTTGCGAACAGTTCAGATAAAGACACAGCTTGTGTAAATTACGCCGTAATAGTAGGCAAGAATAGGCGAGCGTGCGGTTTAGCGATGACTTGATTTGTTTACAATCAAGGGTGAATGACATTTTAATGAGACGGTAAGTTGGAGTCAAGAATGCACACGAATAGATACTATTTAGGCCTAGGCAACCTACGGTAAGTTGTGTAAGTCCACCTCTGTATTTTATAGTTTTTAGGAAAAATATAGCATCTATCTTAGTGTAATTGTTGTTGTTGACTAGTGCAAAACATACACAAAGATCCATTCTCAACTTAAGTGCATGTGGAAAATAAATTATATAGTAGGTTTTGTTACAGACCTTAGTTCTTATGATGTGTGTGGGAAACATACACATAAAAATAACGAAGTTCGATTTAACCACTGCTCGTAGGTACCATGGATATGATAGATCATCATATATTTTATATAATCTAATACGTAACATAGGTGAGTAGGTCGATCTGTTAGGCAAACTTTTCTTTGAGCATAGGTTAGACACATTAGATTTACTATAGTAGATTATATTTTTTTTAGTAGGAATAGGTATATAGGTTAGATAGGTACTTAGGATAGTATAGTTGTAGTTTAGAGGTAGGGTAATTATAGATAATAGGTAGTAGTAAGGTATATTTATTTTGTTAGATTGATATGGCTTTGACAAAGTAGGTAAGTAAACAAATCTGGTTAGGATATTTCTTATAAACAAACACAAAAATATAAAATAGGTTAGCATATGATAAAATAGTCATTTAAGTTTTAGAAGGTCACTTTCACTATACACGGCGATGATAGGCGAGGTATCATTCTTCCGGGTTAGGATCTTGCAGTTTTGGACCCAGACATGCTTGTGGTTTTTTTCTGTGTGTGTTCCTACATATAAAAATAAAATATGAAGAAAGGTTATTTTTTGTAAAGTGCATTCATGATAATGTTAAATTTGATACGCTTGATTTTTCGATAGTACTACTCTTTTAACGCTCTGTATACGGAATGAAGGTGTGATGAAGGAGAAAGCTCCGAAAGTAGATGGTCAACTAATTGCAAACAGTTGACGCAGCGTCTACCGAGCGCTAGACGGGCGCGGCGGCGGCGCGGCGGCGGTGCGGCGGTGCGGGCCGGAAGCGTGCTGGTAACCGCGTTAATGACCGGCGGCGTCTGGTCACTCAAACCTTGTTATACCTTTGAACTGCTTTAATAGTTAGCTAAAGTATTAAATTTGACTTGTCTAAGTGCTTATTTTGTAAGCCTAAAGAAATAAAGATATTGATTTCTGATTTCTAAAGATTGATAGGTTTAACCGGTCAAACGATAGATACGAGCTTTTGAACTTAATTTATATGAAGTTTCATCAAAGACCCGTAATTGGTGGCTATCTTAGATTAATTAAATGAAGGGTGTTTCTGTGTTCGATCCGCGTTTTAATGTTCCAGATAGGAGATAAATAGAAACAATGATTTTGGTGTCAAACAAATAATAATATAATCTCAGACTATAGAATTATCTAGACGGAGCCCCAACGAAACCCGCACTGAGGCAGGTAAAATTAAGCCTTGGCGTGTACAAACACACTTACACACACACGTATATGACGAAATCATTTAAGACTGGTATACCTAATGCGTAGAGGGACTAAGTCGCTTTATGACTAAATGTCATATTAGGTTAGGTTTATGTCTATGACGGCCTTCGTCTAGATTGCAGATTGCTTACTTCGTTTTAAGACTAATCTTTAATAGACCTTAATATTCATAAGCCTAAATCGCATTCTGCCTAAAATGAAACAAAGTTTATTTGAAGGGAACACAAGAAGGAGAATTGATATTTTTTCAAACCAAAGTAAAAAAAAGAACTTAAAAACTGCAAAATAATAAAGTCAATGATTTATTATACTTCTTAAAAAAACACGCACAAAATTAAAAAGGATCTTCTTAACATTCACAATAGCTTAGATTTATCTTACTTCTTACTATTATAATAAATGGGAAAGTCTGTGTGAATGTTTGTTATAGATAATCTCTATAACCACTTAAGTTATTTAGATGAAATTGGGTAAGTATGTAGATCGTTTAAAACCTAGAATAACACATAGGATAGTAAAATTTTGAATTGGGGGTAGTACAGTTTGTATGGAAAATTACTATTCGATTCACTCAAAATTCGGTACTTTCGGTATAAATAAACTATTTTTTTTATTTTTACAAAATAACCCCTCGGGGTGAGCAATAAATTTTTAAAATTTATATGTAATAAAAACTCTGGTTCTTGGGTGAAGCCGCGGAGTGCGTCTAGTACTGAATGGACTACGAACTACGATACTTATTTTTTAAACTACTTAATTTACGGAAGTTACGGATGAGCTGCTTAGTACCCACTGTTCAGTTTTTACATTTATGTTGTCTTAGTCTCTCCGTGTACTTTTTCTATTTTTTATACTTACTGTAATTTAGTTATGTTATGTGACGTATCGTCTAATAAACAATTTCATTTCATTTCATTTCCATACTCTCTTCTAACCTATATAGAATAGAATAGAAAACATTTATTTTGACACATACTTAGATACGACACATACCTACTTATATCGCAGTTTGACTAACTTTTTGTAGCTGTTGAACTATAATTCAGTATGTCTATAGATCTATTGACCTTCCTCTCTTCTAACCTATAGCGCAGTAAGTCTAACTATGGTTATACCTACTTCGCACTATGACTAGTCATAACGCGACTTAGTCCCTCTACGCATTAGGTATACCAGTCTTAAATGGACGAAATTACGCCTTACCTTGTCAGTCCAGCTAAGCCGTCGCGCTGAGTGTCACGCAAAATTATTACGAGATTTAGAGGGACAAAATGCCGAATTATGTTTTGAAAGGGTGTTCAAACCAATCTCGCGACATAAAAAGCAGGATGGAATCACATTTCATGCGAAAGTACACCTGCACGGCAACACTCAGTACGAGCACACAATGTTTACGAAACCGGCTTCAAAATCATTGTTGACAGCGCTCTGTCTAGGTAGTCTGAGAATACATATAATCTATCCAATACTGTATTGAAGGTACACCTATTTTATTTATTTATTTATTTATTTTTCTTAGGGAAACAAAAAGCTTTATCACTACAATATAAAATACTTAACATTAGAAAAATAAGCTAGGCAGTTTCCACAAATAGAAAGAGAATAAAATTATCCAAGAATACACAAAGAGGAAAAAAAAACAAAAAAGAAAATACAAGTTTATAAATGTAATAATAATGTGTTTTAAATGTAATTTTTATGAGTCACGTACTTGAAATAAACAATTTTTATTTTATTTTTTTATTTATTTCTATTTATAAAGTGTAAAGGAGCCATATCAATCGTTTCACTGGGAAAGGGATTAGTTCATAGTTTACACATACCTACAGAATGTTAATAATAGTATATTCAATTAATTATACTGTCAGGTAAAAGTTAATTTGTGTATATTAAATTGTAAATAATAATTAAATGTGTTGTAAATAATTTTAGCAGGGACTGTTATCCTAATTGTAAATATTAGCTCCAATGAGACCTCGTGTGAGCACACGTCGCAGAAGAGCCCGCAGGCGCGCGCTCGTGTCGGGGCCGCCGGCGGCGCGCCGCTCGCTGTAAGAGACCTCGTGTGAGCACACGTTGTCGCAGGAGAGCCCGCGGGCGCGCGCTCGTGTCGGGGCCGCCGGCGGCGCGCCGCTCGCTGTAAGAGACCTCGTGTGAGCACACGTTGTCGCAGGAGAGCCCGCGGGCGCGCGCTCGTGTCGGGGCCGCCGGCGGCGCGCCGCTCGCTGTAACGCAGTGTCTTGCGTGAGCGGGCTGGACGCGAACGCGAAGCGGCGCGGCGCGGCGCGAACAAAGCAAGCCAACTGATCGCGTTCGCTTTGTTTACGCGGTGTCTTGCGTGAGCGGGCTGGACGCGAACGCGAAGCGGCGCGGCGCGGCGCGAAAACAACAAACAGTATAGACCTATAGAAGTGTCCTACGTTAACAAACGGTGCGGCGCGACGCGGTGCTAAACAAAGCGAACGCGATCAGTTGGCTTGCTTTGTTCGCGCCGCGCCGCGCCGCACCGTTTGTTAACGTAGGACACTTCTATAGGTCTATACTGTTTGTTGTTTTCGCGCCGCGCCGCGCCGCTTCGCGTTCGCGTCCAGCCCGCTCACGCAAGACACCGCGTAAGAGACCTCGTGTGAGCACACGTTGTCGCAGGAGAGCCCGCGGGCGCGCGCTCGTGTCGGGGCCGGCGGCGCGCCGCTCGCTGTAAGAGACCTCGTGTGAGCACACGTTGTCGCAGGAGAGCCCGCGGGCGCGCGCTCGTGTCGGGGCCGCCGGCGGCGCGCCGCTCGCTGTAAGAGACCTCGTGTGAGCACACGTTGTCGCAGGAGAGCCCGCGGGCGCGCGCTCGTGTCGGGGCCGGCGGCGCGCCGCTCGCTGTAAGAGACCTCGTGTGAGCACACGTTGTCGCAGGAGAGCCCGCGGGCGCGCGCTCGTGTCGGGGCCGCCGGCGGCGCGCCGCTCGCCGTAAGAGACCTCGTGTGAGCACACGTTGTCGCAGGAGAGCCCGCGGGCGCGCGCTCGTGTCGGGGCCGGCGGCGCGCCGCTCGCTGTAAGAGACCTCGTGTGAGCACACGTTGTCGCAGGAGAGCCCGCGGGCGCGCGCTCGTGTCGGGGCCGCCGGCGGCGCGCCGCTCGCTGTAAGAGACCTCGTGTGAGCACACGTTGTCGCAGGAGAGCCCGCGGGCGCGCGCTCGTGTCGGGGCCGCCGGCGGCGCGCCGCTCGCTGTAAGAGACCTCGTGTGAGCACACGTTGTCGCAGGAGAGCCCGCGGGCGCGCGCTCGTGTCGGGGCCGCCGGCGGCGCGCCGCTCGCTGTAAGAGACCTCGTGTGAGCACACGTTGTCGCAGGAGAGCCCGCGGGCGCGCGCTCGTGTCGGGGCCGCCGGCGGCGCGCCGCTCGCTGTAAGAGACCTCGTGTGAGCACACGTTGTCGCAGGAGAGCCCGCGGGCGCGCGCTCGTGTCGGGGCCGCCGGCGGCGCGCCGCTCGCTGTAAGAGACCTCGTGTGAGCACACGTTGTCGCAGGAGAGCCCGCGGGCGCGCGCTCGTGTCGGGGCCGCCGGCGGCGCGCCGCTCGCTGTAAGAGACCTCGTGTGAGCACACGTTGTCGCAGGAGAGCCCGCGGGCGCGCGCTCGTGTCGGGGCCGCCGGCGGCGCGCCGCTCGCTGTAAGAGACCTCGTGTGAGCACACGTTGTCGCAGGAGAGCCCGCGGGCGCGCGCTCGTGTCGGGGCCGCCGGCGGCGCGCCGCTCGCTGTAAGAGACCTCGTGTGAGCACACGTTGTCGCAGGAGAGCCCGCGGGCGCGCGCTCGTGTCGGGGCCGCCGGCGGCGCGCCGCTCGCTGTAAGAGACCTCGTGTGAGCACACGTTGTCGCAGGAGAGCCCGCGGGCGCGCGCTCGTGTCGGGGCCGCCGGCGGCGCGCCGCTCGCTGTAAGAGACCTCGTGTGAGCACACGTTGTCGCAGGAGAGCCCGCGGGCGCGCGCTCGTGTCGGGGCCGCCGGCGGCGCGCCGCTCGCTGTAAGAGACCTCGTGTGAGCACACGTTGTCGCAGGAGAGCCCGCGGGCGCGCGCTCGTGTCGGGGCCGCCGGCGGCGCGCCGCTCGCTGTAAGAGACCTCGTGTGAGCACACGTTGTCGCAGGAGAGCCCGCGGGCGCGCGCTCGTGTCGGGGCCGCCGGCGGCGCGCCGCTCGCTGTAAGAGACCTCGTGTGAGCACACGTTGTCGCAGGAGAGCCCGCGGGCGCGCGCTCGTGTCGGGGCTGGCGGCGCGCCGCTCGCTGTAAGAGACCTCGTGTGAGCACACGTTGTCGCAGGAGAGCCCGCGGGCGCGCGCTCGTGTCGGGGCCGGCGGCGCGCCGCTCGCTGTAAGAGACCTCGTGTGAGCACACGTTGTCGCCGGAGAGCCCGCGGGCGCGCGCTCGTGTCGGGGCCGGCGGCGCGCCGCTCGCTGTAAGAGACCTCGTGTGAGCACACGTTGGCGCAGGAGGGCCCGCGGGCGCGCGCTCGTGTCGGGGCCGGCGGCGCGCCGCTCGCTGTAAGAGACCTCGTGTGAGCACACGTTGTCGCAGGAGAGCCCGCGGGCGCGCGCTCGTGTCGGGGCCGCCGGCGGCGCGCCGCTCGCTGTAAGAGACCTCGTGTGAGCACACGTTGTCGCAGGAGAGCCCGCGGGCGCGCGCTCGTGTCGGGGCCGGCGGCGCGCCGCTCGCTGTAAGAGACCTCGTGTGAGCACACGTTGTCGCAGGAGAGCCCGCGGGCGCGCGCTCGTGTCGGGGCCGCCGGCGGCGCGCCGCTCGCTGTAAGAGACCTCGTGTGAGCACACGTTGTCGCAGGAGAGCCCGCGGGCGCGCGCTCGTGTCGGGGCCGGCGGCGGCGGGGTGTCTGTCTGTCGGCGCAGCGCCTCGGCTCACAGCGCGCCTCGCTTCCGCTTCCGCTCCGATACTCTATAACGATATTAAACGGAGCTCTAAAAGAACTATGTACCTACTTCATCTAATAATAGTCTTCACTTAGCCTCTTTCAAAGAGTGTCACTATTTGATGCCTGTAGCTAGGCTTGGATTATATAACCTGACTAGGACCAACGGAGGAACGTTTTCTAGAAATAACCATTGAATTGTTCTCATCATACATGTGTCAAAATCTTGAAACATGCATGTAGGTAGTAAATGGAAGGTACTCTACGAGGTTAGTAGATAATAGGTGTAGAGTGTCCTCCTGCAGAACTTTTAGAATATCTCTATTAAATCGTACCAGACTGGCATTGGTGTCGATTCTGTTGTTTTAGGAATCCTAACTAAAATCTTAAAATTTCTTAGTTAGATTGACTTAAAATTTATGGTATTCTGTTGCAAGTCTTAAAAATCAGTCAGTAGTGTGAAATTGCATATTAGTCTTTGTATTCTGTTAACAATAGAGTAAAATGCATAGTTAGTCGAACACTTTGTTGTGGCGAGGAGTTTTGAAATGGCACCTATGTCTTGTGCGTCTTTTTGGAGCCCATATTATACGCAGTCTTAGCAGTGAATTCAGGGCAATCTATGTATGTAACAGTTACATTGACCATGTAGGAATGGCATGTCCATTGAGGTGTGTAGGTCTCGAAGGCTTATAAAGCGCAAAGCACACAGAAGGCGACGAGGCGAAGTCAAGGCACAGACACGGTGCAGGCGCGATATCTGCGCAAACAGACGCGAGGACGATACGGCGATGTTATTATTATACAAGGTGCTTTCGGTTTTAATACTAATTTCCCTACTTTTGTATCATATAATTTCAATCAATTTCCAATAGTGGTAGAAGGAACATTACACTTTGTGGTGCTGTCGCTCTAGCTAATACTCTCTGTCGTATCGTCTCCGCGTCTGTGTGCGCAGATAACGCGCCTGCATCGTATCCGCGCCGTTTACTTACCTTACCTTGTCCACGTCGCTCTTTGTTTGCGTAGCGCCTCAATTCTTCGTATTTTAACAAAGTACATACAGACATATATTTACAATCATAATTTTTATAATATATTAGATAGTTCCCTTCCTATTCTATTATTTCCTAACTCTCCTGATCCTGTTCATATTTCGTCACGCAGTAGGCTTTGTAAATAATTTAGTTTCCCAATTTTTTTACTAAAAAAACAAAATATGAAAATGGCAAATGCTAAGATTAGCGAGTCCAAGAAGAAAAGAAAAAAAATGATATTGAGAGAGCACAGTTTGATGATGTTGATGAATAATAATTAATGTAATGTTTGAGTAGGTACTATCGAGTAGCAGAGCGCTCTCGTGAGCTGCACACGAGTGCTAGAGACGGGCAGCCTCCGTCCGGCCGCATAAGAATAGACAAAAACAGACTAGAAGGGAAACTTCGCTCCGAACGCACTCAAGGTCACGATATATTTAGCCTACGCGACGTGCAGTAGGGTAGGGCTGTTACAGCCGGCGGCGACGACGCCGCACGCGGATTTTAATATTTGTGTAGGTTAGGTACCTACCTCTATAATATGACGTCACGGTCAAGTTATTGTGGTGTGATCGGTTGTAACAATAACTCAAAAAAGAATACAAATTTAAGTTTTTTTAGATTGCTAAATGATAATGATAATAAATACCCTATGTAAGTAATATTTTCTAAATATTATTGTGTTTTTGTAGATTCCTATCTTACTAATTAGGTAGGTACCTAATCAAAGGAACGTGAACATCGGTCGTTGACCTTTTCTCACTCGCCTCGCCTCGCGACGGCGGCGGGGCGCGGCGGTACAGTGCAGTAGCAACCCTGGCAAAACGCCTGGACGACAGAGGGGCGTACCGAGGTGAAGGGGATGTAGGTAGGTATATAAATGGCGGAGTTTGGGACTAGATCAAAGAAGAGTCCCTTCTATCCAGTTATTATTGATTCTTATGCCGGCCGGCCTGTGTGCGAGCGCGCGTGTGTGCGAGCGTGCGTGTGTGCGGGCTGCACGCGTGACGTCAGCGTCATGCCGGAGTCATCGATCCGCGGCCCGATAGCTCATGTATCTGCACACTGCGTACGTTACACACATAATAAACAGATATTGACAAACTTCAGGACTTATCTGTGCGCGGACGAGACATTCTCGTTGTTCAACTTTTCGATGACTCGGTACCTACAACAACTAAAGGCTCCGATATCTTTAGGCGAATGAATTGTGTTACAAAAGGTACCAACACAATAATGAGGTACCCACTTAATTTCATGGAAAAGGGGAATCTAAAGCTATATGAAAAGCTATGAATGATAAGCTTAACTGGAATCATGTAACTTTCATGATACTGAATAGTAGGTACCTAAATGATGTAGCATCGGTGGATGGATAGATAACAAGACGTAGTAAGTAATAGCAGAGGGCGGGCGCGGGGGCGGGCGCGGGTCGCGGGGCCGGGGGCGGGCGCCGATGCGGAATGATGCGGCTGAGCATTACCAATAACGATCGCAGCTCGCTTGTCAAAGCGTTGTATCCTCTCTCCGCCGCCGGCTCGCAGCGCTCCGCCGCACTGCATGCAGAGACCTGATCGCACTGCACAGGTCAGTTCACAGAACTTATATCATATGGTAAGTAGTTATGTAGTTGCCTTTTTGCATGTTGACGAGTTATCCTTTATTAACTCGTAGTTTTATTTTGCGCTCAAGTATAAGAAAGAAATACCTTGTCTAGCCAGATTGGTCATATCTCGCCAATCGATCTAAAGTATCATCTTCATTTAACCCATTAGAGGTCAAATAAAAAGTGCCAATGATTTTTTTATTTTGTTTATATTTTCTTATTTAAATATGTACTAAGAAACACAAAACACAAGAAAATTATGAGAAACTGTTTTTTTCATGAAATTACAGGGGTGGATTCGATTGGGGACACTGACCTCTTACGTATAAAAATTTTCGACACAAGCCTTTGCGACACTCAGTGTTTATAGGCACTTCTTACACTGCCAACAAGCTTTTGAAAGGAAAAACACACACCGCAGCTAGTTTCCAATTATTTCTGGATAATATCCAACTGCATCTTGGAAAAGGCCATCAAATATTGATGCAGCCTGACGCAATTTTCTTGGTTGACCTTGTGTAAATAGTCCGTGCGATATGGCAACCGAATCTGAGTTGATCCATAGGATTAACAATACTAGTTACATATAAACTCTTGGCATTAGAAACAGCCACGTACAACATATTAGTAAATAAACCCACTACCACTTTTTGCCATGTAAAGCAATTCAGAGAAAGACTGGTCAAGTTCATTCATTCACACATCCATTATTTTTGTTGTATGTTCGAAATAAATATGGTATCGCCACGTGTTTTCTCTCTCTCTTTATTGAACACTATCGCTTCACTGATTCGTCAATAGAGATACAGGCATAAAACACTCCCCACTGTAAAAAAATCTCGATAAGTTTGTCTGCCAGTTAGACCACTTTGAACAGTTTGTTGTTCGATGTTGATGCATCGTTTTCAACAAGATGGAGGTTTCTTTTTATATCGCGAAACTGATGTACAAATAGCTAGACATAGCGTTGATGACCATTTAATAATACTCTTCCAGTCACAAATTTCGGAAGTATTCTCAACAGTTGAACAGTAGGTATGAAGGGACACATTTCCGTCAAGTTGGATTAGGATTTGAAGCGGATTTCCGGGTAGCAACCAGTCGTCTTCATTTTGATACTTACCAGTAGTTCATTATCACTTTCTTCTCTACCACTATCCTGTCAGTTCATAAATACCCCAGTAGTACCAGGTATGTCTTGCGGCATGGAACACGTTGCCATATCTTCATGGGCACCTTCCACTTCATCAGTAACGCACTTGGATCAGGTGATATAATATCCAAATCACATTCATCATTATAGCGGTCCTGTAAAATGATTTCAATAGCTTCTCCAAGCCCCTTTTATCTTTTTGAGTCGTGAAGTATCGTTTCTTTATTGCAAAGAATCTAAAAAAATAACATTTATTTTACTCATGTATGTGGTCATTGGACCCGCACGAGGACGGTAAGATTTAAATGACTCTAGTTTTATTTGAGTTGTAAATAATAAAAAGTATTTTTGCTTAAAACTTACTCAGATATGTATTTTATAAGTTTGAAATAAAAGATACAACTTATAAGCAGCGACTACTTAAAAAAAATCATAATCATTCACTTACCTCCACTGCGTTTCGAATACAAAACTTCAACTAATATTTTTTTTCAAGAAATATGCAACTACCCGCAAAACATTGATCAATAAACTTAAATAGGGTTGTGATGAAGTCAAATACCACGGCTATCCACATCAAATTTAGGAATTATGTGATTGACACTTAGAAATATGGCCGTACTCGGTTGAGGACGGTGACCTCTAATGGGTTAAATCACTTTTGATTTGATTTTGTACGTAGTGAGCTAGTGCCTAAGGAATGATGCGAGGTACGAGGTCTGTGATGCAGATGAGGAAAGGAATAAAAAGTATGGTGAGGGCAAGGAGAGCGTGAGTGAGCGACCGGCGACCGGCGACCCTTCATTCACGGCCGATGCGGCCGCTGCGCAGTATGTTGTTACCAGCAAGCCCGCGCCCGCCGCCGCGCCGCTCGTCGCATCGTCCTCAGCGTCCAGCATGAAGCCACAGCTACAAACAAGCAGTCGCCGACCGCTTGGACGCAAAGCTCACAAGTTGAATAAACAAAAGTACACCGGGAAAACAAAACGCTCTAACTTAGAAGTGCGGTACAAACTCGCAACAGTGATTCCATTGATAACCGCAATCCGGGCACTCACGAAGTCACCCCGCCGCCCGCGCCGCGCCCGCCCGCACTAAACTCTACTTTACAGAATATTCTCACTCAGCTCGCCTCCGAATTGCATTATTTCGCTACATCCTAACTTCGCCAACGACAACAGTTATAACTTTCTTTTTAGGAAGTTTGCAACTAGACAGGCTTTCTACTTTTGTTTTGATTGTCTTTCATAGAATGTGACTTTATATTTTGTCTAGTTTGTATTAGTAAGCAGCGGTCACCGCGAGCCGCTGGCGGCCGACGGTTGGACCGCACAGTGTCAAGTCCCGCTAACTAACAATGCTAATGACTGGGCCGCGCGCCGCGGGACTACCACTACTCCACTACGGACTAGAGCATGTAACTGAGGACCGGAGGCGGCAACAATTATAAAAAACTTTAAGTCTTTTATTATTCTTGCATGGGAAAATAAAAAAAACACGTTCATCATACATTCTTTATTATCAGTCACCTCACTGAAAGTACGTAGTCGAGTCTCCTCCATTGTTCGTGTATAGCCTGGAGCCTGGCTAGTCTCCAGCTAATCTTGAAAGCATACTTTCAACTATTTTTTTTACATATTAACGGGATAACTACCTCCACATGGCATTTAAATTTCTTTTAATTTAAGCTCGGCGGTAGTTAGCGTTTTTTTTGGCTCGCGTGTGTAACATCACGAGCTTAAAAATTTCACAAACAAACTTCCTATAAGGTAAAAATAATATTGCGCTCATTAGGGAGGCCTATGTCCAGCAGTGGACTAATACAGGTTGAAGCGACGGGGAAATCAATTATTACTTTAGTTCTTAGATTATTTTGATAATTATACCTACCCACCCATATCAAGCTCATTCATACCTACTGTCTGGAATCCTAGCACAGCGCCATCTACACAATACAAGCTTTCTCTACGTAGCTAAAGCTAGGTAGTGAAAGGAAACCCGGAGTCAACCTCAAACAGGGAAGTGGATATAGCTAACGTTCAGCAACCGTGCAGCAACCATTGATGGCCGCCATGTAGCGGTGTTCACAGCAACTACTCACAAAATGTGCGAATGTCTGTCCCTCCCTCAGCTTCCGTCGGAGTTTGGAAACCCTCTCGTTTCCCGCTCTCTCGTAACAAGCTTTCAGGACCTTTCAATAGATGTCACTGTGCGTTGCGTAGCCGGGTGTGTGCCACATAGGTTTAAAGAACTTTATTCTCATACAACTACAAATAGTTTCTTATAATGAGATACTTAATTAAAGAAATAATCTAGGTTTTACAATGATTTCTGTATACCTCTGGTACCGTAAATACATTTTAGCTTATTACTGTGCATTGGTTACTGTTATACATATATAAATTTACTAACACGGTATACTGTTATAAAAATAGAATAGCTAAAAATACATTTTAAAAAATTTGATCTACATACTAATTATTTCCTACTACAAATTTTGCAAAATAAATGCTTGATCTTTCTTTCGGTGTCCTTAAATACTAGTTTTCTAAGTACTTAGTTATTTTCATGTTTCCTTAAATTTACAGGGTATGTACATATAATTTAAGTTTATTTTTAAAGGTATTTATATTGGCACTTTCCTTTATATTGTTTGGTAAATTGTTAAATATCTTAGCTCCTTCTGATAATATTGTTTTTTTACCATAATTTGTACGTGTATTAGCTATCTGTAATTTTATTTTATTTCTTAAATTGTATTAATTTTCTCTTAGCTGTAACTTAATGTTTGATTGAATTGACTTTGAAGTTATTTTTTTTATTAGAATGCATGTATTATAAATGTAAAGTTTCTCTATATTGAAAATATTAGTTTTACGGTATAATTCTTTAGTCGGCGTAAAATACATAGTCATAATAGTATAAAACTTTAATTATGTACTTTGTTTTGAGTTCTTTGAAGGGGGTTTAAATTTGAAGTAGAAGCCGTTCCCCAAATTTCCACCAAATAGTCTAAATGTGATTTTGCAAGAGAGTTAAAAACAATGTTACGAACTGATTTTGGTATACATTTCGAGACTTTGCATAGTGCTCCTAGTAAGGATTTCAGTTTTGCTTTGACGTGTTCAATATGGGTTTTCCATGTCAATTGATCATCGATCCACAAAACTAAATATTTTTCAAGATTGCTGAATTATATCATTATTAATAATTAACTAAAGGAGGGAATGATGGTATTTGTTTATTTTTAGCACTAAAGATCATGAACGAAGTCTTTGATGTATTAATTGTAAGCAAATTATACCTAAACCATTCACTTAAAACATCCAGATCAGTTTGAGCTAAATTTATTGAGTCATTGATATTTTTACCAAAATAAAAAAGACATGTGTCATCGGCGTAAAGGGTTAGATGCCCATGTAAACCTATTGAGTTTATATTATATAAGTATATAAGAAACATTAAAGGACCTAGTATAGAACCCTGTGGAATTCCATAATTTACACTTTCAACACTGCTATTAAAGGTATCAATCTTAACCACTTGTAACCTATTAGTCAGATATGAAGAAAACATATCTAGAGCCTTATCTCTGATGCCTATATTGTGAAGCTTTTGTAGAAGCTTAGGGTGGCTCACAGTGTCGAAAGCCTTCTTCAGGTCTATGAAAATACCTAAAGCAATATTTTTTTCATCAATATTAGTTTTAATTTTAGTTATAAGATCGATAACCGCTGTGAGGGTGCTTGACTTAGCACGGAACCCATATTGTTCGTCTATTAAAAAGTTTTTTTCTATGAGATACGCATTTAGTCTTTTGTATAAAATTCTTTCAAAGATTTTCGAAATAATTGGTAACACTGATACTGGTCTATAATTGCTCGGATCGCTCTTATCGCCTGCTTTATGTATCGGACTAACTTTAGCTATCTTCAGAGAATCCGGAAAAACTCCATTATCCAGGCATACATTAATACAGCGCGTTAGTTTATCAACAATTAAGTTCTTAATGCATTTGATTGCCTTAGTACTAATGCCATCTAAGCCAGTACTAGTGTTACTGTCAAGTTGATCTATTAATCTCGACACTTCATCACAGTCACAGGGATCAAGCTCATTTAAAGTTATTTCATGTATATAAGCCGGATCGTATGTTAAGATGTTGTTATTTTTAGTGTGATATTCATAAGGTATTTTATTTGCTAGATCGGCTCCTATTGAGGAAAAGAATTTATTAAAAATGTTGCATATTTGAGGGCCGTCAGTGATAAAACCTTTACTTGTTTTTAATTTAGGTACCTAATGATGAGCTATCTTTAACTTTATTTAATGATAATTTTATTAAAATTTTCCACATTTTTTTGAAATCGTTGGAACTGTTCTGGAACAAGGAATAATAGTAATGTTTTTTTTGTTTATTTACAAGGTTTTTTACCCTATTTCGTTCTTCAACATAGCGACTGTAAGTTGTTTTATCGTTAGGATTAGTTTTAGTGATTTGCCATAAGTTATTTCGAGTATTTATTGAGTCAATGATTTCTTTATTTATCCATTCATTTTGGGGTGGATTCTGGACTTTTATTTTGTTTATTCTATTATTTTTTATATTTTCTAATAAGATATTTTCGAGTTTTTCATAGTTATCATTTAAGTTTGTATATTCTAATTTTTCGATATTACTATAGAAGTTTTCATAATTTAGTGCCTGATATTCTATTCTTTTATGATAAAATTTGGGTAAGCCGCTGATTTCAATAAAAATCTGTTTATGATCAGATAATGATGAATCTGATGAATCTATAAGGGACATACTAAGTGACTGGTTATTTCAGTTTGAGTAAACATGGTCAATTATTGTATTGGTTGTGCTCGTTTGACGCGTGCAATACTTTTGATTTATTTTGTTTATTACTGTAAAGCCATTTTCATTTATTTCATTTATATACTGTTTTACCTTCTGTTCTTGACTAAGTAAATGTATATTAAAGTCGCCAAATATAATAGACCTTTTCCTTTTCTCTAGCTGTTGTGAAAATAAATCAAGGAAATTTCGTAAGTTAGCGTCTCCAGGCCTATAAATAGCTCCAATTTCTAAGGCTCCAATATTTAATGACAATTTGTCTATTTTTAACCATAAATAATGACAGCCGTCTTCAAATAACTCTTCTGTAATGTCATACTTGATGCCAAAGAGAATATAAATACTACGTAAACTTGATGCTTTCATGTACAAAAATCGAAACACCTCCTCCTTTTTTCTTTTCATTCTTACCATCTTTATTCTTTTTGTCAGTGTCTGCTGGTCTATAATTGTAAATATGTGAGTAGGTAGTTAGGAATTCGATATAATCTGGCTTCGTTTTCTGATTTAATCCAGGTCTCCGTAAAGATGAGTATATGAGTAGTTTTAGTTATCGATTTCAGGATGCATTTTATTTCGTCGAACTTTCCAGTGGTACAAATACTCCGCAAATTGGTATAGAAGAAACGAAGGGATGAACTGTGTAACTGTAAGTTCTTGTAATTATCTATTTTATGGTAGACGATTTTATGAATTTTATCGGTGTCTTTTTCTTTTTGTATTAACATGCCACACCAAACCACGAATCCGTCACATGAACGAAAAGGTTTTTCAATTTCTCCAATGAAACCAATTTAACATCCCATTGCAATGCAACATAACATTGCAGACCAAGATGATCGTACAACCGAAACGGCTTCCACATGTACGTTATATTAACTTTATTTAAATAAAAATACCTACCTACTGCATGTTATGCAGTGTATAATAATTATTAGCTTTATTTGCAGAAACATTGAAAATTGGCAGCGTGAGTGACTATTCAAATACAAATTCAAATGTACCATGAGCTCAGCAGTGAGTTATTGGTAGGAAGAGCAATAAGATATCCCTAAAATAAGAAGTATTGTTTGATGGTGATGATAACAAATAAAACAAGAACACAATAATCAAGCTTTGTTTTATGTACCTACATAAAAATCTACATTGTGTTAGGTAAATCTCTATATTAACTCGGCAGAGTTGTCGTATCAACCGACATCAGTAGCGCCCTCCTCCGCGCGACTCCTTGCGTTGCGAGTAGAGAGACCACTGTCTGGGGCTTGCCCTTCTCATTACAAGTAGAGAGACCACTGTCTGGGGCTTGCCCTTCTCATTGCGAGTAGAGAGACCACTGTCTGGGGCTTGCCCTTCTCATTGCGAGTAGAGAGACGACTGTTTGGGGGCTTGCCGTTCTCATTACGAGTAGAGAGACCACTGTCTGGGGCTTGCCCTTCTCATTGCGAGTAGAGAGACCACTGTCTGGGGCTTGCCCTTCTCATTGCGAGTAGAGAGACGACTGTTTGGGGGCTTGCCGTTCTCATTACGAGTAGAGAGACCACTGTCTGGGGCTTGCCCTTCTCATTGCGAGTAGAGAGACCACTGTCTGGGGCTTGCCCTTCTCATTGCGAGTAGAGAGACGACTGTTTGGGGGCTTGCCGTTCTCATTACGAGTAGAGAGACAACTGTCTGGGGCTTGCCCTTCTCATTACGAGTAGAGAGACAACTGTCTCGGGGCTTGCCCTTCTCATTGCGAGTAGAGAGACAACTGTCTGGGGGCTTGCCCTTCTCATTGCGAGTAGAGAGACAACTTTCCGGGGGCTTGCCCTTCTCATTGCGAGTAGAGAGACAACTGTTTGGGGGCTTGCCCTTCTCATTACGAGTAGAGAGACAACTGTCTGGGGGCTTGCCCTTCTCATTGCGAGTAGAGAGACAACTGTCCGGGGGCTTGCCCTTCTCATTGCGAGTAGAGAGACAACTGTCCGGGGGCTTGCCCTTCTCATTGCGAGTAGAGAGACAACTGTTTGGGGGCTTGCCCTTCGATCGCCAGTCCCAACAACATTTACAAAATAATGTCAAAATTATCTCCGAGTTCTGACTGAATAAAGTTATGTCGGTTCAACTTCAGTTTTTCTGATTTACCTAACAATTGAGACATAAGAATATAATGTAGGTTATTTTTGTATTGGTGTCTCTGTTTTGAAATAAATACTTGTTTGTTTGAACAGCAAACAGCTTTTGCATGAAAAGGTTATGCATAAGTTAGTAGGTAGTGCATCGAAGACTTCTTCACTCTAAGCCAGCTCTCCATTAATCGATCCGCTGGAACGCGCTGAATCATTTCGTTTGACGCAACACTGCGTAAAACGAATACGAAAACTTTATAATCTGAAACAATCACAAAAAATACGTATCTTAGTCACGCGTAAATATTAAATACGTATAGGTCGCGTCACGTAAAAAGAGCGCTGGAAGAAAGTGGAAGGGGTATGTTCGCGCATGGGTACACTCGCGTACGATAGTACTATGCCAATTTGCTGTGCCTATTTTTAACTAATATTACACTCGCGGCTTGGTGTTGGTTATTAGAAAATAATATTAGATAAAATTAAAAACAATTTCGATTCAGTTTAGAATGTTTAATCTAATTACAAAAAAATAATGTAATGTAGCAACTCCATCCATTAAGTCGTCTTGGGTGACGTGAAAACCAGATGAGGACGCGGGATTGATACTGGAGGTGGCTATTTCATCATCGTCGCTGTCGTCACTTGAGCTTTCATCATTATTTGAGTCAGAATCATCATCCCTTACACGAATAATAAATGTTTCTGTAATCATATCTACCAAATGATCGCTTTTACAGTAATCGGTCTCTACCTCTATTTTCTTTACCTTTGTGCATAATTTCCAAAAACCATTAAAATGTAAAACCATTTCGTAAACTTTTGTGCGCGATGGTATTTTGACAAGAAACGTGACGTGTGACAGCAAATGACAACTGACGAACCAATAGCGCACCGGCAAGCATGCGGCGCATGACCCTTCCACCCCGCGCCCCACCGCCTACCTCCAAATAGACCCATAAATCGCCTTCTGCGCAGCTTTACCGCCAGCGTTCTTCTTACATGACGCGAACTATATCTTAGTCACGCCCACCCGCCCGGTCGCTATACCCGCTAAAATAGTCCAGCCAAGGCGCCGGAAACTGATTCTATTCTCAATAGTCTTAGTAGGTACAGTACCTAAAGTAGCGATTACACCCGGGATTATCATGAACCTTATTTTTACTATTCATTCTCAACAATAAAATCAACGTGGAAAATAATGAATAGTAAGACTGACTGAAAAGGTTAGTTTGTACTTTCCTAAGCAAACGATAAAAAAAATATGATGCTCAATCAAAAATGTCGAGGAAAGTAGAAGATAAGCATTTGAAAACTTTTTAAACAACTTTCAATCTCTACTTCAAAATAGGATCTACACTACACTCTTCTCAGTTATCGGTGAGTAAGTACTTATGAAAATTGTACCTTTCTTTATCTGGTTGTTATTCACACAGAAATCACAAGAAACTTACCTTGATAAAGGTGTCGAGCGATAACGGCACGAGGTGGTTGGCGGCGGGACGCAGCGGGCGCTTGGCGCGTTCCATGACCAGCACCAGCGAGCGACGCGCCGCCGCGCCCAGCACCGCCCAGCGCATGCAGTACACCGACACCACCAGCCCGTCGCTCTGAACACACACACACGTAAGTACCCGCCCAGCGCATGCAGTACACCGACACCACCAGCCCGTCGCTCTGAACACACACACACGTAAGTACCCGCCCAGCGCATGCAGTACACCGACACCACCAGCCCGTCGCTCTGAACACACACACACGTAAGTACCCGCCCAGCGCATGCAGTACACCGACACCACCAGCCCGTCGCTCTGAACACACACACACGTAAGTACCCGCCCAGCGCATGCAGTACACCGACACCACCAGCCCGTCGCTCTGAACACACACACACGTAAGTACCCGCCCAGCGCATGCAGTACACCGACACCACCAGCCCGTCGCTCTGAACACACACACACGTAAGTACCCGCCCAGCGCATGCAGTACACCGACACCACCAGCCCGTCGCTCTGAACACACACACACGTAAGTACCCGCCCAGCGCATGCAGTACACCGACACCACCAGCCCGTCGCTCTGAACACACACACACGTAAGTACCCGCCCCGTCCCGCCCCGCCCCGCCCCGCTCCCCCTCACCTGCACCGTCACCTCGTTCCCGTAGTAGCAGTACAGGAACAGCTCCGTCAGGATGCAGCAGATGAACAGCATCATGGAAGCAAACTCTATACTCATCACGTTCAGCTGAAATCAAACTCACCACTCGTCACTATGCTCTTGTACACCATCATCATTCATTATTAGTAAATAAAACGACCTGGTGATACCTCTTCAGCTGCGTCCTGCTGTCAGAAATTGTGTCCTCGTGGCACCCGAAGTACCGTGGTTGCATCAGCGCCTGCCCGCTTAGAATACGCAAGAGGCCGTATCGTTCTTCCTCCGACGGATTGGAGCATTCGGATCTCGAACCTCAAGCTATTTGGCTGCAGGATCTAGCTGAGGAGGGTGAATATTTGTCTGGTGCTGTCCCTGGAGAGAGATCTGAGAGAGACCGCTCGGTGGCTGTCCGGTGCGTGGCAGTTTAGGCCGTGGTCGCCTTGTCTCTTTTATTTTTGTTCTGTGACAAAACTAACCTTACTTTTGCACCATCCGGAACACTCCGTTACATACTCTACTCGCTGAACATCATCCGTGCTTAAATTAATTATTTGGTAGGTTCCCTAAATATTTGGTTGCTAAGGAGTTGAATGTAGGCTACCACACCCTGTTATTTTACTCTATGCTCTACTGCTGATCATAATGTCCTTTAGCATAAGGCGCCCAACATAATCTGATTTGTAAACTTGTAGAATGTAATAAAGCTATAATTATTGTGTAACCCGAACTTAGCTTTCATTTGTTTACCTCAAACATACCTCTCAACCATAGGACTCCCAAATTAAAATAGTTACAACAACCTTAAATCTAACCTTACATTGAACATTAGTCAAAGTGAAATGATCTCTTGCTAATCTTTAGCACCAGCTAAAGTACAGTTCATCGAGTCTGAATGAACAAAAAGGCTAGGCCATTTCTATCCGATTGGATGTTTGGGTCTGGATGGACAACTTACCTACTCATACACATATAGGTCGCTATAATAAGTTGACTAGGTGACTGGGTGTAATGTCTTCGTTCATATCATGTAACTGGTGGCTAAGAAAAGTAAATGTGAGGTTTGACAACCTACTTATTAAAATTATTAATGTCACACGCGACGCTTTAAAAAAATAATGCAAACAAAAACTAAAACCAATTTAGACATAAAATAAAGTACCTACCTACTTACTTAAAACATAACCTTCCATGCCTGGAAGAGATCGCTTTTAGCGATAAGGCCGCCGATTGTGCCACTTTAGATGTAGTTATTAGTGTTAAGCTTATATGGTACTAGATACAAATTTTGATGGTGCAATATAGAAGTTATCTATCTATCTATCTACATAACAATGTAGATTAGATACCTAACATAAACATTGTGCACGACTAACAAGTCAAATATTGTGGTACACCAATTTAAGAACATCATTGTTAACCTATCTATATGCAAATAAATACCATCATTTCATTTAAATAAGGAAACACGATAAATAATTATTAGGTCAAGGTAATACAACACAACAACTTACACCGATAATCTGATAAGCCGCCATGCAAAGAATGAATCCTCCGATACCAAATTGGATCAAAATTGCAGTTCCAAATATATCTTGCAAGAGCAGTACGTCTCTGGAAACATAAGAAAACATTAGAAGCGTGCAGATCAGTCAACAGTAGGTTCGAGAACGTCTGTAGGAGCGGACAGCGAGTCATCCAGTGAGGCGAGACCGGTCGCTTCGGTCGGTACAGTGAGCAAGTGAGACGTACTCTGAGATCTTGTTGTAGTGGCGCAGGCTCTCGCGGAACAGCGCCCCGAAGGCGCGCTCGAAGCCCGGCGCGCCGCCGTGTCGCTCGCCTCGGTCGGTACAGTGAGCAAGTGAGACGTACTCTGAGATCTTGTTGTAGTGGCGCAGGCTCTCGCGGAACAGCGCCCCGAAGGCGCGCTCGAAGCCCGGCGCGCCGCCGTGTCGCTCGCCTCGGTCGGTACAGTGAGCAAGTGAGACGTACTCTGAGATCTTGTTGTAGTGGCGCAGGCTCTCGCGGAACAGCGCCCCGAAGGCGCGCTCGAAGCCCGGCGCGCCGCCGTGTCGCTCGCCTCGGTCGGTACAGTGAGCAAGTGAGACGTACTCTGAGATCTTGTTGTAGTGGCGCAGGCTCTCGCGGAACAGCGCCCCGAAGGCGCGCTCGAAGCCCGGCGCGCCGCCGTGTCGCTCGCCTCGGTCGGTACAGTGAGCAAGTGAGACGTACTCTGAGATCTTGTTGTAGTGGCGCAGGCTCTCGCGGAACAGCGCCCCGAAGGCGCGCTCGAAGCCCGGCGCGCCGCCGTGTCGCTCGCCTCGGTCGGTACAGTGAGCAAGTGAGACGTACTCTGAGATCTTGTTGTAGTGGCGCAGGCTCTCGCGGAACAGCGCCCCGAAGGCGCGCTCGAAGCCCGGCGCGCCGCCGTGTCGCTCGCCTCGGTCGGTACAGTGAGCAAGTGAGACGTACTCTGAGATCTTGTTGTAGTGGCGCAGGCTCTCGCGGAACAGCGCCCCGAAGGCGCGCTCGAAGCCCGGCGCGCCGCCGTGTCGCTCGCCTCGGTCGGTACAGTGAGCAAGTGAGACGTACTCTGAGATCTTGTTGTAGTGGCGCAGGCTCTCGCGGAACAGCGCCCCGAAGGCGCGCTCGAAGCCCGGCGCGCCGCCGTGTCTCTCGCCTCGGTCGGTACAGTGAGCAAGTGAGACGTACTCTGAGATCTTGTTGTAGTGGCGCAGGCTCTCGCGGAACAGCGCCCCGAAGGCGCGCTCGAAGCCCGGCGCGCCGCCGTGTCGCTCGCCTCGGTCGGTACAGTGAGCAAGTGAGACGTACTCTGAGATCTTGTTGTAGTGGCGCAGGCTCTCGCGGAACAGCGCCCCGAAGGCGCGCTCGAAGCCCGGCGCGCCGCCGTGTCTCTCGCCTCGGTCGGTACAGTGAGCAAGTGAGACGTACTCTGAGATCTTGTTGTAGTGGCGCAGGCTCTCGCGGAACAGCGCCCCGAAGGCGCGCTCGAAGCCCGGCGCGCCGCCGTGTCGCTCGCCTCGGTCGGTACAGTGAGCAAGTGAGACGTACTCTGAGATCTTGTTGTAGTGGCGCAGGCTCTCGCGGAACAGCGCCCCGAAGGCGCGCTCGAAGCCCGGCGCGCCGCCGCCGCCGCCCGCCGCCGCCGCCGCTCTCTCCGTGAGACTCTCGAAGTTCATGCTTCAATCGAACATTACATTAGAGTACTAACACGGGTTAAGGAGTGCATAATTTTTATGTAAAAATATCCGTTACCGTAGTATGGTAAGTTGCGTGGTGCATTGCTTCAGCACGGTGGCGATGAAGGCGTCCATAGTGGTGTTGGCGATGCCCACCAGCGTCGTCACGTAGTACGAGTACAGCAGCACGGCCAGGAACCTGCGGGGGGAGCGGGGGAGGGCGTCAGAGCGGGCCGGCGAGCGCAGCGGGCGGAGCGAGGCACGTACCGCGGCGTGCCGGTGTACTGGAGCGGCATGTAGAAGGGGAAGCGCACGGGCTGCGCGCGCAGGCGGCGCAGCACGGGGAACGTGATCCACAGCGTGCACGTGAGCACGGCCGTGCCCGAGTACGCGTACGCGAAGCGAGCCGCCGCGAGCGCCGTGCGCGCCAGCAGCGCCTCGCCCCGCGCGCCGCCCCCCGCGTACAGCGGCCCTGCAACACGCGGCGCCTGTAGCCCCGGTCCGCCCGGAGGCGGCGCGGTGAGGCGCGCGCTCACCGTCCAGGCCGCTCACGAGGCGGTCGATGCGCTCGGCGTCCCGGTGGAACGTGAGCTGCTTGGCGATCGAGGTGACGTGGCACAGCAGCAGGAACATGACGCGCGTCAGCTCCTCCATGTCGGCGCGCTCCTGCGGGCACAGCGCGGTGCGGTGAGGGCGGGGCGCGGCGGGGTGCGGGGGGGCTATGCGCCCGCTGCTCACCTGGTACGCGTAGACGCACTCCTGCGCGAGGTAGAGGGCGGTGACGGCGAGCACGGCGCCGCGGTAGGCGGCGTGCGCGCGCCCCGCGCCCCCGCGCGCCGCCCGGCAGAACCCGCACGCGCGCAGCGTGCGCAAGTGCACCGCCACGCAAGCGCCCGCGTCCGCACCCGCACCCGCACCCGCACCCGCACCCGCACCTTTACCGCTCCTGCTCCTGCGCATATCGACACACTCGTACGTGGTACATACTTAATACGCTTATAGCCATAAAGTATAGAACCACTATGTTATCCTATTGATATTGTTGAGTGTGATCGAATATTATTTTACATCTTACTATTATAATGAATGGGAAAGTCTGTGTGTTTTTTTTTACAATTATAAGTAGGTAATCTCCGTAACTACTTAAGTTATTTAAATGAAATTTGGTATGTAGATAGCTTAGGACCTAGAATAACACATTGGATATCAAATATTGTAAATTTTAACCTCGGATGGGGTTAAATAGCGTAGTAAAGTTTGTATGGAAAATTATTCCTTGGTTTGATTCACTCAAAACTTGGTATAAAAAAACTAAAAAGTAAATAATTAAACACATAACTATTTTTTTATTTTTACGAAACCATCCCGCTTGCTATAAATTTCCGAAATTTGACAAATAAATATGCATGCGGGCGAAGCCGCGGGGCGCTTCTATTTATTTATTTATTTAAGGAAAACCAGCAGCACAGAGTATAAATATTACATAGTATAACTTACATTTTTGAGTGTTCCGTCCTCTAGCCGCGGACGCGCACCGCGATCACTAAGCGCTGAGCCGGAGACGGAGCTCGGTCGGACGGCGAGCGACGGACGCCCGACCATAAATCACTTCCACATTTATTATTCACATTCTTAACAGAGGCGTGTCGTCATAATTACAGCTTTCCAACGTCACGATCGAAAGGTTAATTATAGGGGCGGCGGCGGCGGGCGGGTTCCGACTGGACGCACGGTCGTGCGGTGCGGTCCGCGGCCGCCCGCCCCCAGTTTTTTTAGAAATGCCTAATTATTTATTTGTTATTTTATTTGTTTGTTGTTTGTTATTTAAAAGTTTTTAACGTGCACTTCACATCTTAGTTACATAAAGAATAAAAAAGTCAATTATAATAAAATTACTTACTGTCAAAATAATACTATTCAAATACAATTAAATAATTTTGAATTATATTGTTAGAGGTATCGGGATAGAAAGGATAACTCCAACAACGGCGTGTAGATCGCAACTGGTTTATTGATTAGGTTAAGACCCCCCGCGCACTAGGCAGCCTGGCTGCGGCTGTAAAACATATGACGTTGTATCGCAGCCAGGCTGCTGCAGCCAGTAAAACATACATGACGTTGTATAAGGAGCCCGCGCACTAGGCAACCACGAATTCCCGCAAATATTCTGGCTGCCGCAGCCTGGCTGCGATACAACGTCATATGTTTTACTGGCTGCCGCAGCCTGGCTGCCTATTGCGCGGGGGGGCTTAGTTAACATGAAGACAAAATACGGAAAATTCGGCAGATCGTGCCCGTCTCCTAGCCGTTTCTAAATGGGAGTCAGGACATTGGCTGCAAGCACTTCCTTCTTATAACACTGGCACTTTATTGGATCCCGCTACTTTCCGTATCGCAACATGTATTCAGTTGGGTGCAAGGTGTTGTGCGCCTCATCAATGCCAGTGCGGTACTGAAGTCGAACAGCTTGGTCATCACGGATTATCGTGTACTAGGGCCGCTGGTCGGATATCTCGTCATGCCAGCCTTAATGACATCATTCATCCGGCGGGCCTTTGTCAGCGCTAACGTACCAGCTATTCTCGAACCGAATGGTCTGTTCCGTGACGATGGCAAGAGGCCCGACGGTATGACACTAGTCCCATGGGAGTTGGGGAGGCCCATTGTGTGGGACGCTACATGCGTCGACACACTTGCACCTTCCCATCTTTCAAGGACATCCACTAGGGCTGGTGCGGCGGCAGATCTGGCCGAGGATCTCAAGATACGCAAATATGCAGGTCTCGACAGAACCTACGCATTTGCTCCCCTTGGATTCGAGACCCTAGGTCCGTGGGGTACCGAGGCGCTCCGGGTTTTTTAAAAATTATCTGAGCGTCTGGTCGATGCGACGCGTGACCCGAGAGCTGGTGAATATCTGGCTCAGCGCATCAGCATTGCCATACAGCGTGGTAATGCAGCCAGTGTCTTGGGGACGCTTCCGACTGGTATTGACATGGATCAATTGAGCTACCTTTAGACTGTTTGCAACCGTCTGCAGTTAGCTCAATGGTTTCAATTGTAAATACTAGTTGTAATTTTTCTATTCCTTTGCTTGTAATTTTCGTTGTTAATAAAGGTCTATTTATAGTTTATATAAAAATACGGAACATGAAAAGCACGTAAAATGATAAGCATCACGCTTCACGCATCACGTTCGGCATTGCTAAGCTAAAAATATAGGAATTTAAATGATATAGTTTTTGCATGTTGCTTCACCCTGAATAACATTGTACTTTGTACATATATATTTAAAAAAATAGATTATACGAGGCAAAATGAATATTCAAATTTACTCAAATACGAAGGCAGTTTTTAATTATTTTTATTCTATTAACTTACTGTAGGTATTATATGTATATTATGCACACTATTTTAGTTTTAAATTGTATTCATCGACTTAGAATCTTACCTACTTATCTAAATTTACCAAAATTATTAATTTATTTACCCAAGGACCAGTAGAAACTCAGATAGAATTGTTTTATCTAGGACGCCCAGAACTGCTCTTTACCAAAAAAGTTGCCATGCGATGTGTGGACGCATTTTCAACAAGATACCTAAAGATATCGAAGAATTACCTAGCAAAGCTTTTGCATTAAAGTTAAAAAAGTGGCTTATTGACAAATCTTTTTATAACTACTGTATCTGAATTCCTTAACCATCGAGATTGACATTATATAAATTCGCTGACATTCTAGGGTTAACTGACTTTTTATATTGTTTTTTTTATTTAATTTCCATGTTTTCAATTTCCATCTTATCTGCTCAATTTAATTTCATATTTTGTGTCTATTTTGCATGCCGAATCAATAGGTGAATTATGTGAGTGAACTAATTTTAAGCTTCATCATCAACCTATATTAGTCCACTGCTGGACATAGGCCTCCCCCAATGAGAGCCATAGCGCCCTGTCTTCAGCTTGACGCATCCAGCATCTGCCAGCAGTCTTTCGCAGATCGTCATCCCACCTGGCCGGAGGGCGTCCTACGCTACGTTTACCGAGTCGCGGTCTCCACTCAAGAACACGTTTACCCCAACGGTTGTCGGTTCTTCGCGAGATATGGCCGGCCCATTGCCACTTCAGCTTGCTAATTCTTTGAGCTATGTCGATAACTTTGGTTCTCTGTCGGATGTATTCGTTACGAATTCTATCCTTCAGAGAGACTCCGAGCATAGCTCTTTCCATAGCTCGCTGGGCGACTTTGAACTGGTGGACCAGCCCTACCGTGAGTGTCCACGTCTCAGCTCCGTAGGTCATTACGGGTAGGACGCACTGATTGAAAACTTTCGTTTTCAAACATTGCGGTATGGATGAAGAGAAGACTTGACGTAGTTTCCCAAATGCTGCCCAGCCTAGCTGGATCCTCCTCTTGGCCTCCTTCTCAAAATTGTTTTTACCTAGCTGTACAATCTGCCCAAGGTAAGTATACTCGGAAACAATTTCAAGAAGGTGACCATCTACGACGATCGGTCCCGGAACAATGTGGCCATTGATCATGACTTTGGTTTTATCCAAATTCATGCCAAGACCGATACATCGCGAGGCTGAAGCTAGGCCGTCCAGCATGTGGGTCAGCTCCTCTAGCGACTCCGCCATTACGACTATGTCATCAGCGAATCGCAGGTGTGAGATGTAATCGCCGTTTATGTTAATGCCCTTACCTTTCCAGTCCAGCGTCTTAAACATATCTTCCAATGCGCTCGTGAACAGTTTCGGGGATACGACATCCCCCTGTCTCACTCCTCTGCGCAATTGGATAGGTTTAGACTGCTGTTCCTGTACTTGGACACTCATAGTGGCAGCTTCATAGAGACACCTCAGCACTTCGATGTAACGATAGTCTACTTGGCATCGCTGTAGGGATTCCAGAACAGCCCAGGTTTCGACGGAGTCAAAGGCTTTCTCATAGTCCACAAAAGCGAGACACAGGGGCTGATTATACTCTTCGGACTTCTGTATAATATGCCTCACTGTGTGTATGTGGTCTATGGTGCTATATCCTCCGCGGAACCCGGCCTGTTCTGGTGGCTGGAACTCGTCAAGTCTCCTGGCGAGACGATTCGTGATCACTCGTGAGAACAGCTTATAGATGTGGCTCAGGAGTGTGATGGGTCTGTAATTTTTAAGGAGAGTTTTATTACCCTTCTTAAAAAAGAGCACCACCAAACTCCCGCTCCACGCCTTAGGAGTTCTCCCACTGTGGAGGACGGTATTGAAGAGGTGTTGTAGCTCCTGTATAACGGAGGCTCCTCCTGCCTTCAGAAGCTCTGAAGTAATACCGTCCTCACCGGGGGCTTTTCCATTTTTAAGCTGCCTCAGAGCTAACACGATTTCGTCTTGACTGATGTCTGGCAGTTCGTCGGTGTAGTGGCGTGTCAGGGTGGCTCTAGAATCAAGGTCGTCTCGTCGGGAACGAGGGGCATGTGCAGTGTACAGACGGCCATAAAAATCCTCTATCTCGGCTGAAATCTCCGGTTTCGACAGTACGGTCCTCCCATCGTGCGTTTTAAGCTTCGTCAGGTGGCTCCTGCCAAGCTGCTGAGTGAATACTTTGGACCCTCGGTTTCGCTCTATCGCCTCTACAATGAGGCGGGTGTTGGAGCTCCGAAGGTCGCGCCGTACCATCTTCGCAATTCGCTTGTTTAGGTCTGACCTCTCTGCCGAAGACACTTGGGTGGTTTCCCGTCTTCTTGTCATCAGATCCAGAGTCTCATCCGAGAGTTTGGACTTCTTGCCAGTTCGCTGTTTTTTGCAGTACTTGATGCCCTCATCCCTCAACGTTTCAACCAGATTGTGTAGGCTCTCGTCAGCGTCATCAGTGGGTTCCAAGGCAACAAATCTGTCTCCGAGTAGCTGCTCGAACTTCTCGGTGCCCGCCATGATTTGGATTGGATTTGGTCGGAGCGTGGACTTCATCAGACGGTGTCTTTCAAGCTTCAAGTTGATATTCAGAGTGCCTCGGAGCATTCGGTGATCAGATCCGGTATTGAACCTGTTGATCACTGAGACATCTCTGAATATGTGCTTGCTATCCGTCATGATGAAGTCGATCTCATTTTTAGTCACAGTGTCGGGGCTTTGCCACGTCCACTTCCTTTGAGGCTGTTTCTTAAAGAAGGAGTTCATTAAGAACAGTCCCTCTTTCTCAAGGAAGTTGACAAGCATTTGCCCCCTGTGATTCCTGATTCCAAAACCATGCGGGCCTATACGGGATTCATTGCCAGTCTGGATTCCCACCTTGCCGTTAAAGTCCCCCATAACAACGTTGAAGTGAGCCTTAGTGGTGTTGTGTAAGGCTTTGGATATGTCTTCGTACATATCCTCCACTTCATCGTCCGAGTGTGCCGAGGTCGGTGCGTAGACCTGAATTACCTTCATGCTATACCGCTTGGAAAGCCGAAGGATCAGGTACGCTACCCTGGTCGACACACTGGAGATTTCTTGAACGTTGCTAGAGAGGGCCTTATTGACGAGGAAACCTACTCCACCCTGGGATGTTTTAATACCCTTACGAAAGTAGAGAAGATGGCCTGAGTCTAGGGTTACGGTGTCCTCCCCCTCTCTACGGACTTCACATAACCCGAGGACATGCCATTTAATGTTCTCTAACTCCACTTCCAACTGCGCTAGATAATTTTAAGCTAAAGACCTTTATAATACCATATTTCATACAATAAGATGATTATGATTAAAATACATAACCTTTGTAGGTTCCTTTCCAAATGAAACTAGGTAATTTGAATAGGTGGCTATTTATCTCTACAAAATATGTATCTACTTATATTGGACTGTATTCACGCAAACTTAAAATTTCACTTAGATATTGATTTTTATTTAGTTTGTCGAAGCACGGCATAAAAACTGTAGGATGATTTCAAAATCTGAAAAAAAACAGTTAGGTTAATCATTAGTTAAGTAGATCAAGTATCAGATGCAAGACATTTTGTGCTAGGAATATTTGCGCGACTGCCAACTTCAAAGAGCGTTTTTAACCAATAAAGATATACATTATTGAATATTGAGTTTTATGAAAATACTTTAAAAGAAATAATGGTGCAACGCATAATATAATGTTTGACGTCTACAAAAGGGAGGGACAGACGGGACTGCACGGGGCGGTGCGCTGAGACGACTGCATCGCGCCGCGCACTTCTGCACGAGTGTTGTGCTCTCTTTCCTCTGCTCCACTACACCTCACCTGTCCCTTCCTCTCACCCTCGCCCTTCTAAAGCATATAACGATCACATACATTTCACTTACATCTTGAACCTTCCTCCTTCGATCTCAATTATTTTAATCGAGTACTCACAAAGTTCCTCTGAGGTCCGGAAGGTCTTAAGGTCTACTGGCAGATCGAACGAGTTGCAGATTTAAGTTTGATAAAGAAAAGCTTTAACTAATTCTTGACATTCGATGTACTGATTTTTGCCTGGCTCTATATTCCTTCCTTCCCACTCGACAGTCGGCTACCGGAGTTCGCACCGACCCACCGGTGCTAACTCCAGTAGCCGACCACTCGACAGTCTTCGGGAGTCCCTTCGCGCTCCAGCGCCGTCAGCTCCGACACTCAGATGCTATGAGGTAAAGATACTATTTAATAAAATAAAAAAAATAAGCCAGCCTCCGGGCGGCGCGAGCGACATCGATCGATAGATAGGTAGTTTGTATCGTGTGCGTGTGTGTGTGTCGCCTGTACCGTGACGTAGGTCTGCAGCGTGAGCGGGATAACCCGGCCCGCGGCGGGGCGCAGCGGCCGCTGTGCGTGTGTGTGTGTCGCCTGTACCGTGACGTAGGTCTGCAGCGTGAGCGGGATGACCCGGCCCGCGGCGGGGCGCAGCGGCCGCTGCGCGCGCGCCATCGCCACCAGCAGCGAGCGCCGGAAGCGCGGGCCCAGCGCCTGCCAGCGCGCGCCGTACATCGCGCCGCACACCCGCTCGCTCTGCAACGAGACACCCAGTACAGGACACCCACCGACACCGCGCCCCGCCCCGCCCCGCCCCGCCCGCACCCACCTCCACCGTCACCTCGTTGCCGTAGTAGCAGTACAGCAGCAGCTCGGAGAGGATGCACGCGATGAAGAGCGTCGTGGAGGCGAACTCTATGCTCAGCACGGGCAGCTGCAAAGTGGAGGGCGGTCAGTGCGATGTGAGGGGGCGAGCCGCCGCCGGGGACACGGGGGGGGGGGTCCGGCACGTACGCTGACGATCTTGTAGGCGGCCATGCAGAGGATCCAGCCGCCCACGCCGAACTGCACGAGCAGCGCCGCGCCGAACAGCCGCTCCAGCAGCGCGCAGCACCTGCGCCGAGAGCGGACGTCACTCCGGGCGGACGTCCCGGACCGGCGCAGAGGTTTCCCTCGCGCCGCCGGTCGTGTCCGCCACCTACTCGATTATCCTCTGGTAGTGGAGGAGGCACTCCACGAAGCGCTCGTGGAGGAGGGCGTCGAAGTCCCCGCCCGAGCGCTGCGCCGCCGCGCGCGCGCGCTGCGTCAGCGTCTCGAACCGCTCGCTGAAAGCGAATCCAGAGTCAGCGATGCGCCGCGAGCCGGAGAGCGGGCGTCGCGCCGAGCTCACCGCAGGATCGCGAACTGCGTCTTGCACTGGTCCAGCACGGTCGCGATGAACGCGTCCATGGACGTGTTGCCCACCGCCACCAGGCTCGTCGCGTAGAACGAGTAGCACTGCACCGCCGCGAACCTGAGGGGAGCGGCGCGGGCTCAAGCGAGGGGAACGAGACGCTATCGCGAACCGACGATAGATGTGCGATGCTCACGCGAGCGGACGGTCGTAGGAGAAGCCGGTCCAGAAGGGCACCTGCACGCGGGCGGCGCGCAGGCGGCCCGCCACCGCCAGCGCCGTCCACAGCACGCAGGTGGCCTCCGCGCAGCCCGCGTACGCGCCCAGCAGCCGCGCCGCGCCGCGCGCCGCCCGCGCCCGCGCCGCCGCCGCGCCCCCCTCCGCGATGTTGAACAGCGGATCTGCAACGCGCGAGGCGGCTCACTCCCTGCCCTGCCCCCGCCCCCCCCCCGCGCAGTGCGCACTCACCCTCGAGCGCGGCGCACAGCTGCTCGACGCGCGCCGCGCTCGCGTAGAACACGAGCTGCTTGGCGACGCACGTCACGTGGCACAGCAGCACGAACAGCACGCCCGACAGCTTCTCCATGTCCTCCATCTCCTGCAACCGCACTTTACTTCTGTCTCTGGAGTGTTCGGTGCTGGGGGCGTGCGGGGCGTGCGGGGCCTGCGGGGCGTGCGGGGCGGACTCGATTGCTGACTTCCGACAGTGACACAAAGTAATGGAGTGAAGGATTAACCGGTACCTAATCCCGGGATGCTGTGCTGATGTACAGGTACGGCCCCAAATTGGTTTTGGTCCTAAAATAAAAATCACTATTTAGCAGTTTTTACGAATTGACGAGGATCATGCAAGTATTTTAGTTTGACTTCGACGCCCAACCGCACGTTCCCGAACCTTTTTTCTGAATTTCATCATTTCTTAAAAGGAAATAAAATAATTCTGATAGTCCATGAAAAGCGTTTTCGAATATTTTATTAATTCTCGCCTCCACAATTTTTTCAGCCGATGATGATGTCCTGTGCGGTAGGTAAGGTAACCCTATGGGTACCAAATTTGTAAGTAGGTAAAAGCTTACCTTTGGTCATTTTTATTTTACCATTAGTAATAATAATTGAGCGTGTTAACTACGAGCCTGGTTCGAGTTGGGAGAACACCCCTCACGAGGATAGCAGTACGTAGCATTGGTTGCGCTGCGCCAGGCACTCACCAGCTCACGCGTCGCATCGACCGGACGCTCAGCTCACATATTTTATAAAACCTCGAAAGGCTTACCTACCACCCCACGGAACTAAGGTCTCCACTGCGAGGGGAGCAAGGAAACAAATGTATTTCATGTTACAAAATAAATATGTTTTACTTATAAAAATACTTTCAGGTCTCGACCGACCAGTCTGTACATTAGGGCCTCTCTCGATCTTCAGTCGAACGTGTCGCCGCACCAACCCTCGCGGATTCGTTGGAAAGTGCAAGCGGGAGGAAGCATGCAGCGGAGTGGGACCTGGTAGGCGTAGATGAGCTGTTGCAGCACGTAGAGCGAGGTGACGCAGAGCGCGAAGGCGTGGTAGAGCGCGCGGAGCGGGCGCGGCGCGGGCGCGGGCGCGGGCGCGGGCGCGGGCCGGCAGAAGCCGACGGCGCGCAGCACGCGGAGGTGCGGCCGCACGCTCGCCGCGGCGGCGCTGTCCTCGCACACCCGCATGGCGCTGTCCTCGCTCCGCCGCATCGCGCTGCTCTGTCTCGAGGGCTGAGACCTCCGCTAGTGAGGCACCTCGGCTGACATGTCCTCTGTTTATACCTACTGGGGATCTATTATTTGTTTGATTGCCCTATCATTAAGGAAGGTAATTAATGTTCAAGACCTATTATTAGTTATTCTGTGGCTCTAATGACCAGTTTACTGTTTATAGAGAGCCGGCCCGGTGGGCGTGACGTGTTGACATTGGGTTATGTTTGGTGACAATCATGCTATCGCACAAGTATACGTCTTATGAAAGACGATCTATTATTTACGTCATTAAAATTACCTACATACTAAGCAATTAAAAATATACCTAAACATAATATTATAAAGATTTCTTAAAAACTTACTTCTTTCACTTTATTAAAATCTATTAAAGTTTTTAACATTTTTAATAGACGTATAAGTTTTATAAACTCTTAGTAGGGTCTAATGTTTGTGTTAGTGCAGCTCACAGGGAGGCTATAAGAAATACAATACAATACAAATACTCTTTATAGCACACCACAGTATAGAAAAACAAAACAAAAAATACTTATACACCAATGATATTATAATTAAATTATACACAGATATAATATTGAAAATTAGCTATAATATCGATAGCCAGACACATACATAATTATATTAAATAACTGTCGTAGAAAATTTAAGGATCAAGGTAGCCTTCCGTTCCTAGCGACCGCGACGCGCGACCGCGACCGGGTCGCGCGACCGGTGGGCGTGGCTCCATATAAATTCATACAAAACCGGTAGCGGTAGCCTTCCGTTCCTAGCGACCGCGACGCGCGACCCACTGCTTTGTATGAATTTGTATGGAGCACTAAATACAAGGCGCGACCGCGGTCGCGCGACCGGTGGGCGTGGCCAGCGACCCAAGGGTCGCAGCGACCCGGTCGCGTCGGAGGCAATGCCGCCGCGCGACGCAGGCGAGAAGCCTTTCAAACTGGCGCCGTTTTCATCACACGAGGACATCTTTTTTCGGAGGCATAGATAATAACATAAGTACTTAATTATTATAATAACATACATAGATAATAACATACTTGCTGATTTTTAAATTAATAATTGATTGATTACAATTTAAAAATTAATGATTGCTCAGTCAAAAAAGATGTTGAAGTAGCACAAGCATTTGAAAACTTTTTTTACTTACATTCCAATCTCTACTACAAAAAATCTAAACTCTTCTCAAGTAATCGCTGAGTCTTTGCTCATAAAATATGTACCTAAATGCGAAAGTAAATTTAATTTCAATCATATGTCGATAAAGAGGAAATTCTAAAAATCTGTAAACTTTTGAATATAAAAAAACTGCAGATCTCTGGGGCATTTCCGTTAAAATTATTAAACCACTAATTGATACAATTGCATCAGATCTAGCTCATATTCAATGAATCTATTGATTGTGGCGTATTTCCTGATCTAATGAAGCATAGTAAAATAGTTCCATTGTTTAAATCGGGTAGTAGGTCTGACCCTACTAACTTTAGACCAATAAACTAAACTTATTTTGCATCAATTACTTAGGCATTTCAACAGGTTAGGTTAGGTTAGGTTAGGTTAGGTTAGGTTAGGTTAGGTTAGGTTAGGTTAGGTTAGGTTAGGTTAGGTTAGGTTAGGTTAGGTTAGGTTTTTTTTTTTTTTTTTTATTCGCGTTCACCACAGACTTTGTGTCCGTGCTCTTGTTAGGTAATAAATTATTTTATGAGCTTACAATTGTTACATTTTCTTATAAATCTAATTACTCAGTAAGGAAACTTAACTAGCACTAACTAGAATACTTAAATTTACATAAATATTTTCCTATACTTCTACTTTTATAACAGACATTTTTTTTTTTTTTTTTTTTTTTTTTTTCACTTGAACTTAACAATTACAAGTATGTTTACTCATGCTTATAACTAGACGCTGCCCCCTGATCTGCCAAATTTGCCAGTTTATCAACGACAGCTGCGTTTCTGTTTCGGATTGCCATTTGTAGATTGTAATTAATGATCTTCTGGGTTGGCGCTGCCATTGCTCTTTTAATGAAGTACCCGATCGCATCGTTCGTGTCATCAGCGTAGTAGGTGCAGCAGTTGGTATGCCGCGATATTGCTACCACCGCGTGTGGGAAACTTTCATGCAGCTTCATACGACTCTTTGTTTTTATTATGACCACTGTCTCAAAGGTCAACCCCTGAGCTTCATGGATGGTTAGTATGCGAGATCCAGCCCCCTCACCATACCCTTGGTTTTTTAGGGTATCTTTCTCATCCTGTGTATGAACTAGGAAGAGAGTATTGGTGAGGGAGTTGGATATTTTCGCTCCTGTGTACATCTTCAGCATCAGTGACTGGACCTCGAGTTTGGAGGAATGTATACCGGAGTATACTTCTCTCAGGGCATATGCAACATCGAGTGGATTCCTGTGAGTGCACAGAAGCTCTTGGCTGATGTTAGCTACCATGTTTGGCCTGTTGTACCTGATCTCAAACAGATTCTCTCTATCGATGTAAGGCAACTGGTTGACATCTCCGATAAGAACAATTTCGCTAGCACCAGATAAACGTGAGGCCATGATGATGGCTCCAAAGTGGTTCATAAGTGCTTCGTCAATCGTGAGACGATTGCACTTATGTTGCTCCTTGAAGCCATTTACTAAGACCGAGGCCATTGTCCGCACCTTGGTTTTCACCAGATCTCCTATTCGGTGCGATAGCTTCTCTCTTAGGTCATTAGCTGCCTCAGTTGTTGCGGTAATGATGGCGTCCTTGTTCGCATCGAAGTGCTTTACGACCCACGTTGTTTTGCCACACCCAGGAACTCCATTGATCCACGTTATTTTTGGTACCACCTAGTTTACCCAACCCGCTTCGATATCCTTGTTTCCTGAAATGGACTGAGCCATTTCAAGGATTTTATCATCAAGCATGATCTTGGTACATCGGGCGGTGACGACCACTGGATCCCCCTCCGGAGTCAGAAATCTTGGAGGTCCTTCCTTCTCCGTCTCGTCTTCGTTCAGCATCACGAACCTTTTGCGCTGTAGGCTGCCATATAACTCCCTGACATTGAACCCATGATGACCTGGGAATTGTCATTGTGGTATATTGCAGCCTCCGCTTCCTCGAGTTCCACCTTTAAAAGGTTAAAGTTTCCTTGCCTATACGACTGCAGGATGGACTTGCATGTAAGGGTATTGACATCTTTGGTCGCTTTCGTGAGAGCAAGGAACTCGAGAAATGCGTTAATTGCATGATCAAGGGCGCCCGTGATGGGTCGGAGATGCGGTCGACTGACCTCACCCATTTCCGCTCTGGTGGGTGTTTTGGCTGATTGAGTTTTGGTTGTGAAAACTTTCGTTGCTTCTGCTTTAAAACCCTCAGGTGTTTTCGAGGACTTTCCGAGCAGGGTTTTTGTAGCAGCACTGAAAGCATCCACAAACGTTTTTATCTGTCCTGTCAGCGCACCTCTCCTCTCCTCTTGTTTCTTTATCTGGATGGATACATCGTTCTCGGTGGCTCGCTTTTTCTGTAAGCGTTCAGATCCACTAGCGGTCACCGAAACAGGGTGTCCCCAGCAGTCAGTTGCAGAAATCGTGTTGTATGCTTTTAAGAAGTTGAGATTTTCACCTCGATCTTCATACACAATCACCTCATGTTGTTCGGAGGCTTTAATGCAACCTAGCCGGTCTGCGACTTCTCCCTTTTCGTGTTCGACCACCAGTGCATCCACGCTGATAATCCTTGGTTTGGTTTCTGCACCCTCTGTTTCACCTCCTAGTGCGGTGAGCAACGATCTAGCACGTGCGAATGGTGTCAAACCAAGCTCCAGCTCGAGTAGTGCAATCATTTTGTTCTTTGATCTCACTAGTCGGCAACTATGGTTAGCCACACTTATCACGGGCAGTGCGCTATAGGTCTTGTAGCGCATCGTAGATTTGGAGGTGCTTCCGTTAATCAAGGATGCCAGCCCTGGAGATATCGCCACTCGGTAACGTTTTCCTGGTCGGCAGAAGCAAAAACTTATACCGAACCGTTCGTCGGTTCCATCCATGAAGAGAGCTACGCCTCGGATTCGGATTCCTGCAGTGCCTACTTCACCATGTACTAGGATCTTTTGCAATGCAATATGAGAGACTCGTGGCATGACTGCCTCTGGAGCCTTTATTGTTTGATGGAGTGGGAGGGATGTTGTGGAGGAGAGGGGCGCCGTGGAGGGTTAGGTTAGGTTAGGTTAGGTTAGGTTAGGTTAGGTTAGGTTAGGTTAGGTTAGGTTAGGTTAGGTTAGGTTAGGTTAGGTTAGGTTAGGTTAGGTTAGGTTAGGTTAGGTTAGGTTAGGTTAGGTTAGGTTAGGTTAGGTTAGGTTAGGTTAGGTTAGGTTAGGTTAGGTTAGGTTAGGTTAGGTTAGGTTAGGTTAGGTTTTTTTTTTTTTTTTTTTTTTTTTTTAATGTTGCAAACTGTGTAGATTTACCTGATCAAAGGAACAGTTAATTCTACATGCTTGCTTTTTATTTTAAAACCCTACTGTTACTGTTGCTATTAAAATGCAACAACATTAAAAAACCTGCTTAATAGTACTACTTTTTTTTTTTTTTTTTTTATCCTTTACTTTCACACACACAAACACACACTCAAACACACGCATGCAAGATGAAACAGAAAAGCATAACAATCAACAATACCAACAGTGTCAGAAGAAAATTAAATTAAATTAATAAAGCATTATAAATATGACAAATTTAAAAAAAAAATACATTTTTCAAAATAGATATTTTGATGAAAACATATAATTTTACAAAGTAAAATTAATTGTTTCAAATCATATAACATTAATTATTCTCATGCTGATGAAACCATTTAATTTTATTTGAATAAAATTAAACTATTCATTACATCTAAACATTTTTCGTAAAATATACTAACTTTCAAAGAGATATTAGTAAACTTAATCAGCGAAATATACAGAATTACTATTCTATTAAACTATTGATACTTATTTATATCTTTTATTACAATTTTCTTATTTTACACTTAAATTATAATAATACTATCTCATTTTTGTCTTTTTTTTTCTATTTGTTTATCTTTTTATTCATTCTTTTTTTTTTTTTTTTTTCAGCTTACTGCAATTTGTTTTCTTTTGGTTAATATATTTTCATTCCATTTTTTTTTCGTATAAATCTTTTTTTTTCCATTTTCTTCTTAAGACAATCCCTTCTTAAATATTAATATATTATAAGCATACAATACCACGTTCAAAAACTTAAATTAAAAATACACAAATTACAAGACACATTCAAATCAATTATTAAATTTGTAAATTTATAATTAAAAAAAAAAAAAAATTACTATACTACTAGAATAAAATTTGATGATCAATATGAAAACCGACGAAACGTTCACCTGCCAGCCAGGTCAAAACACAATCACTCTAACGACGGCCACAAATAAGAAAATATTAATTAACAATGGTGAGTTCATACATAATTATACATTTTTTTCCAAAAATGATCCATTCTCTCTGCCAATTATGCGAAGAATAGTCTTAGCAAATGACAGAAAGATAGGCCTACAATTATTATCCGATATTAGTTGTTCCAAAGTATCAAAACTAATGTTAATATCCATTGCGCATTCGCATTCGTGTCTTAACAATCCGAACCTAGCACAATCCAGCAACAAGTGTTGCACAGATTGATTCACATCCTCACCGCAAGAACACAATGCAGAATCTGATAATTTAAACCGGAATAAATAATAATTAAAGCCACCATGACCTGTAAAAATTTATGCATAAAAGTTATCAAGACGTATTTTTCTTATAATCTGATAAGCAAAAGATACTCTTTTAAAAAATACTTTTGTTGTACTTCCTGCCTGAGACGAATCATATATCCTCTGCCATTCATCAATACTTTCTGACCTAATCATCCACTTAGCATAGGACAGAGGATATTTATCATAGAATGGCTGTCTACGATCACACAGGGCAGCCTGCTTAGCCAATTCATCGGCCCTCTCGTTACCTTCAATCCCGCAGTGTGCCTTAACCCAGTACAAAGTGATATTTTTGCCTTGTTGAACCAACCTAAAAATAAGTTCTTTAATTTCAGCCACCAAAGGATGAAGTGAATTAGGGTCACTGATTGTCTCAAGGCTTGATCTAGAATCACTCGCCACACTAAAATCAGACTCCCTTCTTCCTTCAACCAACTGAAGTGCCCGCAGTATAGCACAAAGCTCCGCTTGAAAGACACTGCAAAAGTTTTCCAGTCGGAATCTAGTGTGACGGACCTCACGCCCTCCGGACCAACAGGTAACTGCACCCCCCACCCTACCCTCAATTTTGCTCCCATCTGTGTAAAGCACGAGCCCATCGTTCCCCAGACTCAAAGCATCCTCCTGAGACTCGATAAGCCCAAACTTTACACACTTTCTCTCCGCGGGATGAGGAAGTGAGAATGGACTTTTCCTATGCTCCATAATTCGTCCTGGTAAACCGGCCAATGGATTCCCTCTTTTAACCCTATAAATAAGGGCATTTTCTTTTAATCGAATAGTTAGAGGCAGTAATCGCGACAGAAGAACACTCGATACCAAAGATACTGTGCGGTGAGCTTTACATATTTTAATGGCAAACGATCGAATAAGGCTATTTAAAGTTTTTTCAGCATAAACCCTATCTGAAACATCCGCCCAGCTACTCGCTGAATACAGAATAGTAGGTTCCACAACAGCGATATAGATCAGTCTCAGAATATCAGAATGAAGACCCCATTGTGCACGTGCCGCTCTCGAAACTACTTTATAAAAAGCAATAGCTTTGTTAGTGACAAGCTCGAGGTGTCTCCTGAAATTGAGAATGGGGTCAATATTCAATCCTAATATTCTGAGACTAGATCCAAAAGCAATGGGGACGCCCGCCATTACGAGCCTTGGCGAATGGTATCTCAGTTTCTTCGTTATAAGGAGTGCTTGCGTTTTCTCAGGAGCGAATCTCAGTTTCAGGCCTTCTCCCCACTGCGTGATCACAGCCAGCGCCCGGTTGACCATCCCCTCCAACTCAACCCCATCAGCTGCGGCTGCGATCATCAGGATGTCGTCGGCGAAAGCCTGAACCCTGACTCCCCCATACTGAGACTGCTCCAGTACCGGCTCCAGCTGGATGTTCCAGAGGATCGGCCCACAGGTAGAACCCTGAATGCAACCCTTACTTGTGTTTCTGCAAATAACTTGTCCTGCATATTTAAGCTTAATGCTCCTCTCGGAGAGGTAATTTAGAATAAGGCGTACCACCTCCACATCAACGTTTCTAACTTTAAGCTGTTCAAGAATCGCGGGCCACCAGGCATTGTCGAAAGCTCCTTCTATATCTAGAGAGACTAACACAATCATTTTCTTTTGTTCCAGGCTGGCACGAACAATAGACATCGCGTCGAATAAAGCATCCTCCGCACTTCGCTGTGGAGTGAAGCCATACTGGAGGGGGCTCAGACTGTTCTCTTTGCCGAGCTGCCACTGCAACCTGTTCACAAATAACTTCTCGAGCATCTTCCCGAATACAGGAAGAAGCCCGATCGGTCGGTACGACTTAGGAGTAGTGTAGGTATCTCTGCCTGGCTTTGGTATCACTTTTATAGTCGCCACCTTCCACGATCTAGGAAAATAACCCAATCGAAGGCACCGCGAAAAAAGCCCCACAAGTAGAGCTTTATCACATCTGTAGGCCCGGAGGCAGATGTCCAGCGTGAGCCCATCACCCCCTGGAGCTCTCTTGGGACTCATATTTCGCAGTACCGTCTCGAGTTCTGTTTCAGTGAAGGCGACGTGAGGCGTTGCGGAGCAAGCGAGGCGCTCAGCCCAGGCGTGCACGGCGGCTCGTCGCGCGGCGTGCTGCGGCGTGTCCTGCTGCGGGTCGTCACGCCGGTAGAAGGTGTCGGCCAGCAGCGCCGCCGACTGCGCCTCATCCAGCGCGTGCCCGTCCGCCGCCACCAGCAACGCGTCCTCCGAGCGCGACCGCGCTCCGCAGGCCTTCATAATCCGGTAAGATCTCTGCCATACACCCTCCACCGTCTCGCCTGTGCAGAATTCCTTCCAGCTGGCGGTCATGGCGGACTCTATCGCTCTCCTGTACTCCATTCTAGCCTCCAGATATCTTTCCACCACGAAGCGCCTTCTGGCGGGGTTCGACCCCGCGATTCTCCTCCTGCGACGTACCATCTCAGCTTTTAACTCCGCCAGCTCGGGCTTCCACCAGCGGCAGGTCTTGCCGAGTCTCCGAGGCTGAATGCGAGGAATGGCCTTCTCACAGGCCGCGAGCGCGCAATCGGTATATAGTTCGACGGCCCGGTCGACCGCTTCTCCGTCCGCCAGCGCGTCCACGGCAGCACTCAGCTCAACACGAGAGATCTCCCGCTCAAATCGTTCCTCAAACAGCGTCCAATTGGCTTTCGCCGTGTTGTAGATCCTCGTACTGGCACCAGGTGAGTCAACTCCGCGGCGTGCGCTTAGCCGCAGCGTGAAAGTGATCGGCCTGTGGTCGGACAGCGTGCAGAAAGTGGGATCAACACGCCAGTCGGCGAGCGCAGGCAGCAGCGCGGCGGAGCAAGCCGTGACATCGATTATACTGGCGGCAGGCGCGCCGTGCCGGTAGGCGAGGAAGGTCGGTTCGTTACCCTCGTTGCACAATTCGAGCCCAAGCTCCGCGAACAGCTCCACGAGCGCGGCGCCGCGCGCGTCCTCCACCGCGCAGCCCCACCACGGACTGGCAGCATTAACGTCACCGGCCACCACCACCCGCGCGCAAGCCATGCCTTGCACCATGTGCTTTATTCTGTCCAGGTAAGTGTCCAGATCGAGCTCTTTATCCAAGTAAATGCTTATAATACCAATATCTAAATTTTCAACTTTGATAACAACACCCAGCAAATCCTTACCTATAAAATTGACATTTTCAGAGTAACGCACATTGGGGTCCGAAACCACTATTGCGGCTCGCACCGGCATATCGGGGCCCCCCGACGCACTCTGGATCACCCTGCAACCCGTTACCGGCGACATGCGGCCCCTTGCCCCTACGTAAGGTTCCTGTAGTACCATAATTTGATAACCCTTAGCGGTAGCCTCTCTCAAGCACTCGTTCGTCGCAGACCTACCCCTGCCCAAATTATACTGTACTATCTTGATGTGTACGTTCATCTGTGCAGACGGGTCGGTGCCCTCAGCAGTAGCGCACGCTGAGGCGCGCTATGCGGTCCCAGCGGCGCCACTCGGGGCAGTCAGCGCTGTACGCGGGGTGCTCCTGGTCCGGCAGCCGGCGCGCGGCGCAGTTAGTGCAGTGTGGAGGCGCGCTGCCACGAGCGGAGCACGCACGCGTGTCGTGCTCGCCCGCACAGTACCCTGCTCCGTCAAAACGAGGGACTGCTGCGGGCCGTGCCGGAGGCTGAGCGGAGCGTCAAAATCGTGCGGCGCATCAAGGGACGAAACGCGGGGCTCAACAACGTTGTGGTGGCGGTGAGCGCAGGCGTGTGGCGCGCGCTGCTGGAGCGGCGCGTGCGGCTCGGGTACCAGGTTGTCGTGGCGCTGGACCAGTCGCCGCTGGTGCAATGCTACCGGTGTCTGGGGTTCTCGCACCGCGTGTCCGAGTGCCGCGCGCCGGCGCCGCGCTGCAGGTTAGGTTAGGTTAGGCTAGGTTCGGTTAGGCTAGGTTCGGTTAGGTTCGGTTCGGTTCGGTTCGGTTCGTTAGGTTAGGTTAGGTTAGGTTAGGTTAGGTTAGGTTAGGTTAGGTTAGGTTAGGTTAGGTTAGGTTAGGTTAGTTTAGGTTAGGTTAGGTTAGGTTAGGTTAGGCTAGGTTCGGTTAGGTTCGGTTCGGTTCGGTTCGTTAGGTTAGGTTAGGTTAGGTTAGGTTAGGTTAGGTTAGGTTAGGTTAGTTTAGGTTAGGTTAGGCTAGGTTCGGTTAGGTTCTTTTAGGTTCGGTTCGGTTCGTTAGGTTAGGTTAGGTTAGGTTAGGTTTTTTTTTTTTTTTTTTTTTTTTTTTTTTTTTTTTTCCTAGTCGGCCTACTGTCTACCCGCGATGGGGTAGCCCGCGAAAGTCTGCTAGGTCTAAACAACTAACCTCTGATATATTTTCAGAGCCTTTTTTTTGATCAGGGGATTAAGAATACGCAACAACGCACTTTATTCCAACACAACATAGTTTACACAAAAATAATATTTTCTTTTCCTATTTGCTATAGTTACTAATTTATGTGTTATTTCTACTATTCATATTTTTTATTTTATCCTTATATATTTATGCTTAAGATATATCGACGATGAAGTATCAATATCTCCTATCTCAAAATCAGCAACTTTACAGGAAGCGAAAAAAACATAATAATTTTTATTTTGTTTACAATTTTCAGATTTTTTTAATGCAAAAAGAAGCTTATTTTGGAGGCAATTATATAACTATTAGTGAATTATGCCTTGGATATCTATTTAAGAAGATAATCAGACATAGGAGGTATTGATTCTATTTAGGATGAATTAATGATTTTGATAGGAGGAATTACAAGAGTTTTTTTTTATAAAAAAAGTAGTTTTATTTCAAAATAACAAGTTAATCATCTTTTAGTTATTATAATCATTTATACAGCGACTCATAAACAGCAAACATACAAAATATTTTCCTTGGTAGGCAGGTGTCAATAGTAAAGTAATAAAAAAGTCACATGATAAAACTATCAAAAATAAGAAATTAACAACTGGCGGTACCGCCTTCCTAAAAACATTTAACATATTCGCATGAAAAATAAAGACTTTGCAAGTTAACAACAATAGATAAACTATACCAAAAACAAAGTTATATCTGCTCGAAAAGACAAGCATAATAATATAAATATTTTGACGCTTTCCCATAAAACTACTTCTTGTAAATATGGCAAAGTGTCGTAAAAGTGGTGGCAGTTTCTTGGCAGAACAGTTTTTAGCTATTGTAGATAGTTACATTTTGTGTCTTTGATCGGGAGAGGACTAGCATTAAGCTGCGAATAACCTACTTGTCTAAATGGTCTGGGTCTTTGTGGAAGCTCCATCCAATTGTCATCAAAGTTTAACTTGACCAATAATGTTAAATCTGGATTGTACTAAATTGCTCTTATGTCGACCACTTGAGGATCACCTGCTTTACGTCCTGGACGAATGCTTTGCAGGAATAATCTACCACTCCTCAGATGCTCTGTGACCTTCCGTCATTTCGAATTTCCGCGTATACTTGTTTATTTGATCACGAGCATTAATAATACCTACTAATTATAGTGAAAAAGTGCTTTATTTTTCTAGATTATTCCTGGATATCACTGTAAATGGTAAATACTATGGAACTAGTGTACTAAAATATGAAATTAGTATGTTTTCAAACAGAAAATACAATGATTAGATAGGTTTGAATTAGATAGGAGATATTGCTTTTGATTAAAATTTATTAAGTGGGAAGTGAGATAGAAGTTTTTAGTGCTCGCTAATAGATAAGTAATTCTGTTCATTTTTAGCTAAAATGCCGCGTCCGGGAAGCTCGAGATGGAAAAAAATTGTAAATGGTGTGCGCGGGGCCAACCCCCTCCCTGATATCTAGTACAGAAACATCGAACAGGTCCGCACGTGCCTCTAGGAGATAGGAGGTATTCACAGCATAAGTCACGCATTATGAGATAGGAGGTATTTCTTCCATACAGATAGTAGGTATTTCCAGCACGATTTGAAACTAACGGAGTTAGTATTATTTTCATTTGATCCGTATTTACGTTGTTTTTAAGTCGAAATTCGTGTGCTTTTATCAGGAGATAGAGAATGAAAAAATGAATCGATTGGTGAAATAAAAAAAAAATCGTAAAAATTGAGATAGGAGATATTGATACTTCATCGTCGATATATTACATAATATATATTTAACATAACTTATCTATCTTTATTTTTATATATACACTTATTTGCTATTTTAACACAGTATTTTATAAATTCTATCCTACAATCCTTATTTTCTAACAACATAACAATATTTTCTGTGTCTAATTGACAGTCTATTTTCTGTTCTAGATTGTACCTATCTAAACCATACACCGGACACTCGAAGAGGATGTGTGGCACCGTTTCCGACACCCCAGGATCGCACGTACACGATGGGCTCTCCTTGCACTTGAACCGATACAAGTACTCTGAGAACCCACCGTGCCCCGTTAGAACCTGGGTCAGAGGGCTGTTCAATTTGATTTTTCTTATTAAGGGAAATGCGGAGATTGCGTCAGGGAAAAACAATTTCGTAATTTTTGCTGTATTTCCCATTTTGTATCTATGGTTCCATTTATGTAGAGATTCTTCACGAATTTCCTTTTTAATAAATGAGACAGGGCATTGGTCGTACTTAGGCTTTGTTTTGCTTTTAAGGGCAGCATCTTTAGCGAGTTCATCAGCTCGTTCGTTGCCTACTAGGCCAGCATGTGCTTTAATCCAGAAAAAGTATATTCTCTTGTTCTGGATTTGGCCAGTTCTAACGTTGGCTCTTGTTTGAACAGCCAGTGGGTGTGTCGTGTTGAGGTTTGTTATGGTCTCTAGTGCTGCCCTTGAGTCGCTGTAGATACCATAACTAGCCTCTTTGCGCTTCAGGATCTCCTTGGTAGCTTCGCATATGGCCAAAAGCTCAGCCTGGTAGACCGTACAGTACGTCGATAGTTTAAGCTTGAGGGTTTTAGTCTCAGCGTCACTTTTCCATAAGGAAAAGGCTGCTCCGACTTTACCCTCAATCTTACTACCATCCGTAAAAATTCGTACTTCTTGTGAGCTGTGGTCTTCCAGCATCGTTTGATCAACCAGGTTTTTGAACTTAAGGCTCACATGCTCAGCTGGGTGGGGGAGATCTGCGTATGGGCTCATTCTCTCGATCTCCCTTCCGCCCTGCTCAAGCCCTAACCTCCCCTTTCTGGCCTCGTACAGGGCGGCTGCCTCCTGTATCCTGAGGTCCAGAGGGAGAAGCCCGGCAAGTAGCAAGGCAGAATTGAGCGAGACTGTCCGGTACGCCTTACACATTTTTAGTGCGAAACCCCGTTGGATGGCGTTCAGGTGTTTTTGTGTGCTCAACTTCGATACCGCTGGTGCCCAGGCGCTCGCTGCGTACAGGATGACCGGTTCTACGGTGGCGACATAAATGGTGCGTATAATTTCGGGGTGGAGACCCCAGCTCGTCTTGGCGGCTCTCGACAGCTGTTTGTAAATGTTTGCAGCTTTTCTGCAAACGTCGGCCACGTGGCTGTTAAAAGTTAGTTTATTGTCTATTGTGAGCCCCAAGACTTTGATTTCCGTTGACATTCCAATGTCTATCCCACCCATCCTCAGGAGCGGAGTGTCAAATTTAAGTTTGCGCGTGATGACCATTGCTTTGGTTTTATGTGGCGCAAATTTCAACTTATTTTTGACTCCCCACTCCCGAACATGGGCGAGAGCGGCATTGGCCTGTCTCTGCACTTCTACTGCGGTGTCACCATCGAGAACGAGTACGACGTCATCTGCGAATGCCTGGCAGTAATCTCCTCTTTCTTCTAATCCCTTTAGTAGGGGGTCGAGTAACAGGTTCCAGAGAATCGGCCCCCCTATCGATCCCTGAACGCAGCCTTTTCTTGTCCTCTTCTCGTACACTTGTACCGCGTATCTGACGCTCACGCTTCTGTCCTGAAGGTAGCTTGCAATAAGTCGTCTCAGGTTAACGGGACATTTTTCCTCTGCCAATCGCGCCTTGATTGCAGGCCACCATGCGCTGTCAAAGGCTCCCTCTATGTCAAGTGAGATAACTGTAATGAGTTTTTTCTGGTTAAGTTTACTCTTGATGTGATTTATCATGACATAGAGGGAGTCTTCAGTGCTCTTCTGTGGCATGAAGCCGTATTGGCGAGGGCTGATCCGAGAGTGCAGGTGCCACTTGATTCTGGCTATCAGCATCTTTTCAAAAATTTTCCCCAGGACGGGCAAAAGGCCTATAGGTCTATATGACTTGGGGTGTGAGTAGTTGTCCTTGCCTGGTTTCCTGAGAACGATAACGGTGGCTTTTTTCCATATTGTTGGGAAATACTCCAGCTCTACGCATTTGTTCACCACGGCAAGGAACAACTTCAAGTCATGTTTGATGGCGTGGGCACAGATGTCCGCCGTGAGACCGTCCTCACCAGGAGCCTTTTTAGGATTAAAGCTGTTCACTGCATATTCTAGTTCTTCTTGTGTAAATGCTGGGTCATGTTTTTCATCATAGACCCAGTCATTTGCATGATCGGCTATGTATCTGATTTGTCGGTGTTCAGCTTTGTCTTCACTTTCTTGGTCTTCTGGGTAAAATGTTTCTGCTAGTAGCTTTGTAGATTCTTTGGCGTCCAGGGTCCGTCCCTCCATTTCTAAGGGAATGTCTTCCTTGTTGTTTCTGGTCCTGCCTATCACTCTATATATCCCCTCCCAAAGACCTTCCCTATCTTGTCTCCCACAAAATTCCTTCCAACTTTCCGTTTGCGCTTTTTTGGCTGCTTCTTCATATATTTTCTTTGCTTGCAGGTACTCTTCAAGGACTTTAGCTTTGCGGACTGGTGCTGCGCAGCGGATCCGGCGTCTTTTGGTGGTGACTTCTTTCTTCAGACTGGCGAGTTCCTCCGACCACCATGGCAAGGTAAGTTTTGTTTGATTTTTCTTGATTGGTATGCTATGATTTGATGTTTCTATTATTATGTTTGTATAAGTTAAAATGTATTCTTCTAGGTTTGGACAAGCGTCAATTTTTATAATTGCTTCCTTGGTTATTTTGTTTTCATCAAGCAATTGGTCCAGTTTCTCATGAAACTGGGACCAATTTGCTTTCTTACTATTGTAAAGTCTTGTTGTTCTTTTTATTTCTGTTCCTTTTGATTTGGTTAATTTAATTTTAAAAGTGATTGCATTGTGGTCGGAGCTCGTCAGTCCTTCGTCTACTCTCCAGTCCTCCACCAATGTCAGCAGGTCACCCGAGCAGGCCGTCACATCTACGTTGCTAGTGTATGTCTTGTTGCCTCTTACGGTACTGAATGTCGGTTTATCGCCCTCGTTGAGTACGTGCAGGCCCATTTCATCCAAAGCGGCTGAAAAGTCTTCTCCTCTACTGTCTACTATTTTACTTCCCCACCAGGTGTTTTTTGCGTTAGCGTCGCCTCCAATGATCATTTTTGTGTTTGGTTCCTTCGTTTGTATTTTGCGCAGGTGGTTCAGGTACTCATCTAGGTTTGGCTGATCCGGTTCGAAGTAGTAGGAAACAACGAGGATCTCCCAAGCATTTGTTCCAATTTTCACCACCGCGATGTTATTTGTGGTGAGGTCGGGGTACTGGGTGACGTCAATATCTTGGTCAAATACAGCTATTGCTGCTTTGACAGTGCCATCTCCAGGTTTAGTGCATTGGAAGATCCTCGCTCCTCTATAATTCTTCATTGATTTTATCGCGCCGACGGGTTAGGTTAGGTTAGGTTAGGTTAGGTTAGGTTAGGTTAGGTTAGGTTAGGTTAGGTTAGGTTAGGTTAGGTTAGTTAGGTAAAGTTAGGTTAGGTTAGGTTCCACGACTGGTGGACTAACCTAACCTAACCTAAATTAACCTAACCTAACCTAACCTAACCTAACCTAACCTAACCTAACCTAACCTAACCTAACCTAACCTAACCTAACCTAACCTAACCTAACCTAACCTAACCTAACCTAACCTAACCTAACCTAACCTAACCTAACCTAACCTAACCTAACCTAACCTAACCTAACCTAACCTAACGAACCGAACCGAACCGAACCTAACCGAACCTAGCCTAACCGAACCGAACCGAACCTAACCATTTTTTGTATATAATTTTATGATTTACAATTTTTGTCGATATATTTTTATGATAAAAATTAACGTTTTGATGAAATACATAGCCATAGATATAATTTTTGACCTCATTTAACCACTCAAATAATAATGCTCAAAATACCAATAAAATATCAATACCATTAATGGACTTATTTAAACGAACGTTTTTAATGTAGTCGTTAGTTATTCCTTAATAAATAAATAAACTAGATCCATTACTATCTTAGTAAGTAAGTAAAGTAATATTTATTCAAAGAAAGGTTAACAATTTTATATACTTAAGACTATTGTACAGTTAAAATATTTTAAAATTAAGTATGTCTAATTGTATGTCTATTTGATTGGCTACGGCCCCACACTAGGCTCAGGGCCCGTGTCGTGGATCTTGGAAGAAACATATTGAGTCGACCTGTAAAAAAATGGCGAAAGTAATTTACGCGCTTAAGCATCTTAGACCCATTTCTTTAGATATTCAAATTCAAAATGCTTTATTTCCTTAAGACCTTACAGGACACTTGGACACATAAAGCTCTGAAAGACATATATTACGCATATATTTACTCAATTATGTCTTATGGTATCATTTTATTTGGGAGCTCTACAGATTACGAATGTATACTTAAATTACAAAAGCGTGCCATAAGAGTATTAATGAAAGCGAAATACAGAGAGTCAAAAACCTTCGGATATTAGCATCAGTAGCGGTATTCATAAAAAAAATAATTTGAAAGAATATACAATCGGAGGCGAAAGTAGCAAACGTGCCACGCTGCAGAAAATAATGCTAGAGCCGATTCACCATCGACTGAAAATCGCAAAACGGCTCCCTAAAATAATGGGCCAAAAGCTATATAAACAAGCTCCCGATAGATCTTAAACTTACTAAAAGTGAAATTTTTTGCTTGACAAGACGCTATATACCTCTAGTATTAAAGAGTTTTTAGATAACGACCACAGCAAGTACGAAATAAAATCAACTAAACTAAAACTGATGGGTAACATCACTTAATCTAATAGTAGAGTCCTAATTTTAAGAAATTATATTTTTATTATAATAATAAACCATAGATACATATGTTATAAAATTCTGACGAGTCATAGCCTGATCATTTAATTTTAAGTACCTAAATACTTTTATTTTATGTATGATGTGTGACAATAAATGATCTGAATCTGAATCTGTACTAGCTTTGTTATAAAAGCTTAGGACGATTTTTTTCTCCAATTCGAAAACCACAGTTGTGTACTAAAATGAAGGATTTCAAATAAGTAATACAAAGAAAACAATATAAGGATCCATCGAAAACATAAAAAAAATACAATACGTCGCGTCACAAAATCACTCGATCAATCTCAGTACGAGAGGAACCGCAGTTTCGGACATTTGGTTCATGCACTCGGCCGAGCGGCCGGTGGTGCGAAGCTACCATCCGCGGGATTATGCCTGAACGCCTCTAAGGCCGAAGCCAGCCTAGCCGAATCCGGCAAGGATATGCTCACTGTGGAGCCCCGAGAGTCGGGAGGCTCTAAACAATGTGACTTTACTAGTTGCGCTTTACTTCGTAAGGCGTGACGTCGAAGCCCATTTGGACCGCGGAGATCGGTGCGTACGGTTTAACACGTGCACCACGGCTCCTTCTGGTTCGGATATAACTCAGTTCGATGTCGGGGCTCGGAATAGTCTGTAGACGACTTACGTTCCTGGCGGGGTGTTGTGGTCGGTAGAGCAGCGTCGTGCTGCGATCTGTTGAGACTCAGCCCTACGCCAGGTGATTCGTCCGAGGACGAGTTTTTTTTTTTTAATTAACTTTAGGTACTAACTTTACTAACATTACTAACTTTACTAACTTTACTAACATTACTAACTTTACTAACTTTACTAACATTACTAACTTTACTAACTTTACTAACATTACTAACATCACTAACTTTAGGTACTAACTTTACTAACATTACTAACTTTACTAACTACGAATATACATTGTACCTGATGATGAACTTCGATTGCATGCAACCTTTAGACTGTTTTGAACGGTCTGCAGTTAGCTCGATTGTATATACTGGTTTTATTTTTTTCTATTCCGTTTATTTTTATACATTTTTTTAAATTTAGCTCTTGTTAGCTTGTTCTTGTAATTTTCAGTACTTTACTTATTTACCTTATAGAACTTCATTAACAACGAAAATTATAATCAAAAAATGTATACCTACTTGTAAATATACAATTCAAATCATTGAGCTAACTACAGACGGTCGAAAACAGTCTAGAGGTATCTCAATTGTTTACTTTATTAATTTAAGAAAGGAAATAACAATCAAGGAATAGAACCTTATTAAAACTATTATTTACAATATTTTGGTAGGTTGAAAACAGTCTAGAGTTAGCTCAACTGAATGAAAGAATGGATGAAAACTCTTTATTATACTTAAATGTACCACAAAAAGGCTGAAAATGATACATAAAAATACTGCAAACTAAGACTAAGTATAAATAAATAAATAATAATAAATAATTTCGGACAGTCCACACAGCATAATCCAGCCCAAGCTAAGCAGTTAAGATAGATAAGGGCGACCCTATCGCTAAAAGCGATCTCTTCCAGGCAACCTTTGGATGGACCGGATATAAAAGAACAATATAGACGGTGGTAGTTACATTAGATCTACTTCTCTAGATAGATGGAAAAGAAAAAAATACATACCCAATAAGCTTCCAATGTTATAAACTTATGTACATAAACATGTAACTTTATATAGTTAGATAAATAATGTACCACACGTTCATGTGGTAATTCCGGGAAAAATGTATAAAATGTTACCTATGTGTTATTCCAGACTATGATCTATCTCTTTGCCAAATTTCATCCATATCCGTTCAGTAGTTTTTGCATGAAAGAGTAACAAATATCCATCTATCCATCCATACTTACAAACTTTCGCGTTTATAATATTACTAGCGACCCGCCCCGGATTCGCATATTCATTAAAATATGCAAATTTTAATATTTTTGAGATAAGCACATTAATGTAGTAAATACAATATCAATACAATATCGAGCTCGTATTTTTTTACCTGATTATGAGACTAGATGCCGTAAGTTCCACTTTCTTCCCACTCTTTAAACGCAGACAAGTGGCTGATTTGACTTACCTAATTATTATAGCAAACGGAACTGTTGATTGCCCAGAGCTTCTTGAGCAAATAGGACTGCGCACATGCACGCTTGCACCTATCGTAAGGACTAATTATAGGCAGAACGCATTTGTTTATAGAGCTTCTAGCTCGTTTAACTCATTAGTACATGAAAACAGCAATATAGATTTATTCAACACCAGTTCAAGTAAGCTTAAACGCTTGCTTAATGATACATTTTTCGTTTTAGTTTGAGAAATTCTCTTGTTTGTGCTTGTACTTAGTATAAAAAACAATCTATTTTTCTTTTTTAGTTATTGTTATTGCTAGTAAGTCGTCAACTTAACTTCTTTGTTTAAGCAGTTTTACTAATAGGTTTATATACTTTTAATATATCTAGTTTTCTGTAAATTTTTTTTAAGTTAAAATTAATACCTATATGTCTACTTTCTGTAAATTCATCTCAAGTCAACAGATCTCAAGTTGCTGCTTTAATTTATTATTAGTGAAAACTTTTAATTGGCCTTAATTTAAAAATTCTTTGTATCTACTCATTGTCTAGCTGTAAGTTTTCCTAAAATTGTAAAAATAAAATAAAATAAATTTGAAGTATGTTTTTTGTTTTAATACAATAATACCTAAATTATGTCACAGTAACAGCTGTTTTCTGGAACGCAGATCATCTTAATAGTTAACTAATCAATGTTCAAATCTCTATTCAAGTGTCATTTGGGTTTCTCGAACATTGATTACGTACTTATATTTTGAAAAACAAAACTCTTGTCAAATAACATAATACGCTAATTAGGCCTGATTCTTTGTTCAAGCTCTTGTCAAATCAATAATTAACTAATCGGCGATTTTGCTCTAATTAGTTGAAATTATTACAACAATTTGCTGTATTTTTCCAAGTTCTAAACCGGGGTATAGGTAATACATAAAAAATCAACAGGTTGGTAATCCAAAAGCCATACACTACATAGTATAAACTAGAGTCGCTTTCTCTGTCCCTATGTCATTATGTCCCTTTGAACGCTTAAATCTTTAAAACTACGCAACGGATTTTGATGCAGTTTTTTTTAATAGATAGAGTGATTCAAGAGGAAGGTTTATACGTATAATATAAAACCGTGCAAAGTCGGGGCGGGTCGCTAGTTATTAATAAATGAACCTGCTACTAAATTATCGTGAATTAAATACTATGAACGTAATTGTAGGTATATTATGAGTATTAAATGTAGGGTACTAAGGTAAGTTGTTCCGGGACCGATCGTCATAGATGGCCACCTTCTTGAAATTGTTTCCGAGTAGATACACTTACCTTGGGCAAATTGTGCAGTTAGGTAAAAACTATTTTGAGAAGGAGGCCAAGAGGAGGATCCAGCTAGGCTGGGCAGCATTTGAGAAACTACGTCGGGTCTTCTCGACATCCATACCGCAATATTTGAAAACGAAAGTTTTCAACCAGTGCGTCCTACCTAAGAGTGTCCACGACTCACGGTAGGGCTGGTCCACCAGTTCAAAGTCGCTCAGCGAGCTATGGAAAGAGCTATGTGAGGAGTCTCTCTGAAGGATAGGATTCATTATGAATACATCCGACAGAGAACCAAGTTATCGACATAGCTCAAAGAATTAGCAAGCTGAAGTGGCAGTGGGCTGGCCATATCTCGCGAAGAAACGACAACCGTTGGGATAAACGTGTTCTTGAGTGGAGACCGCGACTCGGTAAGGTACTAAGGTAAGGTTTATTAGATAGTCAGATAGTCATTTTATTGGTATTTTTTTTTACAAGTCATTTCACATTATATTTAGTACATATTAACAGATAGGTACCTACTAATAAATGCAGTGTAAAATCAAATATACTTAGACAAAAAGGAAATGCACAAACATTAGTACAACTCAAAAATCTTTATCAACATTCATATTCAGATTCATACCTACTTATTAATTAAAGGTCATTCATATTCAGATTCATTTTAATTCAGCAGTAAATAATTGTTAGCCATTTGTGTTTTCTTTTCTGGAATTAAATACATAGAGTAAACGAGTTCTTGAGCGGAGATCGCGATTCACTAAGCGTAATGTATGACGCCCTTCAGCATGGTGGGATGGCGATCTGCGAAGGACTGCAGACTACCATACTAAAATGTGGCAAAATGAAGACAGGGCGTTATAGCACTTATAGGTCTCATTATATATACCTAGGGTAGGCATAATTATTTCCAGCAGAGCATTGATTTTTGCAATCGAAGAGTTCATAATATGAAAATTAAAAACTTGCTGCAAACCCCTTCTGAGCTTTAAAAAAGTGGTTGAATTTAATTTATCGCTAAAATAAACATATGGCTCCTAACAGCTTCCTAAAAGTATATTCCGTACAATATGTATCTCTCTCTATTCTGTCTACCTTCTGTACCAACCGAACAAAGGAGGTTGGTTTCAATCCTGACCCCTAACCTGAAACTAACCTCTAGAATTGAAACCTCTTTTGTATTGTGCCGCCATTTGCAATGAAGAGAACCTATGGAAATTAAATTATTCTGCCGATGTTCAAAAAATTTTTTTTTTCTTCTGTAAATATTATGGAAAAACTGAAAATGCAAAGTTCCTTAGGATTTTAAGACGATTCGAACGATATATTCAGTATCGTTCTTCAAATTTTTGGGACAGGCCATAAGGGATTCTTGCCATTGTTCTTTCATCTAAACAACTTATGTAGTTACGGAGATTACCTATAACAAACATTCACACAGACTTTCCCAATTATTATAATAGTAAGGTAAGATAGTAAGGTAAGACTTGGACCAAAAGTAGAAAGCGCCGGCCAATGAAAAAAAAAATGAAATATTTCGGTAGAACATAACGTCTCGATAATTTTTAGCTATGGCTGCTATGCTGTGCTATTATTATTTAAGTGGTTAAATGAGGTCAAAAATTCGTAATTTTTGATATCGATTTTTGAAAAATCGATATTTCAGTAACTAACCAAATGAGTAATCTACTACCTCTACATAAAAATAAGTCGGGTTTTCCTTCCTGACGCTATAACTCCAGAACGCACGAACCAATTTCCACGGTTTTGCATTCGTTGGAAAGGTCTCGGGCTCCGTGAGGTTTATAGTAATGTATAATAAAACCGTGCGAAGCCGGGGCGGGGCGCTAGTTTTTTATAAGGATATCTATGACTTAAATGAAATGTCCCCTTTTAAGTGCACAATTCATTTATTTCGAGGTACTTTCACTGACCTTATACACAAATCTATCTTATCATAATCCTATCTTCCTTATCTATCTTATCTTCGAGACCTTCCGCCGGAGGCCTAATTGACACTTCTTGGTGTCTTGCAAAGCACATGTACCTACCATACCATCAAGTTTTAGATTATACCCAGAAAATAAGGTCCATACACCACATCGTTATAATTAAAATAGGGGTGATTTACTCTCATTCGGGCATTATTTTTTGAAGGGACCTATCGTTGCTGGTACCTATAGAGTCAGTGTTTTTTCAATTATTTTGTACTATAAATTTTATTAAATTTTTATTAAACCTGTAATAATTAAGTTGTTAAACTTATAAATTGTGCATATATTTACTAAAATATATTTCATATATTTTGGTAATAGTTTAGTAGTAGTTTTTTAATTAGTTACATAACTTTAATAGCGAAGAAGGGGAAATGAAACATAATTTAGATTAAACATTAGATGAAATTTATTTAGTCCGGTCAATTTAGACATTCGAAGCTACATAAATTCCCCTTCATTTTTCACGATTTTCATCAAAACGGTAAGTTTTATCATAAAAAATATCGAAAAAAATTGTAAATTATCTACAAAAAATGGTTAGGTTCAGTTCGGTTCGGTTCGGTTCGTTAGGTTAGGTTAGGTTAGGTTAGGTTAGTTTAGGTTAGGCTAGGTTCGGTTAGGTTCGGTTAGGTTCGGTTCGGTTCGGTTCGGTTCGTTAGGTTAGGTTAGGTTAGGTTAGGTTAGGTTAGGTTAGGTTAGGTTAGGTTAGGTTAGGCTAGGTTCGGTTAGGCTAGGTTCGGTTAGGTTCGGTTCGGTTCGGTTCGGTTCGGTTCGGTTCGTTAGGTTAGGTTAGGTTAGGTTAGGTTAGGTTAGGTTAGGTTAGGTTAGGTTAGGTTAGTTAGGTAAAGTTAGGTTAGGTTAGGTTCCACGACTGGTGGACTAACCTAACCTAACCTAAATTAACCTAACCTAACCTAACCTAACCTAACCTAACCTAACCTAACCTAACCTAACCTAACCTAACCTAACCTAACCTAACCTAACCTAACCTAACCTAACCTAACCTAACCTAACCTAACCTAACCTAACCTAACCTAACGAACCGAACCGAACCGAACCTAACCGAACCTAGCCTAACCGAACCGAACCGAACCTAACCATTTTTTGTATATAATTTTATGATTTACAATTTTTGTCGATATATTTTTATGATAAAAATTAACGTTTTGATGAAATACATAGCCATAGATATAATTTTTGACCTCATTTAACCACTCAAATAATAATGCTCAAAATACCAATAAAATATCAATACCATTAATGGACTTATTTAAACGAACGTTTTTAATGTAGTCGTTAGTTATTCCTTAATAAATAAATAAACTAGATCCATTACTATCTTAGTAAGTAAGTAAAGTAATATTTATTCAAAGAAAGGTTAACAATTTTATATACTTAAGACTATTGTACAGTTAAAATATTTTAAAATTAAGTATGTCTAATTGTATGTCTATTTGATTGGCTACGGCCCCACACTAGGCTCAGGGCCCGTGTCGTGGATCTTGGAAGAAACATATTGAGTCGACCTGTAAAAAAATGGCGAAAGTAATTTACGCGCTTAAGCAACTTAGACCCATTTCTTTAGATATTCAAATTCAAAATGCTTTATTTCCTTAAGACCTTACAGGACACTTGGACACATAAAGCTCTGAAAGACATATATTACGCATATATTTACTCAATTATGTCTTATGGTATCATTTTATTTGGGAGCTCTACAGATTACGAATGTATACTTAAATTACAAAAGCGTGCCATAAGAGTATTAATGAAAGCGAAATACAGAGAGTCAAAAACCTTCGGATATTAGCATCAGTAGCGGTATTCATAAAAAAAATAATTTGAAAGAATATACAATCGGAGGCGAAAGTAGCAAACGTGCCACGCTGCAGAAAATAATGCTAGAGCCGATTCACCATCGACTGAAAATCGCAAAACGGCTCCCTAAAATAATGGGCCAAAAGCTATATAAACAAGCTCCCGATAGATCTTAAACTTACTAAAAGTGAAATTTTTTGCTTGACAAGACGCTATATACCTCTAGTATTAAAGAGTTTTTAGATAACGACCACAGCAAGTACGAAATAAAATCAACTAAACTAAAACTGATGGGTAACATCACTTAATCTAATAGTAGAGTCCTAATTTTAAGAAATTATATTTTTATTATAATAATAAACCATAGATACATATGTTATAAAATTCTGACGAGTCATAGCCTGATCATTTAATTTTAAGTACCTAAATACTTTTATTTTATGTATGATGTGTGACAATAAATGATCTGAATCTGAATCTGTACTAGCTTTGTTATAAAAGCTTAGGACGATTTTTTTCTCCAATTCGAAAACCACAGTTGTGTACTAAAATGAAGGATTTCAAATAAGTAATACAAAGAAAACAATATAAGGATCCATCGAAAACATAAAAAAAATACAATACGTCGCGTCACAAAATCACTCGATCAATCTCAGTACGAGAGGAACCGCAGTTTCGGACATTTGGTTCATGCACTCGGCCGAGCGGCCGGTGGTGCGAAGCTACCATCCGCGGGATTATGCCTGAACGCCTCTAAGGCCGAAGCCAGCCTAGCCGAATCCGGCAAGGATATGCTCACTGTGGAGCCCCGAGAGTCGGGAGGCTCTAAACAATGTGACTTTACTAGTTGCGCTTTACTTCGTAAGGCGTGACGTCGAAGCCCATTTGGACCGCGGAGATCGGTGCGTACGGTTTAACACGTGCACCACGGCTCCTTCTGGTTCGGATATAACTCAGTTCGATGTCGGGGCTCGGAATAGTCTGTAGACGACTTACGTTCCTGGCGGGGTGTTGTGGTCGGTAGAGCAGCGTCGTGCTGCGATCTGTTGAGACTCAGCCCTACGCCAGGTGATTCGTCCGAGGACGAGTTTTTTTTTTTTAATTAACTTTAGGTACTAACTTTACTAACATTACTAACTTTACTAACTTTACTAACATTACTAACTTTACTAACTTTACTAACATTACTAACTTTACTAACTTTACTAACATTACTAACATCACTAACTTTAGGTACTAACTTTACTAACATTACTAACTTTACTAACTACGAATATACATTGTACCTGATGATGAACTTCGATTGCATGCAACCTTTAGACTGTTTTGAACGGTCTGCAGTTAGCTCGATTGTATATACTGGTTTTATTTTTTTCTATTCCGTTTATTTTTATACATTTTTTTAAATTTAGCTCTTGTTAGCTTGTTCTTGTAATTTTCAGTACTTTACTTATTTACCTTATAGAACTTCATTAACAACGAAAATTATAATCAAAAAATGTATACCTACTTGTAAATATACAATTCAAATCATTGAGCTAACTACAGACGGTCGAAAACAGTCTAGAGGTATCTCAATTGTTTACTTTATTAATTTAAGAAAGGAAATAACAATCAAGGAATAGAACCTTATTAAAACTATTATTTACAATATTTTGGTAGGTTGAAAACAGTCTAGAGTTAGCTCAACTGAATGAAAGAATGGATGAAAACTCTTTATTATACTTAAATGTACCACAAAAAGGCTGAAAATGATACATAAAAATACTGCAAACTAAGACTAAGTATAAATAAATAAATAATAATAAATAATTTCGGACAGTCCACACAGCATAATCCAGCCCAAGCTAAGCAGTTAAGATAGATAAGGGCGACCCTATCGCTAAAAGCGATCTCTTCCAGGCAACCTTTGGATGGACCGGATATAAAAGAACAATATAGACGGTGGTAGTTACATTAGATCTACTTCTCTAGATAGATGGAAAAGAAAAAAATACATACCCAATAAGCTTCCAATGTTATAAACTTATGTACATAAACATGTAACTTTATATAGTTAGATAAATAATGTACCACACGTTCATGTGGTAATTCCGGGAAAAATGTATAAAATGTTACCTATGTGTTATTCCAGACTATGATCTATCTCTTTGCCAAATTTCATCCATATCCGTTCAGTAGTTTTTGCATGAAAGAGTAACAAATATCCATCTATCCATCCATACTTACAAACTTTCGCGTTTATAATATTACTAGCGACCCGCCCCGGATTCGCATATTCATTAAAATATGCAAATTTTAATATTTTTGAGATAAGCACATTAATGTAGTAAATACAATATCAATACAATATCGAGCTCGTATTTTTTTACCTGATTATGAGACTAGATGCCGTAAGTTCCACTTTCTTCCCACTCTTTAAACGCAGACAAGTGGCTGATTTGACTTACCTAATTATTATAGCAAACGGAACTGTTGATTGCCCAGAGCTTCTTGAGCAAATAGGACTGCGCACATGCACGCTTGCACCTATCGTAAGGACTAATTATAGGCAGAACGCATTTGTTTATAGAGCTTCTAGCTCGTTTAACTCATTAGTACATGAAAACAGCAATATAGATTTATTCAACACCAGTTCAAGTAAGCTTAAACGCTTGCTTAATGATACATTTTTCGTTTTAGTTTGAGAAATTCTCTTGTTTGTGTTTTGTCGATATATTTTTATGATAAAAATTAACGTTTTGATGAAATACATAGCCATAGATATAATTTTTGACCTCATTTAACCACTCAAATAATAATGCTCAAAATACCAATAAAATATCAATACCATTAATGGACTTATTTAAACGAACGTTTTTAATGTAGTCGTTAGTTATTCCTTAATAAATAAATAAACTAGATCCATTACTATCTTAGTAAGTAAGTAAAGTAATATTTATTCAAAGAAAGGTTAACAATTTTATATACTTAAGACTATTGTACAGTTAAAATATTTTAAAATTAAGTATGTCTAATTGTATGTCTATTTGATTGGCTACGGCCCCACACTAGGCTCAGGGCCCGTGTCGTGGATCTTGGAAGAAACATATTGAGTCGACCTGTAAAAAAATGGCGAAAGTAATTTACGCGCTTAAGCAACTTAGACCCATTTCTTTAGATATTCAAATTCAAAATGCTTTATTTCCTTAAGACCTTACAGGACACTTGGACACATAAAGCTCTGAAAGACATATATTACGCATATATTTACTCAATTATGTCTTATGGTATCATTTTATTTGGGAGCTCTACAGATTACGAATGTATACTTAAATTACAAAAGCGTGCCATAAGAGTATTAATGAAAGCGAAATACAGAGAGTCAAAAACCTTCGGATATTAGCATCAGTAGCGGTATTCATAAAAAAAATAATTTGAAAGAATATACAATCGGAGGCGAAAGTAGCAAACGTGCCACGCTGCAGAAAATAATGCTAGAGCCGATTCACCATCGACTGAAAATCGCAAAACGGCTCCCTAAAATAATGGGCCAAAAGCTATATAAACAAGCTCCCGATAGATCTTAAACTTACTAAAAGTGAAATTTTTTGCTTGACAAGACGCTATATACCTCTAGTATTAAAGAGTTTTTAGATAACGACCACAGCAAGTACGAAATAAAATCAACTAAACTAAAACTGATGGGTAACATCACTTAATCTAATAGTAGAGTCCTAATTTTAAGAAATTATATTTTTATTATAATAATAAACCATAGATACATATGTTATAAAATTCTGACGAGTCATAGCCTGATCATTTAATTTTAAGTACCTAAATACTTTTATTTTATGTATGATGTGTGACAATAAATGATCTGAATCTGAATCTGTACTAGCTTTGTTATAAAAGCTTAGGACGATTTTTTTCTCCAATTCGAAAACCACAGTTGTGTACTAAAATGAAGGATTTCAAATAAGTAATACAAAGAAAACAATATAAGGATCCATCGAAAACATAAAAAAAATACAATACCTCGCGTCACAAAATCACTCGATCAATCTCAGTACGAGAGGAACCGCAGTTTCGGACATTTGGTTCATGCACTCGGCCGAGCGGCCGGTGGTGCGAAGCTACCATCCGCGGGATTATGCCTGAACGCCTCTAAGGCCGAAGCCAGCCTAGCCGAATCCGGCAAGGATATGCTCACTGTGGAGCCCCGAGAGTCGGGAGGCTCTAAACAATGTGACTTTACTAGTTGCGCTTTACTTCGTAAGGCGTGACGTCGAAGCCCATTTGGACCGCGGAGATCGGTGCGTACGGTTTAACACGTGCACCACGGCTCCTTCTGGTTCGGATATAACTCAGTTCGATGTCGGGGCTCGGAATAGTCTGTAGACGACTTACGTTCCTGGCGGGGTGTTGTGGTCGGTAGAGCAGCGTCGTGCTGCGATCTGTTGAGACTCAGCCCTACGCCAGGTGATTCGTCCGAGGACGAGTTTTTTTTTTTTAATTAACTTTAGGTACTAACTTTACTAACATTACTAACTTTACTAACTTTACTAACATTACTAACTTTACTAACTTTACTAACATTACTAACTTTACTAACTTTACTAACATTACTAACATCACTAACTTTAGGTACTAACTTTACTAACATTACTAACTTTACTAACTACGAATATACATTGTACCTGATGATGAACTTCGATTGCATGCAACCTTTAGACTGTTTTGAACGGTCTGCAGTTAGCTCGATTGTATATACTGGTTTTATTTTTTTCTATTCCGTTTATTTTTATACATTTTTTTAAATTTAGCTCTTGTTAGCTTGTTCTTGTAATTTTCAGTACTTTACTTATTTACCTTATAGAACTTCATTAACAACGAAAATTATAATCAAAAAATGTATACCTACTTGTAAATATACAATTCAAATCATTGAGCTAACTACAGACGGTCGAAAACAGTCTAGAGGTATCTCAATTGTTTACTTTATTAATTTAAGAAAGGAAATAACAATCAAGGAATAGAACCTTATTAAAACTATTATTTACAATATTTTGGTAGGTTGAAAACAGTCTAGAGTTAGCTCAACTGAATGAAAGAATGGATGAAAACTCTTTATTATACTTAAATGTACCACAAAAAGGCTGAAAATGATACATAAAAATACTGCAAACTAAGACTAAGTATAAATAAATAAATAATAATAAATAATTTCGGACAGTCCACACAGCATAATCCAGCCCAAGCTAAGCAGTTAAGATAGATAAGGGCGACCCTATCGCTAAAAGCGATCTCTTCCAGGCAACCTTTGGATGGACCGGATATAAAAGAACAATATAGACGGTGGTAGTTACATTAGATCTACTTCTCTAGATAGATGGAAAAGAAAAAAATACATACCCAATAAGCTTCCAATGTTATAAACTTATGTACATAAACATGTAACTTTATATAGTTAGATAAATAATGTACCACACGTTCATGTGGTAATTCCGGGAAAAATGTATAAAATGTTACCTATGTGTTATTCCAGACTATGATCTATCTCTTTGCCAAATTTCATCCATATCCGTTCAGTAGTTTTTGCATGAAAGAGTAACAAATATCCATCTATCCATCCATACTTACAAACTTTCGCGTTTATAATATTACTAGCGACCCGCCCCGGATTCGCATATTCATTAAAATATGCAAATTTTAATATTTTTGAGATAAGCACATTAATGTAGTAAATACAATATCAATACAATATCGAGCTCGTATTTTTTTACCTGATTATGAGACTAGATGCCGTAAGTTCCACTTTCTTCCCACTCTTTAAACGCAGACAAGTGGCTGATTTGACTTACCTAATTATTATAGCAAACGGAACTGTTGATTGCCCAGAGCTTCTTGAGCAAATAGGACTGCGCACATGCACGCTTGCACCTATCGTAAGGACTAATTATAGGCAGAACGCATTTGTTTATAGAGCTTCTAGCTCGTTTAACTCATTAGTACATGAAAACAGCAATATAGATTTATTCAACACCAGTTCAAGTAAGCTTAAACGCTTGCTTAATGATACATTTTTCGTTTTAGTTTGAGAAATTCTCTTGTTTGTGCTTGTACTTAGTATAAAAAACAATCTATTTTTCTTTTTTAGTTATTGTTATTGCTAGTAAGACGTCAACTTAACTTCTTTGTTTAAGCAGTTTTACTAATAGGTTTATATACTTTTAATATATCTAGTTTTCTGTAAATTTTTTTTAAGTTAAAATTAATACCTATATGTCTACTTTCTGTAAATTCATCTCAAGTCAACAGATCTCAAGTTGCTGCTTTAATTTATTATTAGTGAAAACTTTTAATTGGCCTTAATTTAAAAATTCTTTGTATCTACTCATTGTCTAGCTGTAAGTTTTCCTAAAATTGTAAAAATAAAATAAAATAAATTTGAAGTATGTTTTTTGTTTTAATACAATAATACCTAAATTATGTCACAGTAACAGCTGTTTTCTGGAACGCAGATCATCTTAATAGTTAACTAATCAATGTTCAAATCTCTATTCAAGTGTCATTTGGGTTTCTCGAACATTGATTACGTACTTATATTTTGAAAAACAAAACTCTTGTCAAATAACATAATACGCTAATTAGGCCTGATTCTTTGTTCAAGCTCTTGTCAAATCAATAATTAACTAATCGGCGATTTTGCTCTAATTAGTTGAAATTATTACAACAATTTGCTGTATTTTTCCAAGTTCTAAACCGGGGTATAGGTAATACATAAAAAATCAACAGGTTGGTAATCCAAAAGCCATACACTACATAGTATAAACTAGAGTCGCTTTCTCTGTCCCTATGTCATTATGTCCCTTTGAACGCTTAAATCTTTAAAACTACGCAACGGATTTTGATGCAGTTTTTTTTAATAGATAGAGTGATTCAAGAGGAAGGTTTATACGTATAATATAAAACCGTGCAAAGTCGGGGCGGGTCGCTAGTTATTAATAAATGAACCTGCTACTAAATTATCGTGAATTAAATACTATGAACGTAATTGTAGGTATATTATGAGTATTAAATGTAGGGTACTAAGGTAAGTTGTTCCGGGACCGATCGTCATAGATGGCCACCTTCTTGAAATTGTTTCCGAGTAGATACACTTACCTTGGGCAAATTGTGCAGTTAGGTAAAAACTATTTTGAGAAGGAGGCCAAGAGGAGGATCCAGCTAGGCTGGGCAGCATTTGAGAAACTACGTCGGGTCTTCTCGACATCCATACCGCAATATTTGAAAACGAAAGTTTTCAACCAGTGCGTCCTACCTAAGAGTGTCCACGACTCACGGTAGGGCTGGTCCACCAGTTCAAAGTCGCTCAGCGAGCTATGGAAAGAGCTATGTGAGGAGTCTCTCTGAAGGATAGGATTCATTATGAATACATCCGACAGAGAACCAAGTTATCGACATAGCTCAAAGAATTAGCAAGCTGAAGTGGCAGTGGGCTGGCCATATCTCGCGAAGAAACGACAACCGTTGGGATAAACGTGTTCTTGAGTGGAGACCGCGACTCGGTAAGGTACTAAGGTAAGGTTTATTAGATAGTCAGATAGTCATTTTATTGGTATTTTTTTTTACAAGTCATTTCACATTATATTTAGTACATATTAACAGATAGGTACCTACTAATAAATGCAGTGTAAAATCAAATATACTTAGACAAAAAGGAAATGCACAAACATTAGTACAACTCAAAAATCTTTATCAACATTCATATTCAGATTCATACCTACTTATTAATTAAAGGTCATTCATATTCAGATTCATTTTAATTCAGCAGTAAATAATTGTTAGCCATTTGTGTTTTCTTTTCTGGAATTAAATACATAGAGTAAACGAGTTCTTGAGTGGAGATCGCGATTCACTAAGCGTAATGTATGACGCCCTTCAGCATGGTGGGATGGCGATCTGCGAAGGACTGCAGACTACCATACTAAAATGTGGCAAAATGAAGACAGGGCGTTATAGCACTTATAGGTCTCATTATATATACCTAGGGTAGGCATAATTATTTCCAGCAGAGCATTGATTTTTGCAATCGAAGAGTTCATAATATGAAAATTAAAAACTTGCTGCAAACCCCTTCTGAGCTTTAAAAAAGTGGTTGAATTTAATTTATCGCTAAAATAAACATATGGCTCCTAACAGCTTCCTAAAAGTATATTCCGTACAATATGTATCTCTCTCTATTCTGTCTACCTTCTGTACCAACCGAACAAAGGAGGTTGGTTTCAATCCTGACCCCTAACCTGAAACTAACCTCTAGAATTGAAACCTCTTTTGTATTGTGCCGCCATTTGCAATGAAGAGAACCTATGGAAATTAAATTATTCTGCCGATGTTCAAAAAATTTTTTTTTTCTTCTGTAAATATTATGGAAAAACTGAAAATGCAAAGTTCCTTAGGATTTTAAGACGATTCGAACGATATATTCAGTATCGTTCTTCAAATTTTTGGGACAGGCCATAAGGGATTCTTGCCATTGTTCTTTCATCTAAACAACTTATGTAGTTACGGAGATTA